>LR990663.1:5504625-6880781 GCA_905147715.2 Xestia xanthographa | reverse complement strand
ACTACCGGCTTGGTTGGGGTACACTTTATCGACTATGGAAACAAAGATATAATTTCTCTTAGCGCTATACGTTTCTTCGACAACTACGACCCTATGTTCTTGCAGCTACGTGGTCAAGCAACTGATTATTACCTCTCTGGAGTTATGAATCCGTCCGGACGGTGGGAGGAGCCACTTTTATTAAAACTTCAGAGTCTACTTTGCTACGCAGAATATACAGTGACAGTTGACGCTCAAACTCGGACATCGCCTATAATTTCGATTCAATTCAAAGGCACTGATCTGTCTTCACATCTTGTATCTATCCGTTTTGGCGTAGCTTTACCTGTAGCCAAGCAAGAGGTGCTACTCCTTCAGCTTTCGGCTGAAAACCAACAAGTTCAGAATTGGCAGCCCAGTTTTGTTAGTGAACCTTCAAGCTATCCAGAACATGTACCATTTTTAATTAATCAAAACTTTCCATCAAACCCTGCATCAACAATGCGAATTCAGCAGAATGCATCTCTACCTTTTAATGGGAGTATACAGATGGTTCCTTCCTCGATAAGTCAACGCTTGGTAGTGAACAAGGCCTCGAGGAATCCAGTGACCCTAAGAGCACCAGCACGCCAACCTCAACATGCCCCAGCTAGTGCCGCACTGTCCACACCACCTCCTGCTCTGATGGTAGCTGCCAAACCTTGTTCTCCCAAGAAGTCCTCTACTTACAAAAGCAGACTGTTAGAAGCCAACTCACAACATAAAGTGTTTGTGTCATACGCTGAGGAGGGTCCAGAACTATTTGCAGTGCAACTTGTGGCTGATGCTAAGAAACTGCAGGACATGATGGATGACATTAACAAGAGACCCCACAGCAGTCTGACGGAGCCCCCAATGATTGGCACAGTGTGCCTGGGCAGGATGTCCGGTGACCGCATTATATGCAGAGCTATTGTGATGAATCTCTCTGGATCTCAATGTAAGTTATTCTTTGTTGACTTTGGTGACACAGAAATGGTGTCATACTATGATATTTTTGATATACCTGAAGAGTTTGTGAAGCCAAATGTCTTTGCTATGAGATTCTGTTTGTCTGGAGTGAAGAAATGTGAAAAGGGACCACATTTGAATGAGGCTTTCAAGCAGCTAGTCAATGGGAAGGTGATGACTTTGAAAGTGGTAGCACCTGAAGGGCCTCCATTGATTCAGTATGGAGAGCTTTACTTGGACAATAATAACGTGCTTGAATTATTGATGGCTAACATGAAAGACAAGCTGCAGTTCAAATGGATTGAAATGCTTCCTATGGGTTCACAGCATTCAGTGCTTGTATCGTATGTGGACAGCTGCATCAAGTTCTTTGTGCAGTTGTCTGACCACATTGATGAGTTGAATGCTGTGATGGACGCTGTGCGTACCCACTGTGAGAATAGCTCCTCTCCTGGTGATTTGCCGGTGGGCGCGGCATGCTGCGCGCGTTTCCCAGATGACGGCAATTGGTACAGAGCCAGGGTCAAAGACACCAGAAGGAACAAGGTTGTTGTAATTTATGTGGACTATGGCAATGAGCAAGAGGTAGAGGTGT
Source organism: Xestia xanthographa (assembly GCA_905147715.2). NCBI lineage: Eukaryota > Metazoa > Arthropoda > Insecta > Lepidoptera > Noctuidae > Xestia > Xestia xanthographa. The sequence goes on along the minus strand of LR990663.1, from coordinate 6,879,217 downwards.
CGGATCTGAGGACCATCACTCCAGAACTGACAAATCTCCCAGCACAGGCTATGAAATGTGCTCTTAAGGTGAGTTAAGTACTCTATTTTTTTCAAATTAACTTTGATATGATTCTCAATTAGTATAACAAAAACTGCATCACCACTGCTCCACTGCACCACTGCTCTCAAAACGGTGAAGGAAAACATTGTGAGGAAACCGGTATGTCCTAGAACCAAAGCGTCGAAGGCATGTGACAATTGTGACATCTACCAATCCGCACTGGGCCCACGTGGTGGATTATAGCCTATTCCATCTCATTGAGAGGAGGCCGTGTCCCAGCAGTGGGAACATTATAGGCTGATAATGATGATAGAGTTTGGCCGCTGAGAGAATGCGTTCCTGACGTCTGTCAGGTGGTACAAAAATTTAGTGCGAAATTATAACATTTATTGATAATTGATTTGATGATATCGTTTTTAATAATATTACTTGTTAAAAGGGCAAAAGGGGTAATAATAGTTAAGTTATATAAGCAATAAGTTATCTATCATCACCAATAATACTAAAACTCTCGACCTGTCAGGAACTCATTCTCTCAGCGGCCGGACTTTAACAAAAACACCCTCTTCTTTTAACTAAGTTATTTTCTACTCTCAAACTCACTTTATTAAAAAGCAGAAGAAATCTAAGTCTTCTAAACTACCTTTCTTGCTCAGGGTTATGAGAACAAGCCTGTAGAAACTAAGACATCAAACCAGCTGGAGATGTTAGCATTAGAGAAGACCCTGACTGCTCACATAGTGGGCATACTCTCCACTACCATGGTTGTGTCGCTGATTGACGAGACTGTCTCCCCACCGCTGGATGTAGCCAGGAAGATGACCCAACTGTCACAGCCTAGGAGTTCTCATGAGGTGAGTTGAACACTAATCTTCTTTTTTCATAAAGCTGGCCAAATTACTTAAAAATGTATTATGTATTTTTATAAATTTTCAAGTCATTTTATTAAATAATTTTGGTTTAATTTTGTATCTAAACAATTTCTTAATTCTTGTTTCTTGATGATTCAGTTTTCTATCTAAAATAGACTCAAACCTAAACTGAATGTTCAATAACTGTTCCTTTTTATCCACTGTCAGTATAGTTATATAGTTAGTATTCTAAAGTTAAAAAAAAAAAACTGACAAGCAGTCTTACCAAGGGGTATCGTATTACCCAGTACTAACTGGGTTGTGGAGGTCAGATAGGCAGTGGCTCGCATGTAAAATACAGGTATTCAGCTGCATCTGGTTAGACTGGAGGCCGACCCCAACATAGTTGAGAAAAGGCTAGGCAGATGATGTATAATGATGATGTGTGGTGATGTATATGCAGTTTTATTCATAGTCTTGACTGATCAATAGGGAATATGCATAAGTTTTCTTTTATTTATTTCAATACGGAATGTTGAATTACTATAAAAATAATGACAAAAAGCGAAAACAAGACATAAATCGGCCAAACAACACAAAAGTTATAACCATTTAAACTTTTGTTTCTATCTCTTTCTAGATAAACGGAATTTAGGGATTTTGTACATCGGTGCAGCGAATGACGTCATTCGCTATATCGGATCTCTCTGTCTAATCAGCAGTTTCAAATGCTTCTAACTTAGTATTTTTTATAGATGTTAAAAAAATAACTTCACTTTGCTATTTCTGATGTTATTACGCTTTGTTTAGAGTGATAAAAAAAATTCATGCAAGATCAAAAATATGTTCAGTATTACTAGTTCTTGTCAAGTTTAGAATGTGAAACCAATAAGAATCATATTAATGAACAAACTTAAAGGATTCTCACTAGAAATACTACTTAATCTTATAAAAACAATTCCATTTCCACATAAATAGCTATGGATTAGTAAACCAACCTTGTAATTGAAACAAGTTTTTGTTTATCTAGCCAAAAATACTTGTTGACAGTTACCTAGTGCTAACTTATGCATAAAGAGCTCTTTATCTGCTGACCTTATTAGTTGCATAGCTATGTTTTATAAACTGAAATTATTTATTATGTCTTAGAAGTTCTCAAGTTATGCATTTATCAAAGAACAGCTATTTCATTTTTATGTATACAATAATGTAGGCCTTTGCCCAGCAGTGAGATGAAGCAGGCCAACAGTATCAGTAATGTGTAACAACAACAGTCCATAACGTCCACTGCTGGACATAAGCCTCTCCCATGATGGGAGGAATTTGCCGTAATCTCCACGCTTGGCAGGCGGATTGGAGATCGCAGTGATGAAAGACTAACAGAAAACGCTGCTGCCCATTCTCTGGTCTACGGAGGCGCAAGGTGTTCTGCCTCAGACATAAGTCGCCTTATACGACACCCGTGAGTGTAATGGGTTGGTTATATTCTACTCTGCCGGATACCACACGGCGACGATGTGTAACAAAGTAAGGGTATTAACTTAACAAAGTAGGGGTATTAGTAAAAATCTGGATTGTTACAGGTTGATGAAATGAGTTTAGAATGTGTCACCTTCCAGTTTTTGATCAAAAACCTAATTTTATGAAAAACCTGCGACATATATTATACATACATAGATACTTGAGGGCGTGCTACTGACCATCAAACTGAACAACTTTCTCCATGGGGGACAGGCACGTATACTTGGGGGAGGGTTTATCCCCCCCCCCCCCCCCGAAATCTGCAAATAAACGGTATCATAACCACTGCAAAGTACGTAAAATATAGTACAGTTATTACAGTAATTTTTGGTTGTCTCAATGTTTGTCCACCCCCGAACCAAAAGTTTGGATACTTGCTTGATCCCCCATCACCAACATCGTAATCGCGGAAAAATCATCGGGCTGCCCTATACAAAATTGCAATATCTACTCGACCGAAATGGAGTTTAGGCGTGGTCCTGTAGCACAAGTGCACACCCAGAAGGGTCATACCCTTTTTGTAACACATTGCATCTTTGGTCTAGTGTTCGCAAGCGCGATTGCTGGGAGTGAGATCCTGGGTTCGATTCCAGGGTCGGGCAAAGGGCTATTGGGTTTTTCCATCAGGAATTTCTCAGTAGCAGCCACGGAGTCTAGATTTCTTCCCAGTAATTACATGGGCCTTAAACATAATTGGCCAAATGTGGCTGTACTATTACGTACACGCGTGATATTATTGTTACACATAATAAAGTTACACAGTCATATCATTAGACATAAGTAATAGAAACTTATTTACATAATTTGTAATCAATGATGACTCAGGTTGGCTAGAACTCTAGACACGGCTGGTGCAATAATTCCTATCAGAGTTCTAATGATCTAAATTCAAACTCGTTTTCTAAAAATAAGTTTTTATTGAATGCTTTGATTTTACTTTTTATAATAAAATTGTAAAAAATAGTTGGCACAAAAGACAGATAATACCTAATATTATGCAAATTATGAGAAACAATTGAAATTCTGTTTCTTCCGCAAATGTCCCGCAACAACAAATGTCACAATATGCAATACTTTTGTTTGGCAAAAATTACAAAACATGGATATATACGGTCAGCGACATGGCAACGTTGCACGACATGTTGTTGACCACAAGACAGAACGTAGGGCAAACTAATAATTTTCTTTATGTTAATTCTATTGAAAAACAGGTTAGGTACTTTAATCACAAATATCCCTGACAAATCTACAATCGTCTCCGCCATTTCTGTTCAGATCAAAGCAACTACGCCCGTACGCAAAGACGCGCCTGAATCCTTCAGTTCTCCTGAGAGCGTGTCTGATGATGGTAAGAGGAAGAGCTTCCGTCGGGAGAAGAGCTTCAAGGACGAGTGGAGACCATCTCGCGAAGCCAATAATGAAGAGTTGCCGCAAAGAGGCGGCAGTTTCCGTGGAAGGTGCGTACTTTTAGTTTTGTTTGTTATTCACAGGATAACGGTTCATGGTAAGAATTTGACATTCAAAAGAATGTCGTAGTAGCCGTAAGGACAGTTTTCGTAGGTCAAATATGCATAAATTTTCCCTTTTTATTTCGATACGGAATGTTAAAGTACTATAAAAATAATGACAAAAAGCGAAAATAAGACTTAGATCGGCTAAACAACACAAAAGTTACAACCGTTTAAACTTTTGTTTCTATAACTTTCTAGATAAACGGAATTTAGTATGGATTTTGTACGTCGATGCAGCAAATGACGTCATTCGCTGTATCGGATCTCTCTGTCTAATCAGCAGTTTCAAATACATATTTACAACTTAGTATTTTTTATAGATCATCATCATTATAAAAAAATAATTTCACTTTGCTATTTCTGATGCTAATACGCTTTGTTTAGAGAAAAAAAAACATGCATATACCCTATTGCTATTACAGGCTGCATACTCGCTTACGACGTAGAGTTGCGGACAACCAACCGATATCTTCATCATCATCATCAGCCTATTAATGTTCCCACATCTGGGTCACAAGCCTCCTCTCTATGAGAGGGAATGGGCTATAATCCACCACGCGAGCCCAGTGCGGGTTGGTACCCCGATATAAAATACTACAAACATGGTTGATCATACGGCGACAAAAGTTTCTGATCATTTTTAAATTTACCGGTTCATCAGTATCTTTAGAGCCAGACAGAATTTTATGTATGTTTCAAATCTGTCTGTTTTCCTCCGCGCCTCGGAAAGCACGTTAAGCCGCGTTGGTCCCGGCTGTCAATAGCCCAAAAGTCTGACAACCAGTCTTAGAGACAATGTGTTACCCAGTACTAACTGGGTTGTGGAAGTCAGATGGCAGTCATCATCATCAGCCTATAATGTTCCCACTGACACGGCCTCCTTTAATGAGAGGGAATGGGCTATACATCATCAGTCTATAATGTTCCCACTGCCGGGACACAGGCCTCCTCTCAATGAGAGGGAATGGGCTATAATCCACCACGCGAGCCCAGTGCGAATTGGTAGATGTCACATGACTTCGAATTTTTGGTTCTAGGACATACCGGTTTCCTCACGATGTTTTCCTTCACCATTTTGAGAGCAGTGGTGATGAAATAAATTACACAACGTAATGCGCCTGTCTGGGTTCGAACAAGTCGGGGCCGTCACCACTGGGCCACCGCTGCTCTCAAGATGGCAGTCGCTTCATGTAAAATGCTGGTATTCAGCTGCATCCGGTAAGACTGAATGCCGACCCCAACATAGTTCGGGAAAAAGCTAGGCAGACGGTGATGAGATGAAAATCTATCTATTTTCAAAATTACTACCCAAAAGAATTGTAAATTATGTCAATAGGTTCTTATGTCCCCAGCCCTGCCCAACCGGGCAGCAAACAAAGTCTTATGAACTTTGTTTGGACTAGTTAGAAGATAAACATATTAAAAGTCCTGACCCCTCCGAGGTGAGCCCGAGGGGGGGGGGCAAAGAAGGTCCCATTTTTTGGTTTTTTGCTTATATCTCGAAAACGATGCGTCGTATAAAATTTTGTTTTACTACGTAATAAAACCTCATAAAATTTTCTTCAACTTTGCTTTTAATTTTTTTTATCTATCTCTTATCGTTGAATTGGTATGAGCTCCGAAAAACGATCAATTTTTAAAAATTTGTCCCATTCTCTGTCCCGTTCGTTGTTTTTGCTTTGTATCTCGAAAACGGTGTGTCACACGAATACTTGTTGTACTACACAATGAAATCTGATAAAATTCTCTACAACTTGGCAAAATTTTTTTTTTGCTTTTTTTTATTTTATTTTTAAATATTGGAGATAGATACATAGGATATAGATAGATAGAAAGTGTGACAAACAAAGTTGTAGAGAATTTTATGAGGTTTTATTATGTAGTACAACAAAATTTTATATGACGCATCGTTTTCGAGATATAAGCAAAAAACCAAAAAACGGGACCTCCTTTGCCCCCCCCCCCCCTCGGGCTCACCTCGGAGGGGTCAGGACTTTTAATATGTTTATCTTCTAACTAGTCCAAACGAAGTTCATAAGTCAGATTTTCCAGACTACTTACATGTTTTTTAAAGCTCTAAGCGTCTATACATCAAGCTAGGCGTTTTCCGCAACGTACACAGATTTAATACGCAAGTGATTTCCACTCGATTGGCTTTATCGATCATCGTAACGTATGATCAAGTAATAACATGATTCTACACAGTGTTCTTTATAACAGTAGTAAAACAGCTAAACGAGTTTATCTTAATTTGATCTACTGTGGAGCAATGATGTACCGGTAAGTATAAAAAGTACTTAAATTTCCACCTGATTGACTGCCTCTAATATGTTAATGAAATGGAATATGATAATGATATTGAGCGTAAAAAATGTACACTAGCCATAAAAAACGAGCCACCCACCACGTTTTACCAATAATCTTCAAATTTATTTCATTATCATTTTTAATTTTAGTATTTCTGCAAAATACTAGAAATGTTACCAGTTTAAGATTGCGAACGCGTAATTCATTCAACCAAAAAAATTATCATTATTTCAAAAAAAGGCGTAAAATAGATGTATATTTCGAATGAAAACTAAATGTCAACACAAACTGCATAAAACGTGGATAGATAGGTGTATCGAAAAAATAAAATTACCCACATAACCACTTGTCGGGCATCACGGCTACTGTACCGTATTGTGTTGTTTATAATTAGTTTTCTTAATACCCTAGTCATAAAATACAAAAATCAGTTTTAAGTTTATAGCTCTGAATATTTTTGTTGTAACAACTTTGTAAACGCAAAAATGATAAGGTGGCTCGATTTGTTTAACGAACAGTGTATCAAGTAGCAATCACCGATTGGCACTTTTCATTTTTATCGTTATTGAGTTATGTACTTTCAGTGTTAAATAACATAATCTTCTACTTTTGATTGGTGTAACATGGTGCAGATGGTGCTTGACATAATATTTTCCGAGTGTGACTGTGCAGACAGAATCGCGAGCCAGGCTGGCTGAGGTCCCAGTGATACACGGAACATCTGCGATATAGCGTATTATCGGTTTCGGTGTAAACGGAAACTTTTTTTTTAAATTTATTTATCATTTAAAAAAACTTGGAACGCGGCCTAATTGTGAATTATTCACGAACTTTATTCTTGGAGATTGAATGTTCTGAAGCCCTTCTACAGCACGGGCCGGTTCATACAATACAAAGAAACAAATACAATTTATGTCCGTTAAATAGGAATTACTTTTTATGTCTTAGCAAATAATGGGGAGACTTTCACCCATGTTAAGATGTAAAGGGAAAACCAGTTATTACTCTATTCACTGCCTAGGTGGCCAATCAGGTGATGTGGTTACGTCAGTCTCGTAGATCTCCTGTTGTTCTTGTGACTACCGGTCCACCGACAAAGATGCTTACATTTAAAGACCCTCCGTTCTCCTCTAACCCGTTTTAATGATAACCTTTGATTTGAACACTTTTACGTGACAATTGTTAGCAAGTCTTTAGACCTGTTAACGCAGTAATTCTTTTATTCCTTCATACTTAGGTACAGAATAACGAGGCCAAAGTTTACATTTCAAAACCCTCCGTTTATATGTATTATTATTCTCCCCTAATCTTATTTCAATGCTTATCGTATCGCGGCATCGTCTGCAGCTGAACTAATTTGTATAACATTCGGTACATTTATTAAGCAAAGAGAAAACTATTTTTGTATTCGTGCACACCGTAAAAATACGCATTGCACTAGATTCTTTGAAGAAAACAATGAGCTTATTCTAAAAATAAATGTTTACAAAATTCTCGATTGGAAATAGTACCTACTTGTACATAATTAATGCACTCCGGTAATTATGTTAAGCGGACGTAGAAGTTAGGTAATCAGTCTTTAAGTTTTGACGGCTTAATGATATAGAATTATAATTGAAGTAATTATACAATCGTTCTTACAACAAAAAGGAAAAGTTGATGATTGCGTTTTCACGGATATCGCTCGAATGATCGAGAGCAATCTGTACCGAATTCTTGTGTGTTGTTACTTTTTCTTTGTTTCGCTGTCATTATTTCGCCTCGTGAACGGATAACAATTGATAAATTCATTTTTATCGAAGTACTAGCACGCGAGTAGGTACAACTTTGATTATTTTTCTTCCGTGTTTCCTTCACTAAGCCGTTAACTAAGCATTCTGTACATAAAACTAAGTAACCCAACGCAAACATAATTGCTGGGAAATGACTTTTTTTTGGCGTGAAAAATCACGTTTTACGGTAAAACTCGAATGTAACGCACTCACATTGTGCTGATGAATGGATTGAATAGTACGGGATCGTGGAGGTGTTCAAAGTAAATATCTTCCATTAAAAACATAATTATTAGAAAATAAAAACTTGTGGAAAAGTTGGAACTTTGACCCTCAATATCTCCGTAACTAGAAGTTTCCCAGGTATAGTCAGAACAATAAAATGATCGCAATTACGGGGAGAACAAGTGCCTTTCGGCTTCGTTAAGGTCTATTTACACCTTTTTTTCAACCGACTTCCAAAAAGAGGAGGTTCTCAATTCGACTGTATTTTTTTTTTTTTTTTTTTTTTGTGTTTGTTACCTCAGAACTTTCGACTGGGTGAACCGATTTTGATGATTCTTTTTTTATTTGAAAGCTGGTGCTTCCCGTGTGGTCCCATTTAAATGTTCTGAACATCTGATGCTGATCTTCGGAGATATACAATGGAACTCTTCAAAAATAGACGGCAAATCTGCCGTGATTGCTGAAATAGCTTGGATGTTTATTGTTTATACAACATCATGACATAACATCACGCTTGTATGGTCTGAAGGGGTACACAGATGTGTACAATACACCCAGATTTCGACAGATAAGTATGTTAAGTTGGCGCGATTGTGTTCCGCGTTCGCCTCAAATGACGTAACATCACGCCTGTATCCTCTGAGGGGGTACGCAGATGTGTACAATACACCCAGATTTCGACAGTTAGGTATGTTAAGTTAGCGCGTTCGTGTTCCGCGTGCGCCTCAAAGCGATGTAAGCAAAAGGGACTGTTCTAAAGAGATACTGGCGGCCCTGGAACGCAAAGGGCTAAGAAGGAACATGGATGGGTTTTAGTCAGTAAAATTCTGACACTACCTTCTGCTCCGCCGAGAGCGGGAGGGGTAATTTGATGATTTCCCATCCGAAAAAAAAGGTATGTGAAGTTCCATATATTGGGGATACGCCTATTACCATGACTTGTGTTGTTAACAATTTTACAATTAACTCATGGCAAATATTTGTTTGGGGACAACTAAAAATGGAAAAATAAAAAACTTTTTGACAAAAAATATAACCGACTTCAAAAAACACAAAAAAGTGAAAAATAACTTTAGCTTCAGAAGTCGGTGACAAAAAAAGTAAATTAATCAAAAAGGGTCACCGACTTCTGAAGCTAAAGTTATTTTTCACTTTTTTGTGTTTTTTGAAGTCGGTTATATTTTTTGTCAAAAAGTTTTTTATTTCGAATGAGAAATCATCAAATGACTCCTGCCGCTCTGAGCGGAGCAGGAGGGAGTCTCAGACTTTTACTGACTAAAACCCATCCATGTTCCTTCATCGCCCTTTGTGTTCCGTTCACGGTATCTTTTTCGAACAGTCCCACAGCCCTGGCAGGCATCGGCCCTTGCGGACCCCTTCTTTTTGCTGACATCTCTTTGAGGCGCGAACACGAACGCGCCGTCGACACGGCCTGTAGACGGACTGACGGCGAGCTAGCCCATAGCTCACCGTCCACAGGCCCACGCCTACGGTGGCCGGTCACTGTCCCCCGACGCCCGGTGCGTCTCCCGCGGCGGCTGGGACGTGAGGTTCTCTCCCTCTCACGTTCCGCCACCTCCTTCGCTAGCATGACTGCTTCGCAGAAGGAAGTGACGGTGTCCCATTCCGTCTCGCTCAGGACCAAGGATTAAACCACAGGGCCGGACGCGAGAGGTCGCCGCCGCCGATCACCGCTACGAGGATATGGCGGTGCTCCGCCCAAGCGGGGCACACCTCTACTGTGTGCTCCACCGTGTCCACCGGTCGATCCTCACAGTGGTGACACCCGGGTGTTTCCTCCCGCCCGATTCGGTGCAGGAACTTCCCGAAACAACCGTGTCCTGTGAGGACCTGCGTCAGGCGGAAGGTGAGGGCGCCGTGGCGCCTCTCAAACCACTCCTCAAAGAGAGGACTTATCGCCACTATTGCGACAGTCGCTCTCTCCATGTCGCCATGAGATCACGCCGGAGGTCTTTCCGCTGAGCGGCTATTTGCCGCGGCAGGTCTATTTACAACCTTCATTACCTTTTACTTGCTGCATGTTATTTAAAACAATCATTACATTTATAAGAAAAAGAAATTAGTCAAGTATTTTGGAAAGTCTTGCGTGCTACTTTCAGACGGCGCAAAAAGCTATCAAAATATTTCTTAATTGCAAAACCGAAGTTTGAAATTTCAAATTGAAATATTGTGTTCTTTCATGGGTCGTTTCACTACCTGTTATTGTGGCTATTTCTTAAATTAACATTTGTAGTCTAGTCTGCCTAAGCTGAAAAGAGAGTCATTCTAAATTCTAAATTCCAACAGACAAACTAAATGATGTCTAAGTAGACAATAGAACCTAGCTAATAATGTATGAATATAAATGTGAAAGTATTGTTTGTAACACAATCACGATTTTAACGGCTGAACGGATTTGGATGAAGTACATATTATTATGTAGACTGTCCGACTGTGTGATGTGGCTTAATACAGGGTGTAAACAACCTCATCACGAAACCGTCAACCAAGCATTCTGTACGGTCGAACAAGCCATTTGGTTTACAGTTTAACGCACAAATTACATTGTAAAATGTAAACCAAATAGCTTGTTCGACCGTACATCAAACTAAGTAACTTTACGCAAAAATTATTGCTGGGAAATGACTTTTTTTTGGGATGAAAAATTATGTTTTGTGGTAGAACTCAATGTAACGCACTCAAAACATTGTGCTGATAAATGGATTGAATAGTACAGAGGTCGTGGAGGTGTTTAAAATAAAAATCTTACATTAAAAACTTGTATTAAAAAAAATAAACTTGTCAAAAAGTTGAAACTTCGACCCCCAATATCTCCGTAACTAGAAGGTATGGTGGTGGTGGTGATGGTGGTGGTGGTGGGGTATGGTGGCAGGTACAGTACCCGGCACGTAAGTTGGCAAGGTTTCGGCGGAGTGGGGGCAAGTTCGCGCATCGTACACTTAGTGCAACAAACCACTGGTCACTTAAATTTTATTGATTGTCATTTTTGGTTATTGCCATCATTTATTTTTAATCATGTAGTTAAACAAAGCAGAGGTGACTTTTATTAGGTGTTATAAATAAAACATAATACAGATGCATTTTTTTTATTATGTAAAAAAAGTATTATTATTAAAAATTATAGGTTCTCGTCGTCACTATCGGTTACTAATACCGTTACACCTGGCATCAAATTAAAACTACCACCTGAGCTGGTGGAAGGAGTTGGCTCTTTTTGCCGTCTCTTTTTCAATTTGAGCTTCTTTCTCCATGAAACAGTACCTACACATCGTATACCATTTTTCTGGCATGTCTGCGTAAAACGGTATTTGGACCTGGCATAGTAAAAAACGTAACAAAAACTAAATTTAAAACGATAACAACAACTAGTAACAAAAACTAAATTTAAAACAACAACAATAACAATAACTCGTAACAAAAACTTAATTTAAAACTAAAACTGAACTCGTAACAAAAACAAAGGGTAGTAGTGGTACTCGTGCACGCAAGTGTAATCGGGAGCGAACGGAATGTAGACGCGGTGCAGGAGGCAGGGGTCGACTGACGCGCCAATCGCGCGCTCGGATCGGCGCTACTTCATACCCCGCGTCCCGCTTGACCGCCAAAGAGACCTAAAAAACGACTTCTGCGCATCTAACGACTCTTGCCAAGTTACGTGCCGGGGACTGTATGGTGTAGAACAAAAAAATAATCGCAATGACGGGGAGAACAAGTGCCTTTTGGCTTCGTTAAGAGGTGTTTTATACTCTTTATTTTACAGCAACATTTTTGTTCTTACGTCTAATAGTTTCCCTGAAATCAGGTAGGGAAGGTCGTTAAATTAAAATAAAATCGATTCTCCACCAGTATTTACCTTGTATCGTTTATCGATGTAACTGTGTTTTAAATTAACATAAATTAAATACAATATCTTAAATACAACAATATCTTAGGGTCCCGGGTTCGAATCCCGGTAGGAGCAAATGTTTGTGGGATGAGCATGGACATTTGTTTCCTAGTCATGGATGTTTATATGTATATTAAGTATGTATCTACAAACAAAAAGTATCTATATGTAGTATATCAACTATCTGGTGTTCACGACACAAGCCTCGTTGCTTAGTGTGGCACTAGATGGCGTTGTGTGTAATGTCCAGTGATATTTATTTATTAAACGCCTTTCAGCTGCTTTGTTATATTATAATAACTTTCAGAAATTCAGTAATTAGTAAACTTTCTCTTTGCTCCATTAAAACTTTAATAATTTTTCTTCGTTTGACAGCCGCAAATTATTATAGACAATAAAATTTATATTGTGCCACGCATAGAATTACGTTACGATGAGATGAGATACCCGACGAATAATGAAGATAATCTTCTTTATCTCGGAATGCGCAAACTATACTAACAGATAACACGTTCTAAAGATTTCTACAGCTTAATTCAGCTTAAAGTTACAGGGATGCGTGTCTCCACGTCTAATGCGTGTATTTTGCTGTAGTGGTCCAATAATCAAATAGAACTCAATAGTTAAGAGCGGGCCGAGCTTCTGGCGCTAATAGATTTTAGGTATTCTATGTGCTCCACGTATGTGTGCGTAAGGCACACCCGCAAAAGCACTGTACGCTAGTGATTGACTAAATCGGAAAGATATCGAATCTTCCATTTATAATTGTACAATTATTTTTTTGGGATCCTGAAAATAATTAGATAAAAAATAATGTCCGGAAAATAATATTATAATAAAAATAAACAATATGTAGCTAAAAAATATATTAATAAGTAAATTAAAACAATAAAATATCCGGTTACGTTGGTTTAACCCAGCGGTCGGCAACCCGCGGCCGTCTCACTTGCGGCCCGTAAAAGTTTTTTAAATAAGTTATAATTATCAAAATAAAATAAATGCATGAACAAACCACAATCGACCGTATAGTGGGAATCCAGCCTTAAGGTAGCCGATATTTTTTCCATAGAAATTTCGGGAGGGAATTACTCCACTGTTGGATACTGTACATTACAAACTCCAAAGTTATACATGATATCGTTTTGTCTCAATAATAATTTTACACACACACAACACAGAACAGCACAACAGGAAACAGAATAGTAAAATAAAAAGCCATTAAGGCTGATGCTCCAGGGTAACCCGCGAAATTTTAAATTTTCTTACGTTTTTTGCAATTCGCAGGCCAGTGCTAGGTTGTATGTTGATTAAAATTGTTTGTTTGCGACTGTAAGACGTATGTAGTTACAGAATTATAATCATCAATACAACCCTCCAAGTTCATAAAGGTGCAAGAATGATTTTGACCTTGGAAAAGTAATTTTTCCACCTTTAAGAACTTTGAAGGTTGTATTGATGATTTTGATGAATATAATTCTGTAACTACATACGTCTTACAACCGCGAATAATATTTTAATCAACATACAACCTAGCACTGGCCTGCAAATTGCAAAAAACGTAAGAAAATTTGAATTTCGCGGGCTACCCTGAAGCATTCGCCTTAAAGAGTTACGAGCTACCAAAGATTCGTTTTGCTTTTTATTGCCAATTTTAACGCAACTTTGATTTGTACTTGATTTATGCGCTGGTTTTTTTCATAAAACTCGATTTTCCAAAGTTCTTTTCGTATTTTTTTAGGCACCTTTTACTATGAATTATCTTGCATCTCACTGAGCTCATTCTGTCGGGCACGATGCCAGGTGAGACAGCGTGCTTTTTGGGCACGCGCAACAGTGAGTTTTGAGCCCGCGACAAGTGCAACCTCAACAAGCGCTTTTCATTTTTTCTATGGGTATGATACGTAGGTATATTGGCCTTATAAAGTTAATATCACAAGTGCGGCCCGCCTTTAGTTTATTTTGCCACCTTGTGGCCCTTGCCTGCCAAAAGGTTGCCGACCACTGATTTAGGCTGTCATGGCCTATTGAAACAGTAGTTAGTAGCACGAGGATTAGGCATAATATACGATAATTCAAAGCCAAAAACACTCCACCGATTTAACCTCAAATTTAATTAACTTACTTTACGAAAGTAGGTTACGCGTTTCTCTATGCTGTAAAATAATCAAAATACGTAAAAACATTATTACAAATCGATATTCCAACCGGGTTAAAACGTTTGACAAATTAAAAAAAAATCGACTAAAATAGCAATATTTCATTCGTCAGTCGATATTGTCGACAGCCTACGTCAGTGGATCTCCACACGCACATCCCTAACTAGTCGCAAGAAGAAGCGGCTGTACTACGCGAAGTATCCGCCTAATGAAGTATCGTTGTGTGATTTTTACATTGCTTGTCCAGTGACTTAGCGACAAACTTACGTAGTGGTCAAAGAGCAATGTATTTATTGCAAAAATAGTACAGCCGTCACGTTGTTGTTGTTACGATCGCGGTCCGAAAGTCGAAATTTAATAAATTATATTTCTATGGCGCGCCGCAAAAATCAACAAGCGACACAAGCTCCCCGTCCAACAGCCGAAGCAGGACTAAAGCGGATAGGGGGGAAGCGTGGCGGCTCTGGTTAGAACGGGCGGCACGCACGCTAATTTAGGTATTTCCTTCATAATATTCAAACAAAGACACATTTCGAAAATGTAAAACGTATACGTTATAGGAAACATGTAGTTTTGTTATTATTCAAAATCTGATGATCTTCCGTGAAGTATTTACGCCGTACTTAGGGTTTATTTTGTTTTTTAGAGATTACTTTGGATTTTTTTTCTATCGAGGAAACTAAAAGTAATCGTGTTTCTAAAGCGTACGATGTATTGAGTGAATCCTTAAATATCTTACATATTAATTGCATAACTGAAGGATAAGTAATAACGATGCAGTAAGGGATCAAGCGAATGCAATTATTTTGGAATTACGGATCATTTGCTCGGTAGCGCCTTAAGTCTCATACCGACAGTAGAAATTTAAAACCCATGAAATACATTGAGTTTTTCGCTGAGCCGAACGCTACATATCCAACAGCTGCAGCACACTGAATCACCAGCATATTAAATTTCCATCCTCCACATTATGAGATTTGATTATAGAAATTGAATTGAGTTTTAGTATTGGACCGCTAGGCGATAATAATTATTATTAGACAATCGTCAGATTTTTTTATTTTTTATTATAATTAACAAATGCTTATACAAGCTCATTAATTTAATTAAAAAGTAGGTTATCTCAGTATTTATTAATAAAAGGATTTAAAATAAAATAAGAAAAATAAAAAACTGTTAATAATAAAATTGTCCAGTAATAATATAGGGATCTTCAGTATGCATACGATAAAAGTTATGTTTACGATAATAACATTTGTATACAGAGTTTCTAAATCGTATCAAACAACTGCCTTGTAATTTTGGAATAAAAATGAGACCTGCAAAAATGAATCGTTTTAGTCTCAGCCTCTGCTGCTGCAATTCTTCACAAAGGCTTTCTTTCTTTAAATTAATATTTTGTAACATCCGGCTCCCCGCTTTCAATATTGAATACACCTGTGCCATCTTTCGGAGGAATACCGAGTTTACTGAAGTACCTGTAAACGGTGATGTAAAAATAAATCTTTGCAATCACGTATAGATTGACGTCACTGCTGGAAATCGTTTTAAAACGTTGG
This sequence comes from Xestia xanthographa, assembly GCA_905147715.2. NCBI lineage: Eukaryota > Metazoa > Arthropoda > Insecta > Lepidoptera > Noctuidae > Xestia > Xestia xanthographa. The sequence continues at coordinate 6,863,366 of LR990663.1, read as the reverse complement.
CAACCTGTAAAATGTTTTTTTACAATAATTTAGGTCAAATCTCACTGCTTATCTAGTTACAACAAATGTTTAGTTTGATATTCTCTTTAATCCATTTGATAGAATCTTAAAATGACAGCTCTAGAATCGAGATAAAAACATCGAGTAACTATTACCATCTAGTCTATGCAATCTCACCTAGAACGTAATAGTTTTATTTTTTATTTTCTAACAAAAAAGTAATAACAGAGCATGAGTCAGGATTCATGGACGGTTTGACCTTCATGTCGGTTCTTTGAACCCATGAGTTTAGTTGTGCCGAGTCTAGCTACAGAAGTACAGAAATGTATAGGTAATCTGTTATTTAGTGATTAAATAAATGATTTATTAGTCCGTGTACGCCTAAAGAATGTTTTAATTTGTGAGAAGTGTGTGTTTCTTACGTGTCGTTGTATTTTTGTGTGTGCAGAGAAAACCGGGAAGGCAGAGATGGGTTCGATAGGTCTGGGCCGGGCAGACATAGCGACAAGTTTGGCGGTAGACCGGAGAGAGGCGAACGGTGAGTTCTGCATACTATGCATACTTGCTGCATAAAATATTAGTGCAATTTACCTTGTTGACTCAACTCTCGGAAAATCGATTGATAGAGCATTTGCCACACATGCGTCATCTATTTAGTTATACTAATTGGCACATATAATTTGAATAATTATTCATTGTCTTCATTAGTTAGTGAATTGTCCTTGGAGGTGTGATGAGGATTAAAATTAGTGTTAGTTCAATCTAAACACGTCTACGCGAGCCCCTTTATGATTTTTTTCCATTACACTTCATAAAATATAGTCGGACCACGAACTTAAGTTGGCAGTATACCGTTATACTTTAATAATTGAAATTCGACTCATAACGAACTCCGCGAAAATTCAAAGTATGCTCAATATCAAGTTACCAACGTACAGCGCACAAATGACCATGCATTAATATGTATGTTTCAAGAGAAATTGTCAGTAGAAAAAGTGATCAGTCGTGCTAAACGACTGTACGCTCGTTTTAAACGTTTATTCTTTCGAAGTTCTTGTTCTGCAATGTAGTATTCAAATCTCATATTCGCGATAATCACGAAAAAAATTGATCTATAGGTATCACCAGTTTGCTACACAGATATGAATTTCCGTTTCCGGTAGGTTTTTCGGACGTTCTTATTTAAAGTGTTAATGGTAACGAAATTAACTAGAGTTATTCCACAGTCCTCCGTTCAATGAAAGACGTGGAGGTCCGCCGAAACCTCGTGAGAACACGACGCCGACTTCAGTAGGAGAAGATGAGTGGGAATACACCCCAAGAGATAGGGAGAATAACCCAAGAGAAAGGTATGTAATACCAAACAGTAACTTTATTCAGTTTACTTTAATTTGCAAATATTCTTTACCAAACACTTGAAATACGTTCCGAAAGTGCAGACTTATTTCCGATAGCATAAATTGCCCATTTACAATAGACACGTAATATCCAAACGAAAAAATTGAACGCATAACAAGTCAAACATTCAACGCGCAACTTTCCCCGATGTAATGCGTTAACTACGAATTAGGCTGTTTGATAAAACAGTTGCAATGATTCGACAGAAGAAAGCCTAGGTCGGAACATCAGCAGGATAAACATCAGCAAGATAAACCTGGTCAAAAGTCTGGCTGGAAGAAGGACTCGAGTGGGGTCGGGAAAAGGCTAAAGCAAGCCGCTGAGGCAGCTTCCCTCGATGCTCAAAACGCCCAAGCCAAGGGTTCCTCGATACAGGATCGACTCAAACGGTACTGTGTGTGTGGTACTGTGGTGTATCAGGTGTATGTAACACGACACATCACACACCTGTTGACAACGGGCTGTTGCACTTACCGGTCCATCAACATTAATGCTTTATTGTGTGTCATTGCTTATGTCCGTATTTCCTATTTACCTGTTCATTTTTATTTGCGATTGCGTGACGAGTAGTGGATTTTATTAACGTAACATGCCTGCTGGATCTGCGTTCTCACTTCGATAAAATAGAGCTGAGTCAATGGGGGCTATCGCGTGTGAATTTGCCGCTAGAGGCGCTTGTGTAGACTAAGGTCCTCCAAAATGTCAGATGTCATAGAGTGTTCGCGCGTTGTGCTTTTTTATCACGTATTTATACTAATACTCACGATTGTGTTCTAGATTGTGCCATTCCTGATTAATTATGACTTGAAGATTTTAAGTAGCAACTTAGGATCATAATATTGTTAGTACTTGGAGGTAGAATGATTTTTAAATGTTTAATGCTTGCTAATTTTAGGAAGAATATTGTAAATATATATCTAAAGCTTCCACTATGTTGTATTATACGTAATAAAATAAACATTTTTATGAAGTTATTGGTGCTTTAAAGTATTGAATAGAATTACTGACAGGACCTTACTCGACAGTGCGCCATCTGGTGAGCTCTAAAACGATAGCCCCCATTGCAGCACGTTAGATTGCGCGATGCCGAACAATTATGAAGTAAAGCATTAATAGTTGAATCAGCGTCGTCCTCGTTGTCTCGCCCTATTTGCTTGTCACGCTTGGTTTGCGCCGCACATTCGTATCGAGCGTTCTCAATACGTTGCATATCTGTCGGCTCTTATTTATAACATTCCGTTGCACAGTGATGCCTTGCAGTGTTGTACGTTTTTATTTCAGCACATCTTGTACTGTCTTTGTCATCTCATTGAAATGATTGTACAGTTTCACGACTCATTTTTCTGATTGTTGTTACACTATAGATGCTTTTGGTGTGGTCAGCACAGTAATGTTAGATAAATCATGTAAAAAAATAATATTAGCGTTTTACTTTTACAATTAATTGACTAATTTTAATGCTTATTTTTATAATATTTAAAATGCACTAACATTTCAATACAGTCAATCGTTTTCCTACAATCTTATTCCTGTTTGCAGAGAAAACAAATACAGTCAACACGATGACCGTACAGAGAAAGGATCTGATGACTGGGGTAACAGGCCCAAGAGGGAGAACCGTTTCGACCGGAATGACCGCCCGGATCGCTCTGACCGCCCGGATCGCTCTGACCGCCCGGATCGTTCTGACCGCCCGGATCGCCCTGACCGTCGGGATAATCGTGACAATAGAGATAGCCGCGGTGACAGAGATAGTCGTGACAGCTGGGATAACCGCGACAATCGGGATAATCGTGACAACAGAGATAACCGCGGTGACAGACGCGACAACTGGGGAGACAAGAAAGAAAACTGGAATCAAAAGAGAGAATTCCGACCAAACTCTGACAGACCGGCGCGCAGCAACTTTTCTCCTCGAGACCGCGCTGACCGCTCATACGGATCTGACGACAAGAAGTCTGACAAGAGCTTCAAGTCGCAGGACAGTGGGCGCGCCCCGCCCTACAAGAGCCGCAGCAAGTTCACGCAGGTTCAGTACAAGGAGTTGGCGGAACCGGTACCCCTCGATACACCTTTCCCCCCCTCCGATCCCATAGAACCCGGCTCGCAACAGGAAGTTTCAGTCACATGGATCATATCCCCCGAATGTTTCTACGCCCAGATCATGTCGTTGCAACCCAAATTCCTCGAAATGATGCACAAAATCCCAGAGATTTACAAAGGAGTGAAGTCATATACCGGTGAGGTACCAATTGGAGGGTCTGTTTTAGCTCGTTACCCGGTCGATGGAGTCTTGTATCGGGCTACAATAGAATCCGTGCAGCCATTTTCCAAGTTCATAGTGCGATATGTGGACTTCGGCAACAAGCAGTTAGTGGATGCTAAAGATATTTGGCAGATGGACAGACAAATGTTGGAGTTACCTAAAATGGCGATACGCTGTTCTCTATCTGGCGTAGTTCCTGTAGACGGGGAGTGGAAGCCTAATAACCAAGTAGACTTGTGTTTCAACGCGCCGCGGTACCAGTGCGTGTTCCAAGAGCTTGTCGATGATATGTACAAGGTTTCGCTGTGGAACAATGGTGTGAGTGTCGCCGACATGTTGGTCGAGAAGGAGCTTGCTAAACTATCGGAGCACCAGTCATCTGTTACTTTGAAAGGTGAGATTTACTTTATTTATACACTAGCGGACGTCACGCAGTTTCACCCGCGTAGTTCCCGTTCCCGTGGAAGTACGGGGATAAAATATAGCCTATGTTACTCAGGGTGAATGTAGCTTTCTAATGGTGAAAGAATTTTTGAAATCGGCGCAGTTGTTTTTGTGTTTATTCACTACAAACACACACACACAAATACAAATCTTTCCTCTATAAAATATTAATGTAGATTTCGTAACCCTATTTATTCATTAGACAGAACTGTCACCGCCCTGTTTTGAAGACGTATAATCAGCCAGTATATTATGAGGAGAGAAGAGGTCTCTGGAAATCAGGAATTGATTAATAGCTGTACACTGCTCTACTTTCTGCAACCTATGGCAGCATCGATTCTCTCTGCTATCAGCTCACACTGGCTCATTGGTTGCTTGATACCACTATACTCACCAAATAAAAATTAAGGTGCTACAATAGCTCCTGCCGGGGTTGCGGGACTGTTCGAAAAAGATACCGTGGTCCCGGAACACAAAAGGCGATGAAGGAACATGGATGGGTTTTAGTCAGTAAAAGTCTGACACTCCCTCCTGCTCCGCCCAGAGCGGGATGAGTCATTTGATGATTTCCAATCCGAAAAAAAAAAAAAAAAAAGGTGCTACACTAGCTACACCTTATGGAAATCCGCAACCGCCTCTACTTTTTCAATAAGCAATCCATAATAGGGAATATGCATACATTTTCTTTTTTCTATTTCGATACGGAATGTTAAAGTACTATAAACATAATGGCAAAAAGCGAAAACAAGACATAAACCGGCTAAACAACAGAAAAATTATAACCATTTAAACTTTTGTTTCTATCTCTTTCTAGATAAACGGAATTTAGTATGGATTTTGTACGTCGATGCAGCGAATGACGTCATTCGCTATATCGGATCTCTCTGTCTAATCATCAGTTTCAAATGCTTATAACTTAGTATTTTTTATAGATATTAAAAAAATAATTTCACTTTGCTATTTTTGATGTAAATACGCTTTGTTAAGAGTGATATATAAAAGTCATGCATATACCCTATTGCCCCTAAACCGCTCTTTAATTTCTGCTGTATTTCATATTGAACACGTTTGTTCCAGATGAAGCTATCGACCTGACTATCATTGTAGCACAGCAGATACTGTGCCGAGTGACCCACGTAGAGTCCTTCGAGATGTTCTACATTCAACTTGACATGGACAAGGCGGCGTTGGTTGAAGAGGCCATCGCCAACTTTGATACTAGCAAAGTAAGTGACGTTACGGCATAGTAATTATAACACCCAGTTAAACATCCCGTCTCATTACAAAACGAGTTGAAAGTTAGTCCAAATCCGAACCATCGAGTCAGTTATTGTTAACCGAACTTTATTCTGACAAACATATTTTTTAATGTGAAACATCTATAGGCGTGGGTACAGCCTTAAGTATTAAGGGTGTAAAAACCTCTTAACGAAGCCGAAAGGCACTTGTTCTCCCCGTCATTGCGATCATTTTTTGTTCTACACCATAGGTACCTGGGAACCTTCTAGTTACGGAGATATTGGGGGTCAAAGTTCCAACTTTTTGACAAGTTGGAACTTTGACCCCCAATATAACAGACAATATAATGACAGCATCCGGTCTATGTCATTTTTGCGACCCGTTCGCTCGCGCGTTGTCTGTGGCGGCGGGCTCGGCTCAGCTTGGCGGCTACATACATGAAATAATACTCGCCGTACTCTCGACCCCTCCCATGCCCGCTCCGTGTGTGTTGCGCTTTATTGTTTTTTAATAGGAGAGATCCAATTTTAGTAAAAATCAATCGGGGCAGTCTTTGGGGACTGCCGATGGAAGTGAAAACAAAAAGTACACAGGCCCCGCCCCAGTCGTAGCACTGGTTATGCCCAGCGCATGCCTATGTGGTACTACGCCGTAGCGGATTGCGTACGAGTGCTACGAAGCGTGACGTTACGTCAAGTGACGATGAGCTCAATGTTTTTCCTTCACCCAAAAAGTGCTCAACGCGCCTAAAGAAGTTATCACTTAATAAAAACGTGCTTTGTAGAACGGTTATATTTATCACTCACTAGTGTCACAGGTTTATTACGCTAACATCTTGAAAAAATAATAATAAACAATCTCAACTTTAATAGCAACCATCGTATGGTCAGAGCAGTACTATCCCACAAACAGCAAAAGAAACAGCGAAAACATTTTCATCTGGGGAAAAATACTTGCACGACTGATGCTACGTCTCAAAACAGTATAACATCCGAAGAAATAGACAAAACACAAGAAATTTACAACATACAAACAAACAATATTTATAGAAAGGTGAACAAGTCAATAACGAACAAAAATAAACTGAGCTCGAAGACAATAGATCTCATTCAAAAAAGGAAAGAACTGCTTAAAAATAGAAGAAATAAAACAACATTACATGAAATCACTGAACTAAGCAAGGAAATAAGTCGTAACATAAAACAAGATAAGTCAAACAAAAGAATCAAATGTATCCAAAAGCACATTACTAAAACAGGAGGTATCAATAAAGCACTCAAAGAATTAAAAGAAGCGACGCTATGGGTCCCGAAAATGAAAAGCAAAAACAACAAGGAAGAAACAAGGAGACAGCCAATTTTAAAAATAGCAACAGACTACTATAGGAGACTATACTCTACCGGAAACACCTTAAAACACAACATAAACCTTGAAGACGAGACAGAAGAAATCCCTCAGATTCTTGAAAGGGAGGTCCAGCATGCGATAGAAACACAGAAAAATGACAAAGCTCCTGGACCTGACCATATAACCAACGAGATGATGAAAGCTACATTGCCAGAAACAACAAAAATACTTACTTACTTGTTTAATCTTATCCTAAACACGGAATCTATACCATCACAGTGGACAATAAGCACTATAATACTCATCTTTAAGAAAGGAGATAGATCAGAAATAGCAAACTATCGCCCAATAAGTCTCATGTCGAACATATACAAGGTGTTCTCAAAAATAATACTAAAACGTATCACCAAAAAACTTGACGAACAACAATCAAGAGAACAGGCTGGATTCCGATCGGGATTCGCAACAATAGATCACATACATGTGGTAAAACAGCTCATTGAAAAATTTCAAGAATATCATTACCCACTATACATGGCATTTGTGGACTATAATAAAGCATTTGACTGCCTGGAACATCAGTACATTTGGGAAGCCCTGAAAAATCAAGGAATAGAAAAGAAATATATAAGGTTAATAAAAAATGTATATTCCAACAGCAAGGCACGAATAAAACTAGAAACAGAGGGGGAAATTTTTCCAATACACAGGGGAGTGAGGCAGGGAGACCCACTCTCACCAAAACTTTTTTCATCCGTGCTAGAGGAAGTCATCAGGAAGATGGAATGGGACAACATAGGGATTAACATAAATGGAACACGTTTAAATCATTTGAGATTCGCAGATGACATAATACTTATAACAGATAACCCAGAAAGCCTTAAAAACATGCTACAAGATTTGTCATGTGAAAGCAAAAAAGTGGGACTAACAATAAACAAAACAAAGACCAAGATAATAACAAACGGATCCCAAATAAGTATCACAGTAGGTGAGGAAGAAATAGAATATGTTAATTCCTATATATACTTGGGCCAACTGATTGCCTTCAACAACCAAATGGATTCAGAAATAGAAAGACGGGTAGCCAATTCCTGGAAGAGATTTTGGTCGCTCAAAGAAGTGCTAAAAGGTAATCAATATAATATTGCAATAAAAAGGAAAATATACAATACATGCATATTACCAATTCTTACCTATGGGTGCCAGACCTGGGCAAACACACAAAAACAAAACCAAAAACTGATAACATGCCAAAGAGCAATGGAGAGGAGTATACTGGGTTACACAAAAAGAGACAGAAAAAGAGCTGTAGATCTAAGAAAAATAACTAAAATGGAAGATGTTGTTGTTAAAACCCAAAAACTCAAATGGAGGTGGGTAGGCCACATGATGAGAGAGGAGAGTAATAAATGGACGAAAGCAATAACAGAATGGACCCCTAGATTCCAAACAAAGAGGAAACGAGGAAGGCAAAGAAAACGTTGGTCTGATGACATAAAAAGGCATGCGGGTCCTATATGGCACAGGTTAACCCAAACAAGAGAAAAATGGAAAGAGCTGGAGGAGGCCTTCGTGTCGCAAAGACACGCCGACGCCCAATCTAATAATAACATAAAATCCTAAAATTAATGATAGCAATAACATTTAATGATAATAATTGCAATTGTAATAATAATGAATTTAATTTAATGAATGCCAATGTAAAATCTAATGAATTTTAATAATAATAAAATTGCAATTGTAATATATTAATAATAATGAATTAATGTAAATTTACAATTTAATGTTATATGCTATGAAAAATTATTTAATTGCATGATAAATATAATTAATCAACTGTGAAATTCTAAATTATGTATATATAATATATTGTGTTGGCAATAAAGGCTTAATAATAATAATAAAAGTGTCACAGGTAGAGAAGACTGCCTCCCTCTCTCTTCCTATAGCTCGATGATATTTGTGGCGCGTACTTCACTAACCATTCGAAGTCATACATTAGTTTTACCATTTAAAATTGTATTTAATAATTTGGGTATTTAAAAGATGATACAAATAAGGTGTTTGTTTTTTCACAGCTTACACCATTGACTGCAGACAGCCTCGCGGACGGTATTCATTGCACGTTGAAACACGATGGTAAAATATATCGCGCCATCTTAGAAGATGTCTCCGACCCAGCTAATATCAAGGCTGTGATGCCAGATTATGGCAAGTCCGTGACTACTGCTTTGGAAAATGTAAGTAACTATGAAATATTAGCAGATTAGCAGTGGTGGCCCAGTGGTGTCGGCCCCGACTTACGAACAGTAAGTCAAGGGTTCAAACCCAGACAGGCGCATTACTTTGTGTAATTTATTTCATCACCACTGCTCTCAAAACGGTGAAGAAAACATCGTGAGGAAACCGGCATGTCCTAGAACCAAAAATTCGAAGACATGTGACATCTACCAAACCGCACTGGGTCCGCGTGGTGGATTATATCCCATTCCCTCTCATTGAGAGGAGGCCGTGTCCCAGCAGTGGGAACATTATAGGCTGATGATGATGATGATCAAATATTTAACTTTCTAAACAGCGTCTGGCCTACAATGCCTAAACATCCCTTAGCTCCTAACCTAACTTAGCTCTTGGTCTGCAACTCATATTAACATGCATTGACACTCCTTTGAAAACTAAGTAATATCCGCGTATCTCTGACCGAAAAGGCTCAAGTTCAAAGGACTATCAGTTGGATTACAAGTTAGAAGAATCTATACAAATAAGAGTAGATGTTTGCAAATCCATTACCAATTTCATACTATTCATTTCAGCTCATGATCTTACCAACGGAACTAAGTGTGTACTACTACCAGTCACTGGAGTGTTGTCTGAACAACTACACGGAAGAGTCCAACAAGCTGATGACTATCGAAGAGTTGCAGACCAAGCTCACTGGCAACAACGTTATTGTGTACATCAACCATGTGGAGGGGATCACGTAAGCATTTGTTTTGTCTGAATTGTAAGATAAGATAATAATTTATTGTGAAAGACATGGTATACATAAGTGTCATTAAAGCTTGAGAGATCATCATGTTTTGCTTAAACACTAAGCATGCAAATTTCAATGAATAAACAAATAAGAGTTTACAAACATTGATATTTATATTCAAAAAAATCCTTAAATTTATAGAAATTATTTTCATTCAGCCATTTATATAATTTAATTTTGAATAACCTGCAATTCAACATTTTTAATACATTTGGTAATTTATTATAAATACGTAAACACATAGCCAAACAACTTAGTATATAAATATGTAAACAACAAGTAACTTAGTAAACATAAACATATGTAAACAACAAGTAACTTAGTAGATAATTTTCATTCCATTACATTTACACAAGCATCTACGAGTACTTAGCATTATGAAACCTAAGTAGATTTTTGATTGATGATTTGCCACGAAAAGGTCCTAAATAAGTTTTGGCAACGAAGTTTGAACTTTGTTAGTTAATAGCCCAAAAATGAGACTTGAATGGAGGTTTAATAGAGTGTATACTTGTTCTAGCTTGGTCACAACGCTATACGATTGTATAACCGGCCACAAGATAGCCGTATTCGAGCCTGACGAGGGCGCGTACGACGAAGTAATCCCGTTGTGCATGAGATCTGTCTTTAACTACAACTTTGGAATGGCCTACATCGCCCATATGGAGAACTTGAACGAGTTCTATCTGCAGAAGGCCAGTGATGGCGATAGGATCGCCCTGTTGCTTGATGAGCTGTACAAGTTCTATGAAGAAGGTAAGTAATCACTTTATTACATGAGTACATGACATTCAATCTGGAAGCGCACAAAGTTAAACACTTATTGTTGTGAATGCTGGTTAACCTGTAATTGGCGACTGTGTAAGTCCAACACTGTAAAACCTATGTATACCTAAATGCTGCACACAGAAGCTGTTGGTGAACCTATATTAATAAACAAATGTTCTGATGAACTGTCTAATCAAGCCTAATGTTGAACATAGGCTTTATCATTTACATGCCACTGCCATTCCTGTTTAATTTGATCCAGTCCTAAAGATATATTCTAAGATATGTTCTCTTCCCAACAGGAACTCCCGAGGCGCTATCAACCTTCGAAGTTGACGCGATCTGTGTGGCCCACTCAGGCGACGGCAACTGGTACCGCGCCACAATCATCAGCGTCGAAGATACGCAAGTCAAAGTACAGTATCCTGACTACGGCAACACGGAAACTCTCCCCAAGGAATCTCTCAAAGTACTCGACCCCAAGTTCTATGAACCTTGCGTATTTGCGTTAGTCGCCAGTCTAGGTCTTGTAGCTCTGCAAGAAGATGCACTTCCGAAGCTCAAGGAATGGACCAACGAAAAGGAGGTCCAAGTCACACTGGCTGTAGGCGCAGACGGGTGGCTTGCGAGCTTGCATTTAGACGGCGTAGACTTGGCCATGAAACTGGTCAACGAGAAGCTGGCCACGCCACAAGTAAGTTCCATTGAAGAAGAAGAGAAAGTTGAAGAAGAGGCACTGGCTCCCACACTTGCCGAGCCCATCTCATTGCCTGAAGGTTGTACTCAAGTGTACATCAGTCATATTGACACACCTGGACACTTCTGGTTACAAATGGCCGATAATGTGGACACAATCGAAAGTATCCAAGCTGAGCTCCAAAGCGATGCGAGCACATACGCGAATATTGCGACCACTGAGTTGGGCACGTGGTGTGTTGCCAAGTATTTGGCCGACGACCAGTGGTACCGTGCGGAAATTCTCGACTCGGATTCTGATATCACCACGATTCGTTTCATTGACTATGGCAACACAGATGTGCTGGACAACCAGCCCGGTTTGATAAAGGAGATGCCAGAGAAGTTCAAGGCAATGGAACGTTACGCCGTCAAGTCCAGCGTTAACGCCGTCCCGACCGGTACGGGCCAGTGGTCAGAGTCCTCCTCCGACTACTTCACGCAACTCGTCGGTGATTTGGCGAATCCAGTAGATGCTCTAATCGTTCTTAAAGATGTCACAACGTATGTCGATATCTTTGTAAATGGCCAGAACCTGACTGATAAATTAGTATCTGAAGGATATGCAAGTAGATCCGAAGAGACTGAATGCGGCGATTTGCCGTCGTGCTTCGCCAGCCATGTAAACTCGCCTTCCGAGTTTTGGATTCAATTAGAAACAGCGACCACGGAGTTACAAGCGATGGAAGCTGCAATGGTTGACGCAGAAAACTTCCCAGAACTGACAGATAAAGAGGAGGGCGTTATCTGCGCAGCCAAGTATCCTGAAGACGGTGCGTGGTACAGAGCACAAATAATCGTTGACGGCTCAGAGGGAACTGAAGTACTCTTCATGGATTATGGCAACGCATCCATCGCTAACGAGCTGAGAAGTCTGCCAGATGAACTTAAAGTAAAGCCTGCGCTTTCCCGAAAATGTGCTTTGCAGAAACCTCGCGACATCAAGTGGTCGCGTCAGTCTGAGACTAAATTTAATGAATTAGCCGCTGAAGGAGCCACCATATTTAATGTGCAGTTCATCGCGTCTGGTGACATATCCATCGTGGAATTGTTCCTTGAAGGTAAATCTGTGACAGAAGAGCTCGTGGGACTGTGCGACACAGTCGAGGCGGTGAGAGTCGCTCCCGTCGGACAAGAAACATACGGCACGGGGAAAATCTGCTACGTTATGGGTGTAGACGAATTCTACGTTCATCTTGATGATGTTATGTCAAATCTTGATAAAGTTACAGTAAAGATGAATGAAAGCCCCGATTTTGAGTCTGTCGCCGAACTAAAGGTAGGATCGGTATGTGCTGCGTTTTGGCCTGAAGACGAACAATGGTACAGAGCGAAATTATTAGAGTTTTGTGACGTCGGTTATCATGTGCATTTTATTGATTATGGAAATAAAGCTAAATGCGAAGAGTTCAGGCAACTGCCTGAAGATCTTGCCGCAATAGAACCTTTAGCAAGATGCTGCCGTTTGGTTGTGCCCAATGACGATCCCACTTTAATGGAAAGTGGCAAAACGAAACTGGACGAACTTACTTTAGATGACGCTACAATTAGTATAGAATTTTTGGATAGCACAACTCACCCGGCTCTAGTTAAATTGACATCCGATGGTAAAGATTTTTATTCTGACATTAAACCTGCTGACCAGATCTCAACAGACAAAGTAGAAGAACCAGCGACGTCTGCCGAACAAGAGGTAACAGAGAAAGCAGCTACTGAACTTTCAGAAGGAGCAGCTAAAGAGGTAGAGGAAGCAATAAACGAACAGGTAGAGGAAGCAATAAACGAACAGTCTGAACAGAATACATCACAAGCTGATCTCGACGAAAGTATGGAGAGCAACCACACAGTAATTGAGAACAAATCCTTCGAGGCTAAAGCTGATAGTTTGAGTGAAGAAATTAGCGCCATTGAGGCCAAAGAAGACTCCACAAGTACTCCCGAGAAAGATATATCGTCAAGAACTCTGGAGGACTCGCAGGGTACTGTGAAGACGGTCGAAGAAGATGAATTTAGCGATTGTCTTTCACCGTCTAATAAATCATTAAATACTAGCGTGGATTCTGGAAACCTTCAAGACGCAATAGAGAAATTAGAATCTACAGAAAAAATATCAGAAACAGAGAAACCTGTAGAATCCCTACCTAAAACGAAAACAGTATCTGACACTGACAAATCTGAGCAGAAATTGCTAGAATCAGAAAAAAATACAGAGGCTGTAACAGAAGAATCTGAAGGAATAGTTAAACCTGCAGCAGAAGAAAAACCAAGCTCAGTGGACAACGTGGCCGTAAGTCCTGATGATACAGAGTCTGAAAAACCTGCAGTAAAAGAAGCCGAAAGTCTTCCCGAAAAGCCAATAGAGTCAACAGAAGTTAAGCCAGAGACTGAAAAACATGCAATCAAAGAAGCAGAAAGTCTTCCTGAAAAGCCAATAGAGTCAACAGAAATTAAGCCAGAGACTGAAAAACATGCAGTCAAAGAAGAAAGTCTTCCCGAAAAACCAATAGAATCAACAGAAGTTAAGCCAGAGATTGAAAAACCTGTAATCAAGGAAACTGACGCAGAAAACACTGCAGACAAAGTACCAGAGAAATCGGAAAATTCTGCAGACACAATTACAGAACCTAATGAAGTTAAAACAGAAACCATCACTTCAAGTTAAATGGTTGTAAATAAATATAAAAAAGTACTTTCAAGAAAGCAATACGAAAAAAATTCACACATTGTAATATAGTAATCTCTTTATATTTAAACCAACATAATGTGTCTTAGAACTGTTTGAAACATGCAAAAAGTTATAGTTTGCATTGTCTTTTGGTCAGACCAAATGCCAATACTAGATTGGCTTACAAGCAGCTTATTTTTATATATACATGTACGAAGTACATTAAGAATAAAGGGTTAACGTTAAGGTGTGACGTATCTAGTTTTACGTGTTGTTTCTTTTTATATTGTTGAATTATTCGCTTCTCGAATAGCTGATTTATATTGGACATGTTGAACATTTCCCAAGACAGTGTTTATCGTTATGTTTTCAATGCTTAAAGTGATTTAAGAAAACTGAGTAGTTTCGTACTATTGAAAGTTGTTTGTAGCTCTACTTAAGTATTTCTAATTATTATAAATACTCATTATAATATTTTTAGGTTTTTTTTACGTGGTCGGTATCATTTGGTAAAGCACAGACTTTCATTACTAAAATATTGGTTCATTCATAACAGTATGTGGTCTATAATGTAAATAAATGACGTAATTTATTGTAATTAAACACATTCCCTTCATTTAACATTAGTTTCACATGTCACCATGACCACAGATACCGAAAGTTGATTTTCGTTACTTTTTGTTTTTTTAATCAAATTGTAAGATTTAGGGCTTATGCCCTGCGAAGTGGAAGATGTTTCGTTTTTTTTTTTTTATTAAAGCTATGTAGAAAACGAATCATGTTTTTATTACAAATTATCCTTTTACGAATCTCGATATCAGCTAACAGTGAAAGCACATACCAGCACAGTGCTCGAGCATTTTCCGTGCACTCAGGTTTTATCCAAAGGTGTAAAAAGACTGAAAGGCGCTTGTTCTCGTGTGACTGACACTGGCTTGGCCACCATCAGGGATTTTAGTTTTCATAACAAAAATTAAGTCGCTAATTTGTCGCCAAATATCAGAATTTGTCGGTCACTGGTTCAAATAAGGGATAAGGGTTTATAGGTGGCCGATCTAGAGTCTCCCCAGCTTGGCCACATATATATCTCAAAAACTAGGGCACCTAGCGAAGATCTGTTTTCTACACCATATTTTGTCGGAATTTGTCGCCAAGTCGTAGATTTAATCGGGTCTTAGTTTAGAAGATATAATATGAGTTCAATTAGTAAGGTATATTCCAAGAGCTAGATCGAAAGAAATTAGTGTTCATTCGATCTAGCTCTTTTGCGAATTTTAGTCCAAACAACTTGTTGATCGAAGATTTTAGTAAATAGATTTCATACCTGGTATTGGTTTTACCCGCATTCCTCTACACTCCTCGTTGGTCGAGTGTTGCAAGTGCGACTGCTGATCATGAGGTCCTGGGGGGGGTTGGATTCCCAGGTCGGGCAAGGTTTTTCCATCAGGAATTTCTCACTAGCAACCATGAAGTCTGGATTTCTTCCCTGTTGATTGCAATAGTACACCTACCTATTTATTACACGGGATTTAAAAACCATAACTGGCAAAATGCTGGTGTACTATTAGATACACCTCTACCTAACCCTTTGGGGATTACAGGGCGTGATGGTTATGTTATGTCCATTACCGTCTAGAGATTTGCAAGGAAGGCAAGCTACTACTGACAATTACCACCAGAGCTAAGAGCTTATATCAGAGGTAGAGGTTGTTAGGGCCAGACTCATATGTGCATCTGGATTGAGGGCCCATATTTTAACCAACTTCGAAAAAGAAGGAGGTTCTGTGTATGTAATCCAGATGTAAATACGGACTCCACCGAATCGTTGACGAAATGTGCAAAGCGGCACGCCGCCGCTCCGAGCTCACGGCACGCCGCACCTTCACAAACACCTTCGGGTTGAAGCAGAATGTGCGCTTCGCAAAATGTACATTTGACGCAAAATGTGTGCACTTATCAAAATGAGTGTGAATTTTATCACAATGGGTCAAAATAAAAACGGTTTGCTTACTATATATTTTTTAATTATTTTGCACAATTTTTAACACCCTAACAGTAGTTTCTTTGTAAAACACACTCATTTTGATAAGTGCTTCTGCTTCAAACCCGTCTCATCTCGTTTCCGTTGGCCTAAACAATTACGAGACATCTCTCCTCTCCTCACTACTCAAGCTATAGTTGGTGCCAGTTAACATCGGAATAGAGGTCATTGCTCCGACTTTCATCCCGATATCTAAATATAAGCGATACTGTCGCTCCATCCGTACAAACCTGTCGCAAAACTGATATCGCTTGAGTCTCATAATACATCCACAGTGTCCCACATACATAACACAGTGCACAACCCAAAAAAATAATAAATCGAGCAAACGTACCCTACGAAATTAATTGATTTAAATACTTTATTTTCGTTTTAAAATTGTCTCAGTAAGTTAAAATAGTGTTAACTATTTTATTTTAAAATAGTGTTAACTATTTTAACTTACTGAGACAATTTTAATAAAGTAAATATATTATTATACATCTTAAAATTAGGATCTGAGACTTATGCGCGAAAGACATTTGCGCAAAGAACTTTTGCACGAATGGACTTATGCGCGAAAGGAATCTTGCGCGAATGGACACTTGCACGATTGGACTCTTGCGCGACTTAATGGCCACTGAGGTTTACTCTGTAGAGTAAACATAACATCACGCCTATTTTTACTTGAAGGTGTTTTTTTTTTGGTTTTTCCGTCATGAGTGTTGTTTTCATGGATTTCGGGGTCGTTGATAATGAAAATGATTTGTTGAAATCAGATTTAACCAAAGGCAAGGTAAATCATTGAATCCATTTCACTATTCGTCATTCGAAAGTGCCTTTGAATGACCTAATTGAAATAAATAATTATTGACCTCATTTTCTTTATCCTTTGACCATGAAAACGACACCCATGACGGAAATACCAAAAAAATTCTGGACGCCATCTTGGATTTTCATTTTGACCTCATTTTCGTAATCAACGACCCCGAAAACCATGAAAACGACATCCATGACGGAAAAACCAAAAAAATCTTGGACGCCACCTTGGATTTTCATTTTGAGCTCATTTTCGTAATCAACGGCCCCGAAAACCATGAAAACGACATCCATGACGGAAAGACCAAAAAAATCTTGGACGCCATCTTGGATTTTCATTTTGTCCTCATTTTCGTAATCAACGACCCCGAAAACCATGAAAACGACATCCATGACGGAAAAACCAAAAAAATCTTGGACGCCATCTTGGATTTTAATTTTGAGCTCATTTTCGTAATCAACGACCCCGAAAACCATGAAAACGACATCCATGACGGAAAAACCAAAAAAATCTTGGACGCCATCTTGGATTTTCATTTTGAGCTCATTTTCGTAATCAACGACCCCGAAAACCATAATTATCTAAATATTATTATAATTATGACATCACAAAAACTATTTCATTGTAGCGCGTAGGCAAATTACTCATACATCTTTAGTCTTAGGTCATGTATGACGTAGCTCGTAAGTTTACTCTAAGCCCTCAACCACTGTACTGTATATAATCTTTGTGTTAGTCGTTCAGTAAACCTTCAACCGAGAACACGCCTTTTAATTTGCCGCACCTTCTGATCGTACACTCACAATAAAACCACCTTATCGGCAAAGTGGTGACACCCGACGTGTCCGCGCGCGTATCGAGTTCCAAGTTTTTAACAAAGACATCATTCATCGCGCGCGCGTAAAAACGAACGACTCACTCTACCAGGCCGCAGCTCTCCAACAACCTTCAGCCATGTCGACCCAGGACCAGCCAGAGCCGCAACAGATGACGGCAGTTTCAATGACACCGAGGATACCAGACTTCTGGCAAGATCGACCAAGACTGTGGTTTCACCAATTCAACGCCATCGTGGATCCCCTAAAGGCAAGTGACCTGCACAAAAGTCAACTTCTAATAGCTAGGCTGAAACCTGACGAATTACCCGATATTAGTGACATTCTTGAAAATATGCCTGAGAATAATAAATTTGAAACTTTAAAAAATAGGTTAATTTCGGTTTACGAAGAGTCTGAAACAAAACAAATGAACCAGCTCTTAAATGAAATCGAACTCGGAGACCAAAAACCTTCACAATTATTACGGCGAATGCGAGACTTGGGGAAAAATAAAGTCCCAGACGACACTCTTAAGTTATTGTGGACAGGTCGTCTTCCACATTCAATTAGGGCCGTCATAACCGCATGCGACAATGACAAAGTAAAACTTGATGGTTTGGCTAAAATAGCCGATAAAATTCTAGAAAATACCAGACCATGTGAAATAGCCCCGGTTTCTAAAATAACTCCGAGTGCAGACCCAACACTTCCCGAAACCATTGTAAATGAGATAAGACAAATTAAATTAGAAATTTCGGAATTACGCACTAAATTAAACGATTCTATTAACCATCAGAATCGCGAGTCGCGAAGTGATAATCGTTATAGCCGTGGAACTTCCCGGACACGCTCTAAAAGTCGCGAAATCACGTATAAAAATAGGGAGAATTACCTTAGTCAAAAAGAGAAACCCGGTGATGCGAATTACCAGTGTTTCTACCACTTCACTTATGGCACAAATGCGCGTAAATGCGGCGACACAATAAATTGCAATAAAAGGAACCCGGAAAACTAATTATGACACCGGGTCAAATACACAATGTCGCCGGTGTCAGCAATTCCTATCGTCTATGTGTTACGCATATTAAAACTGGTGCACGATTTCTTATCGACACTGGTGCTGATGTGTCGGTTTTAGCCGGTAAAAGGCAAAACGCATGCACATCAGATTACATATTATATGCAGCCAACGGCACAAAAATCAAAACATACGGCGAAAAATCCATCACAGTTAACTTAGGTTTACGTCGCCCATTCCAATGGAAGTTCATACTAGCCGATGTACAACGTTCAATAATAGGCGCTGACTTCCTTGCTGCTAACAAACTAATAGTAGATTTACATGGTAGAAAACTAATAGACAAACTCACTTTAATATCGCGCGCCACAAATATTACAAATTGCCCTGAATCGAGTATTCGATCAATCGATGTAAACGACGAATACCATCTCATATTACAAAAATTTCCCGACATCACCAAATTAGAAAACTTTAAAACACACCCTAAACATGATGTTCAACACCACATTTACACTAATGGACCCCCGGTCCATGAAAAAGTACGACCACTTAATCCGGAGAAATACAAAGTCGCCAAAGCAGAATTCGAAAGAATGATGCAATTAGGTATTTGTAGACCTTCGAATAGTCCTTGGGCTAACCCACTTGTTTGCGTTAGTAAAAAAAATGGTGAAATAAGGCCGTGCGGAGACTACCGTAGACTTAACGCACAAACTACTCCCGACCGATACCCATTACCAAGACTACTTGATTTCACATATTTACTCAAAGGGAAAACTATATTTTCAAAAATTGACGTTCGGAAAGCTTACCATAATATACCAATGGCTCCCGAAGACATCCCAAAAACTGCAGTCATAACTCCATTCGGTTTATTCGAATTTACTAGAATGAACTTTGGGTTACGTAACGCAGCGCAAGATTTTCAAAGGCTAGTCAACAACGCATTAAAAAATCTTGACTTTGCTTTTCCTTACCTTGATGATGTAATTATAGCTTCAGATTCAAAAGAAATGCATGCAAAACATTTAGAGATAGTTTTAGAACGATTAAATAATATCGGTTTAACAATCAACACAGATAAATGCGAATTCGGTAAATCCGAGTTAAACTTCCTCGGATACCACATCAACTCAAAAGGCATAAAACCGAGCGCAAACAAAACGCAACTTATTAATGATTATCCACAACCCAATACAATAGAGGAACTTCGACGTTTCCTCGGAATGATGAATTTCTACAGACTCAACATTCCAAAAGCTGCAGAAATTCAAGCACCACTAAACGCGTATTTACACAATTCAAAAAAATGCGACAAAACAGAAATTACATGGACCGAAAGTGCATTAGAAGCATTCAGTCGATGTAAACAAGCCATAAATAATACAGTCACGTTATCGCATCCCGACGCTACCGTGCCATTAGTGTTGATGACAGACGCTTCCGGTACTTGCGTAGGCGCCGCTTTAAATCAGAAAGTTGGCGATAAATTAGAACCTCTAGGATTTTACTCAAAGAAACTCACCGATACCCAAACAAGATACAGCACGTACGACAGGGAACTTCTAGCAATATACATGGCAATTAAACACTTCCGCCATATGGTAGAAGGCAGACAGCTAACAGTACTAACAGACCACAAACCATTGACCTTCGCCCTATCTAAAAAGGTATCGCCTTCAGACTCACCTAGACGGTTAAGACAACTAGACTTCATTTCCCAATTTTGCGATAACATCATGTACATAGAAGGTGACAAAAATACAGTCGCCGACGCATTATCCCGAATCGATGAAATTATCATGCCATCACTAGTAGATTATCAAAAGTTAGCTGAACTACAAAAAAGCGATCCGGAATTACAAAATCTACGCAAACATGACAAACTCCAATTTAAATTAATAACAATGCCCGATTCAAATATTGAAATAGCCTGCGAGACATCAACAAACCACTTACGTCCTTATCTACCTATACAGTTTCGGGAACTCGCCACAAAGACTTTACACAACGTGAGTCATCCCGGCATCGCAGCTACTCAACGCTTAGTTAAATCAAGATATTTTTGGAGCAACATGAATACTGACATTAAAAATTTCGTTAAAATGTGTGTTCCCTGCCAAAAATCAAAAATTCAACGCCACACAATAACACCGATAGGCGAATTTGACAGCACAGGAAATCGTTTTGAAAATGTACATATCGATATAATAGGACCACTGCCACCGGCAGAGGATTTTAAATATTGCGTTACCATCATCGACAGGGTGACGAAATGGCCAGAGGTTATACCCGTAAAAAATATAACAGCTGAAACGGTTGCTAAGGTGTTCGTAGAGCATTGGATTGCTCGTTTCGGTTGTCCAATACGTATAACCTCAGATCAAGGTCGTCAATTCGAATCAGATTTATTTCGGCAGTTATTAAAAAGACTCGGCATCGAACGAGTTCGCACAACTGCATACAACCCAAAGGCGAACGGCATGATCGAAAGATTTCACCGTACCTTAAAAGCTGCTATTATGGCAAAATGTTCAAATAGCACACAATGGTTACGGGAATTACCTCTAGTACTCCTAGGGTTGCGCTCGGCAGTTAAATTAGATCTGGGATACAGTCCATCACAATTTTTATACGGCAGTAGTCTCAGACTGCCAGGTGACCTATTTCATTCAAAATCTACAACCAATATTAACGACAGCGACTATATCAAACTGTTAACCAAGTCATTGTCATCCGTTCCCAATCTCTCACATTCAAGTTTACATAACAACAACAATAGTGTATTCGTTCATAAAGATTTAGCCAGTAACACTCATGTGTTTGTTAGAAACGAAGCACGTCGATCTTTGGTACCACCTTACGAAGGTCCCTATAAAGTAATAAAACGACATCCAAAATTTTATACATTAGACTGTAACGGTAGGCAAGTCACAGTATCGCTTGATCGTCTAAAACCAGCTTACCTATTAGAATTTGATAATGTGTCGGTCCCACGCCAGGAAACCCAAACAACGACGCCACCCGACACCGTCCCACATCTGGCGAACGTTAAGACTCCATTCATCACTCCGAGTACTACGACACCGCCGATTACAACGAAATCGGGCCGGGTCGTTAAAAAGACCGTGAGATTCGACATGTGAGCCGCCTCCGTCAACGTCTTTATCAGCTGTATGAATAACCGTCACTGTTCAACAAACGCTCACTATCGCCGCACTCATACCAGCCAACAATCAGACAACATGGGCCAGCCAACTAGCAAGATGACTATCGTGGCGCAGAACACCGCAGCCGCCGGCAACAAGACTTCGCTGCTAGATGAAGCCAACCTAGTCAGCACGGCGGTAACCCTATCTGTACTCTACGTGGGGTGGTGCTATTGCAAGCGCCGCCACCGCATCGAAGCCGCCGTCGAGACAAAATCAACCGCGCGATCACACAACGTGCTACTGGCGCGCTCAACCTACAAGCAAACCGCGAGTGCAGTGCAAACCTCAAAGTTCAAGTGTAGTGTAAACATGTGACGAAAATATACTCTCTAGTCTAAGTAGCATAGTGTGAACGCTGTAGCATAAGTAAACATTGTTCGCCACTCAATTTGTTTATTGTTAACGTCTGTAGTTTTAATTAGTTCATATATAATTTTGTATTCTTCTGGGTTGTTTTGTACAAATTAAAATTTTATTGTTTAATCTAAGGGGGGAGGAATGTAGCGCGTAGGCAAATTACTCATACATCTTTAGTCTTAGGTCATGTATGACGTAGCTCGTAAGTTTACTCTAAGCCCTCAACCACTGTACTGTATATAATCTTTGTGTTAGTCGTTCAGTAAACCTTCAACCGAGAACACGCCTTTTAATTTGCCGCACCTTCTGATCGTACACTCACAATAAAACCACCTTATCGGCAAATCATCACAAAAATTATAATTCTAATCTTATGCCGTTTTCGTTTTACGAGGTCATCGCGTCAGGTGTGCAGCACATTATGGTCACGGTGCGGGGGCGTTTACGTCACGCGTAAATGTATGAGCATAAAATTAGTTTTCTAGCAAAAATAATAATAAATTCGAATTGGAACAACACAAGATTCTCAACCCCTGTATGTCTAGCCGACTGGTATTATGATACTCTAGCGATGTAGCAAAGTATCGCTTATTGGTCGATTTAGGTAACTAGTAAGTGTCGTTATCGCTTTGTGATCAAAAACTTGGTAGGTAGGTGTTAATGACCTCTATTCCGATGTTAACTGGCACCAACTATAGGCGGAGACATCATCATTCTCTTGCCCTTATCCAAATTCATTTGGGGTCGGCGCAGCATGTATTCTTCATCCATACTTCTCTATTTTTCGAGCTAGGCGGAGACGAGAAGTGTAAATAACGAAGTTCTGTTGGTGGTTTACAACACAACTCTCGTCATGTCTCCGCTTCTGAACACCTCTCTGGCTAACATTTCCGGGAATACAGGGGTGCTGTTATGTTAGTTAAAAATAAAACAAGAGTGTTTGTTGAACATATTTTATTCTACATTTAAAATAGTACGTAGAAAAATAGAGATTATTACAAAACATCTATACAATGTTACTATGGCGGTTATCTCATTGTTCTTACAGAAAAACCGCTACACAAATATTATGAAAATCAATTAATATTTACAATGTCCTGCATTGGCGACCAATAATGGCACACAAATAAAAATGAGGTCAGATAATTACTTAGTGAAATCGAGTGTTGTAAGTGATGTCGATTTCGAGTAATTTAATTACAAATAACATGCGATGTTTTTATGCATTGTGCACCGTCTTGCGTTGAGAAAAATTTACAATAAAGGTTCGGTCAAACTTGTGCGGACTAATGGACCAAGATCCCATGAACGCCGTCATTTTATAAGAACAATCTCCCTCTATAGTTGCGGTTGCCAGACACTGGACGTGACAGATAATGTACGGTCGAATAAGCTATTTGGTTTACAGTTTAACCAACAAATTACATTGTAAAATGTAAACCAAAAGCTTGTTCGACCGTACAGTCACGAGCACCAATATATAAACACTTAACAACTTTTAAAAGTGTTTTTCGCCTTCTATTCTGATTAATATTCCATGTTGTTACAAACATTGTATTCTGGAACTCTTAATTTTATAAAAAAAGATCCTATCTCCAAGTTACAATCGGTATTTCTCGCGGAAATTGCATTTAAATTTAGGAAAGTGTATACATATTGGTTCTCGTGACTGTACCTACTGAAGCATCTGTCGGTGTCCGGTGTCCACAGTCAGTCCGCACCGGTTCTACCGCTCTCATTGCACTGTCTATTAGGAATGGACCATGTTTTGAAACCAGACTTCATTTTAATTATTTAGGTTTCAGCGAACATAAAAATTTCATCGTGAATGCCGCTCTATAACAAAAATTGCGCTACATTTATACATACAAAAAAGTACTAAAAACTATTTTATTAGACCTAGTATTCCAAAATCGTCCTTATCCTCGCGTTTTTCCAGAATGAGACCTTTCTCATTCGCTAGATGGAGTACTGAGAGTAACGCTAATGGTATACTGAGGCATTCTCTCATATTCGGCGTAAGTTTGTTTGGTAACCGCTGGTATATTGAGAAGAAAGATGTTTCTGTAACAGTCTCTTTTTCTCCTTCTGGCGTCTTTTCTGTTAACATTTTCCACGTGCAGTGTTTCAGTTGTTTCATGTCCACCTTCTTCGCTCGCATTGCGTACGGAATGAAGATCTTTGCGACCTGTGGGAGTAGAGACGAAGTTAGGAAAAGAAGAAACAACGACACGTCTGTTTATAGCTATAGTTGGTGCCAGTTAAGATGAGAATAGCGGTCATTGACCCACCTACATTTATCGAACTTCTTAACTTTGAAAACCAAAAATGAGCCTGTTTATGTCTGGAATTGTCATCTATCGTGATCTTCAACATTTTTTGTAATGAAAAACGATACATGGTTTATTTGTTTTGGTTCGTACGAAGAGATATTAGGGAAAGGGCAATGACCGCTATTCTCATCTTAACTGGCACCAACTATAGCTAGCAGTTATGTTGAAGTCCGATTCCAATATTTTCTAGCATCATTGGAATTTAAATTCTCAGCACAGAGCCGAGCGTTGGAAATGCAATCTAGCGCTTTTAGAAGTATGGAAAAATACATGCTGCGGCGACCACAAATAAATTGGGATAAGGACATGAGAAGGCTCATACATTGAATCCATATAATCTATATAAATAAAAGAAAGACGGGTTTGTTACATCACTTATAACTCGAGATCTGCTGGATCAATATTCATGGTTTTTGTTGCGTTGGATTTGTCTCCGCCCAGAATAGCAGAATACATTTTAAAAACAATGAAAAAAAAAAAAAAAAAGGGTGAATAAACTTTCGTCTGTATTTTTTTTAAATAATTTACGTAGGTAGTAGGTAGGTGGTAGCTAGGTAGTAGGTAGGTAGTAGGTAGGTAGGTAGTAGGTAGGTAGTAGGTAGGTAGTAGGTAGGTAGGTAGTAGGTAGGT
This sequence comes from Xestia xanthographa, assembly GCA_905147715.2. Taxonomy (NCBI): domain Eukaryota; kingdom Metazoa; phylum Arthropoda; class Insecta; order Lepidoptera; family Noctuidae; genus Xestia; species Xestia xanthographa. The sequence continues at coordinate 6,838,256 of LR990663.1, read as the reverse complement.
AGGTAGGTAGTAGGTAGGTAGGTAGTAGGTAGGTAGGTAGCTCTTGTGACGCAGACGAAGTTGCGCGGGTCAGCTAGTATAATATATTGGCATAAATACCACCTTGAATTGATGCAAGCCTAGTACTTTTGGTCGGGTATTCACCAAAAAGACTGTTCTGTTACGATTTGTTAGTTTTTATTTCAATGTTATTATTTTTTCTTTATGAAAGTGTAGTTTGGTTAAGTTTTGGCTTTTATTTATTATTGGAACTATTTGTTTTCTTAGTTGTATGTCTAATTACTTTTCTTTTTCTCATAGCAGGGAGGTTTATTTTTGTGTACATACATTGCTTTAGTATTTACAATAAGTTAGAAATAAATAAAAAATAATTTAAAAAATTAAAAAACCCGACTGCGTTAAAAATAACTAATAACTCTACATAAAAACTGAAAAGAAAAAAAAACAAGTTCAGAAAACAGGACATATTGACTGCAACAGTCGGGACCCATATTGGAATGATTGATGATGATGTAATGATTTTAGTCTAGATTATATTGGGTCCCGACTGTTGCAGTCAATATGTCCTGTTTCCTGAACTTGTTTTTTTTTCTTTTCAGTTTTTATTTAAAGTTATTAGTTATTTTTAACGCAGTCGGGTTTTTTAATTTTTTTAATTATTTTATTTTTATTTTACACTTTTTAGTTCCTTAGATATATCATTTTAAAATCCTCATGATGAGCCCTTTTTTCGTGCTGTTCAGGCTGCAGAGCGTGCCAAACATATGAATTTGGCGTCAAAAATTCGCAATTATGTTTTTCTTTATTTTGATACACCCACTGTCACTCTTAAAGTAAATACAAATCTAACGACACCTCTCAAACTAAAATCCATCGAGCCGTTCAGGCCACAGAGCGTGCCAAACAATTATACATACATACATACATACAAACAAACATACATACATACATACTCTCGAATAAAATTTACCTATCCTCAAGTAATTCTAATATTGATACTAAAAGTAAATAGTTTAAAACACAAACGTTCGCTAGATGGCTGCCTCCCTGCGTTACCGGGATGGCAGAGCCAAATAAGAAGATCCAAAATACACAACAACTAAACATAAGCCCGAAGGCATTAATGAGTTTAATGGGAGTTTTAGCCAGATAAACTGTTACCGCCTTCACCGCGTGGAGGTACGCCCAGCTTATGTTATTAATATTGCTGCGCACACGCCGCACGCTTGTTGTCAGTTGCCCAGTGTATATAAATGTTGTCTGCTCACACACAGGGACAACAACAAAAAGCTCGGCAATATTGGTATATTTATTATCTTAGGTTTTTGTTTTAAAATATTTTGTTGTTTTTAGCATGTATCAGACCAAATTAAATTGAAACATATAAGTTATATATATTTTGGTAAACCATTTTTTAAATCCTTTATTTTGATACCCCACTTGACAGAATGTGAGAGATTTAAAAACAATATTTTTAGTTCGGAACCCTTTGCACGCGAGTTCGACTCGCACTTGGCCAGTTTTATGTACCCAGTGACACTCTCACGTTTAAGACGAATCTAACGACACCTCTCAAGTTAAAATCCATCAAGCCGTTTAGGCTACAGAGCGTGCCAAAGAAATATACCCACATACATACATACACTCGAAAAACATAACCCTCCTTCTGGCGCAGTCGGGTAATAATACCGAACAGTAATTGTTATTTTTCTTAGTAGTTCTCCTGAATGCTAACTGTACTAGCCGAACAAAAAGTTTACCAAATGGGATTCAATGTATGAAGATCAAAATAGTTACGAAATGGGACTTTTGTGATGCTATTTTCTGTAGTTGTCGAAATGGGAAACTTACGAGATGGGCCGAGGCCCATGACAATGATGATGATGACATTTAAGTGCCTAATTAAAAGGGTAGGTAAAACACAGTCTTACAAAGGACTATCGTATGGTTGAGTACCTTAGTGGGTGGTTCCAACATGTCGGTAATCTCTTCAGGCTCGGCCGCTTTCACCTGGTCGTGTAAATCGCCCGCCGCAGTAGCGTCTTCATTACACCAGTCGTCTCCGTCCTAGAAAAAATAAAAAATAAATATTGCTGGACATTACACACAGCGCTATCTAGTGCCACACTAAGCTTGTGTCGTGGACACCAGATAGTTGATATACTACATAGATACTTTTTGTTTGTAAATACATACTTATTATACATATTATAGACATCCATGACTCGGAAACAAATGTCCATGCTCATCACACAAACATTTGCTCCCACCGGGATTCGAACCCGGGACCCTAAGAACGTAAGGCAGCCTCACTACCGCTGCGCCAATCAGGTCGTCAGAACGAGTTCATTGTTACTATTTATTGAGCGTTTACGATACGTCAACGTGACGTTAGTTCCCATAAAACATACTGTGAGAAATACATATATTTTTGTCGAAGCATTCCATTTAATTGTATGAAGACTCTTGACTAAGTCGTGGGGAGAGGTCATTGTTGTAAACCAAGAAACACGAAGACTTACGTTTGCCATACTTAGCAGTCTGTGATAGTATAGCAAGTGTGAGGTTTAGAACAAGAGCTGATTGCGAAGCGTCAGTTCTTCTACCGCAGTGCGATACAAACAGAAAGTTGCCGAACTGGAGAACTATGCTATACAAGAAAGACGAGTGAATTCATTGAGAACTAAGGAGCTAAACGAGAGTTTTATAATCCAAAAAGCATATGATTCACTGCAATAAACAAAACCAGAAAAATATATGATATTCTGAATATGCTACTATGATAGTGTTTTGAAAACATAATACAACTAATTTTACTCGATAATATAAAATCACGAACTTATCTCTAAAAATTTCTTTTAACGAGTAAAAACCATACTAAATACATGGGATCGATCATTCGGATTTTTTGGCAAATAATTCTACAAGCAACATACTAGCATCATAGTGTTTCACATTTTTAGTCCAATCAATAGATTTTTTGCAAATCGCAAAATACCACTCGTTTCGCACTATTCGGCCCGCAATCACTATGTAGTGCATGCTGATTAGAACTTTATTCTAACAGTATTTCAAACGAAGTTTGAACCACCACAAATAGAGTTGCTAATTTAACTCCTGTAGTCGCCTTAAACTAAATAGGATACTCACAGGAATATTATTAGGACAGTAGGAGGCATCGTTCTCGTTGTTATAGTCGTAATCTTTGGCCTCTTCCACGGTGACAGGTTCCGGTTCCGGTTGCTTGCTCTGCTCGAGGTCGCGCTTGCGCATCATCATTACGTTTTGACGCAGGAACAGTTTGCGGAAGTGGGACTCGTCTAGACCTCTGAAATAGAGAAAGACGGGTTTTAAAAGGGGCAGAAATTAAAATATTTTCAGTGGTGTTTCTATGGTATCTTTCTATGATTCTAGTTGGAGTGTGGCACTAAAAATACACGCTTGTATATAGTTACTGCACTTGTTGTTTATTTTTGGTAACAATTTATACCAATATTGTGATATTTTTAGTTACAAGTTTTTTGACAACGTTTATAGATTAGCCGCCCTGCGTGTGATAAGGTGACGGGTAATTGAACAGACACTTTATAAACAAAAGTGGCTTAATTTTTCCATCTTTTACTTGAGATGAATCATTTGATTTTTTTTTCCTAGCCTACTCTGTCCCACTCCTGGACAGTTCAGACACAATGTAATTTGTTATTGAATATTTTTATATAAAAAAGGCCTCCCAAAGTGGTAAATTATACCACTCAAAATTAAACCAAAATGAAAAATTAGCTCATTAGTAAAATGATCCAACAATATTGGATTTCAAAAAAACTTAAGATGGAAGAACTAAATGAGAGAAGCAGAGTAACTTTCATTCCTATGGGATTTTGTGAATGTGCGTAACAATCGGCTTTGTCAGTGAAGTAATCTAACAAGTAAATAAAATTGAAGAGTCTGTTTATAATAGGGATGGCAACTGCATATTTAATGGCGCTAGCATAGCTTGTACCAAGCATCGTCCTTGGTTGACAATCTGTCAATTCATTCAAATTTTAAATTTCAAAATAGCTTGACCTCATTAGTCAGATTGGGACTAAGCTATGGGCACACCATCTACAATGAGTTTTGACCAGCCTTTCCCATTAAAAAATAACAGCTATAAACTTTAATTTTCGCCTGTCTGTCTGTCTGTTCCCGCTAATCTCCAAAACGGCTGAACCGATTTTGACGGGACTCTTACTGGCATATAGCTGGTGTTATAAGGAGTAAGTTAGACATACTTTTAAAAACCTTAGAAAAAAAGAATAGGGTACCATGCAAAAAAAAAATCCATGAAATTGTTAACAAATTCAAATAGAGTAGTAATTTAAGACGAAGCTCACGGTCAACAGTTAGTAAAGTATAAAAACTTACCTATCAATAGGAGTTTTAAAGTTAGCCTCGTTCCACGTATGTCCAGTGGCTAGCGTCTTCCTGCTGATCATGATCTTGGCCGGCTGGCTCGGCTCGTACTCTCCCACCGGCTCCGACCGGCAGTCGAACGCTAGGCCGGCGCCGAGGAAGTCCAGCTGACGTTTCGTTCGGGTAGGCTTCTTGCCTTCCACGGTGAGACGACCGGCCACTGATTGGGTGCGTTCCGTCATTTTTGAGGCTATGGAAACGGAAGACGTTATTTAAAAAGCTACTAGCAAGTTTCTGATCGATCTTTATAAAGTTACATTGTTTTTACCTTACGCATTTTTAGAGACTTCTGTGTGCGGTCGATAAAATATTGGAGTAAAGTACAGTTGGAAAAATAACGAAGGTATTTTTAGATTTTTATATCATCATTATGCTGATAGAATGTCTCTGTCTTGGCCTTTTTGGATAGGTAGCAATTTGTTTTTATAACAATTTTTCTCCTGGCCCTCACCTCTATTATTCTTCAGTCTCCAGTGCGAGGGCCCCGCCCAGGCGGTCACGATGGCGCCGCAGTAGGAGTACTCCAGGCGCGTGTCGTGCGGCGCGCCGGGCCGCATGTCGGTCAGTCGCGCGAGGGGAGGCGCCACTCACCTCTATTATTCTTCAGTCTCCAGTGCGAGGGCCCCGCCCAGGCGGTCACGATGGCGCCGCAGTAGGAGTACTCCAGGCGCGTGTCGTGCGGCGCGCCGGGCCGCATGTCGGTCAGTCGCGCGAGGGGAGGCGCCACTCACCTCTATTATTCTTCAGTCTCCAGTGCGAGGGCCCCGCCCAGGCGGTCACGATGGCGCCGCAGTAGGAGTACTCCAGGCGCGTGTCGTGCGGCGCGCCGGGCCGCATGTCGGTCAGTCGCGCGAGGGGAGGCGCCACTCACCTCTATTATTCTTCAGTCTCCAGTGCGAGGGCCCCGCCCAGGCGGTCACGATGGCGCCGCAGTAGGAGTACTCCAGGCGCGTGTCGTGCGGCGCGCCGGGCCGCATGTCGGTCAGTCGCGCGAGGGGAGGCGCCACTCACCTCTATTATTCTTCAGTCTCCAGTGCGAGGGCCCCGCCCAGGCGGTCACGATGGCGCCGCAGTAGGAGTACTCCAGGCGCGTGTCGTGCGGCGCGCCGGGCCGCATGTCGGTCAGTCGCGCGAGGGGAGGCGCCACTCACCTCTATTATTCTTCAGTCTCCAGTGCGAGGGCCCCGCCCAGGCGGTCACGATGGCGCCGCAGTAGGAGTACTCCAGGCGCGTGTCGTGCGGCGCGCCGGGCCGCATGTCGGTCAGTCGCGCGAGGGGAGGCGCCACTCACCTCTATTATTCTTCAGTCTCCAGTGCGAGGGCCCCGCCCAGGCGGTCACGATGGCGCCGCAGTAGGAGTACTCCAGGCGCGTGTCGTGCGGCGCGCCGGGCCGCATGTCGGTCAGTCGCGCGAGGGGAGGCGCCACTCACCTCTATTATTCTTCAGTCTCCAGTGCGAGGGCCCCGCCCAGGCGGTCACGATGGCGCCGCAGTAGGAGTACTCCAGGCGCGTGTCGTGCGGCGCGCCGGGCCGCATGTCGGTCAGTCGCGCGAGGGGAGGCGCCACTCACCTCTATTATTCTTCAGTCTCCAGTGCGAGGGCCCCGCCCAGGCGGTCACGATGGCGCCGCAGTAGGAGTACTCCAGGCGCGTGTCGTGCGGCGCGCCGGGCCGCATGTCGGTCAGTCGCGCGAGGGGAGGCGCCACTCACCTCTATTATTCTTCAGTCTCCAGTGCGAGGGCCCCGCCCAGGCGGTCACGATGGCGCCGCAGTAGGAGTACTCCAGGCGCGTGTCGTGCGGCGCGCCGGGCCGCATGTCGGTCAGTCGCGCGAGGGGAGGCGCCACTCACCTCTATTATTCTTCAGTCTCCAGTGCGAGGGCCCCGCCCAGGCGGTCACGATGGCGCCGCAGTAGGAGTACTCCAGGCGCGTGTCGTGCGGCGCGCCGGGCCGCATGTCGGTCAGTCGCGCGAGGGGAGGCGCCACTCACCTCTATTATTCTTCAGTCTCCAGTGCGAGGGCCCCGCCCAGGCGGTCACGATGGCGCCGCAGTAGGAGTACTCCAGGCGCGTGTCGTGCGGCGCGCCGGGCCGCATGTCGGTCAGTCGCGCGAGGGGAGGCGCCACTCACCTCTATTATTCTTCAGTCTCCAGTGCGAGGGCCCCGCCCAGGCGGTCACGATGGCGCCGCAGTAGGAGTACTCCAGGCGCGTGTCGTGCGGCGCGCCGGGCCGCATGTCGGTCAGTCGCGCGAGGGGAGGCGCCACTCACCTCTATTATTCTTCAGTCTCCAGTGCGAGGGCCCCGCCCAGGCGGTCACGATGGCGCCGCAGTAGGAGTACTCCAGGCGCGTGTCGTGCGGCGCGCCGGGCCGCATGTCGGTCAGTCGCGCGAGGGGAGGCGCCACTCACCTCTATTATTCTTCAGTCTCCAGTGCGAGGGCCCCGCCCAGGCGGTCACGATGGCGCCGCAGTAGGAGTACTCCAGGCGCGTGTCGTGCGGCGCGCCGGGCCGCATGTCGGTCAGTCGCGCGAGGGGAGGCGCCACTCACCTCTATTATTCTTCAGTCTCCAGTGCGAGGGCCCCGCCCAGGCGGTCACGATGGCGCCGCAGTAGGAGTACTCCAGGCGCGTGTCGTGCGGCGCGCCGGGCCGCATGTCGGTCAGTCGCGCGAGGGGAGGCGCCACTCACCTCTATTATTCTTCAGTCTCCAGTGCGAGGGCCCCGCCCAGGCGGTCACGATGGCGCCGCAGTAGGAGTACTCCAGGCGCGTGTCGTGCGGCGCGCCGGGCCGCATGTCGGTCAGTCGCGCGAGGGGAGGCGCCACTCACCTCTATTATTCTTCAGTCTCCAGTGCGAGGGCCCCGCCCAGGCGGTCACGATGGCGCCGCAGTAGGAGTACTCCAGGCGCGTGTCGTGCGGCGCGCCGGGCCGCATGTCGGTCAGTCGCGCGAGGGGAGGCGCCACTCACCTCTATTATTCTTCAGTCTCCAGTGCGAGGGCCCCGCCCAGGCGGTCACGATGGCGCCGCAGTAGGAGTACTCCAGGCGCGTGTCGTGCGGCGCGCCGGGCCGCATGTCGGTCAGTCGCGCGAGGGGAGGCGCCACTCACCTCTATTATTCTTCAGTCTCCAGTGCGAGGGCCCCGCCCAGGCGGTCACGATGGCGCCGCAGTAGGAGTACTCCAGGCGCGTGTCGTGCGGCGCGCCGGGCCGCATGTCGGTCAGTCGCGCGAGGGGAGGCGCCACTCACCTCTATTATTCTTCAGTCTCCAGTGCGAGGGCCCCGCCCAGGCGGTCACGATGGCGCCGCAGTAGGAGTACTCCAGGCGCGTGTCGTGCGGCGCGCCGGGCCGCATGTCGGTCAGTCGCGCGAGGGGAGGCGCCACTCACCTCTATTATTCTTCAGTCTCCAGTGCGAGGGCCCCGCCCAGGCGGTCACGATGGCGCCGCAGTAGGAGTACTCCAGGCGCGTGTCGTGCGGCGCGCCGGGCCGCATGTCGGTCAGTCGCGCGAGGGGAGGCGCCACTCACCTCTATTATTCTTCAGTCTCCAGTGCGAGGGCCCCGCCCAGGCGGTCACGATGGCGCCGCAGTAGGAGTACTCCAGGCGCGTGTCGTGCGGCGCGCCGGGCCGCATGTCGGTCAGTCGCGCGAGGGGAGGCGCCACTCACCTCTATTATTCTTCAGTCTCCAGTGCGAGGGCCCCGCCCAGGCGGTCACGATGGCGCCGCAGTAGGAGTACTCCAGGCGCGTGTCGTGCGGCGCGCCGGGCCGCATGTCGGTCAGTCGCGCGAGGGGAGGCGCCACTCACCTCTATTATTCTTCAGTCTCCAGTGCGAGGGCCCCGCCCAGGCGGTCACGATGGCGCCGCAGTAGGAGTACTCCAGGCGCGTGTCGTGCGGCGCGCCGGGCCGCATGTCGGTCAGTCGCGCGAGGGGAGGCGCCACTCACCTCTATTATTCTTCAGTCTCCAGTGCGAGGGCCCCGCCCAGGCGGTCACGATGGCGCCGCAGTAGGAGTACTCCAGGCGCGTGTCGTGCGGCGCGCCGGGCCGCATGTCGGTCAGTCGCGCGAGGGGAGGCGCCACTCACCTCTATTATTCTTCAGTCTCCAGTGCGAGGGCCCCGCCCAGGCGGTCACGATGGCGCCGCAGTAGGAGTACTCCAGGCGCGTGTCGTGCGGCGCGCCGGGCCGCATGTCGGTCAGTCGCGCGAGGGGAGGCGCCACTCCCGCTCGCGCTACACACGCCGCCACCGCTACGTCCGCTTCCTCCTCGCTCTCTATGCCGCCGAGGGGCTCGTCGTCTGGAGTTATAGGGAGGATATATGTTACACTTTGATTTTATAGTTTAAAGATTACAAGTCAAAACACTCTGCTGTATTAAAAACTTGCTATTTCTCTCTTCTAAATATTAGAGAGACTTAAATATTTATTCAAATTAAAGCGATAGTTTCTTATGATATAATAAACGGGATCCTGCCGTTTTGCCGAAAAGATTTTGACAAAATTTCATTACCCAAACAAATTTTCGCAACCTTTTTTTATACCATTGCAATATTTCGAATTATTTTAGTACGCATATTTTTATTTGGTCAAATTTTTACTTGGCAAAATATTATCAAGTATAATGTCATTATGGCATTCGGTCTTTAATCAAATGATTTATTACAGCAAACAATCTTTAGACAATAAACGTTTGGTGAAATGATTTGTTAGGACAAAAAATATTAAGGCAAAAATACATTGACATATTTAAATCAATGCAAAAATAATATTTTTTGTGCCGCGGCAGCGGCCGGCGAGTGCCAGACACGACTTGCATTAATAGAAAAAATGATATTGTTTTAAGTCGGTTACCCGGGACTCAACTATTTAGATTAGGTTAATTTCTTCTATAAACAATATGGGTAGGTTAGGTTAGGTTAAAACTGTGACCTCCTACGCACGAGCCGAGCGAGCGAAACGAGCGGTGCCGCGGCAGCGGCCGGCGAGTGCCAGAAACGACTTGCATTAATAGAAAAAAGAGATTGTTTTTAGTCGGTTACCCGGAACTCAACTATTTAGATTAGGTTAATTTCTTCTTTAAACAAAATGGGTAGGTTAGGTTAGGTTAAGACCTCCTACGCACGAGCCGAGCGAGCGAAGCGAGCGGTGCCGCGGCAGCGGCCGGCGAGTGCCAGAAACAACTTGCATTAATAGAAAAAAGAGATTGTTTTAAGTCAGTTACCCGGAACTCAACTATTTAGATTAGGGTGAATGAAAACTGACGATACTATAATTATTTGGCTTATTTGATTTTGCGTAAAACTGTTATTCCAACTGAAATATTTGACTAAATAAAAAATGTTAAAAGTACTAGTTGGTAAACAAGTTATAGTTTAAACGTTCATTTCCCAAACATTAGGTTTGCGTTACAATTTTTTGTGAATAGATTTTTTGCTAAGTAACAATTTGGCAAATGAAATTATACGAAACATTTTTTGGGAAGTGAAAATTTGTCAAATTCCTTTCGGTCAAACAAGGGAGACCCATAATAAACATTTCCTATAATGCACATTTGACATAATATTCATGTAGTATATTATTCATTTACTATAATATTCATAATCTCTAATAACTTTTAATATAATTTAGAAAATCTCACCCTCAACTATTGTAACCAGTAGAAATTGGATGCAATCTGGACTTTAGGGCACCCCGACTCGGGCAGGTTAGGTTAGAAGGGGATGGCGGGGTCGTGTGAGCGAGCGAAGCGAGCGAATAGACCCCGCCATCCCTTTCGTGGTTATTTTTTTATAAACCATCCAGAAGTAGGAGCCCCGCTTCGCGGGGCTCCGTCGACCAAGCCCACCCTCAACCATGCATTGAATATTTTAAGATTTGGTTAGGTGCCATTTGAGTTAGGTTAGAACTGTGACCATTAAACATGAAAATTAGGTCAAAAGAACATTAGGTCAAATGAATGTTATATAAAAAGAATATTATACATATTGAAAATTATATAAAATGAACGTTTTACTAAATGTTTTATATTAAATTAAAATTATATCATTATGAAACATTAGGTCATATGAAATTAGGTTATATGATTTTATAGCATATGAAAATTATATTATATGAACGTTATTTCAAGTGAAATTAGAGCATTTGTTATTATATCATACATTACACACCCGTTTGTTGTATGGGAGCCCCCCTTAAATATTAATTTTATTCTGTTTTTAGTATTTGTTGTTATAGCGGCAACAGAAATACATCATCTGCGAAAATTTTAACTGTCTAGCTGTCACGGTTCATGAGATACAGCCTGGTGACAGACAGACGGACAGACAGCGAAGTCTTAGTAATAGGGTTCCGTTTTTACCTTTTGGGTACGGAACCCTAAAAAGTCAATATAAAAAACAAACACATAAAATAAAAGTAAATAAAAACAAAATGACTCGATTTACAAAAAGAAAATCCTTATGCTGGGTTGGAACTCGAAGTCACGGGATTGTAACCCAGCGCTGTGCCCCGAGACCAGCTGGCATGTTGTTATGTCGATGTTATGCTGCTTCAGCAGGTCGGTAATGATCGGGATTGTTCGGGCCGGGTTGACAACTTGACAGTCAGGCGACACGTCGCCACGCCGTTTTTTGGTTTTACCCGCGCATATAGATGTTTCACATCAAAAGACAATGTTATAAAGCTGTCTCAAGCACTTGTCTCATCTCATGCTGTTACATCTTTCTTATATATAAAAAACACACATACCATACAAGTCGTTATGCTGTTCATCGTGCGGTATCGGCTCGACGTCCGCGTTCACGTCAAACGCGAGCGCTTGCTGCGACAAGTTCAGCCGGTTCTCTTCAACCCAGTTGCTTACGCGATTATCACTGGTAAAAGATACAATAAAAACAATAATATTGATAAATTAATGTTTTCACATAATTATGCTAAAGATAGCAGCTGTGTGGTTTAGTATGTAGGACAGAACAAGAGAACTACTTCTTGAAAAGCTTAGCTTAGCCTTGCTTGCGCACAAGAGCTCATGCACAAGTATTCTGCAGTAAGTTGAACGGACGCAGACTCATCTCCATACATAACTGGTGTTTTCTATGGAGCTGAATCGAGTCAATCCCCAATATCTAACCTCGCAAATATTAGAAGATTGGACGTCGCGTCGATCGATATGTTGTCCGCCTAACAAATTTGTCATCGACATACTTTACTAAGATGGCAAAAAAAAGAGTATTTCGCAAATTCGTAGATATTATAATTACTTTTTTTTCTCTTAAATACGGGTAGTACACTAAAACTTTTGACGTGATAACTAAATATAACTCACGTGTCCTCAGTATCTGGATCCCAGTTGGAGATAGAGAAACCAGTGAAAGGCTCACAAATATGGTCGCTGTTCGTAAACGCGGGCAGTAGCTTCGCACCTAGAGTGATACGTTCTGACAGGTCTATGTTTTGTTCTTCTGGAATGTTCTCCTTTATTTCTTCTAAGAATCGATCGTCCGTTCTGAAAGAAGAAAATAAAGTTTTTTTTTTTATTTCATAAGACTGGTTAAGCTCGAGCTGCACAATGCGGAAAAAAAAAGCAATATTAGAAGCATTAACTTTAAATGAAATTGTATCAGCAATCGGCATATGAATAGGGCGAGAATCAATGCGTAGGCCGTAGGATGCAGCATCCCACGCCACGCAAACATTTGCTTTGGAACACCAAAGCATGTGTGAGGTTCCTCAAAAATGTTTTAAAAATCTGCATAAAATGGTTAGAATTTCAGACTGTACCTTAATATCAAAGCCAGTGTTTTGTCGTGTATAGGCAGAGTCGCGTTAAATGCTCTGTTTGACGACGTCACATCGCCAATAGTCGCCGTCAGCCTCTCAAAAAATGGATCTGTTATAGAAAAAAAGCAAAAAGTTACAAACAAGCTCATGAAACAAGCTGATTTCAAGTTTAGTTAAACAAGACATGGATATCCCTAAAATAACTCCCATTTTGTGAAGTGCCGTAGACTAACTAACAGCGACCAACTTGGGCGCTTACTGCCAAAACAGCTCATGCTTGGATCGCACGTAGTTGGTCATAGTTCTAACCTTACCCATTTGGTTGGGGTGGAACTCTGATCAACTTTTACTGCTCCGTACGAGTTCTTAGTGACTTAATTATTTACCCACGATTTTAGGGCGTATACGCCCAGCTTGTTCTGTCGACGAAACTTTTTTATGACCTATACGACTTACCTATACAATCATTTGTATCAAAATCCCCGTTGAACACTGCAGGGTTAGAAGCGATGGCGCCTTTGGCCCTCTTCTTTTTCTTCTTGGTGGGGGCTGCGGCCTCGCCGTCTACTGCGCCTTCATCTTGCATGTTATCATCGTCTTTCTTGCCTCTTTTAGTCTAAAAGAATTTTACAGATGAGGGGTTATTATGGACAACAGTAGGTATGTAACTAGTTTCAAATAAATGCAAATTAAAAGACAAGTTCATGTGACATGTTGGTTAAAGCCGTTGTTTTAGTGTGTGTGTGTGTGTGAGAGGGACAGAGCTAAGCAAGAACCATGATGAATTATATATAGTTATACTGTGTGTGTTTAATAAAGCACCTGTTCAATTCATTTTACAATCAAGAAAATATCCATCTCATTGAATAAATTGCTTAATAATAATAATTGCTTCGTAAGCTAGATAATCTCTTAATTGTAGGGTCTACTATTGTATTTCATTTCTTTAGCCACTCATTTTCTCATTTTAATTTTTAATTTTAATCTCTCACATGCTAACACTTATTTTTGTGAATGCTGGTTAACCCGTAATTGGCAACTGTGTTAGTCCAAGACTGTAAAACCAATGTACTTATACCTAAATGTTATACACAGAAGCTGTTGGTGAACCTTTACTAATAAATAAATAAATAATAAATAAATGGTAAAGATAAAATAGAATAATAAATAAATGAGAAAATGTAAATACCTAAGCTGACCTAATTGAGCTGATTACTAGTAGAATTTAATCAATTTAATTAGATTTAGAGATTAAATAGAGATACTCTGGCTAATTAATAAGTTTATAAATTAACACATACCTGAGCAGCTTTACTAAGTCCTCCAGCCATCTTCAACACATCATAATGCACCGCATCCACCCTAAACGAGTAAATCCTAGCAGACGCATCCACTACTGTAGAAGCAGTCTGCAAGTTATCCATGCGAGAGTCATGTTTTCTCAACATTGAAGTCATGAAGTCTATCAGCCGCAGGTTCCATGCATTGTCTTTTGTTATTTTCTGTAATAAAACAAATGAGAGATATAGTCTCCGCCAGATAAGTAAGAATTAAAGGTCATTAACCCGCATTTATTCAAATACATAATTCCAAAAACAGAAATAATGACATAAACTTGTCTTGAAACGACCTTTATTGTGATCCTTGACTTTTTCTAGTAATAAAAAACAATTCATATTGAATTGTTGGGGTACCTATGCAGAGAAATTAAGGAAAGAGCTTTATTCTTACTTATCTGGTGGAGACTATAGTAACTCATTTTTATGGCAGAATGGGCAAAGCCGCCGCCTTATAAGTTTTTTTTAGAGAAAGTAGAAAAAAAAGGTTTTTTTTATGTAAATTAATCTTATGTAAATAAATTGTGTGCTTACATTTTCAGCATAAAGTTTGAGACATCCTTGAAAGTGCTCTTTCTGTGGCGATGAAGACATAGTATCCCTGCCACTTCTGGGCGATGCTGTTTGTGGCGTCGATGTGGCCAGAGCACGCTCCGATGCCACCAATGAAGATCTTTCAGCATCATCATCATTGCGCTCCTGTAAAATTAAGCGTTAAACTAGTTAATTATTTTTTAAAGCAACTTTTTATTTGAGTTTGTGTGTGTTAATAAAAAATAATTTAAATTTTTTTTTAAACTATTTTTACAGGTCTATCTGAAAAGATCTTTCATTATTTCTAGTTTAGTAATAATGAATAATAAATATATTACAGACAGAAAAATACAGGTCTGCCAGTGAATTAACTGCTTGTCTCAACGGCCTTTCTTTGTAAGACAAGAAAGGAGATTCAATAGAATACAGTTAGCTTGCTTAGTTTTGTTATTCTGTTAAGCGGGAATTCACTTCTCGAACATGCCCAGGCAAATCTGCAGACATGCCCGCCGGACCTCGCTACTATAGGTCTGTGCAATGTTTGTTAGTGTAGGACCAGCGCAGTCGGTCTGGCAGACTTGCTCGTTGCATGTTTGTGCGATCTCATTATGTCTACACGCGTCTAGGTGTGGAGTAAGTATTAAAATAAAATGAGTTTTAATGAAAAGAAGTTATTCTGGGAAGAATTTTTAGCCAAGTATAAAAAATATCAATGTTTGAAGATTTAGAGCCAAGAAAAAAAGGCAAGCTTTTTTTAAACTATTCTTTGCACCAAATTCTTTTCTTTGGCTTTTCATTTAGGAGGATTTTTCTTCGTCTCGTTGACATCGTAACAACTAAACCGTGTAGCCGGTTGAGACAGAGACAACAAACTGATGAATCTGTGTAGTGTATTGTGGCAACGACATGCCCCTTCAAACTGCCCGCAGGCATGTCTGATGTCCGTCTAGTGAATTCGAACAGAACAGAACAGCATTAAGCAAGCCGACAAGAAATGCCGCAATGCGTTCAAAACAAGTCTCTTTAGGCCTGACCTGAATGAAGCTCAGGCAGTAGGCGGTAAAAATGTTGGAGAAATGTGTTCAGTTTAACAAACAAACGTGTGAGAAGTAAAACACAAACCTCATTTCTAGGTCTTTTCTGAGGAATAAGACTTCGCCGTTTAATAGAACTATTGCTGCTCCCGCCAACACTTATCCTGGCTAGCCCAGGCGTAGAAATGATCGGAGTTTCTATCATCATTACGCGTACGTAGCATATACCACTTTGAACATAAGTTTTAAAACACCTAAATAATAACACCGCACTATAAAATTAATTAATACCAGATTTTTATTTACGAAATCAATATTTTTTCGTCAAGCGTCAAATCAAAACGCAACGGACAGTCCAGGGTTACCAACTCCCAAAAATATTTACCCCTCTTAGAGCTAAGTCAAAAATGGGTGCCCGGGTGTACTATGCCATATCGAATGCCAAATAAAAAATCCCTAAAATTGACACAAATACTTGAAAATCCCCCTAATTTTTTTTATCGGTTAATAACAAAAATTGCCTGTTATCGCAGCAGTTCAATTACAATAGCTAACTGCAAAACTGTAGATTAACTAAGCAATAACCAAACCAAGGTATTTTATCATTTCCAGTAAGCGTAAACAAACAAAGTTACCACAAGCTATCTATACCTACCATAGAGAGTAATGTATTGACTAAAAAACCCTTGATGGATAAAAAATCCTTTGTTTATCGTTAACACTAGTGACAGTTGTATTTTTCTGTACAAAACAGAACTGTCACTAGTGTTAACCATAAACAAAGGACTTTTTTCCATCAAGGGTTTTTTAGTTAATTTAACGAGGAATTGCTCTAGATTCCATTACGTGTCACTAAGTCAGCAAATAAATACGATTGGCTGGATTAGGTTATCTTAGGGTCTATACCTTGTAAATAAAAAAGTCTTAAAAATACCCCTAAAAATAGAACGCCCCTAAAAAAATCCTATCCCACTTATTTACCCCCTAAATTTGGGGGGAAAACCCCTAAGTTGGTAACCCTGACGGACACTTGGGCTGCGTTCCGAATTATGCAGTAATCGATTTGAGCGTCCATAAACCCGTACCCGAAGACTTTTCAAAGTTTACTTGGGGTCACGAATCTTGCCCTCAAACTTAGGAACGAAGTGTGGTTTCCAGCTTTATTATAAATTCCTTGCCCGTACCGAATTACCGTGAGCGCGCTAACGATGTCCCTTGAATCGTCATGGTATGACGATCAAACCCCCCAAATCCCCAAATCACCGTGAGCGCTGTCAAAAATGACAGTTGTTTTCACAGGTTGTATTGTTTTGATTGAAAAAAAAATTGAATTTCAAACTCATGAACATTATGTAATTACCGTTGCATTGCATCTATGTAATTTGTAATACGTAGGATTTTTTTAGGGGGTAAATCTTTGCCGGGATCAAATTACGCTATTAGAAACGATTTCGTCATCCTTTTCGTCACTGGATGAATCGTCGTTCTCTATCTCAAAATCTGAGGAGTAACCAACTTAGCTTCCATTTACAGACAGCTCTTAGCTGTCATAATCGTGATATCTAAATCGGAACGCAAAATATCGATGTGAGCGCTGTGAGCGATTATTTTCTAATACGGAATGCACCCTTTGTAGTCTGTAGACGACATCTATCTATGTACTAGGTACTACTATAAGCTTGTAGAGATGTCACCATGACCTTAGAGTACGCTAGTACTATTATCTATTCTTATAGTAACTATTATAGATTAAAATTATCGATAAAGTGACTTTATTTTACTTGACTTAGGTGATTATAGGAGCTCGTGGCTAAATAATAACAGCCGCTCGGGTCGATCGTTAGGTTAAGCTGTGCTTGCCTAGGTTGGTCTGTGGATGGGTTGGACCACCCAGTACATACCGAGTTTCCTCCGTGCCTCGGAAAGCACGTTATGCCGTTGGTCCCGGCTGTCATTTGTAGATCTTTGACAGTCGATAAGTAGTCAGAGGCCCAAAAAGTCTGACAACCAGTCTTACCAAGGGGTATCGTATTACCACAGAACTGGGTTGTGGAGGCCAGATAGGCAGTCACTCCATGTAAAATACTGATATTCAGCTGCGTCCGGTTAGACTGGAAGCCGACCCCAACATAGTTGAGAAAAGGCTAGGCAGATGATGAATGATGATGATAGGTGAAAAGAGGAATAAGCTATAGAAACGACAATGTCATCGTATTCCTGCCGATGTCCCATTCTGTCAACATGTTTTCTTTTTTCATTCTCCACAGACATCACGGCTTCATTTACTCCTTTCTCTTTCACATCATTCCTTATACAATCTACCCATCTTTTCTTTAGCTTTCCTCTCCCTTACCATCCATCAACGTTCATGTCCATTGCTGTCACATGCATTATATCTATGGTTTTAACCCAAGGAACTTATATATACTAACTGGAATGAGTACGAACAAAATGCTAAAAAGATAAAAGAAACTGTATCTCAAAAGTATACAGTTCAAATTTGTTTAATGGATTCAATAGATAAGAAACGTTCCGAGCGAGAAACCGACATTGGTGGATGGTGTCTCTGTCTTGCCTTGTCACCGATGTAAACAACATGGCCGACACACGTTCGAGTTGAAGTAATTTATTTGCGTTCTCAAGTTCTTTTCATTGTATTTAAGTGAAATCATCCGCTCTAAATATGGTAAAATTGTGTTGTGTGAAGGGGTGTAGTAGTAAGGGGTATGCTGGATGTGGAATTTCGTTTTTCAGGTAAGTTTCAGGTAACTTTGTTTGTATACTACGACTAGGGTTACCAATGTTTTAGATTGACAAACGGGAAATATCCAAAAAAAAAATTAAAACAGCTAAGTTCGAAGTTTCGAACATCGTTGTCGTACATACACTAATCAAAAGTTTATTTTCATTTTATAAATTAGAAACATTGGACATTGCAAATGGCGTCGGTAGTAGTTTGCTTATTAAATACAAATATTGTTTTGTTTCCAAACAGATTCCCTAATAATGAAAATCTGCAGCAACGGTGGCTGAAGCTATCTTGCCTAGAATGCTATGGAGTTGCTGGTCATCATCATTAAATAATAACATAACAGTAGTCTGTAACTGTCTCAAGAGTTAGTGTGATTATTGGACTCCCTATTAGAAAGAGACAACATCCACTCTTGAAGCTTTCTCGCTCGGAACGTTTTTGGGTTGCCCGTCCTCATTCCAGTTAGTATAATTATTATAAGTTCCTTGTTTTAACCCTCTTCATTATATGTCCATGAAACAGAATTAAAAAAAAAACCTTAATTTAGTCGATTTTATTTGTCACAATACGATAAAAAAAAAACAACTAAATTAAGCAAAAAGTTGTAAAATGATTCCCAAAGTATTAGTTTATTTATAAATGGTTTATTTTATTATCGTAATTCCAAATCCAACTACACACACACTCACACACAAGAATGTTAATCTCGTGGAATGATGACTCATTGAATTTGATAGGAAATGATAGAGCGTATAATGTACCTATTACTTTTGACAATGACATGATTGTTTCGAAATAAAATCCTATTTTTTATGTTTTATTCAACAAAATACATTTCAATAAAATAATTACTTTCGTTTTTTTTTTAATGGCCAAATAGTATGTTTCCAATGTTCCCCCACTCATTACAGCTGTTTGTAAACGCATCGCTTGTTGCCAACTTCCCGTCAGTCATTTTGTTCGGTGGCTGATTTCTATGGTCGACGATATCGTTAAAAATCTTTAACATCGGCGAGTTATTTCCAAAGTGACATTATGAGTTCTGGAATGCCTGAATTGGGCTCCAAGATAAGCCTAATATCTAAAGCTGACATTCGCTACGAAGGCCGGCTTTTCACCGTCGATCCTCAGGAATGTACCATCGCTTTGGCTAGCGGTAAGTTGACAAATGGATACTGTTATCTTATTACAAGATTCTTTTTCGCATTAATCGTCATCAATTTAGTGTTTTCTTCTTGTATTTCCCGGTGTTAATTATTTTTTCTTGTAGGAACATCGATCGACGTCTCTAGAAAGCCGTTCTCTTTTTCCCTCTCGATTTATGCCCATCTTTGTTTATTGTTTGGGAAAGCGTCCAATATGTTTATTGATGGGCATTTTCCCTGTAATTTTCCAGGATTTTTAGTGAAATGTATCATATTGTTTTTCTTCTACCCTCGAAAGTGAAATTGTTGGTCCCGCCTATGACCGCGGTTTCACATTGATGACGTTGATACCGATTATGCTACAATTTTGTTTTCTTCAGCAGGTGATAAACTGACGGTAGGTCTTTGTCCTAAAAAATAATAGTTACTTTTACTATTCTCAGATGAGTAGGTGGTTAACAGTTAGATCAATCTACCTACCTACTTTTTCTTTTGTTGTGTCCAAGATGGCACTGTGAAATGGAAAAAATCATGACTGCAAACAGTATTTATACTACCCCATAGAGTAAAAGATTCATTATTGTGTAGCTATGTGTAATAAAATCATTTTTTTCTCGAACAAAACTTAGCTACCTTCAAATTATTTCACATGAGCTTAATGAACTGTTTCTCTCTACAGTGCGTTCGTTTGGTACGGAGGATCGAGAGACGCAATACCCTGTTGCGCCTCAGAGCCAGGTGTATGATTACATCTTGTTTCGTGGTTCTGACATCAAGGATATCCGAGTGCTGAACAATGTTCCCTCTCTACCCAATGACCCGGCCATCATGCAGATGTCTGTGCCACCGACGCTCGGCGCGGGTAGTGCGCCGGGTCAGTTCACGGGGCAATACAACCACCCCATTGTTGGCCAGACACCTTATCAACAGTACCACCCGATGGCTGGCTTCCCTGGAGGTGTCCATGCTCAGCTCAACAAGACCAGTGAGTTGTCACCGCAAACCTCGGTGGAGTTGGCACCCCAGCCCCCGCCTGTCACGGGTCCGATTGGCTCAGGACTGGCGCATCACGCCAATCAAGTGAAAGACCAAGGTTTTTGCTCTTGGATAATTTTAGCTTCTGCTTCAGTACATGCTACTTTGCGATTTTTGCAGTGTCATAAAAATATACTTTGCTAACCTTTCACCCTCTTAACCCTCTAGTAGAACAACGTTTTGGTTTACAGTTTTGGACTAACTAATCAATTATCTTTTTATAATTAATTTCCAGTGGTTTCACCAAACTTGCATGCAGAATAATCTCTTATAGGTTTACTGTATGACAGTTCAAAGAACTCGCATATTTATGTTTGCATACATCAATTAATTTGTTTACATTTTCACACAATTGATTTTTATTTCTAACTTGAAAATAACAACTTTAATATTATTCTAACATGAGTAATACTCTTATTAGACACCATCTAATCAGGATTAGGACATTTTGTCCAATTAAGTTTAATTTTTAAATGTGTTGTCCATGTTATACACCAGTAAATGAGACCAGTTTGGTCCATACTCTCATTACTGGACTAATTTATATATTTAATGTTAACATAAATACTAGATGGAAGAAGGGTTTATCCTATTTATTTACCATGTGGTGTTGGGAAACAAAAAGCAATCTAATTACTTATCATTAAGATTCAAAAAAATTAACAAAACAATAACAGCAGCATGCATTAACAAAAATAACAAAAAAAAAATCGCAACATGCATTATCATTTCTCCTTGGTCTGTTGCTTGTATGAAAATTGAAAAAAAGAACATAGAAAAGCAATTTGTGATTCATCAAAGCTTATGCTTAGCATAGTGAAGCATTGTTATATTTTTTGTCTACTATGTGTGTACAAGGAAATGTGTTGTAGGCTCGATGCTTGACCTCATTGGAGGGGGATCTCAGCAAAGTGCATCGCGGTCGGGAACCCCCGCTGTTGGCGCGCACAGGAAGAGCCCGACTGCTGACCAGGGCACGCAGGTATATCTATAAACTAGAAACTAACTCATCATATAAATTAAAATATGACCATTACCATACCATAAACTACCAAAAAACTTAAAATAGGGTCTGAATAGTCCCACTAAGTTAACATAATTAGTTTTAGGCTATAAATGAAGTAAATTAAGCAGTAATAATTAAGACTTAGTAAAATAAATGTTTTTCTGGATGCGGCTTTGCCATAGACCACAACAGCAGATTCTGGAGGGATATTCTCGCAATCAGTACATGCGGCAAGTGAATTGATTGTTGCTTATTTATTTGTATCCCAGTTAGAGTAGAAATCTTCCATTTCTGATATTATTTTATTGGAAAGGATGAACTGGAGAATCTGTTTATAAGTTAGTTTTATATTTTGACCCGCATTTAAATATTGTTTGTATATTCATGCAGTGGTGTGAATGTTAATCAATGTTTTAAGGCAAGTTGGCATTCCTGAATTACTTTAATTTTGTTATTGTTTCTATTTATAAGAATAGTAATTACTGCTTACTGAGTTATTTTGAGATAGGGGTCCTTACCCCTTTTGTATGGTAAAAACAACCATACACAAATCAAAATTAAATTTCGTACTACTCACTCAAAACAAATTATTGCTATAAAAAGATGACCGATTCTTCAAACTTGTTTTTGTAAATTATATGGAACATTCTCCTCTCTTTTCTGTTGCAACTTTTACTATATTTAATCAAACCATACATGTATCATCACTGCATAATCTTGTGGCGACACTACGTCTATAAGAATCTTCATTAACAGACACATTTGTATAGGTCGGCGTGGCTAGTGGGTCTAGCCAGCAACGGGACAGCCGACGTGGCAGCAACGGGCAAGCGCAGAAGGGGCCGGCGAACCGCAACCGCACCAACTCGCGCAACCGTCAGCGCTACCCCAGCGGCGGCGCGACCGTCCCGCACCAGCCGAACCAACAACACCAGCCGCAACAACCCATGCACCACCAGCCGCCACAGCAGCATCAGCAGCACTCTCAGCATCAGCAACACTCTCAGCATCAGCAGCACCAGCATCAGCAGCACTCTCAGCATCAGCAACATAATCAGCACAACCAGGCGCTCACGAACCAGCATCCTCATCATCACCAATCTGGTAAGTTTATTCATCATCATCATTTAACCCGAAAGACGTCCACTGCTGGACATAGGCCTGCCCCAAGTGTCGCAACATTGACCGGTCTTGTGCGTCTCGAATCCAGCGTATCTGCAAGCATCAGTCCATCTAGTGGGAGGCCTTCCAACGCAACGTCTTCGCAGTCGCCACTCCAGAACTTCTCGGCCCCATCAGCTATCCGTTCTGTGAGCAATGTGCCCTGCCCACGGACAATTAAATTTGGCAATTCTTCGGGCTACGTTGGTAACCTTGGTTCTCTTGCGGATGTCTTCATTTCTGATACGATCACGCAAATAAACTCCGAGCATAGCTCTCTCTATTGCCCTTTGGGTGCCTTGTAAGTTTTCTGATGAGGCCTATTGTGAGCCACCACGTTTCGATCCCATATGTAATTACTGGCAACACATACTTGACTATCGTCTTGGGACACGGTAAGTTTATTGTCCTCCCCTAATTCCAATTTATTGGGTGTCTTGTTATCGCTGTGATACCAGATTCTCTGTTGGATTTTTATCTAATCTCAACTAATTTCCAAAATCATGTCTTCTTCATTTGGCTTGGTATTTATGAATCCACTGTGGGTCCCTTAAACCCAGGATTGTTACCCTTAAACTGCTAAACGTGGCCGCGGCAGACCATGGCATGGTGAAGACTTCCCTCAGTCTTCCTTAGAAATTGGCACAGTAGGTGTTGCAGAGCCTAACAGCGGACAGTACAGCTAGCTATAATAATAAAATATTTTTCACTTCTCATTGACATACTATGCAGGCCTAAAGTGGCCCTTTTAGGCCCTAGGGCCTAAAGTAAATCTCGTACTCGTGACTTGTTGAGCCACGAGTACCTCGACGTGCTGGTGCGTGATGCGCACATTTTATTTTATCTATACTATCTATACTAATATTATAAAGAGGTAACATTTGTATGTAGGAGGTAATCTCCGGAAGTAATGAACCGATTTCAAAAATTCTTTCATTAGAAAGCTACATTCACCCTGAGTAACATAGGCTATATTTTATTCCCGTACTCCCACGGGAACGGGAACTACGCGGGTGAAACCGCGGGACGTCCGCTAGTTAAGTAATATTTATTAAAATATTTATGTTTTTGTACTAAATTGACATTTTTCTCGCACTCAAAGTGAAAAGTACAGTGTAACACACGGCGCTAAAATCCCATTATAAACTCTGTTCCTATTGACTACCTCGCTAGAGCTCGGTAGTAAAACTACTTCGTATTTAATAGGTAATTTTAGCCCCTTGTATACGTATTACAATGTCACCCAGGTAACTACTCCGGCGCGGGCCAGGGCTACAACCGCGGAGGCTGGCGAGGCCGGCCCCGTGGCCGCGGACGTGGCTTCGTGCCCCGCAACAAGAACACCCTCAAGTTCGACAAGGACTACGACTTCGAACAAGCCAACACTGAGTTTGAAGAGCTGCGCAGCCAACTTGCTAAGGCCAAGATTTCTGACGGCGAGGTGAAAGTTGAGGTGAGGTTTACAATACCTTTCTAATTATAATAGGTCGTGTTTTCGCGTCACGTTGCGTAGAACATTATTCTTGACTGTGCGGCCTTATCGAGGGTATCCAAAAATAACAATTTATTTTCTAAATCAAACAAAGTCACTTCTGTCTGTCTGTCCCTATGTATGCTTAGATCTTTAAAACTACACAACAGATTTTTATGTGGGTTTTTTTAATAGATAGAGTGATTCAAGAGGAAGGTTTATATGTATATAACATGCATAATATTGTAGAGAAACACGGATAATTTTATAGGTTTCTAATGTGATGTCGTAAATAAACACATTTTTTTGCGCTTACACTGCAAACGCTGGCTGAACCCTACGGGATAGATCGAAATAATGTACTACAGTATTGTACACCTTAAAAAGGTCTACAAAAAAGTCCACGATGGTATAATTATGTCTATCTCATAGGGATAACCCACAATAACCATTTTATATCCTGGACTTTTCACGAGAAATAATGGCTTATTTACGAAGCGATTTTAAGCAATAATACAGCATTAATCCTTATCCAATTCAGTACCTTAGATACATTGTGATTTTTTTAAGACGTTTTAGGGTAAATGTCAATGCAGTCTATAAATTAGATGGTGATGAGGTTCCAACATTTTTGACAGCAAAATTAAGAAATTTTCACTACGAAAATGCTAGCTGCCGCTATGCTAGTCACAATATCAACTTATGAACTTCATTCTAACTGAAATGAAACCAATGTAAACCAATGGCCTCTCATTCATAATCACTAATCAGTAATTACGCGGCGTTACAATTATGTCATAGGCGGTATATTATATCACATGCCAATTACGCTCTCTAATTGATTTGAGCTTACGTTTGAACGCGAATTGAAGCAATTACACAATCGTTTGATGACGCTCAAGGGGAAATGATTGCCTGAAACGCAATTACAATTTGCTATGAATAAAAAAGAAGCAAAATATTTACCACATAGTTATAAGACGCAACTGTTTATTTTTGCGCCTGATAAAACTTTTAAATTAATTCTTAAATAAAGGTTTAAGAAATTCAAGTGCGTAGTAACTACTCGCGAACGATTCGTGCGCATTTGTTTTTTTTTTCGCAAATTTGAATTGAGTTTGAAAGGATTCTAGCGGGTAACTGTAGTGTCTGCTTACCCCCAATACAAGTACGAAAACTGATTTTCAGGTTTTACAATCTAATTAAGAGCATTTCAGGTCTTAAAACAATTTGATTTCCTGTTTTTGTTATTCAATTCATCTGTCCTTCCGCGAGTTCTCGTCACGCTAAATTAACCTTTTTCAGTACATTTTTTGTTAGCAACATTGAGTTAAATAGGGTCTAGCTAGACTCGTAGAATGCGCGACTCATAATGCTTTTAAGCCAAGTCAGACCCATGAGCAGCATAAAACTGACACCACGTGGTAAAGAAAGAAAGTTTGCTTTTAAATTTACACTAATATTATAAATAGGAAAGATTTGTATTTTTGTGTGTATGTTTGTAATGAATAAACTCAAAAACTACTGCGCCGATTTCAAAAATTCTTTCACCATTAGAAAGCTACATTCACCCTGAGTAACATAGGCTATATTTTATCCTCGTAATTCCACGGGAACGGGAACTACGCGGGTAAAACGTCACGTCCGCTAGTTTGATATAATGGTCAAGACCAAATACGTCGCGAGGGAAGGTTTGAGTATGAATGTGGATGGGTATAAGAGTAGAGGAAGACCAAAGAAACGATGGATGGACTGTGTGAAGAATGATATGGGAAGAAAGGAGGTGTCTGATGAGATGACGAGTTATGGAGAAGTATGGGAGAGGACGATATGCTGCGCCGACCAGAAATAAAATGAGATAAGGGTAGGAGACCAGTGTGACGGATCATCGTCGGGCTATGCTCGGAGTTTCCTTGCGTGATCGAATCAGAAATGAAGACCATGCAAAAGAACCAAAGTTACCGTCGGCGTCGTAGACGTAGCCCGAAGAATTGCCAAACTAAAGTGGCAGTGGGCAGGGCACATTGCTCGCAGAACGGATAGCCGATGGGGCCGAAAAGTACTAGAGTGGCGACCGCGAACCGGAAGACATTGTGTTGGAAGGCTTCCTACTAGGTGAACCGATGATCTGGTGAAGGTTGCGGGAATCCGCTGGCACTTGGGGAGGCCTATGTCCAGCAGTGGACGTCTTGCAGCTGAAATGATGATGATGACCAAGTATCGTTAGCATCAGTAAAAATCGTAATACCTTCAAGTATCTCGAAGGTCCTAGATTCGTCCGTTTTACCGACCATGCGTGCTAACTAGCTATCTCAATGTTTTGCCGCGATATGTAGGCTCCTTAAGTTATCCATTTTGATGAAAAAATGTATTTCGCCAAGAAATGTAGATAGTAGGGCGACAAGATCCTGCAATGACGCCGACGTTATGTAGAAAGAATTCAACCGAAACAGCTTTTCATGGAACAGCGGTGATTTTCCGTTTGAGAAATAGAGTTAAATGTAGCTAAATTTTCATTACCGTCGTGTCAGCTCATAAACACCTAGTTACGGTAAACATAGACCCACGAAGTAAATACAAAGAGGAGATGGCCTAAGCAACTGTGCACTGTGATTCTCAACTAGGTCCTGACGTCATCATGTGGGCGTGGCCTTAGTCAGTGTATTGTTGGCGTTCGTCCTGTGCACAACTTTGTGAACGTTCCCATTTTACAGCATTGTTCGCGCTAGACGAAAAAAAGAATTAAGTGTTGTGCTTTGTCTCGTAAAAATTACTTGGATAGACGTTCTGATGCTATGGATGGCATCACATTTCATTTTTAAGTAATTTTATGCGTCATTTATTAAAATAGTTCTAGAAAAATCTCCTAGCGTCGGTGTTTCCAAACATAATCCTACCCGACACTAGATGGCGACACTTGGTGTCATGGAAACTAAAAATATTTAGGTATGTAGAGCCCAGAACTAACATATTTTAATAATATTAATACTGAAATTTGTTCAACATTCATTCCTAAAGACCCTTTAATGGCCAAAATGTTGTTTTTATATCATTTTGTAAACAGGCCGCCATCTATCGTCAACTATGAACAACAAACTTAAATAACAAAAAGACAGGGCCGTAATTAGAAATCAATTATTCTACTGAATGTCCCGCAGCTGTGGCTGTCTCATAAATGGAAAGTACTTAAAACATTAAATACGCTGGACATAAAAATACAATCTCCTATAAATTAAATATTATATCTACAATTATTTTATTTATATAAAGCCCACCTAGTTTATTTTGTTAAATTTTAAATGACGTATGTTTTAGATTTCCATCCAAAGATAAATAAATAAATAATAATAAATATTGCTGGACATTACACACAGCGCCATCTAGTGCCACACTAAGCAACGAGGCTTGTGTCGTGGACACCAGATAGTTGATATACTACATAGATACTTTTTGTTTGTAAATACATATTTATTATACATATAAACATCCATGACTCGGAAACAAATGTCCATGCTCATCACACAAACATTTGCTCCGACCGGGATTCGAACCCGGGACCCTAAGAATGTAAGGCAGCCTCACTACCGCTGCGCCAATCGGGTCGTCAAGATAATCTAAGACAGCAATGGATTACAAAAATTAATAGACAAGACTGGTCTCCGACTAAATATACGAAAATTTGTTCTTGCCATTTTAATGATGAAGACTTCATAGTGACAAAAAAAACCTTGGAAAAAAAAATCAGCTGTTCCCTACATTTTGACGAGTATAAATGTAGGGAACAGCTGATTTTTTTTCGCGATGTTGAAGGTTGGTCACATAGAAAAAGTTGTTCAAAATGATGAGTACAATGACCCCTTTTCGGGTTTAGTGTAAACAAAAAATAATGTTTTATAAGAGAAAATCTAATAATCTTCATTCGTCATTCATCAGAAACCTTTTTTTCGTAATAAAATCACAATTTAAATTTAAAAAATAAGCATCAAGATGGTTCGCAAAATTAATTTAAAATAAAACAGTACTCCCCGGCAGTCCCAGGTACGAAAATTCTGAGTACGACCCTGTGGCATCCTGCACTTAGTGACATCTAGTGTGAGATAGTTACGTTTACAAAACAAAATCGACAGAACGAGCGAATAGTTTTGCTATTGACCGGTAGATGGAAAATAGAGAAGTGGGCGGGATCTAGCACCCCCTCACCCCGTAAAGTGTCACGCGTTGTTTCCTAAGCAAATCTAATTAGGCCATCTCCTCTTTGTATTTACTCCGTGCATAGACCACTTGATTACTGAAACCAATTGCAAACATTTCTAGACTGTGTTGACTGACGTGGCTGAAGCGGATTTTCTTTAATTGTTCCATGTTCACGGGCTATTCGCCATTTCTAAGTTAACCATTTCTAAGTTGTTTAACTTAGAAATGGCGAATAGCCCGTAAAACCCGCAAAACTTTCGTGTGTTTTCCCGCATAGGCTAGTCAAAAATTACAAAAAAACCCCTGTAGAATTAGAAAATATTCGAAAAAACCAAAACCGGTCAAAAAACTCTTTTGCGACTTTGCGAAACATTTCTTTACACGCGCTTCGCCTCGTGTTTCATCTCGGAACGTTTGCCATGGTCCGCTCTCAAAATACTTCTAACATTTTTATGGTTGTACAGAGTTGAGAAATAATGGGCTATTGAAAAAGTTTAATAAGGACCTTTTAGGTCTTCACCTTTTGATGTTATTTCGAGCGTGCTTAGTAATAGAAAAACTTCCTGTGTTAGTACTTTATATGCTATTTTGAATGTTTATCAAAAAATTTAATTATGTTTTTTTTTTTTACTTTCCGGCCATCGCAGGAGTCTGAAGTAATTATTATACCGCAGGGTGTTGTTGAAGTTGACAAGAAGGATGACTCAGGAAATGAGACCGGCGCGGGCGAACCGGAAGTAGACGAAGACCAGAATGGTTACACAGGGTATGACAAGACCAAGAGTTTCTTTGACAACATCTCCTGTGAGGCTGTTGAAAGGTGAGATATTACTTTGAATATTTTTTTTTATTTTGGGTTAGTCTGGAGAGTCGCCAAAACGCGGTGCAACATTGTCGTAGTCACCAAAACGCGGTGCAACATTGACGTAGTCACCAAAACGCGGTGCAACATTGACGTAGTCACCAAAACACGGTGCAACATGACGTAGTCACCAAAACGCGGTGCAACATGACGTAGTCACCAAAACTCGGATTGCGATGCTAAAAGTAAGCTCATCGTGCAATTCTATCTGCACCTTTAAGGTTCGGTCCCAATCCACTGCTAATGCCCTCGAGGTGGCACAGTTCTGTCAGCCAGCTATAATACCATGTTAGGCCTCTAAAGGTGATCCATAGAGCGTGTTAGTAAGTGATAAACATTTGCAGGTCGAAGGGCAGGAGCCAGAGGACAGACTGGCGGACGGAGCGCAAGCTGAACTCGGAGACGTTCGGCGTGGCGTCGGCGCGGCGCGGCGCCTGGCGCGGCCGGCCCGGCTGGCGCCATCACAACCCGCAGCACCAGCAGTACACGTCAGTCTAAAAACCATCCTTTTTCTTTTAGCTCGATTCATTTAAGGGTAGCAAAGCATGTTTTTAGGGTTCTGTACAAAAAATGAAAAAAAAAAAAAACGCAACTCTTATAGGATCACTCATGTGTCTGTCTGTCTGTACTAATCTACTAGACCAAATCAGGTGAAATTTGGTAGGATGGTGTAATCCTATGACCTAAACAAAGATGTGCAAAGTAAAAAATTTTTTTTTTTAAATAAGGGTCATTTTCGGGAGACAAATTAGGAAATTTAAAAAAAAGTTTTGCAAACCTTACTGTGTCGGGTCGTTATGAGGATCTCAAATATATCCTTGTTATTATTGTAAAATAAATAGTTTTGAATTTATTC
The DNA here is from genome assembly GCA_905147715.2 of Xestia xanthographa. Classification (NCBI taxonomy): domain Eukaryota; kingdom Metazoa; phylum Arthropoda; class Insecta; order Lepidoptera; family Noctuidae; genus Xestia; species Xestia xanthographa. The sequence goes on along the minus strand of LR990663.1, from coordinate 6,808,632 downwards.
ATGGAAGAGGACGAAAATTGACCATCTCCTGATCCTGAACCTGATCTCCGAAACTAAAGAGCCTAAAATTTTGAAAAAATGACAAAATATAGTTAATTGTTTGTAAAACCTATAAGAATTCTATCCATTGAAAATAAAGTGTTTTCGGAGGACAAATTAGAAAATTAAAAAAAAAGTTTTGCAAATGTTACTGTGTCATAATTATGTCAAATGAAAGGGGTCGAGAGAATCTCAAATATATTTTTGTTATTATTGTAAGGAAGATGACGAAAATTGACCATTCCCCCCCTGATCTCCGAAACTAAAGAGCCTAAAATTTTGAAAAAATGACAAAATATATATAGTTAATTGTTTGTAAAACCTATAAGAATTCTATCCATTGAAAATAAAGTGTTTTCGGAGGACAAATTAGAAAATTAAAAAAAAAGTTTTGCAAATGTTACTGTGTCATAATTATGTCAAATGAAAGGGGTCGAGAGAATCTCAAATATATTTTTGTTATTATTGTAAGGAAGATGACGAAAATTGACCATTCCCCCCCTGATCTCCGAAACTAAAGAGCCTAAAATTTTGAAAAAATGACAAAATATATATAGTTAATTGTTTGTAAAACCTATAAGAATTCTATCCATTGAAAATAAAGTGTTTTCGGAGGACAAATTAGAAAATTAAAAAAAAAGTTTTGCAAATGTTACTGTGTCATAATTATGTCAAATGAAAGGGGTCGAGAGAATCTCAAATATATTTTTGTTATTATTGTAAGGAAGATGACGAAAATTGACCATTCCCCTCCCCCTGATTGCTTGTAGAATACAGGAAAACCTATAAGAATTATATCAATGGGGGCTATCGCGTGTGAATTTTCCGCTAGAGGCGCTTGTGTAGACTAAGGTCCTCCAAAATGTCAGATGTCATAGAGTGTACGCGCGTTGTGTGCTTTTTTATCACGTATTTATACTAATACTCACGATTGTGTTCTAGATTGAGCCATTCCTGATTAATTATGACTTGAAGATTTTAAGTAGCAACTTAGGATCATAATATTGTTAGTACTTGGAGGTAGAATGATTTTTAAATGTTTCATGCTTGCTAATTTTAGGAAGAATATTGTAAATATATATCTAAACCTTCACTATGTTGTTATACGTAATAAAATAAACATTTTTATGAAGTTCTTGGTGCTTTAAAGTATCGAATAGAATTACTGACAGGACCTTACTCGACAGTGCGCCATCTGGTGAGCTCAAAAACGATAGCCCCCATTGAAAATAAAGTAGTAAACTCAATATAATACTTTGGAATTGTACGGCGACCTCTCTACGCGAGTTCAACTTACACTTGGCCGGTTTTTTTCCTATTGAACTCACGCACGCTATTGAACTCGATTCTCGGCAACTGCATCACGCTGCCACTAGCCTCCCTCGCCATCGCCGCCCCACCTAACCTGAGGTCGTCGAATGTCTTGTCTCTACTTTTTATAACTGTCACACTCAAAACTTTCATCATGTCATGGTTTTTATTCTTCCATGCGTGTATCAAAACGAAGAATGCAAATCGTCTTTCGTCTGATGGTTCTCCTGCTCATCAAATTAACTGGTTGTTGCAATCATCTTTTAGCATAACTCTGTTTCATCAAATTGTCAGTTTATGTGACTCTTAAAGAATCTGTGTGTAGTTCTGTGAACGTCTTAACTACTAGACAGCTTTTCTTCCTTTATTTTATCGACTAGCTGACACACGCAACTTCGTTTGGGGCACATAAGTGAGAAAAAGCTCACAAAATGAATACATTTTCCCTGTTTCTGCAACATTTTTGTGATGTTATATAGCCTATAACCTTCCTCGATAAATGGACTATCCAACACAAAAAAAGATTTTTTCAATTCCAACCAGTGGTCCCTGAAAACGCGCTAGCGTTCAAGCAAACAAACCCTTCAGCTTTATAATATTAGTATAGATTTAAACGCTTGTACAAGGTCTGACGTTAACTTGTGTGTATTTTGTGCAGTAACTACGTGCACAATTTCTCTGACGACGGAAGGTGGCGAGCGATGCGCGGGGCCCCGCGAGGGGGACCCCGCGGGGGCCCCCGGGGCCCGCGCGTGGGGCCCGCGCCCGCCATGCCGCAGCCAGCGCCCACTGCAGGTATGTTGCACCAACTATTACATCATTTTATTAAATTGTTAACCTCAAGAGAAGATCGTCAAGTATTTTTTCTGTTACACCAAAGTCACCATTGCATTTAAAAATACCTGCAGTCACATATTTTTTGTAAAATTCTTTTTACTGTTTCCTACGTCAAAGGGTTGATCACGTTTTGCCACCAATAGTTTTATTTTTATCCTGTGAAAACTTTCAGTAAGGCTTCTGACGCGTAAAGTTTTGCAACTGTTCAAACTTTCGTTTTTGTTCTACCTCCCTTGCTTTCTTCTCGGCCCTATTTTTAAAACTTGATGTAACTTTAGCAACGAGTTTCTAAACAGATGTTTTCTGTTTGTTTACAGCTAAGTAGGATTGGTTGGAGAGCGTCCGCTACACTGAAAGAATTTTTTATCGCAGCAGGGACTATTCAAAAATGGATTAGTGACGGAAAAGTGTTAGTTTGGTGATGAGTGTCTTGTATTGATTCGAAAAGTAAATGTCTTTGCGGGAAGTTTAAATGTTAAGCAGATTACAGTTGATGGACATTGTTCTGGTGTGATAGTGTTGTATCCAATATAATGGAAGGATAAAGATGGAATTTCCCGCAAGAGCGCGACAGAACAAAATGTCGGTACATTGAGAAGGCTCACAGTTAGTATAATGTAAGTATAGGAGTGTCGTGAGCGATAACGCAGTAGGCAGGACAGGGCGTTGGCATCAGCTAAATTGAATTGTATAATGTCACAAGTCGACCAATAGTTGGATGATATTAGGCTCTTTATGTGATTCGGAGATGCCAATGTTATCGGTGAGCGAGATAGAGGCCACTTGTAAATTTCAGGGAGGCTATGTAATGAAATTTGCATAGGAGACATTTAATTTATGCAATGAAAAATAAATATTTTCATATAGCTTACCTCCTCACCTGTTATGATTATTTGTGCCTATTTAGTTTTAACCATATAATATTTAAAGTACTAAAATGGTCTATCACTCGAACGGTCATTGCTCCTCCATTTTATTTATTTACTTGCGATGACGTGCGACAGTCTGCAGCAGTCCTGCTAAAGTGTTAGTAAATTAATAATACGAGGATAAATTAGTTTCTAATACCTGCTGGCCAGATGTTTTCATGTGTAATTATATAAATCATTGTGGGTTAGAGGCTACCTCGGCATGTTATTAAATGTAAAGTGTTTATTGACTGTCGTTCATTTGTAGTTAGTACTAAATAAATGTGATAGAAGGACTGCTGCCACATTGTAATGTAGGAGATGTGTTGGTCCCGGCCGCGGATCACGCCTACTGGATGAGAACACAGTGGCAACACTAGTAAAGTCTATGTTTATTCAATTCAATAAAATTCTCGTAATAATTAGTTCTCGGAAAGGACTATTGTATTTTCTTGTAGTTAATTTGGAATCAATAATTGTGTACCTACATGTGTTCATATTGGCGAGTCCTTTTCATGCTAAATTCTGAAAATAAACTTTGACAAAGAACATGATATTTGTAAAAACCTGTAACTCAAAAGCTGTACCTGGTGATTGTATCAATATAAAATATAACTTTACTACAAATCTTCCAAAAGGTAATTTTATTTAAACAACCATATTGAAATTTCCAATTTTATTGCAAATAAGCAAAATAGCACGGCTTTTCTAAGTCGCCAAATAAATCAACAAATATGTCATACAAAATGTTAAATAAATCATTCACACAATAATCTTTGGAGGACGAGTAGAGATAACTGCATTAATTGCGTACTCATAAAAACCTAAAAGGGGTGACCCCACCAATGCAGATATCTGTACATAAACAAAATGTTTGACATCCGTAACTTGCACTTCAAAGCAGGTAAACTTGCGCTTAATACTATACATACTTGCTTGTATACAATATAAGTAGATTAAAGTACACGATATATTATGTCACGACGTACGACATTATACATACATATTACATAATATTTATTGTTTTAAAAAGTATATCTTAAAAAATATAATTGCCTTACGCTTGTACGAGTAGGCTTTACGACTAGGAGAACGAAATATTTACACGATCATGACAAATCCTATAAAACGTGTTGTGGTATCTGTTAGGTACAGTCAAAACTGAACCACTTGACTGGTCAAAATCCCTATGAAGTTAAAAAACGTTTTCTGCATTAAAAAATTGTTGTTTTAGAACGCCTTAGTTGTAATTACATAATCCTAGAATTACATGATGTTTTTCAAAGGGTCACGAAAAAAAAAACAACATTTACTTAGAAATTTCTAAGGTTGTGTTACCTTCTAAGTTTCTAAGTAAATGTTATTGTTATAATAGTTTTCACCAGTCAAAAGCAGTTTTGACTGATTCAAACAACAACACACACATCACATCGTAACATGCACTTTCAATCATATACATGAAAAGTGAGTTTTAAGGAATTTACTTACATATAAGTATATCCGAAGCATATTCCTAGTCTATCGTATTCCTTGAGCTTATATGCCCCAATTTCTAAGATTTTACATTTTACAAAAGAAAATTATACTAGGCGCATTCACAGGAAGATTACGATCTTATAGATGAGTAAGATTTTATTATTGTAGCTCAATATTATTGAATGTGTCTTTAGTACCATAACTATTTGTTTTCCATTGTGATCGAAAATTGGGGAAGTGTAAAAATGGTCAAATACATTTTAATACTTATCAATACCAAGCATGGGTTCATAAACCCGGCCATTTCTCCCTGGTTTCTCTTCTCAATACTTGAACAACCTACAGTACCAACAATCATTTCACGAGCTACCGAACGTCTCGACCGACAATGGAAAGTGCGCGAATTGCGCATGGTGTGACGTAATAAGGGGTTGTAGACCAGTTTAACCGCGCCACTCCCGCGCAGGTGTGCCGTTGTCCACGACCCATACGGAGCCACTCTGACCCTTCGCCAGGATTTCTACTAACGAGCGGCCCACGTGATCCGAGCTGAAACAAAAATGTAAGTATGTAAAGATCGTTTATTTCGATTTTTTTTTAAATAAAATTTTACTTCGTCTTATTTTTTTTAGTTTATAAATAATAATTAAACAGTATTTAGCCGATAATTGTATTTTATACAGTTTAATTTAATTGATCCTTATTAATATCCAAATTTACATATTATGCATTGCTGCTTAGGTATATATATACATTTGTAATTATTAATTTCACCACTAATCCCTTTAGGCCTGAATTCCTAAAACGCTGACTGTCAGTCGCGTATGTCAGCGAGAAAAACAGCGCCGCTGACGTCAGCGTCGCAGTATAGTGGTGCCTATTGAACACAATGTAGACTCGTACGCGCGACCGACTTCAGCGCGACAGGAATTCAGGCCTAAAAGGCTTATTACATTACACTGAATCAGGGTCCCTAAGCCCTTACTAAGAGAAGTGTAATAAGAGTAAGGCAGTAAGGGTCCCTAATTAGGGCGTCAGAGTGGACCCTGCCCGCCTTACTCCCTTAGCGCGCTTACCACCGTGCAGTGTAATAATACTTAGATAAGGCACTTATTAGATGCGCGGAGAGCGGTCGTTTGTTTTGTCTTCGTGTTTTGTTTTGTCTCCTCGAATTCCATTTCTGGCATTCTCAGGTAATTTTGGAATTCATTTGGCTCCAGAACTCCGAGAATCCGCATACTTGAGTGATTTTCCCTAAGTTTTAAATAATCTTTCACCCATATTTTTCGTCTCCTCCTCTTTTCTTTAGTATTCATTGTTGTCGCAAGGACAGCCAATATAGCAATAGCGACTTTTTTTTGTTTGGTTATTATAGGTGGCATGACGTCCAGCCTCTCCAAGATTCGCTCTCTGACTGAGTAAGGGCGTAAAATCGGTTTATTGTAATATCGGACGTCTCTAATTAGGGGCCACGCCCACCCTTAATTCAGGGTCCTGATTCAGTGTAGTGTAATACCTACTTTAGTTTGGCAGCTGTCATGGCGGCTGTGGTGACGTTCTGAAGCTTCTGCCTAGCTCCATTCGTTGGTAAGTACCTGTGTAGGTAAGTACGTTGCAAAACATAGCCTCCAAAACTCTTCACTACTTTCCTACTATGTTTATTTTTGTCTACTTTCCCACTTTTTTTTACTAAGTTCTAACTAAGGAAGTCGTCCAACAAATTCCCCAGTAAAACAAGCCGAAGTTTTAACTTCTAGTTTTTTCAATAAAGTTTAATTTCATAAACTTTCGATTAGGAGGCAGAGTGCAGGGACATGCGACGGTACGAGGCAGTAGAGTGTCGGCTCCATTAATTTACATAAACAAGTGTCCTTACACCGACTGCATTATTAAGCGGCACATGAGCACAATCGAGCTTCATAATTATATGCACCACTATATTCAGAATTTTACAGGAAACCCTTTATGATATAAATTTCAGTTGTCAGAGTGAAACGATAAAACTTTCCAACATGGTTCTTCCGTTTGTTCCTTTATGTTTTCAAAAAAACTTTTTCAAGGTGCAGGTATCTCAAGAATTAATAAAATTTTATCATATTATTTCATTTGCAACAACGACCTTCCACATAAACTTTAATCCTATATTTAACCCGTTTTGGGGATAAATTTTCAAAATTCCTTTAGAGCTCATTTGAAACTTTGTTTTGCTTTGTACTATTACTTATTATATATATATACTTTGTATTATTACTACATTGTTTTGTTGTGTGCACTAGCGTGTTACATATTGGTGTAACAGGGTGATCGATTATTACGCATCGGTGTAATAGAAGGAAATAGCAGAAACGCTGACTGCAACTGACCTCCATTCCGCGCACCGCAACCTTCGCCGACATGAGATGCGACTCAGCAAATGCGTCACTAAATCATGCCACCCTAATTTCGCAATAGTTTTCATGTATCCGCGTAGTTAATCATCTCATAGAAATATTCATTCTTGGTAAATACATCGACCAATTATCACCTCTTTAGAATGTAGTCCATAATGTAATTATTTTATAATTAAATTATTTTAAGCAAATTGGCTTTCTCTGCATCCTCCGGCTCCAGCTTACATAATTGGCGCAGTCGGGAGGATACTCGCGGGCCGGTTCGCGAGCGCGATGACTAGATAACGTCTTTATAAACGCGATTCGCGAGTCACCCGGGTGACTTCCAAGTACCATCAACGAGTATCCGAATCTACAAGAGTTGCAGCCAGAGGTGTATCCAGACATCGATACCGCAGAGAGACCAGTCATGCATAATTATGTAAGTACTCTAGAATCGTTCTTGAGTTGCTTCCTTTCTATTTTATGTTACATATAATCCTCCAAGATTTCCCATCCCAGGCAATCGCGGAACCCTAGGTTAGGTAGAGTAGATAGATAGTAGATATAGCCGAGGTTAGAATTATGAGATTCGATTAGAAGTCTAGGTTTTAATGTCGTAGGAAGTTCGGATCACTTAGAAAATACCTCAGGAAATTTGGATTACGCAGATGCGTTAAAATATAACAATGCCATCCGAGTTTTACAAGATAAAACGAAGATAATTATAGTCAGAAGTTAGAATAGACTGACACAACGCTAAATAAACCTGTTCTATTAATTTATATCGGCCACATTACGTAAGTACTTAAAATATACATTAAGTAGTTTGCGCATTCCAGTACATAGTAACTCGATTTGTTTACGGAAATTTAGATTGGAGTCAATAGTGACAAGAAATTTCAAAAGGTCAGCTTTTCTAAGGGTAAGACAATGCAGTGTCAGCATACGCGCTACCGGTATGCGCGCAAATGATTTAGGTTAGTAAGCGGTGTGCTAGTATTTTTCATTGTAAATGAAATGTATTTAATTTTATCAGCATACAGTGTTAAAAGATTATTCAAGATTATTAGCCAATGAGATAAATATTAAATTATAGACCTCGAACTTTGAGATTATTATAACATTATAAAGGTTGGATCATATTATAGCTATAAAAATATAGTCATAGTCATGAAGTTCCAATTGCCTTACCTAAAACCTACACCTTATATAAACTTTACAAAGTACCCAAAAAATATAACCTAGCCCTAATGCCTACCCTACCTCACATAGCAACCCAGGGACCATATTCTATGTACATAGAGACAGAATGTCCGCCTTACCTAAAACCTACACCTTATATAAACTTTACAAAGTACCCAAAAAATATAACCTAGCCCTAATGCCTACCCTACCTCACATAGCAACCCAGGGACCATATTCTATGTACATAGAGACAGAATGTCCGAAGACCGATTCATGGTACCTCTGCGAGGAAAAGGTCAACTACAACATTCAAGATAAGCCGGATTGCACTCAACAGCTAATCACGCAACAGAACATCAGCTCATGTAAACTACACCGGTCAGCCTGAAAGAAGAAACCATGGAAAAACTAGACGACATGCATTACACCCTCAGCTTCCCGATCCCGACAAAAAAATACAGGCGTCCTGCGGACAAGAAAAACTTATAACTACGTATATGCAAGAAAACTTATAACTACGTATATGCAAGGAAGCTACCTAGCCACACCCCAGAATTGCTTTATCAAAACTCCGGAATTTACGATATCGAACATTGACAATCGGATCAAACTGAGAATAATTGAATTACTTCCAAACCAGAATGACTAACCGAAGAATGAAGAAACTTTATAAAACTGAACTCGATTAAAAATGAAAATCTGCACAACAGACCCCGAAAAAAAAACCCAAGACAACCTCCAGTAAAGCTCCCTCATACCAACCTCGAGAAAATCCATCACACTACCATACCTATATACTCACTACTATTAGGTGCAAGTGTACTCAGAAGTACGTTAATGTATCGACGATATGCGAGAAAAAGGGGAATGAAAGCTGCCCGAGAAATCCACGATGAACCTGAACCTAGAAGAAACGAAATGAAATCCGACCAGAGGAAGTCAGAATCGACGCCAATCATCCAGCAGCAATATTTTCGACTTCGTTCAAATAGTTGCTGTTCTTCGGGGGGAGGTGTTACATATTGGTGTAACAGGGTGATCGATTATTACGCATCGGTGTAATAGAAGGAAATAGCAGAAACGCTGACTGCAACTGACCTCCATTCCGCGCACCGCAACCTTCGCCGACATGAGATGCGACTCAGCAAATGCGTCACTAAATCATGCCACCCTAATTTCGCAATGGTTTTCATGTATCCGCGTAGTTAATCATCTCATAGAAATATTCATTCTTGGTAAATACATCGACCAATTATCACCTCTTTAGAATGTAGTCCATAATGTAATTATTTTATAATTAAATTATTTTAAGCAAATTGGCTTTCTCTGCATCCTCCGGCTCCAGCTTACATAATTAGCGGCATGTGCTAAATAAATATGTATTCCTGCTTACCTCTGCATTTTGCAGCTAGCATTGTCCCTCTGCCAAGCTGCCTCGTAATCCGAAGACATAAGCTGCTTACGGATCTCCTTGACGAGGCCCGTATCAGTCAGGCCTGGGCAAATCACCATACTTCGGACCCCAGTCAGATTCACGTGGTACTGATCCTAAGAAATGAAGATAGATTTTAAATTCACAGAAGTGGTCCCACAACCGATCCCTGTGGAAGCCCCACATTTGACTCGTATATGACGGCTCTTTCCGTCAGATAAGCTCTTGTGATACAGCTAAAGGAGTTTCGATGCAGACTGCATAAACATCTGAATAGAGAGACCTGAATAAGTAGTCCTGAGAAGAAGAAGACTAGGTACTTATAATTTGTGAACTAGCTAGTCAAACGCCTAAGCTTCCAGTTACCTACTAGATGTCCTAGATTCCAGTTTGCACTAGGGTCTGAAAATCTAGTGCAAACTGGAATCTGGTACAAAACAAACTTACCCCGTAAGCCCTGGTAAGTCCCACGATGGCGTAGTTAGTGGCCGTGTAGATGGGCGTGGACACCTGGGGCCTGATGAAGGCAGTAGACGCCGTGTTGACGATGGTGCCGCCCTGGCCGCCGCGGTCCTTGCTCATGAACCGGTACGCCAGCAGTGTGCCGCGTATCACGCCGTTCTAGAAGGGGATTATAGGGTTTTACTTAGTGTTTTAAACTTGTCGAGGAACAATACCGCCACAAGTCATTATGGTCATTTCTTTAGCCCATTGCGGTAAACTGAATGTGATGATTTCAAGGATGATTCATTATTTTGATTAGTGTATTGTCCACTGCATAGAAATAGTATTAGTTGACTTAAACTAAAATTAATTAGTTTTATCGCAAACAAAATCTGTAACGGTAATTATTTAGTAAAATGTTCCTTGTTTCTTTAAATATTTATCCAATTAAACGACATAGTCGAAACAAAATTAATAGTTTTGTAGAAAGAAACGGAGAAGCGACTTCCGCCGGTCACAAATATCGCTGGGAAGCTATAAAGTAGTGTCTATAATTAGATAAAACTTACTAAATTAACGTCCACCTCGAGTTCCCAGAATCTGTCGTTCATTACACCCGCGTTGTTGATCACTATGTCCAGGCGATTGAACACTTCCATTGTCATCTCGAATGCCTCTGTAATTTTACGATATATTTAGATTATTAGATACTTAAAAACTATTGGAACATGCCTAGTCTTTTCCCTTAAATGTTGAGGTCGCCTCGGGTCATATGGTCGGGTAAGTTATTTTTGTTAAACTCTCGTAAAAAAATTCGGGTTCTAATATTTTTCTGTACCAAAACATAAAAATATCCATGAAGCTACTAGGAAGCTGTCTCCATAGTTTTATCAAATGTGAAGATACTTCACGTAGGTGGTGATGAGAAAGATCCATAGACGAACGCGTCCAGTATTCAAACCGCACGGCTTATAACTACAAAAGTTAAGAATACATAAACGTTACCTTAGCATTCTTCCCCTTTTAAACGTCCGACGTGTGTCTAAAAATAACTTTCTCCTAACAGCAAAGTGAAGGGTTACAATTCGCACGCGATGCGTTAAACTTACCCTCGTACTGGGGATAGTCGGTGACATCACACCGACAGAACAGCACGTTCTTCCGGCCATACTTGGAGCCCAGATCGTCAACCACCTGCTCGCCGATCTCCGAGTCAATATCGCATATCGCAACCTGTGGAAAGTCAAGATGTTGCAATGCATCACGAAAGACTTCGGTAACGGGATCAGGGTAGGTACTAGCTACCGGCGGCGGCGGCGCGGTCAGGGCTTCATAGAAAAGAACCTTCTAACAATACGAGCCATGTCCAAGAGTATCACTTTCTGAATCATCTCCCTAACATGAGCCTCCTACTAAGGTATTAGTCGAGGCTTTTGGCAAGTAAGTCATTGGCATTTAACAACTTTCCCAATGAAACTCATCAGATTCGTGAAAAAAAAACACTAGGCTATGTACGAGAACTTCTTCAGTTAGACTTCGTTCCTTGACTTTTACTGCAGGCTGCAGGTAAATAGTAGTGAATAAATCGGTAAACTAGATAAGTACGTAGAATTGCTTTTTAGAAATCATTTGATTTACTTTTCCCAGTATATTATGGCAGCAGTTGGAAATCTAGATTAGCAATTTCCTCATCCGCTGACTTAACCCTAATTAAACGTGGATGTAGTAAAAACCTCTGCATACCCCTTCGGAAAATACAGGCGTGAAGTTATGTTGATCTACTTTTAAAACATTTCAACTTTAGCTAGGTAATACGTACGTACACTACATAATATGTGGGTACCATAGGGTACTCGTGTACCTCTGGACTGGGATGATCAATAATTCTGTCTGCACGATTACTAGGCTATGAAGTCGGAAACGATCGTACTATGTTACTATACTTACATTCGTGTTTATTTATATCGTAGGTGAGACGTAAAGTCTTATCGATAGTGTGATTCATGCTCGCATTGTTTTTCCTTCAGTGTGTTTAGAGCGCGTACTACTTATAGTTAATTGCGCAGAAGTCAGAACTAGCATTTGGTACTTAATTGAGATACATTTTATTACTTGCTTGCTATTTGTAAGAAAGATATTTAATATTATTTCAATTAGTTTACAAAAAACAACTTAAGGACGCAAAATAAAAAAAATTGTGTGCGTCTTGGAGGCGTGTCATTCTCATATAAATAAAAACATGTTTACCCTATACCTACTATGTGCTTAAGATAAACAAAAATCATTAACTACCGCATTGAACGAATAAGTAAATAACGATGTATAGTATCTAGAATGGCACAAAGAAACTTCAAAGGAAAACAATCACGCCAATGACCGGGGCGCAAAATCAATACAAATGAAATGAGCGCCGGATCTCGAGTGATCCACCTATTAACCACTAACCACATTTGTTACACAAATAAGTGCGAGACTTGGACAATTTGGCGAATATCCAGTACACTTCATTCAACAGTTATTTACCTACCTTGAACTTAAAATTACTTTAGGAAATAAGCCATGCGCAGAGGAAGTCTTGGGAGGATGTGTGTTTTATACAACTCACCTTTGCTCCTTGTTTGAGCAATTCCTGGCTGTAAGCGAGGCCGATGCCGGCCGCAGCGCCGGTGATGAGGGCTACCTTCCCCTTGAGCTCCATGTCAGATGTCCGATTATTTCCTGCCGAGTTTAGCACCGCGCCCCGAAGCGACCGCGTTCACTACCGCCTCCGTTGTGGTTCGATCGCGACGGGAACTCCGCGCGGCGGGAGGGGGCGGTCTCCCGTTTTCTCCCCAATTCCCCCTTCGGTAGTAAATATACGCACGATTGCAGTCCACTCTCGCCTGCCCGTTGATTCAGGCTTGTATACGGATGTATGGCTGCCGGCTACTCTACTGCACACAGTCATGTGAGTGGGGTGTGGTATGGCGGTTTGGGCTAAGATTAGCCAAATGTGCCATTTGTCTTGTGTATTTTTTTCGTAGATTGACTCTCACGGAAAATTGATTTCTTTTGTAAGAAAATAAAACCAAAAAAATAGATAGTTTTTTCTTTATTTGTCAATTTATTAAGTTTCAGTCAGGTACAGTAAATTTTTCAGTAAATTAAATAAAATTAATAATTTTACATTTTTTTGAATTTTCACAAGTAATAAGTGAAAAATATCACAGATACAACAATATCACGAAGGTTCCGCCCACCGTAATATCGTACACACATCATCCAAAACGCGACCACTCTGATTTCCCACGGACGCGTACTGTACACAAATATACGAAAATAAAATTTTTCACAAACTACACTATAAAAACTGGAAAATTTACAACAAATCCCTCGCTTTAAAACAATTTCTAAAATACCAATATTATTTCAGGGACTAGCATTCCCTTTTATTATTAACGCAAGTTTATGCAAGGCCTTTGACTACGTTCTTACTTACATAAAACAATAATAAAATACAATCAATATAATTATTATGATCGGATATGATTTGTACCTACAATAAAATAAGGCCATACTACCATGATTTACGATACATAAAATAGATTCACAAAACTATGTACAATTAATATTCACAGTGCTTATTAACAAAGTATCAATCATAAAAGGCACGCAATGCCCGCCGTAACCGTAATAGATGGAAGAATCGGTCAATTTGGGTATTTCAAAATGTATCTGAAAATATCTTGATGATCGTTGGTGTTTTACTAGTTATTATTGAAGCGAAGGATTGATGGGAAGCAGCTGCATATTTTGTAAAGAATATTTCTGTGGGATTGAGGGTTGGTTAAGAGTGGTGAGCCTGGTCTGCACCGGCAGCGGGCACGGCTTTAGCGAGATATGAGAAGGAGCGAGCGTTGGGCAGCCCAGCTAAAACACAGGCACTGAGCGCTGAGCGGTTGAGGTTCATGGGTGCAGCGTCGTACCACTCCATCGTGTCACCGTCGTAGCACTCCACGTGGGGTATCGTAGTTGATCCTGCCAAAATAATAACCAAGCTAGAAATCATCGGGGAGTTTCTTAAAATGAACAGTTTCCGGGCTTTGTTTCAACAATCCCTTATTATCGCCCGGTTGGTGGCAAAAGGCTTGTCGCCTATTACTTAAGATTAACTAACTAAGATTACACAACAAAACAAGACAACAAGATACAAGAACAACAACAACACAACACAACAACAAGAACAACAAAGAAGAACAAGATACTAAAATCTTAACTGGGAAAAACAAAATGGTATTCTTTATGGAACACTACTTCTGCATAACCCTTCTGGGATTACAGGCCTGATGGTCAGTTTTGTGCCTTATTTAATAATTTAGAGTATTACCGTTAAATCCTCCAATAACAAAGATCATATCATCAAGCAACACTGTAGCGAAGTTACTTCTTGCGCTGAACATCTCCGTCACCTCCTGCCAGTCTCCGCCGCGCTGGGGGTTGAACCTCTCGCCTTTGGGAAAACAACAGACATTTATGTAAAAACATAGTCACTCAGCGCGCTAGAACGAGTTATCCTCGGCATTGCTCGGAGTTTCTTTGAAGGATAAAATCAATGAAATTAATCCGGAAAGTTCTGGGGTTACCGACATAGCTTGTAGAGCCAGCAAGCTAAACTGATAGTGGGCTGGCCCGCTTATAAAAAGATCGAAGTGCGATGGGATGGGAGAGACATTTATTTGAATAGTGAGGAGTTGATTGAAACACAAAAAATAATAGAGAGCAAGCTAGAGAGGGATGATAATGCGGTTTGCGTCTGGTTCTGCACCTTGTGCCGGCCATTCAGACAATTTTGTCATTTTTGGCTTTATAATGAAACGGGGTCCTCTCTTCTCAGTCGCGCAAACGCTGTATATTAAAGATTGTCGTTAGAGGTCCCGATGCTGCCAGCTCTAGAGCTCCCAATAAATTAGTAAAACATTGGAATACCTACCGGTATTCAGCCGACTATATCCGTTGAACCCCCCAAGCGCATACAGGCAGTCCCTGTAAGCGATGAGACTGACACCGGAGCGGGGACTGAGCATCGATCGAATGAAGCTCCACTGTTTCGTGTCCGGATCGAACACTTCGGCAGAACTTAGCACTTCCTGCCCGTTGAATCCACCAACGATGTATATCTGGATAAATTGGAAGAAGTGGAGTAGGCGGTAAGTCTCGCTAAAATCCGATGAAGTATATTTATTCGCATTAAATGTGGTATATATATACGGTGTTATAAAAATGTTATAGAGCACACATTCCGCCATAACAATAACATGCAAATTTACGACATATTTTTTTCAGAACATTAAAAATGAACAAAGTAGGCAACACAAACACATGGTGATAAAGGTCGAGTTTAAAAAGTTTCCTATGAAAGTTTTCCGATGTCTCGATTTCCCCCTGTTGTTTAAATTTAAAGAATCACTCTGCAAAAGCCTATGTTGTCCCACTGCAGAACAAATCCCTCTTTTCTCTTATATAAAATGAAATTGATTATTTTAATTTTCGTGCGTCGCCTACAGAAATGGCTAGCTATATAGTAGACTAAATTAAAGTGAGTCCAGCCAGCTCATCCATATTATTTTCATAGTCCCTGAACACAAGTGGACGTAGGGGAGATGTAGGTAATCGGAGTCAGTTGGCAATGGTGGTCACCACAAAATAACAATATCCGATCGCGAGCAAGTGATACCAGAATACCTACGCGCAAGCTTTACGTCATTCCCGTGCGCGGGCGGGGACTCAGTTCGCGCGACGCGCTGGTGAGAAACAGATGTATGAAGATTTCGCGCCATTTTGATCTAATTTTTCGAGTAGATACATTCGAAGGTAAGTCTTAAATTAGTACATCTTTTTTTCTGTACGTGTGATATGTAATAATCGTAACATTTTAGATTGCAATTCAAAACCCAGATTTTTGTTGTATCTTCAACGTTTTTGCTAGGATTTTTTTTTTCTCTTTCTCGCCCATGTAGGTAATCGTAGTCAGGTGACTCCTAGTGACCCTCATTGCCCACATTACCTAACTTCGATGAAACAATGTATTTTTGTTTGTAGATGCCGAAAGTACGACTTAGGAAGACAGTTAAAGCTGCCGACTGCACTGGGTGGGACTCTGCTCGCAATTATGTGAGCGATATGTATTGATCACCATTGCCAACCGATGCTGACAATGGTGATCAATCTTACTTTTTTTTTAATCAATATTTTTCCAGAATTGCTAAGCCAAAGTGATTAAAGTTGATCTCAATTGATAGTTAAATAAGTAAAGTTTATTTTATGAGCAAAACAATAAATAGTTGATTAATAGATATGGTTTTATTTCAATTCTCGTTAAGTGATCCTTATTACCTACATCTCCCCTAAAAACTACGAAAGTGCTTCAATTTTCTCATTACCTTTCCAGTTAGGGAGGCGGCGCTTGCGTCGGAGCGTTGTTTGTTCATCGGTGTGGTCATCTCCCATTGATTCTTGTCGGGGTAGTAGCGCTCAACCGAAGACATGCGTGTGCGACCGTTATACCCGCCCAATGCGTAAATTAGACCATCTAAACAAACAAATGCATTGAAATAAATAAGCTACACTTTTTCAAAAGTCGGTTCTCGGTATAATACGGCATGGAACTTTTGGCGTGTGGGTACAGACGGAATTTATACCATCACCACATCAATACAATTTTCACAGCTTACTAACAGCAATCTTCCTGCTTCGTCCTCCAAGTGCCAAAAGTTTAATCTCACAATCATAAATACCATTCGTAGGTTTTGTAACCCATTAGAAAAAATCAAGCAGTAAAAATAACTAACCGTGAGCCACAACACTAACGTAGCATCTCGCCTGGTACATACAGGCGCGTTCATGCCAAGTATTCGCCACGGGGTCGTAGCACCGGACTGTGTTGAAATGGTCACTGCCGTCGAAGCCACCGATCATGTAGATCAAATTATTTAACGTGCAGAGACCATGGTACGCGCGAGGCGTCAGGTCCATGTGGATCGAAAGAAACCATCGGTCCGCCCTGTTTTTGACAATATAGGCTTTGTTCATTAACAGTGGATAACCTGAGCTGGATCGTCGTGATTGCTATTTCGCGCGATAAATGGCATAGATGATATAAAACTTATATCGATAATCTTTGGGACAAGATGAAATGAATCCATAATCATGAAGCTGCCATGAGACCGCTTTGCTTTCTCGATTCTTAGGACTGAAAAGCAAAACGAATGTTGAAATACCTTGTATCGTACGTCTCGACAAAACTAGTGGGGCTTCCAGCGCTCCAGCCACCAACTGCAAAAAGTATCTCAAAAGGTATTCGAGGCCTTGCTAATGGATCATTAAGATCTGCTTCTGTGCCCGGCCTCGAATCCAACAACGTGAGAAATACCACGGCTGGGTATAAAGCTTCTTGACATTTCTGTATAACAAAAAAATAATCTGAGTTCATTCCGAAGCTACCGAATCGAGTAATTAATGTCTTGTTTTCTTACCTCGTCGTCCGCAACCGGCTGCCATTGTAATATTTTCGATTTAAAATATTTATAGCTGATGTGACCGAACCGAACACACAAAAGTAACGGTGGAATACATTTTCTTCTATTTTCCATGTCATGTTCTACCCATGTTTTAACTGCCTGGAATACTATTTCTTCGTTTCGAACATTCAGTTCATCATCTCTCAAAATATCTTCTAATTCATCATATGAAAGTGTTTTGAATTCAATACATTCCTTAAGTATTCTGCTAAAATTTTGTCTTATATACAATTTCCCTTTTTTTTCTAGCTCACTACAAAAATAATATCTTGCGAATTTAAATATTCCGAGACAGTTGTGCGGCCTCAGCTCGTGTAAAAGAAACTGACAGCATAGCTGAATAACACCAACGACATCAAATTGATCCGCATAAGGTAATAGATATTCAACATTTTCTGCATTAACTGTGCAGGTTCCTGTGTAAGCATAATCGAGAATCAAGGTCATGTAATAGCTAGGGACATCTACAAAAATCTCAGTTTCCTCTGGCTCTCCTTTCTTCAACGAATTGATAAATATTGCTTTGAAATATGGACTAACGGCAGAGATAATTGCCCGATGCACTCGGATTGTTTTCATATCCCTGCAGACAATAGTGCCATCGCACAGCTGGTCGTTCTGTCTCAGTTCATTCCATATTGTAGGGAACTCTACAACTGAATAATTTTCAGGGAGGCACACGCATTTTCGTTTTCGCGTCACAATTTTTTTTTTGCTTAATCTTTGCTTCGAGGATGATGGAGTACGAACAGAATTTTTATTTTTTGATAATTTTCGATGTTTCGAATTAAATTCCATTCCTTTCGAAAAAACGGCGGTCGAAACTTGATCTGTCGCGATGACAGGCTTGGAGACAGCTAAGATTCATTTGTTAAATTCCCTATGGCATGCAAATTCAAATTTCAGCTACTACCTCCTTCTATGCTATTTTATTGCTGCCTGACATATTTCACACAAACATCATCATCTTCCTGCCCATGTCGCATGTTAGGGTCGACGCAACACGTTTTTTTCTTCCATGCTCCCCTGTCAACCGTCACGGAATCATTTACACCTTTTTCTTTCATATCATTCCTTAAATAATCCATCCATGACAGACTGCTGTTGCTATCACTGAGGTTGCGGCCAACAGTAACTTAGTACCAATTTGGGAGACAGAGATATGGTACAAAGGTGTATAGTGGAAGATAGGATATCGTGGGTACGAGGTATCATATTGGCAATTGTCGTAAAAATCGTGATTAAAATGCGTGCATGCGTGCATATAGGGGATAACCTCCAACTTCCAAACTTCGAGCTGCTATTGAAGAATTTATAATGGAAAAACCCAATAGCACTTTTTGCCCGATCCGGGACTCGAACACCTGACCTCTGCTCAGCAGTCGCGCTTGCAGCCACGATACCAACGGGGCAGTTGCGTGACTGATCTTAGGTCGTCACTCGTCATTTAACCCTTTTCTTGGCAACGTATTCCTCAAGACACAGTCAATTTCAAAAAATTCTTACTCAAATATTATTTTCAATATATAGTTGTAGTGCGTTATTAGCTAGGCTCGAGCTTATGTGGGCAGAAGACGGGTTTCGTGCTATGAAAACACACTGGATGCGATACACTATTTTATTTCACATTGCACATTGGTTCGGCATGGTAGTTTCCATGGAGAAGAACCGGCAAGAAACTCCATGGTTACTCTTTTCAAACAGATACATTGAGTCTAACAAATTACATACTTCACATTACACTTTGACACATTAACACTGGACACAATGATTCGGGTACAGTTTCAAGACTTCTTAATAATTGTCAATTGTCTTCGACGTTTACCACCAGAATGCCCTACTTGCCCGCTCGGGCTCCTGACCAAGATTCCTACCGTTGGAGGTAAAATCCAGCGCCCTGATTGGCTCACGACTTTACGCCACGTCAGTCTCGTGATCCAATCAGAGAACCGCTTCATTCTCGCGCCAAACATTTTACAAATCAAATGATAGAAATATTGCCATTCTTACGGAATCAATGTTACCAGTTTACATAATAAAATATAAAGCATTTAATATTTTACATTTTAAACAAAATTCTTTCTGAAAACATAGGAAATTGACTAGTAAAATCCGGAAACCTAACAATCGTCCGTCCTGACATCGTGTGCGTCCCTGCACACGACACCAGGTGGTAACCTAGCAATCAGGTATCTTGGCCAGTAGCATAATAACGTTACGTCCCAAAAAAAAACAATGACTGTATTACAAAATATGACAACTTAAAATTATCCAATTGATTGTGAAAGAAAAAAGAACAAATTTGTGCTGAGTTTGGAACTAAACGGCTGAATACTATTAGTTACTAAATTAATTTGTTATTCAATAAATAATAAATAATCTAGGCACTAGCTTATACAGAATAATTTAAAAACATCAGCAGTTGCTTTACTGGAACTGAGTACAGTGAACACAAACGATCGATTAATTGCGTCACTAAACAACTTCACAAACTTTAACAAAAAATGGCGAT
Source organism: Xestia xanthographa (assembly GCA_905147715.2). Lineage (NCBI taxonomy): Eukaryota > Metazoa > Arthropoda > Insecta > Lepidoptera > Noctuidae > Xestia > Xestia xanthographa. The sequence goes on along the minus strand of LR990663.1, from coordinate 6,788,560 downwards.
ATTCTGACTGAAAAACAAGTAATAAACGTTGTCTATCAGATAGTCTTGATAATAAACAATAACAACTTTAATAACATTACAAGTAACAAGATGTTAAATTCGTCTGTTCGATTTGCTGATACAAAATATAGTGAACCCAAACGATCGATTAATTGGGACAAAAAAAAACCAAAGTCACAACCGATCGATTAAGTCGTGACAAAATATGCATACGAGTATTCTGAACGATCAATTAATTCAGAATACTATTATTCCCTGACGATCGATTAATCAGGGTGCCCTAACCTCCTGAACGATCGATTAATTCAGGATGCCTAACCAAAGTCACAACCGATCGATTAAGTCGTGACAAAATATGCATACGAGTATTCTGAACGATCAATTAATTCAGAATACTATTATTCCGAATTAATTAGAGTATTCTGAACGATCGATTAATTCAGAACACTATTATTCCCTGACGATCGATTAATCAGGATGACTATCGACGCCAGTACGAGCCGATCGATAAATGCTCATAGCGACTGCCGTAGGTCTTGTCTTCGTTGCACCAAGCCGCGATCCGATCGATTCTCGCGTACTTGATCTGTAACAACGAATAATATCTGTGTAAGTAATTGTTCGCACATTCCATGCAATTAAACTAAGGTTTTTATTTTAACTCAATATACTGCCAGAATCATCTATGTCACTATCTGAACTCTCATCGATATCATTATCATTTACTTCTAAGGCAGTCACATGAATCCACGGCTTAATGCTATCCGCGGCCACGGTTGTCGACCGTGTTCTGTGTATCAACAAGGCCTGATATCGGGGCTACAATATAACGGTCCCTGACTAAGACCTTGCTAACCCGATATGGACCTATGAAGGCAGACATAAATTTTTTGCTTTGTCCATTATTATTAAAATAAGTCTTTGTTATTTTAACAAGGTCCCCTACACTATAGGAACGGGAAGGTTTTCTACACATGTTATACCTCTCCTTTTGCTTGACCTGCCCTAGATCTATCCGAGCCTTAACACTTTCGCGGATCTCTGTCAAGTCATCATCTTTACGAGTGCCTGCAGTAGTATCATTAAGCATGGGGTTAAATTTGCTATTCATACAAGTTCCAAACATCACCGCTGCCGGTGTTCTGCCCATAGTTTTCTGTATAGTGTTATTGAGTTCCTATTGAACTCGTCCAAGATGACTGTCCCAGCCCTTTTTTTTACCATGTTTAATGCTCAGTGCCTTGAAGGAATCGAGAATCGTGCGGTTATACAGCTCAACCTGTCCGTTGGACTTAGGGCTAGAAACCGCATTTAGGACATGTTTGATTCCCTTATCTAAGCAGAACCGTTTGAATGAATGCGAAGTAAAACAAGTGCCACGGTCGCTTATGAGTCGGTCTGGGTTTATAAATATACAGAAAGTATGTTCTAGAGCCCTAATTGCGTTTTGGGTATTCGTGTTTTTAACAGGCCTGAGGAAACAGAATTTGGTGAAACCGTCAACAACTACGAGTAAATGAGTAACCCCTAGTCGATTTCATGAAGTGTCCAAGGTGGTCCACGTGAACTGTGTGGAAAGGAATCTCCAACATTGCGATAGGATATAGTACCCTTCGCGAGTGCTGGAATTGTTCTTTGCATATGCACACTCAATGTAAGCACCTACATACTTCTTACTACTGATATACATTATGGCTGGAAACTGATCGTCGAGACATTCCGACTATTCGACAGGATTCGGCGACAATGCGTCGACATGGCTCATTTTAACCCCTGCCCTGTACTCTATAGTGCAATCGAATTCCTGTAACGTCAGCCACCACCGTGCTATTCTTGGAATCAAGTGTGAAAGAATTGCCTAGTTCAGAACACGCCGATGATGGTGATGCCTTAGTGAAGTTTTCTCCTGCCAGATCAGTTGTAGTTTATGGTCCAGCTTCCGTTAAAGTGAAGGCTCAGTCCCCTTTCTGTGGTGATGTCCATCTGAGAAGTAGTATTGCAGGGAAACCTAACGAGCAGCTGATCATCACTGGCGGGCTACATCACTCGATCAACGGTGAAATCAAGATAATGGTCTTGCCTTGTTCTGAATCTTGCCGCATTTCATCTAAACAGGTTCTCTGCCATGCTGAAATAGTTGATGTAGTGAATAGGATTGTTGATGAGCGATCTGCGAAACTGAGGTTCGCGTGGGTGAGGGAGTCCCTGCAGAGATCAGGAAAGACTTAATAAACATGTTGCAGAAATATCAGCATTGCTTTGCTTCTTCGTTGTGGGAGGTAGTATGTACCAGTGTTACAGAGATGAATATTGATCTCAATAGTCAACGTCCAGTTGTTTATCGTCCATACAGGTTGTCGCATTACGAACGAGAGAAGTTACGTTCGATGGTCGGAGACATGGTGGATGGATGGTGACATGTTGGATGCCGGTGTGATACGAGAATCTGTTTCAGATTACTCTAGTCCCATTTTACTCGTACGAAAGAAAGATGGTTCCTCAAGGTTGTGCGTAGACTATCGTATGCTGAATTCAATGACGATGAAGGAAAGGTATCCCATGCCTATTATCGAGGATGAAGTATCACGACTTTCTGGTCAGTCCTGTTTCGTAACTCTCGATCTTGCTTCTAGCTACTACCAAGTGCCAATCTCTGAGCAAAGCAAACACTTGACATCTTTTGTTACGCAGGACGGTCAATACGAATTCAACCGTATGCCGTTCGACTTAGCAAATGCGCCTGCCGTTTTCCAACGGATGATCAATAACATACTGGGATCGGCACGATTTAATAAGGCAACCACGTACATCAATGATGTTCTTATTTATGGAAAAGACGCTCGGCAGTGTCTTGAACGTCTTAAAGAAGTGCCACAGATGCTGGAAAAGGCGAACCTTACTCAGAACCTATTAAAGTGCGAGTTCCTGCGTGATAAGGTAGACTATTTAGGCTACGAAATGAGCGCTAGTGGTATCAGGCCCGGTGAAAACAAGATATCCAGCGTTGTCAATTTTCCCCGACCTCAGAACGTACACAATGTCCGGCAGTTTTTGGGTTTGACCAGTATTTTCGTAAATTTATAGAAAATTTTGCGCAAATATCGTTTCCTATCTTTTGGTTACTAGACCGGTTCTTTTTATATATGACCCTAATGCAGAGTTGGAGCTGCACACGGATGCAAGTAGGTTAGGAATTGGAGGGATTATTTTACAGCGAACGCAGGGCTCTGATAACTACCATCCCGTGGCGTTTTACAGCCGATAAACTTACCCGGAAAAAAATAAAAAAAACTTCCACTCTTACGAGCTCGAAACCCTAGCGGTGGTTTACTCCCTTTGTAAGTTTAGGGTTCATTTGTTAGGGAAGGAATCCAAGATTATCACCGACTGCAGCGCTTTGCGTTCTATGTTTTCAAAACAAAATCTATTCTTGTCCTTATATAATAATAATATTTATTCAAAATGTATAATATAAACGTATAGTAAGTATAAACCAATATATGTGACAGCTCCGTGAAAGTCTGCCCCATAAGCACAGGGACCTCTAGCAAGTGATCATTTACGACTTTGCATGTCACTCTAGCCTCTACCCCATCAACGATCATGTCAATACTCAAGTTGCCTATCGACTAAACTACACTATTCCTAAAAGAGTTCTTTAATGAGAGTAACGTCGCTTCCGAAATCTACAAACGCTTGGAGTTCAGAATTGTTGACATTTATTTCTTTCAAAAATTTTGCTCCGGGGTTATGTACGCTCGCGTCTTCATTTATAAAATCGATTCTCATAGTTTTCTGCAATCGTTGTTTACCGGGGGTAATGCAAGACCATCCCTCAATTTAAACAAATCGAATATATATCTTTTATATAAAGAAGCTCTACGTGACCTGTCAATCCGTTTGTGCCGTTGTCCACGCTCGACCTGTCGCTCCGCCCGTAGCCCAGCATCCCGACGCCTCGCTGCCTCGGAAGTGCTCTGTCGTCGACTGTTCACCCGTGGCTCGCTGATGCGTCGCGCAGATCTTCTGCGGCGCGCACGTGACCACGTTCCCGCCGAACTTCCACCTCCAGCATCCGTAGTCGCTCACGTCGCAGCTCGATATCCTGTTCCGGCCTACTACGGCTGGGGCTCCGACTTCAAAGGCGACTTCGGTTCGGGGTGGCAGAGTGGATACCCCTTCGACTTGGTGTTGTGAGCCTTCGTCAGCCCGGAGGCTGCGACATCGTCTGAAATCTCACGTCCACGAGTTTAAGAATCTAAGTTTTTTAAAAGTCTGATGCGTCAGTTCGTTTTATTATTTCTAATCCAACCAAACCGTCCAGCCGCTGACTAGGATACGATTGAGTAGTTCTTATTTTCAAAAAATATATTAATTCTTAAGAACAATGACCGCGTAGCATTGTGTAAAACATTTATTTTATTTCTGTGTTAAACGGGCCCTTGTACTACATAACTAGCATTACCAATAAATAAATTGAATTTACGAGAGTTTATTCAGCCTTGCGGAAAAATAGATCTACCCTCCAACCGAAAATATGAGTACAAAGGGCAATATTAAATAATAAAACGGAATTAATTAAAATATTTGACGACTTTAAATTCGATATGTAACCGGTAGATTTACTTGAAACCACGGGTAATATCGTTAATTAGAACGTTAAGATTCTAAACTGGCTTCGAACCGAATTACGAACAAAAAAAAGAAGCATTAAATGTTGGGCGTGTACTTACGTTTTAATTGTTCTTGTCACTTCTGATGTATAGTTGTAGTGCGTTATTAGCTAGGCTCGAGCTTATGTGGGCAGAAGACGGGTTTCGTGCTATGAAAACACACTGGATGCGATACACTATTTTATTTCACATTGCACATTGCACGGTTCGGCATGGTAGTTTCCATGGAGAAGAACCGGCAAGAAACTCCATGGTTACTCTTTTCAAACAGATACATTGAGTCTAACAAATTACTTCACATTACACTTTGACACATTAACACTGGGCACAATGATTCGGGTACAGTTTCAAGACTTCTTAATAATTGCCAATTGTCTTCGACGTTTACCACCAGAATGCCCTACTTGCCCGCTCGGGCTCCTGACCAAGATTCCTGCCGTTGGAGGGAAAATCCAGCGCCCCTGATTGGCTCACGACTTTACGCCACGTCAGTCTCGTGATCCAATCAGAGAACCGCTTCATTCTCGCGCCAAACATTTTACAAATCAAATGATAGAAATATTGCCATTCTTACGGAATCAATGTTACCAGTTTACATAATAAAATATAAAGCATTTAATATTTTACATTTTAAACAAAATTCTTTCTGAAAACATAGGAAATTGACTAGTAAAATCCGGAAACCTAACAAATACACTTCCTCGAAAACTGGTCCATAACGCACTACGATTAAGTACAACATGTAATGTATTTCACACGCGTGCGTTTTTCTCCATTTTCCCGCACGTGTGCGGGAATGAAAATTGCCACAGACAAATACCTATACTTAGTCCTAATTGGTTCAATGCCTATAGTCTGAGGTGAATGTTTTTTTTTTTATTTCGGCAAAGCACTACGCGAATTTACGGCATAATAATTTTTGGAATATTCAGATAGTGTTTTCAAATAGAATATCGTAGATAAACATGATTATTAAACACTAATAGTTACTTTTTTACACAAATTAATATTTATTTGTGTTCTGAATTCAAAAATATAAAATAAATCTATTTTTTTATATTAGGCTGTGTAACAGCTTCATACCTTTGCCTTCTCCTTCAATCTGGCGAAAGCAAAGCGCGAATAAAAATGATAATCATGGTTTCTTAGTTCGTGACAAAAATATTTTTCGTTATTTTATTTTATTTCTTCAAAAGTGTATTGAAAAACGTCGTTTGGCGGACATTTGTTATTGCAGTTCTCGGCTCAAAAACTCCATCGCCTATGGCTCGGGTGTTATAATTCCGCCTCGAATGCAATAACAAACTTTCTCCACTTGTATCAAAATGTACTATTACGTAACTGGAACGCAATGTTATTTTTTAATAAAGCAGAGGTTTCCGAACACATCTAACTGACATTGACAGATCTGGATTGTCAAATCACATACAACCCGGTCACATTATCGCATGCATTATCGCGAGACCTGACGTTGATGACGTCGCTCGCGTCGCCTCGGCGCTCTGATATGGTGCGCAAAACAAGTATCCTCTATTAAGATATTATTTTAAACAATAAGATTTCCAACAAAACAAATAATGTGTTAATTAATTTAATGTAAGTAATATTATTATAATGATATGATTAAAATGATGAACGTATCGCATTCCAGCGAGGTCTCGAGATAATGTGACCGGGTTGTACATGCTAATATTATTGGTACCAATGTAAAAAGGTATATACAAATTATACTATCTTATCTTAGCTAACTAATTAAAAAAATAACAATTAACAATATTATGAACTATTAATATTTACTTTAGTACACACAGTAAATTAGTTAAGTTTGCAGAGCACACCAATATAATGCTGGTGTGCGTAAAATCAACTGGTGTATTACTTCGCCGCACGTCTCACAATAAGTCAGCAAACACGCGTGTGTGTGGCTAATCTTCGCTAAGATTGGCCGCCGTGATTGAAAACGGTTAGGGCTATTTTGTAGGCAAAGAATATTAAGCATAAATTTCACGTTGTTGCTAACTGGTCTTGTGGCATAGGTGTATAAGCAATGGGTTGGTAAAACAAATGTCGTAGGATCGAATCCCGCCACGTCATTGACTTTTTGCATTTTTAAAAACATTTGTTGTCATTTTGTTGAATTTTTATTTTTCTATTTTAACTGATAATAAGAAAAAAATATGGAAGCGAAAATTAAACAATTTGTAATAAGAAATCAACAATATTTATTGCCTAGGTTTTTACCCGACTGCGGCGAAGCCCAAAAGGAGGGTTATGTTTTTGCCTTGTATGTATGTTTGTATGTATGTCCGTTTCTTTGTTCCCTCGTAACTCCTCAACGGATGGAGGGATTTGGATAGAATAAATGACGTTAGATTCGTCTTGATGGCGCGAGTGTCACTGGCTACATTATAATCAAAAAACATTTAAAAATTGTGGATTTGGGGTGCCATATTGTGGAGTTCTATTTTTTTTTTCCTTCTAATACCATCGAGTGGGGTATCAAAATGAAGGGTTTTAAAAGTTGATTACAAAAATATAAACAACTTATATATTTGAATGTAATTCGAAATGACAAATCTATATAATTATAAAATGGTAAACTGACCGACTGACTGGGTGATATATCAACGCACAGCCCAAACCGCTGGGTCTACTGATTAGTAGGTTCCTTATGTGGTCTAGGGGTGCACTGAGAAAGGATTTTTCAAAATTCATCCCTTATAGGGGTTAAACGGGGCTCCAAAGTTTGTATGAGGAAACAAGATTAGTTAGACTAATTTATTAGAAACTTCACAGGAGTGCTCCTATTGTTAAATGAGTAGAAACGGGTTTCAGATTTTCTCAGAATTCAACCCCTAAGAGGGGGAAATAGGGTGACAAAGTCTAAAAATCAATGCACAGCCAAAACCGCTGGGTCTACAGATACCAAATTTGGCAAGTAGGTTCCGTATGTGGTTTAGGGGTGCACTAAGAAAGGATTTTTCAAAATTCACCCCTTAAGGGAGTGAAACGGGGCGCCAAAGTTTGTATGGGGAAGCAAGATTAGGTAGACTGTTCACAGGAGTGTTCCTATTTATAAATGAGTTGTTAACATTATTTTGTGGTTTAGGTTTTTTCAGAATTTAACCCCAAAGGGGGAAATGGAGCGACAAAGTCTGAAAATCAACATGGTTATTCTTTGTATGGTGTATTGGATCGGGTGTATTACAAAAACAACGATTTTAAGATTCAATGTGGCGGACCTGAAATACCATCATCCCCTGTAACGTTGGGGTGCGATGGGGTTAAAATGTCTAAAAATCAATATGTGTGTCGATTTCGAGATTATCAGGGGTGCTGATTACGAATATGGTATTTATTTTGAGATCCAGAAGATGGCGGATTCGACTTCTATACGTACAGGGCTATTGTTGATCTATGGTGATGATTGTGATAACAATGATGCTGATTGTGATGATGATGATGACTGTGATAACGATGATGATGATTGTGATAATGTTGATGATTGTGATAAAGATGATGATGATTGTGATAACGATGATGGTGATTGTGGTAACGATGATGGTGATTGTGATAGTGATTGTGATGGTGAATGTGACAGTGATGGTGATTGTGATGGTAATGGTGATGGTAATGGTGATGGTAATGGTGATTGTGATAGTGATAGTGATAGTGATTGTGATTGTGGTAGTGATGGTGATAGTGATGGTGATAGTGATGGAGAATGTGACAGTGATGGTGATTGTGATAGTGATGGTGATTATGATAGTGATGGTGATTGTGATAGTGATGGTGATTGTGATGGTGATCGTGATTGTGATAGTGATAGTGATCGTGATTGTGATGATTACGAAATTTGGCACACTATTATTTTATAACCTGAATTAACATGTAGGATAGTATTTATCCCTTTAGTATGATCCCATGGGACAGTTACCGAACTTCACGCGGGCGAAGCCATAAATAAAATTCAAATATTTGGCACGCTCTGCAGCCTGTACGACTAGGTGGATTTTAGCTTGAGAGGTGTCGTTAGATTCGTATTTACTGTGAAAGTGACACTGGGTATATCAAAATAATAAAGAAACAAAATGGCGGATTTTTAGCACCAAATTCAAATGTTTGGCACACTCTGCAGCCTGGACGGCTCAATAAAGGGCTCATCATGAGGATTTTAAAATGGTATGATATTATCTAAGTAACTAAAAAGTGTAAAAAAAAAAATAATTAAAAAAAAAATAAAAAACCCGACTGCGTAAAAAATAACTAATAACTTTAAATAAAAAAAAAAAAACTGAAAATAATAAAACAAGTTCAGGAGACAGGACATATTGACTGCAACAGTCGGAACCCATTAAATAATCTAGACATTACATCCAATATGGGTCCCGACTGTTGCAGTCAATATGTCCTGTCTCCTGAACTTGTTTTATTATTTTCAGTTTTTTTTTTATTTAAAGTTATTAGTTATTTTTTACGCAGTCGGGTTTTTTTTTTTTTTTTTAATTATTATTATAATTATAATTACAAATTATAAAGTTTTGTGCATGATAAATATTCTAAGTCGGACAGGAAATAACGTTATTTTTCATATTCAAGAGAGTAATTTAATTATAGTGATATGAATAAACATGTTAGTAAGAAAGATTTTAAGATACAGGTATCCTAAATTGTTATCTCACTAACAATAACATCACTCAGTCACTCACCTAAAACAAATTACCCCTTGATATTTTTATTAATAGCCGATTGGTGCGCCTTTACTATCGGTATGCAACGCGCACACTTGGTAGCATCAGGTTATGTAAAACGTTCAAGTAACCTTCACTGGTATTGCAACCCCCTACCTGCACTAATTCACCAGGTCCCATTGATGACATTCATCCCCAAAATCCCAAAGTGAAGCAGCCACTAGACCTGCATGGGAGAATATTTTTTTTTACTATAGCGTTCACCATCTTTTCGCCACAATATTTTGCGACCGTCTCTGTCCGACTTAAAACATTTTTTATCGCTAAATTTAACAACATTATTGCACTAATCGAAATCCAAATATTCTCTTGCGAAGCGTACCCGGTTTTGTCTGTGAATATCTGACAGCAATAATTTCATGGCTGGCCTACGACATTTCGCACCAGCTGCACGCAAGTGGTTCCGTACAGTTTGTAATGCCACGTCATGTTTAGTCGCCGTTAAACTACTACTACGCAACTATATCACGGTGCCGCGCATTGCCATCTGTGTATGCTATGGATTAGCCTTCGGTCCCGGTCGGCAAGGATCAATGCTTCCCGAATCTGCATATCGATGGACTCACAATTGCACAGTCCTTCTCTGTGAACAATAATCAAATATTGTTACAAAAAACAACAATCAATAACATGTGGATTATATAAACATTATTATTAATCTTCTAAACATATTAATAACATTTTGTTACTTAGCGATATCTTTAAACGCCTCGCAATTTCACTAATTGAAACGTTTTGCTCACGCAAAATAATAACCTCAGCTCTTAAAAGTGTAGTTAGGTGATTCATAACGATTAACAAATAAAAGCACTGCTCAAAACACGCAGGGTATAATGTCTAAAAACGTAACGTAAGCCCGATAGTCAATAACATTATGACGATGAACTTAAACTACTAACTTACACATGATTTGTCATTTTTAGAGGGTAGACCTCAAATAAATTCTAACTCAAATATAAAGAAGACTTGCCAATATTTAAGCAATGAATTGAACAAACAAATGTAAAACGTTTCATTAAAACATACAAAAACACCGATGTGTTGGCAGTCGGATTCGAACTTAAGGCGCTAGGCGCTGGCGGCGTAAGATACTGTTTACCGCACGCTCGACCATTGCGCCACGGAGAAGATTGTTAAGATGGCTAAATTTATGCTTCATATTCCATGCAACATCAAGTGACAAGAAATTGCAGGTATGTGGGTGGACAACGGGTTATTGTGAAGCGCAAACACTAATAAATAGGCGAAGCCAGACAGCCGTTGACTTTACGCACACCAATAACTTTGTTAATGTGCCCTGCAAACCGAACTAATTTGCAGTGTGATAACTTCTCTGTATCTTCATAGGACATAGTTTGAAGAGCTTCCTTAAGGATTTTCTAGCAGTTATTGTGATTTAGGGAGTAGATGTTTCCTTTTTCATTAAGCCTGTTATATAGTAGCGGTCCGAGGTACACATAAAACTTGGCTGTGAAAGCATGTTTTGTACTTTTTTGAGGGCAAACTATATCTTTCCGTCTTTTTTTTAGTAAATTCAGTGCTGTATGGAAGTGCTGCGTGTTGTTTTAGTACAGTGCTCATAATAAATAACTGTCGAACTGTTAGTACTTCACAAGATTTATACAGGAGGTTAGTGGGGAAAAGGAAAGGGCGGCAAGTAGCCACCTTGAGAATAGCTCTTTGAGCTCTTTCAATGGGTAATAACAGAGTTTTACTCGTCCCACCCCATGAAGTAATGCAGTAAGTCAGAATTGACTGACAAAGAGCAAAATATACTTGCCTGAGTATTTTTGGATCTGTAATGAAACGTAGCTTTTTGAATACGAATATCAGCTTACGAATTTTATTATTTAGAGCTTCCATATGATGTTTGAAGGAAAGGGTTTCATCTATTATAATACCCAGGTATTTTATTTTATCAGTCTTCCTAATATTGGGACATTTACACTGGCTATCTGCAGGGACTGGGCAACAGTGAGCATGCAACGCTCAGGGGATATTGGATATGCTTACGCATCGAAAACTTAATAAAATTGGTCTTCACTGCATTTAGAGTTAGTGAGTTATTTTGTAGCCATTTATTTACAATATTAAATCCACGTTGCGCAAGCTTGTAGACTTCATTTTCTGAGTCAGCCGAAAAAAGTAAAGCAGTGTCATCAGCGTAAGTTATGATAGTACCATGCTCTAGCTTTAGATTGCAAAGGTCATTTATGTAGATCAAAAATAGGGTGGGCCCTAGGATACTTCCTTGGGGAACACCAAAAAATGTGTTTTTTTGAACATCGCTGAGAACATCGCCAATCTTTACGCACTGAGAACGATCTTCTAAATAACTTTTGAATATTTTCAGTTGGGTGCCTCTTACACCCATGATCTCAAGCTTGCGCAATAGAATTGGAATGGAGACAGTGTCAAAAGCAGAGGCGGCGTAAGGCGTGGGCGGTGTGGGCCACCGCCCACGGCCTCGCGTTGCAAAGGGCCTCGCGCCTCACAGCCAAAAATATTTTTTAAAAACTATGGAAAATCCAAAAGTACACGCCACAAGGTTCAGTATGATATGAAGTAGTACATTCCAAGTCCATGCATTTAGAATAGTTCGTACTTAATTTCCCCGTACATCGATTTATGACAACCCTAGACGCGACTCGTCTATGATTTAAAAAATATTTTTATCTGTGACTCTTTTGTTAGTATGTTTATGATACAATTTGGGACATAGACTATAGACTTAGTATTCTCTGACTAATATATAGTTATCTGTGCTTAGTATATACCATAAGTATATACTAGAAAAAGCGCGGGAATCATCGAATTTGGCGGGCGTGATTTTTCTTTCTTTTTCTTTAAATATTAAAAAACGTTTGAAATTGGAGATAAGTTGTGTAGATTTATGTAAATATTCATTAGATTAGTTAATTTAATTGTTTGTAGATAGAATTCTTCGTATAATAGGGTAAGTTTCTTTTATATTTTATTTTTTCTGGCCAGTGGCCACAATGGACAACGAACCGCCTGATCCGGGGGGCACAGTCCCCTCGGTCGGGCATAATATTACAATTTACGAATCCAGTATGGATACAGACTCATCCATAACCAGATCGGAGCGGAAAAGGGCTAGAGCTCCACGCAAAATATGTAAAAATTGCAATAAAAGAAGGCGAAGTGGTCATCACTCAACAGGAAATAATGAAACAAATTGTCATTGTGATAATGAACCAGTAGTCAGTCCAAAAATAACATCAGACATTCCGGTACATTCAGTTTTAGTTCACAAAGAAGCCACTCCACGTTCTGTGGATGGTCCCCAGACTGAAAACCTCTTAAAGTCAGATCTTCCCCAGAAGGCGCCACAGGTTGCTAGGGCTTTGTACGAAGCCACAGACCTGTCGCCATACGTTGTACACATCCAAAAAAATGTTGATACACAAAACTCGGCTCAGACATTACACCCAGTAACTTTAGGGCATTTCCTGAAAAATCGCAGATACAACAATATTATTAACGGTTCTCTAAAACGCATTGGTCGAAATAGAATATCTCTAAGCTTCTCCCGTTACGTAGATGCTAACTCTTTTATAAATGACCCAAGTTTGGCCAAAGAGAAATTGAAGGCATTTGTTCCATCAATAAATGTGTGTCGCATTGGCATTATTAAAGGCGTTCCTACCGAATGGTCTCCGGAGGAAATATTGGAAAATATATCTGTCCCAGCTGGATGCGGGAAAGTCATCAAAGCAAGGCGTCTCAATTATAAAATACACGAACCGACCCCTGTGTGGAAACCATCCCAAACAGTCGTGCTCACCTTCGACGGACAAATTCTACCAAAACGTGTGTTTTGTTGTTACAATTCCATGCCAGTGGAATTGTATACATTCCCTACAATTCAATGTTTTAATTGTTGTCGTTTTGGCCATACAAAGGTACAATGCAGGTCGAACCCTCAATGCTTCAAGTGTGGGGAGAAGCATTCTGCTGACACTTGCAGTATTGAAGACGAGAGTAATAGTAAATGCTGCCATTGCGGTGGCATTCATTACGCCATCAATAAAAAATGCCCAGAATTTGAAAGACAAAAATCAATTAAGCATTATATGGCCCATAGCTGCGTGTCATATGCTGAAGCGTCGCAGCTTCATCCACCAATCTCAAAATTGTATGCAGATGTGGTAACATCTGCCCCATCACATACCAATAAAAATTCTTTTTATTCACAACCTTTGCCCCAATCACGTAACACACCAATTGTCTCCTCACAAAGAAAAACGGTATTCCTTAAACCTCGAGATCCCCCAAAAACTGCCAAGGGATATGACCGGGCAGCTCATCAGGCAATAATCAGTAATGACGTTTCTATGTCAGGGAATGGTGTTGCATTCCAAAATAAAACAACAAATAATAATGAGAGTCAAATTTTAAATTTAATAATCATGTTAATTAATACCTTATCTCAAAATAATAATATTGAACCGTCCAACGTTGCTACTTTAATTGATACGCTGTCTAACTTATTTAACTTTAATCTTAATGGATCCAAGTCTACTCAAGATTGTTCAGTGGAACAGTCGCAGCATTGTGAATAAAAAATCTGATCTGTCCTACATATTGAACAAATACGATCCCTTTGCAGTCGCTCTCTGTGAGACATGGCTTAAACCAGGGTTCTCTTTTAGAATTCCTGGCTATGCGTGTCTAAGAACAGACAGAAGCGATGGGTATGGCGGTGTCGCCATACTTATTAAAAATAACTTGTCTTTTCAATCTTTTCCTCTTCCAAGTCTCAGTGACGATATATCTGCTGTCGCTGCTATTGTAAATAAAATCTGTTTAGTATGTATATATTATTCGCGTCCCACTGTAAATATTCTTTCTGAAATAAGTAATCTTCTTTCAGTTTTACCTAAACCATTTTTGGTAATGGGCGACTTTAATACACAACATCAGTCCTGGGGTAGTTCTAGTTCCAATCACTATGGGGAAAAGTTACTAGAAATTCTAGACTCTAATAATTTGTGTATTTTAAATACATGTCTCCCAACACGCCAAACGAATCCAGATGAGGGAGTAAGTGCCCCTGACCTTTCAATCTGCACACCTGATTTAGCATCGACATTATCCTGGTCCCCTTTACCGTCTTCTTATGGTAGTGATCATTACCCTTTAATAATTTCTTTTCTGCATAAAAAACCAGCTGCTTGTAATCCAACACCACGATTAAAGTATAGACTTCAAAATGCAGATTGGGATACATACAAAAACTGTGTAGAAGAAAGAATTCTTGCTATAACTAATTCCTTACAACTACATGATCCTCAGCTATTATCTAATCAAATAACAAGAATTTTAATAGAGGTGGCAGATAATTCTTTCCCTATTAAGAATGGTGCTACAGCTAAAATTCTTTCACCACCTTGGTGGGATGCTGAGTGCACTCAGGCCATAAAAAAAAGAAAAGAAGCAGAAAAAAATTATAGTCATACTATGACTCGTCATAATTTTGAGATATACCTAGAAGCTGCTCGTACAACTCGTAAGCTCCTTAAGAAAAAGAAATTTGAAGGTTGGCAAAGATTCTGTGCATCTATCTCCCCAGAAGTTAATGCATCTCTAGTATGGCAAAATATTAGGCGATTCAGGTCAGCATTCAGTGACACAACAGCCTCAAAACTACCATTAGAATTAGCCAATGAGTTTATGGATCATTTAGCTCCTCCTTCAGTCCCAGAACAGAGATCTTTAATGCATTTTCCCTATGTTCCTATTCCTAATTCTGAGTTGAATTCTCTCTTCACACTAAGTGAATTGAAAGGAGTCCTTTCACATGTTAAGGATTCAGCTCCTGGTGAAGATGGTATACCATATTCATTTATAGCTAATCTGTCTGACTCTGTTCTTTTAATATATTTAAATCTCATCAATACAGCTTTGATATCTGGCAACATTCCATCAAGTTGGAAGTCTCAAACAATTATTCCTATTCTGAAACCAAACAAAACTTCTTCTAATGTTTCTTCTTATCGACCAATTGCACTTTCTACAGTTCTTGCTAAAATTGCTGAACATCTCGTTAAGAATCGTTTGGAGTGGTTTTTGGAAAGCAAAAACTTGCTAGCTACATCACAGTTTGGTTTTAGGAAGGGTAAAAGTACGATGGATAGCCTTAGTGTGTTCACAACAGATATTCGCTTAGCCTTCACTTCTAATAACTCTGTAATTGCTGCTTTCCTGGATATTAGCTCAGCTTACGATAATGTCCTGGTATCAATCCTAGAACAAAAGTTGAATTCATTACAAGTTCCAACAATGCTGTCTAAGTTCATTATTAACATGCTTTCAGAAAGATCTTTACATCTTCATATTGAAGGGTATACATTTACCCGTTTAGTATGGAAAGGTCTCCCTCAAGGTTCTGTACTTAGTCCAATTCTCTACAATATTTACACTTATGATTTGGAATCCTCTCTAAATGAGTCAGTAAAAGTCCTTCAATATGCAGATGATTTACTTCTTTATTTATCTGGTCATTCTGTTGAAAATATTTGTACTTCCTTAACCTCTTCTCTAGTCTTACTGAAGACTTGGCTAGAAACTAATGGTCTAGACCTGTCAATTGATAAAAGCAACATTGTCTTGTTTACTAGAATGCGTAAGCCTCCTTTATTTACAGTAAGGTATAATAATATCCCTATGCCCATTAAAAACCAGGTAAAATTTTTAGGTCTTATTTTGGATACACATCTTACTGGTTTACCACACTGTGATTATATAGCTGCTAAATGCGAACGAAATATCAACATACTTAGATGTCTTGCTGGTGTTTGGTGGGGAGCACATCCCTTTTCATTAAAATTACTGTACAACACCTTGATAAGAAGCGTATTGGATTATGGAACTTTTTTGCTGGATCCTGCTAATGTTGCTGGTCTTAAGAAACTGGACAGTGTTCAGTCCAAGGCACTTAGAGTGGTTTCAGGTGCAATGAAAAGCAGTCCTATTAATTGTCTTCAGGTGGAATGTGGAGACCCTCCACTTCATTTACGACGTCAATTTTTAGCTGATAGATTTATGGCTCGGTGTTTGCAATTTACGTATCATCCTTTGCGAAATAAACTTTCCATTCTCTCTGAAGAAGTAATTTCATCCACTTACTGGAGGCACAAAGCTACTCCGTGTTTAGTTAAAAGCTTTAGAAAATACAATTTAATTGAAGCTCCTTGTCACCAATCTGAGTTTCTTCCTTTATTTCACTGTAATTACAGTTCATTATTATTGTCACCGAACATACATTATAACCTTAACATTTTTCGAAATGACGTATGTCATAACCTTAACTTCAACTTCACTATGGATAGAGACTGGAAGGGCTGCCATCTCTTGTTTACAGATGCTTCGAAGCATGGAAGAGACTCATGTGTGGGAGTAGGTGTATGCCACTCCCAATATAATATCGTCCAAAAAATAAAGCTCCCGCCCGAATCATCTGTATTTACGGGAGAATGTTACGGGCTATTCAAAGCTGTCGAATACATACTTATGATGGGCTTACGGAATTCACTCATTTTAACTGATGCAAGGAGTGCCTTACAATCTTTGGCCAGATTCCCTTTCTATTCTCATAATCCTTATATTATATTTGAAACACGTGAACTCCTCTATAGGTGTTTTAATAAGGGGTATTCAGTGCATTTTGCGTGGATACCCTCGCATTGTGGCATTCTAGGTAATGAGAGAGCTGACCAGTTAGCTAATGATGCCGTATTGTGTGGCGACGTTTTTCCGTACAAAAATAACACCCAAGATCTGGCAGCTCTGCCCAGGGTTTATCTACAGAAATCCTGGGGTCAGCTTTGGTCCGAGCAATCAGCGAAAGGGAAATTCTATCGTAATATTCAGCCATCCATTTTTGTTAAACCTTGGTTTAGTAAGTACAAGCTAAACAAAAAGATTACAACAATATTCATACGTATGCGATTGGGTCACGTATGCACTCCTGCTCATCTTGCCAGGCTTGGCATTGTGCAGAACCCTGCGTGTGAATGTGGCGCTGAAGTGGGAGATCTGAACCACCTTATTTTTTCTTGCCCCCTTTATGACCACTCCTTACTTTTCCAAAGTCTTGTTTCCCTCCGAGTCCCTTTACCCACTTCTATCTCATGTATTTTATTTAATTTTAATGTAGATATTTATAAAACCATAGCTCTTTTCTTTGTAAATAATGATATAGCTATTTAAACATTTTCTAGATTTTATGTACATAATATAATGTAGTTCCTAGTTTACGCACCGAGTCGGCCTTTTTGTTGGGCCACCTGGTTACGTTTTATGGTTAGTTTTCTGTTGTTTATATTTCCCGGACTATTAATTTATTATATTTATTTAACAACTAATCTCCTTTCCATTTCCAAATTTTTCGTTGTAAAATTTTATCATTTCGCGAGTACTTGATTCTTACGTTTTGTTATCAAATATAATATTGTCAGTGGCAATAAGCACGAATAGTGCAATGCCAAAAGGAGAAAAAAAAAAAAAAAAAAAAAGTATATACTAATAGTTTGGGAGAAAGTTATTGAAAGATGACTGAGAGAAGAGAATGAAATTTCACGAAATCAATTCGGTTTTATGCCTGGTCGGGGAACGACGGATGACATTTTTTCCATCCGCCAGCGGTGCGAAAAATACAGAAGTGCGCACAAAAACTTGCATGGTATTAATCGACCTCAGAAAGGAATACGACCGGGTACCTCGTGAGGTTTTGTGGTGGGCCCTGAAAGAGAAAGGTATGCCTGGGAAGTATGTGCAGTTAATCCGAGTGATGTACAGTCGATGTACTACCCGAGCTTCAATGTGGCTGTTAGCTTGCACCAAGGGTGTGCTCTAAGCCCTTACGTCTTCCTGGTGATAATCACACATCCAGGAAGACGCTCCCTGGTGTATGCTATTTGCCGACAACATTGGTGCCGATTCTCTTGTCACAAATATCTCTAAACTAGACTAAAAATCACTAAAATTTAGTTTGTTCCTGTCAAACGACGTTTCCCATTCTGAAATTGATTAAAGTGACATGACTTAAACAGATTATAGTTTGACAGCACTAAGTTATTCAATTTGGTGTAAATGGCTATTTTGCTATTCTGAAATTGACGTTTTTCACCTAAAATTATGATTGTCAAACTAAATCAGACTATTTTTAATCGCGATTAAAAAGGTGTGGAATAAAATTAGTTGTCATGAACTAAAATTTTCAAAGTACATTTCTCTCGTATTTCTTGAGAGTTTGGATAATTTTGAGGTCAATAAGGAAGCACAACGTGATTGCAGTTGTTGTCGATTCGGTAGAAAGGTAAATGTAGTGTTATTTTATTATATAGGATACAAACAAAATTTATGAAAATTTACCAAGGGATTTTTGTACTGAACATGTATTGCACTTGTTATTAGTTGGAAAAGAAGTAGTAAATTCATTTCTCATACTCAAAGCCACTTCCAGGTTCTGTGTAATATGAAATAACAATTTTTTAGAAACTTTCAAGAAAGAATAAAAATATTTTAGGTTAGATTATTTTGTGTTCTTTGGCTAATTATCTTGTTTTAATTTATAGATTAGAAGCGTATGATCGAAACCAGAACTTTGGTGCCGACTGCATGGGCCAAGACGACATCGTATACCAGTGTCCACCCTGTGATACATTCAGTGATATAAATGCGGATTCTCCACTTCCCATCACCAGACAGGCAATCCAAGAATATGTTCATAGGTGAATGAATACATTTGTTGGTCAAATTTTTAGAAAGCTCTCCATACTAACAGTGAATATAAAGAAAATACTATTTCATCTGATCACAGTATAATAAATAAAGCTTCTGAATATAATTTTTTGTTATTTGTTTTCAGCTGTAACACTCAGCGTAAAGGACAGCATTTATATGAATATCGCCATCTTTTGACCACCCGCTTTACCTCTGATGGCATTTACACTTATTTACGAGACCAGTGTAAAGCAATCAATCAAGGACAGCTATATTACTCCAGCTAACAATACTGTAATTTTGTCATTTACGCTTCTAAGGAAAGAACATATAGGAAAAATTACAAAAGGACATGAAGGCGAGATGATTCATATTTTAATGAAATGTTAACTCATTTAATTATGTACATCATTTAGAACCTGCAATTCTAAATAAATATATGTATAAACACTATTTGAAAATAGTAAAAAAGCAGAATTAAAAGTACTCTTTTATTTAATATTTTTCATAATACACTCTCCACAATTAGATTCTTCATTACACTTAGAGTTGAGTAAACTAACTGAATTTTTTTATAGGATTCGAAACCTGTGTAAAACTTTATGGATTTATCATCCTCTTTGTATCTAATATTAGACCCGTAGACATACTCGTGGTCAATTTGAATACTTTTAGATAAACACTTATGTGCACTGTATACATTCGTCTTCACTGTTGTTTAATGTGTTAACTTCTTCTTCGACACCTTTTCTAATGCTGTTGTATACATGGAAGTAAAACTACTGGTTGAAGGTTGCGGTTCTATTTCACAACTTTCCTGAAATAGTTTTTTCTGCCTTCTTTTCTAATAACGATGCTGTCGGATTTTCTGGTTTAGCTTCAGTGAAACAGAATACCGATGGTACCGCTGTCTTTCTGAAATGATTAAGAAACCACTTAGGTTAACTTATTGTTACTTACCTACCAAGAATGACACAAATTAGTAAGTAATGCAAAGTATGCTATGTTACTGTATTAACTCACCTGTATACTATGAAATACACGCCACACAAACGTGCGGTAAAAACTTTACTTGAATTTTTTTATTGCCAGACTCCCATTGTTTTTTGAGTTTGCTTTCCTTAGGAAACTAATGAACTCCCCTATTTTTACAATTTAACTCGCTACATTAAGGCATTATTACAATAATTGCGGCAATTAAAACGATAAACAAAAACGATTGAAGAAATCCATACGATTTGACAGCTCATAATTCAAAGTAACAAGGTATGGTCGTATTAAGTCCCCATGGCAAAGGAGTTTAATTTTTTATTATTTTTATAAACCTATCGGTTGATTGATTATTATTTATAAATTTGGGTTAATATTTTGTTTGTTTGAGATTTCAAGCAAACAAAAATTCAATCATAAGGACATGATGTCCAAAAATGGTTATTTATAATCAAACATTTTAACCAGGATAATATAATTATGTGGATAGACAAAAACGAACTGTACTAATTATAAAATACATTTTTATAGACCTCCAATTTTGAGAAAAGTCGTTTTTTATTTATGTGTGAATTTACACTTATTACTAGTTAAAACGAACAAACCTTTTCCAAACATCATGGTTAATAAAGCGAACACACCGAAAAAAGTAACTTGACAATGTCACTGTCAGATATTGACTAAAAGTGTCAGTCATTAGTGTCATTACTCAGGTTTTTTTTTGCAATTCAGATCATTTTCGTTCACTTTCATTCATTTTCGTTTAAGCTCTAGTGCAATCTTAGTCTATGGTTTACTCAACTTGGTGACTGTCAAACTCGAATTTAAGTGTGTCAAAACTTTATTTAAGTTTAGAGAATCTTGTTTTCAGAATAACTTAACAAAACCAACTAACTAAAAATAAGAAATTTTAGTTTTGGTTTAGGTTAGTTCGGTGTACAAGAGAATCGGCACCATTGTGTTGATTGCCGAGAGTGGCCTAGAGGTCCAGAACAGATTGGAGGTGTGGTGACGAAGACTGGAGAATCAACTGCCTAGTCTTTTCCCAAGTTTTATTGGAGTCAGCTTCCAGTCTAACCGGATGCAGCTGAATACCAGTATTTTACATGTAGCGACTTCCTATCTGACCTCCACAACCCAGATAGTACTGGGTAATACGATACCCGTTGGTAAGACTGGTTGACAGACTTTTTGGGCCACTGACTACCTGTAACGACTGTCAAAGATCACAAATGACAGCTGGGACCAACTGCTTAACTTGCTTTCCGAGTCACAGAGGAAACTCGGTATATAATGGGTGGTCACCCATCCACAGACCAACCTAGGCAAGCACGGCTTAACCTAAAGATCGACCCGAGCGGCTGTTATTATTTGACCACGAGTTCCTCCAAAGACTCTTTTAAAGATTGGAGAATATTGGCCTAAAAGTAAGTAGGAAACAGAATACAGTTTATTCTGTGAATTCGGCGGTCTCTCCAGTCCTGTGCCCATAACTCTTGCCGGAACGCCCATACCGATCTGTTCCGATTTTTGGTATCTCGGCTCGCTTGTCCAAGGGGATGGCGAAGTAGACCGGGACGTAACGCACCGGATCAACTCAGGATGGATGAAATGGCGACAGGTCACTAGAACAACTTGCGACCCACGGATGTCCCTTATGTTTAAGGGGTAAATACACAAGCCCTGTCGTACTGTATGGATCGGAATGCTGGGATGATTATGATGATTTAAAAGTTGTGCCAGTTACAGAAAAGTTGAAAGGGAATCGACTGTCTTGGTATGGACGTCTGATGAGGAGAGATGAATCGCATGTGACTAAAAGTGTGATGATAAATGTTGACGGATGAAGAGGAAGACCAAAGAAACGATGGATGGATTGTGTGAGGAATGACATGAAAGATAAAGGAGTAAATGATAGCGTGACAACCGTCACGCTATCATTTACTCCTTTATCTTTGACAGGGGAGAATGGAAGAAAAAAACGTGTTGCGTCGACCACAAGTAACATGGGATAAGGGCGCCGGGCGGGAAGATGATGATGTTTATGGCGGTCCTAAAAGTTAAGTGTTAACTTCTTGCACCATCAGAGGGCCTCGCCAATTGTACCTTGCCCACATTAAGTTTAGGTCTTGCGCCGCCACTGGACTCAAAAGCTTTGGCGAGGTCCAGGAAAATTCCTACTGTGTGGTTACCCTTGTCAAGTTCTTGTGCTAGATAGTCAGTCAGATGATGTACCGCATCGGCAGTTGAAACTTTAGATCTAAAAATATAGGATAGGCGCGATCCCGCGAAAGAAGGTAAGTTTTTATTTATTTTAATAATTTATCACTAATGGATAGACTGAAAACTGGTTTTATGTTGTTTTTTAATTTTGTGTGTATGCTGTAAAGTAAAAAAAAATACAATGAAAGTTGCATTTGGCTTCTCAAACTAACATCAAAGTCCGCTGTATCCTGCAGGATACATTGCCAAGTGTCTTATGATATTGTTCGGAAGGGTAAGGTATCCTGTAGGATTCGTTGTCAGGACCGCTAGGATTTGATTTGTACAAGATTTTTTGGGGAAAAAGGCAATGTTGCTAGTAATTACCGGTTATTTGGCACCAGTGGCAGCTAACAACATAATAATAATGATTAAAATTTATTACTATGTACTTAATAGTTTCGCATAGGTACATAATGCACGTACCTAAACTTTGCATGGGCATGAGAATGGGTTTTTGTTTTAGGGAGGAACGCATCCTTCTTTACACCGAGCCAGAAACATATGGTCTCTTGTACCAAAGCCATCTAGAAAATCGGACGATGACGAAACTGAATCCGAAGATGAACTTCAGCATCTTTCAAATAGATTGAGCTATGTTGAAGTGAATGACCATAACGCCGAGTTGGATGACAATGATTCTTTACCTGCACCATCCTTACCATCTTCCATGGGAAATCTGAACTTGTGGTCAGACGAAGAAATAGCAGATGTGAATGATGCTATAACCCAATTTCCTTTAATGCCCTCACCTCAACCTATCCAGTCAGTATCAGCCTCAACCAGTCAGACAGCTTCAACCAGAAGTACGACAGAGCCGTCACTTTTGGATAACGTAGGTTCTTCGTCAATTTCTGCGCCATCGTCCCCAGTAATCCCATCTAACAGTCGATTACGAAGACTGACAATATCAGCAAGAACTCCGAGAGCAGTTCGACAGCCAGTTATTCGTCAGAGGCCACTCAATTTCGTCTGGCTCATTTTAAAAAAAAAATTATTGAGCAATGCCTGTTCATTTAATTTTAATTCATGTTATTTTCATGTTGTTAATTTTGTTTTTTTTTTCACGAGTTTTTTCATAAGTACGGAATAAAAAAAATTAAAACAGATTATTTACATTTTTATTTCACATAACCTGGCAACGTATCTTATAGGATACAGACCCACTGAGTTCATTTTTTCTATTATCTCGGCGGCGGCGTGTCTAGCCCTTTTAGCATGACCACCGAAGAAACGAAAGAGAATCGACAAATCTTTTGTTTATCTGTCATTTTGCTGTCATTGAATCGACAAAATGACAGATGAACAAAAGATTTGTCGATTCTCTTTCGTTTCTTCGGTGGTCATACTAAGCGGGCTGAGAGATACAGTCGTTAAGTTAGTAAAATATTTTTTTCTGGAACAGACGTAACTTGTGTTTTGAAAATCATTTAGAAATTCAACTTTATTTTTTTTGCCAAGAATAGGGTTAATAGGGAACGTGCACAACGACGGTGGTGCCAACTGGCGTCACCAATCCGAATCTTGTACCAAATTAATACTTGACATTGACATGTAAAACAAGTAAACAGAATTAATTTTATTATTGAAAATGATTATTCTAGCTAATCATAATCCATTGTTGCATTTCTGGATGTACCAATACATCCACAAAAATGAAAATTAATCAAATAGCGTAAAATAATAAAATTCTATTACTTTCCAAAGAATAGTACTCTCATACCATGTATAAGTGAAAAACGCAAAAAATGGATAAATGCAGTAACAAAAATATTTGAACACAATTTGTTTTTGTTACACTCTGCATTGAAAAAGTTCAATAGCCTTCAAAATCAACCGTGCAAGCAAACATTAAATGGTACTGGCGTACCATTTAAACTTCAGCAAACACACATATGTTGCACTGAAGTTCACACCGAATATTCCTCAACAGTTAAACAAAGAGTCCACATGTACTCAGATTATAAACATGGATAAACAATAAAGTTTTTAGTTGGCTGCACTCCTTGTGGTTTCCTAAGTTTTGTATCTAAATGCTACGGAGGGCGTTCTAGTGATTGCTTAGTTATAACAAATGATTATGGATTAGACTGCACTGAAGTTCACACCGAATATTCCTCAACAGTTGAACAAAGAGTCCACATGTGCTCAGATTATAAACATTGGTATACAATAAAGTTTTTAGTTGGCCGCACTCCTTGTGGTTTCATAAGTTTTGTATCTAAATGCTACGGAGGGCGTTCTAGTGATTGCTTAGTTATAACAAATGATTATGGATTAGACTGCACTGAAGTTCACACCGAATATTCCTCAACAGTTGAACAAAGAGTCCACATGTGCTCAGATTATAAACATTGGTATACAATAAAGTTTTTAGTTGGCCGCACTCCTTGTGGTTTCATATGTTTTGTATCTAAATGCTACGGAGGGCGTTCCAGACTGCACTGAAGTTCACACCGAATATTCCTCAACAGTCTCCACATGAACTCAGATTATAAACATAGTTATACAATAAAGTTTTTAATTGGCTGCACTCCTTGTAGTTTCCTAAGTTTTGTATCTAAATGCTACGGAGGGCGTTATAGTGATTGCTTATAACAAATGATTGTGGATTGATTTTTCTGCCTGGAGATACTGTTCTCGCTGATAAAGGATTCCCTTCCATTAAAACATGTGTTGAAAATAAGAAAGTTGTTTATGCCACCGTTTCTTCATGCACCACAATTTTCATCAGAGAAAATAAACGAAACACAAAATTCATATTGGTCAACATTCATGTTACGCTGACAAACATTATTGATAGACCGGAACCCATGTTTTATACCTTTTATCATAATCAAAAATAATACTTTTGAAGAGATTTGCGTGACAGGTGACAGCATAAGTTTCCTTTACTGTCCGCATAGTGTCTCTTTTGTCGTTTAGTGCTGCCACCTATAGTTCCTGCACGTTCCCTATAAGCAAACCACAAAGAAACCAAATTAATACAAATCCGTTGTACACTTGTACACTGTAATTTTAAAGGGAATTTGAGCAACATTTCGTCTTTTTTCCTTTGCCTTCTTAGTTCTTGGGTGTCTCATTTTTTAGTCTATGGTCTTATACATACCAGACTCAAAAAATTGTTTTTAGTTCTGGCAGCATTCTACTTAGCTGTCAACAACCAATTTTGTCTATAGTCTCTTTTTCTTCCGGTTGTCAAGATGGTGAGTTTTGTTACCGTGAAAATAAATTAAATCTTTGAAAATCGTGATAAATTAGAAGTGTTGTGTGAGTTCATGGTGGTTTTTACTTAGAGCAGTGTTATCAATATGTGTTCCTTTACATATTTCAGGGTATCGACATCAACCATAAACACGACAGGAAAGTTAGGCGCACCGAAGTCAAGTCTCAGGATGTGTACCTGAGATTGCTTGTAAAAGTAAGTAGTACTTTATTACCACAATATCTAAGCCCTCTCTAATATAATAATATCTATTAATATAGCGATATCCTGCTATTTCGAGGAACTTTAGTTTCTAACCTAAATTTGTTGTTGTTTTCAGCTTTACAGGTACTTGGCTAGGCGTACAGATGCCAAGTTCAACACGATTATTCTTCGTAGGCTGTTCATGAGCCGCATCAACCGGCCTCCGCTATCGCTGTCACGGTTGGTTCGTCACATGAAGAAGCCTACTCGCGAGGGCATGATTGCCGTCGTGGTGGGTAGCATCACCAACGATGTGAGACTATACAAGGTGCCTAAGTTGACAGTGGCCGCTCTGCACGTCACTGAGAAGGCCCGTGCCCGCATCTTGGCTGCTGGAGGTACCTATGTTCTATTGTTATTATTTATTAAGTGAGGTTAGGAACATAAGAGGCATGCAAGTAATTATAGCAATAACAATACAAGGAATGTAATGTAAAGGGACATCTATTCTCTATTGTGAAATTCTTTGAGCAGTATGCAGATGACTGAATTCGCCTATGACTTAATTTTAAAACAATGCTTGCATAATCTCATTTATTTCAATACAGAAGTGTTGTTTGTATTGTATTTGTACCATACATTTCTATTGCACACTTGTTTAACTTGAGTCAATGACCTCTTTATCATAATCTACCAAGGTCAGGAATGCATATTTAGGTCAAAATTGCTTTACAGCAGAAAGAGTGAATTGTTGCACATTTTTTTGATTGTTTGTTTTTTCGTAAACAGGTTTTCTGTGTGATAACATTTCTGTTTTAAAAGTATAGTCTGTTTTTCTAAATCTGTCTTATGCCAAAGTTAGGTTGTTTCAACTTCACTTGCCTTTATTGAGGGTCTAACTTTTATAAACAAATGTCTTCAGAGACATTTATATCTGTTGGGTAGATGTGCATAAAAACTCATTATCATCATACAGGGGCGTAGCTACCACCGTATCAGCCGTATCAATTATATGGGGCCCCTGATGAGGAAAAAAATCACAAAACCTGCCAACCTCAAATATTCATCTTGATTAAAGATAAAACGAAAATATAACTTGTCACGGTCCAGAAAGCTCCAATTTTTCGAGCTCAATTCGTTCGCTCATTGATGTAGGCTTCACCAGTAGTGGTCCAGAAAGCACAAAATTTTCGAGCTCGCTTTTCAATGAAAATTTAAACCCTTTCAGGATGCTGTCATTTTCTATTTTGCACAGTTACACATTTTTTTGTCTCACTTTGCTCGCTCACACATTCTCATAATAAAATGAATGACAGCTAAATCGATGCAAGTCCGGTCCGGATGCTATTTTCTTAGTTGTACAAAAAATATTTTTGATTTTCTCATTTTTTTGGGCTTTGCCGCACTCGCGTTCAAATGGTCCCCAAAAAAAATGTATACTGGGCACCACTAAGACTAGCTACGCCCCTGTCATCATATCAGCCTAAAATTTAGTCGTTATTTACTTCAACTGTTCACAAGTACACAACTCTAATCAATAAATTAATACACCTATTTTTTGTATTTCCAGGAGAGATCCTGACTTTTGATCAATTGGCTCTGCGTGCTCCCACTGGCGCCAAGACCGTACTTCTGCAGGGTCGCCGCAACGCGCGTGAGGCAGTCCGTCACTTCGGGCCCGCGCCTGGAGCTCCCCGCTCGCACACCAAGCCCTACGTGCGCACAAAGGGACACGAGCGCGCGCGGCCTAGTCGTCGTTCTAATGTGTAATCTTTAAATATAAGGACTACAAATCTAATACTGTGGTGTTATTTTTAAATTTTAAGAAACCACAACTACACTCCTCCAGCAACTAAAATATTTCAGAACATAACGCCAAAGACGCAGGAATCATAAATTTAAAGGTATCAATATCTTTTGAACCAGTGACTGACAAATTCTGATATTTGGCGACAAATTTCGACTAATTAGTCAAATGTGTTATCAAAAGTAAAATCCCTGATGGAGGCCAAGCTAGTGTCAGTTACACGTTGCGTAGCAATATAGGTAGTCCATAGTTTTCACTATGTACTCTACTACGTATATCAAGGTAGTTGAAGGTTTATATTAAATTGTTGTCTTCAAATGCGCTGCGCTTCCAGCAGTGTGCGCTGGGCCTTACACTTAACATCAGTACAAATTACTACTGATACTTATCATTATAAACAATGAAACAACGTTATCAATATCACAGATTTATTGCTATCATCATAAATAAATACTAAAATATATGCATCTAGCTGCAAAAGGCGCTCATCCAGTAATTCAACAGTTGCTCATCATGCTGTGCCACTCCAAACACTTGTTTCAGCTTCGCCACAGCATCAGACCTGGATCCTGAGGAATCTATTGCAGCTTTCACTGCTTTTGAAATTCTGTAACAAATAATGAAGGGTTTAGGCCATAGAAAAATGTACTTTGTGGGCCCTAGTAGTAAACCCATATTTCGCCAGATATGTTACTCCCATGTACTATGGGACAATCTTATTATAGACGCAATGGGTCACACAGGCATAGATAATCTAAGATGGCGCCACCATAGCTAGTCTCAATCTGCGGGTCTAAAATGGCCGCTATAGCAGAATCTTAGCATGAATCACGTTAAAAAATTTAAATTATTAAAATGGACTTTATATCAATAAAAATAAAGTCCATTTTAAGAATTTTAAACTTTTAACGTGATTCACAAAACGATTCTGCTAAAGCGGCCATTTTAGACCCCCTGATCAATGAGGTCAAGCTATTTTGAAGTATAAAATGACATTATCACATTTTCAACCAATGACGATTTTGGGAACCAGCTATGCTAGCGCCATTAGTTCCAGTTTCCTTCCCCACTGCAACCTCACAAATATGACAGCAAAAAAACAACAAAGATAGGTTTTTGACAAAACTATGGTTGCTTGAGAAATAATTCTAATTAGATAAACAATCAGAGCTACAATCAGAGACCTATCTAAAGAACTGGAAGTCATGGAGAGAGGCCTTTGTCCAGCAGTGGGATGACCTAGGGAAACAGTGTCAGATAATAAAGGGTGGAAGTTTACAATGCCACCTGGAGGGAAAGTTCTCGAAATACTGGAGATAGCAAATTTTACTCAAAGTAAACATTCCTTTATTTTTTAAAAGAACAAATCTGCATTCACAGATTTTCTAAAATTCGCTTGCCACACTCGGGCATCGTACCCGGGATGGATATCGATTAAAGTTCGAAAAAATATCATTTTGTACCTTTTTAACATCGATTGATCCGGGAATCGAACCGACTAAAGTTCGAAAAAATAACATCCTGTACTTTTTTTACATCAATCGATAGGGGCAATCATATGGATCAAATCTCTCTAACAAACATGATAAATTAAATGAAAGGAAAACTATGAAATCTTAAGAACAGTTAAAAATTCAATAAGATATATAAAGCACCTCTTTATTCATGGTTTTCCTTTCATTTAATTTATCATTTTTGTTGCAGAGATTTGTTCCTTACGATTGACCCTATCGATTGATGTAAAAAAAGTACAGGATGTTATTTTTTCGAACTTTAGTCGGTTCGATTCCCGGACGTAGCAGCGAATTTTCGAAAATCTGTGAATACAATTTGTTTCTTTTTAAAAATAAAGGAATGTTTCCTTTGAGTAAAATTTGCTATCTCCAATATTTCGAGAACTTTACCAGTTACCTCCAGGTGGCACTGAATAAATCCATCCTGTATAATATACCGGATGTAAAAGACCTCATCACGAAGCCGTCAACCAAGAATTCAGGACTTAGGTAACTTTACGCAAAAATGATTGCTGGGAAACAACTTTTTTTTTGGGGTGAAATATCATGTTTTGGTACCGTAAGGTACTAATATAATTATATTCTGTGGTTTTGGTGGTAGAACTCAATGTAACACACTCAAAACATTGTGCTGATGGATGGATTGAATAGTGTGGGGGTCGTGGAGGTGTTTAAAGTAAAAATCTTTATTATAAACTTGTAGGTATTAAGAAAAAAACTTGTTAAAAAGTTGGATCTTTGACCCCCAATATCTCCGTAACTAGAAGGTTCCCAGGTATGGTGTAGACTGTAGAACAAAAAAATGATCGCAATGACGAGGAGAACAAGTGCCTTTCGGCTTCGTTAAGAGGTGTTATACACCCTTTTTAATCCACAATAAAAAAGAGGTACTCTTGATGGTTTTATAGAGGAGGATGTTTCAATAAATCTTGATAAATGCAATAACCTTAGGTATTGGACAAGGACTTTAGAATGCATCTTTCAATAGTTTGCTACATTAATAAGCAATAACTTACCCAAGCCATTCCAACTGTAGAGATTTGACATGCTGATGCAGCACATCATCATTCAACTTACCATTATTCATTGAATTTTCTATTCTATTCATCAATGTTGGACCTGAAACGAAAATATTCTCATATAAGATATAAGATGTTCGTTTTCATGAAAACACTCAATTATTTTCATAACACAAATAAACTCACATTTAGCTGGCAATGAACCTGCCCACTTGAAGCAAAAATTACTATTTTCTGTTTCTTCCAAAAAGCACACAGTGGGTGGTAACTGCTCTGCACTTGTGCTTTTCCTTATTTTAGGATTATCAGTAACATTTAGTGGTAGCAGTCTTGATAAGCCATTAATAATGGTTGTTGCATCCATATTGGTTGATTTTATAACTATCTGAAACAAGAGTCAAGATTTTTGATAAGCTCCAATTATTTGTCCAATTTAGGAAAACTTCATATTATTTAAGCTTGCTAGGATTTTTATTTATATTAAATTATGTAACTCATTATGTCATCAAGAGTTTTTTACATGAGTGTTCTCCATAGCATCTTGGATGTGTTATTCAATAATTTGTGATAATCACAGTATGGCCAGTAGAAGCCTCAATAGAAGAACGTAATGATTTTAATAATAACATTTCATTTTTATTTCAACTTAACAACTTTAGAGAACTGCAAACTTACATAAACTCCTGTCAAAGTAAAATACATTACTATTCTAAACACCGCTTTTGACAGCAATTCAACTTCTAAAGAGCTGCAAACTTACATAAACTCCTGCCAAAGTACAATACATTACTATCCTAAACAACACTTTTGACAGCAATTCAACTTATAAAGAACTGCAAACTTACATAAACTCCTGTCAAAGTACAATACATCAGTATCCTAAACACCGGTTTTGACAGCAACTTTTCCAGCAGCCTGAGGCATACACAATCCTTGTCATCAGTTACTGAGCAACTACCTGGTTCAAATATAGACTTTTTTACAGCATGTGGTTGTAACTTCTTGAGTAAATCTTGACTTGTGTACAAAGTTTCTGAGTATGTGTGAGCACCTGCTTTGAGCATCCACGTAAAGTGAGAGTGTAGCCTTTTGAATACATTTTCGTCTCCTGTAAAAAGATGATAAATTATTGAAAAACTTTTGTTAGCTAGATATTACCTAAGGGACCTTAGTTTGATTTGATGGATTATTTTTATTCAACTACAGAACTCTCAGTAGCAGCACCAAGTCTGGAAGGCCTTAGCTAATAGTTGCCAGTAGTAGTAGCAGCAGCAGCAGCAGTAGTAGTTGTTGTTGTGGTTGCTTGTTTCCTTGAGCTTTCCTTGAAGTGCGTTGCTCTCTTTTATTTCTACACTGAAATTGAACAGCCTATCAGTTCTCACCAGTCAAGTGCATCAGTGATCTGGACTGAACAAAGTCATTTCTACCAGTTTTCAGTCTGAGTGCTCTCTGGGAACACACCTTTTGTTCAGCATCAAACACAACTTCAGCCAACTCTTGCAGTTCTTTTGATATTTTCTAGAAAAAAAAAAAACATTTAGCGTCATACATCTGGCACAGTAATAGATATGAGGGACATATAGATAGTTAATTAGTAACACTGCCACTGTATGAAAGTGTACCTACTATGTTTCTTATAACTAGATATTAGGAATAAAGTTATAAAATAGTGGGCCAAGTACAAAATTCCAATTGGGTAGGCAGCAGATAAAAAATATTTAGGCCTGCTTGCTTTTCATCTTCGTCTTGTGCTTAAGAGGGCTATCACAATTTTTCTTGTATTTGAGTGTTTTTAGAGTCTCAACACTCAAATACAAGAAAAATGTTGATTTTTATTTTGAGCACTCCCTAGAGCAATTATCAAACTTTCTTGGGCATATTTTTTTTTAATTTTGTGACCATAATTATCTAAACGATCAACCAAACACACATCTAAACTGAGATTTTTGATGTGCGATTATGGTAATAAAAAATTAAAAAAAAATTGTATTGGAGAGCTAGACTCCTAAAAACAAGAAAATTTTTAATAGCCTTCTTAACCAAGCTTAAAAATGATAAGTATCCTTTTGGTTAGATGTTGCTCTTTGAAAATAATGCTGTTGTTGTTTATGTGGTAAAAATGAGCATAAGTGATCAATGTGAACTTGCCTGCATATGTTCAGAGAGCAACGGTGTTATATTCAACAGCAGCATTTTGTCCTTCATCAGTACAACTATTGAGAACCACCTCTTTAAGCCTCTGGCCCAGGTGTCTTTGACCTGGAATGTAAGGCTCAACACATGGCCGTGTGTGTCATTGAAGTACACTACTCCACCTTCTTTATTCCAATTTACCTGAAACACAGTGACCTTAATCAAATTAAGTATCACTAGTAGTAAGTAGTTAGTACTTAGTATCCACTGATTGAATAGATAGGAAATGTTACAGTTTATGGCAAAAGCAAGCAGTTTTTATTTCCACCGATTGTACACAGCAATCCATAGTAAATGTAATATTACAAATGCGACTAAGGCCACGTTCTGTCATTAATTTATAGTTGGATTTTAGTTGGTAAAATTCGTGGCCGACAGTAATCGCGTCGTTCTATACACCTCCATATAGATAGATCAAGCCACGACACTTGAAAACTACACGACACGAGTATCTGTCGTCACGAAAAAGTGGGAACGCGGCCTAACTCAATCTGTTGGTTCCTTTCAATATCTTAATGGATTGGCAAACGAATAGACCATGACCTTAAATATAGGATTTCCCGCTGGTGCGATCCCACAAGATAATTTCCGACATACACGCGGAAGAAGCAACGGGCAAAAGCTACTAGAATAAAAGAGATCGCAGAAACCAAGCCTGTTACGTCTTGTCTTACCTCACAAGTTATGCTTCTGATGGCAGCTTGCCTCAAAAACGACGTGACGTCAGCATTGGGAACTGATTCCCTGCTGCAGTATATTGTACCATCATCCTCCCGTGACACAAACACCGTTTCTGGGCCCAGGGAAGTACAACCACTGCACTGAACACTGGCTCTTGAAGATTCCGTCGTATTTTTATCATTGTCAGTCGTGAAGGTGCAAAATAAAGGCCGTGGGCCATGAGCCTCGCAGAAATGGCACAAACCAACTATTGCGTTCATTGCATTGCGATTGGAAGTGACTTGTTTTAATGAATAAAAAAAAGATCGCAAGCAACAAAACAGCACCAGCTGTTCGATAAATTGACATTAACTCTGATTAACAATGTGACAAAAGTAAATAAAGTGTGTCAAAAGTTGACAACTTGTCGTTGTCAATGTTACAGCCACAGGTGTTACCAGTTGTATGCACACGTTTTGTTATTCGAAAGGTTAGCCCATTTGAGGATATAAATTGGTTTATGGTTCGGCCTCATAGAAATTTACGTTATTTCTTGCTTGCTTTAATATAGGCTTTGGCCACTAATGATTGTCACAGAGCATCCTAAAGCGTACATTACACCTTCTTCATCTAGCCAACACTACTTTTGGACACCTTGTGTATCCGTGGACATTAATTTGGTTTTGAAGTAGAAGAAATCCGGGCGGGCCGCAGATTTGTGGTCTATAACCAGAATTGTTTCACAAACGATGGGGCACTTATCGTGTTGTTTGTTCAGTACAGGAACTAATGGACGCCAGGGCCGAGCCGCCCCTGTGTGCGAAGTGTGCGGTGCACACAGGCGCCAAGACAATAGGGGCGCCGCCATTGAAATTATTTCGATAGGTAGGTACAATAGGCGCAACATATGCCTTTAGTCTGGTAAATGAGTGCTCAAAAGGGGTGTGTGGTTGGAAAAGTCGAAAGCAGAAAATCTGACTTATGAACTTCGTTTGGACTAGTTAGAAGATAAACATATTAAAAGTCCTGACCCCTCCGAGGTGAGCCCGAGGGGGGAGGGGGCAAAGAAGGTCCCGTTTTTTGGTTTTTTGCTTATATCTCGACAACGATGCGTCGTATAAAATTTTGTTGTACTACATAATAAAACCTCATAAAATTCTCTACAACTTTGTTTGTCACACTTTTTATCTATCTCCAATAATAAAAAATAGAAAAAAAGTAAAAAAAAAAATTTGCCAAGTTGTAGAGAATTTTATCAGATTTCATTGTGTAGTACAACAAGTATTCGTGCGACACACCGTTTTCGAGATATAAACCAAAAACAACGAACGGGACAGATAGTAAGACCAATTTTTAAAAATTGTTCGTTTTTCGGAGCTCATACCAATTCAACGATAAGAGATAGATAAAAAATTTGAAAAGCAAAGTTGAAGAAAATTTTATGAGGTTTTATTATGTAGTACAACAAAATTTTATACGACGCATCGTTTTCGAGATATAAGCAAAAAACCAAAAAACGGGACCTTCTTTGCCCCCCCCCCCCCCCTCGGGCTCACCTCGGAGGGGTCAGGACTTTTAATATGTTTATCTTCTAACTAGTCCAAACACAGTTCATAAGTCACATTTTCTGCTTCCAACTTTTCCAACCACAATCATTCATTTACCAGACTACTTGTAAATAACAAAACATATATTGCGCTTATTATACATTAAGTCTCCCAAGATTCACGTTTGTGGTTTAATTTTACGCTTTGGGTTTTAGTTTACATTAGTTACGAGCTCAGCGTTAAAATCAAAAGAACCGCCGCCCGTGAGTTTGTTTGAATGAGTTTATGAACGCAACCCCATGCGATGCATGCGACGCCGACGCAAGCGGGGTGGTGTCAACCATCAATACAACCCTCCAAGTTCTTATAGGTCTACCAATGACTTTGACCTTGAAAAAAATCGTTTCTCGACCTTTATGAACTTGGAGGGTTGTATTGATGGTTTTGATGATTATAATTCTGTAACTACATACGTCTTACAATCGCGTCCAATATTTTAATCAACATACAACCTAGCACTGGCTTGCAATTTGCCAAAAACGTAATTTGAATTTCGCGGGCTACCCTGGAGCATCAGCCTTAACGATTTTATTATACTTTAGATTTGATGACTCTCTCCGTTTTTAAAATTTGGTCTTTTGTTTCTGGGGGGCGTGTATCTCACTTGACTGCCACGGAGCCCAAAAGGAGGGTATTTTTTTGATTTGGGAGCTGCGATGTGTAGTATTCTCATCGAGCTACTTATAGCTCCAAATACTGTACGATTTCATCTAAAGAAGACTACTAGCCTAGCAGAGATAAATCGGGCACAACGCCGCACTAATTCCTAGTGGATGAACCACTTCCTAAAAAATGTAGTGCTATCAAATCTAAAATTCTTTCTTTACGTTCATTTCAAGGTCTAGAGGCCCTTTGTTACTTTCGAAGTTGAAAATAACCAATGATTTGATTTTTCGTTTCGGAAATTGGGAAAGTTGCATTTGGGAATAGAGGAAAATGTAATAAAATAAAAAAGGCCAAGAATTCTGATTTTCAATAACTCATTTATTCAACTGTACACTGATTCACAGTTACAACTTTATTGGAAAATCACAAGCCCAGTTATAACGAATTACCTAAGATTAAAGTAATTTAACTGTGCTAAATCATCCAACATACGCGATGATAAAATGCTCTATCAATCAATATTATTTTAATACATTCAGTATCGCACCTGGCTTTCTCCCTCCGCCATAAAAGGCGCGTAAACCTTATACGTATGGTAACAGCGGTCACAGCGAAGCAACATGAACATGAAACTTGAAGAAGGAAATAAACGCGATGAAATATAAAATAAATTAATTTATTATAAACAAATAACATGTTACTGTGCCTATAGAAAAAAAAAATTGTCTAAAACGTTTGTTTATACTACTGTTTATATGTTTATGTTGTTTATTTCTTAGAGACAGGTTTGAAGGCTAGTTTTCTAGACTTGAGTGTAGACCACTTGTGTCGTTTAAAGTAGTAGGCAACGACAGCGAGCATTGAAAACATGCCGATGGCCTTGATGGTCATAAGCCGGCGTTCATCGAGCTCGGGCTCCGAGCACCAGCGCAGGAACGTGGCTACGTCCTTGGCGAGCTGCGAGGCCGTCGCTGGTGTGCCGTCGCTGTATTCAGCCGCCTAGAACGATTTATTCGTGGTTAACATCTTCAGTTCATGCATCACAAATACAGTTCCCATAGGCTAGTTTCTGCCATCAATAAAAGTAAGAGTATTTGATAATAATGGACACGTATTTTTTGTTTTTGTAAATCAATGAATACAGGTCGCGGCACGTAAGTCTAGCGCTGAACGAAACGTGGAGGGGATATCTGCGCATGTTATACGACTGGAGAGCCAATCGGCACAACGCACGCCCCAAGACATTCTTATTTTTAACCGACTTCCAAAAAGGAGGAGGTTCTCAATTCGATTGGTATTTTTTTTTTTACTTCTGCGCAATAATGGTCACCGCTAGACTTTCGTGCCGCGACCTGTATTGACAAAGATAAAACGCATCAAAACTCGGGCAAGTGGGGGGGCTCGTGACGTCAGAACGCATGATTGCACGTAATGAGAATAATAAAGCGTCGTATCTTCGTCAATTTCGGTTCACGTAATAAAATAAAAATTACGGGTCAAATATTTTTTGATAATCTAACTGACGGACTAATTAGATTTTTTTCAGTTTACAAGCTTTTAAATATTTTAAGTGTTATGCAACTCCAAACCAAGTAATCAATTAGTGTTGCCGTACACTTGAAAATTTTCTGTGTATAAATATTATGGCATGGGCCCTGATTGTTGCTTTAAAGATTCCAGTCTCAAATAGTCTTTTCTGTCAACATACCTCATCGAAAAGTACTTGTGCCATGGAGATGGCACCGCCGGGGAAGTACGGGTTGTAGTTCTGTCCCTCTCGCAGCACCACTCCAGCAGGGGCCTCCATGTAGCCGGTGAGGAGGGCGAAGATGTAGTCCTCCCCACCCTTGCGACCCGAGCTGATCAACGATAGATCAGGCGGGTAGGCACCTGGACCAGAACAAAAAGTTTATTTAAATATAACCTCCAACAATAGTGATGTGAAACATTTAATGGTTTATAGTACCTAATCATGAGTGGATCAATTACTTTTGCTATTAGTCAAACCATATCATATGAAACCACCATGAACCATGTCATATTGAAAAATATTATCGCCATATTGATTTTGATCGTCACATCCAAGATCATCATCTGCCTAGCCTTTTCCCAAGTTTTATTGGGGTCGGCTTCCAGAACAACAAGATGCAGCCGAATACCAGTATTTTACATGGAGCGACTGCCTATCCGACCTCCAAAACCCAGTTAGTACTGGGTAATACAATACCCCTTGGTAAGACTGGTTAGACTTTTTGGGCCATTGACTACCTGTAACGACTGTCAAAGATCACAAATGACAGCCGGGACCAACGGCTTAATGTGCTTCCGAGGCACGGAGGAAACCTGGTATGTAATGGGTGGTCACCCATCCCCAGACCAACCTAGGAAAGCACGGCTTAACCTAAAGATCGACCCGAGCGGCTGTTATTCGTCATATCCAAGATGAGCTCTTATAAAAATATGTTTGTGCTGACTGAATGCATGCCTTTGAAATATGTATCAGTGGCGAGGGTTCCATACAATTCGATTCCTACCGGATTCCCTTTAAGAAATGGCACAGTCAGTATTCAATAGACAAACAATGGTGTCGATTCTGTTGTGCACAAACTAAACTTAATTTAGGCTATTGCTATCTTTTACTAACAGTCAGTGCGAGAAAAGGACGGCTATAGCTATGAACTAAGTTAGAGATGTCAAACTAGTTTATGCCTTGCGCTTCACCGTGTTTTTAGTCAACATGTTTTTACGTGCACCCTTCATTTGTATGGAAATATTACTTCCAACTAAATTTGACAGCTCTAAATTACGTCAGTGTCTTTCTTGTTTTATTTGAAAGAAAAAAATAGCAATAGCCTAAATTAAGTTTAGTTTGTGCACAACAGAATCGACACCAATATAATCACATTTAAAGATATGTACCAGCTTATCTCTTACAAAAATTGACCCTTCGCTACTGATATGTATAATATAAGGATTTTGTAAAACTGAGTTTCTGTGGCTGTCCGTTGTGTAATGTAATAGCTATTAATTATAATGGAGCTGCTATACAGCAAGAAGCCATTGCCAAGGTTTTTTATTTTCATATTGGTGGTGTTGCCTTATTATCTGAACTTTGTATCAAGCGTTTTCCTCATTACTATACTACATTTGAAACACGACTTTATTTTAGTTACGTATGTATTACATCAACATGTTTTAACTTTTGAGAATAGTAGGAGAAAGAATAGGAATTAACTAACAATTTCAAAGTAAGCCAAAGCCAGAAGCCAATATTTTTTAACCAATTTTTAAAAAGGAGGTAAATTTTCGGCCGGCAACTTTTTTATTATCATTTGTTTACACATACACACATCAAAAAAAGTTTGTGATCACTTTGAAAATTCGAAATCTTTTTGTTACGTTTTTATAAAAAAAAAACTAGCGGACGTCACGCGGTTTCACGCGCGTAATTCCCGTTTCCGTGGTAGTACGGGGATAAAATATAGCCTATGTTACACAGAGTGAATGTAGCTTTCTAATGGTGAAAGATTTTTTTTAAATCGGCGCAGTAGTTTTTGAGTTTATTCATTACAAACATACACACAAAAATACAAATCTTTCCTCTTTATAATATTAGTGTAGAAGTGTAGATAAAAAATAGTTTTTATTTTTTAATTTCAAACAGGGTATTTCTATTTAAAGAAAACACACAACAAAGTTTTTTTCTTGATAAAGTTCAATTTAAATAATTATATCAGCTTATGCTAGTGATCACGAACTTTTTTGATGTGTGTACACTGCACCGATTTTAGTCTAGTTTGCCTATGTTGATGACGTGATGATATCCTGTTAGTTTATTTTTATTTGTTAGCCTGTACTGTTCCACTGCTGGGAAAAGGCCTCCCTCAATTCCTTCCATTAGCTCTTTTCCCGTGCCTCCTCGGATCAACCCTCGTGGTATGCGTCCAAATCGTCTCGCCACCGTTTTCTGGTCGGCCGTCTTCCAGCAACCATTGTGTGGAGAGTTTTGCCCAGCGGTCATCGTGCATGCGACTGACGTGACGTAACTGTTAGTTACAATGTGAAATTTATAAATGACAAGAATTTGTGTATCTCAACTTTATAGGATACAATAAAAAAACTTTTTTGCATTTTCTGTTGAAAATCATAAATAAAATGTACTCAACTACATACTTGTATTTATTTTTCTGGCACTATGTCAGAGATTTAAGTATTCTAAATGTAAGCTGTTAAATTAGAAACTAGATCATTCGAGTAAGTAGATGCAGGTCATTCAATCTGAATACCTTACTGAATATTCAACAATATTTTCAAATTTCAAGGAACTAAGTACCTAAGTATAATGTTATGACTTGTATTTTTTTTGTGATTTTACAGATCAAGTGAATCATTTTATAACAGGTAGGTCAAGGTAATAGGAAGGATTTTTTTAATGCGTAGCTACATATATTTATATATCCGCTACGAAAAATCAATGTGTTTTCTGATTACTTTTCACTATTGAATGAAAACTTAGTAGTTAAGTCAAAACAAATTAGCCCGACGGATTCTCCGTATTTATAATATTATGACGCATGGTTTGATGACATCATTCAGCGATCTCAACTTCGATAGAGCAGGAATGAAGTTACGAGTTGAATTCGTAAAACATTCGATTTAATCTCCATTATCTGAGTGTCTACAAATCGAGCTAATAATAGTTTACTTCTAGGCATGTTTGATCCATCTTCGCCTATAGTTACTGCCAGTTAAGATGTCAATAGCGGTCATTGCCCTTTCCCTAATATCTCTTCGTACGAACCAAAAAAATGAACCTGTATCGTTTGTCATTAGAAAAAATTTTGAAGATCACGATAGATGACGATTCAAGACTTGAACTTGCTTATTTTTGGTTTTTAAAGTTTATTTATTTTTCAATATCAATATTATATTGTATCACTTTATGCCACTAGGCCTTTTATAGGTAGGAAACCAGCGGGCCTAAAATGGCTGGTTTAGCAGAATCCACGCAGAATCTTAGTATGAAATTCATAATAAGGGTTTAAATTTTTAACGTGTCTATGAAACACGTTAAAAATTTAAATCCTTAAAATAGACTTTATGACCATAAACAAAGTCCATTTTAAGTTTTTTTTTTTTATTTATTTATTACGATTCTGCTAAAGCGGCCATTTTAGACCCCCAGCCGGTAATATTGTTCAATATCAATATTAAATGAATACATTTTGAAATATATAATATATATGTACTTATTATAAAGTCTTACCGTTGTTAGCTGCTCTCGCAGCGTTTTCATTGGGGTATGGAGATGGCAGGTAATCGGAAAGTTTGCCCGGTCGCTCGAAGTAGTTGCCCTCCTCATCAGGACCGTCTTTAATCATTACCTGTGTACAAGAAAAGGATTGTGTTACTTACTACTGTATACAGTTTTAACGTGGTACTAAAATACTGATATTCTTGAAAGTTCTTAGTTTGAGTAATCAAACATTTCTATCAAACATTATACCTAAAATGGGTCATTGTAATCAGTGTGCATGTGTGTGTAAGTTCGTGACTAATTCAGTAATTGCTCAGATTTGTATTTTATTTTATTTTAGTTAATTGGTTTATTTTATTAACTAGCATCAGGTTTATTCTTATTAGTAGTCTATTTCACAATATTATTATATACGTATTTTGAATGAAACAAACTGTAGTAGGGTAAACCACCCTAATATCGGCCCCTTAAGCCTTTTTCAGTTTTCAACTACTCATAATATCTCAACCTGATAAATAAAGTTTTAACATTGTTGTTTTCCTGTTGTGAAATTTAATTGGTTTCTTATTCTTACGTAAAATTTGGATATTATCCTAGTTGTTTAATTA
The DNA here is from genome assembly GCA_905147715.2 of Xestia xanthographa. NCBI lineage: Eukaryota > Metazoa > Arthropoda > Insecta > Lepidoptera > Noctuidae > Xestia > Xestia xanthographa. The sequence continues at coordinate 6,747,454 of LR990663.1, read as the reverse complement.
TTATGATTTTTTTTATCATTATATTCCGATTTTCCCCAATATCGGCCCCTTTTGCCTAAGGCCGACCAGATTTTTTCCTTATATCGGCATATGCAAAATGTATGGTTAAACACTGGTTTTAACAGTGAGCAGCAGTGGACAAAACGGCTTATTTAAAAAAAAAACATCAAACATCGATTTGTCAACTTTGTATAATTAAGTTATCCAGTCTTCAAAATTATTATTGATTAGGTAAGTACAATTGAGATCAAATAATCAAAAACACGTAAAAACAAAATAAGATCAACGTCAAAAACACGTAAATTGAACACAATAAAATCAACGTCACAGTATAACATAATTAGGAACACATACCTAGTAGGTGATAAGAGGTATCTAAAAATATGCAATGTGGACATACTGTAGTTAGTAGTCAACAAAAAAGATCCTTGTACCTTAAGTCAAAAGATCCATATTACACTTATATTTTACATACATATTTTTACGGAAAAATCGGATTGAGTTTTTAGACATGTGTTTGTCAAAATAAAAAGTAATTTCAATCAAAAGCATTATCGAGTATTTATATCAACTTCGAAGCAAATCACCGCCAAAATAACTTTCTACCCCTTTTTAATCCCGTTAAGGAATGAATTTCAATAAAATACGAAACAAGTCTTCCATCAATTCTGCTAAAAAAGGTTTATGCAAAATTTGAAGTAAATTGGACCAAGGTATCACGTTGTCCCATACAAACTTTGCCCCCATTTTTCACCCTCTTAGGGGCAGAATTTCGGAAAATCCTTTCTTATCAGATGCCTACGTCATACAAAAAACACACCCTCTAAGTTTCAGGTCTCTACAATCAGCGGTTTAGGTTAGGCTGTGCGTTGATCCGTCAGTCAGTCATTCAGGAACTACTTCGTTCCCGAACTCCTTCGTTACCGTTCCGAATCGAGTCACCCTCCCATAGGAAGTTATTTATCACTTCAAAAAAAAATTGTATAATGACCAAAGAGATTTAAAAAGACTAAGTAATATATTTGAATGTCTTTGATAATGACAAACAGAGCCGCCTCTGCCGGTTTTAGGATTCGTTGTTATAAAATGATTGTCTTATATCGGCCGGGGCGGCCGATATTTGGATTTGTACTAATAAACAGACACCTAACTCCGGCCTCTTAAAATTACCATAAAGCATGATTTTTTTATTAAAATAAGTATGTAAGGCGATTCTTTATTTTATTATGTATCGAAAACAATCAATACTCATGACTTTTAATGAATATAATACGCTAAAATCGCTTTTCCCAAAATGTCGTCCACAGTCGGTCCGAGATCAAAAAGCCGGCGATAAGAGGATGCTCGTACGCCTCTGCGTTCTACGACCGACTGAATATCCTATAGCACACGGAGCGCCGCCATGTTGGTATTGTCTATTGTGTATAAAATAAGGTCTATTTTGGTGCAATATTATCCTAACATTATGTCACGTTTATTAATTTACGCCACGATTTCTTCGACACGGCCGATATTAGGACGGGGCCGGAATTAGGGCACTTTACCCTATAAACAAGAAGTTCATCATAGGAAACTATACATAAGTTTATCGAAAACGAATAGTTTTGAGGAATTAGGGTTGATATTTGCATCAACTATCGACGATTGTATAGAAATTAGATCTTCCTTAGGGCCTGGTTCCAAATAAATTCTTATTCTGAGCTAGGGGTCAATGCCCTGACACTTTTGGCAATTCAACTATCAAATAGTCTGCAGTGCAGTGATATAATGACTGCATAATGCCGCTGCTAGTTGTCAAGCCATGTTTCCACCACAATTATGTCACATGATAATTGTACATATATTCTGCATAATATAAGTTTGTTGCTATTCTGGCTTGTTGCCATTTATTTGGTTCAGAAGATTTTCCATTAAGGCAGGTTAGTGCAGGCACATGCTCTCGCAAAAAATCGCCATAATTGTTACATAAGTTTTGGTCGAGAGGAATGGGACGATAGGCGTATCATCAACATTGCTGAAAATTCAGTGTTGGACTTCTTGCTTTGCAAAGATGGTAAAAAAAATTTCCTTAAGAATGAATAGGTACTACAGTTAACAACGCAAACCGCACGTGTGGTTTTCTGCATGTAGTTCCATGCGGTCGATAAGAGCAGTTATATTTTCAGCGTACATAAAAACTTTGATTAGTGAGCAGAAAAAAATGATTTGAAAAGAGTAACCATGAAGTTTCTTGCCGGTTCTTCTCAATGGAAACGAGCAACCCGAACCGTGCGGACTAGTTATTTTTTATGTATGCCCATGACATGGGTATCAAATGAAAGGGTTTGCTTTGCTGAGAAAAATACGAGAAATAAAACAACTTCACGCGAAAACGTGTTTTTGATTTTTTAAGGTTTTATAAGCATGGTATACTCACGTCAGCAGCTTCGGCCTTCGCCTCTTCTTCAGTGTGGGTCACATTGACGAGGTTTCGGAAGGCGATATACTGCAACGAGTGGCAAGCCTTGCACACTTGCTTGTATACCTCGTACCCACGACGTACACTGTTAGGAAAGAAATAGAAGCATTACGTTATCTATTTTTTATAAATGAAATGTGGGATGACGCTGTGTGCTGAGATACAGGATCTGTCCTAGTTTGGCATCATGTTCAATGATAAAAACCTGTATACTTGGTGTTCACTAGAAACACTTTTAGGGTTTAAAATAAATCCAGCAAATCATCAGTAAGTAGATGAACCACTTCATGGGTACGTGCACCCGCTGCCCGGGATAAGTGTGGACTGGTCGACACGGAACCTTAAAGCTCACGCTACATTTATTAGTATATCACATCTCTTCCTATGCCTATTAATTCTGCTAATATGTTATTGAACCATTGTTTTGGTCAAATAATGATTATTATTATTTTTCCTGTACCATTAAGACCGATAGCCGAACCCTACATAGTTGGGAAAAGGCTATGCAGATATGCTCCACAACCCTAAATAAATTGAGATGACTTTTGTTGGAGGTAGGATGTTGGAGATATAATATAAAATGTGTATGAAAGTGCATTAGCTCGTAAAGTTTGAACTGTTTGAAGTCCCATTATCTTTTCCCGATAACATAAATATTTACACTAGATAAATGCAGTATTTGAGTGATTTTAGTATGTACACAAAATGATGACTTTCAATCACTTAGATATATCCTTTTAATCACAGAGTATCTATCAGCTTAATACATTTTATATAGCAGTATGATTATAATCTATTTACATTGCTGAATAGATAACAGATCTGTTTCTGTATTTCTGAGATACACTACTCATTCAAACCTATACTAATATCATCAAGGTGAATTGGTGAAGGTGTTATCACCATGCAGTGTCAGAAAGTCATGAAATTCAGTTACAGTCAACTACCGAACATAGCCTCTCAACAGAACATCTTTATTCTTACATTATGTAACATTGTATCATTATTTTAGGGTTTTTTATAACATTCATTCAAATTTTTCATAACATTTAACTTGAAAGACATTTTTAACATGTGTTACTGTGTTTTTTTGGTTGTGTCTGGCTACAACTCGCCCGATGTGAACTGATGATGCGACCTAGGGTGGAGTATACTTGCCTAGAAAAAACCGATTCAAATTTTAATTCTCAATCCAAGAGCCATTTTCTTGCTAACTGTCATATTTTTTGAAAGTCTGCTAATGGTTTTCAAAATTTCACAAAAAATTATGGCTAGTTTCCTAAGACCATTTTCGTGTAGCTGCAACAATTAAGGTAGTTACTAATTTCTATTGAAACATAAATACAATCAATTAGGCTTTCATCATCATCATCTGCCTAGCCTTTTCCCAACTATGTTGGGGTCTGCTTCCAGTTTTACCGGATGTAGCTGAATACCAGTATTTTACATGGAGCGACTGCCTATCTGACCTCCACAACCCAGTTAGAACTGGGTAATACGATACCCCTTGGTAAGACTGGTTGTCAGACATTTTTTGGTCCTCTGACTACCTAACGACTGTCAAAGATCAACTAAGCTATGATATTTTGAAAATATTCAACATTGATTGTCACTGAAATGAGACTGCAACTTGCATTTTTGAAAGTAAGAAAATTGGCCTTCAGGAATCATGAACCTATCTTTAACTTGGCATGTGGTATTTTAAATTTCACACATTTTTTAATCATCTGCTTTTCACTCATGTTCTGAACTTACCTGGCATGGTCTAATGACTTGAACCAGCCATCGTGACTCCAGGGCTGGTGTGGTGCATGGGCTTCAGAACCTGAAGCCTGGACTGACTGCTCAAGAGCGAACAGGAGTGCTCCCACACCACCGCCTACAATTCCCAGTGATGACAGCCACTATTTAGGAAAAAAATTGAAAATTAGTAGAAAACCTTGAAAATAGTTATTGTGCGGTTTCTAGGATGGTCCACAAGCGAAAGGTGCACGCTGGCAGATTATTTTCGTGGGCACTTGCAAGTCCACCTCTAGCCAGCATTCGCCTGTTCTCGGAATGGTTTGGGTTTTTCAACATTTTATATCTCTCGGATTTGTAACCCTAGTGATTATTTCACTGCTATGTGCCTTAGAGTTAATCTGTGAACAGGGTTGCGGGCTGCAATATTGTCTATAAGCTTTGTATATGTTTCTAATGTCTATGTTTTATATTGCAGTTGTTTGTTGTTCCTTCTGAATTAAAAAAAAAAATAGAGATTAAAGTAGGAAGTAGGTGTAAGTAGTTGCTTCGTTTATATAATGATTATTATCAATTATAAGTTTAACCTTGATATTCAACAAGGATGAATCAGAAATGATTTTGGTTTAACTTGGATAAATTTTGTTTATTGGTTTTGAATGCTACTGAGATTTAATCTATCCTACTCATCCTTATTAAAATGAAAGGCTAACTTATGACCACATTGAGGTCGGAAACTATCCTAAACCTTGGTCAGTCTTTTTTTTTTTACTTCTAGCCTGCTCTGTCCCACTCCTGGGCAAGGGCCTCCCGCTACATGTAATTGAACACTGTACGCAATAAATCACTATTTTAACAAAATCACACAATTAAGATATATATTATGCCAATTTATTTATTGTTCATAGATACTGTTATTATTACACAACACATGTTCTGGTTATCATTTGTGTAATTTTTCAAGGGTTTTCCTTAAACATTTAGAAAAAAAAAGTTTGTAAGTCTAAAACTTTCAGGTGTTCTTGGATATTTCAGTCCTTAGACCTAATCAATACTGATAACATCGAATGCGTATTTTCGAAGATTACGTGGGCACATTTTCCAAATATTTCCTTTTGCTAAAAACAAATTGATTAGTACTTACCATTTTTCTGTTCCTTGTCCATCCTTGGGCTCCGGTGGACAGCTGACATACCTGCAACGGACAGCTTCCATTAGATTTCCAATGTACTTGTTACATAATTGCAGAATAGGTTAACACTTGCCCATGAAAATTTATTTTAAACACTCGTGCTAATTTTCGCTCCAGAGGGTCCCCCAACATCACGTCATCGCATTTAACACGTTACGAAGCCCATGGTTTAGCACAAATTCCTAAAATACAGCAGTTTTCCTTGACACTTCGAACTTGAACTTCTCCGTCATTGATAACATATTGAACATGGTAAGGGTCCCTACTAACAATTTAAACTATATAAAAAAATGTTTAGAACTATTTCCAGTACCTGGGGAACAACTATCCCATTATTTCTCAAAAGACGTGCCCCACAAATCCTACCCACGGCGGCCGCCATGATAGAAAAACGTCTAATGAAAGCTGAAGCCGCTGACAACTATCAAGTCTTCCTGCCATTGGAAAATAATCTATTTAATTTTATTTAACAAAGTAATTAAAATTTTTTAATAAAATAACAAGTAGGTATGTAAATATTTTGTAAAAGTTAAAATAGCAAGAGTGGTTTTTATTCGTAACTAGGAATTAACTAACTAAAAATATTATTACAAACTATTATTTACACTAGTTTTCTAGAAAGGACAAAAAATATTATATATTTACATTTTCTAATATTTTTGCTGTAAAAAACATACGTTTATTTATTCGTTTACAGTGCATGACAACTCACTTCAAAACGACATTATTTTATTGGACAAAAAATGCAGAAAACCCAGAAAACAGAAAACCAGTATTTTTTAAGATGCTCTGTGGGACAGAATATTGCCAATCTCTGGCCGGTGGCCACAAATGTTGATAGAATCTATGATACCGACTTCATTCGAGTACAAGTATTTGGTGTCATATATTTTTAGATTCATGGTGCATCAGTATCAGTAATAATGATACTGAACTACTGGTTAAATAGGCACAAAAAATAAGTCGATAAAGAGAATATCATCTAGAAATCTCGTGAAAGCTAAAACATTTTTTAATCTAAGGCTAAAACTATTTCCGGACTCAAAATTGAATGTCATGATTGTCGATTGTCATGTCCAGTCCATGTCACTGTCAGTCACAAAAATAACAAAAGAAGAGCTCTATTACTCTGAAGCCGTTTTTAGGTTATAAAAAAGTACATTTATTCGGTGTGTAATTACTTACTAGTTCTGCTTAAAGTTAAGATTATGAATGGAAAAATGTTATTCTAAATGAGAATACTACATTTGGTCAGATTCAGCAATTTTTTTATAACGAAGAGGTTTGTTTGTTAACAAATTTTGCGACCGTCAGGATCCTGGGTGTGATACTGAAAGCTTCCGTGTTTCAGGTTCAAAAGCACCGTGTCCACGAAGATGAAAGTTTTTACCCAGAAGAGGAACCCTATTACTGGCAGTACGGAGTGGGATGTTCAGGACGAAAATTATGATTTTCACCAGGAAATAGCGCGATCTGGATTTGCCGATATGCTGCACGATACTGAAAGAAACAAGAAGTATCATATAGCTCTTCAGCTTGCTATAGAAAAAATGCATAGTAATGGAAAGAAAGCAAATGTTTTGGATATAGGTTTGTAGATATTATGATTTTTAATTACTTTTAAGGAGTACATTCGTGATATACCGGTGAGAGAATCACCTTGACGGCGGGTTAAAATATTAAGACTACTCTATGACCCCACATTGCTTTAGGGCATTAATTCTAGACTGCACACATGGCAACATACATTTCCAGTATAACATGTCCTCACTTTGTCTAGATTTCCCATACATAGAGATATATATAGAGATCCACATAAACTGGTTTCGTATAGCTTGATTGGTTGCTGTGCATACTTAGCTTTGATCCCGATTGTTGAAACTGTCACTAAATAGAGTATCTAATATAATTTCAGGCACCGGAACAGGTCTTCTATCAATAATGGCAGCTCGTGCTGGTGCTGACTCCGTAGTTGCTTGTGAAGCTTTCAAACCAATGGCAGAGTGCTGTGCAAAGATTCTCCAAATTAACGGTGTTGAAGACAAGATAAAACTGATACCAAAGAGATCCACAGAGATCACTGTCGGTGAAGACGGTGACATGAAGGAAAGAGCTAATATCTTAGTTACAGAGGTGTTTGACACCGAGTTGATTGGTGAAGGTAAGGAGTTTGTAAGAGATTTCTATAAGAATGTTTTTGACGTCTTATAAATCAATGGACACCGGTTGCATGCACCAAAAAGTATCACACCATTCCGCCTGCCAGCTCAGCCACACACTCAGCCCCTTGGACCTAGAAAACTGGAATCTTGCAATGTTTCCCTTTATAATGTGGACAAGGAATAAAAAAGGGAGTTTTAAAGTTAGGATCTTAAAATTTCGTGTTTAGGCTGAGGATTGAAAATTAATTTACATGTGAACTTTATTGTCACTTACGGGATATCTTCCGTGATTGTTCATTATTTTGAGCTCCCGATATTTCGACGCTGTTGCAAGCGCCATGATCGCGGGTTGACTGAAGAATTTGGGTGACTTAGTGTCGAGTTCCAATACGGCGCGTAGCAAAAAACAAAGAAAGACAGATTTGTCTGCTCTTAAAAAATTATTTTCCATCCACCCGCATTCTCCAATCAACCCACGATCATGGCGCTTGCAACAGCGTCGTAATATCGTGAGCTCAAAATAATGAACAATCACGGAAGATATCCCGTAAGTGACAATATAAGTTTAGTTTTAAATTTTAAACCGTGAAAACTTAAAACAGTGTTTGAATTTACATTGTGTCTCAGCTTTTTTGATAATTCCAACCCCAAAGGCTTAAAAAAGGGGATGAAGTTGTGTATGGAAAGTCCTTAATTTTCGAAATAAAAATCACACAATTCATTATCTAGCGTATGGTTGGAAGCTAATGCAATGGTGTTGTTAGAATTGCAATCCGTAAGGGTGTGAAAATAATAATATAATAATAAATTCATTTATTTCAGACATAGTCCATAGTTCCAGGATATAAAAAATTAAAAACACATAAAAGTAAAATACATTAAAATAATCAATAAAAAAGAAAATTACACAAACAATTTTTTTTTTTTTTTTTTTTTTTTCCTTCTGCATCTTGCAATCGGTTGTAAACCTTTAGCAGATTTTTTGTGCGGTTATTGACTGCTGAGGTCCATTCTTCCAGCGAAGAATCTGCCTCTCAAAACTATTTACTTTATTCTATAAAGTCCCATATGTGGTGGCGTTTGAGCCTTTTCATGGTTATTGGATCACTTAGGGCTATGGCTAAGGTGTTGGTATGTGACTTTATTCGGTGTTTGTATGTCGTTAGTCGGTGTTCTACTTCCTCTGTTATGGTTCTGATTTGTAGATGCTCGTGTAGTTCTGAGGTCTTCATAAACCAAGGAGCGTGTGTTATAGTTCTGAGAGCTTTATTTTGAAATCGCTGGAGAATTTCCAAATTTGAGTTTCTTGCAGAGCCCCCATAGCTCAATCCCATATGTCCAAACAGGCTTTAATACCGCTTTGTAGATGAGCACTTTGTTTTCTAATGAAACGTGTGACGTTCTTCCTAAGAGCCAGGTTAGTTTTCGGAGCAGGATGTTAAGCTCGTCACGTTTTTTCTCAATGTGGTATCTCCACGTTTGTTTTCTATCAAGATAGACGCCAAGGTACTTTGCTACTGTACCGTGAGGAAGTGTGTCATCTCCAAGTTTAACAGGTGGGCAGTCATCTTTTCTGAGGGTAAACGTCACATGCGTAGATTTAATGGCGCTAGCTTTTATTTTCCAATCCCTCATCCATTTGTGGACTTTGTCAAGGTGTTTTTGCAGCACCAGTGAAGCCACACTAGGGTTTTTATGAGTGCACAAAGCAGCCGTATCATCAGCGAAGGTGGCAGAAAGTACTTTTTCTGAGGTTGGTAGGTCTGCTGTGTATATGAGGTAGAGGGTTGGACCCAAGACGGAGCCCTGTGGTACTCCAGCCAGTATGTCGTAGAATTTCGAGTACGAATCATTATTTTTTACCCGGAAAATTCTGTCTTCTAAGTATGACTTTAGTAGTACATACAGGCTGTGTGGCAGTTGTTTTTTTACTTTAAATAACAAGCCCTGATGCCAGACCTTATCGAACGCTTGTTGTACATCCAGGAACACAGCCGAACAGTATTCTTTCCGTTCCAGCCCCTCCCGAATCTTATTCACCACTCTATGCACCTGCTCCACCGTAGAATGCCCTATTCTAAATCCGAACTGATGTTGTGGGATGATACTGCCGTCTTTGACTATTTCGTTTAGCCTTCGAGCAACGACTTTCTCAAATACTTTTGACATGACAGTAGGCTTATTGGCCTGTATGACGACACAAGGTGCGGTGGTTTTCCTGGCTTTGGGATCATGATAACTTCCGACACTTTCCATATTCTCGGAAAGTATCCAGTCCTCAAAATTCCATTAAAGAGCTGTGTTATGAATACGATGGCTTTTCTTGGCAACTGTCGTAGAATTTCGGTAGTTATAAGGCAGTATCCAGGAGCTTTATTTAGTTCCAGATCTCTTATAATTTTCCAGATCTCTCGAGGTGAGCAGCATTTAAGCGGTAAGCCGAGTTGTAGATCTGTATCCAAATAATTTTGGATCTCTCTCTCTGTTTCTATTGATGTGTCGCCAGAATTGGGAGTGAATACACCGGCCAAGAAAGAGCCAAAGGCTTCGGCACGTTCGTCGTCTTTTCTTGCCCATGTATTATTTCCCAGCTTTAAGGGATGCTGAGCTGTTTGTGGCGCGTTTTTGCTATGCTTTACAGTTTTCCAGAGCGAGTATTCATTTTTGGCTGTGGTATCTAGATTCTCAAGTCGGTTTTTTAAGGTCTCGTCTTCAATGTCTTTCAGGTATTGCTTCAGTTCTGCGGCCGCTCTATTGAAATTGCGTCTGTCAGAAGCGTGACGGCTGGTGTGCCAAACTCTTCTGAGCCTTCTTTTTTCCAGGACCTTATTCCTTACTTCCTTGGGAATATTTTTGGATCCTGGCCTCGTAAGTATCGGTGTGCATTTCCATGCAGCTATCTGAATAAGGTTTGTGATGTCCGTAGCAGCTTTATCAATGTCATCGTTTGTTTTTAATGATATTTTTAAGTTCATATTTGACTCGATGTATTCTCTGAATGCAACCCAATCAGTGTTCTTGTTGCAGAGACTTTCTTTGAACGGTCTTTCTATTAGGGTTGTACTTACAGTGGCGATCAGGGGGGTATGATCAGAGCTGCTATCCAGGCAACTTTCGGCGCTTAGGTACATATTAGAAAGTCCCTTATACACGAAGAAGTCCAGTAGATCAGGGACCTTATTGGAGTCTGTTGGCCAGTACGTGGGTTCACCCGTGGTCATGACGTGTAATTTGTTTTCGTCAAGACTTTTTTTCAATTCTCTACCTCTGGGTAGTGTCAGTCGGGAGCCCCAGTAGACATTTTTGGCGTTCCAGTCTCCGCCACATATAAATCTTTGGCCGAGAGTTCTGAAGAAATTCGTGAAATTATCTTCCTTTAGGATGTGCTTAGGGGGACAATATATAGCAGATAGGGTTAGTGAGCTCTGTTTATCTTGAACCATCACCGTAGTGGCCTGTATTTGGTTAGTTTTGTATTCCTCTAAGACAACATGTTTGATGTGTTTCTTTATTATGACTGCTGTCCCTGCATGTGCAGTTCCATCAGGATGAAATGTGGAGTATACATTGTAGTTTTTTAAAGAACATAAATGGTTAGATGTTAGGTGTGCTTCAGAAACTAGAAGTACGTCAATGTCATGATGAGTAAGGAGTATCTCTACATCTTGTTTATGTTTGACCAGTCCATTAATGTTCCAGGTCCCAACTCTGAGTGTGGCCATTTATCGGACAAGTTTACTGATAATTGTTGTGAGTAAATTCATCATTGTCGACATCTGGTCTATTAGTTTATCTAGCTTTACAGCCTGTTGTGTGAGTAATATTTCTAAATTTGGTTCATTTTTAGTTGCTTCTGCATATGTCAAACTATTTCTGTCGTGAACATGATGTTTTGGATTTGTATTCTCGACTTGTGGCCTATTTTGTTCGATTTCAGGTTTTGCAGGTAAGGTTTTGGGTTCTTCAGGGACTATCTTTCGGGATGTAGATTTCTGACCTGTTTTTCTATTTAGGATCTCCCTGTACACAGTGCAGCCTTTGTAATTTGCAGGATGTGAGCCTTCACATAGTACGCACTTTGCCGGAGTGTTTCTTTCTTTTTTTGGGCACTCAGATGTTTTATGTGCTTGTGCACATTTCACACAGCGATAGGGCATCATGCAGTAGTTTTTCGAGTGCCCATATTGTTGACATCGTTGGCACTGTGGTATGGAAGTTTTCCTTTTAGGTTCTTCTATTGAAACTGTTTGATGATAAATCGACTTTATTGTTTTAACAACATAGCAAACAACAATAGCGCAATTGTTTGGATTTGAGACTAGGTTCACAAAAAATGTTGAAGTCGGCTTCTTTTCGGGCCCAAACTTAACATTTATGATTTCTCCAAACACTTTGTTATCAGTTTTTTCAACTTCCTCTATTATGGCACTATGTGGGGTTGAGTGGTGCAGATTCTTTATTACAAATCGGTAACATCGTTGGTCCTTCCTGTTAAATGTATGGCCGATGAGGCCTTTTTCACGGACTAGGGTCATAATTTTCTTATATGCCTCAATGTCGAAACTGTTGATTCTTAACTGATTTCTGTTAACGATTTTAAAAATGAATTCTCCCTTATCTGCAACAGTGGTTAGGAGTTCCGTTAGTTTGTTGACATCTTCAACGCCGTATAGGATAAATGGTGGAGGCTTATTAGGACGTTTTACTGCCCTTTCATCTTCGGTGAGATCAATTTGTAGGCCACTATATTTGTTGGAGGTTTTGATGGCCTCTGGTGAGGGTGATTGTGAGAGCTTCTTACGCTTATAGCTTCGGTTAGATGGAACTCTTTGCCATTCTGGTGGACGAGATGAACTAGAAGCACTAGTTGATGGTTGAGCTAGTTGTTCTCTTGGTGATAGTGCTGTATTTTTTACTTCAGGCTGTTTTTTGTTTGTTGAGTCGTGCATTTCCTTGCTTGGTGTGCTACCTAAGGAGTTGCATCTAGGTCGAGATATAAACAGACTAGGGTGAAAAGCCTGCTGAACATACATACAACACAAACAATTGAATTTAATTAAAAAGGGGGATGAAATTATGTTTTTTAAGTTAAAATCACCAATATCATGAAAAATGACGTTGTCACGAAAAAATATCGTCCGTAAACCGACTTTACAGACAACCATTTTTTTCGTCATCATTTGTTTGGAGTTGAATTCCTGTGCATCACATGCCCCAGTTTTTAGTCACCAGCACCAGTTGCAGGTTTCTAGAAAATATACATATTTGTTATTCAATCCATTTGCTACATCCCAGAAATATATTTCAGATGATACTAGTTTGAAACACATTCTAGCTATTGTATACTCCCACTAGGTGGTGAAGGTTGCGGGAATCTGCTGGATGCGAGTCGCACGGGACCGGTCAATGTGGCGACACTTGGGGGAGGCCTATGTCCAGCAGTGGACGTCTTTTGGCTGAAATGATGATGATGATGATGATTGTATACTTGCCTAGTTTGTTGTTTTTGCGAGGAGAACTTCATAATATGTTTGAATTAATGCACTGTGTTTTTATTATACACAAAAGAACCATCATAATAGAGCTCATCTTCCATATTAATGCAAGTGTTGTCACTTGAAAATTCAGTCAAAACAAACAGAAATAATTTTAAGTTCTTGTTAAAATATTAATAGTAAAATAAAACCGGCAAGTGCGAGTCGGACTCGCACACGAAGGGTTCCGTACCATTGACTATATTTAGTATTTGTTGTTATAGCGGCATCAGAAATACATCATCTGTGAAAATTTCAACTGTCTAGCTGTCACGGTTCATGAGATACAGCCTGGTGACAGACAGACGGACAGACAGCGAAGTCTTAGTAATAGGGTTCCGTTTTTACCCTTGGGGTACGGAACCCTAAAAACAATTGGGGCAGTCTTTGGGAACTGCCGATAGAAGTGAAAACAAAAAGTACACAGGCCCCTCCCCAGTCTTAGCACTGGTGCCTCGTGCTACGCCGTAGCGGATCGCCTACGAGTGCTACGAAGCGTGACCGCAAGTTACGTCAAGTGACGATGAGTTCAATGTTTTTCCTTCACCCAAAAAGTGCTCAACGCGCCTAAAGAAGTTTTCACTTCAATAATGATATTATTTACAGGGGCCCTGTCAACATTTGCACATGCACACAAGTGCCTGTTAGAGACAGACTGTATAGTGGTGCCAGACTCTGCGGTCATATACGCACAAGTGGTTGAGTGTCCGACCTTGTGGAAGTGGAACAAACTCAATGATCTTGCTGATGCTGAACTGGATATTGTGCTGAGGACACCACAAAAGGTAAGAAATTATTAGAAAAAAAAAAAACTCATTACCAAGGAGTACCTAGGATCTGAGACCGTACGCAAAATTTCTATGGCTCTGGTTTGAAAACTAGTTAAAAAAGTTTTTTATTTTTAGTAAAATATTTAAAATATTTTCCATGAATGTATTTTACATTATTAACAATATATAATGGTAATAGGCTTATCCCCAATAAATGGAACTTAACATACCTAACTGTCGAAATCTGATTGTATTGTACACATCTGCGTACCCCCTTACCCGAGGGCCACGAAATGCGACGCTCCTAGCGAATTCGCTTTGTGCTGCAAGCGTCAGCGTCGAGCGTCAACAAATGTATGTCTATTATCTACAAGGCCACAAAATAGGGCTGCAAGCAGCAGCGAAGTTCGCTACGAGCGAATTGGAAAGAGCGTTGGATGATCCGACGCGCGTTTTTATGAGCATTGCAAACAATTGATTGAGAAAATTCCACGGTGTGCACAAAACAGTCGTTTCACGCTCTCGGATAGAAACGGTCGCTTCGCGTGTCTGCGTCTAAAACAAATTATTTTGTTTTTATCGCGTTTAAAAATATCAAAGTAGCTGTACCATGCACGTTACAGTGCACTTTTTTCTACCTAGAGTACCTCCTACTACTACTACTACTTCATTTATTTATTTTCTTTTCAATACACTTCCTCGAAAACTGGTCCTTAACGCACTACGATTAGGTACAACATGCAATGTATTTCACACGCGTGCGATGTTTTCCAATTTCCCGCACGTGTGCGGGAATGAAAATTGCCACAGATAACTATACCTATACTTAGTCCAAATAACCAAATTGGTTCAATGCCTATAGTCTGAGGTGAATGTTTTTTTTTTTAATTTTTGCAAAGCACTACGCGTCTTTACGGCATAAATATTTTTTGAATATTCAAATTGTGTTTACAAATAGAATATCATAGATAAACATGATTATTTAAAACTAATAGTTACTTACATAAATTAACATCTATTTGTGTTCTGAATTAAAAAATATAAAATAAATCTATTTTTTATATTAGGCTGTTTAACGGCTTCATACCATTGCCTCTCTTTCATCCTAGCAAGACCAAAGCGCGAAAAACAAGAAAATTTAAATAGTTTCATAGTTCGTGACAAAAATATTATTCGTTATTTTATTTTATTTCTTCAAAAGTGTATTGAAAAACGTCGTTTGATACACGTGGACATTTGTTATTGCAATTCTCGGCTCAAAAATCACACCCTCGCTTACGGCTCGGGTGTTATAATTCCGCCTCGATTGCAATAACAAACTTTCTCCACTTATGTACTATTGTCCAACAACCTTACTGGATACCAACCAATTTTTTTTTTCTGAAACAGTACTATTTTGTTTTCCAACAAAATAGATCAAAAAGATGAGGTCCGATCTTTTCTTACTACAGCTACGAAACAGACAAATTTTTGAACGCACCTATAAATTAATATTTGACAACCTGAACCAAGTCTCACCGCCCTATACGCTACAGGCGAACTTTTGAAGTTCGTGGCCTTGTTTTTGGCGCTTAGAAATGACGCTTGTAGCGAATTGACGCCTCAAGCGTGGCGTTACTTTCGTGGCCGAGCCATTAGAGCATACAGGCGTGATGTTACGTCATGATGTTGTATACAATAAACATCCAAGCGATTCCAGCAATCACTGAAGATTTGCCGTCTATTTTCGAAGAGTTCCATTGTATATCTCCGAATATTAGCATCAGATCTTCACCAAATTGAAATGGGACCACACGGGAAGCACCAGCTTTCCAATAAAAAAAATAATCATCAAAATCGGTTCAACCAGTCGAAAGTTCGAATCATTCCCCCTGCGTCGAATCCCTTTACGTCGACTCATGAAACAAATGACATCTGTTTTAAAAAGTTTACGCTTGACCACGAGATTGGAAAAGTACACATATAACAAAAAGTGAAACGCTTTTATTTGCAAATAAAATTATATTTATTTTACACAAATTATACATTTAATATTTTAGGAGACAACAAGGCTATTCTAAATTAATTTATCTAATTAGTAACTAATATGTATTGACTGAAATCTTCTTTTTGGCGACCAAAGTACTAGGCTTGCATACATTCAAGGGAGTCTACCTCATGTTCTGTGGTCTACCTACTTATCATATGTGGTATAGTGCATAATTGAAATACAGGTTAAACTAATTATCGAAATACCATCTTCAATAATTCAATTCATGGAAGTTTAGTACTTTTCGTCTTTTTACTGCACAGATCTTGTGCAAAACGTATACGGAAAAAAAAGTCGTTTCCGCAATATCTTTTGCGTAGTCAACGAAGTATACTTTCGTTGACAGGTTCGTGAAGGGTCCGTTTACACCCTGTATTAAAGATAGTTTTTTCTGTTTGCGACACGTTGCGCTTAAATTCTTTACCCTAACAAAAGTACTACATCATCAGCCTTCAGCAGTCCACTGCTGGACATAGGCCTCCTCAATCGCACGGCATTCAACTCGATTCTCAGCAACTCTCATCCATTTGCTACCAGCCACCCTGCCAGCCAGCCTGAGGGCATTCCCACCTTTATACGCTTGCCGATTCGCGTTCTCCACTCAACTACACGTGTATCCCAATGTTTATCGGTTATATGGCCGGTCCATTGCCACTTCAGCTTACTTATTCTGTGAGCTATGTCGACAACTCTGGTTCTGTGACAGATCACCTCGTTCCAAATGAGATCCCTCAGAGAGACTCCAGGCACAGCCCGTTCCATAGCTCGCCGAACGACCTTGAATGTATGGACCAGCCGAGCCGTGAGTGCTCACATTCTGGCCCCGTAAGTCATAACAGGCAGGACGCACTGGTTTAAGACTTTACTCTTTAGGTTCTGTGGATTACGTGACGAGAAGACCCGAAGAAGTTTTCCAAATGCCCAGCTGCCCAGCGCAGCTGAATTCTTCTGTTAGTCTCTCTCTTCAAGTTGTTCTAACCAAACTGCAGAGTTTGGCCAAGGTAGACATATTCAGGCATTGCCAAAGTCCGAGGCCATGTGCTTTCATGGGCCTGGGAATGCGCCACCGCCGGGATCCTTACTGACGGTAGAAGTGGTATCCATCGGCGTCGAGTCGACTTTGAAGTACCTAGGACTCGTCGTCGACAGCCGGTGGAACTTGTACCAATATTTCTACATGGTAGCAGAGCGTGGTTGCACCCTGAGACCAATGCGTATTGAATAATCAACTAGGCCATCCAGCATCTGCTGCAATTCGTGCAGCGATCCAGCCAACAAAAGTACTAGGCTAGCAGGAATTGAAGATGGTATTTGAATCACAAGTTAACTGTAACAATATTAAACAGTAAGTAGTTACCTACACCTACTTAGATACCAGGAACGTAAAAATACACAACTCCTTGAACTTATGCTAGCCTAGTACTTTTTGGTGGGTTATCAATGTATTATTTAAAATACGGATAACCGGATGAGCAAAATAACTTTAATAATTAAAAAGCCGTATTTCGTTTTAAATGTGACTGTACTCTGTGACAGCTATGTCGAGGCGAAACAAAAGACAATGCATTAAAACCAAGAAAAATCACAAGTCGACATAAAGGGATTCGACGCAGGGGGAATGATTCGAAAGTTCTAAGGTAAAAAACAAAAAAAAAAATACAGTTGAATTGAGAACCTCCTCTTTTTGGAAGTCGGTTGAAAATACATTGTTAAATCTATTCCTGTAAAAGTAAATTCAATTAGATTTTTTGTTATCAAGTTAAAGATTGACTTATATTCCTGCAAATCAATTACAACAACTATCATATTGTGATATGACATAAGATTTACTGATAAATCAATAAGGTTGACATTTCTGCTATCAGATGGTTGACTGCCCCGGATCCGCAGCCGTCCATGACTTACAACTCTCCCAGTTACCTCGTCACACATTCCGTGAGCTGTCAGACCAGATCCCAGTGTTCTACTATGACTGGTCAGGACGTTCACCTATCATTATGAAGCGGACGGTGAAACAAGACTTCACTGTCAGTGATACGGGCAGTGCACAAGTTGTGTTCATGTGGTGGGAACTTAATATGGATCCTGAAGGTGAGTTTTCTTCAGTTGTGTCAGAAACTTGTAACTTAATCTGGCAGCACGGAATCGCACTTTTCCATTCTCCTATCCCTTTCTTTCGCTCAGAACCGTCATTTGCTAGAGCGAGAAACAGCGTGCTGTTGATCGCACCGTCGATGCTGCCACGTGCGATAGCGTTCTCGCTGTTTCTTCTTGTGTCCCTGTGGGGTTGCGCACACTTTAGCAGATGTGTGAAATTTTTTTCCCGAGAAAAATCTGGACTTTTTTACTTTTAAATTGTGTATTTATTAATTTTGTTTTATTGAAAAAAAATAATTATAGTAATATTATAAAGAGGAAAGATTTGTATTTTTGTATGTAACGAATAAACTTTAAAACTACTGGACCGATTTGAAAAATTCTTTCAGCAATGGATAGCTACATTATCCGCAAATAACATAGGCTATATTTTATCCCCGTACTCCCACGGGAACGGGTGTATTACAAACTGTTAATTAGTTTGCCGAACAAGCAATGCGTCTTATCTAGGTTTTCTTAAGAATTACTTAAATCAGAGTGCGCTCATTTAAAGCAGTTAAGGCCAGGATAACGCGTGGTGGGGACGCTGAGTTCGCCCGTGCCGCGATGCTTCAACCCTTTTTACTTTTCATTTCGGACGTAGTTGCCACAAGCAAAAAAAAACAGATTACCAGATTAGGAAAAGCATGCACAAAATGTTGAATATTGTTAAGAGACACTGGTAATAAAATACTTTATAAATCTTCAATTCTAGGCCGAATCTGCCTCAGCTGTGCCCCTTGGTGGTGCCACCCTGATGCAGACACATCATCTGAACTACCACAAGACACCATACCCTGGCGCGACCACTGGATGCAAGGAGTCTACTACCTACCACAGGACATCACGCTAGACAAAGACTCAGAGGCAACCCTCATCTCATGCCAAGACGAATACTCACTCTGGTTCTACATAGAAAACGAACACAACAAAAGACAGAACTACAAGAGACCTAACTGCGATTGTGGAGTCCATATGGCTTTATCTAGAACTCACGTATCGTACCTAAATGATGGGAAACGAAGTAAGAAGTTTCTAGAACAATTACAAGAGAAAATAAACAAGAATTCAGTTGTTCTAGACGTGAATGGAGGCAGTCTCATGGGGTTAGCTGCATCGACATTTGGCGCCAAAAAAGTTTACATACTTGAAAGTTTGAACTTAAATATCGGTATTCTACAAGACTATATTGATACAAATTGTCTTCAAAATGTACACATTATATCTGAAGTTACAGACGAAATTATAGG
Source organism: Xestia xanthographa (assembly GCA_905147715.2). Classification (NCBI taxonomy): domain Eukaryota; kingdom Metazoa; phylum Arthropoda; class Insecta; order Lepidoptera; family Noctuidae; genus Xestia; species Xestia xanthographa. The sequence continues at coordinate 6,728,183 of LR990663.1, read as the reverse complement.
TGAAGTGACAGCAATGATAGGCGATCCTAACTATACGAGTGCTATACTGCCGTGGGAGAATTTAAAGATGGCGTATCTTTTGTTTCAACAAAAAACTAATTTGTACAACTGTACGACTGTCCTACCGGATTGCTGTGAGATCTGGGCTATGCCGGTGGAGTTCCAAGACTTGCATAAGATCGCGACACCACTAGGAAAGTGTGAAGGAATTGATATGGCAGTGTTTGACAAATTAGTTGAGGTGAGTGTACGTTTATTTATTTATTCATATTAGGTTATATAAGATACTAGCGAGACGCTCCTTCCTTGCAAGGTTTTTGCGACTTGACTGGAGGGGAGGGGCACTGCGTAGAATAACGGAAACCGGCGCTCTCGCTGGTTTCTATTCAGTATAAATCACGACTCACACGTGATAGCGCGGTGATTCTTTTGTGTATTTACAGAGTTCATTTAGACCAATCGATTGAAATAATAATAACTGTGTCTTGAATGATTTGTAGTTAAAAATAACCGATAAGTGTAAAAAAATGCTACCACTGATCCGATTCCAAAAAATCTTTTACTAACGGGAAGCTAAATTATCCCCGAGAGCTATAGGCTTCATTCAAAACGTTCCTGTGTTTAAATTTATTTCCATACATAACGGCAGCAAAGCAAGTAAAAGCTAGTATGTGATATAGACGTTTCACGTTCAAATCAACGACCGTCTGCACCGACACAGCCCCATCCGATTTTTTTTTGTGTAGCAACTACTGCATAAATACTTTACCTTTGCGCTTAGCGTCTGCCAGAATGTTTGTGCCATCTTCCAACTGGCAAGGTTTTTACAGTATATTGAAGTCTTCATGACTTTACTACTTCGATCGCCAACAATTCAATCAATGGTGCCGATTCCCTTGTTCACAAACTAAACTAAATTTAAGTTGAATGCATCTTTTTCTTTCTATTTCATTATGAAAAGGATAGAAGATAAATATTAGTCTAATCCTGTCAAATTAGTCGGCACCTGACGTAATTTGATGTAATTTTAGTGGTCAACTTTTTAATCGCGTCTAAAACTTGTATGGCGCTGATTAATTTGACAGAACATAACTAAAATTTATCTTCTGTCCTTTTCTTAATGAAATAGAAAGAAAAAGATGCACTGAACTTAAATTTGGTTTAGTTTGTAAACAAGGGAATCGGCACCAGTGTCCTTTTTCGATACAGTTACTAGTCTACGAAACTCGACCAAGTCTGGACCCTTTTTTGAAAAGCAAGTAACACAGTTGTATAGTCACCTAAATAAGCGCACTAATATTACGGCAAAATATTAGTATTACATATGAATATCTCGAATTTGCTACACTGTTGTCAAATCTACTAAAGGAGCAAAGCCATCCTGAAATTGCAAAAAATGAATGACAAAAGTCACATTACTTGCATGAACAATATTAAGATTTAACAGAGTACTCGCAGTATCATATCAAAGTTAAACCTACTACTACTACTACAACAGCCCATAACGTCTACTGCTGGACTTATGCCTCTCCCATGATGGGAGGAATTTGCCGTAATCTCCACGCTTGGCAGGCGGATTGGAGATCGCAGTGATGAAAGACTAACAGAAAACGCTGCTGCCCATTCTGTGGTATACGGAGGCGCAAGGTGTTCTGCCTCAGACATTAGTCGCCAATTACGACACCCGTGAGTATAATGGGTTGGTTCTATTCTACTCTGCCGGATACCACACGGCTAAAAGAAAAGAAAAGTTAAACCATTTATTTTAATTAGGCTATTAAAAGGCACTTTTGAACCTTAAAAACATAGGCAACTTAGAATTGATATATAACACTCATTCGCAAGAGCGAGAAAGAGATGGACGTGTACAGGACAAATTGTTGAAACTGTTTCTTTTCGCAAAATAATGAAGTTGAACTTGACATAAAGGCGCTCCCTCACCGGAGCATACGCTTGTAATGTAACAATACAAGATTCAATTTGGAGCATTACGTTACAACAAGACGGTGATCCCAACATTCGCCTGTAATGTATCAATCCAAAATTTGATTTTGTACAGAAACAAGTGATTGTTACAAACTGTATTGTTACAAACTGTATTGTTACAAACTGTATTGTTACAAACTGTATTGTTGCAAACTGTATTGTTACAAACTGTATTACAAGTTGTGCATAGTAATGTTCGGTTCTGACTGTTACATTGCAGGAATGCATGCACCTATATCAGTCCATATATTTTGACGGCCCGAATGGCGCAGCGGTAGTGAGGCTGCCTTACGTTCTTGGGGTCCCGGGTTCGAATCCCGGTACGAGCAAATGTTTGTGTGATGAGCATGGACATTTGTTTACGAGTCATGGATGTTTAAATGTATGTATTTACAAAACAAAAAGTATGTCTATGTAGTATATCAACTATCTGGTGTCCACGACACAAGCCTCGTTGCTTAGTGTGGCACTAGATGGCGCTGTGTGTAATGTCCAGCGATATTTAATTATATTTATACATTGTAAGTGGTTAGTAACAGATTGTGGTTATATGCTATGTTAGTGTTAATTAGTATTCCTTAATTCAATTTAACATAAACCTACTGATTTTGACCCAGTGTCTTTGGATTAAGACGACAATAATCAAGAATAATGTTGGTTATCTCCAGAGTTCGAGCACAATCAGTGACGCCGAGATAGAAGCTCAGCCATTGTGGGAGTACCCTTGTAAGAGCCGTGGGGAACCGGTCAGACTGCTGACGATCATTTACACACGTCTGGAGCCGACGTACGCGGTCGACGGCGTGGTCGAAGTATGGTAAGCAGAGCCGTCTTTACTTAGTGTGTAGGGTGTGCGTTGCACACGGGCGCAGCGGTCCTAGGGGAAGCCGAGCGCCGCTCGCTACGGAGACGGCGGTGCCTTCCCAAAAACGTTTTTAACCGTGTACAGTGGAGTGGACCTCGCTCGCAGTGAGCTTACCTTTCCAAATTTGTCAAATATTTCCAATTGATATTGAACTTTGTATGTTTTATGAGGTCGTAATTAGAATGAAGGAATTTCAAAATTTGGACATTGATTATGTAATATCTACTATGCATGGTAGCACTTCGATACCCGCAATTACAGACACAATTAAAATAACAATGCACCGTGCCCCATCGGGCACGGCCGGGGACAGGGTAGGTTTTGGCTTGTTAGGTTAAACACCAGAACATCCTGTATAATTCTAAATACAGTCAACAACACATCATGATATCCAAAACCGACAAAATTCTTCTTCATCTCCAAACAATAGAGTTTATTATCTATTGGGGAAATTTGACAGATTGTGGTAACTTTTACTTTGTACCCATTCCATTTTGACCGCGCGCTTACTAGGGGGCGCTAGGGTAATGATGCACACGGGCGCTTAATGGGCTAGAGATGCCTCTGATGGAAGTGTGTGTATAGTAGAGATCGTCTAAACTGAAATGACGCGCCCTACTACTTAATTAGTTTATTTAGATGTGTGAGTGCAAATATTAATAACGACCCTTCTTCTGTGTGGGAGCGTCGATTGTTCAGTGAACTACGATCTGTATGTGTACAAGACGATCGACTAGTCGGGTGATAAATCCGACAATGCTTGCTCTATGGAGCAGCGCTGTCACATTGTATGAAACAAGACGTCCTCTCCTCTCGCGCGTTAAGATCAAACTAAACTAGTTGGACAACAAATCCGAGAACAGCGTTTCTTAGCAAGTACGGTCTACAAAGAAATTCTAAATACGCAAACCGGCAACTGAACGACCAATTACAATTGCATGTTTATGTGTATTGCGTCCATGTTTGAAGTTTCCTTGTGTGCATAAATGCGGGGGTGGGGTGCGTCATTTTAGCTTAGACGATCTCTAACATCATCTGCCTAGCCCATAGTTGAGAAAAGGGGTCGGCTTCCAGTCTAACCGGATGCAGCTGAATACCTGTATTTTACATGGAGCGACTGCCTATCTGACCTCCACAACCTAGTTAGTACTGGGTAATGCGATACCCCGTGGTAAGACTGGTTGTCAGACTTTTTGGGCCACTGAATACCTAACGACTGTCAAAGATCTACAAATGACAGCCGGGACCAACGGCTTAACGTGTTTTCCGAGGCACGGAGGAAACTCTGTATGTAATTGGTGGTCACCCATCCACAGACCAACCTAGGCAAGCATGGATAACCTAACGATTGACTCGAGCGGCTGTTATTATTTAGCCACGAGCTCCTCCTGTTGAATCATAAGGCCCAGCGCACACCGCTAGAAGCGCAGCGGAGCGCATTTGAAGACAACAATTTAATATAAACCTTAACTAACTTGATGGTCGCGCGCATGCTCTTGTAGTAGCTTGAGGGTGCTCCGAGTACCTACCGCGTGCGAATTTATTCTTATATTGACCGTATATCCAGGTAGTTAAGGTTTATATTAAACTAGCTGACCCGCGCAACTTCGTCTGCGTCCTACTACCTACCTACTACCTACCTACTACCTACCTACTACCTACCTACTACCTACCTACTACCTACCTACTACCTACCTACTACCTACCTACTACCTACCTACTACCTACCTACTACCTACCTACTACCTACCTACTACCTACCTACTACCTACCTACTACCTACCTACTACCTACCTACTACCTACCTACTACCTACCTACTACCTACCTACTACCTACCTACTACCTACCTACTACCTACCTACTACCTACCTACTACCTACCTACTACCTACCTACTACCTACCTACTACCTACCTACTACCTACCTACTACCTACCTACTACCTACCTACTACCTACCTACTACCTACCTACTACCTACCTACTACCTACCTACTACCTACCTACTACCTACCTACTACCTACCTACTACCTACCTACTACCTACCTACTACCTACCTACTACCTACCTACTACCTACCTACTACCTACCTACTACCTACCTACTACCTACCTACTACCTACCTACTACCTACCTACTACCTACCTACTACCTACCTACTACCTACCTACTACCTACCTACTACCTACCTACTACCTACCTACTACCTACCTACTACCTACCTACTACCTACCTACTACCTACCTACTACCTACCTACTACCTACCTACTACCTACCTACTACCTACCTACTACCTACCTACTACCTACCTACTACCTACCTACTACCTACCTACTACCTACCTACTACCTACCTACTACCTACCTACTACCTACCTACTACCTACCTACTACCTACCTACTACCTACCTACTACCTACCTACTACCTACCTACTACCTACCTACTACCTACCTACTACCTACCTACTACCTACCTACTACCTACCTACTACCTACCTACTACCTACCTACTACCTACCTACTACCTACCTACTACCTACCTACTACCTACCTACTACCTACCTACTACCTACCTACTACCTACCTACTACCTACCTACTACCTACCTACTACCTACCTACTACCTACCTACTACCTACCTACTACCTACCTACTACCTACCTACTACCTACCTACTACCTACCTACTACCTACCTACTACCTACCTACTACCTACCTACTACCTACCTACTACCTACCTACTACCTACCTACTACCTACCTACTACCTACCTACTACCTACCTACTACCTACCTACTACCTACCTACTACCTACCTACTACCTACCTACTACCTACCTACTACCTACCTACTACCTACCTACTACCTACCTACTACCTACCTACTACCTACCTACTACCTACCTACTACCTACCTACTACCTACCTACTACCTACCTACTACCTACCTACTACCTACCTACTACCTACCTACTACCTACCTACTACCTACCTACTACCTACCTACTACCTACCTACTACCTACCTACTACCTACCTACTACCTACCTACTACCTACCTACTACCTACCTACTACCTACCTACTACCTACCTACTACCTACCTACTACCTACCTACTACCTACCTACTACCTACCTACTACCTACCTACTACCTACCTACAGAATAAATCTTTAAAATTGTATTCGAAAATAGAAACTTTTTTTTTTTTTACGTTTTCGTTTTTTTTTAAATGTGTTCTGCTATTCAGGACGGAGACAAATCCAACGAAACAAAAACCATGAAAATTGATCCAGCAGATCTCGAGTTATAAGTGATGTAACAAACCCGACTTTGTTTTATATATATAGATTGTTGACTTCAAATGCGCTCCGCTGCGCCTCCAGCGGTGTGCGCTGGCCCTAAGTGTTTTAGAAAAATCAAAATAGCCTGAAAACCACCACTTTTTGACTGTCAAAAATAATATATAACAGTTCTTAGAGCAGCGGTGGCCCAGTGGTGGCGGCCGCGACTTACGAACAGTTAGTCGTGGGTTCGAACCCAGGCAGGCGCATTACTTTGTGTAATTTATTTCATCACCACTGCTCTCAAAACGGTGAAGGAAAACATCGTGAGGAAGTCGGCATGTCCTAGAACCACAAAATTCGAAGACATGTGACATCTACCAATCCGCACTGGGCCCGCGTGGTGGATTATAGCCCATTCCCTCTCTAAGAGAGGAGGCCTGTGTCCCAACAGTGGGAACATTAATAGGCTGATGATGATGATGATGAGTTCTTAGAACGACGCCTTTCGTATTTTAACTGGGGAGAATTATACAGCAGTGATAGCCTAGTGGTGTGACTGTCGGACTGCCAAGTCACATGTCTCGAGTTCGAACCCAAGACACGCACCTCTGATTTTTCGGATTCATGTGCGTATTGTATAATTATCACTTGCTTCGATGAAGGAAAACATCGTGAGGAAACCAGCATGCCTGAGAGATATTTCTTGACGGATGGAAAGCTAAGTCAGAGGGTCAGTGGCATAAAAACTCTGAAACCAGGTTAGGCACTCCACTAACCACGAGAAAGAAAGAAGCTGGGGAGAGGAAGCAACGGAAATAAATCATTTTTCGTAGCACAAAATTATAAAAGTTAAACAACCCAAAAACCACTATTGATTTGAAAAGAGTAACCATGCAGTTTCTTGCCGGTTCTTCTCCATGGAAACGACAAACCGGAACCGTGCACCTTTTGTCGACGTTTTATAAGTGCCCATCTAGGCCTATGTGAAATAACATACAGGGTGTAAAAGACCTCATCACGAAGCCGTCAACCAAGCATTCTGTGTACATCAAACTAAGTAACTTTACGCAAAAATTGTTGCTGGGAAACGACTGTTTTTTTGGATCATTCCCAGTAGTTCTACTACACAGTTCTACGGTAGAACTAGTGGGATTTTTTTTTCCCACTAGTTCTACGATTTTGTACCACCTTAAATCGTACGACTAGTGGGAACAAAAAGTCCCATTAGTACTACTGAAATTTACTGTAGAACTAATGGGAATTTTCGTTCCCACTCTACTATAACGTGGTACAAAAACAAAGAACTACTGAGACCAACATTTTCCCATTAGTTGTACTGTTCTGTTACTGGAACTAATTATAAGACCAAAGTAATAAAGGGAGCTACTTGGTCGAGTAGAACTAAGATAATACATAGTACAATACGGCCGATGTATCTTGGCGAGTCTGAACATAGGCTCTGCGAACTTTAGCGCATGTACACTCGTGAAGAGAACTGTTATTGTCTTTATTTTTTATAAACCAATGTACGAATAAAATAACCATAATATGCTTTGGTTGGCATATTTGGCGAATAATATAAGTGCCAACTGACACTTACAAATACCGCAAATAGAACAAACTTAACACTAAACAAAAAAACTAAACAATAATAATAACCAATAATAAATAATTCACAATAATAACAACGAAAACTTTTATAACCGACTGTACTCAAGACAGAGATAGTGACACGAAAACGACACCAATGCTAACGTGTGAGTGAGACATATTACCGTGTACCGAGCATTGCCGAATAAGCACGAAGGTTCACGAAGTAATCAAATAGGGATGTCCAATACGCGTTCCTGAGGGTGCTGTTTAATCGATTTTTATTCAAATCGATTAAAATTAAGTCAAAAAATATATTTATTTTTAATTTTTTAAGGAGGTTTTAAATTTTCTCAAATAGTCGTTACTCAAGTAGTCGTTAATAGATAACTGATATTTTATGTAAATCATGTCTTTCAACCGAGAAAATAATATTTAACAATTTTTTTTTAAATTTCAATCGAAATCCCGTTTATTCACAAACAAAATACACTATATTTGTAAATCTATTTCGTTTAATATCCTAAATAAACAAAAATCAATTAATTGTATTAAAAACTAATCGATTACGATATTACATTGAATAAAGGGTCGATTGTGTTTATTTTTTGGTCAATCTCTAGCCTAGACCACCGCCCCCCGCACGTCGCCTCATGCCACCATTTGGTTCCTCAAAACAGTGATTGCGCAACCTTCTGCGCGAAGTTCGGACTCGCCAAGATACGTCGGCCGTATTGTAGATTGTATCATAAGAGAGCAAAATAATATTTTTACGGCGAGGGCGCTTTTTTGAATCCAGAGCAAAGTGAGGGATTCTAGAGTAGAATCCCGAGCGTAGCGAAGGATTCTTTAGTAGAATCCTGAACGTAGCGAGGGATTCAAAGTACGTCGCCCGAGCCAAAATATATTTTGCGCCCGAGTGATACACTCTACTTTTCATCACCCACTATCAAAATATATTTTGCGCCCGAGTGATACACTCTACTTTTCATCACCCACTATGAGAAAATGAAAGGCGCCTCATATTTTATTCACTGTCTGTTCTACTCGACCAGTAGCTTCTGTTAAATCTTCCCGTAAACTGTGTGATAGAACAGGCAGAACTAATGGGAAATGTTGGTCCCTCGTTAGTTTTTCGTTTTTGTAACGCGTTATATCGTAGGACTAGTGGGAACACAAATTCCCATTAGTTCTACCGTAAAATTGAGTAAAGGAACAGTGGAACTAATGAGACATTTTGTTCCCACTACTTCTACGATTTAGTACTACCTGAAATCGTAGGACTAGTGGGAAAAAATCCCACTAGTTCTACCGTAGAACTGTGTAGTAGAATTAGGGGAAATGATCCTTTTTTTTGTTGAAAAAAAGGAACAAAAAGTTGGAACTTTGACCCCCAATATCTACGTAACTAGAAGGTTCCCAGGTATGGCGTAGAACAAAAAAATGATCGCAAACGTGGCGAAAAAGTGCCTTTCTGCTTCGTTAAGAGGTGTTTTACACCCTTTATTTTGATTTTGACCATATTTTGTTTAACTTTTCTAGTAAACCCCAAGCAGAAGAGACTGCAGTAGTAAACGGGTTCACACTGTGGACTGTGTGGAAGATCGGGGGCCAGCAGAGTTCGGGGCCCATACAACCTCCTGTCGTGGGACAGAGAGTGGAATGGGACCCTCACACCAGACAGGCGGTCAAGATACTTGTAAGTACTATAAACTGGCGTAGCTTTAAAAAAATAGAACATAATGGTGTCGATTCTGTTGTGCACAAACTAAACTTATTTTAGGCTATTGCTATCTTTTTCTCTCTAATAAAACGAGAAAGAGACGGACGTAATTTAGAGCTGTCAAATTTAATTAGAGCTAATATTTCCATACAAATGAAGGGTAAAAACATGTCGATTAAAATCACGGTGAAGCGCAAGGCATATAATTAAGTTTAGTTTGTGCACAACAGAATCGACACCAATGTATATGTTAACGCAAAATTGTAAAAACCGTTAGACTGTAATCTATCTAGCGAGATTGTAAACTCTCGATAGATTGTCAACCGAACATACTATAGGGTTCCGTTTTTACCCTTTGGGTACGGAACCCTAAAAAAGAAGTCATAAAGAGACCTTTGCCCAGCCGTGGGATAATACAGGCTAACAGTATCAGTATTTCGGCCACGCGTTCGAAACATCGTTGTTGCTGGGATGGGATTGCGAATAGATTTTGAACGTCCAGCCGTGTGGTATCCGGCAGAGTGGAATAGAACCAACCCATTACACTCACGGGTGTCGTATAAGGCGACTAATGTCTGAGGCAGAACACCTTGCGCCTCCGTAGACCAGAGAATGGGCAGCAGTGTTTTCTGTTAGTCTTTCATCACTGCGATCTCCAATCCGCCTGCCAAGCGTGGAGATTACGGCAAATTTCTCCCATCATGATTAGGCTTATGTCCAGCAGTGGACGTTATGGGCTGTTGTTGTTGTTTAAAGTTAACCTGTTATTTTTTATCTCAATATTTATCTTTAATAATACGAAAACATACCTGTTTCTTTAAAATTGGCTCTCAAACCGCGACACGCCTTAAAATGATTTTATAAGCAGTAACAGTAATATAGTCAGATTAACGGAATATTTAATAACAATGTTTGCATAAACATTTAAAATATAAGTGAATGTAATAAAACCGTGACGAATAGCTTCCTCAATAATCTAAGCCTGTAAACTACACTTAGCTAGACATAAATGGATTAAGACCATTGCCCCGAGCAAAGCTTTGAATTACACAAGATAAACTGCAGATAATCCATTAGTTATCCTTTTAATTGGTTTATGGTGTCATTGGAGTAAAACAAATTAATTTTTTTAATTATTTAGGTAGGGAGTTGGGACTTACATAACAAAAATTAAGGCTAGTTGACTTCTAGGGATGATTCCTAACTAAAAAAAATATGTTTCTGTTTAGTCCGTCAGTTAGTTTATCGAAAAATATTGGAAACGTGTTTTTTGTTTTATCAAAGTAATGCAAATTTACAAAGATAAAACGTGTCAAAGATCATGAGTGGGGGGGGGGGGGGCTTGTGACGTCACTTTACGGTAAATAATGTACTCAAATGTGTAGTCACACGAGTTTTCGACACATATCGTCTTAATTTTTTGTTAACGTGAAAAAAGAAAAAAAATGTCTAATATTTTTTTGGAAATCTGTCTGTCGGACTAATTAGTTTTTCTTTGTCATCTACCCTATTGCCAAAATTGGTTAAACGCTACCTTTTTTTTTTTTTTTTTTTTTTTTTTTCGGATGGGACATCATCAAATAACTCCTCCCGCTCTGGGCGGAGCAGGAGGGAGTGTCAGACTTTTACTGACTAAAACCCATCCATGTTCCTTCATCGCCCTTTGTGTTCCGGGTCCACGGTATCTCATTCGATCAGTCCCGCAACCCCGGCAGGCATCGGTCCTAACGGACCCCTTCCCTTTTGCTGACTCTCTTTGAGGGGGCGCGCGTGGAACACGAACGCGCCGTCGACACGGCCTGTCGTCATGAGACGGATGGACGGCGAGCTAGCCCATAGCCCACCGTCCACAGGCCCGCGTTAATCGCTACCTTCAAATGTATTCTAACCAAAAAACATAAATATTTTTCTCTAAGTTCATTTAACCCCCGTTGAATGACTTTTTCATGAAATAGTTATTGAATGGAGTTAACCCTAGAAGCCTAATCTATTTCAGAAGTACACAAAGCCTTAACATACGTCTCAGAGGCGTACACATATAATTCAATTTTTTTATGTAAAATAGCCTTATTTTTTTTTTTTTTTGTAGTGGAAATTTAAATTTGTTTTATAAGCTAAAATTAAAACAACACTGTTATGAATAATTACTATAATCACAGTTATTTATTACAAAAATAAAACTAGGTGAATAAATTCGAATAAAAAAAATAAATTCGAATAAAAAAATCAACTTCTTCAAAATCAACAGAAACATATTATTTTTTCATAGAAAATTTTCTTTTTTTAACGCTAATTAGTTATTCTTAGACCAAATATTAAAACTAATCAGACTTCAAAAGACTAGGTAAACTTTAAGAGCAGTCTACATTCTTGTAAAGACGAAACATACTCAGTCACATAACTATTTTCATCTTCGCTTTGAACGTCGTCGATAACCTGGTCATCCTCAACTTCGGAATCCGAATCTTCCAAAGAAGGATCATCTTCCTCGTTTAGGATTGCTAAAATATCGTCTCCGTCTAATCTTCGAGACCGTCACATATTTTATATTATCTGAAACAACGCCGAAAATATAAAATATACGAAAAACGAACAAAAGTAAAATCACATAAACCTAGTTAAAAGTTACGCAAAGCCTAAACATACGTCTCGCAGGCGTGCAATACTTCGATAAATCAAAAATGGCGGGACTTACCTTAACGATACGGCCCCGTAAGCTAGCTCCCGGCGGCCACTGAGTTGGCGAAAGAGCACGACGCGCTAGCTTCAATCGTTAGAAAGAGACAAACGATATTCGGTTTCGTGTACGCCTCGCAGACGTAGATTAGGCTTCTAGGGTTAAATGAACTTAGAGGGTTGTATTGATGATTTTAAAGATTAAAATTCTGTGACTACATACGTCGTGTTACGTGTGCGACTCATTTTTCATTAACATAGTCCCTGACACTAACCTGCAAATTGCAAAAAAACATAAGAAAATTTGAATTTCGCGCCTACTACACGCGCCGCGATTTCGCGCCTATGCATACTGCATTAGAATGACTTCGAAGTAAACAATTAAAAATCAAGTAGTAGAAATAAAATAGACCAATTAAGCTACCTAGCCAGTAAAAATTACAAAAACCTTGGAAAACTATTTGTAAACTAATATTACAAAGAGGAAAGATTTGATTTTTCGTTTGTGTGTTTGTTACGATTTAACTCAAGTACTACTCAACTGATTTAAAAAATTCTTTCACCATTAGAAAGCTACATCTTTACCGAGTAACATAGCCTATAAATTATATTGATATTATGGAAATTAGCCGAGCTATCACAACTTTCGCGGACGAAGTCCCGGGTGAAGTGCTAGTCACTACATATTAAAAGACGAAGTCCCCCGCCGCGTCTGTCTGTCCATATGTATGCTAAGATATTTAAAACTACACAACGGATTTTAATGCTGTTTTTTTTAATAGATATAGTGGTTCAAGAGGAAGGTTTTAGTATAAAATTTGTCAAGCGGGCGAAGCCGCGGGCATCAGCTAGTATCTTATAAGAGTGATTTATTATAATATAAAAATGCCATATACACTAACGGCAAGATGGCCTTACAGTCGATAACAGCAAAAACCTTTAAAGGGAAAAGATCTCCCGGATCCGTAGTAAGAATGGGGGTACCCCAGGGCTCAATTCTTGGTCCATTTTTGTTTCTTATTTATATAAATGACTTGCCTTACCTCATAAAGGATAATCATGACATAGTATTGTTTGCAGACGACACTTCTCTTTTATTTAAACTCAAACGTCAGCAGTTAGTTGCGGATGATGTTAATAGCGCCCTGGCGAAAGTCGTTAATTGGTTTAATGTTAATAATCTACTCCTAAATGAGAAAAAAACTAAGTGTATTAAGTTTACGATACCCCATGTAAGACAAGTGGAAACTACTGTACTAATTAAGGATGAAGAGCTAAAAGCGGAAGATAGCACAGTCTTCTTAGGCATAACTTTGGATGCCAAGCTTCAGTGGGGCCCGCATATAGACAAACTGTCGAAGAAACTTAGCTCTGCAGCATTCGCCGTTAGAAGAATTCGTGATTTAACTGACTTAGAGACAGCCCGTTTAGTTTACTTTAGTTATTTCCATAGCGTGATGTCGTACGGTATTCTCTTGTGGGGCAATGCCGCCGATATTCAGACAATATTTGTTTTGCAAAAAAGGGCAATTCGTTCAATTTATAAATTAAGTCCCAGATACTCCCTCAGAGAAAAATTTAAAGAGACTAATATTCTTACTGTGCCCTCTCAGTTTATTTATGAAAACCTTTTGTACGCCCACAAAAATATTAATTTATTTAAAAAATACAGTGATATCCACAACATAAACACAAGGAACAAACACAAATTTGTTGTTCCTGCAACGAGGCTCAAAAAAATAGGAGGTACGTTCAGATGCCAATGTATACGCTTTTACAATAAACTTCCGAGCCAAATTCAAGCACTAAGCCTAAATAAATTCAAATCGTTTATAAAACGGAAGCTGTGCCTGAAAGCCTACTATCATGTTAATCACTATCTTGAAGATAAAAAAGCTTGGGATTAAGCTGCTCCAATGAAATTTGCTCTGTGAATGTCGAAATTTCGGACTTCGCTTGTTTATTATTGATTCCTTTCTTTTATACACTCTGACATTGAATTTTTTTTGACATGTATTTTATTATTTTACTTTTATTTTTTTATTTTTTATTGTTTTATGTGACATTTACTGATTTGACATGAATACTTATTTTTTTAAGTATTTTACTTTTTTATTTTATTATCATTGCGACATTTAATGATTTTTGTGTTTTTTTTTTTTTACTTACATTCATTTGAAAAGAATTTGTTATTAATTTTATTTGATTATTGTGAATGTGGGGACCATGTGGGTCACATTTTTATTTTTTGTTTGTTTTTTTCCCACAACTGTCTGGCAGTTTGAGTACTATAAGCGACCTTCCCAAATGTCCTTTCTTTGGTATTGTTCGTCGTTTCGTTGAGCTCCTTGAGTTATAAGTCGAGCTACACGTTAACTGACAAATGCTTGCACTGACTGGACAGGTCCACTCAAATCTGTATGGTTCTTTCTTCAAAAGACCATCTCAGACACTAATCTGCATAGTCCTCATGTGAATTGAGCAACATTGTCTGGACTTTAAAAGAGACTATGACCTCTGAGTTTGTTTCGGCTGTTTCTTCTCAGAGTAGTCAGGTACGAAACACCGGCCCCATCTAGTTTTAAAAAATGACGTGTAAAAGTGTTTGTAAAAACCTACTTGCAAAATAAACATCATTTATCATTTATCATTTATTTACCCAGCCAGCAACAAGTCTAATTAAAACAATTATACCTACATTAATTAGACTAGCAATCTAGCCGGCGTAGTAATAACTTCAGTCTACTTCCCTGTTACCAGGTAATAAAACTGATTGTGTATTTTATTAGATAATTAGACAATCAGTTTTATATGCAATATCCATAATAATAGACTTTATTTTTATCGTCTGTATTACTGTCTTCCGAAAAAGAGCATCAAAAAGAATTAAATTCAAGATGTTGGTAACCTTAAATAAATCTTGTTGAATAAGTGACCGCGATGAAAAATACTTTCTCTAAATTCCTCTGCCCCCAAAAGGGTGAAGAAAAACCCATACCCATATTCAGCATATTCCGGGCTGAATAACAACAACAACAACAGCCCATAACGTCCACTGCTGGACATAAGCCTCTCCCATGATGGGAGGAATTTGCCGTAATCTCCACGCTTGGCAGGCGGATTGGAGATCGCAGTGATGAAAGACTAACAGAAAACGCTGCTGCCCATTCTCTGGTCTACGGAGGCGCAAGGTGTTCTGCCTCAGACATTAGTCGCCTTATAACCCCGCCTTATATACCCGTGAGTGTAAAGGGTTGGTTCTATTCTACTCTGCAGGATACCACACGGCTCAAGAAAAACATCTTCAGGAAACTGGGAAGTGCTAGAACTAAAAGTTCGAAGAAATTTGACACATACCAACCCGCACTGGGCTCACGTGGTGCACTGCATTTGGGCCCACTTCTTCTCAGAGATAGGAGGTCTGTGTCCCAGTATTGGGAAAACTATAGGCCGAACATGCTATGCTACATACTTCTATCGTCACTCCTAAGTTACCTACAAACATCATCTGCCTAGCCTTTTCCCAACTATATTAGGGTCGGCTTACAGTCTAACCGGATGCAGCCGAATACCAGTATTTTACATGGAGCGACTGCCTATCTGACCTCCACAACCCAGCTAATACTGGATAATACGGTACCCCGTGGTAAGACTGGTTGTCAGACTATTTGGGCCTCTGACCTGTAACGACTGTCAAAGATCTACAAATGACAGCCGGGACCAACTGCTTAACGTGCTTTCCGAGGCACGGAGGAAACTCGGCATGTAATGAATGGGTGGTCACCCATCGACAGACCAACCTAGGCAAGCACGGCTTAACGTAAAGATCGACCCGAGCTGCTGTTTTTATTTAGCCACGAGCTCTTCCAAACATAACACTAATGAATTATTTTTTTCCTCCACAGAAAAAATCACACAACGCAAGTAACACCTTCAAATGGCGGTACCAAGCAGCCTGCGACCTTGAAAAGGGACAGTTCAATATCGACATCAATCTAGTGCAAGACTAGCGCGTTATTTATGAATTTATTACATTTTATAATTATTTTATAATATTATTATACGTACGCCTATTTGATTTGTTGTTTTATTTCTTAGGAATGCAGTTTTTGCAGAAATTCGACTAATTGGCGGCAAAATATGGGAGAAAACAGATCTTCGCTAGGTGCCCTAGTTTTTTTTTTTGAGACATATGTGGCCAAGCTCCAGACTCCAGATCGGCCACCTATAAACCCTTATATCTTTTGAACCAGTGACCGACAAGTTCTGATATTTGGCGACAAATTTCGATTAATTAGCGACAAATTTTTGTGTTGTGATTTTGTTGTTTATTTGTAAAAGTGAGGCTGTTAGTTAAAGGGTGAACATTCTAAAGTTTACTTTTAATTGCATCCAGCCTGTGATCTTTAGGATGAAAATGTGGATTGAGGAAAATGTTTTGGATATGAATGTGGGTAGCTATAAGAGTAAGGGCAGACCAAAGAACGATGGATAGACTGTGCGAGAAACGATATCGCTAAAAAGAGGGTGACTATCTTCGTCGACTCCCAAATAATTGGAATTGTTTTTTCCTAGAGTTATTATATAAAGTTAAGCTAGAGTTGTTGTAACACATTTGTAACAGGCCAAGGCTTGTATTCTTTGTATGTAGTCTTTAACACTTTTCATTTTAACTGTACATTCCATCCACAATTTTATTAAAGTACTATTGTTAAAAAAAAATTAACCCTGGTCCGGTCAACTGTACCACGGTTCACAGAAAAAAAAATGGTCCAGTCAACTGTAACACTGTTAATTTTTTTTACCATGGTCCAGTCAACCGGACCTAGCCAACTGTACCACGGGCAAGGAATGCAAAAGACTTTTACATGTTTTTTACTCTGCCGCCCTCCTCTAGTTAAGAGGCTTTATATATTACCAGCAGCAACAAATGTGCTGTTACAACTTCTGCGGAGAGCGGAGAAAACAACTAAACGAAATTTCTTAGCATTTTTAAAAAATGCTAAGAAATTTCTTTTAATTAAACTATTGTACCCACTTGTAAGTGGGTAATAGGTTAGTTTACACCATCAATAAATTGCAAATCTTTATTCCGTCGTCAGTTAGAGTATTGGAAAATAATGGACACGTATTTTTTGTTTTTGTAAATCAATGAATATTGACAAAGATAAAACGCATCAAAACTCGGGAGTGGGGGCTCGTGACGTCAGAACGCACTAAAATTATAGCACGGCGTGACGTATTCAGAATTTTAAAAGCGTCGTATCTTCGTCAATTTTGGTTTACGTAACAAAAGAAAAAATACGGGTCAAAATATATTTACTGATAATCTAACTGATAGGTAGATGTTTTTTTGTCATCTACCCTATTCTAAAATTCGATTCTTTAGGCTCTTGTCGTCATTTGGTGTTCAAAAAGAGGGTTACCTGGAAAGTTATCCGGGAGTTTTGAAATTTTTTGATTTTATAGATTTGATAAATGATAAATGATGTTTATTTTGCAAGTAGGTTTTTACAAACACTTTTACACGTCATTTTTTTTAAACTAGATGGGGCCGGTGTTTCGTACCTGACTACTCTGAGAAGAAACAGCCGAAACAAACTCAGAGGTCATAGTCTCTTTTGAAGTCCAGACATAATCTTGAGGACTATGCAGATTAGTGTCTGAGATGGTCTTTTGAAGAAAGAACCACACAGATTTGAGTAGACCTGTCCAGTCATTGCAAGCATTTGTCAGTTATCGTGTAGCTCGACTTATAACTCAAGGAGCTCAACGAAACGACGAACAATACCAATGAAAGGACATTTGGGTAGGTCGCTTAAAGTACTCAAACTGCCAGACAGTTGTGGGAAAAAATAAACAAAAAATAAAAATGTGACCCACATGGTCCCCACATTCACAATAATCAAATAAAATTAATAACAAGTTCTTTTCAAAATGAATGTAAATAAAAATCACAAAAATCATTAAATGTCACAATGATAATAAAAAGTAAAATACTTAATGAAATAAGTATTCATGTCAAATCAGTAAATGTCACATAAAATAATAAAAAAATAAAGTAAAAAATAATAAAATACATGTCAAATCATTCAATGTCAGAGTTTATAAAAGAAAGGAATCAACAATAAACAAGCGAAGTCCGAAATTTCGCCATTCACAGAGCAAATTTAATTGGAGCAGCTTAATCCCAAGCCTTTTTATCTTCGAGATAGTGATTAACATGATAGTAGGCTTTCAGGCATAACTTCCGTTTTATGAACGATTTGAATTTATTTAGAAGTGATGTTGAAGTGAAGTGATTTTGAAGTGCTCTTTCCGAATTTTCATTTTGCCACCTCGCATTTTTGCCACTCGCGCCGCCCGCCATATTGGGAAAACGGCGACCAAAAACAATTTTTTGACGATAACTTCTTTCAGACTAATTTTACGACGAAAATATGAAATAAATTAAACTACAGAATATTTCCCACAATATGTAGAGAGCTTTTTTTTGTAATTTATTTATTTAATTTTAAGAAAACTTACAGCTAATACATTCGAGTAGTCAGAGGTAATAGAGGTAAAAGACGTCATCTCTTCTTCTCTTCTTCTGTTTCCATATCAATAGTTTCTTAAAGACACGCATGTTGCTTGAGCCCGCCTGACGCAAATACCTTCATAAGTCGCATCACCTCAGGTCGAGAACGGGGCGTTACGTCTTGAGTGACAAGTAACGATTAACGCACTTCACTCATAATTAAAGAAAAATACGTTATTACGGACATTCACCAATATATGAAACATGATTGAAGGTTCCTGACCTCTGCTGGCACTCGTTTCAAAGGTTGGCTTATGGATCAGTAGGTCAACGATGTGATTTAAGACAGCAAGGTCGTTTTTTCTATTCTCTGCGTCAAATAACATACGTGGGTTTATCGTACTCATTTATCAATTGCGAAACGTTTGTTGATGTGCGTAGGTAGGTTCCATGTGTACGATTTGATGGCGTAATATAATTTGCCCTTTTTGGATCTCATTGCCTTGGCAACACTGAGGGTTATGCCAGACATTTAGGCTCGTTTTCACTAACACTTAAGCTAAACAATACCTAAACCAAGGTATAATAAAAGAGTTTCGTCCCTTGGCTCGGTCAGTTCAGCGGGTAGAGTAGCAATTCCAACAGAGTTATTTAGGCATTATATTAGTTGTCGCTTAGTGAAAATGGACATCAGTTTATCCGTCTACGCCAGGGTCTCAGGATCTGGGAGACAGCAATAATCTAGCAAAACCTTTGTTGGCCCCTTGATCTGGCGTGTCCAATAACTTTCTGGAAATCTTACTCAGTACATCCTACGTACATATCTTAAAACTACCTACGTCTGGGAAGAGCGATAGAGATAACGACAAAATAGCTAACTTTTGATTGCTAATAACTAACGAATAAATTCGGTTGCAATAATGATGCTTGCGAGAAACGCATCTTGGATGTAGAGACTTGCGTTACTCGCAAGCATCATTACTATGACGATCGAAAGTTAGCGAATTTGTCGCTATCTATGTCGAGACTGCCTGCCCTGGCCATCAATTGTCTTCAGTAGGACAATTAGATAAACTGGACTGTCTGAAGTCTACAAACTGTCTACAAGACCTCTTTCTTATTCATTGGTTGTAAATTGCTCCGACGAGAAGGCAAGGCGCTAAAAGATAAGTATTTTCTCTGGGCATGCTTTTTACAGATATCCATGCAGAGAGCAGGGGCCGATTATAACCGAGTTGAATTGGGTTAATAAGGTTAACAGGTAGGGACCTGTTAACCTTATTAACCCAATTCAACTCTTCTCTCTCTTCTCTTCTTCTCTTGTTTACCCATTTATAATAAGGGTATTATAAATGGGTTAACAATAATAATTTAAATATTGCTGATTAACCAGAATGAAAGAGCTAAGCACCGAGCACGAGATAACTTTCTTGCATAATTGTATTTTATGTACAAAAATGAACTCTGTGTGATTAACCCTATACGGGTTAACCTTTCCTCTAGGGTTCAATACATAACCCTATAAAATGATCCGATTAAACCCCATTAGAGCAGCGGTGGCACAGTGGTGGCGGCCCCGACTTACGAACAGTAAGTCGTGGGTTCGAACCCAGACAGGTGCATTACTTTGTGTAATTTATTTCATCACCACTGCTCTCAAAACGGTGAAGGAAAACATCGTGAGGAAACCGGCATGTCTTAGAACCAAAATTTCGAATACATGTGACATCTAGCAATCCGCACTGGGCCCGAGTGGTGGGTTATAGCCCATTCCCTCTCATTGAGAGGAGGCCGTGTCCCAGCAGTGGGAACATTATAGGCTGATGATGATGATGATGAAACCCCATTATTAACTAATTAACCGTTTACCTAGGTACATACCCCCCTCAAACATCCCTGCCAACAATATGGCGAACAAACGGTCGTATTATGTAGGTATGAGGTATCCTACCTACTTAGGTATGAAATTATTTCAACATGAAATTCATTTACCTACATGATTTACATACTGCACTCACAAGAGCTTTGTAATACCGAAGCCCCCCATTTGTACATATTTAAATAGCAGTTTTTTTTACTCCAAAGCCATGTTTAAACCTTTGCATAATACCGCTATATTGAAGTTATTATGAATAGCTGTATACCAAGTGTAGGAGTGATTTATGTTTCATTTACATGCACCGCGTGGGGTTATGGCTTGGATGAAATTTAATACGTACTATGACAAGGCAAATTAAAGTACCTGCAGTTTTGATTAAAGTGGCAACTTACCATCGTAATGCTAATTGAATAGATGACAAATTACACGTCTACGTTTTCAGAATTGGAAAGGACGGCGTTATAAATAATTCTGAATATAAATCGTCGGATATCTTTGATGCTTCAGCTTATTCAATATGAAACGTGAGAGCTGCTTTCTAGATATGCTAAGCATAAAGGAGTAATCTTTAAGGTATGCGTATTACCGATATTCAGAAATTCAAATGGGAACTGAATTTCAAAAATATAGCGCTGTCTCCTGGTATCAGTAAAGCGCGTGCCGCAATAAGCGAATCAGGGATTAGATATGTCCACTTGCATCGGGGAGCTGACGCATCCTAAAGTGCAATGATAACGTAGGAGATTAGGATATACCATGACAGCACACACGCTCCATACTCACATACTTAGGTAATCAGCAAATAGCTTTTCCATGTTTGGGACATAGGTCTGGTCTGTGGGAGGGTAGGAGATACCAACACCGATACCGATAAACTGTATTCATTTCTGGGTAAATCAATCTGGGTTTGGGTAAATTAGCATTTTTTTTTCGTTGGGTCTTTTCGAGGAATTAAAACGAAATACTTTGCTTAGCATTCAAAGCCATAGATTTCCGCAAAGTAACGAATGATTCTATAACTTAGCTTAGTAGATAAATTGCCTCAAAACAGGGTCTTTATCACTACAACCAGAGACGAATGATTCAAGCACCCTTTTTCTAGGCAAGCGAGCTCCACGTTGGACCGCATTATCGCTTCACATCAGGATTTTTGCGGCCAAACGCAAGCCTTTTTAGTGTAAAAAAACCCTGATTATAATCACTTCAACGAATTTTAATTGACTAGTAGCCGGAGTAGTTTAGGAACCTAATTGGGTTATCTATAGATAGGTACCTCTATATCTATCGTAGATTACAACCATAGAGTAAAAACTACGGAGGAAACCACGAGAAATTGTGACAAGATGACGAAGGGTACTTCGAGCTTTGGTAAGCGTCGCTCGTAACAAGACACACACCTTGTGTAGAAGGTGTGGCAGGTCATCGTACCACATCCAAAAGTCCAAATGTGCACAGTGCGGATACCCCGCAGCTAAGCTGCGTTCCTACCACTGGTCAGTGAAGGCTAAGCGCAGGAAGAGCACCGGAACTGGCCGCATGCGTCACCTGAAGATTGTGAGGAGGCGTTTCCGCAATGGCTTCAAGGAAGGCAAACCCACGGAGGATACAACGAGAACCTATAGGTTTGTACCTATAAAGGGTGTAAGAAAACCTCTTAACGAAGCCGAAAGGCACTTGTTCTCCTCGTCATTGCGATCATTTTTTTGTTCTACGCCATACCTGGAACCTTCTAGTTACGGAGATATTGGGGGTCAAAGTTCCAACTTTTTCACAAGTTTTTTTTTAAATACCGGTTTTTAATGTAAGATTTTTACTTTAACACCTCCACGACCTCCATACTATTCAATCTATCCACCAGCACAATGTTTTGAATGCGTTATATTGAGTTCTAAGTACCACAACATGATTTTCACCTCAAAAAAAAAAGTCGTTTCCCAGCAATCATTTTTGCGTAAAGTTACTAAGTTTGATGTAGAATGCTTGGTTGACGGCTTCGTGATGAGGATGTTTACACCCTGTATAGAGCTAAATTTTTAGAAGTTTCTACCTACCAAGCTTTTTGGTAAAGCCACGCAACACTCATTACAAAGTCGCCAATGCGACTCAAACGATTAATTAATTATTAATGGCTAAGTAGAAAATCAGTTAACCTTGCTCCGAAGTACTTGCTGTTACTCTCAAGATCCGTATCAATACAAACTACATTTGACGTTTCCTAAAGTTTAAAAACTTAACGGTTTTTTCAAGCCATAGAGTTTTTGCTCGAAATTCCTAGTTGATCTATGGTACTGGGTGGGTAGATAAATATTTTTTGTGTCGTATCATTCGATTTATGTTTCTTGCTATGGTTCGATTGAATAAACTTGAATAATAAATCTTATTGCGTGAGTATATTGTAGGTCACATTCTTTGTAGAACCGATCTAACTTGATTGACAGAACTAGATACTAACATACCTGCATACTGTAAAATGGTCTAACTAGGCTTGGTTCAATACATTTTGTTTTGTCCACTAATACTACCTTATTGCTAGGCAAATGTAACAATACACACTTCCCTTTGTACCTTTTTTGACACGTCCTGAAAATCCCGAAAACATCGTAAACTTTTCCGAGTCATTGGCTTCGCGTCAGCGTATGGTACAGGAGCAGTACCTACCTAAATAATCCTACACCCACTTATTCCCCAATTCAATATTCACACGATTCTCCAACATACAAGAGAAAGATATAAATCCACGACAAAACACATTCCTTACAAAGCAGCTACCTATACGACACAAATTAACCATTTAAATTCAAACTCGTGTTCGCATGAAGCCTACTCACCGCTCATGATTACTCGCTTCAACATCTAACGAATAATTTTCCAACAGAAATCGATGTTATTTATTCTCCTTTCTTATATGGTAATGCTAGTCAACTATGCCTCAATCCTGAGACGTTGTTACCAACGTAAATCTATCTGTAATAGTCTATTAGGCGACTTTAGCAGCCCATTGTTAGTTTTGATGAAAATGAATGTACACTTTTGTGCCATTAGCAAGACTGAAGTTGGTATCGACAGGTGAACATCGGTTTAGAAGATAAAGTCATGTTTTTGTTACGGGTTATATGTATCTGGTTTTGTGCCGGAAAAGGGCTTTGTTAGGGCGGGAGCTAGGTGCAAGAAAATTGTGTAATTTGCTATGAAATTCTACTTAACCAATTTTCTTTGCTTAGGTATTCGTTCTCGTGTCGCTGCCACGTCAGTGGACTTTTATGCCAAGCCGACACGTCAATTTGACTGTATCAGGGTAAATAACCCTCTCTTAGATTGCTCCTCAACTAGGTTCTACGATTCTTGGCCTTCCATAAGATCAATCGGTTTGAGTAGACTTCAAGGTAAAATTCTACTTGATTGTTCTACGATACGTATATAACGATTACTTTAATGATTGTTAAATGTCACGTTAGTATGGCATACTCGTATCATAGCTTGTCGTATTAATAAGCGTTTATCTGACTCTAATGTCAGAATTAATTCGCCGTTCATTCCTACTATTTCTGTGATAATGTAGACATTGTTAGTACAAACAATATTGGCAATTTGACGCCTCTAGACGGATAAGAAAGAGCAGTGGTGGCCCAGTGGTGGTGGCCCAGACTTACGAACAGTAAGTCGTGGATTCGAACCCAGGCAGGCGCATTACTTTGTGTTTATTTCATCACCACTTCTCTCAAATCGGTGAAGGAAAACATCGTGAGGAAACCGGCATGTCCTAGAACCAAAAAATTCGAAGACATGTGACATCTACCAATCCGCACTGGGCCCACGTGGTAGATTATAGCCCATTCCCTCTCATAGAGAGGAGACCTATGTCCCAGCAGTAGGAACATTAATAGGCTGATGAAACGGATAAGATCTCAGAACCTTGCTAGATATTAGATGCTAAAGTATCTAGCCCGCAGCTCCCGTTGTATTATCTCAACAAATGGCATCACAAGACGGGCTCGCTCGTGACAGGCCTTACTCACAACTTCGACAAACGGCACATCCAGTAAAAAGGTTTCCGCGAACTGCATAACAACCTTTCCATAATAATCTGCGACTTAGAGCAGCGAGACCAAAGCCGGTGCGTCGACGCTAATAGTCACAATTTGTCATGTAATAGGTACCTACTTACGACATTGTCAGTTTTTCCGGTACTCCATATGCGGGTTGAGTCGGAGGCGAGGCGTTAAGGATCGTACGGTATAATGCGACAGCGGCGCGTGAGTCGTGCTGAATAATTCAGTTATGCGCGTGATCACTGGCAGAATGCCGATGTGGCTGCGAGCGCGACCGCGCGACGAGCGGCGCATACAAGTCGCATCCACTGAAAAAAATAGACTAACTGAACAGTTTAGCTACTTGAATATTTACTATATTATAGTAAATTGTTCCTAAAGTTCAGCTCTGTTTTCAAAATTAATTTAGCTGTGGCTACATTTATTATTTTGTTAAAACCTGTTGAGTTACCAACAACTAAAGCATTTGGTAACTAATTACTAAAATGTAGATGTTTACTAAACCGCTTAGCTATTATCAGCTCTGTTTTTATAAATGAGCTATTAATTACTAACTCCTGTTAGTAATTGATAGCAACACTGTTTGGCTGATCTCACAGCTCAGTTGGTAGTAGCCCTACCTGCCATGCTGTAGGTCGTGGGTTCGATTCCCAACCAGGCCAAACATTTTTGTGATGAAAATTGATGTTTGTTACGTGTTTGGGTATTATATAGTATCCATTATATATTTTTAAGAAAACAAGTACCTACTTATTAAAATGAAAATTTAAAAAAGCCCCCATTTTTTCAAGTAGGAAATGAGCTGTAATTATCAACCACCTGAACAGATCTTCATAAATTATAGATTTATAGCTAAGAAGAGAACACGCTCGATCACTTCAGCTTTCAAACGAAAAAACCGCAATAAAATCGGACCGACAGACATACAGATGGACAGATACAGACATGTCAAATTTATAACACCCCTCTTTTTTTTTCGGGGGTTAAAAAGATTTAAGCATTCACCAGTCATCTAGTTCCCATAGTTTATAATATACAATCATATATTTACAAGCTTTTGCTAAATAAAAAATTATACCCTATTTTGCCCTTATATATAGCCCTAGTTTGGGCTAGATAGCGCTGTAATTTTTTATTTACATAATTTACCTAAACAAACTAAGTAATGAAATTCAGCTGTCGTTTCAAGAGTTACAAATATTATTGGCTTTGTCATACCTACTTAAATTTTGCTATATTTGTAAGGTCCTCTTCGAGATTTACATTGCCAAGCCTAAATTATGTGTTGGTACCTACATACTTACCATATTCTTTTTTAATCAACCTAGTACCTACCCAACGAGGTACCTTATGTAGGTACTGTCATATTGACCTCCTTGTCTGCAGTTTAAGGGCAGGCAAGTTACCTAAATCTTTGGAAGAGTTCAGAATAAGAATAAATATAATATTTGAATATAGTATCATGTACCAAAGACATTCAAATTCTTACAATGTGTTGTTTTATATAGGATTCTTGTGTTTTTTTATCGTCTCGCTCGCCCGTGAAAATGTGACGTATTTATGTACAGTCAGACAAAAACGTCTTCTATTTAACATATAATTATAGTTACCTAATTTGAATGTAAGTATAGGGAAAATTTATAGAGCGCTACGATTTGACCATACATAAAAAACTTTTTACAAAATAATAGACTTCCAAACAAAAAATACTACAAAGTAACCATGTACCATGGCCCTAGTTGGTATCGGCACGTTTGTCAAGCTTAGGGATGCCTTTGTGTCGACTGATTGTGATCGTTGTTTGGCACTTTGCTTGGTGTGTTTAAGGTTTATACCTAAAACATACCAATCAAAGACACCTACCTCCATAAGTGTTGTCAAAATGGACAACACTTAGGGAGGTATGTGCAGTATGGTAGGTACATAACATTAAGGTTTGTTCTCAGAAATAAGTGAAATCACAATATGTAGGTGATTGAGCTGCCACAGACAAGGCCCAGTAACTGGATCCCAAACTCCTTAGCTGTAGCAGCTAAAGCAATATAGCTAAATATTTGCAGACAGCAACTAACTGTAATCAATACAACTAATATTTAGTAGTTCTGTGCTCTTTCATTTGTAACTATTATCTAAACCACTTTAGAAATTTCCAACCAAAATTTAGCAGCAATTTAACTAATGTTTGGTAGTTCAGTACCATAGTGTATAGCAATTTGGTGCTAAAGACATTAATAATTTGTAAATAATGTTTTGGTATTTTTTCCTAAACAATTTAGTTACTATGAACTTGCATTGAGAATATTTTGTTTTCTAGCTCATTCTATTTCCAAACTAGTAACAGGTCAGTCGCGTTTAAGTACTTATATTAAAAGTGTCAAGAGAGTGATGTGTTCAGTGTTTTCCAAAGTAATTACAAGTACTAGTAGGGATATATTATAGTCTTGAAGTTCACACACGCCCGCCTATATAGTTATGTATCTGTCGCGGCATAAGTATTTTCCTGAGTGAGAACTGCAAAGCTTGTCATGGGTGATGAATCTGTCGAAGACCATCTCTCATTCTTGCGGTCTCTCACAATACAAGGAGTAGTTTAAAGGTAGGTAACAATTAAAATGTTCATGCACATAATAAAGTTAGATTTTTATCATAAACTTATTATCTCCTCATCTTGTCGTGGACTCTCTTCTCAGTAGTGAAACATAAAAAGTTTAAAATATGCTAAGATTTATCATTAGAATAAAATTTGTGTTCCGTTTTGTTTTAGAGGAAGGCATAACGTTGAATGCGGTGCTTGTGTTATCCAAAGAACACATCCATGCTCTCGTTTCTGCCATAGGAGATCGTGCTTTACTCGTAGCACATATTCAAGGGTTGAAAGATGGAATAAACAAAGCGCGGACCGCGGGTGGACAGCGCGCCGTAGCCTAAATTCGAGGCAACGCCAGGCAACAGCTGTGCTGGTGCGGTGCTTGTGTAGTGTGCCATGACCTTTATGGATATTTTGTGTGTTAATACTTAATAATAATGTTGTCCTTTGTTACTCAAATAAATAAATGTTATTTAATCATAATATTGTCATTTGTACTCAAATAATTGAAATAATAAAAGATATAGATGTATGTTTTCTTTGATTTCAGTCTCTTCAACTAAAGCAACAATACATCTCGTGAGCAATCGCGTATCACTTTTTTCACAAGACGTATTGTTGTTTTAACTAAACAGATCGGCCGCGATTACGACCGAGCTATTTAGCTATTTTAGCTAAATAGCTCGGCCGTAATCACAGCACGGTCGTAATCAACAATTTAGGTACACATTACCAAACATATCTTACCAAATAGGTTGGTACCTATCACCAAACAGTTTAGCTAACGTTAACCAAACAGTTCAGCATTTGTTAACCAAACTGTTATGTTATATCTTACCCAACGCTTCAGCTATCTCATACCGAACAGTTCAGCAGTCATTAACCAAACTGTAATGTTATATCTTACTAAACAGTTTAGCTATATCATACCAAACAGTTCAGCAGTCATTAACCAAACTGTTATGTTATATCTTACTAAACAGTTTAGCTATATCATACCAAACAGTTCAGCATTTGTTAACCAAACTGTTATGTTATATCTTACCCAACGCTTTAGCTATCTCACCAAATAGTTCAGCAGTAGTTAACCAAACTGTTATGTTATACCTTACTAAACAGTTTAGCTATGTCATACCAAACAGTTCAGCAGTCGTTAACCAAACTGTTTTGTTATATCTTACCCAACTCTTTAGCTATCTCATACCGAACAGTTCAGCAGTCGTTAACCAAACTGTTATGTTATATCTTACTAAACAGTTTAGTAATGAGATCTAAATTAAGTAACTAAATTTGTTTTGTTACTGTACCCAAACGTTCGGCAGTCACCACAGCAACTAAATACTTTAGTAATTATCTAATGAAAATTCGGTAACTAGCAACCAAGTCGTTTTTTCAGTGTCGGCTCCACGCGCACGACCCCCGACAACCAACACTTTTAACGACAACTATATAAGTATTGTGCCGTGTGGTATCCGGCAGAGTAGAATAGAACCAACCCATTACACTCACGGGTGTCGTATAAGGCGACTAGTGTCTGAGGCAGAACACCTTGCGCCTCCGTAGACCAGAGAATGGGCAGCAGCGTTTTCTGTTAGTCTTTCATCACTGCGATCTCCAATCCGCCTGCCAAGCGTGGAGATTACGGCAAATTCCTCCCATCATGGGAGAGGCTTATGTCCAGCAGTGGACGTTATGGGCTATTGTAGTAGTAGTGTAGTATATAAGTATTTAAAGCTATTTACATAACATCCGAGGTGTCTGTATGGTGTCGGACGTAAAGAATAGCACCATCCCATTTCTTCCCGTGGGTGTCGTAAGAGACGACTAAGGGATTACCAGAGAATGGGCAGCAGCGTTCTGTGCTTTTGTAACAACCGTACTGCGATCGCCAATTCGCCTGTCACGCGTGGCGATTATGGCAAAACCCTTCTTGGGGGAGGCCTATGTCTAGCAGTGGACGTCTTTTGGCTGAAATGATGATGATGAAGATGACATAACATGACGCCTGTAAACCCCGAAGGGTAAGACCTAGTACCTAATAACACACCCACATTTCGCCAGCTATGTTAAGTTCCACGTCACAAGGGGCGACCTTATTGCCATCAACCAGGCGGAAATCCAAACCCTTTGGCTGCTGCTACTGAGAAATGATTGCTGGAAAACCCAACAACACTTTGCTTTACCTGGGAATCACACCCGGGACATCAGCCCGCTTGGGTCCACTAGACCAAAGCAACAAGGCAGTCACTATATATTTACAGTTATTTAATGGAACCTTAATGTTGCCTCCACACAATAGAAAAGTGCTTATTCAATTGTCTTTTTCCCACCAACGCAGTTCCACGGATGATCGATGATCGCGCGGCGCGGCGGGGAGTCTGTCTGGAGCGGATGTTAAAAAATGTTCGGCGTAAGAGCGTACTATCTTTTACGACTCATTTATTGTCATCTAATTCATGCTTTTTGCTGGCAATGTGCTGACAGTTATGCGGTAGCGAGTAAAAACATGAAAATTATTACGCGGAATGGGAGAATTTTATTTACTTATGTATATTTTAATGCTGGCACCTGCATATTACCAAGAGGTATTATTATACAGTACTAACTTTGTTGTGGAGGTTTAAAATACTGGTATTCATCTATCTATCCGGTCTGGCTATCCGGTCAGATTGAAAGCTGACCCTAGTCCCTAACATAGTTGGGAAAAGACCAGGCATATGATGATAATGACCTCTAGGCTGTACATTACCCACACTTTTGATTAAGTACTTATAATTGGGTCTATGTATACAGGGTGTAAAAGACCTCATCACGAAGCCGTCAACCAAGCATTCTGTACATCAAACTAAGTACTTAACTTTACGCAAAAATTAATGCTGGAAAACGACTTTTTTTTTGGGATGAAAAATCATGTTTTGTAGTAGAACTCAATGTAACGCACTCAAAACATTGTGCTGATGGATGGATTGAAAGGGGTAGTACGGGGGTCGTGAATGTGTTTTAAGTAAAAATCTTACATTAAAAACTAGTATTTAAAAAAAAATAACTTGTCAAATAGTTGGAACTTTGACCCCCAATATCTCCGTAACTAGAAGGTTCCCAGGTATGGTGTAGAACAAAAAAATGATCGCAATGACGGGGAGAACAAGTGCCTTTCGGCTTCGTTAAGAGGTGTTTTATACCCTTTATTGTGCAATAGGTGCACGGTAAAGAGAAACAAACAACAATACATGAAGTAGGCACATGAAACGATCAGTCACACACAGTACCTACGGCACAGAATATCGATAGCAATCAATCGTAGCGAAATATCGCAATAAATCTAATCGTGTTCAGATTTCAGTTTCTCAATAGCAGGGCGCCACGACAATACCGTGTGACGTGTTCAGCCGTGTTCCGATTAACCTTTGCCGCCGCCGCAGGCGCATCGACCTTATTCCATTTATGAGATTATAAATTGAATATCTGCCTTGCCCACCATGTGTTGAACCACCGTTAAATATCGTCGAGATTTTGTAATACCACGCTAATACGGTATTAAGTACTCAGCTTATGTTCGAATCGTGACAGTTATACTCGAATCATTATACCGATATGTCGGCCAAATAATAATGTTTTACCAAATTAAGTCTTTTCGAAAAGCTTTGTCATAATCATGGATGCAAATATGGGTAGC
This sequence comes from Xestia xanthographa, assembly GCA_905147715.2. Taxonomy (NCBI): domain Eukaryota; kingdom Metazoa; phylum Arthropoda; class Insecta; order Lepidoptera; family Noctuidae; genus Xestia; species Xestia xanthographa. Next base: position 6,697,345 of record LR990663.1, on the reverse strand, counting down.
GAACGAGAAATGAGAACAAAATTCACGATTTATTCATTATTTGCATCACAAGGCGTGCTGCTGCACACGAGTAGATAGATAAAATACTTCTTTATGTATTTAAATCTTGACATATAATCAGGAACAATAAATCATTAAATCGGCTAGCAATTTAAATATTCCGCATTACCGATTTAATAAAAAAAAATAAAGTGCGACGATCGACTACACAGCTCTATAAACGGCTTTAAACAAACATTCTATAATTAAAAACAAACAAATAAAACAAAATGACTTCGTTAATAAAAACTATGGAATATTTATTGTTTCACGATAATTGATACTGTCAAAATACATAATTTAAAATATTTCATTTTGGATCTTTGTCTGGACGCGTAGAGGCGTTTGACTAATCGCTGTGCGCTTTAAAAACTCCTTCAACACGAAACTGTTGATCTTATCGATTCAAAATAAAATACAATTATCGATTAACAGAATTGACATTGTAAATCGACCAGCACCTTTAGATCTTCTCTAGACTATCACATAAAGCTGACGAACGTGTTTGTCTGTATGTTCGTTTTTTGAAAATGGCTGGTTAGAATTTGGCGCCATTTTCACGTTTGACAACTATATATAAGGAATTGAATAAAAAAACTGTGATTGGCTCAGCACATGCATCAGACCATCAGATGCAAAGTTCGGTGAAAAGTTAGGTACGGTTGTATTAACATGCTGTTAGCGTCCAGGAAAAGCTCACTTTAAGCTAATTAGAGACACCTGGCTGTAAGTTAATCATTCAATTAAGGTACCTGTCAATTACTTACGCATGCGATTGAAGTAAAAGTTTAAAGTAAATGAAATGCGTTTTAAATTAGATGTCTGTTTTTGAGAGCTTTTGAATTATAACGCATGATGACTGTTTATTATTTTTATTATGACCTAATAGCAGTAGGTAGGTACCTATATTTATTCTAATAATAATTGACTTTGCGACTGGGTCAAGGGCTTGACTCGGAAAGCAGTACTCCTGGATATGGCGCCTATTTATAGGGAGGAGGTTCCTCTCTGGAGCCATGACTACTGGCAGCCTGGAACTTGTTCCTGATGATGCCGATGGGGATTTTTTTTATTGATTTTATATGGTTTTTTAAATAATATTTAAAAAAGTAAAACAATTTATAAGAAGAAAATAAATAATTAAATTTTATGTATGTCATGTTTTAACAAGCATACCAGCGGATTAAGCCTATATTATAAAAATAAATGGTACTATTGAACAAATATTTACTTTCCAACAATTTATTGCTATGTTCTAATTGAAATACAATAGTAAATGTTAAGTGCTAGTTTAACAAAAGGTCAGAGGAATCGATTAATAAACTGTATTTAGCCGGAGCAGATAGTATCGTTGTACTCGTAAAATCATAGGTATGAGCAGAAATAACGGTATGTAGGTATAGTTATCACTTGTGATAAAAGTTGATTAAATAACAGTATAACACAAGTAAAGGCTTGGTTTAATGGTTTTCATTTAATTCATGAAATGAAATGATCTTTATTTTTCAAGTAGGTTTTTACAAACACTTTTACACGTCATTTTTTAAAAACTAGATGGGGTCGGTGTTTCGTACCTGACTACTCTGAGAAGCAGAACAGTCGAAAAAAACTCAGAGGTCATACTCTCTTTTGAAGTCCAGACATAATCTTGCTCAATTTACATGAGGACTATGCAGATCAGTGTCTGAGATGGTCTTTTGAAGAAAGATCCACACAGATTTGAGTATTGTAGTAGTAGTAAGTATTTGTCAGTTATCGTGTAGCTCGACTTATAACTCAAGGAGCTCAATGAAACGACGAACAATACCAAAGAAAGGACATTTGGGTAGGTCGCTTATAGTACTCAAACTGCCAGACAGTCGTGGGGACAAAAATAAAATAGGTATGTGACTCACATGGTCCATTTTTTTTTTTTTTTTTTTCGGATGGGAAATCATCAAATAACTCCTCCCGCTCTGGGCGGAGCAGGAGGGAGTGTCAGACTTTTACTGACTAAAACCCATCCATGTTCCTTCATCGCCCTTTGTGTTCCGGAGCCACGGTATCTCTTTCGAACAGTCCCGCAACCCCGGGGACTCACATGGTCCTCACATTCACAATATGAATGTCAATAAAAAACATCATTAAATGCCACAATAAGAATAAAAAAAAGTAAAATACTTAACAAAATAAGTACCTATTCATGTCAAATCAGTAAATGTCACATAAAATAATAAAAAATAAAGTAAAATTAAAAAATGTCATGATCAATTCTTTCTATTTAGGTGATCATCGGCTTCGTCTTTTCCCAACTATGTTTGGGTCGGCTTGTAGTCTATCCAGATGCAGTTGAATACCAGTATTTTACATTTAGCGACTGCCTGCCTACCTGACCTTTACAACCCAGTTAGGGGGGTAATATGATACATCCTGGTAAGACTGGTTGTCAGACTTTATTAGAATTATAATGATAGTGAATAAATAAGCAATTTCTCTCTCTTATTTCTTTTTAACAGACTTCTAAAAAAAGAAGAGGTTATGTACTATGTAGCCAGCATGCCAGCCAGCATTTTTTTTTAGTATGTAAGTACACCGATTTTTCGGTGATTAGGTACTGGTCTGATTTGAGTGAGGAGTTCGTGGCTAAATAATAACAGCCGCTCGGGTCGATCGTTAGGTTTCTTTAACAGTCGTTAGGTAGTCAGAGACCCAAAAAAGTCTGACAACCAGTTTTACCAAGGGTATCGTATTACCCGGTACTAACTGGGTTGTGGAGGTCAGATAGGCAGTCGCTCCATATAAAATACTGGTATTCAGCTGCATCCGGTAAAACTGGAAGCCAACCCCAACATAGTTGGGAAAAGGCTAGGCAGATGATGACTGGTCTGATTTGAGTGATTCTTTTTTAGGGTTCCGTACCCGAAGGGTACCGGGACCCTATTACTAAGCCTCCGCTGCCGCTGTACGTCCATCCGTTCGTCAGTCTGTCTATCAGCGAGCTGTACGTACCTATCTCATGATCCCTTAAAGGTAGTGTAAGCTTCTATTAAACATTGTGCATTTTTAAAATACATTGGCCAAATTCATTAAAAATAAGTTGTGTATTCTATTAAAACTTGTTGATATAAGGAAGTTTGAATTAACGTAAAATATTAATAATTGTTTATTGCACTATAAATAATGTTGATTTTTACGTGTATTTTTAGAATAATCCTATAAGTATTGTATTTGTAATATTATTCTTACTGTTATCTTAAATTCGTAGCTCAATTGTGACTTCCGATACGGTAATGGCGGCAAAATGTCGTTGGTAGTCAGTTTACTAGGTACTGCTGGCAATCTTACTTATGTTATGCCCCTTTGGTGATTCCATGGCAGTCATCTTTGAGCTACGAAGCGAGTTTGTTTAGATTATCATTGTGTAATACGAATAAAAGTTATTACGAAGAAGAACAGTTTTTGGATTTTAAATAAACGTTCAACAGAAGACGGTTGAAATTTTCACAGAATGTGTATTTTTGTTGGCCGCAATAACAACAATAATAAAAATAAATTAAAAATTAATGGGGACTCCCCTACTACGAATGGTGCGGAACCCTTCATGCGCAAGTCCGACTCGCACTTGGCCGGTTTTTAAGTTAAAGCAATGGCACAAGCTCTCTTTTATATACAGGGGCTATATTTATAAATATTATTACAATCCTTCCACTATTATAATATTTACTTAATTAAACCAACACAAATACCTAACAGAAACCATCCCACTTATTAATATTAACGTATAACGTATTAAATGTCTGTGCCAATAACTAACATTCTAATCATGCAATTTCGATGATAATTGGAATTATTTAACATTTAAGATAAAGAGAACGCCAGTCGAAATGACGACGATAGTCATTAATATTTCATGATTATGATGTTGTGTTGATGTTATCGAATCCTTTAACACAGGTGTTTTAATTTTAATTATAGGTTAAATCGCATCATCATTTTGACTCATGACTCTAAAGGAAAGGTCACTATTGTGCTCCTATTTAACATCCATGGGTGTGTGTGTGTGTGTGTTGTAGCCGTGTGGTATCTGGCAGAGTAAAATAGAACCAACCCATTACACTCACGGGTGTCGTATAAGGCGACTAGTGTCTGAGGCAGAACACCTTGCGCCTCCGTAGACCAGAGAATGGGCAGCAGCGTTTTCTGTTAGTCTATCATCACTGCGATCTCCAATCCGCCTGCCAAGCGTGGAGATTACGGCAAATTCCTCCCATCATGAGAGAGGCTTATGTCCAGCAGTGGACGTTATGGGCTGTTGTAGTAGTAGTAGTAGGATGTGAATTCTTTATCAGACGCTTCAATTTTCCTTAATTTTTGCCTTTCAATAGGCCATCTTTCACACCAAGTAAAACGTCTGAACACAAAATGAATCCACCGATGCTGATTTCGCGCATTCAGGATCTTTTAGCTGCTCATAAAATGATCTAAAAAAGAATTGAAATGATCAGATAAACATTCATTCCTGTGTTATTTCTGGTGAACATAATGACGTGGGACATAACAATTATTAAACATATGAATCCATTACATATCAAGCTTCCTCCGTACCTCGGAAAGCAGGTAAAGCGATTGGTACCGGCTGTCATTTGTTGATCTTTGACAGTGGCCCGGAAGTCTGACAATCATTCTTACCAAGAGGAATCGTACCAATTACCCAGTACTACTAACTGGGTTGTGGAGGTCAGATAAACAGTCGCTCCAAGTAAAATACCAGTATAGGCTTGTGTCCTTAATTTTTTTTTAATTAAACACTGTTTTAAGCTTTCACGGTTTAAAACTAAACTTATATTGTCACTTACGGGATATCTACCGTGATTGTTGATCTCCAGTCAACCCGCGATCATGACGCTTGCAACAGCGTTGAAATATCGGGAGCTCAAAACAATGAACAATCACGGAAGATATCCCGTAAGTGACAATATAGTTTTAAAATCTAATTAGTCCGTCAGTTCATACGTATCAAAAAATATTTGACACGTAGGTAAACAGTATAGTTATTGGCCAGTTAAGCCACCTCAAGACACTATTTATAATATATAAAAATATAAAACGGGTAGATGTAAATGAAATAATTTTTAAAATATATAACATTAACGTATTTATTCAATGGTATGGCTTACATACTCTTTTACCATACACGTTTTTAATAAAGTCAACATAAAGATACAAATATTGAATTATCGGTTATTGGCCACCATAATCACATTAATTGGCTATGTAATGTTACAGTTATTGGCCATAGAAAACAAAATAATAAAATTAAATTATAAAATAAAAACTTTAACAAAAATCCAATAACCCAGCGAGGGTTATTGGATTAAAAATGTTGTCATCATCAGATGGCTCGGAATCATCGTTAATTACGTAACATTTGTGGCATATAAAATCTACTAATTCGTCATCATCATCAACAAACAGTGAGTATCTAGTTTCATATAATTATTTTGATATGATGCTAATGAGATATTAATGAGATTAAGGTCTTATTGGAAAGGTAATATAATCTAATTTATTTTTAAATAAAAAAAAATGTAAAAAAGTTAATAATTTTTCCACAAATTAATAATTTATTAGCAAAATGTCCGTTTTTATCGCTGGTTTCAAGTTCTACATTATTTTTAGGGTATCAAATTATAATTATTTATCTTTATTTTTGGTTAAATAGGTTCCATATCTATTCAGCTATTCATTGTAGAGTTTATATAGCTATATCTCTTGTAGTTTGCGATCGTCAAGTGTTTTTATAGAATTGCGAATTTTTGCGAATAATTCGCAAATCGTTAGCGCGGTCGGCGCGGTTCGTTGCAAAAAATATACGCTTTTAGCGCTATTGACGCTGTTCAATGGATAAGCATGAGTGATTTTGTGCAAACTAAAAATAAAAAATATTATAGTTATTGGCCTCCTTTTTTGTATAGAAAATTATTCCAGACTTCATAGTACTTGGCCTATGCCAATAACTATTTACACAGCCCTAAAATGAGTGACAAACGAATATAATGCATAGTATAACAGACAGTAGAGTTTTTTATCACTATAAACGCATTTTGTTTTGGGTGAAATTAATATAGTAATTGACATAGGGGGCCATTTACTGTAAATGTAATTTAAATTATTGACAGTAATTGGCCACTACATTTTTTTAAGGTTATGTTATGATTTTGTCGTTTTACACTTCAAATACGCGTACTATGCATATCACTCTATATATTGTACGGATTTTAAATCACTGAACTTTGTGAATTAATTTCAGAATATGATATTCTAAAATTATATGATCTTAACATTTATTAAACAAACTTACCTATTTTCGATACCGGCACGAAAAAACCACAGACTAAAAAAGAACGAGTTCACCTAGCGGTGTTTTACCGAAACATTTTGACAGTTAACAATTGTGTTGCCATAGTGCATTTTAAAATTTACCATGTAGTAATGTGGCTTGCTAGTTTTTCAATACCGATGTTGAAATGGCTAATAACTATGTAGGGGCCAATAACTATACTGTTCCCCCTATTTTTCTTTTGTTACGTAAACCAAAATTGACGAAGATACGACGCTTTTAATATTCTCAATACGTCACGCCGTGCAACAGCAGAGGCTACTACACGGTGGGCTATGCCGATGATCTGACCATAATAATAAACGGCACACACGAAAACACACTATGCAACCTTATGCGCCAAGCCCTAAGGATAGTAGAAGACTGGTGCAAGGAATACAGACTAGCAGTGAACCCTACCAAAACCGAACTCGTCCTCTTCACAAAGAAAAGGAAGCTGGCAACGTTACAATTACCAAGCTTCTTTGGGACAACCCTAAGCCTATCGACTGAAACCAAATACCTGGGTATCTTTTTGGACAAGCAGCTGAACTGGGCAAAACACACCGAATACACCATCACAAAAGCCAGTATAGCCTTAAAATTATGGCAATGTAAGAGACTCCTCGGGAGAAATTGGGGCATAAGCCCCAAAATCACCTACTGGCTATACACCACAGTTATCCGACCAATCATTACATACGGCTCTTTAGTTTGGTGGCCCAGGACCAACCTAAGTACGACCCAAAAGGATCTCGAGAAACTACAAAGGTTTGCCTGCGTAGCAATCACCGGCAGCATGAGAACTTCCCCCACTGCTGCCTTACAGGCGATGCTGGGGCTACCACCTCTACACCTCGTCGTAAGAGAGGAGGCGGCCATAGCGACTTTCAGACTCGAAGTATCTGGCACCCTAAGTAACGATTCCAGAATTAAACACACACGCATCAGAGAAGATGCTATCAAACAACAGCCCATGATGGCACCCACACATCACCCAGCATCACCCAGCGACAGAATCCTGAAGACCCACTGCTTTCAAAAACACTACAACACTCTGAGTAGTCATAAAACTCCGCTGTGAGCTCTATCACAGCGGAGTTTTATGACTACTCAGGTACGAACGAGCTAAGAATCTACACTGATGAATCAAAAACCGACGATGGGACAGGTTTCGGGGTGTTCTCCGACGACCTAAACATTAAAATAGCCAAACCCCTTGGAATACTCAACTCTGTTTACCAAGCAGAGTGTGTGGGTATCATCCAAGCGGCACACGCTATAGAGGCCAGGGAGGTTACGGATACCAATATTCGAATACTCTCCGACAGTGCCTCAGTCCTTCAATCCTTAAAGAGTAATCAGATAACGTCGAGACTGATACTAGAATGCCAAAATGCCCTAGAACGAATCACTGTACTAAACCATAACACGGTAACATTACAATGGATCAAAGGTCACAGTGGACCATCACTGGACGCTGTTCACTAAATAAACACTTCCACACCCTAGGAATCACTGACAGTCCCCTATGCAGAGCATGCATGGAGGCGGAGGAAACGGTGGCGCATGTGCTCCTTGAGTGCACTGGCGTTACCAAGATTCGCAAGGAGACCCTGGGAACACCAAGATTCCTTGCGGACGCCCTGAGAAGACCGGGAAGTTTTAACTGCTTCTGGAGGGAAACCAAAACCCCATGATAGATGATAGATAGTCACGCCGTGCTATAATTTTTAGTGCGTTCTGACGTCACGAGCCCCCACTCTCGAGTTCTGATGCGTTTTATCTTTGTCATAAGTATAGATTTACAAAAACAAAAAATAAGTGTCCATTATTTTCCAATACTTTAGCTGACGGACTAAATAGATTTGCAATTTATTGATGGTGGAAACTAGCCTATTAAGCTGCATTCAGTTAGACTGGAAGCCGACCCCGACATAGTCTGGAAAAGGCTAGGCAAATGATGATGGATCGAAATGCTAACAAAGTAACAATAACCAAATCATTTTAGACGTAACAACCGGTATTTAGGTTGTACTGAACAGAATCAATCATACATAAATGATGCTATTAATAGTAAATGCAATAGTTATTCTCAAATAACGAGGCAGTAGAATGTGTTCGTGGGATGGGCTTGAGAACTGGGTCGGTTATAATTTGTATTATACGACGTAAGGGTTTGGGTTGATGAGTGAGTTTGTTATACAGTTGATTAAGCGGATTAACTCGAGTGTTAATACATTCAAATATACTAAGGTACGATAAATGGGATCAAGCGAACACCATCGTAGTCATCTTGCAACAACCAAATGGTAAAAAATTACGAGTCAAACTTGGGATATGGTAAGTCATTTTGCTATTGTGACCTCTCTGAGACATGAGGTTTTAGTTTTTCTATCACATTTCTTCTGTAAGCTTCGCTATACAGAAAATAAAGTCTATTTCTGAATCGTAAATCTCTTCGGCTGTAATAGTATCGTTGATATTTAATTATTCGTGTTGATGACTGTTGCATTATTGGAAGTTCTCAAGCTACCTAATGTAATCTCGTAAAGTAGAGTTACCTAGACGGAACGGCAGTTGGGTGAGAGTGTCGAGCTGTGTGGGTCGCAAACTATGTTGCACATCAAATCCTGACCTCTGTGCCTCAAAAATTGCAGTCAATATGACCAAAGAGGACGTCGTAGAAGTATCAAAGTTTTTAGCCAACAATATTTTGAAGTATTGTCGTGCCAGTCACATGAAGAAGGAGACCTGATTGTATTACTGGGTGGCCTTTGACTGCTGAAACAGCGGTGGTAAAAGAAGATCCTGTGGGTTGTGGTTATAAAAGAAATTGTTGTTCGAAAAAGACAGCTTGCTAATCCCAATACACATGCATAAATCAGGAACCGGAGGAAACCGGCATGTCTTAGAACCAAAAAATTCGAAGACAATGTGACATCTACCAACCCGCACTGGGCCCGCGTGGTGGATTATTCCCTCTCATAGAGAGGAGGCCTGTGTCCCAGCAGTGGGAACATTAATAGACTGATGATGATGATGCATAAATCAAACTCTCTTGATATCAAAACCAAAGACAAAATATCCAGTCCAAATAATAAAAATGCAGTTGGGAAAGGATTACTATATTTTGTCCGAAACGTCATTGTAGATCCAGGGTCTCAGCAAAGGGCTTGAATACGTCAAAACTCAGACACTTGTCTTGTATTCCTTTGTTTATCTTTATGAAATGGGTATACCTATATCTCGGTCATCTTATTCCCTCCCTGGTTACGCCAGTAAACATACGTGTTTATTAACACCTTCATATCTTGCCCTTTCATCTTTGAAGCTCACCATATTCCATTCTGGTTTCTATTATAATGCAATTTACAAAGGGTCGGCCGCTCGAGAATTTTGTCCGTAGATGTAAACCTTGGTGATAGCTGTTTATAGCACAGTTTGGTAAATTAATATGGCCGCCATTTTCGGCTATCGGCAAAATCTGTTAAGTGATTATATCACTGTGTAGGGGCCCTTACGATTATATTAACATTCCAACCTTGGTTCTGTAATGCAATAATTAGTGTATTTTAGACGATATTATTATTGTGTGAATGTTGTTTAGAATTCGTGAATTGTTTTAAATGGCTGAGAAATACAGCTAATACATGATATTCTTCAATAACTAACTTGTTTGTGTAATTGTACCAAAGAGATGATAAACTGTCGACTGTTGAGTTCTCGACTTTGATTACAAAGTTGTAGTAATATTGTTATTTTAAGTGCATCGGGATATTTTCTGCTTTTGACAAAACTATATTTGAATTGCGACTAATATGTGGCTTCAGGAAATGTGCTCCTATCATTACGTGCCTGTGCAATATCTTCTATTACTAACTTCTTCCACATGTTTCTATGAATACTGGCCTATAACTGTGAAGTCGTAATACCAATATAGCTAGTACAACTACTCTTTACCGCTATTCCAGGCTCAAAATCTTCAATTATTCAGTAATCGCTGATCGAATGCATAGATTAAACATAACAGTCCGTCGAACCACTCATTCATTCTCTATGCTCCAATAAATATATAATCTGTGCTATTATTCTAAACGGGCCATCTTGTTAATGCCCACTAGTTGCTGGTCGCACCTCTAGCCGGTGTTGCCAGGCTCATTAGCATGAAATTTACTGTCCAATATCAATATTTCAATGCGATTAGAGTTGTGCTATAAATACCTTGGCTGAAAGGTCAGGTGGATATTTATTGCAGTGTAGTAGAATGTAAGCTTTGCTATGAAGTGATACCATTAAATTAGTGTGATAGAGAGTAACTACTAGTCTATGACTTGGGAAGGATACGTTGTGGGTCATTATGACCTCATAAAGGTGTGATTAAGGATGCGAGGTTTCCCGTTCTCATGAGATGTGAGCTGTGAAAGTTTTAATCTGAATAACTTGTCGTATTAGGTGATTAAACGACTACAGATATTGATGGATAGCAGAATAGTTGATTTGAAAGCAGGCTCAGGTCACATTTCGGTTATGCAAAGAATAAGAAACATAACTTAATTGAATGTCTTAAATGTCGTACGTCCTTTATTTCAAGTTTTGCTTATAGGTAGGTAAGCCTCAAGTAAATTGAATACAGCCTGTCACTTTAAGATTTTGCACATATCTTCCCACTTTGGTACCTAATCTCCCACCAATTGTCAAAACTTCGATCTGGAGTTAATGTGTTATGAGTTGAGCTTTTGCGATAATGAACTTTTAACGAAGAATTGCCAAACTTAAGTGGCAGTGGGCAGGGCACATTGCTCGCAGAACGGATGGTCGATGGGCCTGAAAAGTTCTGGAGTGGCGACCGTGAACCGGAAGAGTGCGTTGGAAGGCCTCCCACTGGGTGGACCGATGACCTGGTGGAGGTTGCGGGAATCCGCTGGATGCGAGTCACACAGGACCTGTCAATGTGGCGACACTTGGGGGAGGCCTATGTGCAGCAGTGGACGTCGTTAGGATGATCTGAATGATAATGGATTCCTATATTTGCCATTTCCCTGGGGGGGATCCACGAGATACAAATAATACCTGAATCCTGGAGCTATTTCCAAAAACCAGCGTCATGTCTTGAGAATATAAAAGGGACATAAAATACCTTTTATAAGAGCTCGCTGTGACTAATTTACAGTGACTTCTTACGTCTTATTTACAGTCGTCCATTTTCACAGCCCATAAATTATTCTATTCCTAATATTTTACTGGTTTTATTGTCGAGAATTCTATTTTGGTGGGCCCAAAAATAGTTTGGATATCGAGCGATGCAACTACATATTTGGACCATAAATATGAGAGTATCGAGCAGAGACATTATAGTTCTGTTGTTGTGACGTAGCGTGAGGTACAATGCTGGCCGGTTGACGATATTGGTAGAGTGGCTAGATGAGAGTTTGCTTAGGGTGGATCTGGTATGGCGTGGTGTGGCGTTTGGAGAAGAATATTATACAGGGTTAGTTTACAATGACCTGCCAAAATTTAAAATTAAGATCTAGATATCAAACCAAAAGTGCATTTTAAATATTATTGTCGAAAAAAATAAAATAATGGTATTCGTTTGAAAATGTCCTTGCACTTGTGTGCGTGCAGGTACAGGAATTAAATTTTATTTAAAAAGAATATTGTATTTTTTCATTGTAACGAAAATATTATCGATTCTAAACCATTTCTGAAAATTTGGCCGGACATTGAAAACTAACCCTGTATTTCTCCAAACGCCACACCACGAAGATGAAGAAAATCAGCAGTGGAGTACTATGTGTGAGTCTATCTTTCAGGCCCCAACGAGATTTATCAAAAGGTGATAGCTTTTTTAGCCGTGTGGTATCCGGCAGAGTAGAATAGAACCAACCCATTACACTCACGGGTGTCGTATAAGGCGACTAATGTCTGAGGCAGAACACCTTGCGCCTCCGTAGAGCAGAGAATGGGCAGCAGCGTTTTCTGTTAGTCTTTCATCACTGCGATCTCCAATCCGCCTGCCAAGCGTGGAGATTACGGCAAATTCCTCCCATCATGGGAGAGGCTTATGTCCAGCAGTGGACGTTATGGGCTGTTGTTGTTGTTGTTGATAGCTTTTCTTAAAGACATTATTTTGTACCAAAATAAAATAAATAAGATATATTTTGTATCTCGACAGTTTTTGATTGAATGACGTTTTTATGAAGTGTCTAGCTAGCGGGCCCCTTATAGTAATTTTTATTGTTATTAAACTTTCAGATCGCCCAATAGTACTTGCAGTTAGAAACCATTAAAGAGTTAATTACAAATCCAAAATGTAGTCTTTCTATGAGCTATACTTGAGAAGATATTCGGCTACGCCAAACAGGCCCAGTTAACGCCTGACATAATTATTAATTAGTAAGTTAATAGGGAAGATGACACCATAAAACAATAATTCCAAGACACCAATTTCTATAAAAACACTTTATTTTGGGCCTGAAAACCCGATTTATTTTCAATTAATTGCAAAATTCGATTTTTGGTTGCTTTGAAATCAATGAATAGTTGAGTCATTGAGTCGACTAAACAGTGATGTCACAGTTTGCTATTGCCATACAAAAACTATGAGAGACGTTTTGACAGCTCTTAAAAAGTATCTCAATTGATTGGTGTGTCATCTACCCCATTATCTTACATGTTTCCGAGTATATTGGCGGGACAATAAAAAAAACAACCCACTATCTACACAGAGACCAACAAGGCAATATTTCTTGAAAAGGTGTACCGTAAAACCATCAGAATGGTGCTGAAAAGACGTAGGTATGCGCTTTCATTAACCAGGTATTTTACCAAAGGAGATTTTGAAAGATAACCGTTTATGGTCCGAAGTAGTTTAAAGTCGGAATCAGCTGCAACTAACGGCTGTAAGCCTGCAATATAAGCGATCTACCTGTATTTACTTTTGCCGCGAACGCTTGATGGGAATGATTTAATACGTTGCTCAGTTAACACTTTACTTTATTGTGTAATTTTAACATGAATATGCATTATTTTATCCCTTTCCTACTTCGCTAGCTAGATGTTTATCTTCGCTATCAGCCTGTAATTGTTCGGTTTTTCCGGTGTGACTAGGTAATTAATCCCGGCTTCCTAGATATATTCGCAACGATGGTTAAGTAGATTTTAAGAAGGAAGTAGGTGCCATTTGCTGGCTACATGAGTATACTTATACGAGTATATGCTTATATATGCTGTAATAAGAAAGAAAGAAAGAAAAAAAGAAAGAAAGAAAGAAAGAATAATATATATTTGACGTCAGATAAAAGCACACACATATTAAAAAAAAAACTTAAGTATACTTATAAGTATGCCTATTTGCTATGGCGGGTCCACACCCGCATATAAATTCGCATTTAGAGGAGGACATTTACCAATTATTGAACCTTTCCCTGGCTAAAGTTTTATAGTTTGGGAGATATTTCATTTTTTATACTTTATTGCGTTTTTTTTGCATTATTTTAGTAAGTAGTTTTTTATTATTTGTTGGTAGTCATAAACATTGGTGTATAAAATACTTCGGAACTTCCCTCAAACTAGGGTTCAAAAATAAGATAGAAGGGTTTTCTATTGTATCTGTTTGTTTCTGTTTATCCTGTGTGAGTCAATAAATACTTTTCTTTCTTTCTTTCTTTAAAATAAATAAATAAGTAAAAAGTCTAAAGTAAGGTCTAATAATTAGCAAATGACCTCCTCTATATTGTGAATTTGCTATGGCGGGTCCAAATCCAGTCAACCTATATAGTCTTAAATAATACTCAATCGTAAAAATACACTTAAGGTGACACAGCTCACAGGCTCGAACTCATTGGTGGGCGTGACCAAAAAGCACGCTGTCTCACCTGGCATCGTGCCCGACAGAGATAGTATCAGTGATGAGCAGTTAGACGCTAGTCTTCACGCACGTCTAGTTCGTACGTACACACACAGCGTTCCGAACCGTTCCGAACAAAAACGAAGTTACACGATGCACACAATTGATATGAAAACAGTAGCGTTTGTCTTTCTTGAGTACATGTACTGCTCTGCTAGAGTATGCTCTCCAGCAGAGCCACAATCAATGTCTATTTTATTATTACATATTGCACGTAGGTACACACGCACGTACGTTAGCCATGGGGTATCCGGCAGAGTAGAATAGAACCAACCCATTACACTCACGGGTGTCGTATAAGGCGACTAATGTCTGAGGCAGAACACCTTGTGCCTCCGTAGACCTGAGAATGGGCAGCAGCGTTTTCTTTTAGTCTTACATCACTGCGATCTCCAATCCGCCTGCCAAGCGTGGAGATTACGGCAAATTCCTCCCATCATGGGAGAGGCTTATGTCCAGCAGTGGACGTTGTGGGCTGTTGTTGTTTCACGTACAGCGATAACGATATACGTTGATACGTTGATGTACGTTTGACGTACATCATTTTAAGATATAATTGATCGATTTCTAAGATAGTGGCTCCGTGGCACAGCATAACACCATTCGACGCCAGCTGGAATCGCCGAGAAATCAGCAAGTAGGTATCTACCAACTCGTACTAAAGTAGTAGGCGCTGCGTCATCGTTTTGTACCTGTATGGCTCTCTAAGAACCTAATATAGATTGCTTATTATGTTTAGTTTTCCCCGGGTGGTCATGCATGCAGCGATCGCTCAAGAGTTCACGACGCTGCCGCCGCGACGACACATGCTTACTTGAAAGTTCATCGCAGTTTATGTCCGATTGCAGCAGCATAACCAGCCTATAATGCTCCCACTGCTGGGACACAGAGCTCCTCTCTGTGAGAGGGAATGCGGGCCCAGTGCGGGTTGGTCTTATGTCAGAGTGGATACCTAATGTAATTAGTTTTGCCTACATAAATTGTTTTACAAAAATACTTACCTGTCTTTTTACTTTTTTAGGTTTATAATTATGCTCAATATCACTAAATGTAAACACATGTTTTCATCAAGACAAATGACAAATCATGATTTTTTTCTTAGTATTTACATTTTAGAGTCCATGACAAAAATAATAGTCAATTTCGTCAGACGGACAGACAGACAGATGGACGGACTGACAGACGAACAGACAGGTGGATAGACAGACGAACCGACAGACGGACAGACAGATGGACAGCGGAGCCTTAGTAATAGGGTGCCGTTTTTACCCTTTGCAGTTTGTCTATGTCACATGAAGGAAATTAAAAAAGCTATTGGCATACTTTTAGAGCATGAAAAGTGAAAACTACTTAAATATAATTATATAGAAAACGATTATAGAATAATTTAATGCCCAAAAAGTATACATATTTTCATTAGTCAATTTAGTCAGACGGCCAGACAGACAGATAGACAGCCAGACGGACAGACAGACAGACAGACGGACAGATATACAGACAGACAGACAGATGGACAGCGGAGTCTTAGTGATAGGGTCCCTTTTTACCCTTTGTCTTTGTCACATGAAGGAAATTAAAAAAAAAAACTAATTACTTTCACTCCTTAGAGACTAAAAGGGTCACTTTAGTCCCACTTCGTAGGGCTATAATGGCGTACTTTTAGAGCGTGAGAAGTGAAATCTACAATGTATGGAAATCGAATAAAGAATAATTGAATGCCCAAAAAGTATACATATTTTTGTTACTAAAAATATATATTTTTTTAGTTAGCCTATTCTGTCCCACTGCTGGACAAAGGCCTCCCACATTCCTTTCCAACTCTCCCGTTGTTTTGCCTCCTCCGGCCAATCAGTCAGGAACGAGTCCGTAAAAAAAATATTATTATACATAAATATTTAAAATGTAATAAATTTACATTTTTAATTTTTTATTAACAAAATTATAAATAAAATTAAAAGCATATAAAATAGGTAGCCCGCCAGCATCGGGAACAGGGTCCAAGCTGCTGGTGGTTAGGGCTCTTGAGAGAGGAACCTCCTAACAACACGCGCCGTGTCCAGAAGAACTGCTTTCTGAAACAAGCGCTTGATCCAGCTGCCTAGCGAGGGTCACCTCAGATGTTAGTTGAGGCTCTTGTCCAATTAAATTATTAATATTATGGAATTACATAATAACACAATTACTGACATTGTTTCTTTTTACGTCTGCGGTGTGTAATTACCGCCACTATAGCTCAAAATAAATGATTCCTAATAAACAGAAAAATAGTAAGGTATTTATGGTACTAGCCGTGCCGTGCCGTGCCGTGTGGTATCCGGCAGAGTAGAATAGAACCAACCCATTACACTCATGGGTGTCGTATAAGGCGACTAATGTCTGAGGCAGAACACCTTGCGCCTCCGTAGACCAGAGAATGGGCAGCAGCGTTTTCTGTTAGTCTTTCATCACTGCGATCTCCAATCCGCCTGCCAAGCGTGGAGATAACGGCAAATTCCTCCCATAATGGGAGAGGCTTATGTCCAGCAGTGGACGTTATGGGCTGTTGTTGTTGTTGTATGGTACTAGTGTGGAAAGTTGGTTTTTACAAACGAGTAGACGAATGTAACCGTAATTTACGCACGTGTACATTGTAATACAAGGGGCTAAAATGACTCTCACGCGCATGATGGCGTCCACCGTAGAGCGCCCCTTGCGGAAACCAAACTGGTGTTCCGCAACCAATTACAGTGTTTATGCCTAGTATAAACGTAGGTAACTTATTACGCGATAACACTGTATCTAATGATACAGTGTTTTAAAAAGATCAATAATTATATTACCCTGTATTGTATTGAGTGCAGGCTGTTAAGTAAGTCCATTATTGTTAAGCTAAGATCGTATTCATCTTCATCATCATTTCAGCCGAAAGGCGTCTACTGCTGGACATAGGCCTCCCTCAAGTGTCACCACATTGACCGGTTCCGTGAGACTCGCATCCAGCGGATTCCCGCAACCTTCACCAGGTCAGCGCTCCACCTAGTGGGTGGCTTTCCAACGCAACATCTTCCGGTTCGCGGTCGCCACTCCAGAACTTTTTGACTCCATCGGCCATCCGTTCTGCGAGCAATATGCCCTGCCCACTGCCACTTAAGTTTGGCAATTCTGCGGGCTACGTCGGAAACCTAGGTTCTCTTACGGATGTCTTTTTTCTGATTCGATCACGCAAGGAAACTCCGAGCATAGCCCTCTCCGACGACTTCAAGCCTTCTGATAAGGCCCTTTGTGAGCGACCACGTCTCGGTCCCGTATCTAATCACTGGCAACACACACTGGACTTTCATCTTGAGACACTGCGGTGAGTGGGACGAGAAGAACCACGCAACTTCCTGAACGCTGCCAAACCGAGTCGGTTTCGACGATTGACAGAGGAGGTTCTCGAAATTAGATCTACCTAACTGGACCGTTTGTCCCAGGTACACATAATAATCTTCTACAGCTTCGAGTGTAGAGTCTCCGATCTTGAAAGGAGTGGGTGTTTCTCGTAGTCCACAAACGCTAAACAGAGAGGCAGGTTATATATACTCTTCGGTCTTCTTTATAACCTGCCGCAGCGTATGTATGTGATCCACGGTGCTAAAACCTTTTCGGAAACCGGCTTGTTCGGGAGGCTGAAAATCGCAAAACCTGCGCGCGAGACGATTCGTGATGACTCTTGAAAATAACTAATAGCTATGGCTAAGAAATGAGATAGGCCTTCAGCCGGGCATTGTCGCCATTCTTGAAGAAGAGTACCACCAAACCCGTGCACCATGCCTGTGGCATTTTCCCCTCAAGTATTACGGAATTAAACAACTTCTGAACGGCCTTAAGTACCGGTTTTCCAACCGCCTTCAGGAGTTCGGCCGTAATTCCGTCATCACCCGGTGTCTTGTTGTTTTTAAAACACAAAACAAAACGAAGGTCATATTTAATACCCATGTAACACCCACTCCTATTAAGATCGGAGACTACACTAGAAGCCGTAGACGATTATGTGTACCTGAGACCTGAGACAGACGGTCCAGTTAGGTAGGTCGTAGGTCTAACTTCAAGAAAGAGGTCAATCGTTGAATTTGACTCGGCTGGGCAGCGTTTGGGAAGTTGCGCGGTATCTTCTCGTCCAACTTACCGCAGTGTCTCAAGAAGAAAATCTCTAGCCAGTGTATATTGCCAGTCATTACATACGGGACCGAAACGTGGTCGCTCACAATGGGCCTCATCAGAAGGCTTAAAGTCACCCAAAGGGCAATGGAGAGGGCTATGCTCGGAGTTTCCCTGCGTGATCAAGTCGGAAATGAAGACATCCGCAAGACAGCCAAGATTACTGACGTAGCCCGAAGAATTGCCAAACTTAAGTGGCAGTGGGCATTGCTCGCAGAACGGATGGCCGATGGGACCGAAAAGTTCTAAGTGGACCGATGACCTGGTGAAGGTTGCGGGAATACGTTGGATGTGAGTCGCCCAGGACCGGTCAATGTGGTGACACTTGGAGGGAGTTCTATGTCCAGCAGTGGACGCTTTTCGCCTGAAATGATGATGATGATGATTACTGGTGTCACTGCGCGTCACACGTAAACTGAACCGTCTTTAAACTTGCCGAAAAGGCCGGGGGCCTAGAATGACCAAAGAAAGAGCGAGATAACAATAATGTTGTCAGATCATAGTACGCTGGTGGGACGGTATCAACGTGCGAGTTACGCGTCGGTTCAAAACACTGTATCTTCAACAACACTCGTAGTTTGTTACGGCAAAATACTGTAAGCTTTTTTACAGTTTTTTAGCATGTTTAAACCATAACTTGAACGTAATACAGTGTTTTTTTGGTTGCCTTATCTTGCCAAATATACATTGTAATGAAAAAAATGTTGGTCACGGGTACTAAACAGACTTCAAGAAATTGATTGGGCGTTGTTAAGCTAAAACACTGTAAGTCGACTTACAGTCTTTTGGATTGGCACGGCAGAGCGGGCCTCTTACGATTATTTTTATTGTTATAAAACTTTCAGATCGCACAATAGTACTTGAAGTTAGAAACCATTAAAGAGTTAATTACAAATCCAAAATGTTTTCTTTCTATGAGCTATACTTCAGAAGATATTCGGCTACGCCAAACAGGCCCAGTCATATACTTATTTTACTCTATGGGCCCAGTTCAGCAAAATGCCAGACTAACGCCTGACATAATTATTAATTAGTAAGTTAATAGGGTAGATGACACCATAAAACAATAATTCTAGGACACCAATTTCTATAAAAACAGTTTATTTTGGGCCTGAAAACCCGATTTATTTTCAATTAATTGCAAAATTCGATTTTTGGTTGCTTTTTTTTGGTTGTTCATTGAGTCGACTAAACAGTGACGTCACAGTTTGCTATTGCCATACAAAAACTATGAGAGAACTACGTTTTGACAGCTCTTAAAAAGTATCTCAATTGATTGGTGTGTCATCTACCCCATTATCTTACATGTTTCCGAGTTTATTGGCAGGATAATGAAAAAAAAAACAACCCACTATCTACACAGAGACCAACAAGGCAATATTTCTTGAAAAGGTGTACCGTAAAACCATCAGAATGGTGTTGAAAAGACGTAGGTATGCGCTTTCATTAACCAGGTATTTTACCAAAGGAGATTTTGAAAGATAACCGTTTATGGTCCGAAGTAGTTTAAAGTCGGAATCAGCTGCAACTAACGGCTGTAAGCCTGCAATATAAGCGATCTACCTGTATTTACTTTTGCCGCGAACGCTTGATGGGAATGATTTAATACGTTGCTCAGTTAACACTTTACTTTATTGTGTAATTTTAACATGAATATGCATTATTTTATCCCTTTCCTACTTCGCTAGCTAGATGTTTATCTTCGCTATCAGCCTGTAATTGTTCGGTTTTTCCGGTGTGACTAGGTAATTAATCCCGGCTTCCTAGATATATTCGCAACGATGGTTAAGTAGATTTTAAGAAAGAAGTAGGTGCCATTTGCTGGCTACATGAGTATACTTATACGAGTATATGCTTATATATGCTGTAATAAGAAAGAAAGAAAGAAAAAAAGAAAGAAAGAATAATATATATTTGACGTCAGATAAAAGCACACACATATTAAAAAAAAAACTTAAGTATACTTATAAGTATGCCTATTTGCTATGGCGGGTCCACACCCGCATATAAATTCGCATTTAGAGGAGGACATTTACCAATTATTGAACCTTTCCCTGGCTAAAGTTTTATAGTTTGGGAGATATTTCATTTTTTATACTTTATTGCGTTTTTTTTGCATTATTTTAGTAAGTAGTTTTTTATTATTTGTTGGTAGTCATAAACATTGGTGTATAAAATACTTCGGAACTTCCCTCAAACTAGGGTTCAAAAATAAGATAGAAGGGTTTTCTATTGTATCTGTTTGTTTCTGTTTATCCTGTGTGAGTCAATAAATACTTTTCTTTCTTTCTTTCTTTAAAATAAATAAATAAGTAAAAAGTCTAAAGTAAGGTCTAATAATTAGCAAATGACCTCCTCTATATTGTGAATTTGCTATGGCGGGTCCAAATCCAGTCAACCTGTATAGTCATAAATAATACTCAATCGTAAAATCTGCTCAAAAGTACATGATGTGGTGCTGAACTGCTGATTTAGTAACAGATTTAATCTTTCCACTGTCTTTTTATCAACTTTTGCAAATCTTAGAAAACATAGGAAATTGACAAAGATTGGCATATTTTATAGTACTTAAAATGTCACGTACGGGATATCTTCCGTGATTATTTATTAATTTTTGAGCTCCCGATATTTCGACGCTGTTGCAAGCGCCATGATCGCGGGTTAACTGGAGAAAGCGGTTGGCTGGAAAAAATTGTTAGGAGCAGACAAATCTGTCTACCCTCTTTCTTTGTATTTTGCTACGCGCACTACTGGTGGAACTCGACACTAAGATATCCCGTAAGTGACATTTTAAGTACAGTTATGCACCGTGAAAGCTTATAACTGTTTGGCATATTTATATTTTTTTTTTCAAAGCAGACTACTCTGTACGTACAGATCCCAACAGTACTACTTAGACACATAATACCTAAGCCGCAAGTAAAGATATACCTCCGTCCATCCAAACATAAATTAAAATAAGTGATAACTAGCCAGCAGATCGCTCAGTGTCCCCTGGAGCCGTCGCAAATTACCATGTTTTATCCGCAAGACTTGGGGCTAGGATACGTCCCTCTTAAATTATAAGACGAAAGCAAATGAATAACTTGTCGCTACAGATGAACATATTATCTCTGTTGAGATTTTAACGGCGACGAGTTTTGCTAGTTTTGAAGATGTAAATAGTTGAGACTGGAAATGACTGGATATTGATGCAAATATAACAACAGCGGTACGGGTCCATCTTCTAGGTTAAATAACACGTGTCAAGGTCGATACGTTCCTGCCGGGGTTGCGGGACTGTTCGAAAGAGATGCCGTGGCCTCGGAACACATAGGGCGATGAAGGAACATGGATGGATTTTAGTCAGTAAAAGTCTGACACTCCCTCCTGCTCCGCCCAGAGCGGGAGGAGTCATTTGATGATATCCCATCTGAAAAAAAAAAAGGTCGATACGTTATGATCACAAAATCACCTACTACACATGACGTCATGCTTAGGAAAGCACGTGAAGCCGTTGGTTCTGGCAGGCATGTAGATGGTATTAGGTCTTTGAGAGACCTTACGCATAGACCATGGTCAGTAGATTAAAGTCTGGTAATTAGTCTTACTAATCAAAATACTTGTATTCAGCTGCATGCGCTTAGATTGGAATCCAACCGCAATATAATTAGGAAACTACGCAAAAATTATTGCTAGGAAACGATTTTTTTTTGAGGTGAAACATCTCGTTTTACGGTAGGAGTCAATGTAACGCACTCAAAACGTGCTAATGGTGCATTATATATAGGGGTCTTGGAGATTTTTAAAGTAGAGTAATAATCAGAGGTAGAGTAATAATAACATTTAGAACTTGTATTAAAAACGGGTCCACCCTTTATAGCAGAACTTTTTATGTCATAATATTACTTTGCATAACAGCGGATAGCATAAACTTCATTTCGCAGAAAATCGTTTGGCAGACACTCATTTATCATTTATTCAAAACTCATAATTTTGTAAGGCAGAATCATCTTTAGGCATAAATTTCATATGCATAAGAATTAAAAGTAGAACCATCTTAGCGCAGAAAGTTCACAGCCAGAATCATCTTTTGGCATAAATTTTATATCGATAGTCACTAAAAGCAGAACTATCATATCTCAGAAAGTTTACAGTTAGAATCATCTTTTAGCATACATTTCTTATGCATAACAATGGAAAGACTCATCTATCACATCCACATCACAGAAAATTCATTAAAACAGTTGATTGTGAACATGTGGTTTTTATTTTACTGTAAGCAGGAGGCAAACATGCAAACAAGCATACATCTTGCATGCAGCAAGCATGCAGTATGCAAACAAGCATGCAGTATGCAAACAAGCATGCAGTATGCAAACAAGCATGCAGTATGCAAACAAGCATGCAGTATGCAAACCAGCATAAAATATGCAAACATGCACACCAGCATACACCATTCATGAAGCAAGCATGTAGCATGCAAGCAAGCATGCAGCATGCAAGCAAGCGAGCATGCAACATGCAGCAGGCATGGTTTCTGTCACGGCTCCGGCGCTGCGGGGCTCCGGCGGTCCCACGCGAACTTATCGTCGCAGATGTGTTTAACGCTCACCACCGCGGCGAGTGTTACAACAACCTGCTCCTCAACTCGCGGGCCGCCTCGCCCCTCCGCGCCTACGCGATTTTAAATTACACTCTAGGGGTAGGGCAGATAAGACTACGTAAAGTCGGTTTTGGAGCGATTCGTTTCTGTCACTAACTTTTGTAGATCATATTACTTTTTAAGACAATATTTAAATGTTTGGTTAAAAATGCTATTTTATAGAAATGGCAATAATGCCAAATACAATTATTCCAAATGAAATTCTGCCATTTTCGTAATATGCCAAGTGAAATTGTGCGAAATTTGAACATTGCCAAAGGTAATTATGCCAAATAAAATATTGCCATTTTAAAAGTATGCCGTTGTAAATTCGGAAATACAAACATTCTGCCAAACAATAACTATATTAAATATTTTTTATGCCTTAAAAATATTCGTTTAAAGAAGATTATGCCAAGTGTGTTATGCCAAATAAATTTCGGAGTATCAAGATTCTGCCAGATAGAAGGAACCCATTCAAAACAACTGTGAAACAGTTGGAACTTTGATTTAATCTCCGTCCTTCTAGTTACGGAGATTAATCAAAGTTGCGATCATTTTTATTCTGGACCATAACAGGGATGTTATGGTCCAGCATAAAAATGATCGCAATGACTATATCATTGTGGGATTTGTAATAAAAGATGTTTGAAGTCTTCAGATATAATAGTTTATATTAGCAGTAATTAATTAATATTAAAATTCAGGTACAGAGAGACGTGCTCCGTCCACGGTCTTCATTGGTAGGGGGGTTGCCATACTTGCCATAGCCTATATCATAGATAATTAAAACAAGTTGACATCTGTCAAACGCTAGTGACGTTCTGTTACTATACAATGACATGAAGAACAAGTAGAAGTCTCGGCTTTACACCATTTATTGCTGTAATGACCACCCAGGCCGCCTCCTGCAAATCGAATCTAGGTCCGTAATATTATTCTTAGTGTAAATAACTGGAAACAAGTAATTACAGAAGTAATGCGTGGTTGCGTCTGCGATGAAAACGATTGAAAAAAGTAGCAGTGTTGAAAGCTGTTTAAAACAAAAAAGCTTATAATAATACGTTATGGATACTCCATGGGACACAGTAAATTGATTTCTATTGAAATGTGTTGTTTTTACACAAAATGCATATGTGTGGGGTATAATGATAAGGTTTCGAACGGAAGACGTAGAAATTGAAATACGCGTAAAAGTAGCAAGAGTAGATAATATATCTTAATATTATTTGCTCTTTTAAGTGTACGAGTAATTTTAATGTCATTGTGATGGATTTACTGGCATAATGATGCGGGTATCGTGATAATATCGGATTTCATTACTTCAGACTTAAACATTAGTCTAGTGTCGTAATGGTTGTTATGACACTGGCTGTTTTAATGTTGACAATAAGCTAACTGTTTCAGATACTTTTATAGAGGATTTATAGCATGGGTTTCAATGATATTCTAATAAACAGATATGTTATACACCTACAAACCACAGAAAAAAGTGTGCCGCGAGGCAGAGCCAGCTCACATACACGCAGTGACGCAGAATAAAAGAAAAACAGGCCAATTGGCCTGTTTTCGAGTCTTCACGATTGCGCGCTCACAACATATCTGTTTAATAGATTATCGGCACTGGGCCTGCGTGGTGGATTATATTCCATACGCAAAATACGCGCTTTGGCGTGGAGTTGCGGACACCAGCCCGTTATACAATATACAATATATAATAGAATATCATTGATGGGTGTAGATAAACATTTGTTCTAAACTTCTAAGTTCATAATGAGGGATTTTCATTTTAGCTTTTCCCTAGTCGCTGGATAGATGGCGCTAGGAGTAAGCATGATAATGCAAGGAAAAGAACCTAAAAAAACTGATTTTAACAAAGCGCGAGAAATGTTGGTTATATTCGGAAGGTTAAGCAAATGAAAGTGTCAGTCAACGAGAGTATGTAACGTGACACAATGTTTTTTTTTCAAGCGTTTTGGCTTTGGCATAGTAAGTTCAACGCCATCTATAGAGTTCTTGGAAACTAAGTTTTTTTTTAAAACCTCAAAAGGAAAACCTCTCATTCTCCTGCCCTTAACCCAATTCATTTCTGGTCGGCGCAGCATATTATCTTCTTCCATACTTCTCTATAACTCGTCATCTCATCAGACACCTCCTTTCTTGCCATATCATCCTTTACACAGTCCATCCATCGTTTTTTTTTCTCTACTCTTATATCCACAATCATACTCAAAACTTAACGCACAAAACGCGCGCGCGCCTTAAATTCATTTTTTTGTCCACAGTTTAGAAAAAAAATGAATCTATCTATCATCAAAAAACGCTACAAATTTCAAGTAAACTTTTCATTTATTAGGACAAAGAAAGAGAAATTTTGAAAAAAAAACGAAATTCGAATTTCAAATCATACGCATTACGCGTACTTAAGTATGATTTGCATTTCGAACTTTAGATTTTTTTTTTTGCAAAAAAAAGAAAACAAAATTGCCATTTACTTCTACTCCGTTTACCTCGGTTTACCTAATACACCCATTTTTTTTGGAAAGTGATAAAAAAGTCATCCTGTTTTAGAATCGAATCAAAAATTCCACAAGAAGCTGTTCACCTCTCTGCGCCATCCAGGCTCAAGCTTACCCAAGAAGGCACAACACCGTAAAACAATTGATGAATGTCTCTATACCCAAGGTATACCTTATCAGTTTCCACTTTCAAGCAGCGAGTAAGCTGAGAGCTATCGCATTAGTCATGTCAAAGATCGCAATAGTAATATTTTGTGATAGTATCAATAACATTATCACGATTGCGTAGTCGATGATCGTCGAAGTGGGTACCTGTGTTGTGGAAGACAATATCATTAGTTTCACATGAGTCTATTTTCATTTAGATAAGTTGTACACGGATTCTTCAAGAAGCCGTCCACTAAGCCTTCTGTACATCAAAGTAAGTAACTTTAAGCAAAAAACATTGCTGTAGAACGAGTTTTTGTTTTGGGGTGAAAAATCACGTTTTACGGTAGGAATCTGTGTAATTCGCTCAAAACATTGTGCTGATGCGTGCAGTGAGGAGGTATTTAACATTAAAAAAATGCATTGAATAAAAATAAAACATTATTAAAAGTTAGGACTTTGACCGTTAATGGTGTCGATTTTGTTGTGCACATACTCAACTTAATTTAGGCTATTGCTATCTTTTACTAAAAGGAAGTGCGAGAAAGGACGGCTATAGCTATGAACTAAGTTAGAGATGTCAAACTAGTTTATGCCTTGCACTTAACCGTGTTTTTAGTCGACATGTTTTTACGTGCACCCTTCGTTGGTATGAAAATATTAGTTTCAACTAAATTTGACAGCTCTAAATTACGTCCGTCTCTTTTTCGTTTTACTAGAGAGAAAAAGATAGCAATAGCCTAAATTAAGTTTAGTTTGTGCACAGCGGAATCGACACCAATATCTCAGTACTTAACAAGAAGGTATGGTCTGTCAGTGCCTTTCGGTTTCGTTAAAGGTACCTTACAGCCATTATAATAGGGATTTTTTTTGTAATTATTGTGCTTGTCATCAATGAACATGTAAAAATTATAAGTGGAGTTTGCAATACGTACTTCTTTCGTCAGACAGTTTTAACGTCCTGAATGAACTGTCTTCCTAAGACCTGATTCATGAAGTGAAATTCACACCCAAGCATAATGTTGCAACTTGATAACGGTAACTAACTTTCTATAACTTTTGCAGCTTTTGCTATATCTTTTTGTTTTCCGCCCGTTGTCGAACTCCTCGCGCTTGCTAACGTTGCTCTGTAATTTATAAATCCTGATAACTCAAACCCTGGAGTCCTTGAAGGTGTAATCAAATCACACAGAAGTGTATTTCAAACCCAATTTCCTAATTATCGATAACTTAACAGATGATATACTTCACCAACAAAAAGCGATGTTAATAGCTATTTTGTAGTTTCGCAAAAAACTTTAAGCAACTGTAAACAAAAGTGACTGATGGCCATCTACTATAGGAAGATAAATCAATAACCATTGGTATTTAACAGCTTAAAGCTGCACCTAATTCGATGTTTACGATAATTGGCATATTGATTGGTAGATTGCATCGGCTATTTATCTCTCAAATAGGTTACGTTAGCGATGGTCGATTGTACGCGATGAACAAAACCTGTTTATTAACATAGTGCTGTCATGTTTTAAGTTAATAAAGGATTAAATCATTTTGTACCTAATTGTTTGAGGGCGGAGGTGAATTTTCGCATCTGCTTCATTAGTAAAGGACATTACTAATAAAGCAGATGCGAAAAGGACTCGCAAACTTTTACAATGCGTTCAGTACTTTATTCTAAAAATATATAATAATTATAAAAAAAATAAAAATTGTAAAAAATGATTTTAAAGTTGGTTCTTTAAAAAAATGGCTGTTTCATGCATTTCGACAATCATACTTTTGTATGAAACAATTAAACCGATGCTAGCCTAGAAAAAACAGGTGGCAAGGTGATCTAGACGCGTATCACGAAGGCTGGTTCGAGGTGGCGCAGGAGAAGAGTACTTAGAAGGATATGGGGGAGACCTTTGCTCAGCAGTGGGACATACAAAGCTACTACAAAATGAAACAGTTGCTTTTTTTGAAGAACCAACTAAAAAAATCTATGCGGCGAGTCTCCAGAATTTAAAAGCTGAATTTATGGCACTGCTGCCATGTGCGACGAAGTCCGTCACACTGTATAACTTTGGACGAGTACTTTCTGAACTAACTGTTATTATCGAAGGCTACATGCCTGTAGGAAAAATTACTTACTAACGAAAACTATAGCTTAGGGTCAAGGGTCAAAATGTAATTACGATTGCCAATCTTGTAAATGACTATTTATATTGTTTCTGTTAACGATGACTCTTACATTTCAGTCATAAATATATTTCATAATAATATACCTACTAACTGAATATTTCATTCGAAGGGTCAAAAGTTGGCCCCAATCACCGATGAACATATTTAATTTAATTACCCATTAACTTAAACCTCCTCCAGGCACAAGCACACAGTAGCCATAAGATTCATATCACAATAATGACGAATTAATGCCAATAAATCTCCTGTAAAAGCTGCTGCACAAAACGCATACATCAATCTGATGCTACAAGTATTTGCATAAGCGAATCTTAGACGCGGGCCATCCATCACGGCTCTGTAGAATAATTAGCTAGACGCTTTCGCAATCATCGGAAAACGTTTCTAAATGGCTCGGACAGCTTCCTTACAGGCTGCGATTAAATGCTGATAGCTGGCGGCGAGGCTATTTGTCGTGGAACGACGGGTAGACGCGTGTGCTGAGTATTGCCGAGTCGTCGGGATGACGTAGAGGGTGATGGTGTTTTGTTTTTTTAGGTATTTTTATGTGTGTTGATTCGGTAGAAGATGATCAATGAGCATGGTCAGAACATTTTTTGGTGAAATATTTGTAAAGTTCAGGCTCTAAGGTAGGAAAAATCAATGCGCCAACAGTAGCAACAGTTCTACTGTCGGTTATAAAAAAAACTATTTCATGGTCAAAATTGATGAAAAGCTTCTCCGTTCGGAATAGAATCGTGTGCAATTTATGATAACTTAGTTTGCGAATAAGCTAGGATAGTAATCTAACTAATCAAATGATCAGCATGATAAATCTCACGTACTGTGTCGTACTGCCTGTCTGACCTGTGCTTTCGAGAGTAATCCTACCTGCTGTCATTCGTCAAGGACTTGTATGTCTATCTACCAGAGGGTTAGGTTCGACGGTAGAAGTTTACTGTCCCATGATGAAGGATTTATTCGAAGACAGCTGTGTAAACACCGTTTGTGTGAAGCTGCTGGCATTGAAAAAGGCAAAATTTTCTGCGTCAATAGGATAGTTTCTACCATCAATAAATTGCAAACTTAGTAGTCCGTCAGTTAGAGTATTGGAAAATAATGGAAACATATTTTTTGTTTTTGTAAATCAATGAATATTGACAAAGATAAAATGCATCAAAACTCGAAAGTGGGGGGCTCGGGACGTCACAACGCACTAAAAATTATAGCACAGCGTGACGTATTGAGAATTTTAAAAGCGTAGTATCTTCGTCAATTTTGGTTTACGTAACACAAGAAAAAATACGTGTCAAATATTTTTTGATAATCTAACTAACGGACTTATTAGATTTTTTCAGGACAGGAGGAGGTTTTAGGAGGTTTCCTATTGTGTGGGCGGTTACTGTGAACTCCAAACAAGAATACAAATTGTCCAGGAGTAGAACAATTCGAGCGAAGTATGAAGTGAACTAAATGCTCCAGACTATTCTAAATGGCCTGAACGGCTTCCTTACGGCCGGCGATTAAGAACAGATAGCCGTTGGCACAGTTATTTGTCGCTTTCTGACTGGCTCCTACACTAGGAAGATTAGTTGCGCTTGCGCCGATCGAGAGTCGTACTGTTACGTTTGCGGGTAGTGCCATTGTCAGTTATGAAATCGTTGTGAAGATTGATAGTAGTGATTGACTGGAATGGTGTTCTGTTGAGGCCGTTTTTATTTTAAACTTTGTTGACCTTTGTTGTTTATGGTGTTGGTGATTTTGGTACATCTTGTTTTGAAAGTAGTTGGGAGAAGTTATTTTACTTCACAATTCCAAGCAGTAGCTATGAAACTTTACCTCGTTCGTGGGAAGAAATCGCATACTCACATAGGTACGTACAGAAACGGGTAACGATAAAAATGTGAAGATATGTTTTTTCACAGCGATGTCACCTCTTCTGCATACCTCGTGTGACTAACCGTAGTTTTCATTTAAATGATATTCACACGATCATCGCGTTACATTACTTGAATACCTGTATTCACTAATTGGATTCTATCGCCAAAGAAACTGCTTTTATTGCTCAAACGGGAGAGCAATCTACGAGAAAACTAGTGTGAAATTTAAAAATACGTATCTAATGGAATTCAAGGAGATTCTGTGTTCTCACGTGTCGATGGAGCCAGTTCATCCATCCATGTTCGGACACGTCTTTAATCGACATACTTATCCGACAATTTTCCCAAGAAAAAGAAGTTACTTTAGATCCATTAGCCCGGTAGCAGTAGATTTTCCCGTAATTGCGACGGACGCATCGCAAGCCGACCGTCACGTGCACAAATCGAAGCTTCTCAAGTAATCAAGTAAGTAGTACTTTTTGTAATTTATTTAGCGGAAATTCTTCGCGTACCGTTCACTCAATAACGGAGTCCCCACACTTCCTTTTCGCACATGGAACGCGATAATCATCTCCCTTCGGACATTGTCGTGTAACACGTGCACCGTGCTGCGGTCAGCCAGGCGACCGGTTCCCAAATTACTATACTCGTTAATGATTATCTCTCCATTTAGCGTGATCTTATGCATTCTCACCACGGTCGTTGCCTCTCGTCGCTGATGCAATCGCCGCCATCAATTATTGGCAGCTTGGCTACACGTCTTATATTTGCTCAAAACTTATGAAGTTTGCATTTCCCTTTCGACCAGACAATAGAGCTTTCTAAAGCTAACAGTATAAAAGTGTGCTATAAACACACACGTAGCGTTGTTGCGTGTCTGTATGTTTGTTCGTTTGTCAGTTTAATGAACGGGCCTGCCCGCGTCACGGACATTAACTCCTCAACATTACAAACATAGTTGTTCTGGTGCTTCTATCAAAGTTTCTAATGCACAGAGTTGAGAATGGCTGTTTAAGCGTTTAGGTTTGGTATCATTTGTTTGCGGTCCAAGTTCCGAGTCGATAGACTGATCAAATAGAAAGGTTACGACTGGTGGGCGTGACCTTTCCGACTTGTGATTCTGAGCCCTTCGAAAATGCGCTGTTGAGAAACTTCGGGCGTGTTAGCGTATGCGTCCTACAATCGATCATCGGCTTATAATAGCTGTACAAGAAGACAAGAACAACCTAGCAACAATGTTCGAGGGCAAAATTCAAACTGATGTCGTGATACGTTTGACGTATAAAGCGCAGTTTGGCGTCGTGATTACGGTTTGTCGTAAAGACATGACTCCGCCGCTCAAAAGGTTAAACATTGACAGAACGACTGTAAAATGACTATTATCTACGAGTTTAGTGATCGATGCATTGTGTGGCTTTTTGACCATATTTGTTCAAAGGTTATGAAACACGATATTTCAATCGTTGCGGATCTATCAATTTGTTTACTGCACGACTGTATGCTATTGTTGAGCCAACTTTGGGAGTTTATCTATTGAAGTTGGAAAGAGCAAAACTGTACTTTTGCTTTATGATGATTATAAACTATTGTTGTTTTTGATTAATTAATGTTAACAGTAAAAGATGACAAAAATTACTGGTGCAAATGTCGTCAAAACAATCGCAGGCTGTCAAAATTTAATCATTGTCCAAATGTCATTTTATATTGACCGTAAAACGGTTTACTGCCTGTCTAATTTAATGTTATTGAACATAATTATAGCTAGTTTTAATAATTTTCCTTGTCCCGGCCCGATAGTTGAAATAGCAACAGTGCAATAATATTGAGGCAAGCCAATACTTTTTGTCAAAAACTTTTTTGCAAAAACAAAAGCGACTTCCAAAATAACAATAAAATAGTATTTTTTTGCCACCGACTTCCATAAGCAAATTTATTTTAGACTGTTTTTATTACGCTAAAATGTTTTTTTATCATACCCTTTTAAATTATCGTATCCTACAGAAAATGTTGTCACGAATTAATTTTACATTGTAATTGAGCTTATTAAGACCATCATGCCATCAAATAGGCCAAGCAGAGAAAATAATATAAAGGGAGCTAACTCATAAACTACTCAAGCAAAGTTAATAAAATGTATATACGATGGACCACCGTGCGGGCTTCCTCTTCCAAAGAATCACGTAAATCGACTAAGTAATTACGGAGTAATCGGTGTACACGTCACAAACAAAATCAATTAAGATGCTGGTGGAATACATAACCTCCTGCCTTTTTAGAAGTCGGCTAAAAAGTTATTTCATACCGATTCATCATTAAAAAAAAAAAAATAGGGGATTAAGTTGAATCCAGTATGATGTCAACCGTAGCTTAAATATAGGGCTTTCTAGTTATTAGATCGCTACTTCTAGCACAGGTATTTAAATATAATAACAACTTCCCTTGAATGCTAGCTGTTTAAAACAATAGGTGTTATTGTCCAATGGCGGCGCAAAAACGTAATGGTTTGAGTTTATGAAAGTTAATTAGATGCGTTTCTAACGGGGAAATATCAATTAAGGCGGTTCCCCGAGCAAAATTAGCAACTCTATTTATGGTGGTTCAAACTTTGTTTGAAACGCTGTTAGAATAAAGTTCTAATCAGCTTGCACTACAAAGTGGTTGTTACGTCAGTCACTGCAGGCCGAATAGTGCGAAATTAATGGTTTTTATACTTAATAAAATCAAATTTACGTCTTTTGGAAAAAATAAAAAGGGCAATTATGTTCATTATTTAATTGCCTATCCATTAGTTTATGTAGCAAATCAAAATAATGGTTACTTTACGAGGAGTAGCATTTTAAAAATCATTATTTCTCATTTCTGTGGTTTCGCTGTGAGGGGATTTATTAAACATTAAGCTACTTAAAAAAAAAAGAAACGACCATTTTGGAGTCAAGAATATAAATTTCAAGAATTCAATTCAATTTAAAGTCAAGAATTTAATGTATTTTTTATTAGTTGGTACTTATTTCTTTTGGATAAAGAGGAGTAGGCTTCAAAAAACTGCTCGTTCAAGGTCGTTTGCTCGGGGAGCCGCCTTAAACGGATGAGGAGGGTGAGGTCTAATCAGGTCACTGTCATAGCATGGAGAAGTTTGTTCTGTTTAAAAAAACCGTACGGAGTTTAGAAAGTTAATGGTTGCTTTACAGGTATTCTTTTTGGAAGAGGATGGGCAATTGGGCATCTTCAGGGTACAAGTAGATAGGTGTATAAAGGTAAAATGGTAGAAGAATAAAAACAGAATGCTTCTTGGCCTCCGTTAGGACCCCCGGTCCCCCTATAGCATTAACAGAGAGCCCCAATAGCAAGACAAACCATGGGGTAGTGCGGTTTCTTCACGATGATTTCCTTCATCATCTTAGATCTAATAGTTCGAAGATATGTGACCGCGTAGTTAATTATGGCACACTCTTTCTCACAGAGATGGTTTGTGTTACAACGGAGGAAAAACTATAGGCTGAAATACTACATTGATAAGTAATCAATGTAGTATTTCTCCTCAAGTAGAGGAGCTCGTGGCTAAATAATAACAGTCACTCGGATCAATCCGCAGGTCAAGCCGGGCTTGCCTAGGTTGGACTGCGGATGAGTAACCATCCATTGCGTACTGAGAATCCTCCGTGCCTCGGAAAGCACGTTAAGTCGTTGGTCGCGGCCGTCATTTGTAGATCTTTGACAGTCGTTACAGGTAGTGAGTGGCCTGAAAGTCTGACTACTAGTTCAAGGAGTATCGTATTACCCAGTACTAACTTGGTTTTGGAGGTCAGATAGGCGGTAACTCTATGTAAAATACTGGTATACAGTTGCATCTGGTTAGATTGGAAGCTGACCCCGAAAAAGCTAGGCAGATGATGAGATCATCGATTATTTGATGAACTTTAGCCCAGATGTAGCTTAGTACTTGAATGATGGCACAGTGTGCTTAAAAGCCACAAAGCTAAGAAAATATTCAAACGTAGACAAAGCTTAGAGGCGTATATTTTACAATAGTGATGTGGCGGTAATGAATTACACCGTCGGTTAGAATTACGTGCAAAACATTTTACTGTTCGGATAGTATCTCTAAGTTATAGCAAGACATAAAATCGTCGGGGACACTCCATGCAGATATTTGTAAGATAAAGGATTTTGTAACTGTTCCTTCTTTACGTTTAAACTTAGCGTTGTGTTCCATTTTAGAGTAGAATCTTGAAAACTGTGAGGAGATGCTCGTGCTTTCTTTTTTCTTTCAGATATGGTGGATGAAATCTTCGCAGGGTGACTGGTGGAAGGGGCCGGAGCCTTTCGATCCTCGACTACGCTCACCCAACTCCTACCGTCACCCTGCGAAGATTTTGACTCCGGACCATCTCGTAACTTTAATTGTGTGACTTTAGAGAGGACCTATGTCTGTACATTTTTCTTGTGTGTTTTTTTTTGTGTACTGTGTAATTTCAAATACTAATATTATAAAGAGGTAACAAAATCAAAATCAAAAAATCTCAAACAGTACCCCATGAAAGATGAGTCTACTTTAGCGAGTCTGAAGCCTGGCTGAACTAGTTGGTCCCTATTTCTAGTACTGTAATTATGTCTGTCACCTCTTTTACCAAAAAGATGCAGATTTTTTCTGACGTACATTATGTTTTCGTAGATATACTGACAATGTACCGTCATGATGCCAATATCTTTAAACAGTTCCCTTAGAGAATCGCGCCTACGAAGATTATATATGGCTCTGATGGCTCTTTTTTGCAGAATAAATATAGACTCAATATCTGCAGCCCGTCCCCATAGCAAAATGCCATAAGACATTATACTATGAAAGTAACTAAAATACACCAGTCTAGCGGTATCTACATCAGTAAATTGACGGATTTTTCTAATAGCGTATGCTGCTGAACTTAGCCGCCCCGCAAGGGATGTTAAATGTGAACCCCATTGTAGCCTTGAATCAAGCGTAATCCCCAGGAAAACCGTTTTATCTACTAATTCAAGTTTCTCTTTATTCAATATTATTTCACAATCACTACTCTTAACATTGGGTAAAGCAAATCTTATGCATTTAGTTTTTTTTTCATTTAATACCAAATTGTTTGCTGTGAACCAATTATGGACCTGAAGTAGGGCATTATTCAGGTCATCTAGATTTTGGGCCCGTCTATTTATCTTAAAAATTAGGGAAGTGTCATCAGCAAACAACACCATATTTTGAGGTTGGTTTTTCAATAAATAGGGTAGATCATTTATATACACGAGAAAGAGGAAAGGACCCAATATTGAGCCTTGCGGAACCCCCATTTTTAGTTTTAAACCCTTTGAATTAACACCATTTATTTGAACAAGTTGTTGTCTATCACTCAAATATGATTTCACCAAACTAAGTGCAAGTTGACCTAGTCCGTAATGCTCAAGTTTCAAAAGTAATGTGTCGTGATTTACGCAATCAAATGCTTTGGAAAGGTCACAAAATATTCCTATGGCGTCTTGAGACTCTTCCCACGCAGTAAATATGTGCTTTAATAAGGTAACACCGGCGTCAGTCGTACAACGTCCCTTGGTGAAACCATACTGTTGATCGTGTAAAATTTTGTTGGTGTTAAAATGATTGAGCATTTGATTAAGCATTACTTTTTCAAAATACCTTGCTAAAAACTGGCAACACGGATACAGGTCTATAATTATTAGTATCTTTACTGTCCCCGGATTTGAAAAGAGGTATCACTTTACTGTATTTCATTAGATCAGGGAAAACTCCTTGGTCTACACACAAATTAAAAATTAAAGCTAAGTATGGGGCTATAGTCTCAAGTATGGATGTACACACTTTGATAGACATTCCCCATAGATCTTCGGTTAGTTTGATTTTTATTTGCCGGAAAGCTTTAATAACTATCATTGGGTTTATGTGTTTAAATTTAAATTCAGCCGTGCAGCCAGATACATTCGCCTTTAATAATCCAATTGAGACTTCAGGTGAGGAATTAAGAGCCTCCGTAGTTTTTAATTTACAAATTCTTGAGCTACTTCCAGATTAGAGCTTTTAGGACCACATGCTGAATCTAACGTGTATCTAGTGTTACGTATTTTCTTCCTGTTAGTTTCATTATTTATGACTTTCCAAACTGTCTTTATTTTGTTTTCTGCTGTTTTGATCTTGTTGCTAATGTGCAGGGCTTTAGCAACCTTGCATGTATTTCTAAAGATTTTTGAATACTTAGCAACATACTTGTTAAAAGTTTCAGTGTTTATAAAAGGCTTAAGACCATATAGCTCAAACAGCCTTTCCCTACTTTTTCTGATACCTCTAGTTGCCCAATCACTAAATATAAATTTGGGGCAAATACTTTTTGTCTTCTGTTCCAAAGTTTTGTTGAATTCCGTGTGAACTATTGAAAAGAAACGATCATACAATTGATTTACATTAATATCGTCATGGCTCATAACATCTAACTTGTTCTGTAGGGAAATATTATGTCTATTTAATTTGCTAGAAGTTATAGGTCTAAATTTAATCTGGACTTTTTGCAATGGTGTATTACACCTAAAAGTTACAGTTTGTCCGCTATGGTCAGACGGCAGACAATTTAATATGGCTTTATCTAAGTAATCACAATCACAGAAAACATTATCTATACAAGTAGCTGAAGATGGAGTGACTCTAGTAGGTTCTATAAAAGTGTTGGTCAAGTCAAATGACTTAAAAAGATTTAATAACCGACTGCTATTTGAACTTTCTTCTAAAATATTGATATTGAAATCACCACAAATAATTGTAGATTTATTACTGGCTGTAAGTTTTGCCAGGACATCTTCCATTATTGATTCAAATAAGGAAAAGTTTTGATAGTTTGGGGGTCTGTACACACATACAATTGTTTGTAAGTTTGTATGTAGGGGGTAATCTCCGGAAGTCCGGAAGTAATAGACCGATTTCAATTAATTAAGAAAAATGCTTTCACCATTAGAAAGCTACATTCACCTTGAGTAACATAGGCTATATTTTATCCCCGTACTCCCACGGGAACGGGAACTACGCGGGTGAAACCGCGGGACATCCGCTAGTTACAAATAAAACTCTAGAGCAAACCATTTTTTCCCCCAACATGGTAATTTTTCACACGTTTACACTACTGCTGAACACGAGGTCAGGGTTCGATGCTCTGTGCGAGAAAAGTGTTACTGGATTTTCATTACGAATTTTTCAGTAGCACCCACTAAGGCTAGATTTGTGCCCAGTTGATGGCAATACGCTCGTCCCTACTACATGGAACTTAAACAAAACTCGTCAACTGTGATGGGTATACTATTAGGTGCACTTCTGTCTAACTCATCGGTATTAGAGTCGTGATGATGTTTTTTCACGGAAATTTTATTTATTTATTTATTTATCAGGAACAATTTAAATTTTGTTTGATACATTACATACATCATAATTAATAATAATAAAATATAAATTCTAAACATGCAGAAAACATGCAGCAAAAATTAAAAACAAAACATACAAGATTAAACAAAAAATACATGATTACCAAAAACAATAAATGGCATTTTTTATAGAAAATTGGAATTATAAATTAAAGTTCGTCAACTGAGTACAAATTTTTAAGCGTATATTTTGCTATAGCGTATATCTGCAATTGTCGCAGAGCGATTGCAATCTTCACTGTTTCCTGTAACCGAATTCAAACCATTTATCGATTCTCGAAGTTCCGATTGTCAATAATAGAAACCTGTCATTTTCATCAAAGTCATAGTCAAAGTCAAAATTATTTATTTGCAGTAAATCTGGTAAAAACGATTGTAAAAATAATACGTAGTGCAATGACACATTTCGTCATAAAATTGGCATGCAAACATTAAAGAATTAGATGCTAATTTCAAAACATAATATCTGAATGTGAAACATACAGTAAGCGTTTATAAGTGCTGAGGTACGCTAAGGATTGTATTGCTGTGAACGCACGGTCGAGCGTCCGTGCGTCTATATGTGTAAGTGGTCTCAATACAGTACGCACACCACAGCCACAGAGTTCGCCCAATCGCATGTCGCGCGTCACACTCCACGAAACATAAGAATATATTTCCGTTTCTTTTATTATACACGCAGCAAACCTTATTTGTGTAGCGACCTGTTCTTACCATTGGATAGTTAAAATTCACATCTATTTACCATGTGTTGGTAGCTGTTGGGGTAATCAGTAGGATTCACGATCAAAGAGATCCGAGTTCAAATCCTGTTAACAACGTGTGGGGTTTTTGTTTCTTGGTAACATTAGTTATTGGTTCATTATTTATTTTTTATAAGAATAAGTTAAATATTAGTAAAAAAAAAACATAGTATTATTATTCAACTATTTATTTATTATTTTAGCTGTTCGGTGTTGGAAGGTGGAAATAAAAAAGTCGTGGTGAATGATAACAAAAATGTTTATTCGTTTTATTTATTTATAAAATTAACAAACTTTCATGATAATTGTAACGTCACATTCCTACCTAGATGTAAAAAAGTTCTCTTGTAACCAATCATAAGATTTTTTATTGTATACGGTATACCCACTTACTTTCAATTCATAATAACATACTTAAGTAACAAGGAAAGGATATTCTAATCACACAAATATAACATATAGTTGATACCCACTTATTATAGGTATCGGTAATCAGCAGAGTTTATTGAAAACTAATATAAATAATTTAGACTTTATGAATATATTTTTTTGTGACGTCACAATAAATGTAACTAGTATTGAGGTTATAGTTTAACTGTTCATTTTCCCGAAGAAAAGAAGATTGAAACTAAACCTCAATTTAAGATCATTAATATAATTACGGATAAGTTAATATTCACTAAATATTTTGTTACACATCTTGTTATTCTTGCGCCATAAATGAAGCCTACCCTTTTGACTTTATTTAAAAAGTCAGTTTTTTGAGTCTTCTCATGGTTGTATTCTAGTAAAAATCTAAATAATCCCGTGCGAAACTTAATCGTTCCTTTATAACTCTTTCTGTCAAGAAGGGCTTCTTAGCTGGTCTTCGTGATACAAGTCTTCAGCGTGGAGGGCACGGCGAACAGTTTGCGATGAGGTGTCAAATAATTCCACAAAGTGTCTCGTAGGTGTGAAACCATTTGTTTCTTATTCGCCAACCATATATTATGTCGTCGCTGCGCATCGATAATAAGCGACGGCTTTCCACTTCACAGTATTCCTCTAAAACAAAAAACAAAAAAATTATGTTAGGCAGCTATAATAAAATACTGAAGTTATCATTCACTCTGCGTTTATAAATCCAATAATTAACACTAATTATTTATCTTTTATGCCTCATGATGGATTTAAAATCAATTTATTAATCCTAAGTCACCAAATAAATAAACAATAACAAAGTAGGCTTTAATTTTTAATAAAACTTTGTTACAATAATTCATAAATATAATACTCACATTAGTCGGGTTTCTTCAGATATTTGTGTTCTATTAAGACCACTTTTATGCAGCACGATAATATTAGTCGCCCTCGCCTCAATATCAATATTTGCCTGCATTTTGAGAAATACCAACAACAATACCGCTATCTATTAAACCACACGTCACTAACCAAATTTAACACAACCAAACGACAACGTTCATTTCGATCAAGTAAAATATTCATAAAACTCAGGTTTACCTC
The DNA here is from genome assembly GCA_905147715.2 of Xestia xanthographa. Lineage (NCBI taxonomy): Eukaryota > Metazoa > Arthropoda > Insecta > Lepidoptera > Noctuidae > Xestia > Xestia xanthographa. The sequence goes on along the minus strand of LR990663.1, from coordinate 6,657,832 downwards.
ACAGAAATATAAATTCTTGACTTATTTTTCTATGATCTACCTTCTTCTAACTTTATGAAATGTGTGAACAAAGCGAGAATATTTTTCTGTCCCATTACTTCCAGTCGAGTAAACACAAGCATTTGTTTTGAAAACTTAAGAAAGAAATTTGTTTCTATTAATTTATAGTAAAAAAAATTAAATTATAATAAAAAAAAATTAAACCTAAAAAAAATAATAAAAAATTTAAAGAAACCGGTAAATATCTTTTTCAAGCTAAATATATTAATTACATCTACAAAATGAAAAGTCTAAAAGTAACATCATGAGATTTGAACTCACGACTTACTGATTCACTCTTAGATGTGGACGCGCCTAACCACTAGGCCATCTTGACTTATGTTTCCATGTTGAAATTTTGGACTACATTTACTTGTAGATGACAATGTCTATTTTCTTGAAAGTAGAAGGTCGTAAGTCAAACTAAACGTCAAGCTATTGCTTTGTGAGATTGCCTATCGACTTTTGGTCGACACTGTACATTAAATTAGGTAAATAAGCGTGTTTCAAAGTTACTCAATACATAACAAAATATTGCTGGTAGTTTAACACTAAAGCCAGGTTTAAGAGTTAGTTTTGACAAATTTTGCAATTTCATAAATATATACAAGGAACTGTGAGAAGGTTGTGTGATTTCAAGAATAAAAAAAATTGAAGATTGAGCGTATGCATTTTTTTGTGCTAACAACACCCTAGTAACTTCAGAAGAGTTTCCCCAGACAATTATTCCATACCTGATGATGGAGCAAACATAGGCGTGTGACATGTTGTGTTGAATGATCAGGGCTTATTTTGGTCGTTCAAAAGTCGAATCCGATGACAATGCACTGCACAGCGGCAGGTTAGGTTGACATCCTACAATTAACACTTTACCTTCATCACATAACGTTAACACCTATACTAAAATATGTACCTATACCTAACCCCGTACATTTCTCTATGTCATAAATTGTTCCATCTGTGACAATTACGGGAGTATTTTAACATTTTAAGGTCACATGTCCGGACGTTAAACCGATATATAATTGTTCAGTTGACGTGGGTCTGACGTGCCTGTCCCGCTGGTGTCTGGTGGACCCCGGCGGGGTCTGGCAGACCTACCCTCGGCGTTTGAGGGTTGACTGCCACTCTTTTTGTACAGTGTTCAATTAGCAATGCTTGTAGCGCCATTTGAGTAATTATGCTCCGAAGCTAATTTAGTTACGTTTGATAGCCAACTGAAGCGCGTTTGGAGTTTGTTTAAAAATTTAGTCGATGGAGGCAGTGTTTGTTTGTTTAATGTAATGGCGATCCCCTTTTTGGGAGAGAAAAAGGACAATGAGCAAATTGTTATGTGATGTGGCCATTCATTTTGAAATCCCGAATTGTAATTCTATTTATGATGTTCGAGAGAACTTTTGTACTTACCATGTTTTCTTGAATCTGATTGTTATTAATATCATTATGTGCATTTTAATTTATATCATCTTTGTTAAAAGTTGGTTATTGATCACCATGCTACCCATTTGATTTTTTTCTCAAAAAACAGTTTATTGCTTACTTAAAATGTCACTTACGGGATATCTTCCGTGATTATTGATTAAGCAAAAACGGGAGCGGGAGCTCAAAATAATCAATAAAAGTAAGTGACATTTTAAGTATAGTATTATATATATATATATATTATTGCTTATTTTTCAGAAGCAGCCACGGAGTATGGATTTGTGCCCGGTTGATGGCAATAGGTTCGCTCCCTTTACATGAAACTTAAACATAACTAGCGAAATGTGGCTGCACTATAAGATACACCTCTGCCTAAACCCTTCGGTAATTACAGGCGTCTTGTGTATGTTATATCCAGAAAACACATTACTTATCACCACAAATGCCCACCAAATTAACTAATTATCTTCAAATTAACGTCTTCGTCGCTCGTCGTTTCGTTGAGCTCCTTGAGTTATAAGTCGAGCTACACGTTAACTGACAAATGCTTGCACTGACTGGACAGGTCCACTCAAAACTGTATGGTTCTTTCTTCAAAAGACCATCTCAGGCTGTTTCATCCACCAAGTTCTGAACGCACCTTTTGACGTTTGACAGATTACGTTTCGTTGTCTGTGCGAATCTGTGCGATGACGTTTGCTTGTCAGTGCAATTTTGGTTGAAAGATGGTCGCTCCGTGCTTGTAATTTTGGTACACGCTGTTTCGTGTAATTATTGTTTGGAAACTTTGAGTTAACGTTAATCCGATGCCATCGTGATCGGTGTTTGATAATTTGTTGATAATTGAGTGAAAATTGAGAAATCTCGCCATTTTGGGTCTAGACCGCGAGTGATTTGTTGGTTAAGTAGCCGGCTTTTGTGTCATTTGAACGCCAGTAATTTCCTAAATTCAGTGCTGGATTATTACATCCCCGATTGGGTTAGCAAACCGGGATAAAATTCAGTTGGACATTGGTGAAAGGTGCCACGTGTGTGATAAGAAGGTTTGTCCAGAAAGACGTCGGTACGCGCTGTGGGGCGCCCTTTGGTTACCGTCGTAATCTCACATAACTACACATACACCACACAAACCACAGTTATACTTACACCCCACCCAGATAAGACGTAACCAGGGACTACGTCACATCACCGGTACCAACGTGATGGTAAGTGTATCTAATAGGTGTTTTCACTTTGTCGATTGAACAATATTATTTTGATTAGGGCTCCGCGTAATCGCGGACATCGTGAGTCTGTTTGTGCAGTCTCACACAACTGGTAGCAGAGCGTGGTTTAATTGTTAAATTCACCACTTATTGTTGAGTTAAAAGTATTGAGAAGTCTGATTTGTTGCCGTCAGCCTGACTCAAATTAACATAGATTGTTTGACATAATATATTATGATATGTAGTGTCCCTTGTGGTTTGTACTTTAATTTGCTATTGTATAAACAAGGTATTGCTTGTACAGGGTCGGATTTGAACTTGTAATAATTCAAACTAAGTTTTATTATTTGATTTAAATTGTAGTTGGGTCCGGGAAAATTATTCCTGTTGATTATTTAATTGAATTTAATTTGTTTATTTGATATTTGTCCCAATGGCTTCATTGAAAGCTGTAAACCAAGCCATTGGTGGATTGACCTCACAGCTAAGATGGTTTGCCTCAGCTGCTGCGACCGCTGAGCGTCGAGACCTGGAAGAGGCCACGCTTGCCCGGTATGAGCAGTTGAATGCGAGATTGAGTGCGGTTGACACTTTGTTTGCTCGCTTCAATGAAGTGATTTTGGACTTGGACCTGGAAACATTGGGTCAAGCAGCCCGTGATAAGGTTGTTGCGGATTATGACCAGATGATGAACCTGGGTGACATAATAAGTATGCGCGCCAGGGAAATTTTGAAGAGTCGGGACCCTGCCCAGGTCAAAACAGAGACCTCTGTTGTTGCAGGCCCTGGACTTTTGGGTAGACTGCCTACCCTGGAGCTGCCACATTTTGACGGTCACTTGGACCATTGGTTAAGCTTCAGGAACCTATTTGACAGTTTGGTTGATTCGCGCTCTGACCTCCGACCGGCCCAGAAGTTGGCTTATTTGTTGTCAGCCCTAGGAGGTGAGGCTCGAGCCTTGGTGCAGCACTTGCCGGTGACCGACTCGGCCTATCCCACTGCTCTGGAACTTCTATCCCGACGGTACCAGAACAAACGTTGCCTGGCTGATGTCCATATTGACCAGATCTTGGGGTTGCCGGCCATCACCAGAATGTCAGCGTTGCGTGCTGACCTTTTGAATCCGTTGCTTGCAGCAACCAACGCCTTGAAACGATTGGAGTTGCCGGTGGACTATTGGTCCTATTTTTTGGTACACTTAGTGTTGCAGCGGCTTTCTTCAGATTTGAGGTCCCGTTTTGAGCAGAAGTATGGTGGGGATAGTGCCACCCATCTTCCCCCCTTTGAAGACCTCGTCAAATTTTTGGAGGATGAGTGTCGTTTCCTCGACAACGCTCGTGGTGCCACGGGGTTAAGCCAACCGCCCTCTCGGCCGAGGGCCCAGGGACGGACTAGGACTGTCGGGCCTGGTGATAGCCGCCCTGCCCCCCGTTTTGGTGGCACCCAGAGTAATCTTGTTTGCGGCTATTGTAAGGCCACGGGAGATGGCGTACCAACTTGCGCGGCCTTCTTGGAGTTGCACGTGAGTGCCCGCCGCCGAGTTGCCATGCTTTTCGTGTTTGGGGAATCATTTTCATCGGGATTGCCCCAACCCCCGCCCTTGTTCAATTTGTAGGGGCTCACATCTTGAAGTTTTGTGCGCCAACGCGAACCGCTCTGTCAGACCAGCCTCTGATGGGGGTTCGCGCAGGGGGGGGTATGATGGAGATGAGCACCGGGCTTCTCGCTCGCCGGATCAGAGTCGAGGAGGGGCCTGCAACTTTGACCGCCGCACTCCACCCCCCGCGCCAGTTGATTGGGAGCCGCGCGACCGCCGATTGACCTCCCCTCGTGAAGGCGACTATGCAGCTGCTGGTAGGCGACGTTGGCCAGACCAGCACCGCCTTCCCTCCCCTCCGTTGGCGGAACGTCCCCGTTTGGAGACGCGCCCCCCGCCACTCAGGCGTCAAGTGAGATATGCCCCTCCAGCGATGGCGCGTGGCTCGGGACATCGCGCGGATGAGGAGTTTGACTACTATCCTCATCGGGATAGACCCCAGCCTGGATGCGGCGATCGGTCGCCGCCCAGGCATTACTAGGAAATTGGCGCCTGTCCCGCTAACGTACCTCCCCAGATCGACACGGTTTTGTTGCCAACGGCATCGGTCAGGGTCTGGGGACCCACGGGGGACTCTGTTGTGGTCCGTGCCATTTTGGACACGGGAGCCCAGGGTTGCCTTTTGTCGTCTTGGTTAGCGGGTCGGGTGAGCCTGGATGTCCGTGCCTTTTCAGGCACGATTAATGGAATAGGCGAAACACCTATCCCGACTGTTGAGGGACAAACCTTATTTGGGCTCACTCCTGTGAGTTGTTTGGACCCTAAGTTTTTTCCTTCGGCCATTGTTCTGACGAGTATTTTGGGCTGTCATCCCCAACGTCAGCTGTCGCCTGATATTGTCCGGTTGACGTCAGGCCTGGATTTGGCTGACCGCCGGTTTGATTCCCCTAATACAGCTCATTTGATATTGGGTTCCGATGTACTAGGGAGAATATTGTTGGGTAATGTGAAAGTCTTGCAGCCGAACGGTTTGGTGGCTGTCTCGACCATCTTTGGCTTTGCGGTGATGGGCCCAGTGTTGAAGGCTGCCCCTCCACCTGAGCCTGATTGTGCACCCCCTTTGGTGGGGACCGGATTGGCTGACTCGCCCCGAGGATGATTGGCCTCGAACGCCAATTTTGATGTCGGATCCTTTGCCCGGGCTTAAGGTGCTCGCTGTTGGGACGAAGGACCCTCCGTTTGATCCTGATATTTGTTGAATCGATACAGCTCCCTCGACAAATTGTTGAACGTTACCTCGTGGATCAGGCGTTTTGGTCACAATGCTAGGAAACCAGGGGACAAGCGCCTGTCACCGGTTCTCTCTCCTCAAGAGCGACAGGAGTCACTCCTCCTGTGGGTTCGCTCTGTGCAGGCCGTACACTTTGAGAAGGAGATCGAGACCTTGAGGTCCGGTAGAGTTAAGTTGTCGGGAGCCGTTAGTAAGTTGAACCCCTTTTTGGATGAAACGGGTCTTTTGCGTGTTGGAGGACGGTTGAGGCACTCTAGCCTTCCTTGTGGGGTCCGTCGCCCCCCTTTGTTGCCCAGGGCGGGCCATTTGATTGAATTGTTGGTGACTGATCGTCACATTAAGAACTCGCACGCCGGTTGCAATGCGCTGTTGGCCATTCTGCAGCGAGAGTTTTGGATTTTGTCGGCTCGTCGTACCATTCGTAGCATCGTCTTCCGTTGCATACCGTGTTATCGGACTAAGGCCCCAACGATGCAGCCCCAGATGGGAGACTTGCCTGCTGATCGTGTCAATGAGGCGAGGCCCTTTGCAGGCGTAAGAACGGACTTTGCTGGTCCCTTTTCGATAAAGACGTCTACCCTTCGCAATAGTAAAATTGTCAAGGCTTATTTGTGCGTATTTGTCTGCCTGTCAACTAAGGCAGTGCACTTGGAGCTGGTATCCTCCCTCTCGACGGAGGCCTTTGTGGCAACTTTGGATAGATTTACGTCTCGCCGAGGGTTACCTTCTCTGATCAGGTCTGATTGCGGTACCAACTACAAGGGTACAAGTAACTATTTGAAGGAAGTGTATGACTTTCTTAATGAGAGCCAGGTTGACATTGGTAACAAATTGGCCCGTCGAGGGGTCACTTGGTTGTTTGACCCGCCAGCCTGCCCCCATTGGGGGGGTATTTTTGAGGCCGCGGTGAAAGCGGCAAAGGGACTCTGGCGGAGATTGTTGGGAGACACCGTTCTCACCTTTGAGGAATTAGCTACGGTATTTTGTCGCATTGAAGCGGTACTAAATTCGCGTTCATTGTGCCCGCTCTCTTCGGACCCGAACGATTTGGAGGCTCTAACCCCGGGCCATTTCTTGATTGGACAGCCACTTGTCGCTCTGCCTGAGTACCCTTTTGTTGATGTGAGCCAAAATCGGCTATCGCGGTTTCAGTTGGTGCAACAGCTCACTCAGAGCTTTTGGAAGCTTAGAGTATCTGCACATCCTCCAGCAGAAGTGGACTGATAAAACTCATCCGCCCAAGATAGGAGACCTCGTCCTTATTAAGGATGCCAACCTTAAGCCTCTGTATTGGCGCCGGGGGCGCATTCTCAATTTGGTGGCTGGCACCGACGGGGTACCTCGTTTTGCTGAGGTTTTAGTGGATGGATCGGTTATGAAGAGAGCGGTCGCAACCTTGTCAAGACTGCCAATTGATTAGCGGACGGGACGGCCCGTCCGGGGGGGGTAGATGTTTCATCCACCAAGTTCTGAACGCACCTTTTGACGTTTGACAGATTACGTTTCGTTGTTTGTGCGAATCTGTGCGATGACGTTTGCTTGTCAGTGCAATTTTGGTTGAAAGATGGTCGCTCCGTGCTTGTAATTTTGGTACACGCTGTTTCGTGTAATTATTGTTTGGAAACTTTGAGTTAACGTTAATCCGATGCCATCGTGATCGGTGTTTGATAATTTGTTGATAATTGAGTGAAAATTGAGAAATCTCGCCATTTTGGGTCTAGACCGCGAGTGATTTGTTGGTTAAGTAGCCGGCTTTTGTGTCATTTGAACGCCGGTAATTTCCTAAATTCAGTGCTGGACTATTACATCCCCGATTGGGTTAGCAAACCGGGATAAAATTCAGTTGGACATTGGTGAAAGGTGCCACGTGTGTGATAAGAAGGTTTGTCCAGAAAGACGTCGGTACGCGCTGTGGGGCGCCCTTTGGTTACCGTCGTAATCTCACATAACTACACATACACCACACAAACCACAGTTATACTTACACCCCACCCAGATAAGACGTAACCAGGGACTACGTCACATCACCGGTACCAACGTGATGGTAAGTGTATCTAATAGGTGTTTTCACTTTGTCGATTGAACAATATTATTTTGATTAGGGCTCCGCGTAATCGCGAGTCTGTTTGTGCAGTCTCACACACAGGCACTAATCGGCATAGTCCTCATGTAAATTGAGCAAGATTATGTCTGGACTTCAAAAGAGACTATGACCTCTGAGTTTGTTTCGGCTGTTTCTTCTCAGAGTAGTCAGGTACGAAACACCGGCCCCATCTAGTTTTAAAAACCGGCCAAGTGCGAGTCGGACTCGCGCACGAAGGGTTCCGTACCATTATTATAAAAAAAGGGCAAAAAAATCACGTTTGTTGTATGGGAGCCCCCCTTAAATATTAATTTTATTCTCTTTTTAGTATTTGTTGTTATAGCGGCAACAGAAATACATCATCTGTGAAAATTTCAACTGTCTAGCTGTCACGGTTCATGAGATACAGCCTGGTGACAGACAGACGGACAGACGGACAGACAGCGAAGGCTTAGTAATAGGGTTCCGTTTTTACCCTTTGGGTACGGAACCCTAAAAAAATGACGTGTAAAAGTGTTTGTAAAAACCTACTTGCAAAATAAACATCATTTATCATTTATCATTAACGTCCACCACATATCATTTAAAAAAACCTTACCCAACTTATCATAGAACACATCTACCGACGTAACATAACATCACTCCTGTGAACCCCGAAGGGCAGACAGAGGTGTAACTAATAGTACACCCACATTTCGCCAATTATGTTGAAGCCTCATGTAATAGGGCGAGCCTATTGCCATGCACCGTGCACAAATTCAGACTCCGTGGCTGCTACTAAGAAATTTCAGATGGAAAAACTCAATAACAATAGGGAATATGCATAAATTATCTTTTTAGGGTTCCGTACCCAAAGGGTAAAAACGGAACCCTATTACTAAGACTTCGCTGTCTGTCCGTCTGTCTGTCCGTCTGTCCCCGTGACAGCTAGACAGTTGAAATTTTCACAGATGATGTATTTCTGTTGCCGCTATAACAACAAATACTAAGTATAGTCAATGGTACGGAACCCTTCGTGTGCGAGTCCGACTCGCACTTGGCCGGTTTTTTATTTAATTTCGGTACGGAATGTGAAAGTACTTTAGAAATAATGGAAAAAAGTGAAAACAAAACATAAATCGGCCAAATAACACAAAAGTTATAACCATTTCAACTTTTGTTTCTATCTCTTTTTAAATAAACGGGATTTAGTATGGACTTTGTACGTCGATGCAGCGAATGACGTCATTCGCTATATCGGATCTCTTTGTCTAATCAACAGTTTCAAATGCTTATAACTTAGTATTTTTTATAGATACCTATTAAAAAAATAATTTCACGTTGCTATTTTTGATATTAATACGCTTTGTTTAGAGTGTTATAAAAAAATCATGCATATACCCTATTGGAACGACCCGGGAATCGAACCAAGGACCTCATGCTCAGCAGTCGCAATGAGTTCGCGCATGAATTCGCCGCTAGAGGCGTTCGTGTAGAGTAAGGTCTTCCGAAATGTCAGATGTCATACAATGTTCGCGCGTTGCGTGCTTTTTTATCACGTATTTATACTAATACTCACAATTGTGTTCTAGACTGAGCCATGACATGAAGATTTTTAAGTAGCAACTTAGGATCTTATTTGTTTGTACTTGGAGGTAGAATTATTTTTAAATGTTTCATGCTTGCTAATTTTAGGGAGAATATTGTAAATATGTATCTGAAGTTTACACTAAGTTGTTATACGTAATAAATATACTTTTTATGACGTTATTGGTACTTTAAAGTATAAAATAGAATTATTGACAAGACCTCACTCGACAGTGGCGCCATCTGGTGAGCTTAAAAATGATAGCACCCATTGCGACCACTACACCAAAGTGGCAAGCCTACCTAAATCTAAGCACATAAGTCTATGTTCGCCTATCAGATCCACCCACTAGGTCGCGTCCACCGCAATCGGCAAGCGGCCAGGCAGTCATGCGTGCTGATGACATCAGGGCACGAACCTTCGACGTGAGTTCGGCCTGATAGGCTGATGGACTGTGATAGTGTAATGAGTAGGTACAGGTGGGTAGGCTATGGTAATGGGGGATCTGTTTGTGTTACTAATTGATGGAGCAATAATAAACCGTTTTTCTTTCAATCAATGAACAAAAAAAAATATTACTTTTAAGTCGTAAAAAAAATTCACGCCTGTTATCCCGAAGAGATAGGCATAGGTGTACCTGTGGATACCCACATTTCGCTAATTACGTTTAAGTCCCATGTTATTGTGGGCGACCCTATTGCCAACCGCGTACAACTCCAGATTCAGATATTGATAATTCCTGATGGAAAAACGCAATAAGACTGCTCGACTTGGGAATCGAATGCAGGACATTATGCTCAGCAGTAGTGCTTACGACCACTTGACTAACGAGGTAGTCTAATACAAGAAAAATCGAACAAATAAGAAACTACTTAAGTACATAAATATTTATGTTTCATGCTAAGTATTTTTATTTTTAACTTATACTAAGCATTTGTATTTTCTTGAAGACCCGAATGGCGCAGTGGTAGTTAGGCTGCCTTACGTTCTTAGGGTCTCGGGTTCGAATCCCGGTAGGAGCAAATGTTTGTGTGATAAGCATGGACATTTGTTTCTGTCATGGATGTTTGTACTTATTTACAAACAAAAAGTATCTATGTAGTATATCAACTATCTGGTGTCCACGACACAAGCCTCATTGCTTAGTGTGGCACTTAATGCGCTGTGTGTTAATGTCCAACGATATTTATTTAATGGATATCATTTACCTTATCTAAAAGTAAACTAAGCACTATGGTTATTACTTAGGCATTCGTTTAATCGCGAAATAGCGATCAACCCGTTACGTGCTACAAGCACAAATGACCATCGAATTCCAGCACCGTCACACAATGGCCCATTGTGTATACTTGCACAGATCGCTACACACCTTATTAATGACTTAAATTAGTCAGAGGAGACGTTCGCTACGCCTATCTGGAGAGAATTGGCGAAGAAACGACTTATCTTAGGACTAACTTAGTGTTGCTTTATTAATCGAAGCAAAACAAGAGGACAAGGCAAGGGGCCATCGGTTTTTAGAGTGTTGGTATTTCTACAACGGATTTCAAAAATCTTATGGCAAGTTCCGGTGCCGGTCCGGCGGAACGTGAGAGGGAGAGAACCTCACATCCCAGCCGCCGCGGAAGACGCACCGGGCGTCGAGGGCCACCGTAGGCGCGGGCCTGTGGATGGCTGTGGACGGGCTAGCTCGCCGTCCGTCCGTCGACGACGCGTTCGTGTTCCACGCGCGCCTCAGATGTCAGCAAAAGAAAGGTGTCCGCAAGGGCCGATGCCTGCCAGGGCTGCGGGACTGTTCGAAAGAGATACCGTGGATCCGGAACATAAAGGGCGATGAAGGAACATGGATGGGTTTTAGTCAGTAAAAGTCTGACAATCCCTCCCGCTAGCGGGAAGAGTCTTTGATGATTTGCTATCCGAAAAAAAAGGTACGAAAAAAATGTCGACGCAGCTTGAAAACGAAGTATTTTTCAGTATCCAATGTCATCAGCTGGTCCGTAATTTGTCCGTGTAAGGTGTTATTTACTCAACTTTCTGTGTCTTTTTTGACATAAAATCTCGCTCTTTCTTTGATAGATGAAACGATACCATAAATACATGTTTCTAGTTAGACTTATTGGCGGTACTTTCATACAAGCCTAAAAGCTTGGTTTGCCCTTATAACCTATTATTATTCTTCATGATGTTTGGGTTTCTGTACAGTATGACTTCTAGGAGGACTTGACGTATTGTTGGCCCTTAAGCACGCCTCTGTTACATCACGAACAAACTCATTTATGTCAATTATTAGTTCCATAAAATTTGTTGGTTTTTCCTCTTTGTTATCACTCCGCCATCATCTTGCATGTCACACTATCTAACAAACACGTTAGAAAATCCGCCAAGATTCCGTTACCCTCAGTTGGTGAGAATATCTCCAACAAGAATGGAGCCAAGGTCCAAGTCACCATTTAGGTTCCCTCTATCAATTAATCCTAATCCTCACATCTTCTCATTAATCATCATTACGGCCGGACGGCCATAACTGCGCTATTATCGGCCAAGCACAAGTGGCCATCGAGTTTTTCCGCGCACCGAGGCACCCACCATTGTGTATACGCGATGGGAGATAAGCCTTTATTACAACCCGTTAGTGAATAATGCACGTATAAGGGCCTAACGTGTAATGTATTCGTTGAAATATTTGCGTCTCTCTAGCTGTGAGACATCGCAAGGTGTGGTCAGGGTTACCCGCTGGTTGTGAGGGAGTTAAGTCTTCGTTTTTTTGTATGAGGAAAAATTGGATTGGTCGTGATGTTATACGAGCGAAAGTAATTGTGTCTGTTTCGTTTGTTTTTATGAGTGAAGTCATCAACCCCCCAATACCAGCCAGTCACCCCCGAATACTGAAACTTCACTCAAAATTTAAGTGGCACTTTTAATTACAACAACAACAACAGCCCATAACGTCCACTGCTGGACATAAGCCTCTCCCATGATGGGAGGAATTTGCCGTAATCTCCACGCTTGGCAGGCGGATTGGAGATCGCAGTGATGAAAGACTAACAGAAAACGCTGCTGCCCATTCTTTGGTCTACGGAGGCGCAAGGTTTTCTGCCTCAGACATTGGTCGCCTTATACGACACCCGTGAGTGTAATGGGTTGGTTCTATTCTACTCTGCCGGATACCACACGGCCAACCCGATCCGATCGCTTACCCGATCATTTGAAGTAACCTGGCGAAATGTGGATATACTATAGATATACATAGATCCATCTCTACCTAATTCTTCGCAGAATATAGTCATGGTGTTGTGTAATGCAGTCACGAGATTACGCCAAATTCCTCCCATCATGGGAGAGGCTTATGTCCAGCAGTGGACGTTATGGGCTGTTGTTGTTGTTGTTCGGGTAAGCCGACATGGTACCAAATTTTAGAAAATCAAGTGCTTTTTCTTCCCAGAAAATTTAACTCATTAGTTAGAGGTGGAAGATGGGGTATAATCGTCAGAACCATCGCTGGTTCTCACGATTGTAATTATGTAAGTTGGGATAAAGGTGGTTTATTTCCATTCAAAAATATTAGAAACGAAAGTCAAATCAAACAACACGAATCCACAATCCACATAAAGGCCATGTATATTGAATAGATAATAATTTAAAGTGAAGTATTTGATCTATGTCCGAGTATTTACCAAGAAGCATTAACAGTCGCTAATTGGAATAAATGGGGTTTAAATGGAATTTAGAGTCAATGTCAATAGTCGAGTGGTGAAGGAAATCATGGTTTTAATGCAATGCCGAGTGTCGAGTCTAACTGCGACCTTTCAATGTGTTTAGTTTATAAACTGAATATTATTCGCAATGGGACATGTTGTTAGAGGTATTAAGTTGTGATTTTATGGGAAATAGATTTGCAGTAAAGCTTTGGTACCTAATAGGTAGATAAATAGGCTGGCCCCTATTACATGCGATTTATAAATACATCACTGGAGAAATGTAGGCCTCTGCGTGACCCTTCGGGGATTCCATACGTGTTTTTTTTAGTGTTAGCTAGCATAAGATATTAATTAAAATAAATAAAATAAAATAAACGGCTTGTGTCGTGGACACCAGATAGTGATATACTACATACCTAGATACTTTTTGTTTGTAAATACATACTTAACTACTTACTTCTACTTACTTTCTTCTTCATTTCTATTTTCTTCTTCTACTTCCTTACTTTCTTATTCGTTTTTCAGAGTTTTATAGCAAAGAGGCTCCGAAAGTCGAATTATATACCAAAATTCAAGAGCCATTGAAGCCGTTGCAAAAATGTCATAAGCTCTTAAATATTATCACGATATCCTCGACAAACAATTATTATATTTCGTAGTGCAGTTCCTGACCTACGGATGTTGTCATGTACTTTACAAATATTTACCAATTTATAATTTTATAAATACATAAACTTACGCTTTTTTCCCATGGGGGTAGGCAGACGCCATCTCTTATTCTTCTTATTCTTATTCTTTATTGCACGCAAAGAAACAAATATACATAAAAAAATTGCAATTAAATAGCTTATGTACAAAGGCGACCTTTCCATCTCCATCCTTTTGTCATTACAGTTACCGTTTCTATGCCAAAATCTAGTCAGTTTTTTCACTCATTTAACTGCACTCCTCCTAGACCGGCTCGACCAGGTCCCACTATCACTCATCTCGCATATTTCCACGTTACTCGTATTGTTCCACACACAGTTATGTTTAAATTAACGGGCCGCGTTTACGCCCATGTTTATCTAGAACATCTTATTGCATAGTAAGCACACAAAATAAAGATGGGCAGAAGGTACACAGCACTAAGAGGCTATATATAGGCTGTAAAAGACCTCATCACGAAGCCGTCAACCAAGCATTTTGTACATCAAACTAAGTAACTTTAGGCAAAAATTATTGCTGGGAAACGACTTTTTTTTTTGGGGTGAAAAATCATGATTTTTGGTAGAACTCAATGTAACGCACTCAAAACAATGTGCGGATGGATGGATTGAATAGTACGGGGTCGTGGAGGTGTTTAAAGTAAACATCTTACATTAAAAACTTGTATTAAAAAAAAAACTTATCAAAAAGTTGTAACTTTGACCTCCAATATCTCCGTAACTAGGAGGTTCCCAGGTATGGTGTAGAACAATAAAATGATCGCAATGACGAGGAGTACAAGTGCTTTTCGTCTTCGTTAAGAGGTGTTTTACGCCCTTTATTTCCCAGAATCTGGAATTTGAAAGTTCCCATTGTTGGGACATAGTCCTCTTCGATCATTGTGAGAGGGACTGGTCTATAATCCACCACATGGGCCCAGTGCAAGTTGATGGAGATCACATGCTTTGGTATACTCTACAAAAACTACCTTTATTTTCAAAGAAAAGGAGTATATATATATAAAAAATATGACAAAATGGGCAGTTAAAGACACTCCGTCTTTGACTGCCCATTTTGTCATATTTTTTCACTTCAAGAGCTCACTCATCCAACTATATTCAGATGAATTCAATGTTTTATACGGACTGACATGGCAGTGTGGTAATGGAAAAGATTTGTCACTCTAATGACGAAAACACGCAGCCACGAATTTCTTCAAAACGAAAGCATTTCACCACGAATCACGGCGCAGCGGATGCACGTCACACCTAATAGTGTTTTACGGTATCACTTCACCTACTTCAATGGATAGGTACGTTTTTATGAACGTGGAGAAGTGTCAGTCCGGTTAGATGTTCTTCAACTATTGAAGCTTTTTCGTAGTCACGATGTAATCGATGTGCTGTGAACGATGTGATCGTTTTGACTTTTCGTAACGTAGAGAAAGATCTTTTCGCTGTCGCTACACTAACAGCAGGCGCGGATACAATTTTTATTTGATTTTACCTATCATACGGAAAATTCATAAAAAAATTGATGATATTTAATCGACGGCGACCATTTTAACAACAAAGTGAACTAAGGCTCCAGAACTAGCGAAACGAGCTCGAAAATTTTAACACGTCTACCTTGGGCAGGTTACAATTATGTAGACCCTTCCTATAGGAGTTACTAGATCGACCCTCAGTCAAAAAAAGCCAACATTCAAGAGGAAGTAGGCTGCAAGAGCGAGCGCAGCGAGCTCGAAATTCTTATGACACCTTGCTTTGGACAGGTTAGACTGGTTTCGATCCTTCTTAAAGGAGTTACTTGGTGGACTTTTAGATAAATTCAAGACTTAGTAGTCTGTAGAGCGAGCGAAGTGAGCTCGAAAATTTTAACACATTACCTCCTTGAACAGGTTAGAATTGTTTCGACCTACTGGATTTACCTGGGCCTCTTATACAGAAAGTTAAGACTCAAGAAAAACTAGGCTGCAAGAGCGAGCGAAGCGAGCTCACAATTTTTTACATCATTTCCTAAGATAATTATGCTTTAATTGCTTAGAAGGCTTCGGGGCAAGGGGCTCCTATAAGATATGTCTCAATACCGCAATTTAGAATAAGGTCTGTAATCGACTGCGGTATGTCCTGACTCCGCTGCCACTTCACCATCTACAGCCCTTATTCGTTTACAACGACAGAAACTGGAGTATTATTTCGTAACAATGTATAATCGGTTGCTAGTTGTTTCACAGTTTTCAATGTCTTGATTACTGTATTCGCTTTTTGACATAAAAACGCTTAGCTGGAACAAAATAAGTGTTTCAGGAGACGGACCATCCTGTAGGTCACATATTATTAAAACCGGAAGAGAAATATATAAGGCTCTGCGAAAATATTCTTTAGCACATTGAGCACGTTGGTTATTGGCCCTATGTATTTGTCTTGACACTATTCTGGTACATTATGTTTAACATTATGTTAACAATTTGAATTAGTGGTCCACCTACGTCCTGGACATAGCCCAGGGAGGGGTCATGACCCCCCCCCTGGATCCGCCCCTGATAGTGTCTAGGTTTAGACAGTAGGTAACTAGGTACTACTTTAGTACTTTAGTTACTGTCTATACTGGCATGAAAATGCGCTCGAAGCCTGCGACTATACCTTTCTGTTACGAAACGTAAGATAAAACCACGTCGCTTGCCCATATTCGAGCCTTCTGTATCTTCCTACACCATGATGCTACGCAACGAAGGTGTGGTGATGAGTTGATGATCAGTTATTGCCTTCAATCGAAACGCTTGCTGCTAAGTACAGTACTATCGCGTAATGCTTGGCTGGGGTTTATTGGGGCTCCATCTAATGCCGTAGAGTTATACAATTTAAGAGCGGGGCTATCATCGCCGTCTGGGAGATAAGTTTTCGATTTAGGTTCCGAACTGTTTTTTTTAAAGACGGACCTAAGGGCACCAATTCACCTTATCCCCCCCGGGATAAGGTGAATTGGTGGTTGATTTAATTAGAAAGGAATAAAATAAAGGTGAATTCTTATATCGATGCAACGTCCTCGTGGAGACCAACCCTGAGTTGGACTTGTTTGCTGATGAGACGATAAAGTTCGAATGTTTGTAGTTCTGTGAGAAGACCGAGTAAAAGGATTACGTAAGTCAATTTAGTATGGCTTATATGTAATAATAATTAATCCAATTGTTAGGCGAATGAATGCGTTTAGATTAAAAAAATAATGTATATGTAGAAATGTCTTTTATTTATGTATTCACTATTTCCAGCCAATTATACAGAAAGAAACACAAATTAATGATCAAGCCATCTCAAACATTTATTCTACAGAAAATAAATCGTTGTCTTACCTACAAATAATTGTTGAGTCATTAAGCTAATCAATTTCCTTTTCTGATAGTAAAACCAGTGTATTTCTTTTAGAAAACGATCAGGTATCTAATGAATGCTTTAAAACTACGAAGTTTATGGTCTAAGTACTTACCATAGAAGTCGCGATACCGCATTTTTCTTGTAATTCCTCAGATTTGCATGAAAACTAAGCTTAATGTCGGGGAATGAAGCAATTATTTCGTGCATAATTAAGGAAACGGTATTACAAATCGATGCACGGCTCTAAATTAAGTGCATGGACTAATTGAAGCGGGCAAAGCCGTGAGCAACAGCTAGGCTTGTATAAGGCGTGGTGTACACCTGCGCTGGAGACTTGCGACTACGTTGGTGGATGTTTTGAAGATTCTTGGTCAGCGGAGCTTCTGTTTGCTTCATCTATTGTTAAAATCTTTCTTACGCCACTTCTTTGATAATGAAGACTTTGACACAGTACCATTAGGAATAAGGTACAGAGTTAAATTGAGTTTAGTGAAGTATCTAGGTAGTCGCTCCATGTTAGATTTCTAGTGGTATTCTCCTACGTCCTACATAGACTCTGGAATAAGTCGACACAAACGTATTGATTATACTGAATAGCGATACACTACATTTAGAATGTTGATGAAATAATAAGTGATTCATCATCATCATCATCAGCCTATTAATGTTCCCACTGCTGGGACACAGGCCTCCTCTCTATGAGAGGGAATGGGCTATAATCCACCACGCGGGCCCAGTGCGGATTGGTAGAATAAGTAATTGCGGATTGGCAGTTTTGATAGAAATACGTCCAGCTGTTTAAAAACAATTTTTACAATTATCCTGGATATATTACCGAAAGATAGGCAGTAACTAGCTAACTTAGCCGTGTGGTACCCGGCAGAGTAGAATAGAACCAACCCATTACACTCACGTTTGTCGTATAAGGCGACTTATGTCTGAGGCAGAACACCTTGAGCCTCCGTAGACCTGAGAATGGGCAGCAGCATTTTCTGTTAGTCTTTCATCACTGCGATCTCCAATCCGCCTGTCAAGCGTGGAGATTACAGCAAATTCCTACCATTATGGGAGAGGCTTATGTCCAGCAGTGGACGTTATGGGCTGTTGTTGTTGTTGTTGAGGCAGTAACTATAGTTGCTGCCAGTTAAGATCGCAATAGCGGTCATTGACCCACCTACATTGATTAAAGTTCTTCTGTTCAAGTTTTGAATCGTCATCTATCTTCAACATTTTTTTTCTAAAGAAAAGCGATACATGGTTCATTTGTTTTGGTTCGTACGAAGAGATATTAGGGAAAGGGCAATGACCGCTATCGCGATCTTAACAAGTAGCAACTATATCACTCTATGTCAAGTAAGAGATCCTACTTTTTATGCACTTACACTGGCCTGCAAAAAAAAGTATCACACTTTTAAAATTGCACTAACTTTTTAAGTACACAAGCTATACTTTCGAAACAAAAAGGACTCGAAAAAGAGTTTAATATTGTACATAAAAACTAATAAAGCTGATAAAAATTGCTATAAAATGTTTTTTATTTTAAATCTCTAACTTAAATAGAGTTTAGAAAAAATTTAAATTTTAAAAGTGTGATAGGACTTATTTTTGCAGGTCAGTGTATTGAACAAATATCGTTCAGTTGTTGCTTCCATCGATTGCCATTACCCGTATCATGTGAACACCGCCTAAGGACAAACGGGTCTGCACATCCGGATCCACAATAAATTATAGATTAGAAGCTAATGCAATTACATGCCGCGAGTTATTAATGTTTCAAGCACTTATAGTTTCAGCTTATGTACCTATGGGCTGCGAGTAATAACTGTAATGGGTGCTTCAAACATAGAACTTGGTATGAGTCAGTGTTGTGCGGAACGGAATATTTTACTGAGAATCAAATGCGTGAGTAGCAGTAGCGAAGGGTCAATTTCTGTTAGAGGTAAGCAGGAGTATATAATCTTTAGTGTAATTATATTATTTGTCTAAAGAATACTGACTGCCATTTTTCAAAGGGAATCCGGTAGGAATCGGGTTGTATGGAACCTTCGCCACTGGTGAGTAGTGATGTGATTTTTTTTTTGAACAAGCGCTCCTCACTATTCCCAAATCACTGCAACTTCTGAAGCCAGAATCAATAGTGGCGAACTGAGGACCACCAGAAAAGCGCAGAGACAGTGAAGCTCGACGAAGTCCCAAAGAAACAATATAACTGTCTTGGGCTATTAAAAGTATGCTCTTATTTTCTGTGCTCTGGATGGATTACCTGACTTGACTGGGGCCCGTTGGGTTGGTAACACCATTCTGAAGAACTGAGGAAGAACTCGAGACAATGGAGAACGGAAACAGAATAAATCTTTATTTGGTGACGCTGTCTTTGTCGATGGCAATGGTGACGATGGGTCTGACATCTGGCTGGCCCACATTAGCGTTGGCAAGATTCGAGAACAATCAGACCATTGTCGACATTGATAAGTTGGAGACGTTGACGGTGGTTCTTCTGATCGCGATCGGGTTCGCCATTGAAAGAGGAGTGTAATCTACTAATACGTACGGCCTTCCCTCGCAGAGTAAAGGCCTACTGTGTTCTTTCCGTGTGAAATCAAAGGCTGATTATATTGTGCAATACCCCTCGACAAACATAAAATTAAAAACGATTTATGGTTGGAGTGTTTTTAATGCATTTAGACAAAAAATAACGTGGCCACTAGAATTGAAGTGCATCAACATATAATCATACTATCATCACATTCTAACCGACAGTCACGTAGAGTGTACAAAAAAAGTTTATAAGTAGGTCATTAATTGTAAGTAGTTCTATTAAAATAATTACAACAAGCGGAGCCGGTGGAAGTTATAAGTATGTATGTACCATTAAGTGTGTAATAATAGGCGGTGACCTATCGCTTACACATCATCACTTATGTTTTTTTGTTGCCAGTACTGATGTACAGTCGCGAGCATCAATATGTACACTGTAAGCTACTTTTAAATGTGATTTTTATTATTACTTACTGTATTGATTGCAATGGTTTGGTGGTTCAGGTTTTTATAAATACAGTACTTATATTATTATGAAATAGGTCTTATCTCAAAGTAGCGATTGTTATTCCACGAAATAATCACTTTTGAATTTAGGTACCTACTTAAGTCTATATGTTACGGGTAGAGCTATTAGAAGAAGTAAACCTATTTTTACCCGGGTAAAATTTGTACTACCCTTTAGAAAAATTAGGTTTGTGGGTAAAGTCAGAATAATCATTAAAATAAATTTTAATTTGGAGGTCCAGCCTTAATTTGACTGGCGATTTAATGCAACTTTGGATGTAGCGCTCGCCGGCCGCTGCCGCACTGCTCGCTACGCTTGCTCAGCTCGCGCTCGCGCGTTTTGTCACAGTTCTAACCTTACTTAACCCATTTGGTCTGTGTACCTTAGTAATAAAATGGATACACCTAAGTTTAACCAATTGCTACCGAAAGTACCTATAATTGTTATTTTTCGAACTTTAAACAATAAACTTGGGTAATGCCAAGTATATCCGAGTAAACCTAAGTTTACATCTCCTAGCATTACCCGTAACATAAACATTGAGTGCTCCTGACTGTACAGTCAGCCCAGAAAGTTGTTTACAATATCACCTTTAATAACATGTAATTGGAGTTATATCGGTTCTATGTAATTTGCACTGTACTTAATAGCTACGCGAGTGTACAAAGAAAATTAGATTCAACGTTTTCACACGTGGACTTGCTGTTGATTGGATTGTCTTGTAGGGTCAAGCGGTCACTACTGCTGAGCAAGCGATCCTGGGTTAGATTTCGGAGGTTTTATTGGGTTTTTCCATAAAAAAAACTCAATACAGAGCACGGAGTCTAGATTTGTGCCGGTTTGATGATTTTGTATGAATATATGATAGACTAGCGGACGTCCCGCGGTTTCACCCGCGTAGTTCTCGTTCCCGTGGAAGCATGGGGATAAAATATAGCCTATGTTACTCAAGGTGAATGTAGCTTTCTAATGGTGAAAGAATTTTTGAAAACGGTTCAATACTTCCGGAGATTACCCCCTACATTCAAACTTACAAACAAATGTTACCTCTTTATAATATTAGTATAGATACCCTTTGGTAAGTCTGCGGTCGTCAGACTTTTGGGTTCTAATACAGGATGACTTTTTGAGCACTTTCCAAAAAAAATGGGTATAATTATTCTTAAGTTTATTTTCTTTTTTTTTTTTGCGAAAAATAAT
Source organism: Xestia xanthographa (assembly GCA_905147715.2). Lineage (NCBI taxonomy): Eukaryota > Metazoa > Arthropoda > Insecta > Lepidoptera > Noctuidae > Xestia > Xestia xanthographa. Next base: position 6,636,683 of record LR990663.1, on the reverse strand, counting down.
AATTAAAAAAAAAAAAACGATATTTTTAAATTTCTCTTTCTTTGTTCTAATATGAAAAGTTTACTTGTTTGTAGCGTTTTTTGATGATGAATCAATTTTTTCCAAGCTGTGGAAAGAAGAAAAAGTACTGTATGCCATAAGCTTCTACTCCGTTCACCTAAATACCCATTTTTTTTTGGAAAGTGATAAAAAAGTCATCCGGTACAAACTACTCGTAACACTATCAAAGATCTATAAATGACAGACAGGACCATCGGCTTAACGTGCTTTCCGAGGCATAGAATAGCTTGATATGTGGTGGATGGTCACCCATCCACGGACCGATCTCGGTAACCGTAGCTTAACCTCCGACCGACCCGTGTGGCGGTCATTACTAAGCCTCGAGCTTCAGTGTACATAATATGTAATAATATAATAATAATAATAATAATAATAGCCTTTATTCAGATCAACTTAACCTAATGACAATATTCAAAAGCAAACTTATAACTTATTAAAACTTATTGTAATATTTGCTGCTTTTCTTTTTATCTGTTGCAATCTGTTTGCCTATCGGCAAAGGCCTCCTCCAACCTTTTCCATTCTGATCTTTCACATCACTCCTTCCACTTCTTTTAACTCTCTGTATGCTTTTTTGACTCCACCCGTTTTACTTATATATATATTTTTTTTTTATAATTTCCATTCTGTTTTGTTTTCTGTCCTTTCTAATACTATCTTTAATTTGTTCACTAATTTCTGTTAAACGTTTTCTTCTGTCCTATGTATCTTTAGTGCTAATTATGTGGTTTCTCGCTTCTAGTAGTTTTGTAGTACCTTTCTGTTGTTAGCCATTTTTTTGGTTCAGTTTTGGTATTTTTGCAATTCTTGTTTTTGGGTTCTTAAAGTATTTTCTATCCAATTGTATCTTTCTTGTGTTCCAATTCTTTTGTTAGCACGCATTTTTTTTTCTGTTTAGTTTTAAGTTTCTTTTTTCTATTGTATAGTTTTAAGATTTTTATTTTATTCCTATTTTTATTTTGTTGTATGCAGTCCCGGGGTCTCTTAAATGGTAAAATATGTAATCTGGATAGGATATGATATTTTCACTCATTCTTCTCACTTCACTGATGCCAACAATACCCCATTTGATGTGGGTTACAGCATGTTATGAGTTCTTTATGGTCTTTTCTTCACTTTTCAGGGTAAGAACTTCGAGTGCTGCGCTAAAGATTTTAGATTTTTACTGTTATTGTTGTCACTTATTGTTGGAGGGTTGTGGTCTCTTTCCCCCACGAGGACCAGTCGGCTTGGGGGAGGTTGGTGTATTATTTTTCCTTGTTGCCAGTTTCTTCGGTTGGTTTTGGTTTCCGTTTGCCGATTATTAATTGTTATTGTTTTTCTGAAGTAGATATATTTGAAAGAGAGTTTTTGTTGAGAGAATTGAGAGTTGAGAGAATTTCCGTTTCCGGCGTTAGAACTGTCAACACCATCGTGACAACCACTGAAGAAATTAAGTGAATAAAAATAGTTAAAGTGAGCTTTTAGTTCAAACTTCGCCACAAAACACAGGCAAAATATCTGTGAAGTGTCCATAGAAATTAGATTTAGTGTGATTGTTGGTAATCGCTGATAAATTAGAATAATAATATATAGTTATTGATTTGAGGTTATATATACGACACACATTATCCATCGTCATCTGACATACAACGTCAACAAGACTGACGTTTGTGACACTGACAGTACAACCAGTGTTGCCAACCACCAAAATAATATTTACTATTACGTTCCAACATACGCAAATACAACTTCATAACTATATAATGGAAGGTCAATTCCAAATTTTATTCGACAAAATGAAAATTGAGATGCAAAGCCAAACGGCTGAATTGAAGGATTCTATCACAAACTCTATTATGGACAAAATTGATGAAAAGTTAATCCCTTTGATGGAAGAAAACAAAAACCTGAAAATAAAAGTAGAAAAATTAGAAAAAGAAATTGAGTTTATGAAAAGAGTGGAGAAGAAAAATAATATCATAGTGTTTGGCCTGGAAGAAAAAGAAACATCAACTCTCGAATTACTACAGGAATTTAAAGAACATCTGAAACAAGATCTAAATATTATTGTAGAAGATTATGAAATCAACAACATTTATCGCTTAAGTACTAAAAATAGAGAAACTAACAAACCAAGGCCGGTACTATGTTCGTTTATAAACAATTGGAAAAAGAACGAAATTATTAAAAACAAAAAGAACCTGAGCAAAATTAATATCAGTGAAGATTACTCAAAGGAAGTGTTGGAAAAGCGAAAAACGCTACAAGCCAAGCTAGCTGAAGAAAAGGAAAAAGGCAATATAGCGTATTTGAAATATGACAAACTAATCGTTATACAGAATAAAAAGAACCAAGAAAAACGAAAAAGAGAATCATCCACCTCACCAACTGCTTATCACCCCTTATCATCCATTAACCAACCCAAAAAACAACAGATTGTAGCTTCAATCAAAGCAAACAGAACAAATGCTTTCGATATGATGCGGGGTAGGTCTAACATAATATGTACTTGTTTTTATCTTACACGTGGTAAGTATTGACGAAGTGACGACATTACTGATGGTATTCTAATCACGCTTGAACACTTCGATTTATAGTTGATGACATAAAACTCCGTAATGGCCGTCTGTTATTTATAGTAATTTACGTAATTTGGATGGTCCACTCGCTTCCCAATAGGGATGCACGATACCTGCATATGTATCGATATCGATACTTTAGATTGATGCAAAAGTATCGTATCGTACTTAATAATCACTCGAGTCTAGGTAACATACTAGTTTTTTTTTGTTCTCCGTCTGTGTCCTTTTGTATTAATTTTAAATTGTTCGACAATTTGGTACGATACGGTCCATTCATTCCGATACTAGTGCTTTAGTATCGATCCAAGGAGTTATGCCCAACTCGTCACTGTTCCTACTCGTCATCAAAATACAAAAGAGCACGATTCACAACTGCATTCGTTTTCGTTTCCATCGATCCAAAATATCGGAGTATCTCATCATGTCGCATCACTACTCCCCGAACTAGGAAGGAAAGATAAATAGATTTCGTTGAGTAGTTACTTATGTTCCCACGTAAGAACTCGTAAAGTTCGGCTGTGGGAGAATCGTATATTTTCTTGTGCTCATCGGTCAATCGATGGGCTGATTTAAAAAAAACATTATAGTGTCACTAACTTTGAATTTGTGAACGATCAGGAAAATTAACTGTTTGACAAATTGATACACTTCGACAATGGCGAAGGCTGATCAAAGCTGATTGTAGATGGCGCGTCCATAGCTTAGACCCAATCTGACCAATGATGTCAAACTATTTTGAAATATAAAATGACATTGACAGATTTTCAACCAATGACGATGTTTGGTACAAGCGATGCTAGCGCCATTAGTTCCACAGTTGTCATCCCATTAGCCGTATTCAGTCAACTGTCTAAGACGTCACATTCCTACGACTTTCAACGAGTTTTGTCCGACTCGTCACTGTTCCGATTGGTCACCAAAAACTTTTTCCAAGGAGTCCCGACTCGTCACCATAAGAAAACAAATCAATTTTTGACTTTGAATTGAATTCCCGATTTGTCATCAGTGTAAATTTCGCGTACCTATTGCCGTAAAAAATATAATAGAAGAAATTGATTCCCTGACTTTACTTTAAAAATGCACCGAGGAAGTTCAGCTCCAAATTACGTCCATCTCTTTCTCGTTTTATTATAGAGAAAAAGATAGCAATAGCCTAAATTAAGTTTAGTTTGTGCACAACAGAATCGACATCAGTGTAAACCAAACTTTAAAGTAATAGCAAAGATAAGTAGGTATTTGATAAAGCACAGTTTTATGGTAAGAGCAACTTCTCTAAGGCTGCGTTCCGAATTATGCTGTAATCGATTTGAGCGTCCATAAACCCGTTCCGAATTACCGTGAGCGCGATATCGATTACCCTTGAATCGTCATAGATGACGTCATGACATGCGCCATCTTGCGATTACACCGACCATGCCCCACATAAATAACACCGTGAGCGCTGCCTGTCAAAAATGACAGTTGTGTTCACAGGTTGTGTTGTTTGATTGAAAAAATTCAATGAGTTTCAAACTCATGAACATTATATTTAATTACTGTTGCATCTATGTAATTTGTAAATTTTGTAATTCGTGGAATTCTTTTAGGGGGTAAATCTTTGCTGGGAGCAAAATACTCTAATCTATACGCTGTAACAAATCTACTTGATCCTATTAAAATAAAGGAATAAGCAGACTTGTTCAATTAAATTTTAATGAGGGAAAAGATATAAAATACAGCTAGTTATATAAAACACCTACCTATAAGCACGCACTCTCAATAGTTTCATAGTTCAAGCACTTAGATGGATAAGAATGAGTTCACCACTGTAGGAACGGTAACAGGCGTCAGGGAAGCAGGTCAAGAGAGACGTCGAGGATCACCTTCAGGAAACCTCAGCTGGAAGGGCGTCGTGCAGATCTTAGAGTTCAACAGGTCAGCTCTGTAGTAGGGCAGCGTAGATTTCAGGGCCAGAATAGCTCAGCGTCAGGATATCTTTGCGAGACAGGTGGAAAGTCAAGCACGTAGCTAGCTTTCGAAGATCGGGAGTAATAGTCCCAGGTGGATCTTTAGCTGGATCCCCTGGTAGTTTAAATAACTGACAGTAAAAACCAAGCGGTTATCTGATGGAGTCTAATCAGATCCAAGAGTAGCCTTTTTCAGCCGTCCGTCAGCTCGTTTCTCCAAAGTAGTCTTCCTTTTTTTAAATATTCGTTTTCTTAGTGTGGCCATCATCTCATCTGACAAGTGTAGTCGGCCAGGACATATGCATGAGTGCGTAAAGAATTTTATAGATATCATTTAAAATTAAGTTATTTAGTACACAATCGTAATAATCTACAAAATACAATGGCTCAACACATATTGATAAAAATAATTTAAATTTTACGAACCAAAAGTAACTATCATAGACTAAGCAGAAACTGAGAGTTTGACAATTTGACGCTTGACGTAAGTGTCACAACATGAAAATTTTGATAAAATTTCAGCTATTTCCAAGTTAAAGAATCGTATTTAAATCGATTTGCTGAGTGTAGATACATAAACAAATAAAAAGGATGATGGATAGTATTATGAATGGTGAATATGAAGCGTAAGTATAGCATAATACTATAACGCTTTCGTCATTCTTTTCATCACTGGACGAATCGTCGTTCTCTATCTCAAAATCTGAGTTATCAGAGTCGATAGCGTCAACCAACATAACTTCCTTTTTCAAAAATAGTTCTTGTGTAATGTTTTGGTTTGGGGTTATGTTCACTGTCAACGCGTTCATGAGCGTTCCGAATTGATGACAGCTCTTAGCTGTCATAATCGTGATATCTAAATCGGAACGCAAAATATCGATGTGAGCGCTGTGAGCGATTATTTTCTAATACGGAATGCACCCTAAGAGGACTTACTTAGTTACTTATTGTTGCTTTTAGTTTAAGGTGGATGCTCAAGCGTAGCCCGCGAAATTCAAATTTTCTTACGTTTTTTGCAATTTGCAGGCCAGTGCTAGGTTGTATGTTGATTAAAATTTTGTTTGCGACTGTAAGACGTATGTAGTTACAGAATTATATTCATCAAACTCATCAATACAACCCTCAAAGTTCATATTGGTGTCAAAATTACTTTTCCAAGGTCAAAATCATTCTTGCACTATTAAACCAACTGAACACTCACACTTACTCACTTTTATGTATCTTGAGTTAGCTTAGTATCACGCCGGTTATTCGCAAAAGGATAGGCGGAGGTGTATCTCAAAAGTATACACCATTATTTCGCCAATAATGTTTAAGTGCCATGTAATATGGGGCTAGCCTATTGGGAATCAGATAAAACCTTCATCGTACATCAGTGATATCTTTGGACAGACTAAAACCGGCCTTCATCTGCAACGAGCCCATTGAAGACAAAGATCACCACCAGCCCGCGTAACATGACCACCGTAGAAAAGAAAGAGAATAGACAAATCTTTTGTACATCTGTCATTGAATCGACAAAATGACAGATGAACAAAAGATTTGTCGATTGATGTGGTCATGCTAAGCGGGCAGGACATTGGACCTACTCAGCCCTACACCACCAGATCCGGCAAAGTCGTGAAGCCTGTGGTGCGATTCACTTAGAGAGGAGTGATATAGGGAATCAGATAAAACCTTCATCGCGCATCATAAACTATAACTACCTCAGCCGTAATTTTGACATGTCATTGTTTAGTAAGAAGAATTGTAAAATATTTTCCAGTAGAATTTAATAATAACACGAGTTTTGAGTTGCTCTTTCTTTACATCCTGCTGATCCCAACACCATCAACCGGGCACAAGTCTGGACACGTCATGGCCGTTACTGAGAAATTCCAGTTGGTAAAATCCAATAACATTTTGCCTGATCTGGAAATCGATCTCATGTTCTTATATTCAGCAGCCGCTCTTGAGACCACTAGACTAACGTGTCTAAAGTAAAAGTGCTAGATGAGGGGTAGCTTTACTGGTTGGTTCATCGCCCTTTGTGCTCCGGGGCCACGGTATCTCTTTCAAACAGTCGTTTGAAAGAGATACCGTGGCCCCGGAACACAAAGGGCGATGAAGGAACATGGATGGGTATTAGTCAGTAAAAGTCTGACACTCCCTCCTGCTCCGCCCAGAGCGGGAGGAGTCATTTGATGATTTCCCATCCGAAAAAAAAAAAAAAAGTTGTCTCTACTGCTATTTTAGGGTTTTGTACGCGAAGGGTTACCAACGGGACCCTATTACCTGTCACCGGGCTTTATCGCATGATCCGTGATAGCTAGACAGTTGAAATTTTCACAGATGATGTATTTCTGTTGCCGCTATAACAAAAAATACTAAAAACAGAATAAAATATTTAAGGGGGTCTCCCATACGACAAACGGGTTTTTTTTGCCGTTTTGTCTAATGTTGTATAGCTAATGGTACGGAACCCTTCGTGCGCGAGACCGACTCGCACTTGGCCGTTTTTTTACCACTAACGTATGTACCTACGCCCGACTACCAATCAAGCTTTACAAAACCAGTTTATGCGGATCTCTCATTGTACGGGAAATCTAAACAAAGCGAGCCCATGTAATACTGGAAATGTACTTATAGCTTGATGTGCCGCCGAGTGTACTACCTACTGTACAAGTACAAAACTCTTAATACAAACTTTCACAAAGCTAATCTCATAAATTCACGGAGTTAATGACGCAATTATAAACGAGAATCAATAAATATCTATCAAGTGAGCCTCGCTCATATCTATTGAAGATCATATCTCATCCTACTGGCCACGACTCATAAAGATACGACCTCTGACCGCGAGGTTGTAGGTTTCCCTTCTCCGTCGCATAAACCACGAGCTTCGTAAAGCTAGGCACAGATTGTTTGCAACATAACATGCAATGCAACGCGCGGAGTATTAACGATGACGTGAAGACTGATAGGGGAGAATGGAAAAGAAAACGTATTGCACCGAAACCAAGTAGATTAGGAGATATTTATGATACATTTTTAACCTAGCATGCGCGCTTTTCTTTTTAGAGTGAACACATCAACATTTATTTGGAAAATGTTTGTTACATTGCATGTTGTGTTGCTCATAATCTTAACCCGGCTATAAAACAAAAAATAATAATAATAATAAACCACGACTACTACACGTACTGCGTACTACGGCACGTTTCGTAAGGAGGTTCCTCTCTCAAGAGCCCTGACCACCGGCAGCTCGGACCCTGAGGCCCTACTCTCTAACGTCCGTCCGTCCGTCCGTCTCTATCCGTTTCTCTCGCGCACGTCTGCAGATGAGTGCGAGTAAGAGAGACGGATAGGGACGGACGGACGGACGTTAGAGAGTAGGGCCCCTGTTCCCAGCACTGGTGGGTTACTGTTTTTTTTATATTTTTAAATGTTTTTTATGCAGTTTTATTAGGAAATATTTAAGAAATGTTAAAAAATGTATTTAGATGAATAAATAAAATAATAATAATAATTTAGCGCTGGTGGGATACTGTTTTTTATATTTTTAAATGTTTTTTATGCAGTTTATTAAGAAATATTTAAAAATGTTAAAAATATGTGTTTAGATGAATAAATGAAATAATAATAAAAAAAATCAATCAATTCAATTATAATATTGAATAAATGATAATTATTAAATATTTTTTATATATGAGTTATTATTTTGACATTTATGATTATTTCTAATTTATTGACTATAATTTGTTGACTGCGAATTTATTTTTTTAAGTATAATAAGTGTGTTGTGTTTTGATTTATTTTAATTTATTTTTCTAATAATTTTTATTTAATGTACTGCTATTATATAATGTAAATGTTGATTGAAATAAAGGAATTCAATTGAATTGAAAATTATAATAGGCATAAAACTACAGTTCATAAGGCCCTTCTAACCCTAAAATTAGCAACTCTATTTGTGGTGGTTCAAACTTCGTTTGAAATACTGTTAGAATAAAGTTCTAATCAGCTTGCACTACAAAGCGATTGTTACGTTATTCACTGCGGCCGAATAGTGCGAAATGAGTGGTTTTTTGCGATTTACAAAAAATCCTGCTTAATTCCTGCTTTATAGTTAGTTCAGTTAGAATGCAGTTTCATGATCTAACTTGAAGTACTTTTTGAATACCAGCGGTTTATTGTTCGATTTGGAGGTAACTTTGGATTTTTTTTTCTATCGAGAAAAGTTTAATATGGAATCGTGTTTTCGTCACACATAGGGCTTAGCATTAATCCTCAACTTTACCATATATATTTATTTCAAAATTAATGCTGCACAATTTTAGGCGTAACAGAGGATCATGCTAAGACATTTGAGGTAGTATAGGCCCTTAACCAATGATATTCTAATAAACAGATATGCTATATACCTACAAAACCACAGAAAAAAGTGTGCCACGGGGGAGAGCCAGCTCACAAAAACAGGCAAAAACAGGCCAATTGGCCGGTTTTTGAGTCTTCACGATTGCGCGCTCACAACATATCAGTCTGTGTAATAGAGTATCATTGCCCTTAACTGTGTAGATTTATGCCTATTGTTCGCCAACCTTTATGAGGCTGATTGGTTGCTTCTAAGTTTGACATAAATTCTTCGTCGTTGATGTTCAATTAAGTTGGTAGTGGCTATCTCCATGACTTAAAGCCAAGGTGTCACTGTTGTATAAAGGAATAGGGAAGCTAGATAAATAAACAATTTTCGCTAGATTATTTTCAGAGATAAACGTAAGGTAGGATTCGATGGAAGATGGAAACATCTTTGTGGAATGTAAAGATATCGTAGCGGCGGGATTTGTTTTACAGTTAGATCGGAAGGAGTAATGAGTAATGATTATGTTAAATTCAAAAATATACCTGCGTACAAATATGTATTAGAAAATCCAAGACATTACTAAACTTGGGGTGTTATAGAAACGTTGATTATACTTGGGACCAAATGAATCTAGTTTTTTTCATTTTAATGTTGATTTTAATAAATTTTGATTTGAATTATGGTTTTAATTTTAATTTTGGTTGTAATCTGGATTTTAATTTTGATTATGATGTTGTCTTATCCACATTTGACATTGACATTTTTATTTTGAAATAATTTTTGTTTTGATTTAATTATGTAGTTAAAACCATAGCTAAGTGTGGTGAGTACTTAGGTACTCACCAAATTTGTTTTAATTAATTTTAAATTATTTTAATGATTTTAAGTAGACACTCCAACGACAAATAAGTAAGTAGTGCAATGATGTGCTTACCTGTAAGAGGTTGATACACTGGTCTGTGACTCTATTGAATGTATCTTGTATCTTTGAAGGAGTGTATTCAATTGATGGTGAGCCAAATCTATACTAATATTATAAAGCTGAAGAGTTTGTTTGTTTGTTTGAACCCGCTAATCTCAGGAACTACTGGTCCGATTTGAATGATTCTTTCAGTGTTGGGTAGTCCATTTATCGAGATTATAAAGCTGAAGAGTTTGTTTGTTTGTTTGAACGCGCTAATCTCAGGAACTACTGGTCCGATTTGAATGATTCTTTCAGTGTTGGGTAGTCCATTTATCGAGGAAGGCTGTAGGCTATATAACATCACGCTGCGACCAAAAGGAGCGGAGCATAAATGAAAAATATTGCAAAAACGGGGAAAAATGTATTCCTTTTGTGAGCTGTTTCTCTTTTATGTGACGCAGACGAAGTTGCGTGGGTCAGCTAGTAGATAAGATAAAATAAAATAATTATCATAGAAATACAGACACCAGTAAATCAAGCTACTCGAAACTGACAAATTTTCACAATCAACCTTAAGCTTAAGCGATAAAGTTGAAAATCTATCAAAAAAAGACAGATTGTACTAGTTTGTGTGCTTACTGGCTTCTGTACAAGTGTTTAAACTACATGTGACCTGTAGTTTATTTAATTTATTCGGTACATCTGAATTCTACTGCCAGACGCACTAAGCACATAATATCTGTATTCAATTTCAAGTAAAATAAATTCAAGAAGCACAAATAGCACAGGTGTTTCTTGTAGTATTTTGCATTTGAATGTAGCCTTACCAACAAAGACCATTTAGATGACATCTGTGTTTAAATAACAGCGTTTTACTGTAAATATATCGCAAATAAACGTGAATTATTGTAACAAGATTCTACAAGTAAAAACAGATACTGATTTAAATTATTGTCCTAAGATAAACTATCGATGGTGAAACTCAAAATATGGGACTAATTTTCCTATCTACCTACTTCTTTAAAGTCCACTTAGGTACGGTGCACACAGGCCGCAACAGCATTGGCAAAGTTGTGGACGATAATTTCGAACAATTATTTATTGTCTAAGATGCAGTTAATTTCTCCGGCCACCAGTAAGTACTTACCGTTGCGAATCGATAAGTTGCTACGCAGCAAGATAAGTGTGTACTAGCCTTAGGGTTGTCGTTTGGTAGATGGGTCCCATTGTGCAAGTTTGTGTCCTGACTTAGGTAAGGTTCGTACCACTCCATACAAAAGTACTGAAGTCCGTCAGTGTCCGGTGTCAGCAGTATGATTCATACTACCCGCATATTTGCTCCTGAAACACTTCCCAAGTAGATCCATAAGATGATCTCTTGTACCTGCGATTTAATTGGGTCTTGTTATTTGGAGGAGCTCGTGGCTAAATAATAACAGCCGCTCGGGTCGATTTTTAGGTTAAGCCGTGCTTGCCTTGGTCTGTGGATTGGTGACCCTTACATACCGAGTTTCCTCCGTGCCTCGGAAAGCACGTTAATCCGTTGGTCTGGCTGTCATTTGTAGATCTTTGACAGTCGTTACAGGTAGTCAGTGGCCCAAAAAGTCTGACAACCAGTCTTACCAAGAGGTATCGTATTACCCAATACTAACTGGGTTGTAGAGGTCAGATAGGCAGTCGCTCCATGTAAAATACCGGTATTCCGCTGCATCCGTTTGGACTGGAAGCCGACCGCAACGTAGTTGGGAAAAGGCTAGGCAGATGATGATGACTTGGAGGAGGCATATACTCAGCAATAGGTGGAACAAAGCTGCTAAAAACCATGGTAATGATTGACCTGGTGGTGTTCTGTATTAGCTACCAAAAGTTTCTCTAAAAGCTTGAGTTAATGTGTCTATTCTGTCAGCCAATCTATACAACGAAGCTTGGGTGAGTTCAGAAGTGTAACTATCTCAGTATAGCCATTCTGATTGAGAAATCTTGCTTCGGTGAAAGGAAACATCGTGAAGAAACCAGTATGCCTGAGAGAAATTTCTTGACGGCATGTAAAGCCAAGTTGGAGCGGCGGCATTCAAACTTTGCTACCGGGTTAGTTACTAATCACAGTATAAAAAAAATTGAGAAACTATAACGTAGATAGGGTACGGTATTCGGAAAAAGTGGTGTTGCACCGAAATCATGAAACAAGCGTTGCGACCCAATTTACCATCGGCGAACTTCCACACAAACTTCAAAAATCTCTCTTCGATTTTCAAAAATCATTCCATAGCCGTTACCAATGGTACACCCGGTGACACTTCAATCAAGCTGTACATATCCTGTATAACCTGACCTCGCTTAGTATAAGCTTTCTGTACAAAGAGAGATCAGATTAGGGTTTGCATAGTTTGACCAGTCGTCGTGCGTACGCTTGTGCAAGTTTCCGTGGTCCTAGACCCAGCGGTTTAGGCTGTGCTGTGTTTATCAGTGGATTTACGATTGCATAGGTTCAAGTGAATTCATCAGCTGAATATGACAGCCGTTTGAATTCCAATGTTTCAATTAAAACGAGAGATTGGCCAGTGAATTTCGTGTTAAAAAGCGAATCCGAAATGCACGTTTGCCAAGTTTATTGGAAATTCATTCTACAGTAGTTTCACTGTTATTTACCTGTAATTTTGGATCACCACCAAAAGCACAGTCATCTTTACAGTTGGACCTATAAGGGTGATGTTGGATTGCTCCCACTGACACGCCCGTCAAAATGACAGTGATCTTTATAAAAGTTTCAATAAGGGTGATATTGGGTTGCAGCTGTAATATAACTGTGATAGGATTGTAAATCCTCTCTTGTCAAGCTGTCAAGCTGTGTCATGTACCTACACTTGTTCTGCTGTACAATATTACCTTTGTCAGCGTTACAAGTTAGAACTTTATTATGAACATGGGAATTAACTTACACAGTCTCTCTGCCTTTGGATACAAGCTTTGAGTTTAATTGGATGAATTTATGGATTACATAAAATAGGATGATGTTTGTATTCACTGGAAAGGTAGGCAGATGTGTATAATGCATTTTGCCAGAGTGCGATCGGTTGCTATAAACCGATTATACAGCCATACTTCTAGAATCCAATCTGCTATCAAGAATTTTGTAATGGTAATCTGTAATAACATTTTGTAGTACTTACCTGCATGCCTATTACGTATCTTTTTGATATCCAGTGAGGCAGTGACTAACAAGCTTCGGTTGTACACCGAACTCTGATGACAACCGTGAATGTCAAAATATTGGTATTACGTATTACACAGAGTGGATGTCACTTTACGGTGACTAACAGCCTGGGTACGGCGTAACGTCTTTCACGAAAGCCACATCAAACTCAGTTGTCATCAATTTGATGTCCACTATGTTTACATAATCGCAATATTAGAAGAATCGATACGAAAGCGTCTATCGAAATGAGTTACGGTGACTATCAGCCACGATGGGCACCCATGACGTCATATTTGATCGCGACTGGTCATACATAATACGAAACTAACCTTTTGACAGTTATTTGATGGACACTGAGCCCAGTTACTATTATTTCGAGCTGTCAACAGAGATACCTACGTAATAGGCCTGCTGAGTCGATTTTGACTTTTCTGCCAGAGCGTCATGTGGTGTTCTTGCCGAAGTTGCGACCAATCCCAACACAAATGACAGGTGACAATTATTTTACAAGTTTCAAAAGCATCGAAAGAATGAGTCAATATTGTCTGTCTTTCTTTGAAACCAATAAAAAAAGACATTTATAATGCCCAGGCAGGCAGTCAGTAAGGCAGTTTATAGCTTATAGTATAAGCTTGAGTTGTGTGCGATTTTTTTTTGTTCCCACAACTATATTTGCACTGGTAACCCTACACGCATTATTATTTATGTGTTAAAGTCGGAAATAACGGTTATTTAATGTAGCTACGTTACGTTATTACAGTAACGGACCGTTTCGCAGATACTTAGGGCTTTTTCACACGTACTCGCCATTCAAACTGTGTTGTAATCCGACGCAAAAACGCGTACAAATAAAGTAATGGGATAGTTTGCTGGTACGTGAGAGAAACGTGGATGTTATATGTGTTATGTTATGTTAGTGAATGGGATGTATGCAGTATCAATGATGAAAGTAAAGTTCCTCTCTATGGAATATAAAACAAAATGTAGACAGCCATTTTTTTAGTTTTTTTACTATACTCACAGCCGAGAATTTGCCGTTCTATTCTCTGTTCGTGTTTTCTACATTTACTAATGAAAATATAAGTTTTTTGTTCCATTGCAGGGCAGGCCTCTTTTTCAGAGAAGACACGAGCATTGATTACCAACCTTGCTTAATAAATAAATAACATAAACGAAAATCTGACAACCGGCGTTTCTGCATGCAAAACACTTCGAAGTTTTGATAAAGATGAGCTTGATGAATGCGATAATATCATAATCCTAAACCAAATTTTCGTAGAGAGTAACTTAGTCAGCGCACCTGACGGTTGAACTGATAAGCCGAAAGTCCATCCAAGATCTAAATTACCTCCATATCCGCAGTTACTAATGAGACCACGCCGACCATTCTCCCAACCTCCACAATAAGGTCGTGGGACACACAAGAATTAACAGCAGCATCACATTACAATACTGTTAGCACCGCGCCTTAAATTAACGCAATACAAAGCGGGTACTGTAGCAACACGTTGTAAATCTCGTCGGCTCCTTAAGGAGAACATTAGTGCGGTGGATAGAGATCGTATACCGGTACAGACAGCGTCAAAAGGTTAAGCTCCTTTCAACCATTTACAGCATCGCAGGCCCCAAATACAATGATCAACGGAGAATGATGTTGTAACGAAGTAATTCGGTAAAGAACTAAAGTGGTCGAAAAAGCTCACAGAATAAGCAAGCTTAAGTGGCTATGGTCTGGCCATTTTATCTGTACAACCGATGATGACCGTTGTGGTAGACGTGTTTTTGAGTGGAGACCGCGAATCGGAAAGCGTAACCCCTTAAGCTAGGTGGAGCGACGATCTCCTCAGGCTGACTGGTAGCAGTTAAAAATTCAAGTGAGGTGTAATACTAATTACTGTTCTCACTGCACATCATTTTCCCAGCAAATAATTGATAAATGATGTTTATTTTGCAAGTTGGTTTTTACAAACACTTTTACACGTCATTTTTTAAAACTAAGCGGGGCCGGTGTTTCGTACCTACCTGATGACTACTCTAAGAAGAAACAGCCGAAACAAACTCAGAGGTCGTAGTCTCTTATTAATAGTCGTAATTAAATATAGAAGTGTCCTAGACCATCTAAGAAAACTTTCACAAGAGTTGAAATTCTTGCTTGAATCTCATTTCGGTTCCTGAGATTCTAGCAAGAATTTTCTAGGAATTCTTCGCGTTCATTTTGAAACACCGTTTGTGTCATTGAGATTTTTGAACCGCTCGTTTCGTCCATGTTTGCCACTGACTGTACAGTAACGATCTTGTGTAACAGTGCCCTTTGACCCGCCGCTAACGAAGCCGATGTAGCCACGTTATTTGTTTAGCTTCACATGTAATACAGGATTTATGCTTCAGGATTTGTACAATTGGCGATTCTCAGTAGCGGGTATTGGCAATAGGCCCGTCCCGTAACATGATTCAAGCTGATTAATTGGGGTTGCTGTTAGGAATTTCTCCATGTGATTAAAATAGCCTTCATGGCCATCCATGAAGACTAACCAAATAAAAGATGGATGGATTGTGTGAATGAATGAAATTAAAGAAAAAGGAGTGAATGATTAGCATGATTAGAATGAAACGTGCAGGTCGCTCACAATGGGCCTCATCAGAAGGCTTAAAGTCACCCAAAAGGCAATGGAGAGGGCTATGCTCGGAGTTTCCTTGCGCGATCGAATCAGAAATGAAGACATTCGCAAGAGAACCAAGGTTACCGACGTAGCCCGAAGAATTACCAAACTTAAGTGGCAGCGGGCAAGGTACATTGCTCGCAGAACGGATGGCCAATGGGGCCAAAAAGTTCTGGAGTGGCAACCGCGAACCGGAAGACGTTGCGTTGGAAGGCCTTCCACTAGGTGGACCGATGACCTGGTGAGGGTTGCGGGAATCCGTTGGATGCGAGTCGCTCGGGACCGGTCAATGTGGTGACACTTGAGGGAGGCCTATGTCCAGCAGCGGACATCTTTCGGCTGAAATGATGATGATGAATAATGAGTGAATGATTGCGTGACGACTGACGGGTGAATGAAAGAAAAAAAGTGCTGCGCCAACCCCAAGTTGTCATCATAATCTGCCTAGCCTTTTACTAACTTTGTTGGGGACGGCTTCCACTCTAAACGGACGTACTGGAAATAGTATACCCCCTGGTTGACTTTCGGGTCACTGACTACCTGTAACGACTGTCAAAGATCTACAAATGACAGCCGGGACCAACGAGGACTCCGTTTGTAATGGGCGGTCACCCATCCACAAACCAACATAGGCAAGCGGGGCTTAACCTGCGCAAACTCCAATTAATATGGGAAAATGCCAGGAGATGATGGTTAAGTATACTAAAAACATGAAACACACAAATCAAAAAGAACAATCTCCTTCACAGTTTCTTAGTCAATCTTAGAAGGCCCCTATTAGTCCTAGACTTGTACGGGGTCTATGATATGTGTGCGTGCCATGTGTGTTGCCAATAAAATAAATAGCAAATACAGGATGCAGTGGCTACGCTGCCTGTCGGCTCCTACCGATTAATTATTTCTACAATGGCAATATAAACTTAGTCTCTTTGTCCGTTGATGTCAAATGTCTTCTTGGTAGTAATTATTATTCATTGTATTTTTTGTGTTGTGTTGTAATTTTGTTAAGTGTGGGTCAGATAGTTTAATTAATTATCAATTAGAGAATAATGTATTTATTTGCCTTAACGGGGTTTTCGTTGGTTGTTTAATTTTATGACTAAACTTTCATAAAAGGTTACTAAATATTACTGAATTCCTGCGTTTCTGTTGCAAGGGCAGCCATTTTGTTAATGTCAAATATCTGTAGTGTTGTATTTACGAAGCATCAATTCAGTAAATGTAGTTTTGTAACCGAATAAGGATTTCGTAAATATTATAAGGTTATAATTTCTGTGACTGGTTTATAAAGTTTTGTTTGTTAGAGGAGCTTGTTGCGAAAATATTATATTATATTCACAATTATTGGACGTTTTGAAGGAGTATTGCCGTATCCAGCCAACTTAGTAAACGGAACCCAAGTCAATTGGTGGGAGCTTATATCGAGTTCAATCCTTTTGGTTATAGTTGTTACAAGTATACGTGATGTGTTAAAAACATTTTTTTCCTGCAACAAGACATTTGTCGTCGACCCGTCAATTAGTCGATATCAAAAAAGGAAGTCGTCCTCATTGTTTTCAATTCCCAAATGAAATAAAGTCAACGTTGAAATACGCAGCGAAGCCGTGGGCGTGTCACAAGTTTAAAACTATACTAGTTTGTCATTCTTCACGCATATACCGACGGTAGTCGCTACCGCAATTGCTTGGTGCGCGTACGTCGATAAAATATATAATTCGCAATTTAAATTATTTAACGACCGTTGCACCTGTACTTGAATTTATACTTTACTTGCAAGTTTGTAAGGTCTGTATTGAATTGTGCTGGTGATCGCTGTAAGATGTTTTATATAAATCATGTGTTTTGATCGGTTCTTCGCGCACCTGCCCAGGCTGACTGATCGTGGTTACGTGCAGAAACTTATAGGACGATGAAATAATCCTATGCCACGCTTATTATTGACCGGCTGCATTTAAAATCGGACTATATTTTAGGTTATTTATTTCCCCCGTTTGATGTTATTTCCAGACAGTCGTATTTGTTTCATATTCTGGACAAATACGTGTTTTAAATTTCCGATGGGCAAGCTGGAATTTATTTATCGTGCGTTTAATTTATACGTTTTATTTAACGAGGGCCTGTCGACAGTTTCGCCACCTTTCGCCAAGCCTAATTCAGTTGACTACCCAAATTATAATTTGTAAATTCAATTAGCCGTATTTTTAGTTTTAAGCCATTTGCAAATACACGCAAAATACCGATAACTTTTGTAAATAAAACTTCCCTTTTACGTGTTTGTAAACATTTTTTTCTTTAAATGGTAGTCGCAATTAAAACTGCGTTGCTCTCGAAGTAAATACCATAATATTTTTTTCCGCAGAACACAGATAAATGGATATGACACGCATTTACAAGATCGTGTTCCGATAAGTAAAGCTGATCGTTTGATAATCACATCTAGAGGCAAAAAGAAACGGGAAATGGGTTTAAGGCAATTACATGAGCTAAATTAGCAACTCTATTTGTGGTGGTTCAAACTTCGTTTGAAATACTGTTAAAATAAAGTTCTAATCAGCTTGCACTACAAAGTGGTTGTTACGTCAGTCACTGCGGCCGAATAGTGCGAAATCAGTGGTTTTTTGCGATTTACAAAAAATCTATTGATTGGACTAAAAAAGTAAAACACTATGATACTAGAATGTTGCTTGTAGAATTATTTGCCAAAAAATCAGAATGATCGCATGTATTTTATTTAGTATGGTTTGTACTCTTTAAAAGAAATTTTTAGAGTTATGTTCGTGATTTTTTTCTATCGAATAAAGTTTGTTGTATTATGTTTTAAAAACACTATGGAACTAGCCTATATTCTGAAGAATATCATATATTTTTCTGGTTTTGTTTATTGCAGTGAATCATATGCTTTTTTGCATTATAAAACTCGCGTTTAGCTCATGTAATCACCTTAAACATATATATGTGGGTCACCGTGCACCTTGCATGCCATTCCGAACGAGTCCCGAGGTGTAATATACTGGACAAAGAAAGCAACTCTAGCGCATGACCGTCGAGCAACCATCTTTATTCATGAGCCTTATCAATTTGTTGGCAGCCGGGCTTACAATATAATACTCGGTTACCAGTGTTGCCACTACATAATTACCTGGATTATAATAAAACGAAGTAAAAATGTGACGTGTTACCATTTTTTTCTTTTACATAATTGTACATTTAAATGTAAAGTGAGCTTTTAAGTTAAAGCCGACCTAGATATATCTCTAGGTTAAGCTCAAAACTTTAAAGTGACCTTTTCGTGTGTTCCAATTAAAATGGCCGAGACGAATTAAAAGATTAAAATCTAATTATAATTTAGATTTAAATGTTGTAGTTTGGTTATGAAAACTTCGTTTTTACAGTCAGATGACGTTATCAAGCAAATGGTTGGATCATCTATCATTTGGTGGATCGTATTATGGTTTTGAAGGGACTGATCCATTCCCCTTATCGAAGAGTCTACAAAAGTAGCTACTGTGTAAGAAACATTTGTAAAATTCCTGTTTTTTTTTTAATCTGCGATGAAAAACCTTTAACCTCCTTAAAACCGAGTCAGAGATCTCTGGAAATTACAAACAGCGCCATCTAGTGCCACACTAAGCAATGATACTTGTGTCGTGGACACCAGATAGTTGATATAAAATAGAAAGTTGATATAAACATCTATGGCTAATTTAGTTATATCATCCACTAACTGGCCCAACGCAGACGTTGTCCTGTCCTTTTCTGGACAGTGCCACCTACCGGGTCTAATTATAGCATAAAACCTTTCAGTTGATCCCATAAATTAAAAAAAAAAATTGTCATCAAAATCGGTCAAGGTATTTAGGAGGAGGAAATTTACGAACACCGGAACTTTAAATATCGAGACTTTCATATTGTCCACAAAAACCAACAGAACCATCCACCCAAAACTGGCAACCGATTTTGAGACGGAATAAAGGAGAGAAGCTAAGTACAGCCCAATTATCGTTAGGTTTGAACCAATCGCCGGTAACCACAGGCCGGACGGTGGTACAATGAATTATTGTATTTCAACGTTGGCCCCCGGCGTTATTACCATGGGTAATTGCACGGCCGCCTGCGCATACGCTGGTCTCTTCCTCGTAACTTATTTGGTGTGAAATGAGAACAATTTGAGTCCGTGAAGATTTATGACCAGAGATAATGACGTTCTAGGTAGTCGGAAGACTAAATTGTTTTCCTTTGCGTTTTTTCTTTAGTCCTTTTTAGCGATTATGTTTGTATGGAAAGTAAACTACCGGTGTTCTCTTCTCTTCATAATGTTGTTGTTATTAGGCGTTTCTGAAAGACCTCATCAAATGTTAATTTAGTGGAATCCAATTCCTTTGTCTATCGAGAAAGCAGTTAGTTTCTTTGTAATTAAGAATGATTCGTTTAGTTCTCATACAATTTATCATACAACAACGTTTCTGGGTCGAATTACACACGGAGTTTAATTAAAACCTCACAGTACATCTAAAGTTGAAGACGAGAAGACAAGGGCACACCGAGGTGAAAAAATAATCGAAAATAATTTACACACAACAATTTACATGCAACTAGTTGTTACCATAAAAGGTGAAGACAGCGTCAATAGCGATTGAAAAGTGTTATTATGCAGAACATACATTGGATGGGAGGTCATCAGACTTGATGATGCAGCAATGATCTTAGTTCCATTATTACATACCTATAGTCCTCAGGGCGTCGCCTGCGAGATAATCGTCGCCCTTCCTACTCAATGCCACAGGTTAGTTGTCTATTAACCCCCAAGCCACACTAGGTGCCGGGTATAGGGATTTATCGGACTTTGATCGCCGTTTAATGGGTCATATTTACGCTATACGTTGCTGTGAAAATGATCCATTAAGAGGTCAAAAGTCAAAGGTCTTTGAGGCCGCCATCTGTGTTTATATTGAATGTTGTATTATTATTAATTGTAGTTTTGAAATTGTTGTTTATTCATAGAAATTCGTTTCATGCGATGCAATACACATGCATTTACGTTTCTTTGCACACGTATTCGAAAACGTGACCAATTTTAATATTTTTAAATGACCACAATTACCAACAAACATTCCGTGGAACTTTTGAAATTAATAATGTAATATAAATGTGAAATAATTGTCTGGCTACCAGGCTAGCATAATTATGTAGAAGTTGAAGCATTCCATTACCGCTTCGATTCTATGAAAATGACAGATAACAATCGCGCGGCGGCCGTCGCCTCGGGCGCGGTTTGATTGCGGCCTATAACGGGTATAACTAAGTATTGAAGCATTGTTGCTCTCGGTGTACCTCGGGACTTATTCATGTACATGGTGTTGCTTAATGAGTGAGGGTCGATGGCTGTCGGGTTGCTGTCATGGGGCGTAAAGACTTCAATCATTTTGATATACAAACACCTTTAGTAAATATCAAAGTTGTATCTTGCAAATAATATCATTGAAGGCAGTTATTTTAATACGGTAATAGCCCATTCGTTGTAGATAATAAATGGTTTTGAAAAGGTTTTCTGCTGAAGGCCTTCGTCTTATAGATAGGTCTTCGTCAGTAAATATGCAGTTAGTCACTCATAGGCACATTATTGTAATTTATTTGACAGAAAGATACTACTACAGTGGCCCGGAAGTCTGACAATCAGTCTTACCAAGGGCTATCGTATTACGCAGTACGTTTACTGGGTTATTGAGGTCAGATTCACTCCATTAAAAAAAAACAGCTATTCAGCCGCATCTGGTTAGACTGGAAGCCGACCCCAACATGGTTGGGAAAAGGCTAGGCATATGATGATTCCTTTGAGTCTAATTTATTGGGTCGCAGGCTAAACTCAGCTAGTTAATGCAGATTGACTGATCAGTAGAAATGATTTATAATGTTAGTAGGCTTTCAAGTGCAAACGCGTCAACTGCACAAGTTAACAAGCGCCCATCTGCAACAATGATTAAAGATCAAAATAGTCCATGAGGCATGGAATTTGTGAGCCATCTGCCAGAGCCACCATTAAATCAGTTACCCTCAATTGACACTGAGAATCATGCACAGCTGCTCATCCTCTCTGGTCGGATGGAAGGATATCTTGTAATGCAAATGTTTCAAATAATCTTCTTCATTATCGTTTACTGCCATGCAGTAATCAACGTGAAATTAAGGGCAAGTGCCTAAACAATAACAGCCGCACGGGTCGATCTCTCTTCCTTCCTTCTCCGAAAGACCTTATCCCATTTACTTGGGCTCTACCTTTCTTGTCCACATCTTCCATTTAACACGATTTTGTGCCGCGTCTTTATCTAAATTAAGTACCTTCTTTCAGATCTTTTTCAGGCCCAGGTGGCAGGTGGTCTTCCACGAGTGCGTCTCATTGATGGCAAGTCTAGGGCAAGCCTCACCATATGGTCCGCTTGGCGTCTTTGAATGTGACCGTACCACCGTAAGCGTCTCTCTTTGACCTTATCAACTATTGGGGCAACTCTGAAACTCCCTCTGATGTACTCGTTTCTGATTTTGTCTACCAGTGTGACGCCCGCTGACCAGCGCAGCATTCGCATTTCTCTTGTGTGCAGTTTGCTCAGGTGATACTTATTGGTAACCCAGCATTCTGACCCATAAAGAACAGCTGGTCTTATTCATCTGGCCTTTGATTTTAAGCGGCATTTTCCTGACACACATAACGCCTGTGAGCTGTCTCCACTTCATCCATTCTGTTGTAGTTCTGTGAGTAACGTCAGTGCCTATTTTGCCATCGTTGCTAATTATTGAGCCTAAATATTTAAATTGGGTCACAGTAGGTATAAAAATACTTCCTATTGAGATCTTACAGTTGAGCGCTGGTTACACCGTCAAAAACGCACGACATGTGCTCCGTTTTCTTCCTACTGATTTTAACGCCATTTGTTTCTAGTGCTAGCCGCACGGGTCGATATGCAAGGTTAAGCAGCGCTTGCGGAGATCGGTCCGTGGATGGGTCATCATGGGAATCCATCACATAGCTCTTCTGTGCCTCGGAAAGCATGTTAGTCCGTTGGTTCCGGCTATCATTTATAAATCTTTGACTGTCGGTACAAGATCTTAGAACTTGAAATTCTGACAACCAGTCTTACCAAGGGGTATCGTATTACCCAGTAGGGTACTTGTTTGTGCAGGTGAGACGGGCAGTCGTTCCATGTAAAATACTGATATTCCAATGATTCGAGCTTATAGTTATTCGAGATTTTGATGCATCGAGGTAGTGAACTGTCGAGCTCATAATTTATCGATTTCAAGTACTATCGAGTTAAAGTTTTCGAGCAAGTGTTTATTCGATCTAACGTCATTCGATTTCAAGTAGGGAACCCCAATGTAACGAACTCAACACATTGTGTTGATGAATGGATTGAATAGTACGGTCGTGGAGGTGTTTAAAGAAAAAATCTTACATTTAATACTTGTATTAAAAAAAAAAACTTGTCAAAAAGTTGGAACGTTGACCCCCAATATCTCCGTAACTAGATGGTTCCCAGGTATGATGTAGAACAAAAAAATGATCGCAATGACGATGACGGGGAGAATTTATTTTTATTTATTTATTTAAATATCTAAAAAACTTAATGTGTTACAGTTTGGTTTTAGCCACACATCGAAAACCTCTCAGGGCTTATCTCTCTTAGGGCAGCATGTGTAACGGCTCGCCAGCATGTCTGCTGGCGAGCACACAAAATGTTACAACTACCATGATAGGTACAATAAAACTAACTTTTAAATGATGGTGATACTAATTTATAGGTACATACATATTTTAGGAGAAGTTTTGTGTAAGGAAACGTTTTGATTCATATTTATAACTTTTCGAACTCATTTTGTATAGCGTTTGCAAGTCCTCTGGAAGTTTATTAAGAAAAAAAGGTACTAAATATTCTGCAACCCTCATCCCATACACATTATTGAACGTCGGTAGGATGTATTTATTTTTATTTGGTATCGTTCTCAGAAAGTCAGGTTTGTTCTTTCGGTTAACAGCTCATCTATTGTCTTCAATATTGTCTCAGTCTATTGACTTCCGTAAGAGTAAAAAATTCAACTTTATTGAACACATTCAAAACTTGACAATATTAAAAGAGGTCGCCGTCATTGTTTTTGTATTTCTTTTTTATATGTTTTGGTATTCTTACTTGTAAATATCCGTCAAGTATGTATGATAGAACAAGTGCCTTTCGGCTTCGTTAAGAGGTTTTTTACACCCTTTAGGCTGAGTCAGATTCAGAGTCCAAGTTCATCAAATGCTAAGTTCATATTAGAACAACATAGTTGCAAAATTAACTACCACGTGTTGAGTTAAATTAGCGTTAAGAGGATTGATTAACTAATTAGTGATCGCACCAGTAAGCGGTGTGATGCACTGTTATGATTGGCATGAAGATCTGTCCCTAGATGAACGGAGAATTATCAATAATTAATGATATTTACATGGTATTTATGTGATTGACAATGTTTTATAAATCATTAATAATCTATTTGTACAATACACTTAAAAAGGTTTAATTGTACAACCTACATGTTACAGTCGAAACTCTTAAGGCTGACAACACCTAATTTGTTGAAGTTGATGTTATTTAAGCAGTTTTTTTAAGAAAAACTATTTGTCCTAGTAAGGACATCAAAACAAATAATGTTAATATCCATCATATTAAAAAAAGGACCTTGGACTCGATACACAATTGGACGAAATCGGCTCGATAGAAAATATTTGCAAAGAGTGGTCTTAAAATCATCATTAACGGTTCTATGTCTTTATTTTTTGACGGATGGGTCTGCAATTAAAAACATGAAGTTAACATATATAACCTACCTACCTAAACCGCTAACGAGTCCATATTTCACAAATAATACACACTTTTTTTTATTTCAATATTTATTCATTATTTTTTTTCTAAAACCTGACCGCCTATACCTTCACCAGGTTACCGGTCCACCTAGTGGGAGGCCTCGCAGAACGAATAATTTAATATTAAAGTCATTTCCCAGCAATAATTTTTGCATAAAGTTACTTAGTTTGATGTAAGTACAGAATGCTTGGTTGACGGCTTCGTGATGAGGTCTTTTACACCCTGTATATATATTGTCTATATTACTTTTTAATTTCTCCTCTCGCATTTCAAATGCCCGCAAATGAGACCATTATAAGTACTCCGATTTTCCTTCACACATCATCAACACTAAACCCATTTATGTGCAAAACTATAACGGCAGCTTAGACAATAGGTGTGTGTCTGTAGTGTCCGTACTCTGTAGTAATACGGAAGTGCGGCTAATGACAGGTGAAGTTAGGGTTGCCATACCTATGTCCGGAATTTTAGTTTAGTGTCCGGAATACACGGGAATTCTTGCCTCCGGAGTTTCCACAATGATAATATAAAGTACTTTTAATGAAATTAACATAGAAATTAAAAGTGTCAATAAAAAATGTTAGTAGCGCTTAAGATTTATACATATTTTAAGCACACCACAATGTACTGCAACAAACCTTTTTCAGATAATACAACGGTTTAAAAAAAACATCTTAACTATTTTGGGGTCAGCTTCCAGTCTAACCGGATGCAGCTGAATACCAGTGTTTTACATGGAGCGACTGCCTATCTGACCTCCACAACCCAGTTAGTACGATAATACGATAATTATAATATACCTCTTGGTTAGACTGGTTGTCAGACTTTTTGGGCTACTGGGTACCTGTAACGACTGTCAAAGTTCTACAAATGATGACAGTCGGGACGAACTGCTTAACGTGCTTTCCGAGGCATGGAGGAAACTCGGTAGGTAATGGGTGGTCACCCATCCACAGACCAACCTGGGCAAGCACGGTTTAACCTAAAGATCGACCCGAGCGGCTGTTTTTGTTTAGCCACTAGCTCCAGTACGTTGTAAAAAAAGCGGAATAAAAGTATACTAGAAGAAATGTACAGAATTTTCTTCAAATGTCCGGCTTTTTCTGGCAATCTTATTTATGGATCTGGGGGAACCCTAGATGAAATGGAATATGAAATAGTGGTGTGTGCGAAATTATTAGTTCAGCCAGGTGTTCGTGATCTGAGGCGGTAGGGCAGCCATGATGGGAGGAATTAGGAAAATTCGTCTTAGTAAATCATAAGATTAGGCTGTGTACAGTTTGCATGGACGTCTATGGTGGTCTGTCAAGAAAGGGGTAATGAATAGCAGGCGTGAGCATTGCAGGTAGGCTCTGCTTCCTTGCCTACCTCATAAGATCAAATTAAACTATTTTACTCACTTTAATATTTATTATGAATTATGGGTGATGGCTGATAAATTTATGTAGTAATAATTTAATTGGATCTTGTGAAGTTTTTATTTCAAACACTTATTTAAATAACAATCAAATGATAGGAAGTAGCCTTTTTAAGCAAAAAATGGCTTGTAGGTAGGCTGGTAGGTGTTCAGCTCTTCCGGTTTACATTAAAAAAGAAAGAAAAGTGAGAAAAACAATAAAATCAAATTCAAAATCAATACCAAAATGAGATTAAAAGTAAATTAAAAATAAAATTAAAAATCTAATAAAATTTAAATTAAAATCAGAATACAAATTAAAATGAATATCAGAATACTATAATGGGTACATTCATTGAACACAGACCAATAATATTGATTTATTTATAACAGAATTAAATCAATGACACAAGGTAGGCAATTAAGGCAGTGTCGACCTGCAATGTACACAGGCCTGATATTGATTACCCGAATAGCCATAGAGTACAGTCATTGTAGATCAGGGCTTCAATAGTTTTCTGAAGCCTGTTAGCAGCAGGACTTGTTTGGGATGGATCGAGGATACCTCATATGGCACACACACACCAGCGGCCAACCTGTGCCTGCAGTCAGATTGATGATATTACACACCAAATAATGGGGGAAAATATAATGACCACTAAAAATAATAACTTTGTGACCACTAACATCTATCACCTAAAATATCAATTGAACACCAAATTTAGTAAATTGAGCACCAATTTTTAATGAGGTTGTTGATGACAAATTGGTTTTGCCAAGGCCGACCTGGGGCACCCCGACACGGATAAATTAGGTTAGAAGGGTATGGCGGGGTTGAATGAGCGAGCGAAGCGAGCGAATAGACCCCGCCATACCCTTCGTGATTATTTTTTTATAAACCATTCAGAAGTAGGAGTACGTGGGGCTCCGTCGACCGGGTCTCCCTCGACTCGGATGCAAGAGCATAACAGTTCAATTTCTGGTGGTAACTAAAAAAAAAATTTTTTGTTTCTAATTTGACGATAAAATGGGGATTCATTTAAAATTAGTAAAATTATCACCATTTTATTATCATTTTATTAATTTTGGCAATCAAAAGTGATTTTTTTGCCGTTACATTTTGCTAAATCTGGTGTTTTGTTAATTGTATGCCTTAAATAATGTAGTTAAGGCTAGGTGGCCCCGAATTTAAGTTTTTTAAAACAATCTGAGACAAAGAATATAGTGTTTTAAATTTTGAAAAAAATATATGTATTAGTTAAGGATCTTGTCTAGTCAAAATCGCATTCAGTTGCAAGACCTGATGAACTTCACTCGATAGAAAAAAATCGCAAAGTTGCCCCTTTTTATAACGTTTTTTCAATATTATGACTATATTACTGATTTTTTACATTTAATTTTTGTACTATATTAAAGAAACTAATTAGTTATAGACAAATTCGCAGAGTTTGACTTGATAAAATGATTTTCTTAATTACTACGATTAAATATGAATTAAAAGCACCCGCGGCGGCTCCGACAGGGCCGTTCAGTCGCGTGCTGGCGCTTATGGACGACGGACCTGTGTCAGTTTTTTCCGCGACAACTTCGCGCACCTTATCATCTGTTTTTGAGAGTTTTTTTGTTAGTTATAATGGGCAATAAACAACGCAGGCGAAAAAAGTCGTGTAAAGCAATAAGAGAGAAGAGCATAAGAAACAAATAGAAACATATCCACAGTATAAAAATATCAGTACTACTAGAGAACGCTAAGATTATTTATAAAATTAAATCATATTTTGTCCATATCGATATGTAAAATGGGGTGAATAGAAATGCAAGGGTGAATGGAAACGAAACTTTGAAATGGATTTTAAAGTTGAATTCACGTGATATGTTACCAACAAGTACTCTATTTATACTTATTTGTTTAGATACCTTGTTGGCAAAATACAGTATTGATTCAGCGTTAAAATCCATTTCAAAGGTTCGTTTCCATTCACCCCTGCATTTCTATTCACCCCATTTTACCAGTACTTCATTTACTTTTTGTTATAGGTCAGTGGGGCAGCCTCAAGAATTGCAACCGGCAATTTTAAGATGACTAAAGTACTATCGAGGACACTCCCGCCTGACCACCACTAAGCAAATTTTTGCTTGCACTCGCAACATAGAAACGCTCTCTAGCCCCGACCCGTTGACTTTGTATAGAAATAATGAATGAAAAGATACCGAATCGGCCGAGCGCACGGATGACGCACGCCAAACGAGAGTTATTGTTATTTTGCGCGGCAAAGTTGACGGTTTCCTAATAGGCCCAAACTTTAAGGGGGCGTAGCTCGGCGCCTCTGCATGTTTTAAGCGAAAAAAAATTAAAATGGTCAGGCGGAAAACACCACGATAGTACATGAAAATATTTAAAACTAGCTGTGCCCGGCATGCGTTGCAATGCACCTTTTCCTACTACCTACCTACCTACTACCGACCGCCTACCTACCTACGTACTACCTAACATTTACCTACTACCTACCATCTACCTACTAGTTACCATCTACCTACTTACTTCCTATCTACTACCTACAGTACCTACCTGCCCACTACCTACTTACCTACTACCTACCAACCACCTACCTACTGCCTACCCCCTATTTTTTATCTTTTAAACAAACCTTGACCTATTGTTGAGCAATCGATTATTTACGATTATTTACTTCAAAGATATGAAGTAAATAATCGTAGTTGAAATTGAAATACTTTCCTCAAATATTTTGAAAAAAAAAACAATAATACAAAAACATAAACAAATCAAAATTTTATCTTTACAGTTCTCAAACCTGCAAACTGGCTGTTTATTTTCAAATAATTATTCCAACTGCCCAATTATGACTACCTATTTTATATTCTAATATTTTATAGACAATTATTTTATATCGAAGCTCTAATTTATCGCTACTACGGGTAACAAATTTTGATCATAAAAATTATTTCATAAAAGTCAAGTAATATTATAATTGTAATATGCAGTAGGTTATGTATAACCTACTGCATATTTCTATACTGTGTCGCCGCGCGGAGTCATGCGAGTTTTCTGACGCGCTGTGTCCACGCGAAGTATTTCGCGCGTAGCCTACAGCGCTAAATGCCTACTTTTGCAAAACTACCTAGCCTTAAACATCTGGGACAACTGGTAAGAAATGCCCCCGTATGGTAAACCTAACCGAACAAAACAGTTCAACTGCTTCCTGATTGGTTGGAATGCGTACCGCCATTATTTCGCATATAAGAAACTAAATTACTAGTTTCTGAAAACGGCTTCGCTCGCGTGAAGTTTGATTATTGTCCCATGGGATCTTACTACCGGGATAAAAAGTATCCTATGTGTTAATCCAGATTATAAACTATGTGTGTGCGAAATATCATCCAAATCCGTTGAGTAGTTTTTGCGTGAAAGAGTAACAAACATCCAAACAGTGTAGCGGCACTACAAAAAGTACTACGCTACATGGAACAAAAAGTACTAAAGCGCCATCTATGACACAGATGATGAACTAACAAGCGAAACACGTCAAAAACCTACATCGCGCAAGCAGAGTTATCCGCGACTTAAGAGTATAAAGGGTGTAAAACACCTCTTAAGGTTGATCTGCGCAACATATTTTCCATACAAATTTCGGGGGGCTATTACTCCACTGTTTGTCATGGTACAACTAAAGTTAAACATGGTATCGTTTTGTCTCATTATTAATTGTGTCTGTACGGAAACAGAATAGTAAAATAAAAAGCCATTCAAAAGTTACGAGCTACCAAAGATTCATTTTTATTGCCAATTTTAACGTAACTTTGGGCGTAAATTAGTAATAAAAGAAGTGTCAAATTTCCAAAACAAAGTCGGTACCGACACAGCACAATTATCGAAGAATTCAATAAATTTTACTTGTAATTGATTTATGCAGTGGTTTTTTCATAAAACCCGATTTTCCAAAGGCCTTTTCGTATTTTTTTACGCGCGCCTTTTACTAGACTTATCGTGCATCTCACTGAACAATGTTTCCCCCGCTGCGGTGCGCGGTGCGGGAGGACGACGACGACGTTCATGCACACATTAACAATATGTCATACGCGCGTAGGGTGGTGGTACCAATTATCGACCGTGTCAACTTTTTTTGAACTTTGACTACTTGTAATTTTTAAGTGCTTTTGATTTCTTGCAAAAAAAAAAAGTGGATTTGGGGTGCCATATTGTAGACTTCGAATTTTTTTTTCTTCTAATACCATCGAGTGGGGTATCAAAATGAAGGGTTTTAAAAGATGATTACAAAAATCTATTCAACGTTTGAATGTAATTCGAAATGACAGATAGTATAAAAGAATAAATAAATTTCAAATGTTTCTCATCATGAAGATTTTAAAATGAAATGTATTTATGGTATGGGAGGTTATGTGTATGGATATAGAGTCGGTTTTGCATGAAAAGTATTATGATTTTAGGGCAAATTTTATAGTTATGTTACTTTTTCTAGAAAATTTTAGGAGACGATTTTAGGAGGAGGCTAATACTAGGAGACTCCACCCTATTCCAGTTATATTCGAAATTTCGAATCTGCTTCTAAAGCCTATGTCATTCGTGTGACGTTTGACGTATAACTGTTTGGACTCCGGATTTTTGATAAAAAATTTAATTTTTGGTTTGAGTGGACGCTCTGCTAGTGATATTGTGTTGGTTCATTGAAGAACAGGTGTGAATAACTACAAATTAACAATGGGTAAGTCATATAATTTGTTGCACCTAATCTATTTAGTGTTCTTACACACGAGCGACACGCGGCATCGACATCAGAGGCACGTGTCGATGGTGACTTCAACCATTAGTCCTATTCTCTACACGTAGCGTCGCAGGCTTACTTTACCCATGGTGGCCGGCGGCGCGGCTTTGTGTATAGGCAGTAGGGTGCCCCCCTATGTAAGCAAGACAATCGATCTAAGCGCGGTCCAATGCGCTAGTGACTTTTATTTTGTATGCTTATGTAAATGGGGAGAGGCCTTTGCCCAACAGTGGGATGACGCAGGCTAACAGTATCGGTATCAGTATGTAAATGGAAATGGTTGCGCAAATAGTAGGTGCCTCATCATCAGCCTATTAATGTTCCCACTGCTGAGACACAGGCCTCCTCTCTAAGAGGCAAAGGAGGTAATGGGCTATAATCCACCACGCGGGCCAGTGCGGGTTAGTAGATGTCACATGTCTTCGAATTTTTGGTTGTAGGACATTCCGGTTTCCTCACGATGTTTTCCTTCACCGCTTTTAGAGCAGTGGTGTTGAAATAAATTATACAAAGTAAAGCGCCTGTCTGGGTTCGAACCCATGACTTACTGTTCGTAAGTCGGGGCCGCCACCACTGGGCCACCGCTCGCTGCTCTTGGTGCCTATACATATATAAAACCAACCTCTGGCACTTCCGGCACGGTAAAAACTTATGAAATCTGTACCGGGGGTCTAAAATGCCGCTTTAGCAGAATCGTTTTTTAAATCACGTTAAAAATTTAAAATTCTTAAAATGGACTTTATAGTTATTGACATAAAGTCCATTTTAAGAATTTAATTTTTTTAACGTGATTCATGCTAAGATTCTGCGTAGATTCTGCTATAGCGGCTATTTTAGACCCGCTGTGCTGTGTGTATCGTTGACCCGAAAAAAAATAGCTTTTGATTTTTATGTGCGGAGTTTCGCTAACTCATTTAATTTGACCCTGTGTAATCCATTTTTTTTTTAGATCAACACAAGATTTCGGGCAAGATACCTGTGCAGCAGAAGCACATGAAGCAATGTCTGCACAATGTGAATAGATTAGTTCCGATATTCCTCATGTACTGACCAAACCTTACACTCCATTTAACAAAAAAAAAAACGTCTCGTGAAATGGTGCATTTTATGCACTTGATGTACAATCTATTATTTCACTTCTCATGCTCTAAAAGTACGCCAATATAGCCCTACGAAGCGGGACTGTTGGAGGTTGATACCTTCATGGTATATAATCTGTCACATAGTGACTTTGTTTGTAGGCATGACAACAGTTCTCAATAAAATGTCTGAAAACTAAAACGTGTTTTCTGTGAATGATAATTTATGCTATCGCTAGTCATCTTTAGTCCATCAGGGACTAAAGTAACCTTTTTAGTCTCCAGAAAGTAAAAGTTTTTTTTTTTAATTTCTTTCATGTGACATAGACAAACTCCAAAGGGTAAAAACAGTACCCTATGATTACTAAGACTCCGCTGCCTATCCGTCTGTCTGTCCATGTCTGTCTATCCGTCTGTCTGTGCGTCTGTCTATCCGTCTGTCTGTCTATCATCTTTCTTTCTATCCGCCATTCTGTCTGTCTGCCCATGTCTGTCTGTCCGTCTGTCTGTCTGTCAGGCCAACTATCTTTCTATCCCTCTGTCTGTCTGTCCATCTGTTGTCTATCCGTCTGTATGTCCGTCTGTTTGTTTGTCCGTCTGTCTGCCCGTGTGTCTATCTGTCTGTCTGTCCATCTGTCTGTCTAGCCGTCTGTATGTCCGTCTGTCTGTCCAACTGTCTGTCCTTCAGACTAAATTGACTATGTTTACAATGCACTATTTTGTTAGTTTTTGCATATTCTAATTGAGTTATGCGTTTACAGGACCACGCAGGATGAATTGATGACACGTCATGAATACAGGGTGCAAAAGACCTCCTCACGAAGCCGTCAGTCAACCAAGCATTCTGTACATCAAACGACTTTTTTGGGGTGAAAAATCATGTTTTGTGTTACAACTCAATGTAACGCATTCAAAACATTGTGCTGATGTATGGATTGAACAGTACGGGGGTTGTGGAGGTGTAATCTTACATTAAAACATTGTATTTAAAAAAAAAACTTGTCAGGTGTAGATGGATGCAAAGTAAGCATGCAGTTGCACGGGCTCATGTATACTAAGGTAATTAGTGATGGAGATAGCAGTGTAATAAACGCTCTAAGAGACGCAATGGTGTATGGTCCTAATGTTCACATATGTAAGAAAAATAGAATGCAGTACTGCGAAATTATTCAAATAAACTAAGACAAATAGGGAAATTATGTATGTGCTTTAGAAAATTATTATAAGAGCTATAGCATTAAAAACGTTACCCTATTTACTAAGACTCCGCTGTCCATCTGTCTGTCTGTATGTCCGTCTGTCTGTCCATCGCTCTGTCCATCCATCTGTCTGTCCGTCTGACTAAATTGACTATTTTTCTCGCTCTCAAAGTGAAAAGTACAGTGTAACACTAAAATCCCATTATAAGAGCTATAGCTTTCAAAACGGAACCCTATTACAAAGACTCCGCTGTCCATCTGTCTGTCCGTCTGTCTGTATGTCAGTCTGTCTGTCCGTCCGTCTGTCTGTTCGTCTGTCTGTCAGTCTGTCTGTCCGCCTGTCTGTCCGTCCGACTATCCGTCTGACTAAATTGACTATTTTTCTCCCACTCAAAGTAAAAATTACAGTGTGACACACTAATATCCCATTATAACTCGTTCTAAAATCCCATTATAACTCGGTTCCTATTCACTACCTCGTGTATAATGGGTCATTTTAGCCCCTTGTATTACAATGTACACGTGCGTAAATTACGGTTACATTCGTCTACTCGTTTGTAAAAACCAACTTTCCACACTAGTACCATACAACAACAACAGCCCATAACGTCCACTGCTGGACATAAGCCTCTCCCATTATGGGAGGAATTTGCCGTTATCTCCACGCTTGGCAGGCGGATTGGAGATCGCAGTGATGAAAGACTAACAGAAAACGCTGCTGCCCATTCTCTGGTCTACGGAGGCGCAAGGTGTTCTGCCTCAGACATTAGTCGCCTTATACGACACCCATGAGTGTAATGGGTTGGTTCTATTCTACTCTGCCGGATACCACACGGCACGGCACGGCACGGCTAGTACCATAAATACCTTACTATTTTTCTGTTTATTAGGAATCATTTATTTTGAGCTATAGTGGCGGTAATTACACACCGCAGACGTAAAAAGAAACAATGTCAGTAATTGTGTTATTATGTAATTCCATAATAATAATAATTTAATTGGACAAGAGCTTCAACTAACATCTGAGGTGACCCTCGCTAGGCAGCTGGATCAAGCGCTTGATTCAGAAAGCAGTTCTTCTGGACACGGCGCGTGTTGTTAGGAGGTTCCTCTCTCAAAAGCCCCTACCACCAGCAGCTTGGACCCTGTTCCCGATGCTGGCGGGCTACCTATTTTATATGCTTTTAATTTTATTTATAATTTTGTTAATAAAAAATTAAAAATGTAAATTTATTACATTTTAAATATTTATGTATAATAATATTTTTTTTACGGACTCGTTCCTGACTGATTGGCCGGAGGAGGCAAAACACCGGGAGAGTTGGAAAGGAATGTGGGAGGCCTTTGTCCAGCAGTGGGACAGAATAGGCTAACTAAAAAAATATATATTTTTAGTAACAAAAATATGTATACTTTTTGGGCATTCAATTATTCTTTATTCGATTTCTATACATTGTAGATTTCACTTCTCACGCTCTAAAAGTACGCCATTATAGCCCTACGAAGTGGGACTAAAGTGACCCTTTTAGTCTCTAAGGAGTGAAAGTAATTAGTTTTTTTTTTAATTTCCTTCATGTGACTTAGACAAACTGCAAAGGGTAAAAACGGCACCCTATTACTAAGGCTCCGCTGTCCATCTGTCTGTCCGTCTGTCTGTCTGTCTGTCCGTCTGGCTGTCCATCTGTCTGTCTGGCCGTCTGACTAAATTGACTAATGATAACCTCCGCCTTTTTTGAAGTCGGTTAAAAATATGTATACTTTTTGGGCATTAAATTATTCTATAATCGTTTTCTATACATATTTAGGTAGTTTTCACTTTTCATGCTCTAAAAGTATGCCAATAGCTTTTTTAATTTCCTTCATGTGACATAGACAAACTGCAAAGGGTAAAAACGGCACCCTATTACTAAGGCTCCGCTGTCCATCTGTCTGTCCGTCTGTATATCTGTCCGTCTGTCTGTCCGTCTGGCTGTCCATCTGTCTGTCTGGCCGTCTGACTAAATTGACTAATGAAAATATGTATACTTTTTGGGCATTAAATTATTCTATAATCGTTTTCTATACATATTTAAGTAGTTTTCACTTTTCATGCTATAGAAGTATGCCAATAGCTTTTTTAATTTCCTTCATGTGACATAGACAAACTGCAAAGGGTAAAAACGGCACCCTATTACTAAGGCTCCGCTGTCCATCTGTCTGTCCGTCTGTCGGTTCGTCTGTCTATCCACCTGTCTGTTCGTCTGTCAGTCCGTCCATCTGTCTGTCTGTCCGTCTGACGAAATTGACTATTATTTTTGTCATGGACTCTAAAATGTAAATACTAAGAAAAAAATCTTGATTTGTCATTTGTCTTGATGAAAACATGTGTTTACATTTAGTGATATTGAGCATAATTATAAACCTAAAAAAGTAAAAAGACAGGTAAGTATTTTTGTAAAACAATTTATGTAGGCAAAACTAATTACAATTATTAGGTATCCACTCTGACATAAGACCAACCCGCACTGGGCCCGCATTCCCTCTCACAGAGAGGAGCTCTGTGTCCCAGCAGTGGGAGCATTATAGGCTGGTTATGCTGCTGCAATCGGACATAAACTGCGATGAACTTTCAAGTAAGGATCTGTCGTCGCGGCGGCAGCGTCGTGAACTCTTGAGCGATCGCTGCATGCATGACCACCCGGGGAAAACTAAACATAATAAGCAATCTATATTAGGTTCTTAGAGAGCCATACAGGTACAAAACGATGACGCAGCGCCTACTACTTTAGTACGAGTTGGTAGATACCTACTTGCTGATTTCTCGGCGATTCGAGCTGGCGTCGAATGGTGTCATGCTGTGCCACGGAGCCACTATCTTAGAAATCGATCAATTATATCTTAAAATGATGTACATCAAACGTACATCAACGTATCAACGTATATCGTTATCGCTGTACGTGAAACAACAACAGCCCACAACGTCCACTGCTGGACATAAGCCTCTCCCATGATGGGAGGAATTTGCCGTAATCTCCACGCTTGGCAGGCGGATTGGAGATCGCAGTGATGTAAGACTAACAGAAAACGCTGCTGCCCATTCTCAGGTCTACGGAGGCACAAGGTGTTCTGCCTCAGACATTATATAGTCGCCTTATACGACACCCGTGAGTGTAATGGGTTGGTTCTATTCTACTCTGCCGGATACCCCATGGCTAACGTACGTGCGTGTGTACCTACGTGCAATATGTAATAATAAAATAGACATTGATTGTGGCTCTGCTGGAGAGCATACTCTAGCAGAGCAGTACATGTACTCAAGAAAGACAAACGCTACTGTTTTTTCATATCAATTGTGTGCATCGTGTAACTTCGTTTTTGTTCGGAACGGTTCGGAACGCTGTGTGTGTACGTACGAACTAGACGTGCGTGAAGACTAGCGTCTAACTGCTCATCACTGATACTATCTCTGTCGGGCACGATGCCAGGTGAGACAGCGTGCTTTTTGGTCACGCCCACCAATGAGTTCGAGCCTGTGAGCTGTGTCACCTTAACGAAGCCAAAAGGCATTTGTACTCCTCGTCATTGCGATAATTTTTAGGGTTCCGTACCCAAAGGGTAAAAACGGAACCCTATTGCTAAGACTTCGCTGTCTGTCCGTCTGTCCGTCTGTCTGTCACCAGGCTGTATCTCATGAACCGTGACAGCTAGACAGTTGAAATTATCACAGATGATGTATTTCTGTTGCCGCTATAACAACAAATACTAAAAACAGAATAAAATTAATATTTAAGGGGGGCTCCCATACAACAAACGTGATTTTTTTATAATAATTCTTCCTTCGTGCGCGAGTCCGACTCGCACTTGGCCGGTTTTTTTTTTGTTCTACACCATACCTGGGAACCTTCTAGTTACGGAGATATTGGGGGTCGAAGTTCCAACTTTTTGACAAGTTTTTTTTTTTTAAAGTATAAGTTTTTAATGTAACATTTTTACTTTAAACACCTCCACGACCCCCGTACTGTTCAATCCATCCATCAACACAATGTGTTGAGTGCGTTACATTGAGTTCTACCACAAAACATGATTTTTCACCCCAAAAAAAAAGTCGTTGCCCAGCAATATTTTTTGCGTAAATTTACTTAGTTTGATGTACAGAATGCTTGGTTGAAGGCTTCGTGATGATGTCTTTTACACCCTGTATAGGAAAACCCGAAAACTGTTGGGTAGTAGCCCACCAGACATAACACCCGTCTGGTCGATCCTCCGACCAGACGAGTGTTATGTCTCCCTTTCTCCCTTTTCCATTGGATATAGAGATTTACACCCTGTTCTTCATACCCCCAAACATCCATACTCACACTTTCACATTTATAATAATAGTAGGATCAGTGAAGAACCAACCAACCTCCCTGCTTTACAAGAAGACATTGAGAAATTTACATTAATTGGCAAAACAGTTCCCTATTTATGATCTTGCGTCATTTCACGCTTGTATTATATTTATGTTTTCCTAGTATGTTAGCATACATAAATTTTACCTAAACATTGCACAGCGGGCGAGGGAATTTGTGTCTTGGTGTATAGAGAAGTTATAGAGCGCATGAGGTACAAACAAAATGGAAAGATGCGAGTAGCTTGTTCAACATTCTACTGGTCAAATAATTTTTGGATTTTTTTACATTATAGCATAGTTTTTTAGAGAGATTCTTTCAAGGGGGAATAGTGGAATAACCCAAAATGTAAAGGGGACTTTCTGGATTATATTTATATTAGGGCCCAGTTTTCACCCCTAAGGGAGGAATAGTGGAATAAGGCCCTCTATTCTAGCTAGGGCTTGCAATCCGGATATCCGGATATCCGTATTATCCGGATATCCACCGATTTTTAAATCCGGATCTTACTTGCGTCATAATCCGGATTTTTCGGATAATACGGATAGTTGTATTTCTATTTTAAATATTAAATAAAAAACTGTCATCTGCAAAGTACGTTTACATAACTGTTATTACGTTATTTATTATTTTAATATAGAGCTAATTACCCTTGCAATTGTTTATTCACTTCACAACACAATAAGTCAATTTAGTGACAGAGATCATAACAACATTGACCACTTGTTAAAGTTAAACTTAATCCATACTGCAAGTATTTTCAAGATTGTATTATATTGTATCGCACGCACGGTCGCTTCTCACTTAAAACCAGGAGGCCTACCATGACGTCTTAACTACAGCAATATTGTTTTCCAGTGAGGGAAAGAGATGGCGCTAGACACCCTGCATAGCGCTGTCGCTTTCCCTCACTGTAATGGCAATAAAACAATCCTGCTTTAAGACGTCATGGTAACCCCGCTGTTCTTGTTCCAAAGTAATATTTTTATTTAATTATTATGTTTTAAATAGGTTGATTTGATTAGGATTTTGTGATAAATGTAAGATCTCATTTTTAATTGGAATTGTTTTAAGTATGAGAAGAATAGATACAAAATATTTGTGCGGTATCGGTTTTTTATTATATAATTTTAGAGAGTGAACTAGTGTTCTTATGTGATTGTTACTTGAAATATTGGTATAGTTTATTATTTCTTTGTCATGTTGCTTGAGAGACAGATTTAAAACGTGTAACAAAAGTTTATTAGTTTTATTTAGAATAAAAACTAAAAAATATCCGTATTATCCGCATTATCCGGGTAGTAAAATATTGATATCCGTATTATCCGGATAGTGAAAATGAACGGATATTGCAAGCCCTAATTCTAGCCATATCGTTCTTCAACTTTAAGTACCCACCACAAATAGATGGGTTTTAATAAACCACTGCAATTACTACAATGCCTATGAACTGATGATGGCAGTATATTGGTCAATGGGAAAGTGGGTGAGGAAGCTTTATAGTGTACTAGCTTTTTCCCGCGACCAAAGTTATGGTCAGAAAGGATCCCGGAAAACGGAAACGTTGTAATTATAGGCTGTGACACCAGGAGATAATGTAGCTTTCCATTAGTAATAGTACAT
Source organism: Xestia xanthographa (assembly GCA_905147715.2). NCBI lineage: Eukaryota > Metazoa > Arthropoda > Insecta > Lepidoptera > Noctuidae > Xestia > Xestia xanthographa. Next base: position 6,597,648 of record LR990663.1, on the reverse strand, counting down.
TTTGATACAAGTGGAGAAAGTTTGTCATTGCATTCGAAGCGGAATTATAACACCCGAGCCGTAGGCGAGGGTGTTTTTGAGCCGAGACCTGCAATAAAAAATGTCCACGTGTATCAAATGACGTTTTTCAATACACTTTTAAAGAAATAAAATAAAATATAACGAAACATATTTGAATTATGAAACTATGATTTTAATTTTCTTTTTTTTTCGCGCTCTGCTTTCGCCAGGTTGAAGGGGAGGCAAAGATATGAAGCCGTTAAACAGCCTAATATAAAAAATAGATTTATTTTATATTTTTGAATTCAGAACACAAATAAAAAGACGCGTAGTGCTTTGCCGAAATTAAAAAAAAACATTAACTATAGGCATCGAAATAATTTGGACTAAGTATAGGTATTGTTATCTGTGGCAATTTTCATTCCCGCACACGTGCGAGAAAATGGAAAAAAACGCACCCGTGTGAAATATATTGCATGTTGTACCTAATCGTAGTGCGTTATGGACCAGTTTTCGAGGAAGTGTATTGAAATAGTACATTTTGATACAAGTGGAGAAAGTTTGTTGTTGCATTCGAGGCGGAATTATAACACACGAGCCGTAGGCGAGGGTGTTTTTGAGCCGAGAATTGCAATAACAAATGTCCACGTGTATCAAACGACGTTTTTCAATACACTTTTGAAGAAATAAAATAAAATAACGAAAAATATTTTTGTCACGAACCATGAAACTATGATTTTCATTTTCTTTTTTTTTCGCGCTTTGGTTTCGGCAGTTTGAAGAAGAGGCAAAGGTATGAAGCCGTTAAACAGCTTAATATAAAAAATAGATTTATTTTATATTTTTGAATTAAGATCACAAATAAATGTTAATTTGTGTATAAAAGTAACTATTAGTTTTTAATAATCATGTTTATATAGGATATTCTATTTATAAACACAATTTGAATATTCAAAAAATATTTATGCCATAAAGACGCGTAGTGCTTTGCCGAAATTAAAAAAAAAATATTCACCTCAGACTATAGGCATTGAACCAATTTGGACTTAGTTATCTGTGGCAATTTTCATTCCCGCACACGTGCGGGAAAGTGGAGAAAATCGCACGCGTGTGAAATACATTGCATGTTGTACCTAATCGTTGTGCGTCATGGACCAGTTTTCGAGGAAATGTATTGAAAAATAATTTTCGGAATCTGATCAGTGGTTACGAAGATTTTCCCCTACATCCAAATTTAGAGCGTGGAAATTTGTTTTTTTTTTTTTTAATTTGTGAATGGCATTTTGCTGTTCAATCTAAAGAGCTTCTGCTTAACCGGGCCAGTCCTGTGGATGCTTTGTATTTAAGGCTTCCAGCCAGGGGCATAATAAATATAAACGAAGCGACAACGTACGGTCGACCAAGCTATTTGGTTTACATTTTACAATGTAATTTGTGGGTTAAACTGTAAACCAAATGGCTTGTTCGACCGTACTAAGGGCACCCACTGTGGGGTACGAACCTTGGCTTAGGGCGTCCCTGGGTGGGAGGGGGGGGCAGCAAGGGGACAGGCTGAATCTGAGTTAGATAATTTAGGGGGATGGAATCTTGACGCTGGGAACCTACTTTTGTACATCATACGGTGCTCTATATCTTCTCTTCATACTCTGAAGTTTTAACGCATGAGGCGTCGAAATAAAGTATGTTTTTGTTGCTCAGGAGTCGGTAACAATTTGCAGGGGACCACGACTTCCAGTTGTTGAGTTACGATGGAGACAGTAAAAAATTGATCGTAAACCACTCATTGCACATGCAGCGAAGTAGTTTATTCGTATATTATTGAAATATCTGTAGTTTTTAATGTGGCTTCTGTTTTCTTGTTAGTGGGAGATATTTTAAAGATGGACAAAAAGGGAGGAACATGCAGCATATAGCCCAAACAATTTAACATAACATTCAAAAATACTTACCTTTTGGTTTACTAGTGAAATAAAATATTTTTGATTGACTTTAAAACAGTTTTAATTATGTAATTTTTGTTAATTGTCAGGGTACTTGCATGAGCTATATACCAATAAAAGTGATGGCCCTTCAATAATTTAAATTGTGTGATCGATCTTTAGGTTAAGCCCAGCTTACCTAGGTTGGCCCGTCAATTGGTGAACACCCATTACATACCAAGTTTCTTCCGTGCATTGCAAAGCACGTTAAACCGTTGGTCCCGGTTGTCATTTGTAGATCTTTGACAGTCGTTACAGGTAGTCAGTGGCCTGAAAGTCTGACAACCAGTCTTACCACGGGTTATCGTATTACCCAGTTCTAACTGGGTTGCAGAGATCAGATAGGATGTCGCTCCATGTAAAATACTGGTTTTCAGCTGCATCTGGTTAGACTGACAGCCGACCGCAAAATAGTTAGGTAGGGGCTCGCAGATGATGATGATTTGCAAGCAAGCGGTGAGGTAAGTTCAAGTACCTATATCGATTATACGCATGTGTCGTTTGTTTAAACTATTAGATATTGGTGTCGATTCTGTTCTGCACAAACTAAACTTAATTTAGGCTATTGCTATCTTTTTCTATCTAATAAACCGAGAAAGGTACGTAATTTAGAGCTGTCAATTTTAATTCGAACTAATATTTCCACAAATGAAGGGTGCACGTAAAACATGTCGACTAAAAACACGGTGAAGAGCAAGGCAAAAACTAGTTTGACATCTCTAACTTAGTTCATAGCTATAGCCGTTCTTTTCTCGCACTGCCTTTAGTAAAAGATAGCAATAGCCTAAATTAAGTTTAGTTTGTGCACAATAGAATCGACACCATTGCATCAACTGTAAAAAGTCTGCCTGGGTCTCTAAGTACGTAGTTATCTACTAATAATACAGTGTGAAGTACCTTTAACTATCCCGTCAGCTAGTTACTTGTTGCTATTAAAATACACCGGTAATTGAATTTCAGTTTTAACACAGCCTGAAATTACATCACTTTATGTAGCTAAATTGTTAACAGTCCATCAAAGTTCGTTCGTAATCTGACCGGTAGATGTCACTTTAAAAACTGTAATTCAAAATGACATTTAATTTTAGAAACCCTCTATCTGACATAACTTTACAATGAGAGGTTTTCCTTTTGAGGTTTTAAAAAAAAAAATAGTTTCCAAGAACTCTATAGATGGCGTTGAACTTACTATGCCAAAGCCAAAACGCTTGAAAAAAAAACATTGTGTCACGTCACATACTCTCGTTGACTGACACTTTCATTTGCTTAACCTTCCGAATATAACCAACATTTCTCGCGCTTTGTTAAAATCAGTTTTTTTAGGTTCCGTTCCTTGCATTATCATACTTACTCCTAGCGCCATCTATCCAGCGACTAGGGAAGAGCTAAAAGGAAAATCCCTCATTGAAAACTGACTTGCGTCCTTATTTTTTGTGTACTAAGTTTTAAAATACAGTCTGCAAGTTGCAAAGTACAGGTGTTGAAGTAAAATTGACATGGTCTTATAAGGTACCGCGACACTGAAGTTGGCGTTGTAAAATACCAATTTACTTTAACAATATGGCTATTTGTTCGTGTCGTTTTGTTGCCTTTTATGGTACAGATCGTTTAGACTAGCGTGCCGATAATGTTTTGACGTAACCAGAATTCGCTTCCGCCGCCATAGTCTCTCTGTCGAAGTGTCCCGCCGAGCGAACGAGTAGTTATAGCAAAAGGTCGTGTTCGCGAAAAAAGGCAATTTTTGTAATAGTTAGACTGCGAGAATGTAGGTACTTTTTATTGTTCAGTGCCTAAATGGTACCAACGGGACTCTATAGGCTCCGTGGTTAGTTTGCTTGTCACAGCGCTGTATCTTTTGAACTGTAATAGGTAGACATTAGCAATTTCCACATAAATAAATAAATAAATATCGCCGGACATTACACACAGCGCCATCTAGTGCCACACTAAGCAACGAGGCTTGTGTCGTGGACACCAGATAGTTGATACATAGATACTTTTTTTTTTTTGTTTGTAAATACATATTTAGTATACATATAAACATCCATGACTCGGAAACAAATGTCCATGCTCATCACACAAGCATTTGCTCTTACCGGGATTCGAACCCGGGACCCTAAGAACGTAAGGCAGCCTCACTACCACTGCGCCATTCGTTCGGGTCGTCAAACCTGTCGGACATAGTGTGTAGTACTATACTTGCTGTAATAAAAATAACATAAAGCTAAGACTAAGTTTAGACTAAGATAAAATAACTGTTTTTAATATTTTTGTACTGTAATAGTTCGCCCCACGCCCCAAGTTTTATTCTAATCATGTAATTTTAATTATAGTATAATAGTTTTTGAATGACCTTATTTATTATTTAATTTTAACTTATTTTTATTTTATTTTAAATTTTTGACATTTTAAATTTTATTTGACATATCAAATTATTGTGTTAATTTTATATTATTTTATTGGTAAAATTAGTATTCATAGTAGTATGTAGTGTGTATTTATGTGACTCTGATTTCTTATTACTAACATTATGTTTTTTGTGTACCTATTAACAAAATTATGGATCATTGTGTCTGAATTAAATTAAATTAAGAATAAACGGCCCCTGGACGTGTTAAGTTTCGTAATTTTGTATTAAATTATTTAAAAAAAAAATGGTTTTTAAATATATTTTACGGTGGCACGGAAACCTTTGTGTGCGACTCAGGCTCACACTTGGTCGTTTTTCCTTTGTTGAAGCAGACGTACAAGTAGTAATTGGTTTTTGCTGTTTACATGGTGCTACTTATCCACAATTATTGTTGTTTAACAAAACATGTTAACCTATCGACAGGTTCGACAGCCCACCAATTACGTGTGGCGACACAATTATTATCGACTGCCTTAGTGCGTTCTGAAAACATGACTAGTTGATGACTTGTTGACCAACAGGCTTTAATTCTAGGGCAGATGACAAAGTGTCTGGGGGCCTAGTATGCTATTACAATAGTGTCACAATGATCTATCATTGATTTCTAATTGTTGAACGATGCCATTGTTATTTTGTTAAAAGTTCGTAATCGCTAATTGGGTGTGGTAGTGTGGTTAAAATACAGGAGAATTATACGGGTAGGTAACCGACCACCCGGGGCCCCCCCTATCTACCTTAGTAATTGTCTTTTCCAGTTTCGACATTCATTAGATATTCCGAAAGTTGCTAGAAAGGGAGTCTCATGAGATGTTTAGTCATCGTCTAGCTTTTCCCTAATATGTTGGGTTCGGCTTCCAGTCTTATCGGATCATTTACTTATTTACTTCATCATCATCATCATTACAGCCGAAAGACGTCCACTGCTAGACATAGGCCTCCCCCAAAGAGGGGTTTTTGGCATAATCGCCACGCTTGGCAGGCGGGTTGGCGATTGCAGTACGGTTGTTACAAAAACACAAAGAACGCTGCTGCCCATTCTCTGGTAAGTCTTTTAGTCGCCTCTTACGATACCCACGGGAAGATGGTGCTATTCTTTACGTCCGACACTATACAGAACCTTACTTACTTACATTTACTTACCTACATAAAATAGTAAAGTTTCCTCACAGTAAATTTACGCTATTAATTTTACTACAGCCATCTGATCTGACTGTATACCGATATCATCGACTTAACTCGAGTTCCTTAAAACGATTGGTAAAACGCTCCTTTTAAGGGTTCCGTCGGATTGTTTGTACGTCTGTCACACTTTCCCTGCTCACGTTTTAAAATAACGGTTGCGGGAATCAGTTCATCTTTTGCTCCGATCTTTTTCTGGGAGTTTGAGATCGCAGTTACGTCAGTTTTAGGTGCCAATTTGGTCCAGTTTCAGAGATAACTCTTACAATTACTATCTTATCTTCAGTGGAGGGTTTCTTGCTAAAAATATGTCACCAATTTGCGTCATGTTAGGTGATGATAGTCATCAAGGCAATCTTTAAAAGGACTTTATTATATGGGCAAGTTAAAAAGGCGATTTTTAGTAGACCGAAGAGAGGAAGGCTGGAAAACTTAGGCATACAATTAACGAACCACCAGATTTAGCAAAATTTAACGGCAAAAAATCACTTTTGATTGATAAAATTAGTAAATGATCACCAAAATAAATCCCCATTTTATCGTGAAATTAGAACCAAAAATTTGTTTTTTTAATTAATGATCACCAGAAATTGAACTGATATGCTCTTGCATCCGAGTCTAGGGAGACCCGGTCGATTTCTGAATGGCTTATAAAAAAATAACCCAAGCCGGCCCAGGCAAAACTAGTTTGTCATCAACCACCTCATTAAAATTTGCTGCTCAATTTACTAAAGGAGATTGACCACAATCAGAGTCGCTTTATAGTAAAAGACTATAGCCATAAAAACAAACTCATAAATAATAAAATATTTTTTTAACTTCTCTTAATTCACTTGATCGAAATCGTATTTTGTATTTAATTAGTTAAAATATTGGATTTTGCTGCATACTTTTTAAAATGGCGTATTTCGGTAAATGTTGCCAATTTATTAAAACCTCCCCATAATCCATCAGACTCGGAGTTTTAAAAACAAATTCAACTACGACTATTCTCGTTATTTTACATTTTTTAATTAGCATAATTGAAATAATATATTTTCCTAATTCGCATCCTTTTAAATAATATTACTTTGCTAATTAAAAATCTTTCTATATTTGACAAATCAGTTATAGTCAGAGTGATTTAGATTAACTGTTGGTAACACTATCACAATGTGAAATGTGAACTGTCACTGTCAATTCGTCAAACAAACAAATCAAACCTCGCCGCCGAATACTTCTGTTTTTACTTGTGCTGTTGAGTTTGTTGTGCTTATAAATAACTTATCATTGCGTTCTGTTCGTGTCTTAAATGTCAATTCAAGTCATTTTGTTGTAATGGGCTGCTGCTTTTAGTGGAAGGTTCGTTACAAAACTAACCTCAAAACTGAACAGAAAATCAAAGAACAACAAAAACCCCACAAAATAAATGGATTTTTTTTTCCTTAGAAAGTACGACATCACCCCTCTTTTATATCCAGTTTATGCTATCATACAAAAAGTTTTGATGCGCAACGGCGGTCAGTAGAAAAATGGGCATTCTCCTTTGGTGATCAATTGATATTTTAGGTGATAGATGTTAGTGGTCACAAAGTTATTGTTGGTGGTCATTATATTTTACCCCGAAAACTTATACTGGAATTTTTTTGGGCGTCGAGACCACCCAAGTGAATGGTCTTGTTGTGTGGCATGCTGCCAAGCTCGGTCGTCCAGGGCCACATTAAGTATCGAAGTTAGACTGTTCCCAATAAATTTAACTGCTTCGATGGTCTAGTAGCAAGTGCGACTGCTGTGCATGAGGTCCTGGGTTCGATTCCTAGGTCGGGTAAAGTCTTGTTAGGTTTCTCTATCACGAATTTGTCAGTAGCAGTCATGGAGTCTGGATTTGTGCTCGGTAGATGGTATTATACTTTTATTTCTGATACTTTTACATGAAGTTTTTGTATTTGTATAAGTTTTTACTAGCAACCAACGCTTTGACAAGTCTATTTGTATTTTAATAGTCGACCATTTTATAAAGTAAAACAGAAAGACAATTTTTATTTACATTTCATTGCACTAGGATAAAGTTACGAGTTATTGAGCTGTTCAAAGAATCTACGTAAACATTTATTTTAGCTTCGGTTATAATTGTAAAATACTGCTAAAAATAAAAAGTTTATACAAGGTGATTGATAAGCAGCTAACATCATTGCAATTTGCACGACAACTGTCATACATTTATTTTGAGAAAACTGCCTCGAGAAAAAAGGGAAGTTTCAAGTAAATTTCAAAACTTGACTATAATTTCCAAAAATTGCAGATCTACTTTTTCGACAAATTGGTTTTCGAAGGATTCATTCGTTTATAAAATTTCATTTCAACATCCTGAACGGCGAATATTTTTTACAATCAGCAGTTTATGGTGGAAAATTTCCAAAAAACTTTAAAATTTCGATTTCCCCAAAACAACCCAGTTTGGGCCCCAAGTTATCAGGGCAAAACTTTTGTAAATAAGGTCTAGTATCATCCATTTCAAGGAACGCATCCCATTACCAATCACCCTGTATTTATTTTTATATTTGTTCATAGTAAGTATCGGATGACAGTCGTTTACAACGTGGTTCTGTTTAACAATATTATTTTTAACTCCTCGTTATGAAAACTAGTTTCCAATTAGGTTGGTACACCTAGTGCAATAGCAGAATGGGGGCTATCGCGCATGAATTCGCCGCTAGAGGCGTTAGTGTAGAGTAAGGTCTTCCGAAATATCAGATGTCATACAGTGTTCGCGAGTTGCGTGCTTTTTTATTACGTATTTATACTAATACTCACGATTGTGTTCTAGAGTGAGCCATTCCTGATTAATTATGACTTGATATATAATCACAATATTTATTTTATCTTCGTAAGGGACGTCGGCGATATCAAGATCATTTATTTTAAATTCTGTGCCATCTTCATTGCAAACTTTAAGGAATGTAACTGTCAGCTCTCCATCATCGTCATCATATTTTGATCAAATTGCGGCGTATCGGTATTCTTTTCCCCTCATTATTAACTTTTACGACTAGGGCCTGACGGTCTAGGGACTGACGAAACGAAACAATATCAAATGAAACCTATTATTTAAAATCAAAATCAAAACCATTTAGGCGGTCTAAATAACAAGGCAGACCAAACTCATATTTACAATAAGTAATGAGATCAATTAGTAATTAACTATCTTTAAAACGACTTCCCTAGGGCCTGAGAGTTTGACTGGCACAGCACGTATTTCCGCAGCAAAATCAGCGACCGCACTAATAACAAAATGGCTGCCGCGGCTTGGGTCGTGTTTGCTACTAATTTCACACCGATGCTATCGTAGTGAGTTATGAAAAAGCCATTATGCTTGGATGCCGCGTATTTTTGAATTTCGTAAGTGACTAGGGCCTGATATTTTTTATTGCTTACACTTTTTGACTTGAAATAATATTGTGATGAAAAATATTGTTAATAATAATTAAATCGAAATGACAATGTTAGTAATGTAATAGTAAACGAATTTCGATAGAGTTTGATCAAATTATTCTTATAGAATTATAATTACATTGAAATGAACACTATATTCGGGAGATCTTACATGGCTAGGGCCTGATAGGTATTTGGAGTAAGAAATGTATTTTTTTGGAAATAAAGAATATTATTATATATATCAAAATGAGTGACCGAATTAAATGGACTTTATAACATCGCTTAGTAGTTTCAAATATTGGATATTTTTTTATAATTTTGTGAAAATTGATGCTAACACCAAGTTAACCAAATTTCAGATAACCACCCATTAGGAACACCTAAATATTCCTTTAGTATCTAAATGTATTTAAAGCGTCATCCTACATCTTACAAGCGACTCGTGTACATCTGACTGGCTGACAGCACCTATACTACTACTCGACGTACATCGGACCAGCTGCTCTATAAACTGAGTTCAGTTAGTCACCGATACATTACACGTGTTATAACTGCACTCTAGTGCCGCGCACACGAACGACTTTATCGATATCGATGAGTTGAGCAATACTGTGATTTATTTTTATTTGGTTAGACTTATAACTGGTTAGACAGAGGTAATTACTTCCAGTTGTAATGTGTATGTTTTGACGTGACAACGTCTTATAAATTGGTTTGCCGGGTGACACTTCAAGAAACTGCGTTACGCTCCGCTCACGTTATGCGCTCACAATGAGAGCGAGTGAGAGGCACGCGTCCCTTCCACTCGGGCATAGTTAGCCCGCCTAAGAGCGAGAGAGACAGACCACTCAAAGTCGTTGTCACGTAAAACTTTCGCCCGTATACCGACTTTACAGGCAACCAATTTTTTAATACAATTTTTTACATGGTTTTTTTACTTACATTTTTGTGTACCCATAGTAGTACATCGATATATTTTCTATAATTATGTTTAAGTCCACAAATTAAAAAATGGTGCTATTACTGAGAAATTCCACCTGATGCAAAAACCATTACCCGACCTGGGAATCTGACCTAGGACAGCTCAATAATAGCACTTTTGGTTATAGATAATTGGGATTATATTTATAATAATAATAATAATTGCTAACAAGATAATGAAACAGTATAAAATTCACACTATACACGAAGAACCTAACACAAAAGCAGCACACACACTCGACACACTAAAACAAAAACTCTGCGTCGTAAAAGGAAGACTTGAAAGATATAAGGCATGCACTTTAAGAAAACAACAAAACACTCAATTTATCAACAATGAAAAACTTTTTTATCGCAATATCAGACAGACAACAACAAATATTCAACAAAACACTACAGATGACAATGACAATAACACACCTGATCCGGACACATTAAAACAATTCTGGGCAAGAATATGGGAACAACCTGTTTGTCATAACTCTCAAGCTGACTGGATACAATCAGAAGTTACAAATAACAATAGTAACATACAGCCAATGGCATTTGAGCAAATATCCCCGGATCTATTTCATAAAGTTCTGTCAAGGTTACATAATTGGAAAGCTCCTGGATCAGACCATATACATAGTTACTGGTACAAGAAATTCACAGCAATTCATTGTTATTTATATCACTTCATTAATAAATTTATCCAAGACCCTAATTCGATACCCTCTTACGTAACGTCTGGTACCACATTTATGATACCAAAAGATCATAATGATCTCTCAAATCCGGCGAAATACAGACCCATTACATGTTTGCAGACCTTATATAAGATCATCACATCCTGCATATCCGAACTGATATATGAACATATTGACTCCAACAACATCTTGGCCGAACAACAAAAAGGATGTAGAAAGTTTAGCCAAGGCTGCAAGGAACAATTAATAATAGACGCCGTTGTTTTAAAAACAGTCCAGAAGTCCAAATCGGATTTATTTACAATGTACATAGACTACAATATAGTCCGAGTTTCCTCCGTGCCTCGGAAAGCACGTTAAGCCGTTGGTCCCGGCTGTCATTTGTAGATCTTTGACAGTCGTTAGGTAGTCAGAGGCCCAAAAAGTCTGACAACCAGTCTTACCAAGGGGTATCGTATTACCCGGTACTAACTGGGTTGTGGAGGTCAGATAGGCAGTCGCTCCATATAAAATACTGGTATTCAGCTGCATCCGGTAAAACTGGAAGCCGACCCCAACTAAGTTGGGAAAAGGCTAGGCAGATGATGATGATGTACATAGACTACAAAAAAGCTTACGACTCAGTTCCTCATTCATGGTTAGTACAAGTATTAGAAATATACAAAATACATCCATCAGTAATAGCATTCCTTAAGACCGTAATGACAACTTGGACTACTGTACTTAGACTCACTACCCCAACTGAAACAAAAAACACCAGTCCAATTAAAATACAGAGAGGCATCTTCCAGGGAGATGCACTTAGTCCGTTGTGGTTCTGCCTTGCTCTTAACCCATTATCAAAAATATTAAACACAACCTCACTAGGAATCCCTTTAAATTCCACTGCTGATGGGCAGGAGGAGACCCATGGTAACATTTTAAACCATTTATTGTACATGGATGACATAAAACTGTTCGCAAAATCGGAAAATCAGCTTAACGAGTTAGCTAACATAACTGAGAAATTTACAAACGATATTAAAATGGAATTTGGTATAGACAAATGCAAAATAAATTCAGTAAAAGCAGGACAGAACTACCAACACCAATACACCTTAGCAACAGGTGAACAAATAGAACCATTGGATGAACAGGACACTTACAAATACTTAGGGTACATACAATCAAATCAAATACACTACAAAGATATCAAACTGAAACTAAAACAACAATTCCAACATAGATTAAATACAATTCTTAAAACACAACTCTGCTCTCGAAACACAATAAAAGCAATTAACACCTTTGCTATCCCTGTCCTTACTTACTCGTTTGGGATAATTAATTGGACGAAAACTGACCTGAAAAATTTACAACGCAAAATTAACACTACTATGACTAAATTCCGTAAACACCACCCAAGATCATGCGTGCAAAGGATGACACTACCGCGAAAAGAGGGAGGCAGGGGACTTATTGATATTTCAAATCTTCACAATCGACAGATCACAACTCTCAGACAATACTTTTTTGCTAAAACTGAATCTTCCACACTCCACAAACTCATAGCTCAAAACGACCAACGCTTAACACCTCTAAATCTTAAAGACACAACGGAACAGAAAAACGAAAGAGTGACTGATGACAAAACGAAATATCTAGAATGGACCCAGAAGTCTCTCCATGGAAGACATCGCCAAGATTTATGCCAACCAAATGTCGATAAAGAAGCGTCGAACGCATGGCTTAATCGAGGCGAACTCTTCCCAGAGACTGAAGGGTTCATGCTAGCAATACAGGACCAGGTAATAGAAACTAAAAACTATAGAAAGCACATTATAAAAAATCTACCAAACGACACATGTAGAAAATGCAATAGTTCCCCGGAAACAATTCAACACATAACTGGTGCCTGCAAATCTATAGCTCAAACCGACTACAAACACAGACATGACCAAGTAGCTAACATAATCCACCAGAAACTAGCACATCAGTACAAACTTGTAGACACTGTAGTACCATATTATAAATACAGCCCTGAAACAGTACTAGAAAACACCACAACAAAGTTGTACTTTGACCGAGCTCTCTTCACTGACCGCACAATTCATTATAACAGACCAGACATCACATTGATAAACAAATTAAACAACACTGGATTCCTAATAGACATAGCCGTACCAAACACTCACAACTTACAGACTACAATAGCCGAAAAACTATCGAAATACATAGAGTTAAAAGACGAAATAACCCGACTTTGGCGCCTACAAAAAGTTATAATTGTCCCTATAGTTATTTCGTCAACAGGAGTAATCCCTAAACAACTTCACCAGTCCTTGAGTTCTCTTAACTTACCAGCTAGCACCTACTACTTACTGCAGAAGGCAGTGATTTTAAACACATGCAGACTAGTAAGAAAGTTTCTGCAGTGTGAGTCGGAAAATATTACACAGTCTGCGCATAACCGCGTGGGAACTAATATCTCCATACCCGAAATTAACCCAACTGATGAACACTTGGCTTAGGCCCGTGCCATCAGAACTTCCCGGCTAGCCGGAGGAACAGAAATGTCAAAACAAAAATAATAATAATAATATATTTATTTAATTTGACAACATTGGTCCACTGGTTAGTACACAAACAAACTTATCAACTAAGGGTTAGTATTTATTAACTAAGTACATAATTATTTCTGTTATTTGTCATCCCTGCCTCACGAGCAACCGGACAAAGTGTCTCACTATCGGTGCATCGTGCTGTTCAGCTAGGGTTTTCAAAATAATGTTGTGGCTAGCCCTCATTCTGCCTATTAAGGATGCGGTCTTTTTCCTCATAATGGCATAAAAGTCATCAGTTCGTGCTGCAGCAAATATGCTTGACGCGCTGCAGAACCTGGGCAACCTCAACAGCACCCTTTTTTTTTTTTTTTTTTTTTTCGGATGGGAAATCATCAAATAACCCCTCCCGCTCTGGGCGGAGCAGGAGGGAGTGTCAGACTTTTACTGACTAAAACCCATCCATGTTCCTTCATCGCCCTTTGTGTTCCGGGGCGACGGTATCTCTTTCGAATAGTCCCGCGAACCTCAACAGCACCTTAAAGCCATTATTATATTGCACACGCAGAGCATCTAGAGCCCTCCGCGTATAGCTGACCCACAAACTGCTCGTGTAGAACCCTTGACAATAAGCTTTAAACAGAGTTATTTTGACTTCGTTGCTACAACGAGCGAATCTGTGAGCCAGCATGTTGCATCTGGCTGCTAGTGCCCTGCGCTCGCGATCCATATCTACCTGATCTTTAAGGTCCTCGGTGACATAATGTCCTAAGTATTTAAATTGGGCGACCCTTTTAAGGGTTCGTCCATTGAGGGATATTATGGGCTCGTAATTTAAATGTTTCCCGGAAGCAGCAAAGATCAGGTACTCACTTTTCGCAACATTATATACCAGACCGTGGGCTGCTGCATATCTCTCACAGACGCTCAGCATGTCCCTGATTGAGCCAGCCGTTGGACCCAGCAGCACCATGTTATCAGCGTAGCTTAAATTATTGACGCTAACACCACCTATTTTGCATCCAACTGGTCTGCTGCTGAGTTCAACGATCAACTCATTTACATACAGGTTGAAGAGCTATAGAGAAGAGTTTATATTTATTGTTTTCTTATTGAGTTTAGCCACCTATGTTTTTAAAGTGTTGAAGCTTTCGATCATTCTCAGAAGATCCATTGGCCAGATTTCCGGTTGGCTCTACCTATAGTCCTGCAAACACAAATCAGCTTTTTTTTTGCGGATAACGGCAATATTATAAACCTCAAATTAAATCATTTTGATCCATCGTTATAAAGGGTAATAAAAAAATCTTCTTGTTTTCAAGATTTTTTAATTGTTTCTTGTTATCCAGGAGAAATTATTTTATGGACCTTTCAAACTCGAAAACTCAAAGCATTTATTTCAATTAGACCATTACGGCACTTTTGAATGTCAAAAATACAAAAAAAAAACAAAGCTTCAGTCCCAGTCACAAGACATAATAACTTGAGAAAGTACTGTAGTTGCCCATTCCCTAGCGTAGATCTCTATGGAGAAGAACAGGCAAGAAATTCCATGGACACTCTTTTAAAGCAAAATATTGTTATAAAATCTTAGTTACATCATTCATGTTGAGATTATACATAATTATGAGAGAACGATGTAGAAAGACGTGCACATTAAGAGCGTCCAGAGTAAAAGATTAAATCAACAATTAAAAAAAATAAAGTAGGTAAGTAATTAATCTTTATTCTCTAATTGCTTAAAACGAAAGAAAGAAAATACGTTAATTTGCGCTAAACATTACAATGATGCACAGGATACCACCGAGACACTACACTACTTTCAAGATTAAATTCTCCACCCTCTCGATATAACCTCGCCACATCACTACCTCAAGGACATCAACATAGATACATGCAACTGTTTACTCCATCTAAAGATACATCAGAGCTGGTTTACTTGTAGCCCCAACACTTGTTGAGTCATAAATTTCAATATGATGGTAAACAAGGAAGCTGGGATGCGATGCGTCACACTATTGTTTTAATCATAATATTATTTGCATCCCTGAAGCACAGTGTAGATCTGGCCAGTAAACCAAACTAGGTCCTTTTTCCGACTGAGAAGGGTAATGTGTTTATCAGCTTATAAATGTATGTTTTTCCATCGTAGTGGGACCTATTCCTTGTTTTAATAATTTTACAATGGGCCCCACTTGCTTCCAAATGCGCTCGTTTTTGCTTTTCAGTAGGATTTTTAGTTTATTAATATATTTTAAACGCGGGTTGTGAACAGTTTTTTTTTTGGTAGCACTACACGCAATGAACGTAATCTCTTGTAATGTATCGATGCGACAGCCCCGACTTACGAGTAACCTGTTACCTGAGGCCCTACTCTCTAACGTCCGTCCGTCCGTCCGTCTCTATCCGTCTCTCTCGCGCTAGTCTGCAGATGAGTGCGAGTGTGAGAGACGGATAGAGACGGACGGACGGACAGACGTTAGAGAGTAGGGCCCCTGAACCGTCCTTGTAAGCGCTTTGCAAATGTGTAACTCCAACATAGTCGGCGAAAGGCGGGAAAAAGGCGGAAAGGCAGATGATGATGCTTTGCATGTGTGTGTGAGTCGACTATAATTATCTGACTAGACTTTTCCTAACTATATTGGAGCCTACTTCCAGTTGTAATGTGTATGTTTTTACATGGTTTTTTTACTTACATTTTTGGATATTATTAACCTGAAAATTTAAGCATTCGTCCTCCCTAGGTAGCTTCATGGTCATTTCTTGGGGGCTTAGCAACGGCTTTGGCCTTTTACCTTGTAATTCATGTTATTTAAGTTTTTCTGTGGATTTTTTATCTCTTGAATCTTTGTTTACTTTTGTGATGTCACTTAGTGACAACCCTAGTTTAATTTTTAATTTATTGCTGGAGCTAGTTGTAGGTTGTATAGGTAAATCACATCGACCTCATTATCTTTTCTTTTTATTGTGTTCTAAATTCTTCCAAATTATAAAATGTCAATCATCTGGAGTTGACAGGAGCCTGGTGGTGGAATTGGCAGTCTACCACAGAGTACATTATTATTAACAGTCTACGTTGGGAGCTCAGAGCAGCTACACATCTGAAAAGCTTCATAAAAGTATACTTAGAGGGCAGTTATCACAGAACACTATATAGGTACTCTATGGAGGCAGTTACTCTCCTTAAGTTTTTTTAAGTCGGCCTCTCTCCGTGCCGCACTCTCACCTTGAACACCTGGAAACCTGATGCTTGAGCTGCACGAGCCTGATAAGAAGACGGATGCCCTCGGCCCTCCTCTACGGCTTGAGGATTGATGTTTCTCGGCCCTCCTCCACGGTCTGAAGACGGATGCCCTCGGCCCTCCTCTACGGCCTGAGGATTGATGTTCCTCGGCCCTCCTCCACGGTCTGAAGACGGATGTTCTTTAGCTATTCATTCCATCCTGCGCTCATCTTCAGTTTTATCCGCCGGCTTCACTGGCATTAGTGGTTAGGTAGTTCCAGCTATAATTCAAGTTAGGATCTTTAATAATAAATTCTTATAACTCGTTCCCTTGACTATTTCTTTTAATAGTGCTCCCCTCCAGACTGAAAGTTAGGTAGGTGAGTGCTCAGTGTGACCTTACAGTTTTGTGGATTCTATCCAGGAAAATGTTACGTTACACAGTCTAACCGCATACAGAAGAAAAATACAGTATTTTACATGGAGCGATTGCTTATCCGACCTCCTCGACCCAGTCACTGGTAATGCCTGAAGCGACTGTCAACGATCTACAAATGACAGTTCTTTCCGGGGCGGGGAGGAGTTTTGATATGTAATGAGTATTCAGAAACGCTTCGATTCGATTTGGATTCGACAAGTCGTATGTCTATCTTTTTTTAGCATTACGAAAGCGAGCGAGATAGACATACGACTTTCCGAATCAAATCAAATCGAAGCGTTTGTGCATAGCTATGCAGGTCACCCATCCGTGGACCGACCTCGGCAAGCGCAGCGTGAGCCTGTCATTATTTAGCCACGAGCTCCTCGTTCCTAGTTGTAGTACTGTTTGTGATTACTAATTATGTGTGTCTGTCTATGTCTGAATCATACGAGTAGGTAGTATTGGTAACCTGCCAGGGGACAGTTAAGTGCACATTGTTTTTAAATGGCAAGTTAACGGTGGTACATGCTTGCATGTTTTATTTGTTAGTCATTGCCTAATTCTTGATGTGAATTATGTATTTTGTGATTTGCATGTGTCAGTCTTCAGTCCAATTTGACTGATGGCACTGATGGCAACGACTCGTGTATGCTAAAATTAAGACAGTCGGCAAAGTGCGAACGTCGAAAAAAAATATAAATATGAGCATCATCATCATCATCATGGGGTTTAGGTTTCCGCACTTAGTCCTATAAGTGGACCATTGTGAGTGAGCCATGGTGGCCGTTAAATATGGGCAATTAACGACTAACGTGTCCGAACAAAACTAGCGTAGAACTACAACAGACTTAAAACCTGAAACAAAAGCTAAAGCGAAAACAGAAATCAAAATTTCCTTCTTTTGTTTTTTTTTTTTTAAGATCTTGTTCGTTTAGCTAATTCGGTCAAAACCGAAACTCTTGAAGTCCGAAAGTTCGATCGGACACTATTAACAACGACCCTTCGGTCGTCACAATTAGCGGTCAAAAGGAAGTTTGATTGTTGTCCACAACACCTTATCGCTTTTATAATAGCTATACTCTCGGTAATGAAATGTTAAATATTGTGCTGATATGTTTTCGTAACATTAAAACATGACATGGATTTCAGTAACGTAACGCCTGATACCATAACTTGTAGGGACTCTTCATACTAGTTTTTGGCTGCAAAGCCACGCTTACCTAGGTTGGTCCGTGGATGGGTGAGCACCCATTACATACCGAGTTTTTTCCGTGTTCTCAGAAAACACGTTACTGTTGGTCCCGGCTGTCATTTGTAGATCTTTGACAGTCGTTATACAGGTAGTCAGTGGCACGATTGACAACCAAGGGATGGTATCGTATTACCCAGTACTAACTGGGTTGTGAAGTCAGGTAATAGGCATTTGCTCGATGTAAAATACTGGTATTCATCAGCTGCATCAGGTTAGACTGGAAGCCGACCCCAATATATATGTTATATGTGAAGAAAAGCGCTAGGCAGATGATGACTGTTTATCGCATTTCAGCCAATGAATAGTAGATAACTAAAGATAATACTCGATAAGAAAGATACTCTCGATTTGAGAAGTCCTTTAGAGCTTTATTACACTAGCGAGTTGCGAGCGAGTGGAAAGCGGGGCGAGTGCGCAGCGAGCTCGCCGCGAGTTCGCAACGTGTGCGCGACAAACACACCGCGGGTGCGCGGCGAGCTCGCCGCGGGTGGGCAGCGAGTTCGCGGCGTACGATCCTCTTTAATACGACTAAACGCGAATGTATAAAATGGCGTCGACAGCGTCGTTCGCCGCGCACATGTTGCGAACTCGCGGCGAGCTCGCTGCGTACTCGCCTCGCTTTCCACTCGCTCGCAACTCGCTAGTGTGATAAAGCCCTTACCCAGAAGTAGGACATGAATAGTCCAGTATTATTCTTTTTTATAACCACCGTCAGATAAAGGTGGTCTTTAACCATGCCGAGCTGAGTGGCCATGTCACCGCGTCATGCTCTAAATTGGTCACTTATTTTAATAACTACAATTAAGTGTTGTGCATTGTGCATAAACGCTTGATTGAATAAACGCTATGAATAACTTTAACTTGATTTATAAAACAATTTTCGTATTTACACCTCATTCGTTAGATATCTATTTTATGTCTTTTAATCTAGAGCGGTTATTTATTATGTCATTCGATTCACTTATTGCCAGTCAATAATAAAGAATAAAACCAGAAATTCTAGTTCTGGATCTAATTAAAAAGAGCATAGTTTACTGTGTAACATTGTAGAGTAATATGAGCCTCAAGGCTGCGTACACGCGGCACGCATAACTTATTCGCGTGTCTCCGCTTGCATTTTATCTGATGCAGCTAGTTTACCCGACGTATCATTCCGATATTGGATATAAAGTAACAAATTTATACATCCACATTGGCAGCACCACCCCACATGAAAATAACCTGTATCACTTTTGCCAAAAGGTTGAAAATTGATGTCTTCAAATATAGTAAACGCAAAATATGCAGTATACGCAAAATAGAAGAACGAGGTCAACGTTGACACGGCGCGTATCTTCCGACAAATCTCTCGGATGCCAATGGCGTATTTTTCGCAATTTGCATTTAACGTATCTAGGATATCGATTGGCTATGAGATATCTCGTTTCTGGGACCTGCTGTGGATTTATGGGACTCATCGACTTTGTAGGAGTTAGTTCATTTTGTTGTTGTAAAGGGAGTTGGCTGTCATTCCAAATGAAGGTAGTCTTGTTAATCAACATTAACAAGACTACCTTCATTTGGAATCACAAAGCTCTTATGCTACAGGAATTTCTAGAACAAGAGCCAGAGCTACACAAATATTTGTGCCTTGAAGTGCCAATAAAGAAATTCATTAACTTTATTGGATTTGATATCCTTTAGATATCTGCTTTTTGTGGAAAAACTCTCTCCCTATCTCGTGTATCAAAGTTCGTTTAGATGTGCATGCATTTGTGATATCGTCAAATACTACATTGTTTCTTGGTAGGATGTCATTAGTTTTATGACAACTGACATAAGCGTCTTTGGTATAGTCTGCTGGTATGCACCAAATGCCTTTACAAAACAAAGTTTTCAAAACCATTTTTTTCAAATGAAAGGTGTAAAACACCTCTTAACGAAGCCGAAAGGCTCTTGTTCTCCCCGTCATTGCGATGATTATTTTGTTCTACACCATACCTAGGAACCTTCTAGTTAAAGAGATATTGGGAGTCAAAGTTCTAACTTTATAACGAGTTTTTTTTTAATACAACTTTTTAATGAAGATTTTTACTTTAAACACCTCCACGACCTTCGTATTGTTTAATAAATCCATCAGCACAATGTTTTAGGTCCGTTATATTGAGTTCTACCACAAAACATGATTTTTGACCCCAAAAAAAAAAGTTGTCTCCCAGCAATAATTGTTGCGTAAAGTTACTTAGTTTGATGTACAGAATGCTTGGTTGACGGCTTCGTGATGAGGTTGTTCACACCCTGAATACCAGTTTCAGGTACTTTAGAATTGTCAAACAGTAGTTTGCCTGTAGTTTTCGCAGTGGTCATCTTTCTAGATAGCTACTGCTATTTACTTAATCATATAACTTCGTTTATATATTATCTTCCTACTACCTACCATTTCTCAAATACTTGAGCCTTAAGATTTATTTAGGCGTTAATTTTTATTGCATTATGAGCAACAGTGGAGCTACCTATATCGCTTGTTCGTTAGTTCGATGTAGTATATTGTAGAATAGCTTAGAGGCAGCTGCAATAATGTGTAGAGTTTATGATCAGAACAGCTATTTAGACATGGATGAGTTAGTGAGTGGAGTGCGTGCTTGTTAGACAGGAGATCTAAATGGGGTAAATGACACGCCAATCAATTGAGATACTTTTTAAGAGCTGTCAAAACTCGGTTCTCTCATAGATTTTTATGGCAATTGTATGGCAATAGGAAACTGAGACGTCACTGTTTATCCAACTCAATGATTTAACAATTTATTGATTTCAAAGCAACTAAAAATCGAATTTGGCAATTAATTGAAAATAAATCGGGTTTTCAGGCCCAAAATAAAGTGTTTGTTTTAGCGATTGGTGTCTTGGAATTATTGTTTTATAGTTCCATCTGCACTATTTTTTAGTGCAATAGTCGTCGCGCCAGTAATCCCCGAAGGATAAGACGTGTACCTACCCAATATTTATATATTTAATCAGTTATGTTTAAGTTATTAAGTACCATGTCATGTAAGGGGCAAGGCTATTGCCATCAACCAGACACAAAATTAGATTCCGTGGAAAGAAATTCTTGATCAAAAACACAATAGGACTTTGCCCGATCACTGCACCAGCAAGACAGTCCAATTGAATACTTATCCAATAATCTTTCACATTCGAGACACTTCATTACTACCGATAAGCAACGGCGCTCCTGTGCATCCGTTTGGACCAGTCTAGATTTGAAAAGGCGAGGACATCCGTCTAGATAAGTCAGAGCAATCTTAGACGGCTTTCTGCAACACTTCCTATAAGGGAGAGTACGACATAGGGTGTTGAAAGTACTTGAAAGGTAGAGCGTTACGAATAAATTTTAGTTATCTAGATTGTAGAGCCATACGGTGTCACCATAGATGGCTGGCTGTCAAACCGACTGCCAGACAAACGTGTTTAGAGTATGGATTAATATTGTTATATAGAGTCTATAGCCATACTAATATTATGAATATGAAAATAACTCTGTGTTTCTGTTACCTTTTCACGTCTGAACCACTGAACCGATCGTTATGTAGTTTTTTTTTAGTTTTAACCCTAGCTAGCTAGCCTATGTCTTTTACCACATATTACGATATCTATTTGTTTAAAAATGACGATTGTATTTAAAATTCTACGCAAACGAAATTACAAGAAACAACTAGTACAGCAATAAATCCAACTGTTTATTGGCACTTAGCACTCCATTAACCAGTTATTCCGTGTCATAAATACCACAATAAGGTTGCTTACCGATCGCCCTAGGACGATAATTAATATAGCAGTCATAGGATATGGATTATGACTGTTTTCCTCTGTTGCATGGCAAGATGGATGACCTGCAGCTGATTGTAAATTAATGTTTCCTTTCAGATTTAGCTTCGGATTTAATCACTGAGTATTATATAACATGGCGCCGGCTCCGTCTGTCTTCTAACACATTTTTAGTCAATGTTCGTGATAATTTATTTATTTAACACTTCAAGCACAAAGTACAGAGGCGGACTTAATGCCATAGGCATTTTCTACCAGTCAACCTTTAGGTGGTGCAGAGACAAGCAGTGGTAGGTGTCACTTCTGAAAATGAGAGAATAATTTTATTTAATACTACGATATACTACAAGGATATATAAATACTGTACATATAATAATAAAAATAATATTCAATGTCACTTTACGTGTATCCGAACGCGTTTTGCCACTTCCGGGCGTATCCAAAAATCCAAAAGCATTAAGTGTCATTTAAAAAAAATACGGTTACAAACATTGCGGAGGTTATAAAAATAAAAAAAGAAAGACTCTTTTTGGGCTGAATTCGATACCTATTATCTGATAAATTATTAAAGGAACTAATCAACTGTCATGTTGCAAATATGGATGAGAAGAATTGATGAAGATTATAGAATGGGAATTCGTCAGTTCGAAATTTGCAATCGTTTAGCTTTCTATAAAAGTTATCAGATTTGAGTACACATTGAGTTCTACAGTAAAAGGTGATTTATCACCATAAACAACTAAACTACTAGTGTAACGCACTCAAGACATTGTGTTTTTGGATGCATTATAATGTAACATTTTTATTTTAGCTTATTCCCATCAACTGGGCACAAATCCAGAGACTCCTGTATTCTAATTTTAGAAAGCTAAACAATTGCGAATCACGAACTGACGATTTCACATTCTATATCTTCATCAATTCATCTCATCCCGTTGCAAATATTATGTTACATTGGTGTAGATTCTGTTGTTCACAAACTAAACTTAATTTAGGCTATTGCTATCTTTTTCTCTCTAATAAAATGAGAAAGAGACGGACGTAATTTAGAGCTGTCAAATTTAGTTGCAACTAATATTTCCATAGGTACAAATGAAGGGTGCACGTAAAAACATGTCGACTAAAAACACGGTGAAACGCAAGGCATAAACTAGTTTGACATCTGTAACTTAGTTCATAGCTATAGCCGTTCTTTTCTCGCACTGCTTTTTAGTAAAAGATAGCAATAGACTAAATTAAGTTTACGTATAGTTTGTGCACAACAGAATCGACACCATTGAGTTCTACCGTAAAAGGTGATTTATCACCTTGAAAAAAAGTCGTTTCCCTGCAATAATTTTTACATAGAGCTACTTAGTTTGATGTATAGAATGCTTGGTTGACGGCTTCGTGAAGATTCCGTGAAAAGGAACCGATCTGCGTTAAGGTGAATGCTCCAGGGTAGCCCGCGAAATTCAAATTTTCTTACGTTTTTTGCAATTTACAGTCCAGTGCATACATTGCAACATACAACCTAATGTTGATAAAATATTATTCGCGGTTGTAAGACGTATGTAGTTACAGATTTATATTCATCAAAATCATCAATATAACCCTCAAAGTTCATAAAGGTGTAAAAATGACTTTATCAAGGTCAAAATCATTCCTGCACCTTTATGAACTTGGAGGGTTGTAATGATGATTTTGATCATTATAATTTTGTAACTACATACGTCTTACAGGCGCGAACAATATTTTAATCAACATACAACCTAGAACTGGCCTGCAAATTGCAAAAAACGTCAGAAAATTTGAATTTCGCGGACTACCCTTGAGCATCAGCCTTAACCCAACGTCGTAGTTAAGAGCACAAGAGCCTGATGATTGGTTGATGTTAGCCCGTTTATTACCGTTTATTATAAATCTATTTCTACTTCCATAACATAAAACAGATAATTTTATTACCCTGTAAAGTCTCTGTAACAAATTCAAAAGCAATTTGTATCCAAAAAGCAATCACCGAGTCATAATACGGGGTTTGACTTAAATGGCAGTTCCTTATATCTGTTTAGCAAGACTCGTGCAGGTATGTACATACCGATGTAATATGCATGAACATACATATTAAGCGAACGTACATACGTACAGAAGAAAGAGCTCGTTTGAATTCCATAAATTGAATTAAGTCTTGAGATACTTTGAATTAAGGCAATTGCGCAAGAGTTCTTTATGAGTGAAATTGGTGGAATTTGGTGTGTGGTCTTGGTTTTTTATGGACTATCTCTTAGTATCAACATCGCGCTTATAATGCACGATAGGTTAGGTTCGGTTTCTTTAGTACATACATTTAGAAAGTTTTGTTTGCAAAAAAAAAACCTTGTGAAAAAATTTGGAGCTAATATCTTCGTAACTAGAAGGTTCCCAGGTATGGTCTGGAACAAAAAAATATTTCAATGACGGAGCAAAGTGCCTTTCGGCTTCTTTATGGGTACCTACATCCATTTTATCTGTCTGTGGTCAGTTAAAACATTGTTTTGCAATAACAATTGATCAGCGATTGAAAGACTGGTATTTTAAGCTTATGAAAAATTGCTCTTACCGTTATACTGATATGGTACGTCGTCTGTTATGTTTCTTCATTTCTCTCTTCTTCAATCGGCCAATCATTAATGAAAATCGTGGTCACTGGACCTTGATATCTTGTTTTATGTTATTTGTATAGTATACTTAAGTACTAATGCTGTAACATAATAATATTGTAATACCAAATGATTTGAAAAGCGGAACCATGGAGTTTCTTGCCGATTCTTCTCCATGGAAACGACCAACCGGAACCGTGTACCTTTTCGACGTGCCCGTATAGGCCTTTGTGAAATAAAATATTTTGATTTTGACTCCTTTAAACGAACAATCTGCCTCCATCCACTCCGGTCCAAAGTGGACATCACCACCTGCTAAAATTTGCTTGAGGACGTAGCTCGTTTCTTGTTTTAGATGTCTTCAAATAGGGTAGATGACAAAAAAAAAACTAATTAGTCCGTCAGATAGATTTCCAAAAAATATTGGAAACATATTTTTTCGGTACGTCAAAAACTCGTGTGACGTCACATTTGAGAAGATTATTTACCGGAAAGTGACGTCACAAGCTCAGCAACTCATGATCTTTGACGCGTTTTATCTTCGTCAATTTTTATTAATTTAATAAATCAAGAAACGCGTATCCAATATTTTTCGAAAATCTAACTGACGGACTTAACAGTTTTTTTTGTAGCCTCTTTGAATGTCCCACTGCTGGGCAAAGGCCTTTCTCCTTCCAAACCTCTCTGTCCTGTGCGATATCTGGCCATGTTCGCCCCGACATAAATAAAATAAATAAATAGAATAATATTTGTTTTTGTCAGAAATCATCCCTATTATCACAGACATAACTTCCACATAAAATACAACAATAATGAACTTATACGACAGGCAGGTGAGTCCTTTGAAAAATCAACGTCAACACATCGATGCTCTTTCAGCGATTTCAGTCTCCCGCCAATTTGCATCAGGACATAACTCGATAGGTACTAATATCTTGCTTCCTTTCCCCTTTGATGTCCAGTCTGTTTTAGGTAAGTTTGTTTTAATTTGATCACAGCCGAGGTCCTCGCATACGATGTCGCAGGCCTTTGAAGTGCAACATAAATATCTTTGATACTCCGTTACCTTCTAACCACGTTAGAACTAATATTTATTACAGTTAAAACGAACCAAGCCACACGATGTGTATTTATGTAATTACTAAAACTTTCAATTTGGTGGAGTGAATCTTCCGGTAAGAGAATATTAATTAAATGGGTAGATGATGTGTTGAGTGTTAATGAGAAGTGATTTAGCGCCATCTTGGAAGACTTCGACTTTATTAGGTAAATTCTTGTTATGGTATCTCCACGTGTAAGCGATAAACTCGTGGAATATTAATGAAATAGTCATCGTAGATAGTAGATACTCCTATTATTGTTTTTGTATGTAAGTAACGACTATCTCGCTGGTGTAGTGGTGCGGTTCCCGAGTCTGGAAAATGTGATATTGCGTTTTCCCATTAGGAATTCCTCGATAGCAGCCATGAAGTCTGGCTTTGTGCTCGCTTGTTGGCAATAGGCTCACCTCCCTGTTACGTGGGTACATAGATATGTACCCAGGCAGGTGCCTACCCATCTGTGATCACAGACGTGATGGTTTGTTATAAATGCAAATAAGAAACAGACGGATTGACAGGATGCTGTGCAGGTGTATGATATATCGAAGTAAAATTATACTACCTACCTCTGTAAGCCAAAAAGTGGTAACTCATCAAATGTATATTTTGAGTAAATGGAACAGATCTAAAGTCTATTTCCTTCTTTTTCAGTTCTTCGTGTTGATGATCCTTTTTTAGGGTTCCGTAGTCAACTAGGAACCCTTATAGTTTCGCCATGTCTGTCCGTCCGTCCTCGCTTAATCTCTGTGACCGTTAGCACTAGAAAGCTGAAATTTGGTACCAATATGTATATCAATCACGCCAACAAAGTGGTAAAATAAAAATTGGAAAAAAATGTTTTATTAGGGTAGCCCCCCTATATGTAATGTGGGAAGAATGATTTTTTTTAATGTCAACCCTAACGTGTGATATATTGTTAGAAAGGTATTAATAATATGAATATAAAAATGAATAGGGGTTTCCTAATATCATATTTTGATAATGTCAATAATTTCGGAAATAATCGCTCCAAAAGTAAAAAACAATGTGTGCTCCCCCCTCTGACTTTTGAACCATAAGTTTAGAAAATATGAAAAAAATCTGAAAAGTAGAACTTTATAAGGACTTTCTACAAAAATCATTTTGAACTTGATAGAAACAACAGTTTTTGTACAAAAAAGACAAAAAGTTGTACAAAATAATTTCTGGACTAAGTTTGTAGTATATTCGTATATGCAAGCATTTTTACATAATGGATACCCACCTTTAAACTCATAAGTGGGAACACTTATTGTGACGGACGGGAAACTACGGAACCCTACACTGAGCGTGGCCCGACACGCTCTTGGCCGGTTTTTTATAAATAAAATAGCTTTGACCAGAACTCTGCTATCTCGACGCCATTTTTCAGTGCCTACTAGACATTTTTGAATATTTTTTTGCTGCTTTAAAAAAAACATTCCAATAAAGATACGGTTATTTTGATTGCAATATCTGATGTGAGATGTTATAGTGTAGATTAGAGTAGGCTAAACGTTGTTGTTTTATATTTAAATATTGTGTTTTTATAGTTGGAACTTAGTACAAACGCTATGGTAGTACTAGTTTATTTTTTACGTTTTTCATAGTTTTATATTGTAAATACTTAAGTTAATTTTGAGAGCTTGCTATCGCATTAGGGACATTATTACCTGTAATGATAGTTGTAAGGGATATTTTAATAAATAAAAAATAAATGTTTCAAGCCGTCAGGTGGAAAAAAAACCTGGTTTTTCGATGTTTTTGAGTTACCTCTTTTTGGCTTACGACGCCCAAAGGCTGTATATGCGTTATGGAATTAGAAAGGAGTATAAACATGTAATTTGTATTTACGACAATAAAACGTATAATTTATTGTTATAATAATCATGAAACATTATAATATCTATGTCGTTTACGTCGCTAATCCAGTGGTCGCAAGTTGCTGAGTATATGACATCTCTGGTTTGATTCCCATGCCGGGCAAGTGCTATTGGATTTTTCTATTAGCAATTGTTCAGTGGTAGCCCGGAGTTTTGATTTGAGCCTGGTTGTTGGCAATAGGCCCGAAGTCATATTACATAGGACCTTCTCTTCTGCCTTATCCTTCGGGGATTGCCGATAAGATGTTATCTTTATTAATATAATAGTGGACTCTAACCCGATACGATCAACACACGAACATCTGTATTCCTAACGCAGTAACCACAGTTATTGTTATTCTAAATCTGACTAAACAAAACAGACCTCTTTGCATTCGAATATAGCTTCCTCGATTTACCATTCATGTTGCATGCGCGAATCAACTCACAATCGAGAATCGGATAATCGTCAGCATCGATACAAAGACGAGATATCGATCTCGATCGGTCCATTCCGATGCATCGATACGCATTGAGAGTTGACGTTGACAAATTGCATCTTAAAGGATTTTATGGTCGACAAATTGAGGCTACTTGTATTTATTGCGACGAATCCCGCAGAAGGAGAATTCTCGATTCTCGCTTATCGATTTGTTTTAATCGATTTGATATCGATCTCGGATTCTGTTGACCCTTTCTGTTGCCGATTCTGGTCGGGGTTTACGAGGCGAGTTAATGTGCGTGTGTCGTAAAACGCCGAGTGTGAAGAGATTAATGAAGCCTTTAATTTATCTGATTGCTAACTGTGCTTTTGATTGTTTTGATTGATATTTATTGGGGAATCGAATTGTTGAAGGGTAGTGATTGGTAACGATCTGACGCCGGTAAAATTATTTATATATTAGGTTGGGGTTGGCTTAATTGAGGAGTTGCTTTTGTATTTGTTTAAGCTCTAATTGGGAATCTGTTTAAATTACTTAAAATACTGTCTAAATAGATCGTGAGTTCAATTATTTTATTTACTTATTCGCAATATTCAAAAATATAACACAAACTTTCTCTAGATTTACGAAAATATACCTTAAGGCTTACAAAATGACATCTAACAACGATAAAGATGAAGGAAAAGTAAAAAAAATATTGAATTTAATAATCACTTAGGCTACCGAAATGCGTACCGTAAAGTAGAACCAGAAATACGCGAAGTTATTACCACTTGTCTATTCCCACTTTACACATCATCACCATCATCAAGAGATAGCCCTCAATGCTTATCATGGCTATATTGCATCAGTACTGCGTTATGGCCTGGTGATATGGGAAAATTTAGTAGATGTGAATAGAGCATTCATTGCGCAAAAAAATGTGTCAGAGCTATGTATGGTGCAGAATATTTAGACCATTGCAAGCCATTATTTAAAGCACTAAAAATTCTTCCACTTCCTTGCCTATATATTTTTGAGATTTGTATATTTGTAAAAAGGTATTCACACATGTTTCCATTGTATGAACACATTTCAAAAAGAGTGAAAGAGAGTGGAGAGTGGAGTGTGGTGAGTGAGTGTGTGTGTTTATTACGCATTGGTGTAATAGAAGGAAATAGCAGAAACGCTGACTGCAACTGACCTCCATTCCGCGCACCGCAACCTTCGCCGACATGAGACGCGACTCAGCACATGCGTCACTAAATCATGCCACCCTAATTTCGCAATAGTTTTCATGCATCCGCGTAGTTAATCATCTCATATAAATATTCATTCTTGGTACATACATCGACCAATTATCACCTCTTTATAATGTAGTCCATAATGTAATTATTTTATAATTAAATTATTTTAAGCAAATTGGCTTTCTCTGCATCCTACGGCTCCAGCTTATATAATTGGCTGGTTAGCCTGAGACTACATTTGTATAGAAAGAATTTTAATTGCATGGCGATTAAAATCTATAAGTAATATAAAAATGAATCGCTGAATGTGTTGCTAAGCGCAAATCTCGCTGAACCGTTTTTGCTAATTCTTTTTTAGGGTTCCGTAGTCAACTAGGAACCCTTATAGTTTCGCCATGTCTGTCCGTCCGTCTGTCCGTCCTCGCTTAATCTCTGTGACCGTTAGCACTAGAAAGCTGAAATTTGGTACCAATATGTATATCAATCACGCCGACAAAGTGGTAAAATAAAAATTGGAAAAAAATGTTTTATTAGGGTGGCCCCCCTATATGTAAAGTGGGAAGTGATTTTTTTTTTTAATTTCAACCCTAACGTGTGATATATTGTTGGAAAGGTATTTAAAAATGAATACGGGTTTCCTATAATCATTTTTTGATAATGTCAATAATTTCGGAAATAATCGCTCCAAAAGTAAAAAAACAATGTGTCCCCCCCCCTCTAACTTTTGAACCATAAGTTTAGAAAATATGAAAAAATCTGAAAAGTAGAACTTTATAAGGACTTTCTAGGAAAATCATTTTGAACTTGATGGAAACAACAGTTTTTGTACAAAAAAGACAAAAAGTTGTACAATATAATTTCTGGAATAAGTTTGTAGTATATTCGTATTTAAGGCGGCTCCCCGAGCAAATGACCTTGAGCGAGCAGTTTTTCGGAGCCTACTCCTCTTTATCCAAAAGAAATACCAACTAATAAAAAATACATTAAATTACTACATATCCTTGACTCCAAAATTGTCGTTTCATATTTTTTTTTAAGTTGCTTAATGTTTAATAAATCCCCTCACAACGAAACCATAGAAATGAGAAATAATGATTTATAAAATGCTACTCCTCGTAAAGTAACCATTATTTTGATTTGCTACTTATACTAATGGATAGGCAATTTAATAATGAACATAATTGTCGTTTTATTTTTTCCAAAAGACGTAAGTTTGATTTTATAAAGAATAAAAACCACTCATTTCGCACAATTCGGCCTGCAGTGACTGACGTAACGACCAATTCGTAGTGCACGCTGATTAGAACTTTATTCTAACAGTATTTCAAGCGAAGTTTGAACCACCACAAATAGAGTTGCTAATTTTGCTCGGGGTACCGCCTTAAGCAAGCATTTCTACATAATGGATACCCACCTTTATACTCATAAGTGGGAACACTTATTGTGACGGACGGGAAACTACGGAACCCTACACTGAGCGTGGCCCGACACGCTCTTGGCCGGTTTTTTATAATTTTCCTGGAAGTACGAGGATGGTTCTTAAGAAGGGAAAATTTAAAAAAAATGCCTGAATAAAATATTAAAGAATCGACTGTTAGGTTCGAAGTTCGCCGGGTCAGCTAGTATTTAATAGTTGTGTAATTTAAAATTGTGAGAACTTGACATTGTATAAAAATCTCAATTTTTAAATCAACTAATTTATAATTATATTATTAATGGGGACTTTTATGCATTTTTACGCATTGTTACGACATAGAGCTTTGTAAGTTAGTTTTAATATTTCTACACCGGCAACGGTAGTGTATGTGAAACTGTCTAATATTAAGATCTTAATGTACCATATACTCAGAAATAAATTTTATCTTATCTTATCATTCTCCAGCCCTTATTCCAATTTATTTGTGGTCGGCGCAGCATGTCTTCTTCTTCCATACTCTCTCTCTCTCTCTCTCATGGTCTCTCTTCTCTATTACTCGTCATCTCATCAGGCACCTCCTTCCTAGACATATCATCCTTCACACCGTCCATCCTTTCTCATTTTAAAAATATGGGTTCAAATTCAAACATAGAATACAAGAAGCCACTGGCCACAAACAAAAAAAAGAACCATCTGATACCAACATCAGAGATAAAAAAAACAAATGCCTGCTATCACACCTCACACACACGTCGTGTAGTACGATCCTCCCAAGTACAGTTGTACTGGCACGCTCTTTGCAGTGTCAACGGCTTGCACCGTTATACCCATAACGATGTTTTTGGCACTAGCATTACTGTCTTACGTATGTGTATGTACTTACATGTGTTTAGAGTTCTAGGGCTGGTGATCGCGTTTAGTATTTTACATAGACTGCCTCGTTGGTTTAGTGGTCGCAAACACTGTGAGGTCCTGGGTTCGATTCCCGGGTCAGGCAAAATGTCTTTGGTTTTTTCCATTACGAATTTCTCAGTAGCAGCCACGGAGTCACTATTTGCGCTCGGTTGATGGCAATAGGCTCCCCCCCTATTGTATGGGACTTAAAAATAACTGGCCATAGTGGGTGTACTATAATAGGTACACCTCTGGTGAATAACAGGCGTGATGCCATGTTATTTTAAATAGAGAGACTGCTTATCTGACCTCAACTTAGTTACCGGGTAAATTACATTATGTATATTGGTAAATGTTGGACAAACTATAGTGTTTCTGAGTAGTTGTAACGATAGTCTTAGTCATGGAGTTTGTAGTTTAAAGCTTTTTTTTTCTGAAGGAAATAGCACAGCAAGAGAAAAGTCTGAATATTGTTTCAACACAGGATATTTTTTGATAGCAACCCAAATATTTATGGTTGATTGATGCTAACCAAGAAGCATCAGGAGTGCGAAAGTAATTATTTCTTCAAATAATTTAGGTGCATGACTGTTCTGGAACACCAGAACTACTAAGTAAGGAGGAGCTCGTGGCTAAGTAATAAAAGCCGCTCGGGTCGATCTTTAGGTTAAGCCGCGCTTGCCGAGGTTGGTCTGTGGATGGGTAACTACCTAGTATATACCGACTTTCCTCCGTGCCTCGGAAAGCACGTTAAGCTGTTGGTCCCGGCTGTCATTTGTAGATCTTTGACAGTAGTTAGGCAGTCAGTAGCCCGAAAAGTCTGACAACCAGTATTACCAAGGGGTATCGTATTACCCGGTACTAACTGGGTTGTGGAGGTCAGATAGGCAGTCGCTCCATGTAAAATACTGGTATTCGGCTGCATCCGGTGCTAGTAGACCCCAACGTAGTTGGGAGGGGGCTGGGCAGATGATGACTGTTCTGGGACACAGTTTTCAGAGTACAATTCAAAAGTTCCTTGAAGCATACTTACACTACAACACCAACCAAAGATCGATCATACTGTAGCTTTGGTGGGCTACATCCCGTGTGGTACCTTTCCCAGTTCGCCAACTCAACAAAAGACGTCCAAAACAAGTGAAACGAGAATTTGTGTGGAATACTACACTACTACAACAGCCCATAACGTCCACTGCTGGACATAAGCCTCTCCCATGATGGGAGGAATTTGCCGTAATCTCCACGCTTGGCAGGCGGATTGGACATCGCAGTGATGAAAGACTAACAGAAAACGCTGCTGCCCATTCTCTGGTCTACGGAGGCGCAAGGTGTTCTGCCTCAGACATTAGTCGCCTTATACGACACCCGTGAGTGTAAAAGGTTGGTTCTATTCTACTCTGCTGGATACCACACGGCTCCTTGAAGCATCTTTGTAAGTAATTAACGAATGAATGAAGATGCGTTTGTCTCTGAAATAGATAGGACTCGCAGACGTTTTCAACAAAATGGCATTTATATTTAAGACAACTTTGCAAAGTCTCCAGTTTCATTCCAACCAACAAACGCTATCAGTTCAAATCAGCAACATAAACAGTGCCATCCTTAACCAGTAAATAGGCTTCCATACATCGCGTTAGGCCGGCTGCGGACATCAGAGGTGCCGCTATCGCGATCAAAGAGACCGCGGGCTTTCGGCACCGCTACACCGCTTGCCGAAAGCCGCGGCTACACTGGACCCGAAGAAATAACATTATATCACGCTTGTAATCCCCGCAGGGTTAGACAGAGTTTACCTAATTGTACGCTCACATTTCGCCAGTTATGCTTGAGTCTCATGTAGAAGGGGGCGAGCCTATTGCCAGCAATCGGGCACAAATCCAGACTCCATGGCTGCTACGGAAAAATAAAAAAAAACTTTGGGCGACCTGAGAATCGAACCCAGAAATTGCGCTTGCGCCCAATAGACCAACGGGATAGTCCCGAAGAAACGCCTGTGAAAAACAATGTATCTACCTACCTACGGAATCTGGTGGTCATTCACAAATCACAGTGGTCAATTCACAGTGGTGGTCGTTCTTATTAAGGCTGATGCTCCAGGGTAACCCGCGAAATTCAAATTTTCTAACGTTTTTTGCAATTTGCAGGCCAGTGCTAGGTTGTATGTTGATTTAAATATTATTCGCGGGTGTAAGACGTATGTAGTTACAGAATAATAATCATCAAAATCATCAATACAACCCTCCACGTTCATAAAGGTGTAGAAATGACTTAAACATACGACCTAGCACGGGCCTGCAAATTGCAAAAAACGTAAGAAAATTTGAATTTCGCGGGCTACCCTGGAGCATTCACCTTAAGGCAAGCTATGCTCATTTAAAATTTAATAAAAAATGCTTTTTCAATACACTTCCTCGAAAACTGGTCCTTAAAGCACTACGATTAAAATAGGAACAACATGCATGGTATTTCACACGCGTGCGATTTTTTCCACTTTCCCGCACGTGTGTAGGAATGAAAATTGCCACAGATAACTATACCTATACTTAGCCCAAATTGGTTCAATGCCTATATTCTGAGGTGTATGTTTTTTTTTTAATTTCGGCAAAGCACTACGCGTCTTTACGGCATAAATATTTTTTGAATATTAAAATTGTGTTTATAAATAGAACATCATAGATAAACATGATTATTAAAAACTAATAGTTATTTTTATCCACAAATTAACATTTATTTGTGTTCTGAATTCAAA
This sequence comes from Xestia xanthographa, assembly GCA_905147715.2. NCBI lineage: Eukaryota > Metazoa > Arthropoda > Insecta > Lepidoptera > Noctuidae > Xestia > Xestia xanthographa. The sequence goes on along the minus strand of LR990663.1, from coordinate 6,563,449 downwards.
ATATAAAATAAATCTATTTTTTATATTAGGCTGTTTAACAGCATGATACCTTTGCCTCTCCTTCAACCTGGCGAAAGCAGAACGCGAAAAAAAGAAAATTAAAATCATAGTTTCTTAGTTCGTGACAAAAATATTTTTCGTTATATTTTATTTTATTTCTTCAAAAGTGTATTGAAAAACGTCGTTTGATACACGTGGACATTTGTTATTGCAGTTCTCGGCTCAAAAACACCCTCGCCTACGGCTCGGGAGTTATAATTCCGCCTCGAATACAATAACAAACTTCCTCCACTTGTATCAAAATGTACTATTATATAGCATAGGTAATACGCAGTTTTGCTTGTAACGGAGTATTCATTAATTTTCTTGTCTAAACAAAGGTACTAGGCTAGCAGGAATTGAAGATGGTATTTCAATCTCAGTTTACTGTGACAATATTAAATAGTAAGACCTACACCTACTCAGATACCCGGAATATAGAAATTGAACTTATGCTAGCCTAGTACTTTTTGATGGGCTATCAATGTATTATTTAAAATAAGGATCAATAGATGAGCAAAATAACTTTATTAATTTAAAAGCCGTATTTTGTTTTTAATGTGACTGTACTCTGTGACAGCTATGTCAAGGCGAAACAAAAGACAGTGCATCAAAACCAAGAAAAATCACGAGTGGACATAAAAGAGACTCGACGCAGGGGGAATGATTCAATATTTCACAGTGTTTTCAGCAATATTCCCTGTCTCTATTCTAGGGTCAGTTGGATTAGATTGTGTAGCCTTATAAAACGCTCTACTGCTGTGTAGAAACAAGGAAAGCATCTTCAAAAATGCTTGCCTTTTTTCTGTTTAGCCCGGTGTATGCAGAGCTTTAGGTGTTAGGGAGACGCTGAAAGAAGCGGCCATACTCAAGTTACAAAGAGAAAAATGTACGAGATCCCACATCATAAGTGACGGAGAAAATGTTGCAGCGGAGAAATATGTTCTGAAAGTTGTATGATTATGTGTATGAAACAAAATATGGGTAAGGAAAGATACATTTACGATTTTCTTTCTACTTAAGATTATGAATGTTACGAATCGGGAAGAAAGCGAATGTCATAGTGAGCTGTGGTACTAAAACTTGCAAGTTTAGTACCACAGCTCACTATGAGTAATACCACAGTTCCTTTACAATTTTTGCCTTTAAATAGCCAGCAATGAAAAGATAATTATTTTGTAGTGTTCTTGTGAAAGTTCTCTGGTAATAAATAGGTCTGGGAAATTTGTTTATTAAAATGGTATGCACTTTCGCGATCCTTGTCCATCTTCGGAAACAGGAACGCGTGATCATGAAGAAAGAAATAGAGAGAACACGTGGAACTCACAGAAAAAAAAACAACCTTCCAATGACAGCTATAACAGTTTTTAATCGTGCACTGCAGAGCAAAGCAAATGTTCATTAAATTGTAACCCACTGACTGTAGACGGTTGGCCATTTGAAACTCAAATAAAATAACTTTACTTAATTATACTTTTACGCGATTAAAACTCAAATAATACCCATCATCCAATCAAGAAATATGTGAATAGACCCTAACCCACGACCCTGTATTCCAAGATATACTTAGTTGAAACGATAATGGGCGAGCAAAGCAGCAATGGCGACCAAATGTTAGTACATAAAAGTAAATAGCCTATCTACTGGTTGTTGTAATAGAACAGTTTCCAGAAACTACTGGCTGTGGCAATGGTAAGCATGCGACGCGTAATAAATTGTAATGTTTCTCAGAATCTGTTGTTGATTGACATTGTCGACGGGGGTACAGTCAGAGAGACTTGGAAATACTTCTTCATTTTAAAATCTTATCCTCCTTTGTGATACCCTTGTGTAATCTAGCCCAAGGAGGAAACATAGCGTAATGCTTGTTCAAAAGTTTAGCAGAGGTACTATACTTTACCCAAAATTCATGAGTTGTGTTTAAGTTTCATGTTATACAGGTGGTGAATCTATTGTTAGGAACTGGGCAGCACAAATCCAGACTCAAGGTTGCTAATACGAAATTCCTGGTGAAAAAACCCGAAAGAGAAAATACTTTCCTACTCTTTAGTTTTTGAGCACTTCGCAATCTCATACTAAATCTGTTTTATTGTTTTAGTTTTATTGCTGGAGTTTAAGTTAGTTTAATAAATAAGCACCACAACACCATTCTTCTTTTTCATATCATTCCTCACACAATCCATACATTTTTTCTTTGTCCCTCTCCAACCATCATCAACATTATATCCATCACTTTTTTAGCAACATGTGTGTTTATCCCTCCCTATTACATGTCCATACCAAGATCGTTAAGCTCTTTGAGTTATAAGTTGAGCTCCACGATAACTGACAAATGCTTGCACTGACAGGACAGGTCCACTCAAATCTGTGTGGTTCTTTCTTCAAAAGACCATCTCAGACACTTAATCTGCATAGTCCTCATGTGAATTGAGTAAGATTATGTCTGGACTTCAAAAAAGACTGACCTCTGAGTTTGTTTCGGCTGTTTCTTCTCAGAGTAGTCAGGTACGAAACACCGGCCCCATCTAGTTTTAAAAAATGACGTGTAAAAGTGTTTGTAAAAACCTACTTGCAAAATAAACATCATTTGTCATTTATCAGATCTAAATATTGTCTACTCTATTTGTAAAAGCTCTTACTGAAAAAGCTCCTGTTTTGCCCTTCATAAATCATAACTATTACACAATGATAACTATGATCCTGACTGTACAGTGTGTTTAGTGTCGTTTTAATTGGTCGTGTCTATTATTAGTTACAAGTGTGTCTGCAATGTATCATTTTGGTAGCGCATGCAATACTCAGCTACTGTTTAAGTACGTTAGCACTCAACACGAACTTGAGAGTCATATTCTGATAAACAACTGTCTGTTTTTCTTTTTTTTTTCGGATGGGAAATCATCAAATGACTCCTCCCGCTCTGGGCGGAGCAGGAGGGAGTGTCAGATTTTTACTGACTAAAACCCATCCATGTTCCTTCATCGCCCTTTGTGTTCCGGGGCCACGGTATCTTTTTCGAACAGTCCCGCAGGGGCAGGCGTCGGTCCTTGCGGACCCCTTCCTTTTGCTGACTCTCTTTGAGGCGCGCGTGGAGCACGAACGCGCCGTCGACACGGCATGTCGTCATGAGACGATCATTCTCCTGCCCTTTACTCAACTTATTTCTGGTCGGCGCAGCATATCTCCCTCTTCCACACTTCTCTATTACTCGTCATCTCATCAGACACCTCCTTTCCTGCCATATCATCCTTCACACAGTCCATCCATCGTTTCTTTGGTCTTCCTCTACTCTTATAGCCATATTTATTCTCAACAATTCCCTTACTATATTTTTCTTAGATAGTCACGAAAATGGAGCAGATGGTGAGTTATAGTGGTCGTTTTATAGCCGAAATAGTACATTTTGATAGAAGTGGAGAATAGTAGATTATACAACAAGTGAATAAAAAGGGAATTTAGTTCGAGGTACGAAGTTGGATCCCGAGAGCAGCGAAGGATTCTAGAGTAGAATCACGAGCGTAGCGAGGGATTCTAGATTAGAATCCTGAGCGGAGCGAGGGATACAAGTACCGAGATAAATTTTTTATTCACGTGTTGTGTACTCTACTTTTTACCATTGACTGTGAGAAAATAAAAAGGAGCATGGTATTTATATTTATCAGTTTTTATTATATAATCAGTATTATAACAACAAAGGATTAAATATTAAATTAAAATTAAAAATGTATAGTAAAATAAGAACAGTTTTTAAAATTTAGTGTTATAGGCTGGTTTGGGTTTGAAACTGTTGTATTAGACAACACTTGGGTATTTGGCAAAGTCGCCGTATTTTGTGGTTGCTGTTGTTGAGACAGCTGTAATGTAGTCGTTTCACAACCTTTCGATGTAGAAGGGCGCGCCGGAGATAGTGGCGCAGAAAGCTCAACAGCAGACGGTTTTAGATTTATACTTTCAACTATCCGGCTGCATCTTTTCGATTTATTTTCGATTGAATCCTCGATATAACTTTCTGCTACTGTGCTGGACCTCCACCCTCCGTGGCGTTTTAGTTCTATAAGATCAGCACCTGAATTTGCTAAAAGGGTGGCAGAGCTTCTGCGGAAGCAATGTCCTGTGTACTTTTCGGGATTCGATAGATTTAAGAAACTGGCAATCTCTTTTGGCATCGCACCTATTTTGTTGATTCCAATAGGTTGGCGAGTACATTTTCCGCCATGGTATTGTAAAAAAAACCTGTCGGTTTTTGTATTAGTGGGCCGTAAAGCTTGATATTTTTCGACGATTTTTACGTATTCTTGGCGTATTACAAACGTTCTATCAATTTTAATTTTCGTATCAGTTAAAACGATAAGTAATAAATTATCCGAGTGTTTTTGGATGTCGTTTATAGTTATCTGTAATAATTCATTACTACGACAGGCTCCATTCACGCCGAAAATTAGCACAACCTGTGAACAATAATTTAAAAAATATGTATTGACAGGAAAACCTTAGAAGCACAGTAGGTTTGTAAATAAATATATACATATATTAAGTAGGTACTTACTTTTACGGCCAGAAAACTGTGGTCAGGCGCATCATTTAGAAAACGTTCAATGTTTTCGGAGCTAAGCACTCTAGATTTCTTTGGCTTATTGTATATTTTCAGGTACAACTCCCGATATTTTGGCGGCAAAAAATCATCTACTATAACTGCTGCTTTAGAACGAAATGATTCCGGAGTCAGTCTCTTATTTTCGATATCGGAAGAACTCATTTTATTATAATTACTTAAGTTAATAGATTTTCCAATAACACAAAACAACCACAATAACAGATAAAAAACAACGTAACTAAATTGGCGGGATTTTATTTTTTCAATTTGGAATAGAATAGCTCCATTCAGCCTCCCAGTACGTACTTTCAGCAGCAGCGTTTTTTTTTGTACGTAATTCGTGTTTGTTCCAAATTCAAAATGTCTTTATTCACTCAGTGAGTAAAAGAGAGTTTTATTCACTGTTATCGATGAATAAAATGCCCTTTTTCGAGTGGCAATGGTAAAAAGTTTGTTATTGCATTCGAGACGGAATTATAACGTGTTTTTGAGCCGAGAACTGCATTATCAAATTTATACGTGTATCAAACGACGTTTTTCAATACACTTTTGAAGAAATAAAACAAAATGTATAACGAAAAAAATTTTGTCACGAAATAAGAAACTATGATTTTAAATTTCTTTTTTTTTCGCGCTCTGCTTTCGCCAGGTTGAAGAAGAGGCAAAGGTATGAAGCCGTTAAATAGCCTAATATAAAAAATAGATTTATTTTATATTTTTGAATTCAGAACACAAATAAATGTTAATTTGTGTATAAAAATAACTATTAGTTTTTAATAATCATGTTTATCTATGATATTCTATTCTATTTATAAACACAATTTTAATATTCAAAAAATATTTATGCCGTAAAGACGCGTAGTGCTTTGCTGAAATTAAAAAAAAGACATTCACCTCAGACTAGGCATTGAACCATTTTGGACTAAGTATAGGTATAGTTATCTGTGGCAATTTTCATTCCCGCACACGTGCGGGAAAGTGGAAAAAAACGCACGCGTGTGAAATACATTGCATGTTGTACCTAATCATAGTGCGTTATGGACCAGTTTTCGAGGAAGTGTATTGAAAAACATTTTTTTTAGATCATTATCGTCAGTATGACAAGGTTTTAGCACATGAGCAAGTAAAAGTCTAGATGATGATTTTCAGAACATATGGCTTGGACATAGTTTTCGACAGCAGTGTGTACAAATCTTATAAAATGTCACATGAGGTATCTAACAATAGGGAGAGAACCTCACGTCTCGGCCGCCGCGGGAGACGCCCTGGGCGTCGGGGGCCACCGTAGGCGCGGGCCTGTGGACGGAGAGCTATGGGTCAGCTCACCGTCCGTCCGTCTCATGACGACAGGCCGTGTCGACTGCGCGTTTGTGTTCCACGCGCGCCTCTAAGAGAGTCAGCAAAAGAAAGGGGTCTGCAAGGGCCGATGCCTGCCGGGGTTGCGGGACTGTCTGAAAGAGATACCGTGGCCGATGAAGAAAGGGCGATGAGGAACATGGATGGGTTTTAGTCAGTAAAAGTCTGACACTCCCTCCTGCTCCGCCCAGAGCGGGAGGAGTCATTTGATGATTTCCCATCCGAAAAAAAAGAAAAGAAAATAAAAAGGTATCTAACAATTTCTAATTGATTGATTAATTGCAGACAACCATCTTGAAATCAACTAAGACGTACCTACATACCCACAATTTAACTCACCTCACGGTAAATATCGATGAGGCTTGAAATAGCAAGCTTTGTTGTCATTACGGTTGGTTGCAGCTTCATATTAGGACTAGTGCTCGCGGCGACATCGCTATAGCGTCAATGATTATAGGCCAGGATAGACTGTAATTTCAGATGCGAGATAGTCGGGAATTGGATTATGTTGTTGTAAAGTTGCTTGGTACAGCTGCTGTGATGGTTTTGTAAATCTCTAGAAATTAACGTGTTATTATTATTTGGTTTCCTTTTTTTGTTAGTTTGTGAAGGTTTTTAGCAAATAATAAATTGGTAATTTAGTATTATATCTGTTTTATTTACAAAAACTGTCTAGCAAAAAACACACTGATATTGGTCTTTTGAAACACCTAGCGCCACACATGAGTAAGTGGATAAAACTTAAACTAATTAGAATGCGTTCCATTTCCATCACCCACCCCAGAACGCAATCCCATATTGAATACACAAAATAGATGTTTATCTATAGTTACACCTTTAGTCAATACATCAGAAACATTCTCTTTACCTTTTACATAACAAAATTTTAATTTTAGATTGTTTACATGTTCCTTTAAAAAATGATATCTAATGTCTATATGTTTAGACCTCGGTAGGTAACAATCATTTGCAGTTAGTTTTATAGCGCTTTGGTTGTCGCTGTAGATGACTAGGGTGTGGTCGCGCTGTCTGCCAAGCTCCCTTTGCAGTTGCTGCAGCCACAGCGCCTCCTGTGCCGCCGCTGACATGGCCATATACTCTGCCTCTGCAGTGGATAGGGCCACGGTCTGTTGTTTCCGGGAGCCCCATGAAACAGCACCACCCTGTAAAATAAAGATATATCCCGTGCACGATTTACGGTCACGGGTGTCACTTGCCCAATCTGCATCACAGTACCCTGTGACGTTATCTTGACCATCCTTGGTATAAGTGAGTTTATAATGTTTAGTCCCTTGTAAATATCTCATTACCCTTTTTACAGCGGCCCAATGCTCACATGTAGGTTCCTTAGTATAACGACTGAGAGCATTCACTGCATATGAGATGTCTGGTCGTGTTCCTTGAGCAATATATAATAAGCAGCCTATGGCATGCCGATACGGGCAATCATATGGAACTTCATTGCTGTTATCAAATTTCAAACCAACTTCTATGGGTGTTTTTGCAGGTTTACAATTTGCCATGTTGAATCTTAACAGTATTTCATTGATATACTTTTCCTGGTCTAATGTGATCGCATCCTTTTCTCTATCTATGTTCAAGCCCACACATTGTTTTGCTTGACCAAGATCTTTCATATTTAATTTTAAACATAAATTTCTCTTTAATTCTTCAGTTATTTCTAATTGAGAGCTGAAAATTATTATATCATCTACCCAAACTGCAATATAAATTCCTTTATTGACATCATGATAAATACAGGGATCAGTCTTTGATTGCTCAATTCCTATTTCTTTCAAGACATTGCTAAGCTTAGCATTCCACAATCTGCTTGCCTGTTTAAGCCCGTAAATGGATTTGAGTAAGTGACATACTTGGCTTCCTATCTGATACATCTCTGGCTGTATCATGTATATATCTGTATCTATTTTTCCTTGAAGAAACGCTGATACAGCATCCATTTGATCAATGTGCAGATTGTTCTGTGCTGCTAGAGCAAACAAATAACGAATAGAGGTGTATCTTACCACTGGAGAATAGACTTCTTGGTAATCAATCCCTTTCTTTTGAGCATATCCTTTTATGACTAGCCTTGCCTTGTATCGAATTATATTTCCCTGTTGGTCAGTTTTTGTTTTAAATATCCATTTGCTTGGTAAAACCTTTTTACTACTGGGGAGGTCAACAAGCTGCCAAGTTTTGTTTTCCATTAGAGAGTTATATTCCTCATCCATTGCTTTCTTCCAGTCATTAGCATGTGAGGACGACAGGGCCTCCTCCACACTTTGTGGATCTGATACACTTGTGTATAGACAAAGCAATCCCATTTTGTCTTTATTAATCTTATTGCGTGGCCTCAATGTCACATTTCTCGCCTGTTGGTTCTGTGGTGATAATGATCTTGGGGGCTGATAACTATCATCAGGGTCAGCTGAGTCAGTTTCATACTCACTAGAATTTTCATCCTCAGATCCTTTCAAAGTAGGTTCAGTAATTGATCCACTTGACTGAGGAATGATGACAGATTCTTTCAGTTGCTTATTTTGTTCTGTGACTGACATGGTCTTGCAACTTAACTGACTCATCTTCAATTGGTCTGGCTGAAATTGAACATTCATTAGTTTGGCCAATATTTTCAAAGAAAACAACATCCCTGCTCTTTATGACTTGATGTGTTACGGGATCCAAAATACGATACCCTTTGGTGGTTTCACAATAGCCGACAAATACCATCACTTTTGATTTCTTGTCCCATTTTAAACGTTTTTCCTTGGGTATATGAACCATTACCTTTGAACCAAAATCCTTAAATGGTTCAGTCTGGGTTCCTTTCCTGTCCACATTTTATATGGCGTAGTATTTCCCAGCCCTTTAGTTGGTGATCTGTTGACAATATAAGCAGCTGTGGCTACAGCTTCAGCCCAAACTGGTTTCTTTAAATTTGCATAAAATATCATGCACCTTGCCTTTTCTACTAGCGTGCGATTCATACGTTCTGCAAGGCCATTTTGCTGTGGGGTATATGGGGTGGAAGTCTGATGAATAATTCCACATCTAGCTAAATATGAATCAAAATTGGAGTTGCAATACTCTTTGCCATTATCAGTTCTTATAGCTTTAATTGTATGATTCAATTGATTCTCTACTTTCCTCTTATAGTCCTTGAAAATTTCTAATATATTCTGTTTATTTTTGAGAAAATAAATATGAACCATTCTCGAGTAATCATCGATGAAAGAAATGAAATACTTCATACCTCCATAAGATTTACTTTCCATTGGACCGCACAAGTCAGAGTGTATCATTTCCAGTGGCTTTGTTGCTCTGGTTCCAGCATGCTTGAAAGGTAACCTTGTTTGTTTACCTTCGCAACAGGTGGAGCATTTAATATCTTCTTGTGTATCCAACGACAGCATAACCCCATCAGCACAATCAGGCAATTTCTTAAGAGCTGAAACATGTAAATGAGCCATCCGAAGATGCCATAAATTAATATCATTTGGATTAATTTTATTAGACACCAAATGTGCACTTTCACCACCATTTACATAGGTGTCTAAAACATATAATTTATTCGTTAAGGTAGCTGAGCACAATAATTTTCCATCTGCATTTAGTATATTACAACCATTCTCATTGAATGACACCTTATATCCGTTTTTAGTGATTGTGCTCACTGACAATAAATTAACTGCTAATCCAGGTACATGGAGAACATTTTTTACTTGAATTTTGTTTTGTTCAGAAATTTGAATACTGATGTCTCCAACACAATTCACAGACAGTGGCTCCTTGTTGGCAACAGTGATGGTTTTAATTGATGGTTCTCTTATATTATACATCAAATCTTTGTTGCCAACCATGTGCGCAAAGCACCCGCTGTCTATATACCATTTCTCACTTTGTTTACCTGAAAAAGCTGAAAAAGCAGCAACAAAACTTTCTTGTTTATTGTTGTCTTTGGTCTCTGTTTTCTTTGCATGTTTACAGAACTTTCCTATGTGTCCATAGCCATTACAATTATAACATCGGGGACCCTTATTTTTTTCAGATGACTTCGGCTTCTGTTGGCTATTCTTATGATATTTTTTCTTTTGATTAGAATAGAATGCACTGCTCGAATCTTCATTTTTCACTTCTTGAAGTAATTTGGTTTTTATAAAGTCAGCACTAATTTTCGCACCCGAGTTTTCCAACCCCATAATCATGGGTTTATACTCATCGGATAAACCTGCCAGCATTAATGTCCCAAGCCATTCGTCATTAACCTCAAAACCTATATTTCTCAGTTTGTGAGCAGCACTCATGATCCTGTTAACATAATCTTCTATACCGGCGCTTGATTCCAGTGAAGTATTGATCAATTCCTTCAACAAGCCCACTTTTCTAGTTAGCCCATTGTCGTCAAAGGCCTTATGGAGATTGTCCCACACCTCTTTGGCAGTTTTACACTCCTGAACATGGACATAGTTTTGAGTGTTTATCAATAAAATAAGTTTGGATTTGGCCTTGACGTCCTTCACTGGGTCGACTATTTTTTCAGCACTATATTCGATGCAGTCCCACAAGTCCTCGTGCTCCAGATACGTTTTAATACAGAATCTCCAAGTCGAAAAATTCTCTCGTCCATTCAACTTCTCGATATTAAACATATTTGAGCTCATCTTAACAGATTTTCAACAGACTCTGTGCGGGAGCACGCCGGCCGGCTATTTAACCTCACTTTTGAGTACTCGGTAATACTTCGGAATTACACCGGATTTATTATTTGCAACTACGGAACCAACCACGCTCTGCTACCATGAAGGTTTTTAGCAAATAATAAATTGGTAATTTAGTATTATATCTGTTTTATTTACAAAAACTGTCTAGCAAAAAACACACTGATATTGGTCTTTTGAAACACCTAGCGCCACACATGAGTAAGTGGATAAAACTTAAACTAATTAGAATGCGTTCCATTTCCATCAGTTTGATTACTTTTATTCTAAGTCACTTCTCTTCTAATACCTTATAAGAAACTAAAACTCAAAGCTTAATTTTTAATTAAAACATTACAGACACATTAAATTGACAAAGACAAAAAGTTACCGATTCCAAAGCAAATCTCTGTTGAGAAGAATGGGCAAGATACTCCATAAACACTCGTTATAATAAAATAAAATGTAAATATATTATCAAAGACAAAAGGCATATGCATCTTTTTATTGTTTAAAAACTGTTTACGTAATATACTGCAAGTAATAAATTTTCCCTTTGTCAATACAAAAAAACCAAAACCATTGTCTGAAAGTCTGAATCACTGCTGAACAAAAGATTACTTCAGTAGGATATGACTCACAGACAATAGTAATGTAATCTTTCAGGAAATGTTGGAAAATGTTTGTTTATGCACTATTCATATTTAGCAGTTTGTAAATTATTTATGAGGAAGACGATGGCTTGGCAGGGGTACATCCCGTCTAAAAACTTTCCCATTTTTACAACTAAACAAAATACCATCACAAAAGTCCCGTTTCGTAATTATTTTGATCTTCATACATTGTGTGACAGAGAGAGACAAAAACTAGCAACATCAACAAGAGGTTTCCTTGTAACTTTGGGAGCTGACTGTACCGTAGACAAAACAGTTGAAATTTAATATGGTTGAAGAAACTGGACTCAATGTATGAAGGCTAAAATAGTGGGTCGGGGGGCTTACGAAAGGGGACATTTTTCACTTGTTTTGCACGTATTTTGTTTAGTTGACAAAATGGAAAAGTTACTAAACAGGACGTACCGTCGTACCCCTTGGAAAGTGGAAGATAACAAAGCTAATTATAAAACATATTTTAAACTTTATTTGACATGGTGTTATATGTATGTGCCGATGGCCGTTGGGGTAGACCTGTTTTTTAGTGGAGAAGTTGAATCGCCAAACGTAAGATAGGACGCCCTCTGGCTACGTAGAGCGACATTCAACGCAGGGGAGAGTTACCGAGAATTGAGACGAGATGCATGGCATTAAAGAGGTCCATGTCCGGCAGTGTACGTCTGTAGGCTGATGCTGGAAATTTATCCTAAACATAGATAACGTTGCAAGTAAGCAAGTTTGCGAAATAATTGATAACTAGTGAAGTTTCGGCCTTTGGATATTTACTACCTGTAAAAAAAAACAATGATGTAATGACAAACAGCTTTCGTTGATATTATTGTTGTAACAAACATTTCAGCTCCCACCTGACAAGCGTCATCAAGTAGAACCACACAAACTGGGCACGAAATTACTCCAAGCTATATTTATATTTTTATTTGCACACGTCTAGATCGATTGGCCATGATATCTACATGTTTTTACCATCTCCACACGGTAAGGTAAGGTCTACCTCTCCAGGTTACCTTATATCGCCAGGGTATGCTATGGAGTCCATCGATACCGATCAAAGGGATAATTATAATAACTACTGAATATTTAATGGAATTTTAACTATGATCCGTAGGTGTCCGTTTTATGGAGTCAGCGGAAAAAGCGTTACAAGTTTTTAGTAACAGGGAATTGTGGAAGGTATTTACTCTACATTGTTGATATTGATTATTTTCTACATTGTTGATATTTATATTTTTAGCGGATTTTTGCGGAGATAGATCTGAATGGGTAAGATCTGTTTTGTAACTGCATTTTCTTCTCCAATGTATGCATGCCGTGGCAGCCTTTAATTACGGCTACACTATAAAATGTTAAATTCAACATGAGTTCTTAAACATGTATTTTTGGTGTATGCTTTGTTGGTTGACCTTAAATAATTAAATAAATATGATGTCCTTTTTATTTCCGTGTCCCTGTTCATAGAATTTAACTATGACAACTTATGCCACCATCACCAAGAAATTTCCTTGTAACTTGGGGAGCTGACTACCATACAAAACAGTGAAACGGGACTCAAGATTTAAATAAATACGAAAAAGCACTTTTTAACCGACTATTAAGGCGAAGCCAAAAGAAAGAATTATTATTTTAGCAGTCTTTTCATGTATATAGGTATGTATGATTGTATTTACGTATGTTCCACCGCAGCACCTAAACTATTTATCCGATTTTGATGAGGATGGTGTCAAACTGTCAATCGATTGGATATTATGGCCCGGGTAACATAGACTATACCATATATACAATAACCATTTTATTCAGTATTCGGGTTTTCAGTGGTAGTATACCAGTTGGCCGTGTGGTATCCGGCAGAGTAGAATAGAACCAACCCATTACACTCACGGGTGTCGTATAAGGCGACTAATGTCTGAGGCAGAACACCTTGCGCCTCCGTAGACCAGAGAATGGGCAGCAGCGTTTTCTGTTAGTCTTTCATCACTGCGATCTCCAATCCGCCCCAAGCGTGGAGATTACGGCTAATTCCCCCCATCATGGGAGAGGCTTATGTCCAGCAGTGGACGTTATGGGCTGTTGTAGTATTGTAGTATTCCACACAAATTCTCGTTTCACTTGTTTTGGACGTCTTTAATTGAGTTGGCAAACTGGGAAAGGTACCACATGGGATGTAGCTCATCAAAGCTACAGTATGGTCGATCTTTGGTTGTTTCAAAAACAATGTTGAATTGTTTTTTAAATTTCTTAATGCGATCGGAAATGACAGACAGTTATGGGTCAGGAAGTAGCAGCCCAGATTAGTACCCGGTTGATGGTAATAGGCCTGCTGTAATACATAATTACATGAGACTTAAATCATTATCATCATCTAGCCTTTTCCCTTCTATGTTGGGGTCTGCTTCCAGTCTATTTTACATGGAAGAACTGCTCATTTGACCTCAACAACCCAGTTAGTACTGGGGTATACAATACCCTTGTTAGGACTGGTTGTCAGACTTTCGGGCTACTGACTACCTGGGCCCCGAATCTCGACATAGATAGCGACAAAATCGCAAACTTTCGATCGCTGATTACTAACGATAAAATTCGGTTGCAATAATGATACTTACTAGCGAGTTAAGCAAGTCTTTACATCCAAGATGCGTTTCTCGCAAGCATCATTATTGCAACCGAATGTATTCGTTAGTTATCAGCGATCGAAAGTTTGTGATTTTGTCGCTATCTATATGTCTAGACTGCCGGCTGTAACGACTGACAAGGACTTGAATATTATTGGCAAAATGTTATTGTTACAACTAATTGTAAAAAGCAAAAATTTGAAGCCATTCCCTCCTATTACTTTAACACATTTTCTACTCTATTGTGTAACGCAGTAAGTTTCACATGAACTGGCTATAAAAAGTTATTTTGAGCGAAGACAAAGAACGCAAATAAACAAAGGGAACATAATATTTTCTTTGTTATTCGCATAATATTAATATGATAGACTTGTGTGCTGCGACTCCGTGAGTCAGTGTCGATGAATCATCAGGTTATGGCAGTCACTGTCAGTATAATATTATGCATAAATGTGACATGTATAAGTAATAGTTTGATTTGAGACATGCTTTATGGAATAGATAATCGGCTATGTGTTTTGCTGTTTGTTTTTGTGGAAGGAGCTATCAAGAACCTTTGAACGTCACATTAATATACAAGTCGCTTCAAGTACAATACTGATATTCAGCTGCATCCGTTTAGACTGGAAGCCGACCCCAATTTAGTTGATGTTTAATTGTAGCAAAATGGTTAATTGTTTTTGTTTGGCATCACCATCATATCAGGCCTGAATCACATACTGCTGGCTATAGGCCTCCCCTTTTTTCTGCCACACTTCCCGGTTCTGTGCGCCCCTTATCCAGGTGTTTCCTGAGACTTTAACGATATCGTCGACCCAACGAGCTCTAGGACGGCCTTGGCTTCTTTGGCCTAATCTTGGCCACCACTCGGTCAAAGCCTTGCTCCATCAGCCATCTCCGCGTCTAGCCAGATGTCCTGCCCAGGTCCACTTGAGCCGCACCACTAGGTCCCCGACGTCGTAGACGTCCGACGTCGGATTTCGGTGTTACGCACACGATCTAAGAGCGTTATACCGAGCATGGCTCGTTCCATGGCCCTTTGTTCTACTCGTACTCGGTGCACAGTCGCCTTTGTGAGCGTCCATGTCTTGGTGATGTTGTTGGCAGGACACACGCAGGTTGAGGAGTCATTTGATGATTTCCCATCCGAAAAAAAAACATGCATTGTAGGTCTTCCAGGGATGGCATTTTAATGACAAAATAATTTCAATTTTCTAGTTACTTAATTTGTTGACATGTCCTTACCGATCGGGGATAGGAAGAAGCAAACTTCGGAATTTAATTTTAACCAAAGGTTAAGTAAGCTAAGTCCGCTTTCAAGTACTATTTTTGACACAATCAGTTGTATCATACTCTTTTATGCCTTTACTAATTTAATAGCAATCAGAAAATAAATAGAACACTCCTACAGCTTCTAACTCACGTAAGTAACTCAGTAGCTCCGAGCAAGACGTCATGACCATCAGTTCGCAGCGCCATGTGTCATGTTCCCGTTCGTCACAAAATCAGTGTGGGAACGTGTATATGGGACGAGTTAATGACGAAATTAAAAGCATCTTACTTGGTTTCTTGCAACATGCTTCGGGAAATGTCTCGGCTCATCAAAGATGACTGGCGACACTACTCGCGAATAGGGTTACCAGCGTTCTGTTGTACATCTTGATTGGTGATTTTTTTTAAATAATTGTTTGGGATTTCCAGAGATTGGTGCGTCATGAATGGTTTCGAAATATAATCAAAATTAAACTAATGTTGGTCAAAGTCATGGTGGTTACGTGGGGTGTAGATGTAATTATTATTTTCTTCGTATTTATTCTTCACATATTTGTATTATTATTTCGTTTACACTTTATGTATTTATTATTTTATCCATATCTGATCGTGGTATCACTCTGGGCCCTATCAGAATACCAGCGCTGTGACGTTTTTTTTTAATGGGACCAATTTATTCTTATTCTTATTCTTTATTGCACACAAAAAAATCAAATATACATAAAATTGCAATTATATAGCTTATGTACAAAGGCGAGCTTAACCCAGCCCGCGTAGTATGGCGATGTAGAAACGGGGAAAGACTCGACAAATCTTTTGTTCATCTGTCATTTTGTCGATATTAAATAGACAAAATGACAGATGATTAAAAGATTTGTCGAGTCTTTCCCCGTTTCTACGTCGCCATGCTACGCGGGCAGAATTGGGTTTTCTTACAGCAAACCTAATTTTGATAGCGAGATTTGCAGAAGAGGATTCACTTAAGAATGTGCAATAACATTACTAAAATTAATTAATTTTATAAACTAAACTACAAACATACAATATAATATACGTCATACATACAGTATATACATACATACCTATAAAATCATATATATATATATATATATAAACCTACATACATACATATTGATCATGTTGACAGGAAATGTTCCCTTATTCCTCTCTTGAACACCTCTAATGAGGGGCTATCCCGTAAGGAGTGTGGAAGTGAATTCCAAAGGCGCACAGCACGAACAGTGAAAGATTCATCATACCGACTTGAGGAGTGGGAAGGAAAACGAAGGAGAAGAGATGACGAATTTAAATTCATTTTATTGATTTTATTTTTCTCTTTGCTTAATTTTTATTAGTTGTACTGTTAATTCAACCATTTTAATTTGTGTGTTTTGTCCTGTGCGTGCTAATAAATGCTTTTTCCTTTCTTTCAAAGGAAATATTGTCATAATCAATAAGTAAATTTTTCATTGATCTTATGAGGTTCTGGGCAGGCCTCAAGCTTTGCGTAATTTCGACCTAACCTCAAAAAGCCTTCAGGAATCGGGACCAGCTGCTGTGACGCCGGATTTGAGTTTGCAGAAACAAATCAGTTTTTTAGAAGGGCGTAAACTATGAAAAAGAAACAATATTTTTAAAATGTCACAAAGAAAATATTTTCCCAAGTATGTTGAGGTCAGTTTCCAGTCTAACTGAAGCTGAATGCCAGTATTTCACATGGAGCGACTGCCTATCTGACCTCCATAACCCAAAGAAGGGTGACGAAGAACATATTGTGGTGATTTCAACACCAATTTGATATGTACTGTATAAGCATAAGCATTTGTCATAGGTTTTACCTATGACAAATGCTTGCACTGACTGGACAGGTCCACTTAGGTGTGGTTCTTTTTTCAAAACTAATCTGCATAGTCTTCATGTGAATTGAGCAAGATTATGTCTGGACTTCAAAAGAGACTATGACCTCTGAGTTTGTTTCGGCTGTTTCCTCTCAGAGTAGTCAGGTACGAAACACCGGCCCTATCTAGTTTTTAAAAAATGACGTGTAAAAGTGTTTGTAAAAACCTACTTGCAAAGATAAACATCATTTCATTTCATCATTTCATATGGCTTTGGCAGCCCTAATACTCATTAGAAGAGTGCGCAGTTAATGTATTTTTATTGTGAGTGTCATGTCGCGAGTGCAGCGGGTAATTTTTCTTTGTCCATGCGCGTGCGTCACTAAGATAGTGAGTAGTTGCCCCCAGGCGCTGCTTGTACCCAATTAGGTAAAATATGGCGACCTATTACGTTTATAAATTATTTTTTGTAACAGTAGTTGGAGATGTTATTTGTTTTTTTGTTTGTGTGGTGTGGCGCAGTCGCTCTCTCTAATAAAGTAATAACGAAATGATTTACACACAGTGATAAAAAACCGATTTGAGACAGAGGTGCCCCATTCTTCGTAAACTTTTCTAAATTGTTTTGTTTTTTTAAAAGATAAAACTCAATTTCTCCTGTATCAACAGTACACAAATAGGCAGACCCGGAACAGCTAGCTGTAGATCGTACACCTAAATAATTGTTCATTCCGGGGATCGGATCCGCGACACGCAGAGCAGCAGACAATCGCGATGTCAGTCGTGTTTTGTGAGATGTTTAAGCAACTGATGTCGATGTAATTTCCCATTTGGCAAAATACCCTTGTACTGCTTTGTGACCTTAATTTGTCCCTTTGGACTATAACACATTTTTTCATACAAATATGGATAAACCATCTATCTTCATGTCTGCTATTATCTTCTAAGTCTGCGGTGTCTTAAAGTTGCCACATCGAAAAAAGAAAAAAAAGTGCTTTACAGCTGACAGTAAATAAACATGACATTATTGTCTTTAAACATAACGCCGAAGTACACAGAAAATATAATTGAGAATGGCAAAGAGTGACTCTATATTATGGAGAGCAGAGGTGGCGGCCCTGACTTACGAACAGTAAGTCGTGGGTTCGAACCCAGACAGACGCATTACCTACTTTGTGTAATTTATTTCATCACCACTGCTCTCAAAACGGTGAAGGAAAACATCGTGAGGAAACCGGCATGTCCTAGAACCAAAAAATCGAAGACATGTGTCATCTACTAATCCGTACTGGGCCCGCGTGGTGGATTATAGCCCATTCCCTCTCATAGAGAGGAGGCTTGTGTTCCAGCAGTGGGTACTCTATATGGGTAATTATACTTACTAACAGACGATCTTTTCAGGGTGGCTGGTTGAACGGGATGAGAGTTGCTGAAAATCGAGTTGAGTGGCGTGCGATTGAGAAGGCCTTTGTTCAGCAGTGGACTGCTGTAGTCTGTAGGCTGTATTTAATAAACATTTCTTATGAGAATTTATATTATTTTGTCATTTTCTTTAGGCAAATCAGCTAGCACGTCTATTAAACTGAAATTTTCGAGAAAAAATCTACAAAACGCTGTAAACATCGTATTATTACCGTTACGTTCAATAAAACGCAATGGTACGTAGTTGTAACACGAGTTACAGCCCCTAGAAGTGCCTAATGAAAACAATGGCGCCAACTTTTCGCGCGTACTATATTATTTCTGAGACCAACCATCATTTTGCGTGGCAAATAGTTTATCTAGCTAGACGTAATAAAATAATAGCTAGCCCGAAACGTTTTATGGTACATTTACTTAATTGTTCACTAATGTGTTACGTTTTCTAGATTCGTTTGTGAATCTGGGTCGAAATAGCAAGTTTAGCTAACCTACCTATTTAGTTCTTTGATAGATTTTTTTCTCTACTTGTAGAGGGTTTTCCGTGGATGCAATCGAAGTCTTGAGGAACTCGTACACCAGATATATTGTAGAATAAAGCTACAAAATACATGAGCGCAGCCATCAAGCGGTCACATTGACGAATAACTTTATTTTACATTCAATAAAATTTTGGCTCAACCAAATAGTGATGATGCGAAGAGTCTGTTCAGGTTCATGGCCCAGATATGATTAATATGTATTTAGGGTACGATGGGACTGGCATACGCAATGCGCTTAAATGTTCCCAAATAAATAAAGAAAAAAAAAAAAAAAAAAAACTTTATTTTACAACTAGCTGACGTCCCGCGGTTTCACCCGCGTAGTTCGCGTTCCCGTGGGAGTACGGGAATAAAATATAGCCTATAGTACTCACGAATAATGTAGCTTTCTACCAGTGAAACAATTTTTAAAATTGGTTCATTACTTCCGGAGATTACCCCCTACATACAAACTTACAAACAAATGTTACCTCTTTATAATATTAGTATAGAT
Organism: Xestia xanthographa; assembly: GCA_905147715.2. Lineage (NCBI taxonomy): Eukaryota > Metazoa > Arthropoda > Insecta > Lepidoptera > Noctuidae > Xestia > Xestia xanthographa. Next base: position 6,543,919 of record LR990663.1, on the reverse strand, counting down.
ATATCTGGTGAACGAGTTCCTCCTGTTAAGGCTGATGTTACAGGGTAGCCCGCGAAATTCAAATTTTCTTACGTTTTTTGCAATTTGCAGGCCAATGCTAGGTTATATTATGTTGATTAAAATATTGTTTGCGACTGTAAGACGTATGTGGTTACAGAATTATAATCATCAAAATCATCAATACAACCCTGCAAGTTCATAAAGGTGCAATAATGATTTTGACCTTGGAAAAGTAATTTTTCCACCTTTACGAAATTTGAGGGTTGTATTGATGATTATAATTCTGTAACTACATACGTCGCAAACAATATTTTAATCAACATACAACCTAGCATTGGCCTGCAAATTGCAAAAAACGTAAGAAAATTTGAATTTCGCGGGCTACCCTGAAGCATTCACCTTAACTTATTTTAGAGGGTTTTCCGAGTTCCTCAAGTCATTGATTTGCATCCACGGAAAACCCTCTAAAAGAAGTTAACTTATTCGTTAACAATTATTCAGTAATCTGACAATTTTCATCATCATCATCTGCCTTTGCCTTTTACCTTTGTCTTTTCCCATCTATGTTGGGGCCTGCTTACAGTCTAACCGGATGCAGCTGGATACTAATATTTTACATGAAGCAACTGCCTATCTGACCTCCAAAACCCAGTTAGTACTGAAATCTGACAGACTTACTATGTAAAATTAGCGATTACAATTGCCATTTTCAAGCTTTCACAAATAGAAAAAAAAGTGTGATAGCAGCTTAGCCTTTTGTGACTTTTGTTTTCGTGGCTTCGTCTAAAAAGAGCACATTGATATTGAAATTGTTTAATGAAATAATTGAATTACAAAAATATTTACAAAATGGCCTTAAAAACTATAGGTATATAGTAATTAGATTCTACCTTAACTAGGAATAAACCTGTATCTCAGGTAGCTCACTCAAGTGCTTATACGTATAATATAACTTAATAATCTAAGATTTCTTAGACAAATACATTGTATATAACTTTTCTATAAATAGTAGGTAAACATACACAATTATTATTTAGCGAACTTCTCTTCAACGTCATTACAATAATTCATCATAATCATTCATTACAATCTTAGACAGATGAACGAACACAATATTCAGGTACCTACATCATTCTGAGGGTCACATCAAACATTTTAATCGGTAATTTAAACTTTAAAGCGTTTCTTGGGCCTGGGGCCCTACTTTCTAACGTTTCGTCCATATATTCGGATCTATCCGTCTCTCTCGCGCACGTCTGCAGATGATTGCGAGTGAGAGAGACGGGTAGATCCGAATATAGGGTGCTTACATAAAAAAGCAGGTTTCCGGTACGGGCGAGCCGCAGCCGGTACCGATCGGTGCAGGGTTCACTTGCATATTGTTTAAACCTGCTTCTTTATAAGCGAGCGCATAATATAACACAGAAATGAATACATGCACCGATCGGTACCGACTCGCCCGTAACGGTAACCTGATTCTTTATGTAAGCACCCAAACGGACGAAACGTTAGAGAGTAGGGCCACTGCCTCGGTGCCGACGACCGTCTTCAGGCACTTGACGATTTGGCGAGACGAGGTGTCAAAACACCAGGAGAGTAGGAAAGGAATGGGAAAGGCCAGCCAAGCAGTGGGAAAGAATAGGCTAATTAAAAAATAAAAAGCCATTAAATCAGCTGTTCCATATACCTTATAGTATTATGCTATACTTAGGTACACTTCATATTCATCATTCATAATACTATTTATCATCCTTTTTATTTGTTTATATGTTTGCACTCAGCAAATCGATCTAAATACGATTTATTAACTAAAAAAAAACCGGCCAAGTGCGAGTCGGACTCGCGCACGAAGGGTTCCGTACCATTATCTATACATTAGACAAAACGGCAAAAAAATCACGTTTGTTGTATGGGAGCCTCCCTTAAATATTAATTTTATTCTGTTTTTAGTATTTGTTGTTATAGCGGCAACAGAAATACATCATCTGTGAAAATTTCAACTGTCTAGCTGTCATGGTTCATGAGATACAGCCTGGTGACAGACAGACGGACAGACAGTGAAGTCTTAGTGATAGGGTTCCGTTTTTACCCTTTGGGTACGGAACCCTAAAAAGCTGAAATAAAATATTAACTCAAAATTTTCATGTTGTGACACGCCAAATTGTCAAACTGTCAGTTACTTTCTGCTTAAAAAAAAAAAAAAAAAAAATGCTTTTTATTCAGACTTGGTCCATTTGGTTAGTACAACATACAACTTATATACTAGTGTTAGTACTTATATCTACCCGAAGAAACAAAACAAAACAATTATTAATTATGCGCCACAGTGGCATGTAGGCGCATCCAATGCCCCAGTATGGGACTGTCCCACCTGTCAGCTATAGTTTTCAGGATGCTGTTGGGGCTGACGCGTACCCTGCGCATGATGGAGGCGCATCGCTTGCGCATGATGGCATGAAAGCCATCAATGCCCGCTTCTGCAAACATGCCGGAAGCACTGCAGTAGCGCGGCAACCCCATCAACACGCACGCATTGTTATATTGTACGCGCAGAGTGCTGTATGCCCTCTGCGTGTAGTTGACCCACAGACTGCATGTATAGAACGACTGACAGTATGCTGTGAACAGTGTAGCCTTTACTTCAGTCGAGCATTTCGCAAATCTGCGAGCCAACATATTGCAGCGGACAGCCAACGCTCTGCGCTCACGCTCAATGTCTACGCTGTCCTTTAGGTCCTCGGAAACCCAGTGGCCCAGATACTTGAAAGATGTGACTTGCTTAGTCTATGAATGGTTGGTTGACTTTTTGGTTTTTGTAGGTAATTTCAATTATTTTTATCAATATGTCTAGCTATTGATTTTATAAATTATTACGATTGTTTACTAAATAGCTTAATTTAAAATTATATTTATAAAATTCTTAACGCACTCATGGATATGTCCTGGCCGACTACACTTGTCAGTTGAGATGATGGCCACAATAAGAAAACTAATATCCCATCAAAAACATAAATGTGAAATGAGAGCCAAGTTCAATATTATGAATGCCTTGGTTGGTGACTTCAACGACAAAAGAAGTGAAATCTAAATGGGTGCCAAGTTCAATGGTCAGTCCTGAAATTTATTTATAACAACATAAAATATATTTTTTTCTTATAACTTAGGAGAATATATTGTAGCCTAAGGTCTGACTTGGCTAGTTCTCATATACGAATTATTATGTTCGATGGTTAGTTTCTATCAGCAAGCCAAATTTTCGGAATAATAAAATAAGAACCGACAAGTAACAGGTTGAACTTGCGAAGGCTATAATATAATTCGTATATGAAAACTAGCCAAGTCAGACCTTAGGCTACAATATATTCTCCTAAGTTATAAGAAAAAAAAATATTTTATGTTGTTATAAATAAATTTCAGGACTGACCATTGAACTTGGCACCCATTTAGATTTCACTTCTTTTGTCGTTGAAGTCACCAACCAAGGCATTCATAATATTGAACTTGGCTCTTATTTCACATTTATGTTTTTGATGGGATATCATTACTTTTTGTACATACGCCATCTAGTATCACTTTTGAATAAATCAATGGAGGCGGCATGGTGTAGTGGTAATGAGTGAGTTTCTGAGAATGATAATAGGTGGCGCTAGTGGTTGTAGAATACGGTTAGTTACGCGTAATAAATACGAAAATCTACTATATTCTTATTTATAAGTACAAAAACGGAAATATTTGGATGAAAATAAAATTAAGGGTAGTGTCCAACTCGTTACATATTCACGTAAAGACCATAAAATCCACCTAAAGAGATTTAAAGGCACTAATTATAAGTTAAGTGAAAATTATAATAAAATGATAAAAAATTACCAGTTTCTGATTTTTTCCTTTGTATTCACCTAATTACCTATCTGCATGCCAAATTTGAACCTTCTAGGTTATCTGGAACTGGGTTATAGTTTTGATCTATAGGTCAGTCATAAAAATGACCATTTTTGGACGTTAATATCTAAATAACCGTTTGAGATATGTTTATAAAATTTGAAACACATATGTACCTCGCTAGTCTCAATATATGAGCCAAATTTGACAAGTTTAGGTGAAATCGTTTTTGAGTTATGAGGGACTCAAAAGTGGCTCCAAATGGTCACGCTCCCGCGTGTCTAGATTTGAAAAAAGGAAGACTACTTTGAAAACGGGCTTACGAACGGCTGGAAGCAGTCTACTTGGAAGATTTGATAAGCATTAGACTACAGTTTGGTTTTTGCTGTTACATTTCTATATTATCCAGGGGATCACGCTAAAGATTCCGCCTGGTGCCTCTACTCCCGATCTTGGGAAGCTGTCTACGTGACCTGGGACCTCTGCTCCCGATCTTCAGAAGCTGTCTTCGTGCTTGACTTGCTACTTGTCTCACAAAGCTATCCTGACGTCTGGTCCTGAGATCTACACTGCCTTCCTACAAAGCTGACCTGGTGCATGACTCTTGGAACTGCACAACGCCCTTCCAGCAGAGGTTTTCTGAAGCTGATTCTCGAAGTGGCCCTGATAACTGACCTGCTACTCTAATGCCTGTTCCCGTTCCTACCTGAACGGATTCGCCACCAATTTAAAGTGCGTGAACTATAAAACTACTACTTTTTATCCTAGAGTGCGTGCAAGGTAGGTCTTTTATAATTAGCTGTATTTTTTAATTTCCCTGTAAATATCTTTCCCTAATTAAATTTTAATTGAACAAGTCTGCTTATCCCTTTATTTAATAGGAGCAGGTAGATTTGTTACAACCTACAATATATTTTGATCACTTTTGTAGAGCAGCTTAATTAGGACGATCGATCGATAAAAAAAACACAACAAACAAACAAAAAACCAAGACAAAAATTTCAAGAGGGAGATTTTTCTTTTTTTTCACTCCAACTGATCGTAAAAAACACAACAAACAAACAACAAACAAAAAACCAAGAGAAAAATATCAAGAGGGAGTTTTTTTTTTCCCCCAAAACTGTCAAAAAATCTCCCTCTTGATATTTTGAAGGATTTTTAATATTTGTGAAAAAAAAATCTAGCAATTAAGAATAGATGATTATTTTTAAGGATATTGATTGGTATTTAAGACTTATTTATTACGAATAAGATAAAACTACAAATTAATTCAATCATAATTAAAATGACGAAGGAGATGACATCATAATATACATGCAATCTTCAAGTATTGGTGTCATTCATGTACTAAAATCAAAATATTGACTTATCGTGCTTCTGAAGTTATACATAAAACCGATGTAATACCTAAGCTTAGCCAGTTAACTTTAAACAGTAATTTATTAGACTTAAGTGTAATTCCTAGTGGCGCCAATCTAGCATTCCAATAAATATCAAGATATCTTGTTATTAATCGTGATTGTTAAAGTTTAAACGTGATTTATTAATCACTTATACATGATTAATTTACAAATGATATTTTAATTTGTTTACTGTTTTTCGGAATATTAGATAACTATAAAGTCAGCATTCATAGAATATTAGTTAATGATTTTTGTTGTGCTAAAATAGGCAAATTGGAATGGACACCGATGCGACGCTAAAATGGTTACCATTTATATTTACCATATATTAGTACAGTCACATAGAAATTGGTCGTCGGTTATTAAAAAAACCGGCCAAGTGCGAGTCAGACTCGAGCACGAAGGGTTCTGTACCATTATCTAAACAACATTAGACAAAACGACAAAAAAAATCACGTTTGTTGTATGGGAGCCCCCGTAAATATTTATTTTATTTTAATTTAATTATTTATTTTTAAAGTGAATATAAGTAAATATTTTGTGAATATTTCAAACGTCTATCTGTTGCCGTTATTAATATCGAGCTAAAAACGGCAAAAAAATCTCGTTTGTTGTATGGGAGCCCCCCTTAAATATTAATTTTATTCTTTTTTTTAGTATTTTTTGTTATATTGGCAACCGAAATACATCATCTGTGTAAATTTCAACTGTCTAGCTATCACGGTTCATGAGATACAGCCTTTTTTTTATTTTATTTTTTTCGGATGGGAAATCATCAAATAACTCCTCCCGCTCTGGGCGGAGCAGGAGGGAGTGTCAGACTTTTACTGACTAAAACCCATCCATGTTCCTTCATCGCCCTTTGTGTTCCGGGGCCACGGTATCTCTTTCGAACAGTCCCGCAATCCCGGCAGGCATCGGTCCTTACGGACCCCTTCCTTTTTGCTGACTCTCTTTGAGGCGCGCGTGGAACACGAACGCGCCGTCGACACGGCCTGTCGTCATGAGACGGACGGACGGCGAGCTAGCCCATAGCCCACCGTCCACAGGCCCGCGCCTACGGTGGCCGGGGGCCACGTGGTGGTGGCCCCCGACGCCCGGGGCGTCTCCCGCGGCGGCCGGGACGTTGAGAGGTTCGCTCCCTCTCACGTTCCGCCACCTCCTTCTCTAGCATTACTGCTTCGCAGAAGGAGGTGACGGCGTCCCATTCCGTCTCGCTCCGGACCATGGCTGAACATGACATGGCATGAGAGTGAACAGGCATCTTCTGGGGACGCTCGTTCCATCATAGACCTCATCCATCGCTTTCCATTAGGCGTGATCGAGGTCAAGAGCAGGCCCATTTTGTAGAAAAAATAAAAAATAGTGCTTCGTATTCTGGAGCCACATTTTCGCTACAAAACCTACTATCGGAAATATGAAATTCTTGGATACCTCTATTTAAATCACAGTAAATACCCATATTGTGATTTAAATCCGTGTTGACAGATTTTGATGAGTGTGGTATGATGGGGTTTCTATAACACACACATGAATTTTACAATAAAAATAACCCTCTTTCTGACGCAGTCATATTTGACACTTCGCTAGCCCTTTATTTAAAGCAAATGTGTATATTATTGTAAAGCCTATCAATCCTATCATGTGATTACTGTAATTGCGTTTGATTTTAGTCGGATAACGTGTAGCAAAGCGATATGTGGCCACACTGGGTTAACGCTACAGATGTACGTGATAATACGTGCTGGCTATAAAGTGGTTGGGTTCCGTAGAAAATTTTTAGCTCCTCGCTTCGGGTAGGTTAGATTTTGTTGTTTTTTATGAAAGACAATTGAGTAAATGATGCTGTGACATTTGACAGAAGAGAATGGGAGAACTTGGGAATAAATGTATAAGATTTTTATCTTTTCAGTAAAAAAGAATTGAGTAGGTACTTTTGGAATAACCCGAAGAAACCGTGTTGCGCCGACCAAATAAAGGGTGTAAAAACCTCTTAACGAAGCTGAAAGTCACTTGTTCTCCCCGTCTTTGCGATCATTTTTTTGTTCTACTCCATACCTAGGAACCTTCTACATACAGAGATATATAATATATAATTTTTGCGTAAAGTTTCTTAGTTTGATGTACAGAATGCTTGGTTGACGGCTTCGTGATGAGGTTGTTTACACCCTAATGAGACATGGGTTGGAAGGTGATGAGTTCATACAAAAATAGGTGAGTAACTTAATAAACTAATACAGAAAAGATTAAGAACTAAGAAAATCTAGTAGGTACGCAAGAGCGAGCGAAGTGAACTTGAAAAAGAAAACTTGGCCGGGGTAGGTATATTCGAATGGCTATCTAAAATGCCTGACACAAATGTGCAGACACTTAGATGCGTCTGCGATCTAGATTGTTTTCCAGGTGTGCTTCGATAGAAAAAAAAAATGCTTTTAGAGCATTGAGCTTTTACTACTACATCTAAAAAAGACAGCGCAAACAAAATCTGTGAGCAGTGTGGGGCGCACGGGGGGCGGCTAACCCCGTATATATAATGCTGTGGCGAGCAAGCGACAGAAAACTGCGGAGCACAGATTTTGTTCGCGCTGCCTTCTCTATACGTAGTAGTATTAGCTCAATGTTTTAGCAGTTTTCTAGGGCTATTTACTCTTATTAGTGTCTAATAACAATGGGTCTCTTTGTTTGTCTCTTCAAAGTAGTACGTAATAGTAAAAACTGATTAGCCAAATTCAATTGCTTTATTCGAAAAGTAGAACTTCAAACTTTTATTCTCGAATATTCTAAATCTGAACCAAATATATATCTGTAAATCGATTTCATCCATCTACAGCGGAACCCTTAAAACCCATCAGCTATCGTTTCTTTAAATCGAATAACACATGAATTAGCCATGATGCATGTCTAAGTCGATTACACCGTCCTTAACGAAGCTAGAGGCGCCTCGATAACATGGACTATCGATTCTATTCGATTTAAACGAATAATCGATACCGGTACTTAATTAACTGGCCGCGGGAATATTTTTAATTGATTTTTTTTTGAAGTTTGAATGTCGTTCGAGACTGGTATGGAATGTTTGTGTCTTTTGTTTTTATTGGGTTATATTAGTACTTAACGAATTTTTTTTTGCATGTGTTTTTGTTTAGGTAAGCGGGTATATAAAATCAGTTACTTGCTAAGATTTCGTTGCAATTTTCAGTTGATCTTATTAAAATTTCTTGCCATGTTTTCATAAAAGGTTTTTTTGTTTTTTTAAACCTTACTCCACACTAGGAGCGTACGAATTATTTCTACTATATGGTGGGTGCATTCAAAAACATTTTAACTCACATATGCAAACAACCAAACCCGGAACAACTTTCTGTAGGCCATACAAATTATTTGTTCCGTGCGGGGATCAAACCCACGACCCGCAGCTCAGCAGTCAATCGCTCAAAATTCTGTGAAATGGCTCATTTCACATAGCTTTTATTCCATAACTGAATTTCTTAAAAAATCTAATTGTCAATCATACCATTACCGGAATGTATTATAGAGAATTTCCTAAATTATAATAATAATATATTGTTGTTTGTATATTAGAAAATATTTTATTTTCCTAATTATTTTCCATTTGTTAACAATTTCTTTGTTTGGTTTTAGTGTTTAACAGAAAAAAATTGTTTTGTATTGAGCAACTTTTAAACACGCCCTACCCAATTTAATGTTTGTTTCATATTCAGTTATTATATTTTGAAATTAGCATTTTCTTTAATGTTTGCATGCCAATTTTATGGCGAAATGTGTCATTGCACTACATATTATTTTTACAATCTTTTGTACCACATTTACTGCAAATAAATAATTTTGACTTTGACTTTGACACTCAGCCACTGCGCCAACCGTGCCGTCATGAGTGATAAAGATATTCAGATTTATTGTAGCAAATAAGACACACACTCTAAGTAGCAGTAGTAGTAGTAAACAAAAGCCATAATGATACTCATGCCGAACCATCAAAAGTATGAAATACTTAAAATTCTTCCACACATCTAAATAAAGGCATAGAAAACGACTTTACATAAAAATAATAATCAAACACCTTGTATAATTCCAAAATACACTAGCAGTCGTAAAAAGTTTTATTAGATTTTAAACTGTGCCTCAACCAAGTTTTACAACCGATTTTTACTATTTTAATTGGATACTCTATTGACTACTAACAATGGAATTGACATCAAACCAAAATCTTAAACAATCTTAACTAACTTAATGGATCCCATTATTCTCTGTTTATTTCCATGGATTTATTTATTTAAACTAATAATAGTGACATCCATTAATTTAAATATACAACCACCGTATACATAATAAAAATAGTGTCGTTTATAAGAAAATTTAAATTAGTTTTTAGTGAAAATAAAAATGAAAACATACAAACGCGCAGGACACTAATGGGTAACAATTCGTTTTCGGTGGAAATGACATAATAAACATCACGAACGCGTTCCGAAAATATCCAGAATTCGAGTTTGCGTTGGCAACACCGTCGTTATTTCTCTAGGGAAATACGCTGAGTGTTGCCACACCCTGGGTGGCGGCAGACCATCGGTAATTTATTAACAGGTTAAATTTCTAATTAAACCCCGCCCATGTTTTAATATCTACGTATGGTTCGTTGGGTAATATTTCGCTTTATTACGTCAAGTAGTGTCGGAATAGGTGCCTTATGACTTTATGACCCCTCGGCTCTGATCAGCCGCATATTGTCTAGCAAGTGTTTTGATTATTTTCATTATACCGCATTGTATTGAGCATGAAATACAGGTTTACTTTACCGTTAAGTCATACCCTTGAATATAATAATTAAAAAGTTATATAATTATTTTTAATTTCATAAAGCCTGCCACAACATGCACAAGTAATTGAAGAATTCCACCTCGTTTTAAAGTAGGCTGTTTAACATTTACCTTGGCACAGGAAGTCGTTATTTAAAAACAAACTTCACATTCTCCGTTTAAAATTTTAAAACGGACATAAATAACTTAATTATTTACGGGTATAATTTGGCGTTATTTTTTTTTTGTTGGTAGTACTTTTAGTGCACAGTGCACATGGGTTATGAAGTGTTATCGGGGCACTTATCTGGCTAGTACGTAATTACCTTAAGAGTAGGGTATTGTGGGGAATTGGGAGCACTCGACTCGCGTGGCCCTTCTTAGTAATGCCCGTAGACAGATATTCTTAAACTATATTTCAAGACGGTTCTATTTAGATTTTTTCTCTCTTAGAACGAGGATAGATTGATCTGTTATTAACACCCGTATCTATAGTCAAGTTAAAGTTATTATTTGAGTATAAGCAATGTTATTCTAATAAACAGATATGTTATACACCTACAAATCCACCGAAAAAAGTGTGCCACGGGGCAGAGCCAGCTCACATACACGCAGTAACGCAGAATAAAGGCAAAACAAGCCAATTGGCCCGTTTTCGAGTCATCACGATTGCGCGCTCACAACATATCTGTTTAATAGAATATCACTGAGTATAAGTTACTTATAAAAACATTTTTTTTGCAATAGACAAAAAATTGAACAAAGTAGGAACCGTCAAAGAAAGAAAAGTTACAAAGATTTGTAACCTTTGACAGTTCTAACTGCAAGCAATGACTAAACTATAGAACAGTTCGTATTTTAAATAATGAGTTTTACTCAAGTAATCACTTTGATTTATTTATAGTTGTAAGTGTCTACTCGATCAAATGGCTATGGTGGGTTTAGATATTAACAAAGAAGTTACCAAAAAAGATTTTGTTTTATGTAACCCACATAAGGTGATATTTATTTTCGTTTCATCACTGACCTGTAAGATGAAAGACCCGCTTTTAAGTCACGGGACAAAACTTTCAGGCTCTTTTTATCCATGTTCACAACTTGGGTCACACGGCCCACGGTTCGCTAACGTGAACTTTGAAAATTAACCATTAGAAAATATATGGCGCTTATAACAAAAACACATTTTTTTCAAGTTTTGTCTGTCAGTCTGTCTATCTGTGTTTGTTCTGGCTAATCGTCGAAACGGCACGACCGATTTTCACAGAATTTTACTGGCAGATAGCTGATGTTGTAATGAGTCACTTAAGAGCCTATACTACCTCAAATTAGCAACTCCATTTATTTTGTGGTGGTTCAAACTTCGTTTGAAATACTGTTAGAATAAAGTTCTAATCAGCTTGCACTACAAAGCGGTTGTTACGTCAGTCACTGCAGGCCGAATAGTGCGAAATGAGTGGTTTTTATTCTATAAAAAATCAAATTTTTGTCTTTTGGAATAAATAAAAAACTAGACCTGCTTTATAGTTATAATAGTTTAGTTAGTATGCAAAGTTTCATGATCTAATTTGAAGTACTTTTTGAATACCAGCGGTTTATTGTTCGTTTTGGAGGTAACTTTGGATTTTTTTCTATAGAGAAAATTTTATGGAATCGTGTTTTCGCTAAACATAGGACCTAACATTAATCCTCAACTTTACGGTATATTTATTTCAAAATAATGCTGCAGTATTTTAGGCGTAACGGAGGATCATGCTAAGCCATTTGAGGTAGTATAGGCCCTTAGGGTATTTTTATTTCAGCAAAATAATTAGGGTTCCGTGCACAAAAAAAAACCCTTAAAATTGTTAACAAACCCGAATATAGTAACCCACATTGTTATAATAATTTCACGAGCCCGAAGTTCGCGAACAACAGCTAGTTTGTAATATTAATATGGATGCCATATAATGTTTTATTGCAAGAAAAACATCGGATTAACTAAACACCTAATCTTTCACACACGAACTTAGCATTTATCATAGGATTAACATAAGCACATAACTCAGCTGATAGCTCAAAAACCATGAAAAACAAAAACGTTCGTAATGCAACATTTCTTTGTCTCCTTGCCGTGCCCACTAATCAACAAAGTAGTCATATCCCTAGGGGCTAACCATAGAATATAAATAGTATAGAACTATTCTTGCACCCTAAAATTGTGTAACTTAAGCACACTGAATGACAATTCCTTTCATTTTAACCAGGGACTGAAAACGGTTACGGTTAGAGGTTAAGATACCTCAAAAATATATCGGTACCGATTTAAAATAAAGGTTGAGCTATACCGATACCTTAATAAATAAAGGTTGGGCTATATCGTTATTTAACCTATACACGATTTCGGTACTGAAAGCGGTTACGGTTAGAGGTTAAGATAGCGCAAAAATATATCGGTATCGATTTAAAATAAAGGTTGAGCTATACCGATATCTTAAGTAAATAAAGGTTGGGCTATATCGTTATTTAACCTATACACGATTTCGGTACCGAAAAACATGCGAGAGGCCGCAGCGGGTGCGCGGCGCCGACGGAGTCAATTCGGGGAAACGGAGCTCGTCGAAACACGTTAGATTTATAACCTATTTTGTACAATTTGTTTGGTTTACTGTTTTTTACAAAACTGTTAGTTTCTTGCAGACTGTGTGCCGGCCGGGTAATACGTTTTTATTTTGTCGACCGCGGATCGTTCAACGTAATAAATATTTTCAAAACACTTCCTCGAAAACTGGTCCATAACGCACTACGATTAGGTACAAAACAACATGCGATGTATTTCACACTCGTGCGTTTGTTCCATTTTCCCGCACGTGTGCGGGAATGAAAATTGCCACAGATAACTATACCTATACTTAGTCCAAATTGGTTCAATGCCTATAGTCTGAGGTCAGAGGTGAATGTTTTTTTTTTTTTTAAATTTCGGCAAAGCACTACGCGTCTTTATGGCATAAATATTTTTTGAATATTCAAATTGTGTTTATAAATAGAATATCATAGATAAACATGATTATTAAAAATGAATAGTTACTTTTATACGTAAATTAACATTTATTTGTGTTCTGAATTCAAAAAAATAAAATTAATCAATTTTTTATATTAGGCTGTTTAACGGCTTCATACCTTTGAACCTTTCCTTCAACCTGGCGAAAGCAAAGCGCGAAAAAAAAAACGAAAATTAAAATCATAATTTCTTCGTTCGTGACAAATATATTTTTCGTTAAGTATTTTATTTTATTTCTTCAAAAGTGTATTCAAAAACGTCGTTTGATACACGTGGACATTTGTTATTACAGTTCTCGGCTCAAAAACACTTATAATTCCGCCTCGAACGCAAAAAACAAACTTTCTCCACTTGTATCAAAATGTACTATTTAGTTGTAGGTAAATATTGAAATGGGAAGAAAGCGAAAAAACGCAGTTTACGTATTTTATTCATTCTCAAAGGAAAATAATGCCTCTACTTGCCTAGTGATCGGATGTTCAGCAGTTATAAAAGTAAGTACCTACCAACTTTCTTCGTTAACCTATTTTAAAATTATTAAGTAGGTAGTATTATAGGTAGGCTGTATGGAAACTGGGTTAGTACCAGTCAACTGCACATGATCGGTGGTAACACTGGTAAGTAGGTATCCACCACTGACGTGCTGACTGTAGGAACTTACTTAGATATATTACCTTCTTTTTCTTTTGTTTGCTTATTTGCACATTCACTGTGCAATGCATTATATGATTATATCGTACATGTCAGATAACTTCAGGTAAGTAGGTACCTACACAATGTAGGTACGGAAATTGTTTCTGTTCGTTTCGTGTGTTCGTGAGGGCTGCTCGGCCAATAGGTACCTACCTAGGCTACAAAACATATACCTACCTACTCTAATGACTGGGTACCTACTTCACTCGTAGAGTCAAGTTTCTGTACTTATTACTACATTAAATTTTGTGTTGTTAACTTCGTACCATAAATATACCTCTTTACCTACCAAACCACACACGCCAACGTTCGAAAATTGTCAGTAGGTAGGTACAGACGCCAACACATCAAGCTACCCGAAACTGTCAAAATTTCCCAATTAAGGGTCTGGACATATGCGCTTCTAAGCATAAGTTGCCTAAGGAATTAGCCAAAAAATTGGAAAACAAAAAGTCTCGTCAGATCAAAAAATATTTAAATTCTACTTCACCGTTGAAATGTATATGATGGGGGAGGGGCATGCGTGTAGGCCCACTACCACTACCAGACTAATGTGAACGAGTAACTTAACTGATCGATAGCGCACATAATCTTGCAGTACAAAGATTGAGCGTTATTGTTTTTGTATTAAATTTAGGAATGCATGTGGAAATAGTTTTATTTTTTTTTATTGGTAGGTTAAGGTACCTAGGGAGATTAAATAAGCAACATTAGGTACAATTGGCTAACATAATAATCTAATGTTTTAATCACCTCGTAGGTTATGTAGGTACCTAACTTAGAGGAACCATAGGTACGCAAGCTTGTACAAACGCCAGCACATAAAGCCACTAAAACTGGTAAACATTAATATAAGTAAGTACTTATTTTAAACTTTATTACTATAGATTCTATAGTAAGTAATAAAGTTTATATATTCTATAGTATAGAAGGTTCAAGGTTAATTGGGAAAATTTGACAGTTTCGGGTAGCTTGATGTGTTGGCGTCTGTACTTACCTACTGACAATTTTCGAACGTTGGCGTGTGTGGTTTGGTAGGTAAAGAGGTACATTTATGGTACGAAGTTAACAACACAAAATTTAATGTAGTAATAAGTACAGAAACTTGACTCTACGAGTGAAGTAGGTACCCAGTCATTAGAGTAGGTAGGTATATGTTCTGTAGCATGGTATATGTTCTAGGTCCTAGTAACCTATGGTCGAGCAGTCCTCACGAACAGAAACAATTTCCGTACCTACATTGTGTAGGTACCTACTTACCTGAAGTTATCTGACATGTACGATACAATCATATAATGCACTGCACAGTGAATGTGCCAATAAGCAAACAAAAGAAAAAGAAGGTAATATATCAAACTAAGTACCTACCTACAGTCAGCACGTCAGTGGTGGGTACCTACTTACCAGTGTTACCACCGATCATATGCGGTTGACTAGTACTAACCCAGTTTCCATACAGCCTACCTATAATACTACCTAATAATTTTAAAATAGGTTAACGAAGAAAGTTGGTAGGTACTTATTTTTATAACTGCTGAACATCCGATCACTAGGCAAGTAGAGGCATTATTTTCCTTTGAGAATGAAAAAAATGCGTAAACTGCGTTTTTTCGCTTTCTTCTCATTTTAATATTTACCTTCAAATAAATATGTAGTACATTTTGATACAAGTGGAGAAAGGTTGTTATTGCATTCGAGGCGGAATTATAACACCCAAGCAGTAGGTGAGGGTGTTTTTTTGCCGAGAACTGTAATAACAAATGTCCACGTGTATCAAACGACGTTTTTCAATACACTTTTGAAGAAATAAAATAAAATAACGAAAAATATATTTGTCACGAACTAAGAAACTATGATTTTATTTTTCTTTTTTCTTTTTTCGCGCTTTGCTTTTCCCAGGTTAAAGGAGAAGAAAGGTATGAAGCCGTTAAACAACCTAATATAAAAAATTGATTAATTTTATATTTTTAGGGGGAATGAAGTTGCTCGCGTCCGTAGGATTTACCATCTTTCCTGACCCACCCTACACGTGTCCCCCGGGTGGTGCTAAACGAGCAACAACGCCGAGTATCGAGCGGCGGTTAACGAACTCGACCAATCAAAGGCAGGAAATGGCCTCTGAATATCGGAACATCTACGAGGCTTGGCTTAATTGTCTGGCCTCCCAGGAAGAAATCCTCGCTACAAAGAAGAATAAATAAATAACCCCAATCCTAAGGTGGGCAACGTGCCGACAGGATGTATGACTGGTGGGGAATCAGTCTCTAGCGCCAACCTCAGTGGAACGGGCAACCACTGTTGTATTTGCCTTCTCCTGGGAATAGGCGTCACCCCAGGTAGTGACCTTTAAATCGTCCTCACTCGTGGGAATCAAAATGAATGAACAATTGAACTCTATAACAAACAACCAAAAAACCAATACAACTAACAAAAAAACTCTAACACAACAAGTTTTCCATAAAGGAATGTTTGAAACTAGACCTAGAGCAATGTCACTTGGTGATTATCCAAATACAAACTCCACCACAGAAGACATAATTCCAGAACCCAGTGAAAGCAACGATGATCATAACTGGATACAAGTCACTGGAAAAAAGAGACCTAATTCAAGTCCAGAAAACAATGGGAATAAAAAACAAACCAAAGTGGATACATACTGGCTGTCCCAGAGCCAAAAAATACCAACTACGAACAGATTTGCAAGCTTAGACAGTGACAACCTAGAGGCAGAACAAACTACTGCTACTGAGAAGACAAATAAACCCCCACTGATATTTGTCGATAAAGTGGGTAATATCCAACCGCTTCTCAACATTCTAAATGAACATGCTTTCGACAGGTATAACCTTAAAGTTCTGAACAATGACCAGGTTAAAATACAGTCAAAAGATCCAGAGACATACAGGAACATTGTACACCAACTAGAACTGAGAAATACAGAGTTCTTTACATACAAACCCAGACATGAACGGAGCTTTAAAGTGGTTCTCAAAAACATGCATCCCTCAACAGATCCTGAGGAAATCAAAGAGGCATTAAAAGAAATAGGACATACCAGTACCAATATATGGAACATCAAACAAAGAACCACAAAGAAACCATTGCCACTGATCATAGTTGAACTAGAAACAAATCATAATAATAAGTGCATATATGAGGTTAGAAACTTAATGCACTGCATCGTAACCTTCGAACCGCCTCGGCCGAAACGAGAAATACCTCAGTGCGCCAAATGCCAACAATACGGACACACCAAAACGTACTGTCGCCGTAGCCCTAAATGCATCAAATGCGCTGGTGACCACCTCTCCACAGACTGCCTAAGGAAAACAAGATCAGACAGTGTAAAATGTGTTCTCTGTGACGGCAACCACCCGGCAAACTATAAGGGTTGTAAGGTCTACAGAGAACTCCAAAATCTCAAGTTTCCTAAGGCACCAGAACGCAGAAAAGCCTATACTCCTAACAATAAACAGAGTGCCACATCAGAGAACCAGAATTCTACGGACAAAGAAAACCAAAATATCAAATATCAATCCTACAAAGACGCATTTGTTAACAAAAAGCAACCCGAAAGTACAACACTAGAGACAAAACACGCTAACCAACACGACATGCATGAACTAATGATTTTGATGAAACAAATGATGCAACAACTGACTACCCTGACAAACTTAATAATAGCCCTCACAACCAAGCTGTCAACTTCGACTGCTTAAAACTTGCCCTATGGAATGCGAATGGGCTGTCACAACATACCCTTGAAGTCAAGGCATATCTAGAGACACAAAAAATAGATATTCTCCTAGTTTCGGAAACACATTTTACTAAAAAGAGCCACTTCAACATTCAGAACTACAAGACATATCACACGATGCACCCCGATGGCTGCGCACACGCTGGTAGTGCGGTGCTAATAAAAACTAACATAAAACATCATGAAACAATACATTATTGCACAGAGGAAATTCAAGCAACAAATGTCGTCATTGAAGATTGGGCAGGAACAGTCACAGTATCCGCTGTTTACAGCCCACCTAAACATAAACTTAAGCAAAAAGACTACGAAAAATTTCTTGCCACACTAGGACACAGATTCATAGCTGGTGGAGATTACAATGCCAAGCATCATTACTGGGGCTCACGTACCATAACTACGAAAGGTAGACAGCTACGAATGGCCATAGAGAAATTAAATCTTAATGTTATTTCCCCTGGACAACCTACCTACTGGCCTACAGACAGGAATAAAATACCAGACCTGCTCGACTTCTGCATAACAAAAGGAATTGCCAATATTTTTTTATCAAGCAAAACGAGCACCGAACTATCCTCTGATCACTCTCCAGTAGAAATAACATTAAAAAGGAAAGTCACAGTGACTCCTAAGCCGTGCAAGTTACACACAAATAAAACTAACTGGGAGCTCTTCAGACAGCTGCTGGTGGAAAGCTTGGATATGAAAATTACTCTAAAGACGGACGACGACATAACAGAAGCAGTTGAACATTTCAATGGCTGTGTCCAACAAGCTGCTTGGAATGCTACTCCAGCTCCTACAGATTCGCACCATAAACAAGAATGTCCTGATTCTGTTCGGGAACTACTAGCTGAAAAACGAAGAGCTAGAAATAGGTGGCAAAAAACAGGTTATCCTAATGACAAAAAACATTTGAACTATTTACAAACAAAACTTAAAACACTACTACAAGATAATGAAAACCAAAATATTCAAATATCCTTAAAAAACCTAGACGCAACAGCAGAAACAAATTACTCTTTATGGAAAGTCACTAAAAAGCTTAAACGTCCTGTTTCTAACCAACCTCCCATCCGCAAGAGTAACTCAGAATGGGCTTCCAGTGATGCGGACAAAGCTGACACATTTGCTGAGCATCTTAAACATGTTTTTATACCAAATCCAGATCTGGGCTCTTCTAAAATTCACGAAGTCACCCAAATGTTAAACCAAACCCACCAACTGGATCCTCCCATTCCTAAGGTCACAAAGGAGGAAGTAAAAACAGCGATTAAGGCGCTAGACCCAAGTAAAGCTCCTGGATACGATCTCATAACTGGCAAAATTCTAAGAGAACTGCCAAAAGAAGGCATCCAATTTCTAACTTTCCTGTACAACGCTATCCTGCAAAGGGGTATGGTTCCGCTTCAATGGTAAGTAGCACAAGTTATAATGGTTGCCAAGCCGGGTAAGAATCCTGTTGAGGCGCAATCATATAGACCTATTAGCCTGCTGCCCATACCCTCGAAAATCTTGGAGATACTAATCCTGCGTAGATTGTCCCCAATCATCTCTTCGAATAAACTACTACCTGACCACCAGTTTGGCTTTCGCCGGGGGCACAGTACCATAGAACAAGTGCACAGACTAGTGGAACATATCAACCAAGCTTTTGAGTCAAAACAGTACAGTACAGCAGCGTTTTTGGACATATCTCAGGCATTTGATCGTGTGTGGCATGACGGACTACTCTTCAAAATAAAGCGGGACCTGTCTATAAACTTCTACAACCTTATAAAATCCTATCTGAGTGACAGACACTTTTTTGTAAGACACGGTGAAGAGATAACCTCCCTACATACCATCCAAGCTGGAGTACCTCAGGGTAGTGTAATGGGCCCAATGCTGTACCTACTGTTTACAGCCGACCTCCCAACGACTGAGGGCGTGGTCACTGGAACATTTGCTGATGACACAGCAATTCTCTCAGTGGACACTTCACCGGACGTTGCAGCACAAAAACTTCAAACTAGTCTCGATCAAGTATCTAAATGGCTTAAAGACTGGCGAATCAAAGCCAATGAAACTAAGTCCGTCCAGGTGACTTTCACTAACAGGAAAGAAACATGTCCCCCTGTCACTCTAAACGGAATTCCTCTCCCGCAAGAGGATAACGCCAGGTATCTTGGAATATATCTAGATAGACGCCTAACTTGGAAGAAGCACATATTTACCAAGAGGTTGGCTATGGGCCAACAGATACGCACAATGTACTGGCTGCTAAATAAGAAATCTCAACTCTCACTGGAGAACAAATTATTGCTATATAAATGCATAATAAAGCCTATATGGACGTACGGCCTGCAGTTGTGGGGCTCAGCGGCAAAATCAAATATTGAAATAATTCAAAGGTTCCAGTCAAAAATACTAAGAATGATAACGAACGCACCTTGGTATGTCTCAAACAACAGACTCCATCACGACCTCTGCATCACAACTGTAATGGAAGAAATTTCTGAAAAGACTAAAGCATACAAAGAGCGAATCTCAAATCATCCAAACCAGTTAGCAGTAAATCTGATGAACACCCAAACAGTCGCTAGAAGACTAAAGAGAAAGATTCCTCAAGACCTTATAATCTAAGAGATTACAAGAATAAACGGAGCAGTCACTGGACAGCTTTCGTACAAACCCGTTATCAATATCAAACATATTGCTGAATATCTAGAATGATAGATTGCAATACAAAATTCGGAAAAAAAAAAAAAAAAAAAAAAAAATATTTTTGAATTCAGAACACAAATAAATGTTAATTTACGTATAAAAGTAACTATTCGTTTTTAATAATCATGTTTATCTATGATATTCTATTTATAAACACAATTTGAATATTCAAAAAATATTTATGCCATAAAGACGCGTAGTGCTTTGCCGAAATTTAAAAAAATAACATTCACCTCTGACCTCAGACTATAGGCATTGAACCAATTTGGACTAAGTATAGGTATAGTTATCTGTGGCAATTTTTATTCCCGCAAACGTGCGGGAAAATTGAAAAAACGCACGCGTGCGTTTGGATCGTAGTGCGTTATAGACCAGTTTTCGAGGAAGTGTTTTGAAAATATTTATTACGTTGAACGATCTGCGGTCAACAAAATAAAAACGTATTACCTGGCCGGCACACAGTCTGCAAGAAATTAACAGTTATGTAAAAAACAATAAACCAAACAAATTGTACAAAAAAAAACTGAACTTAATAAAAAAACCCACGAATATCCGTCGGGGGCTGCCATGAAATGAACTCCTTTTGCAGTTTTATAGTAACTTGAATAATTGGAGATTTTTAGCGCTATACTTACACTTTTAAGAGCTTAGACTACCTCAGATTAGCAAGTCTATTTGTGGTGGTTCAAACTTCGTTTGTAATTCTGTTAGAATAAAGTTCTAATCAGCTTGCACTACAAAGCGGTTGTTACGTCAGTCACTGCGGCCGAATAGTGCGAAATGAGTGGTTTTTATTCTTTATAAAATCAAATTTTCATCTTTTGGAAAAAATAAAAATATAAGACCTGCTTCTTATTTAGTTCAGTGAGTATGCAAAGTTTCATGATCTATTTTGAGAAAATTTAATGAAATCGTGTTTTCGCCAATTATAAGACCTAACATTAATCCTCAACTTTACCATATATTTATTTCAAAATAATGCTGTACTATTTTAGGCGTAACGGAGAATCATGCTAAGCCATTTGAGGTAGTATAGGCCCTTAATGGGCAGGCCGTGCCCCTACAGTGGGCCCACCTGTAGAAGTTGATGATTATACTTATTTTTATTTACGATGAAATTTTAAATAGTGATGGCAGCCCCCGACGGATATTCGTGGGTTTTTTAATAAGTTAGTTTTTTTTTTAAATTATTTTATCCCTTTTCAATTAAGTACTTTTAACGTCGGGGGTATTTCAAAATTTTTAATTTTGCTTTTTATTTTAAACTTTTTAGAGAGCATCAAAATCGGATTAGTTGTTTTGGAGAAAAATGAAAAACATGAATTTACACAAACAAACATCCTCTCACCCCAAACGCATATACCTACCGTCCCCGTTCCGTCGTGGGTAAAAATACTGGTATTCAACTGCATCCAATAAGACTGGAAGCCGACACCAAGTCGGGACAAGCTTTTATGAAAGCTTTTCGTTTTCATTTTCTAAAAGATTTATTTTCTTCTTTTCAGTGCATTTTTATAAAAGCTTATTTAATAAGATATTTTATAAAGGTTTTTCAATTACTTAATAATTTTATAAATTTTTATTTTTGTCGTAATCATTAAATTCGTGATATTTACCGTTGAGGAGTTCCATCGCGAGAAGACAATCCTGGCTGTAGGATCAGGTCATAATAAAAAACATGTTTATCTATCAAATATGAACGATTCTACAAATCTTCGTATTCGTGCTATTTACCGTTGAGGACTTCCCTCGCGAGAAGACAATCCCGGCTGTAGAATCAGGTCATGATAGAAATTATGTTTATCTATCAAATATGAACGAGTCTACAAATCTTCGTATTCGTGCTATTTACCGTTGAGGAGTTCCCTCGCGAGAAGACAATCCTGGCTGTAGGATCAGGTCATGATAGAAATCAAGTTTATCTATCAAATAGAACGCGTCTACAAATTTTCGTATCCGTGCTATTTACCGTTAAGGAGTTCCCTCGTGAGAAGACAACTCGTGAGTTGTCACCGTAACACCTATCTAAGAATATGCACCAATAAAACCCAAACCCATCATTGAAAACTGCATCAAAATCGGACCAGTAGTTTTGAAGAAAAATGGCAACATGTATATGCACAAACAAACAAACACACAAACAAACAAACATCCTCTCACCCCAAACGTCTCCGTTCTGTCGTGGGTAATAATTGGTGATAAATCTAACGTGTTTCGACATGCTTCGTTTCCTAATATAAAATAAATAGCAATAGCTGCAATAGCATTCGGGGCCTCTCAAAGTGAAGGACACAGTGGCTAGGCGGTGCGTCAAAGAAAACCCTTATTTATTAAGGTTGAGGTACTGCTACCGATACATTTATAAAGGTAAAGGTACTGCTACCGAAACATTTGTAAAGGTTATAGTACTTCTACCGAAATATACCGGTATGCATATCCAACCTCAAAATTCCGTTACTGAAAAAAAAAACGGTATCGTAATATTTCGGTTACCATTAAATTTCGGTATGACGTCATACCGAAATTTAATGGTACCTTAATTTTTGGGTAATTCAGTCCCTGATTTTAACACTGACATTGACAGCAGGAACTCCATAGTTTCTTGATCTTTTTTATCTATATCTATACATATAATAAACAGTAACGATAGAAAAACTGTAAATTGAGAATTTTCGAGAAAATATAAGTGGCTTTTGTTAGAAAAACGTAACTGATGACAAAAAGTGACTTTTTAGAATTCTTGTCTGTTTGTCTGTGTGTATGGTACGGCTTCACGCCAAAACTACTGAATATATTGAATTGAAATTCAGCAAAAATGTTCTTTGTAAACCAAGTAAGGCTTTAGGTTACATATTATCACGCCGTATGTTATGGGAGGTAAGCAATATTGATTTTAAAAGGTTTTTGTTCGTAATTGAATGCACAAGATAATTGAATTCACAAAATTACATGTTATAATCTATATTATGTGACGCAGACGAAGTTGCGTGGGTCAGCTAGTTATTAATAACCCTAAACGCCCTAAAGGATATTTTACCAGTCTAATCAAAGGGAATCGTATTACAAATGTTGCTAACTGAATTGTGGAGGCCAGTTAGGCAGTCGCTCCACGTAAAATACTGGTATTCAGCTGTATCCTGTTAGACTAGAAGCCGACCCCAACATAGTTGGGAAAAGGCAAGGCAGATGATTAATGAATATTTTACTATTGACAAACTTTAAGGGCGCCACGTTTTCTGCATTGTATGCGAGCGGTATTAGGGCGTTAGAAACGTTCAACATGTTATGATGATGATGCTATCTAGTTGATTTCGACCACAGCGACTGCATTCGATGGCTTTCTAGTGTGGTTGTTGAGAACTTTGGTGTGCTGCTCTTTAACGTGCTCTCAAGTGGCTAGCATATCCAACTTTGGCCAAAAAACTCCGAGCACAAAGCGGACATGTCGGAACATCATTGACAAAGCTGAGGTGGTCTAGCTTTAAGGTCATCAAATATTATAAGCAGAGATTGTATCGTAGCTTATTACTTACTTCTTGTTGACAGAATTGGCAACTCAATTGTAACCGTAAATGTGTTACATCAAGTTTAAGTCGTTGAAATGTAGAAAAGAGCGTCATCTCTATCACTATTTCCTCAAGGAAGATGAGTAGAGTTGCACTTATCTTGTCCAACTTCAGCACCCTCATGGGGCATGTCGACAAATACCAGCAACAGATGACAGTTACGTTTTAACCTCTATAGGTGTGTAATATCAAACGCTCAAGTTTCACGTCTATGCAGATTTAGTGTTCTATGGCACAAGTTTGACAAACTCAGTCGCGACAGTCCGAGAAACGTTCACGCGATCGTTATTTATCCTGATAACTACTGGTACTCGTAACTACTGCTAGCTACGATCCGTCGAACGGCTAGTTTAGTAATCACGTCAAATTATTTCAAGGATAATTGGATACGTTTTTATTATTTACCGGTAACTTAGGTAAATTGTAAGCCTCTTACAGTTTTTTGGAGGAGAGTAAATTGTTACTTTGTGTCTATTTGGATTAAAGTATTGTACGGATAATGATGATCTGGCGATCTAAATTGCCGCTTTAGCAGAATTATAATAGGTTAATAAATATGAATTACGTTACTATTAGCCGATGTAGCATGTAGCCCGAAGAATTGCCAAACTTAAGTGGCCGTGGGTAGGGCACATTGCTCGTAGAACGGATGGCCGCTGGGGCCGAAAAGTTCTGGAGTAGCGACCGCGAACCGGAAGACGTTGCGTTGGAAAGCCTCCCACTAGGTGGACCGATGACCTGGTGAAGGTTGCGGGAATTTGCTGGATGCGAGTCGCACGGGATCGGCCAATGTGGTGACACTTGGGGGAGGCCTATGTCCAGCAGTGGACGTCTTTCGGCTGAAATGATTAATGATGACGTTACAATTCCTGTAATAGTCACAAAGTGACAATTGTAATATTAACTTTCTCTAACTGCGTCTGCGTCTGTTAAAGCGCCCATCTTAGACCACCTGTTGCCATTTGTTAAAAAATTGTTGCCTCAAAAAAGTCCTCACAAAAAGTCCTCTCAAGTAGTCACTTTTTCAGGAGGCAGCATGATCAAAGCAACGAAATAAAGAAAGATAACACTGGGTCAAACATCTGTAACTTAGACAAACACAATACTACTAACTTTCTCACCAACTTCGTTTTTCAAACAAAGATATATTACCACTGTAATTTCCTCATAAATTATAATAGGCGACCTAAAACATAGCATTAAACTTAATAAAAACTAACAGTTTATAGTCAAATTAACTACTACTTACCCACTATAGACAATAAAACCGAAAATAATATAAATATATAGTGTACTAATTCTTGAACAACCTAGTTGAGAATAATTTACTGTACTTCTAGCTACCAAGTCACCTACGCAACGTTTACTAGAATAAAATTACAGAAATCTTACAAAACATGGGTAACTTACATAAATATTATGAAATAGCACCATAGGATTATGTTAATCTGTAAGGCTGTGTTTACATGCTTGTGACAAACAATAGAGATGGGCCAAGTATCCAAAAGTATTCGGCAGATTCTGCCTGTGTACGGCATTCGTATTTGGCCATTAAAAAAAAAAAAAGTGTTCTTTTTTTAAGACGATATGATTCTCTTTATGTCAGAGTTCTGTAAATCTAGATTGACTCACGTATAGGGTTACCATCCGTCCGGATTAGTCCGGACATGTCCGGACTTTTAGACTCTAGTCCGGATTTTAATTTGTCCGGATTTTTTTAAAATTAAATGAAATATGAGTAATAAAACTACATATTAGGTAAGCTAATATCAAATCAGTCTTTAATCAACAAACAATCAACTAATTAATCTTATATTGCGAAATTTGCAAACAACTAGTTCAAAGATTAAATACTTATTTACTTCAATCAAAACAAAAATAAATACTACAATATCAATATCATGCCTACCATACCACTGTAACTAAGTGTGTAATGTTGGAAACATTTTGTGACCTAAAAGTCCGGACTTTTATCGAAATGTCCGGCTTTTTGTCAGGACTTTTCAAATTCCTAAATGGTAACCCTACTCACGTAAGTCGTACTTTCAAACTTTATGCATTCGGTACATCGTTATTTTAAACTTCGAACTTCAGTGATACAGTCCATTTTATCATTGTTAACATTTTAGCTATCAGTTCTTTAACGACCATTGTTGAAGTGCTGAGTTGTTGAAGAAAATAGTGATAAAAGCTTAGCATCCTCACAAACTGTGTATGCTAAGCATGTACCACTATCATTAGCTTATGCCCTGACTATCCCACATCTAAAGGCAAAACTCCTAACATCATTGTTGATAATATATAATACACTAGCTGACGTCCCGCGGTTTCACCCGCGTAGTTCCCGTTCCCGTGGGAGTACGGGAATAAAATATAGCCTATAGCACTCACGAATAATGTAGCTTTCTACCAGTGAAACAAATTTTAAAATCGGTTCATTACTTCCGGAGATTACCCCCTACATACAAACTTACAAACATACAAACTTACAAACAAATGTTACCTCTTTATAATATTAGTATAGATAGGCCAGCTATCAAACTGACGTCGATGTTGCACTCTTGCTCCAAACCTAACCTTACAAATGTAACTTGACATTTAACAAAAGTAATCCAAGTTATAATAAACACAGCCTAAGATTTATTCCATACTGCGCCAGTCAAATTAGAGACAATAGTGTTGGCAGTAAATTCGGGATTAGCTATAAATCTTGTGGTGAAATATTCAAAACGATTGATATCGACAAAGGTTGGGAGTGCGTGTCAAATGTTGGATTTATGTTCAGTTGCGACAGCCTGTGTGGGATGTGACGATTGTTTTGAATTGTGTGAACAAGGCTTAGTGTTGTGCTGTTGTATCCGAATATATCGAGGCGGTGTGCAACTATCTGTATAGATCTGATATCGGAGATTATTTGGTGAGATTTATTGACCATTTTTTAGACTCATGGTCAGTTAAATAATTTCCATTATTCATAATAATGTTTGCCATAATATTTTTTTTTTAATTTCCCACTGCTGGGCAAAGGTCTCCCCCATAACCTTACACTCTTCTCTCTGTGCGATTTTCTCCGGCCAATATCTCACAAACGCTTGTAAGTCGTAACGCCAGCGTTTCCTAGGCCTCTCTTAGTGACGACGCCCGTTTTCTGACCCATTGTGTGACGACGCTGGCCAATCGGTCTTGATGAATTCTCCTAAGTAGGTACTATCGAGGACACTCCCGCCTGACCACCACTAAGCTCATTTTTGCTTGCACTCGCAACATAAAAACGCTCTCTAGCCCCGCCCTGTTGACTTTGTGTAGAAAAAATGAATGAAAAGATACCGAATCGGCCGAGCGCACTGACGACGC
Organism: Xestia xanthographa; assembly: GCA_905147715.2. Classification (NCBI taxonomy): domain Eukaryota; kingdom Metazoa; phylum Arthropoda; class Insecta; order Lepidoptera; family Noctuidae; genus Xestia; species Xestia xanthographa. The sequence continues at coordinate 6,516,707 of LR990663.1, read as the reverse complement.
ACGCCAAACGAGAGTTATTGTTATTTTGCGCGCCAAAGTTGACGCTTTCCTAATAGGCCAAAACTTTAAGGGGGCGTGGCTCGGCGCCTCCGCATGATTTAAGTGAAAAAAAATTAAAATGGTCAGGCGGAAAAGACCCCATAGTACAAATATCTTAAATTACAAACTTCTGGCAACACTCAAGAGTTAACAGGCGTGTGGGCAGCAGAATGGCGGCAGTAGGTGTCAGTGTCAGCTAACTGTTTAACTGCTGATCACGACGCACGAGATGACAATCACAATTGCCGTGTAGAAGACAATTTGATTACCGGTTTATGGGAACTACGTAATTCATTACGATCTTTATGGTTTTATTCTGGTTTCATAGCGATGTTTCAGACAACCTATCGCTGCTTTGGTTGTATTGGTAAAGTTGATGTCCATTATGACAGAGAGACTCTATAATTTATGCTCTAAGTCTGTACTAAATAAACAGCACTCCCTGTATGAGTGTCATCCTGAACTTCGACAGTTAATTATTTCGAAACGGTCTCAATTTCGAATAACAATAGTTCGACTACTTATTGCTTCGACAGAACATACTTCGACAACACACAGATTCGAAAAACACTACTTCGACAGATCCCGTCTTCAATATGCACCTGTTCGGCGGATTCTTATTTCGACAGAACATACCTTCGACTTAATCATAATATATGACAATTTTGAAGTTTTAAAACCGCAACATTTACTAACATAATATAAACAAATGCTTGTAAAATGATCAGTTGAAGGTCGTAGTAATAAAGTTAAAATTATAGTGTGTGTTCCCACGAACGTTGTGATGTTACCCAGGACATAAAATTGTTGATGGCCACGTTAAACATCCAGGCAACGTCGAATGCGTGGCTTGTATGCTAATAATGTGAAGAGAAAATGTAGTTTCTATTAGGTACACTTTAATATAACATTTGACGGGTTTCTTTAGTAATACTTACCTATTTATAATGTGGAATATGCACGTAATTTTTTCTTCACGTAAATCAATAAAATACAGTACTATCAACCCCAGAAAGGTATTAAAAGTTAAGTTCAACTACTGCTCGTCGCACAAAAATAATATTAAACTCCTGCAATTTTCTACGACAGTTCAAACGTCCGTAGCTGTCGCGGCCATGATGTGTCGTCATTATCCACAATCTGACTTGTTTACATCAATTTTTTTTGGCCTTAATAAAATAATTTTACCAATTATATATTATGTGCTTTATTCAACTAAAAATTGCTATGACAATATTTTAATAAAATTTAAGTGAAACAAAAGTGTTTTTTTGACACAATGAACTTTGACGTCAATACCGGCGTTATCGAGGATGATGCGTTTTGAGACTGCGTTCCGTTTCACCAAAAACATGCTACATAAAACAGTAAATTGTAAAATAAGTGATGTATTAGAAACTTAAACAAGTGTACCACAATGTTTTTATGCGCCAAAACTAGGCATTTTTCTTAGATAAAAAGAGTTTTGTATTTCATGGATATTCCCAATTCGATCCATGTAATGTACTGATGTTCAGCTGCATCCGGTTAGACTGGAAGCCAACCCCAACATAGTAGGCAGGCAGATAGGTAGGTGAATGTCAGGTTTTTGACCTTACTCCTAATACTCATCACCACAGCTGTATCAAGATTATTATCCTATAGAAATGACCTACGATGCATCTAAAGGGTGTAAAAAACCTCTTAACGAAGCCGAAAGGCACTTGTTCTCCTCGTCATTGCGATCATTTTTTTGTCCTACGCCATACCTGGGAACCTTCTAGTTACGGAGATATTGGGGGTGCTTTTTGACAAGTTTTTTTTTAAATACAAGTTTTTAATGTAAGATTTTTATCCATCCATCCATCAGCACAATGTTCTGAGTGCGTTACATTGAGTTCTACCACAAAACTTGATTTTTCACCCCAAAAAAAAAAGTCGTTTCCCAGCAATAATTTTTGTGTAAAGTTACTAAGTTTGATGTACAGAATGCTTGGTTGACGGCTTCGTGATGAGGTCTTTTACACTCTGTATATCAGAAGATCTTCAAATACCTTGTGATGTATGTCCCTGGTAGTTAGGTGCGCGTGACCCGATCTCCCGATCGTCTCTTTGGCTTGCTCGAGATAACATGCCTTTCGCCAGTTACCCTTTCTTCGCTATCATTGTTTGTCTAAACTGCCCAATTATCCTCAATAGTTTGATATCTTTTGGAGAGTTCTAACGTTAGTATGTGGTACCTATTGTGATTTGTGAGTAAGATTCGGCGACAATCGACCTCGGAAAGCAAAAAGATTTTGTCGAAGTATCATTTGTATTATGTTGCTAGCCGTGTGGTATCCCGCAGAGTAGAATGGAACCAACCCATTAAACTCACGGGTGTCGTATAAGGCGACTAATGTCTGAGGCAGAACACCTTGCGCCTCCGTAGACCAGAGAATGGGCAGCAGCGTTTTCTGTTAGTCTGTCATCACTGCGATCTCCAATCCGCCTGCCAAGCGTGGAGATTACGGCAAATTCCTCCCATCATGGGAGAGGCTTAAGTCCAGCAGTGGACGTTATGGGCTGATGTAGTAGTAGTAGTATGTTCATTTCATTAAATAATGATGAAGTACCTATGTCGTAACCAGTGCAAGGAGTCTTTGGTGAATGAAGAGGGAATGCCTTAATTATTACCTTATGCCCTAAGTATTAAGGTTGAATAGAGTTGGATTGTCAGTGAATTTGGTAGTACTTAGGTACACACAACGAGAATGGAAGACGTCTTCAAGTTTTTTTTTTGACATGGACACAATTTTATGGAAATTTTCGTTCTGAATGAGAAGTGCGACTCCCATGTCTAATTAAGATAAAACTTTTAAGTAACTTCATCTCAGTTAATACCTCTTATTTCACTGTTTACCTCTAAATTCTTGGATAAAGTCTTCTAGGTCTTGCTTGGCATGCTTCTCCGAAGTCTTTTCTTCTTTACTTGTACGGAAGACTCGTAAACTTCAGTTCCTTCCGAAAGTAATGGCTGAGCAATACCGCAGTGTGAGGACCTCCTTAACTTAAGGTTGTTGGACACCGAAATCGCTCCAACATGATGCTATCGGCAACACGACGCGACACGGTCATGGGAAAATAACCACTACCATTTATTACTTAAGGACTATGATTGTATAGGTGAATTTTTTAGATAAAAACTCTGACACCAGGTTAGTGCCTAACCTGGTGTCAGAGTTTTTATGCCTCCCATGGTCCTCTGACTTGGCTTAACATGCCGTCGAGAAATATCTCTCAGGTATGCTGGTTTCCTCACGATGTTTTCCTTCACCGAAGCAAGTAATAATTATACAATACACACATGAATCCGAAAAATCAAAGGTGCGTGTCATAAGTTCAAACTTGAGACCTAACACTTAGCAGTCCGACGGTAACACCGCTAGGCTATGCTTTGGTTCAAAATTATAGGAAACTTCTCACAGTTTAGACGATTGTAATTGCTATTTTTTATTTTAATCTGTTCTGTATGGTGTCGGACGTAAAGAATAGCACCATCCCATATCTTCCCGTGGGTGTCGTAAGAGGCAACTAAGGGACTTACCAGAGAATGGGCAGCAGCATTCTCTGTGCTCTTGTAACAACCGTACTGCGATCGCCAACCCGCCTGCCAAGAGTGGCGATTATTGCAAACACCCTTTTTGGGAGAGGCCTGTGTCCAGCAGTGGACGTCTTTCGGCTGAAATGATGATGATGATGATGATTCATTGATTCAAATTCTTGAATTAACAGTTACCAAACACACAAATTCAATAAATTCGCCCACAATTAAATATCGCAAGTCGTGTATCACGAATAAACCTAAATTATTACCGAGGATTGCAGCGATTTCTTTAATTACTTCGCGCTTCAAATTGCTTGTCGGATATAAAAATTAATGAACTGTTAATTACGGTTTATGGCACTAATGATTGTTGCTAAGTGAAAATTTGTTCCTAATTAAAAGTTTATGTTACCTGTTCTTACTGGTTAATTGGAGACATTTATATTGGTATAGTAAAAACTAGTTCTTTGATTAAATCCAAAATTAGTTGGCAATTTTGGGCATTTGGTTGTAAACTTGTAAATAATTTGAAGTATTAAGAATTTGATAGAGGTGTAGTTGAAATAACTGAATATATCTTAAGGGGTCATTGACTCAACATCGTCAACTACTTTTACCATTAAACAAAACCTATAATCACCAATCAAAATCAGCTGGTCCATCCATATACATTTATGTTCCCATAATTCATCTAAATGTAGGGCCAGGCTGATAAATCTATTTTTCAGATAGCTCAGAAAAAGTACATAATTCAGCAAGATCTCTATGCAAAGTTTGGTCAGCATTATTATCTATTTAACCAGAATTATCTATTTGCCATTCAGAATAGGTTTGAAGAACCATTCTACCAGCAATGGATCATTTTACCAGCAAGTGACCGCTCTTTTTTGTCGCCAAAAAGCTTCCTGGTTTCTGATTAAACTAAATTCTTTTTTTTTTCATTAACTATTCTTCTTTTTTGACAATCTACGAACAGATAGTAGGGGTCACTAGTGGACTTCGCACGATCCTCTGTAGTGGGGCTAACGAGTGGCCCATTGAAGGCTCTCGTCAGATGTATTGTGGGCCGTAAGTTGGCGTTCGTGACCACTAAACTTAATGCTTACACGCCCTCGGTTCGCGCGGCGACAGATATTGGGCGACCAAGAAGTTGGGTAAAGGTTAGTGCTTGAAAATAGTGGTTAAGTACCGCATTCCTGATTGATTGGAATCCCGAGGAAATGTCAAGTCGCTTTTAGTGATTGGAATTTGTCAACCTTTGCCAGATTGACGTAGTATGGGTTACTAAAGAAGTACAGTAAGTTATAATGTTGTCATGTAGGTACATTGTGACACCATTCTGTTGTGTTATACGTAGCTAAAAAAATTAAATATATAAATATCGTTAGTTCCATTTTTTAAGTTCCATTTCAAGTGTTGTTAGTTGGGTATTAGTAAATTTATTTACACTGTATATTGTTAGTATGGGTAGTCTTCTTTCTTTGAAATATGGACCCCAGGTCCACAGGAAAATAGGAATGCTGGTAAACCAGCAGTGGCTGATACCAGTATCCTGGTGTCAGGAAACGACTGGACAAATACGCAGAAACGAGTCCATATTTCAAAAAAAGAAGACGATAACCGTACTATTTTTGTTCCCACTAGTTCTACGATTTTGTACCTCCTGAATAGTGGGAAAAAAATGTCCCACTAGTTCTACCGTAGACCTGTGTAGTAGAACTAGGGGGAATGATCCATTTTAACTACAACATGCTGTTAGCTCAATGTCCAAACTCAATGGCTAATCCTCATCATCTGCCTAGCCTATTCTTAACTATGTTGGGGTCGGCTTCCAGTCTAACCGGACGCAGCTGAATACCAGTATTTTACATGGAGTGACTGCCTATCTGACCTCCACAACCCAGTTAGTACCGGGTAATACGATACCCCTTGGTAAGACTGGGTGTCAGACTTTTTGGGCCTCTGACTATATACCTAACGACTGTCAAAGATCTATAAATGACAGCCGGGACCGTGCGTTCCGAGGCACGGAGGAAACTCGGTATGTAATGGGAGGTCACCCATCCACAGACCAACCTAGGCAAGCACGGCTTAACCTAACGATCGACCCGAGCGACTCTTATTATTTAGCCACGAGCTCCTCCTCACGCAATGGCTAATCCTAAATAAATAGGTAAATGTGCGTTCTTTAAGCATTTGGGGAATTCGCAGTGCTTTCCCACAACCAATAATTATTCAACATAACGACTACCAATAAGCGAAGCGATAAATAAAGCAAACGTTCCCACAACTGCTGCAGATTACAGTAATAAATCTCGACTCATTAACACATTTAGTACTAATTTAATGTTTTAACACCACACCTGTCTCACACCACACTATCCACAATTCTACACATACCGATTTCTTTACAACGGAATACCGAACAAAATAGTTCAAAGGAAACAAAAGCGAGGGGAAATCGGGAACAAAGAAAAAAGTAATTTGGACAAGTGTGAGTCGGACTTGCACAGGAAGGGCTCCGTACCGTCGTAAAACAATTAACTGGGTGGACAAGAATAGGTGATTTCACGAATAGGGCATTTTCTGAATGAGGCATATCGCGAATAAGTCCATAAACGACTACAGGGCATTTTGCGAATTTACCATTTTGCGAATAAATCCAAATGTCTACTAAGCCTGTTGCTATTTCAATTATTAAGATGGAGCATAAAAAGCCAAAAAACACGATGCATGTATGAAAATGAAATGAAATCTTTATTTTCCAGATATTAAATAAAACTTAGACATTACACACACACGTCCCCCATGTATGGTATGACCCCTTTAATATTTATCTTTATTTTATTTTTATCATTTGTTGTTACAGCAGCCGTAGTTATTCACACTCTGTGAAAATATCAAGTGTCTATCTATTACTGTTCAGAAGATACAGCTCTGTGACAGACGGACAGACAGCAGAGCCTTAGTAATAGGGTTTTGTTGGCACCCTCTGATGAATCAATTGTACACCCTAGACTAATCAATGGTACGCCTAGACTTAAGTTAGCAACTAAGCGGTAATCTAGCACCTTTGTTGTTAATGTTGTGTTTACCTGTAATTGGCATATATATTAGAATATGATTTAGTTTATGTAAGTGTATGTATGTGGTGTAGGTGAACCTTAGTAAATAAATAAATAAATACGGAACCCTAAAAAGAAATGGATTCCCACACGGAGGTGTATGTTGGTTGTAACACCTCATTTCGCTGACCGTCCATCAACGTATAATGCCAAATGAAATATCGGAAACAATTTTCGTAGCTCATTATTAAATGCACCTGTCTCTCTGTCCGTACATACGTTTGTTACGATTTTTAAATTACAAAATTGCTCAATTGAAAATGTGGTGGTGCAGATGGAATATTTATGTGCTGTCAATGTCATTGGTGAAGGTACCACCTTGGTAGATTAATGTCTTTGGGGGTAAATAACGCCTTATGCCAAGATGGTGTCACTATTTTAATTGCGATAAAAAATTGTGAAAGTTGTTGAATGCCAGTTTAGTTGAGTATATTTGTGGATCTTATGAAACTAAAATATGTGAAGGTAGAATACTCTGTGTTCAAACACAAACTCAAACTCAAAGCATTTATTTCAATTAGACCATTACGGCACTTTTAAATGTTAAAAATACAAAGCTAAAAACAAAGCTACAGTCCCAGTCACAAGACATAATAACTTGAGAAAGTACTGTAGTTGCCCATTCCCTAGCGTAGATCTCTATGGAGAAGAACGGGCAAGAAACTCCATGGACACTCTTTTAAATCAAAATATTGTTACAAAATCTTAGTTACATCATTCTTGTTGAGATTATAGTGAGAACGATGTAGAAAGACGTGCACATTAAGAGCGTCCAGAGTAAAATATTAAATCAACAATTTGTTATGTTACGACACAAAATGAAGAGCTAACATCAAAATTCTGAATCGCGCTATTAAAATTATCCGTGACTTAAGGGCCTATACTACCTCAAATGGCTTAGCATGATCCTCCGTTACGCCTAAAATACTGCAGCATTAATTTTGAAATAAACATATGGTAAAGTTAAGGATTAATGTTAGGTCTTATGTTTGGCGAAAACACGATTTCATAAAATTTTCTCTATAGAAAAAAAACCCAAATTTACCTCTAAATCGAACAATAAACCGCTGGTATTCAAAAAGTACTTCAAATTAGATCATGAAACTTTGCATACTAATTGAAATAATAAAAAAAAAAAAAAAAATATAAAAATAAAAATAAAAAAATAAAGCAGGTCTTATGTTTTTTATTTTTTCCAAAAGACGAAAATTTGATTTTATAAAGAATAAAAACCACTCATTTCGCACTATTCGGCCGCAGTGACTGACGTAACAAGTAACAACCGCTTTGTAGTGCAAGCTGATTAAGAGCAAGCTGATGAGAACGTTATTCTAACGGTATTACAAACGAAGTTTGAACCACCACAAATAGAGTTGCTAATCTGAGGTAGTATAGGCTCTTAAGACTATAATTATACAGGGTGTAAACAGACCCTTCAAGAAGCCGTCAACCAAGCATTCTGTACATCAAACTAAGTAACATTACGCAAAAATTATTGCTGGGAAAATACTTTTTTTTGGGGTAAAAACTCACGTTTTACGATAGGACTCAATGTAACGCACTCAAAACATCGTGCTGATGGATGGATTGAATAGCACGGGGAAGGTAGTGGTGTTTTAAGTAAAGTTCATACATTAAAAACATGTATTTAGAAAAAAAACTCGTGAAAAAGTTGGAACTTTGACCGTAAATTCTCCGTAACTAGAAGGTTCTCAGCTATGGTCTAAAACAAAAAAAAATATCGCAGTGACGTGGAGAACAAGTGCCTTTCGGATTCGTTAACTTGCGCGACTGGACTTTTGCGTGACTTTTCATCATGGGTGTCGTTTTCATGGTTTTCGGGGTTGCTGATAACAAAAATGAGGTTAAAATGAAATTCGAAGATGGCGCCCAGGAAAATTGTTGGATTTTCCACTGTCAAAGTCAGGAAAACAACACCCATGAAAGAACAACTGAAAATTTTCATCGGCGCCATCTTTAATTTTCATTTTGATCTCATTTTCGTTATCAGCGACCCCGAAAACCATGAAAACGACACCCATGGTGAAAAAGTCGCGCAAAAGTGTAGTCGCGCAAATGTCCATTCGCGCAAGTATCCATGCGCGCATATTTCCGTTCGCACAAAATTCCAATCGCACAAAAGTCCATGCACGCATATCTCTTTTCGCGCAAGTGGGTTCGCGGTGTCTTTCACGCAAATGTCTTTCGCGCAAAAGTCCCAGATTCGCTTTACACTTGCTAAAGTTCGGCCGCTGAGAGAATGCGTTCCTGACAGGTCGCGAGTTTTAGTATTATTGGTGATGATAGATAACTTATTGCTTATATAACTTAACTATTATTACCCCTTTTGCCTTTTTAACAAATAATATTATTAAAAACGATATCACTAAATCAATTATCAATAAATGTTATAATTTCGCGCTAAATTTTTGTACCAACTGACAGACGTCAGGAACGCATTCTCTCAGCGAACAAACTTTACTTACTTTGGAATCTCATTGATGTCATGTGTCAACAATGATATCCTCGTTTTACATCCTCTTAAAGATGATAGTCGTGATCATCCAATCACCATCGAGTTTAATCTCGTTGATGACCTAAGTACTATATAGCTTGAAGGCTTTAAGTACAGCCCACGTACTTTGTATTTATATTGAACAGTAATGGTAAATCAAGATGATAACATCAAGTGATTTTACTTTACATAAACTGTTGAAGATGAGTTCATCTTCAATTGAGTGTAGGTATTGTATTATTAATTACTTAATTAAAACAAAGGTAATATAATAAGAAGATCTTGAAATGAATATACCTACGGGACAAGCAGGTGGCGTGCCTAGGGGCCAACAATACGACAAGCCCTAAAGGCGATTACAGGAGCTAAATTAGCAACTCTATTTGTGGTGGTTCAAACTTCGTTTGAAATACTGTTAGAATAAAGTTTTAATCAGTTTGCACTACAATGTGGTTGTTACGTCAATCACTGCGGCCGAATAGTGCGAAATTAGTGTTATTTGCGATTTGCAAAAAATCTGTTGATTTGACTAAAAAAGTAAAACACTTTGATGCTAAATGTTGCTTGTAGAATTATTTGCCAAAAAATCAGAATAATCGCATGTATTTTAGTATGGTTTTTACTCGTTAAAAAAAATTTTTAGAGATAAGTTCGTATTTTTTTTTATCATATAAAATTTGTTGTATTATGTTTTCAAAACACTATCGTACTAGTATATTATCCTGAAGAATATCGTATATTTTTCTGGTTTTGTTTATTGCAGTGAATCATATGCTATTTTGCATTATAAAACTCGCGTTTAGCTCCTGTAGTCGCCTTAAGGCAAGCAGATTGCTTAGAAACTCCCCCATCATGAAGATTATTTAGGTTATAAGGGCAAGCTAAGCTTGTAAGCATGTATGAAAGTACGCCTTTAGCAGCTTAAATATTCAAGTGGTAAAAGTATATAAGGTCTATCATTCATACATGAAATCTCTTTAATCTAAATAAAGGGTAATCGCGAAAAAACAATTAGCTGTTCCCTACAATTCGTATAATTCGTCATGTTCAATGTATGGATCAGGTGACTTTTTTTGCGATTCAGGGTTCGGTGCCATTGTAAAAGTTGTTCATAATGATGAGTACAATAACCACTCAAGAGATTTCGTGTATGAATAGATATACCTTATATATACCTATCCTTACTCGATTTTTGCCATGCCATTTTGTAAAACGCCATTTTGCCAAGTATGGTGACAACCGCACAGTCTTCAAGCTATTAGTTGCTAGCCTGTAGTTTCACTCGTGTCTTCGGGCTTAAGTAAGGTTCTATGTCAGTCTTTATGTTAAAAGCTACACGTTCTAGACCCATGGCCTACAATGGGGTAATGTGTAGAGTCGCGAATATTTTATCTGTGATGACAGAACTATGTCTGTACACAAGATACAGAAAAAAACCCGGCCAAGAGCGAGTCGGACTCGCGCACCGAGAGTTCCGTACAAACTTTTTAAAAGACAAAATTATTTTTGCTGTTCGATCCCATGAAACGGCTATTGCACCAATCGCAAATAATAAGTTTGTAATAGTAAAATCGCTTTTTGTTTGTTATTAAACTACATATTTACGGTTTTCAGATTTTCCCTTTACATTTGCTGTTAAGACATTGCTCGCCAAATTTCGTGATTCTAGGTCAACGGGAAGTACCATATAGGTTTTCGACTTACATACTACATACTTACGGTACGATACTTCCGGTTGACCTAGAATTGACAATTTTGGTTAAAAACAAGGTCTTACTGCGCAAGTTAAGGGAAAATTCCGAAAAATTATAATGCAACGCATTTTCTTCTAACATTCGATATCATTCTTCACACAATCCATCCATCTTTTCTTTGGTGTTCCTCTCCCTCACCTTCCATAAACTATAATAAAAATAAAATAAATTAAATAATATCTTTATTTTCAGACTAGAGATCTATAACAAAAATAAACAAATTTGGCACTTACTAATTATAACACGTTAAACAATACAACTATATAACATAATAATATCTGGATATCCATCACTTTTTTAGTAACAATTCATGACAATATGGTATAGCTAAATAAGGACTGGTCTAGACTCGGGACTGGTGGGTCGAGAGCAGCGGTGGCCCAGTGGTGGCGGCCCGACTTACGAACAGTAAGCCGTGGGTTCGAACTCAGACAGGCGCATTACTTTGTGTAATTTATTTCATCATCACTGCTCTCAAAACGGTGAAGGAAAACATCGTGAGGAAACCGGCATGTCCTAGAACTAAAAAAATCGAAGATATGTGACATCTACCAACCCGCACTGGGCCCGTGTGGTGGATTATAGCCCATTCCCTCTCATAAGAGGCCTGTGTCCCAGCAGTGTGGGAACATTAATAGGCTGATGATGAAATAAGGAATCCATAACAGACACCACTTTTTGGCCTCACTAAGAACACTCAAAACAATTTCAATAACTTCTAAGCTAAACTCAAGCAACGCCAGATCTCCTCACGAGCACACAGAACGCGATATAATTGCGATTGCGCACGAGTGGCATCGCTTCGCCGTAATTTATAACAATTAAACAATACCCCCAGCACTAATCAGTTCCATTAGTTAGGTGTAAGGTTACCAGGCCTCTAGACAGCTGTGCAGCTGAGCTAGGGTTAACGAAAACGTTTAAGGGGACTACAGGAGCTAAACGCGAGTTTTATAATGCAAAAAAGCATATGATTCACAGCAATAAACAAAACCAGAAAAATATATGATATTCTTCAGGATATATACTAGTATGATAGTGTTTTAAAAACATAAAACAACAAATTTTTCTCGATAAAAAAAATCACGAACTTATCTTTATTTCTTTTAACGAGTAAAACCATACTAAATAAAATACATGCGATCATTCTGATTTTTTGGCAAATAATTCTACAAGCAACATATTAGCATGATAGTGTTTTTTTTTTTTTAGTCCAATCAACAGATTTTTTGTAAATCGCAAAAAACCACTCATTTCGCACTATTCAGCCCGCCAGTGACTGACGTAACAACCACTTGTAGTGCAAGCTGATTAGAACTTTATTCTAACAGTATTTCAAACGAAGTTTCAACCACCACAAATAGAGTTGCTAATTTAGCTCCTGTAGTCGCCTTAAGAAGGTGTTTAATTTGTAGACTGCTGAGCATGAGGTTCTTGGTTTGATTTCCAGGTCGGCCAAAGTGTTATTGAGTTTTCCATCAGTATTTTTTCAGACATTGAGTTTGGATGTGTGGTTTTGCCGGTTTTTTAGCAACAAGCCTAAGTACACCTCTGCCTAGCTCGTCGGGGATTACAGGCGTGATGTTATGTATGTAAAGAACACCCTATTTTTTTTTTCGCTCTGGGCGGAGCAGGAGGGGTGTCAGACTTTTACTGACTAAAACTCATCCATGTTCCTTCCTCGCCCTTTGTGTTCCGGGGCCACGGTATCTCTTTCGAACAGTCCCGCAACCCCGGCAGGTATCGGTCCTTACGGACCCCTTCCTTTTTGCTGACTCTGTATGAGGCGCGCGTGGAACACTCCTGCGCCGTCGACACGGCCTGTCGTCATGAGACGGACGGACGGCGAGCTAGCCCATAGCCCACCGTCCACAGGCCCGCGCCTACGGTGGCCCCCGACGCCCGGGGCGTCTCCCGCGGCGGCATGTAAAGAACACCCCCAGCACTAATCAGTTCCATGTGCAGCTGAACTAGGGTTAATGAAAACGTTTAATAAGGTGTTCACGATAGTATTTTGTAGACCAATTCTACACAGATGAACTCGATCAGCACATTTAAACCGGGTTCACATTAGTGCCTTAATAGTGTCAATATTCCGTAGCAATGATGGTACTGCCATTGAATTAAAATTCGCTTCGAGAGTACTTTGCACCCAAAACTCAGATCAATATTTTGATTATAAAACATGTAAACGCTGTAAAAACTATCAATTGGTGCAATCCGGCGAAACGTCGTGCTTATAAAGGTAAAATTCGTGAAAATACCCGGTTTACATGTTTTATAAGTAATGTGTTCTGATCGTGAAAGTTTAAAAAAGACAATATTTCGATATTAACATTTTCTAATCTTGCAACCCTATTAAATTGCGCGGGCGCGTCGAAAGACGATAACTTATTGTTTCGAATATCAATAGTTCACGTTTGTAATGCTTTGTATAATTTGCGACTCGTAACGTTGTTGCTTTTGTTAGATTAGCTTTACTATTGTTATGTTCTCGCCTCGTTATCTATAATTAAATTAATTTAATTGTACAACGGTGATTTTGCGTGGAACTAGGAAATGGAATATGGTATGAGATGATGGGGTTTGGTATTTTGAGAAAACGGCGTTATTTGAAGAGAAGGAAGATTTATTTTTCATCGTGATCATCTTCACCCAATTTTACTTTTCACGGATTTAGCTTTTTGCTTGTGTCAATCTCCTGATTTATATTTATTTATTTAAACTTCATGTACAAGAGTAGGACAGGGATAGGGGGACTTAATGCCACAAGGAATTCTCTACCAGAACCTTAAATATTTCCACCTATTCCCTTCCTTCCACCTATTCCTATATATATATACATTCAGTCAAAAAAGTATCGGGAATGGATGATTTGTTTATGGTTCCAAATTCAAATTTTTGTTTTTTTGTAGTTGTTACATTGGCACAACTGTTTTCCATTTTGGCGCGGAGTTTGAGTTGCATCTGTTATTTATATTAAATACAGTGCTGGTTTTAGTAATATCATATACCTATAGTGTGTATTGCGAATTTCATAATGGACAAAAATATCGAACAAAGAGTTTGTCTTAAATTTTGCATCGCCAATGGAATTTCGTGTTCGGAGTCACTGAAAATGTTACAGAAGGCTTACGGTGAATCGACTTTATCAAAAACTCGTGCTTATGAGTGGTTCAAAGCGTTCAAAAGCGGTCGAGATGTGATGGAAGATTTGCCTCGCTCTGGTAGGCCGTCAACGTCTGCAACTGAAGTTAACATCGCAAAAGTGAAGAAAATAGTGACTGAAAATCCCCATTCAACTCTGAGAGAGATAGCCGCCGAACTTTCTATATCTCACGAGTCGATCCGTACCATTTTAACTAATCATTTGGGTATGAAACATGTTGCTGCTCGGCTAGTCCCAAAAGATCTGAATTTTCTCCAAAAACTCAATCGCATGAAAGTCGCTGAGGACATGCTAGAACGAGTCAGTTCGGACCCAACATTCATGAAACGCATTGTTACTGGTGACGAGACGTGGGTTTACGAGTTTGACATGCAAACTAGTCAACAAGCTTCGGAGTGGCGCCTTCCAACTGAACCAAAACCGAAAAAACCACGCCAAAGTCGATCAAAAGTCAAAGTCATGTTGACTGTTTTCTTTGACTATCGCGGTGTTGTGCACTCTGAATTCTTACCGGAAGGTCTAACGGTAAATAAAGAAAAATAAAGAATATTATTTGAGCGTTATGCGGCGTTTAAGAGAGCAAATTCGACGAAAAAGGCCAGATTTGTGGAAAGAAAATTCTTGGATTTTGCACCACGACAATGCGCCTTCGCACAAGGCTATCATTGTGAACGAATTTTTGACCAAACATTCAACAAATACCATCCAGCAACCACCATATTCACCAGATATGGCTCCTGCTGACTTTTTCTTTTTCCTAAACTCAAATTACCACTTCGTGGCACCCGTTTTCAATCGATAGAAGACATAAAGGAGAATTCGCGGCGAGAACTCAATTCCGGAAGCAGCGTTTAAAAAATGTTTTGATGAATAGATTATTCGTTGGCGCAAGTGTATCGTTTCTAAAGGAGCATACTTTGAAGGTGATAAAATAAATTTGGATGAATAACAGACATTTTGTGTATTATTGATCTTTTCCCGGTACTTTCTTGACAGACTAGTATATTCCCTTTAACCTGTAAGGCCGCAGCCGTGCCCGATCGGGCACGGTGCATTGTTATTTTAATTGTGTCTGTAATTGCGCGTACCGAAGAGGTACATAAAAGAAATGAATAATTTCGACAGCTTTTGAGTTTTAAATCAAATCAAATCAAATCATCTTTATTTGTGAACACAGGTATTGTAATAAAGGTCTTATTCATACATTTTAGTTCGCTCTATGTCCTACCAATGAAATTGGTGTACAAATATTGTTTTTATTTTAAGTAATAAGTCTGGATTTATACAATACAAAGTCAGGTTCGAGTAAATAATGAGAATTCAATGTATTATTAATCATTAATGAATCAATTATAATTTATTTTTCATGCATGTCAACGATATAATTATTATTTAGAAAGCTATTAATGTCAAATTTTGTAAAAATGAAAATAATGTCCATTAGATGTACCTATTACTAATAAATAAATTATAATAAGGGCTGGTAATGTCATATTTTATCATTTAAAAATTCTTTTGCTCTTTTACTCACAGTTAAAGTTTTTTCTTATATTTCCATGGTTTTGCTAATAAGCAGTGTGAAGCGTGGGAATATGGAACCCTAATAGGTTTGAACAAAATTCACCAACACTTTCATAAAAAATAATTTATTAAATATAGGTCGCGGATCACTAAAGCCCGTCATAGGTTTTTTTCGACATATGGAGGTAGGCGCGTCAAGTACTGCCCTGGCTTGTGCGTAGCTGTATGGACGCTGGAGCCGAGGAGCAGGATGCAGGACCCGCAGGGTAGGTGGTAGCGTGCCGGATGCCCGATGCCCGTAGAGGCGTCGTTGGATGTCGGATGCCGGATGCCGGTGGAAGCGACTCGTCAGATGCGAGTGTCGGCACCAGGTGACGCGGCAACGGCACACACGGGTTAAACCCGGTGAAGGAATATCCCGAACTTTGGTCCCTGGAATTTATGTCCAGTGGTAAGCATAGGGTTCTCTGCTTATCCTCTCCTGACGGTGACCACAGCAGCGTAAGCGTAAGCGTAGGGATGGGTACTATTGCGCTTAGGGCGTATGTGTGTAGAGGTCACCTTCAGAAGCGGAGTTTACAGAGAAAAAAAGAAAAGAGAAAAAAAAGGTGTGAAGCACTTTTAAATTAATATTTACATACATGAACATTGATGTAGCAATTAAGGTTTGAGTACAATAGTTGAAATAGTAGCTAAAATGATGTCTATGAAAAAGATGATGAAATAATTTTGCACATCATTGACCTTGACATGACATTTAGAAACAAGCACTGCGTGAATTTGTCAACACTTAGCCACTTACCCGATATGGGGAATTACACACTGAAGTTATGGTTCCTTTATAGAACTTTTCAAAAAGTAAAATTATTAAAAAAGTTTTGGAAATTATCAGTAGTCCAATCAAAAGTCTAATTCGCGAGGCTGCGCATATGTCGTCTAATATGTGTGTAGACTGACCGCGCGTAGATGACGACTGGCCTCTGCAGGTATTGGTCGACGCTCGCGGCGCGCGTTGAATGATGGAGTGGGAAAAAAACTGGTTTTAAGAACGCGAGCGAGTGAGACAAAAGTACAGCCGCGATCAGGTGATTTGGTCGGCTGGAAAACGATATTAAAATGACTTCTGTTTTATTTGTTTACGTTTTATCAATTATGAACTAACAACGTTACAAGTGATAGCCTAGTGGTGTGACCGTCGGACTGCCAAGCCATAGGTCTCGAGTTCGAACCCAAGACCTCTGATTTTTCGGATTCATGTGCGTATTGTATAATTATCACTTGCTTCGGTGAAGAAAAACATCGTGAGGAAACCAGCATGCCTGTTAGATATTTCTCGACGGCATGTTAAGCCAAGTCAGAGGCCCATGGGTGGCTCTGATACCAGGTTAGTCACTAACCACACGAAAATAGAAAGAAGATGGTTTTGCTACTATTTCTTGACAGCACACATAAGGGATGAACGCGGAGTACGGCGTGTCTGATTTTTATGCTCTTATGCGGACACGAATAGCATCACTGATGCGGCGTGTAAGCGGTAGCTCTAACAGCTTGGTGGCTATCATGGCCGACAGAATAGATAGTCCAATGATGTGGCACTGGATGACCACTCATCGAGCGTCTTATAAATATTTAAATAAGATCCATAACTATCATTTAATTTTATGTATGTTTTTGTGTCTTTTGTGTTTTTGTGTCTTTTGTTTTTTTGTGTCTTTTCATTTTATGTTTTGTGATTTTTTTCTTTTTTGTGTGTTTTATGTGTGTGTATATGGACTTTTGGTCTGAAATAAATTTTATTATTATTATTATATAATCGAAACTTAAAGCTACACACATTCTCATCATAATGAAAGCTTTTATGTTCCAAATCGGACCGACAACCCAACTCTTCTGCACTAAATCATCAGGTTATGATAATATATCGCTTAAACCGGAAAATTACAGTTTAAATCACCGACATGGCCAAATCGGCGATTTGGAGCCACGAAGTGTTTTTGATGCGATGTAAATTAGATACCTATCATGTATAATTCATGCCGAGAAATGGGAAGAGGTGGGCCAGATGTAATCTTACTACACTCTAACGGTCACACACTCTAGTTAATTAATAAAAAAACTGATCGTAATAATAAATATCCCACGCAAAACATGAAATATCTCAACGACGATTTCTATTTGTTATTTATATAGACGGGTTTCGAAAAGGTTAAGCTTGTTATTTTAAAGAGTCGACAAAGAAAAACTGCTTTATGAGTACGCTTGTTAATAGCGCAAAAACTGTTGCGGCGACAACTTTAATCTTAGTTTTAAACTCGCTTAAATATCGTGGAAGGTGCGCTCGGAATCCTAGAGTGCGCAGGGCTGGACCAAGGCTGCACAGTATGGTGCAATCGCCCGCCGCGACGCTCAATTATACTTTTATTCATACATTTTTTACACCCAGAAATGTGTAATTCTATTTATATCTTACCGTTTTCTCCATAGTATGTACTCAAAAGGGTAATGACAATAAACGTTGAGAGCTTTGTACCCGTAACATCTGTGACATTGTTGCACCTAATTGCATGCTCTGCGTGCCTGCGGTTCTAGTTTCATAGATGTGGTCGCTCTCTGGTCAAGTAAAATGTAGTTCACACTGGGAAATAAATAGCTCGGAGAATGTAACAATGCAATGACATGTTGTGTTGTTGCTAACCGAGCGAAAAAATATTTTCACAGTGTGCCTCTTTACTAAGATTTATTAAGCGGAACCGTAGTTCATTATAGAAGCTAAGTGAGTACATCCCTGTACACGGAATGTCGGTCGAAATCCTAAAAATGCCGGAGCATCGTCTCACTAGCGTCTGACGCCGACATCTACTGATTTTATGGACTCTAATTACACCATAAAATTGAATGACGTCCAACAAACTTGGCAGAAAAGGTGTGAGAGCTGCTAATTGCGTATCAGACTGTGCATGTAAACACCAATAATGGTAGCACAACTAGTCGAGGAATCGACGAAGAAATATTATTAGTTTTTTTAATGAAATGATTAATTTTTATTGACGGAATGCGGGACTGGTTGAATTCCTCCCTGTGCTTATTTTTTATGATCCTGTGATGGTACCTCAGTAATTAGTTGGAGTTCACCAATTTGTGTAATTACGTATCTACCTACATCTGACTAATCAAGGTTTAATATGGCCGGTCATTTGGCGCGGTAGGTACTTTCTCTCTCCTCTTCATTAATTTTTATTTCTGTAAAATATTCAGTTAGTTAAAATAGTTTCGTTCGCAAGGAGGTATTTTAATTGTTAACGGTTTCTTCTTTTAAAAAATATGAAAACCACGTTCCTACAATTCTGTGGTTAATTTAAAGAGAGCTTGAATTTTTAAGTAAATGATATTAATAATATTAATTTAAAAACGGACTACCTACATAACCATCTGAAATCTAAATTTTGAGATGTTTATAATTGGATTTTTCAGCCTATCATGCATGACGTTAGTAACAGCATCATCTATAAGAGAGCACAAAATACATCAATCAATTTATTTATTTTTCTATCAGGCAATGATGGTTCAGAATATGACTAAGAATGTGCAGGAAGTACAGGTATGCGATAGAAAAGAAGCTAATTTAAGATCTGACTGGATAAATAGTTGAAAAGGAAATGCTTATCCAGTGAATCAATCTTTCAATAACTTAATGAGATCAATATTGAAAGTGTGTAATCTTAAAATAATTTAAATGACCATAGCTGTTGTAATAGGCTAGTTTCCACCATCAATAAATTGCAAATCTATTTAGTCCGTCAGTTAGAGTATTGGAAAATAATGGACACGTATTTTTTTGTTTTTGTAAATCAATATTTACAAAGATAAAACGCATCAAAACTCGAGAGTCATCGTGACGTCACAACGCACAAAAAAATAGCACGGCGTGACGTATTGAGAATTTTAAAAGTGTCGTATCTTCGTCAATTTTGGTTCACGTAACAAAATAAAAAATACGTGTCAAATATTTTTTGATAATCTAACTGACGGACTAATTAGATTTTTTCAGGACACAAGCCTATTGTGCCTATTCTTTCATGTTAACAAGCTACGAGATAGAAAACACAGTCCTCCTTTTGGGGTTTGCCGGAGTCGGGTAAAGCGGTACGGAAAAAAGCCGTGTGATTTTGCGTTGTTTTATTGATTGGACTTGTAAATCCGAGTTGATCTTATTTGTTATCGACAATTTGGTTGCGATCCGTGATTTGTTGGACCTTGGAACCCGGTCGTTTGAGTAAAATACTGGGTTATTTTGATGCATTTGAACAATAACGCCGAATGTGGTTAGATTTACATAACACGCGAACCTTGATAAATGTAGCTGCATAAATAATCTGGTGCGAACTTGGGCTACATCCCGGCCGGTAACACGCTGTGACAACCTGCGTCTCTTGTGACCGACGTCTACACCATTTGACAACATTATTCAATCATTTACACTGACACACATACAAGACGTGATCTGAGAACAGGTCGACGCTGCTGTCTCGCACCATCAGGCTTGGGTAAGTTGATTCTTCATTGTTTGTAGGCAATTTTAAAGTTTTGGGCTCCGCGGGACCGCGGACAGTTCAGTCACCCAGATAGTTGCCCTGGTGTGGCTCCGAACATTTTTGCCCAGGAGTTGAGGAATGCTGGTATGATCAGAATTTTGACAAATTTGGGTTTTCTGTACAAGAGCACACAGCATAACTGTGCACAGTTATGAATGATCACTAATTCATAAATGATGTAAAACACCTCTTGACGAAGCCGAAAGGCACTTGTTCTCCTCGTCATTAAAATGACGAGGAGAACAAGTGCCTTTCGGCACTAGATCGTATACGATCATTTTTTTGTTCTACACCATACCATCCTTCTAGTTACGGAGATATTGGGGGTCAAAGTTACAACAATTTTTGACAAGTTTTTTTTTTAATACAAGTTTTTAATGTAAGATTTTTACTTTAAACACCTCCCCGTACTATTCAATCCATCCATCAGCACAATGTTTTGAGTACGTTACATTGTGTTTTACCACAAAATATGATTTTTGACCCCAAAAAAAAAGTGGTTTCCCAGTAATAATTTTTGCGTAAAGTTACTTAGTTTGATGTACAGAATGCTTGGTTGACGGCTTCGTGATGAGGTCTTTTACACCCTATATGTTACTTAGCAAGTTTTAAAAGTTATTTTCCGAGACTGTAATTTTATTTTGTTATGAACGTGGTATTTTGGAACTATACATTTATGAAATGGGGGCTATATCAATGTTGTAATCAACATTTCACGAGAAATTCCTTTTGAAATTTGCTTCAAGTGTATGACTGTACAGTGTCTGTATCGTACTAGATCCCAATAAGTAGTGTTGGGAACCGTTGCATCAGGTAAGTCATCGGTAAGTTTCTTCTCTCTCCAATCGATGACTCAGAATTTGTTCGATAAGTTTGTAGAGACCTGGAGAGTTCAGTCGTTTGCATCATACAAGTTCTGGAGAGTGCAATAGGGTATGTAGTGTTCACTATCACTACTTAATCACTATCACTGGCTCACTACTACACGCAGGCAAGGGCTCAAGCGTACATCCTACTCTCACGGTGTCTGTCGTTAGACTAACCGATTGACAGCGATCCCCTCCCTCGTGTACATGAGACAATGTATTATATCTATTGAATAGATACAAACACTACAGGGTATATGGATGATCTTTTTTTATCACTCTAAACAAAGCGTATTTAACATCAGAAATAGCAAAGTGAAATTATTTTTCTTATCTATCTATAAAAATACTATAGGCATTTAAAACTGCTGATTAGACAGTGAGATCCGATGCAGCGAATGACGTCATTCGCTGCATCGACGTACAAAATCCATACTAAATTCCGTTTATTTAGAAAGAGGTAGAAACAAAAGTTTAAATAGTTATAACTTTTGTGTTGTTTGGCCAATTTATGTCTTGTTTTAGTTTTTTGTCATTATTTTTATAGTAATTAATATTACGTATCAAAAAAAAAAAATGCTCATTCCCTATTAGTGCTCTCTAGAACGTGCTTTGCTTCCTACTTGTCACACTGTTAATCATAAAAAAAAAACAACCCAACAGAACTGTCTTGCTGTCTGTACCCACATGTTTTTCATTGAGACCAATATCTAACAAAGTAAAACTAATGAAGTAATTACATCAATTGTCACGGCCATCAAATTTAATGTCAGCAGCCATGGCGTCTGGAGAAACCGGAAACGACGTCATCCTTTTTGAATGGCCGAACTTAGCCGAACATGATCGTGAGAATGTTTGAATTTAGAATCTTCAGATTTTCTTTTTTTTCGACGTGTGTGGCCAAGTTAATTTTTATAATTGGGCGGAGAATCAGTGTTGTTTGCTTTATTTTTTAAATATTTTTAGGATCAAAAGTTATTGTGAAACTGTAGAAGGAAAGACGACACAGAAAAATGGACAGCTTTTTTGAAAACTTCAATTTTTAGTCGATAGTAGGCAAGCAGTTCAAAACTAGATTTTGTAATCGAAAGATATCTTGATAATTCCTCAATTGAGAATGTTGAGCACGATATAAAGCCGTTCCGCTCCAAATTAAATTTTCCCAAAGTTTAACGAAAAAAATATCGATAAAATTGAGCCTCTAAATTGCATGCACTACGAGTTTCACCTACTATCAATCAATAGGCCCTAAAAACAAAAAAAACAATCGAATTCAAATCTCACAAAATTGCAAGTCATCCGCAGCCCTACTATTTGCACACAACTCGCTGTTGTTTCACCCGCGTGAGTCGTGACCCGTGTTTCTCCGATGAAGTCATAATTTATATAATGCATTGGAAATTGTTTCTCGCGTCAGATAACCGTGGTGCACCTACTAATCGGTTACGGTGCGCCCGGAGCGTCCGCAAAAAGATTTATGGGAACGGGAATCGAGAATCGAGATCTCGTTTGCGCTGAATCGATTTCGTCTTATAATAAGTGTGGAACAGTTGAAAGATGAATGGGGAAGTGAACGACTCGTGATCGAATCGAGCGAACGTAAGCGAATTGTAAATTAAATATTGATTATTTTTTTATGGAACTGTTTTGCGGCGTGATGTGAATAGAAGCTAGTCGGAGAAATGCTAGTTATGCTAGTGTAATCAGAATTTAATGATTTAGGTGTTAGCTTCCATGTCTTTTATGGAATTTTCCTGCAAAGCTACTTTGAAGGTGATAAGTTTTTATGAACACGTCGATTACAAGAACTTAGAAATAAATAAGTCCTCAACTACTGCAGTAGTTTTTTGATCGTGTTCGATGTACAATTTTATTTTAAATTTCGCGATGCGGTTTTGCTCATACTGAATAAAATATGCTCTCATCTATACTAATATTATAAAGAGGAAAGATTTGTGTTTTTTTATGTGACGAATAAACGTAAAAACTACTTGACCAATTTGAAAAATTCTTTCAGTAATGTATAGCTACATTATCAGCGAGTAACATAGGCTATATTTTATTCCCGTACTCCCACGGGAATAGAAACTACGCGGGTGAAACCGCGTGACGTACGCTAGTTTTTAATATTTAAATTAATATTCACAACATCAAACAGTGTGCGATTAAATCCCGTAATTATATAAATAAACTCGTATTCAATTAAAATAATGTACACAACGTGACCCATATCAGTTTTGCGCTAAAATAACCGAAGCTTCGAGCGATCAATTATTTTGTAGTAAATTAACTTCCAACCACTCCCGACAGAGTTTATTGATAAACTACGTGAGTTAATTACATAAAGATTTTACCATAAAAATGTAATATTTACAAGGAGCGAGCAATCGATCGGAATGAAGCTATAAATTATTGTAATACCTTTGAAAATAATTTTCTGTACGCTTTTGATTTTTTTTCTTTGATAAGGATCGTACAGGGCCGGACTGCATGTTAAATAGCATTGCAATAAACGTAACGTCGAAATAATTTACATATTACATTGTGTCTTCATATTTAAATATCAATTACTTGTTCAGAATACTGACGAGTGGTTGTCAGGGTGCTTTGTGCCAAATTGTTCTGCTGAATCATCACTATCATCTGCCTGATTTTCCCAAAATATTTTAGCTGAATACAAATATTTAACATGAAGCGTCTGCCTGACTTCCATAAGCCAGTTACTGGGTCATACACAAACTAACACGACCGAGTATGGTAGTCTGTAGTATGGTAGTCTATAGTATGGTAGTCTGTAGTATGGTATTCTGTAGTATGGTAGTCTGTAGTATGGTAGTCTGTAGTATGGTAGTCTGTAGTATTGTAGTCAGTAGTATGTAGTATGGTAGTCTTACCAAGGGGTATCAAGGGGTTGTTGTAGACTTTTAAGGCTTCTGACTACATACCCGTAACGACTGTCATCATCATCTGCCTAGTCTTTTCCCAACTATGTTGGGATCGGCTTCCAGTCTAACCGGATGCAGCTGAATACCAGAATTTCACATTGAGCGACTGCCTATATCTAACCTCTACAACCCAGTTAGTAATACGATACCCCTTGGTAAGACTGGTTGTCAGACTTTTCGGGCCACTGACTACCCGTAACGACTAGCGACTGTCAAAGATCCACTAAAGGCAACCGGGTCCAACTGCTTAACGTGCTTTCCGAGGCACTGGAAATGACAGACGGGACCAACGCCTTAATATTTTTCCGAGGCACGAAGGAAACTCGGTATATTATAACAGATGGTCACCCATCCACAGATTGACTTCTTTAAGCATAAATTAACCTCGAAGATCGACTTGCACAGCTTTTAATATTTAGCCAATATGTTCTGCTAAATGATTTTTGTATACTTTTTATGCAACGAAGATTGTTTGATTGACAGTTGTGAGTGAAACCGCGTGTCATTGTAAGTTATTGTGATTTATGCTAAGCATTATATTCATGTATTTATGAAGTGCATTTACATGCTGATATGGGAAGAAAAACATGGAGTATCAGTTTATTGTTTTGTCACGCAAGCACCTACATGAATCTTTACGATGCATGATTAAGTAGACAATTATAAAATAGCTTTGTTTTGAATTAAATCTTTGTCTCACTTATGTAGCCGTCCGTTAATTAATAGTTACTTTTAAAGATTTTTCAAACAGAGACGATTTTCGTATGAAGGGTAACAAAAATTTGCTCTAAAATGTGTGGTGTATGTCTTTTCAACTAATACTTATGTGGAATCTGAATTTAGCAAATCAAATTGAACTCGATCAGCATCTAAACAGCAAATATAAAAAAAAAGTGTTGTGACGTTCCACTGACCACGTTCAGTTTTTGGTGAAATTGGCCCTTAGACTTTCATTATTAGAAGAGACATTAATAGAAGAGACTTCTCGAAGCCGTCACCCAAATATTTTGTACTGTACATCCAATTAAGTATCTCGACGCAAAAATTATTGAGCTGCTGGGAAACGATTTTTTTTGTTGGGTTGAATAATGTCCACTGAAGCAGAGCGAGGTTGCGGAGCGGAGAAACGGTGAAATATGAACCAATAGGATCGCATCAAATCTCAGCTATGCTCTTGAATGCAATCCTATTGGTTAATATTTCTCCGTTTCTCCGCTCCGCAGCCTCGCTCCGCTTCAGTGGACAGGCAGCCTTACGGTAGGACTCAAAGTAACAGACTCAAAACATTGTGCTGATGGATGCAAATAGTAACTACCTTTACTATTACCTTTTAAGAAATGTATTCAGACTCCGCCCCTGCCCTCCATCGTGCTCGCTCCAGGGAGGTCTGCACCTCATGAGAACATCTCGATCGCATCTCACGTTTAATAACCAACAATGTTGCCACACTAAAATTTTCATTACCCAATGAAAGTGCAAATTCAAACTGAATTGCGCTACGCCTGACGTTTATGGGGAATCTGACTTCTTTAAAATAAAATACTGAAGTGTGGGATGGTTTTATGTGTCGTCTTGGCTTATTTTAGTGTTTCAGTTTTTTATGGTAACTACTTACGGCCATTTTCAATAACTTACTAACAGGTAACGTAAGGTTGCTATCTCTGTTTGACATTTAGCTTACGGACCGTTAGAAATAAAACGTCTCATAAAAGCTTTCTTTGTTTTTACTATGAATCACAATCCTCCGAGTGACGCGGATAGGATATTCCAAGGTAACTTTGTTTGTAGAAACACCGATAGCTACGAGAGATAGGCACTTTAACTAACCGTCATACGTAAGTACAGTTAGCGTTAATAAGTTCAGAGGCACGCTAAGGATTGTATTGCTGTGAACGCACGGTCGAGCGTCCGTGCGTCTGTATGTGTAAGTGGTCTCAATACAGTACGCACACCACAGCCACAGAGCTCGCCCAATCGCATGTCGCGCGTCACGCTCCACGAAACATAAGAATATATTTCCGTTTCTTTTATTATACACGCAGCAAACCTTATTTGTGTAGCGACCTGTTCTTACCATTGGATAGCTAAAATTCACTTCTATTTACCATGTGTTGATAGCTGTTGGGGTAATCAGTAGGATTCCCGATCAAAGAGATCCGAGTTCGAATCCTGTTAACAACGTGGGGTTTTTGTTTCTTGGTAACATTAGTTATTGGTTAATTATTTATTTTTTATAAGAATAAGTTAAATATTAGTAAAAAAAATATAGTATTATTATTTAACTATTTATTTATTATTTTAGCTGTTCGGTGTTGGAAGGTG
The DNA here is from genome assembly GCA_905147715.2 of Xestia xanthographa. Classification (NCBI taxonomy): domain Eukaryota; kingdom Metazoa; phylum Arthropoda; class Insecta; order Lepidoptera; family Noctuidae; genus Xestia; species Xestia xanthographa. Next base: position 6,490,294 of record LR990663.1, on the reverse strand, counting down.
GAAATAAAAAAGTCGTGGTGAATGATAACAAGAATGTTTATTCGTTTTATTTATTTATAAAATTAACAAACTTTCATGATAATTGTAACGTCACATTCCTACCTAGATGTAAAAAAGTTCTCTTGTAACCGATCATAAGATTTTTTATTGTATACGGTATACCCACTTACTTTCAATTCATAATAACATACTTAAGTAACAAGGAAAGGATATTCTAATCACACAAATATAACATACAGTTGATACCCACTTATTATAGGTATCGGTAATCAGCAGAGTTTATTGAAAACTAATATAAATCATTTAGACTTTATGAATATATTTTTTTGTGACGTCACAATAAATGTAACTCGTATTGAGGTTATAGTTTAAGTGTTCATTTTCCCGAAGAAAAGAAGATTGAAACTAAACCTCAATTTAAGATCATTATTATAATTACGGATAAGTTAATATTCACTAAATATTTTGTTACACATCTAATTAAAACTAAAGCATCTAGGGATTAATTTTGTAGCATGACACCTTCTAATACTTCTACATAATTAAGTAGAACTGTTGGCGCGTGGAGGAATAAAAGCCAGTTCTCCTGGCCCTGCTGCACTTATCCATCCCCACATGATCCCCACATATTAACCATAGTTCGACATGAGTCTGTATTAGGGATTATGTTTTTGTCAGACCAGCAGAGTGTTATTCTTGCGCCATAAATGAAGCCTACCCTTTTGACTTTATTTAAAAAGTCAGTTTTTTGAGTCTTCTCATGGTAGTATTCCAGTAAAAATCTAAATAATCCCGTGCGAAACGTAATCGTTCTTCTATAACTCTTTCTGTCAAGAAGGGCTTCTTAGCTGGTCTTCGTGATACAAGCCTTCAGCGTGGAGGGCACGGCGATGAGGTGTCAAATAATTCCACAAAGTGTCTCGTAGGTGTGAAACCATTTGTTTCTTATTCACCAACCATATACATATTATGTCGTCGCTGCGCATCGATAATAAGCGACGGCTTTTCGGACTTCGGACGAAACGTGGTTTTTTTTTATTGTTTTGGGTTCTTGTTAAAAGAGCATTACATAATGAAAATGTAAGTGAAGGGTTTAAAAACCATGTCCATTTTGAAATTACTTTTTAAACCGTCTTCTTTCTTTACTATGTCATAGTCAAAACTGTTCATTAGTCAAAACTATTAAGGATTCGAAGGGATAATAATCATGAAAATAGATTAGATTATTATCAATGATAAATTATCATTTGAAACACTGAAATAATTTACAAAAGGTAATGTGCCTGTCTGGTTTCGACTACGTTACCACAGTTACGTTAGCAGAACATAATGGGTAAATATTAAAAGCTGTGCCAGTCTATCTTCGAGGTTATTAATACTGCTCCTCACCTTACCACGTGTGCCCTAAATGATGAATGAAAATTGAAAATGTCCTACTTCAATAGGTTCTAAAATAAATAAACTGACATTCATATTAATTTACGACAGAAACAATTATGTTTTCATTAACATAAACATCAGAATACAATCTTCATTCGACCATGATGTGTATTGGGAGTGGCTACATCTAGGCACCCAGTAATTATAACCAGTCGAATAAACACAGATCTTGTCGTGAACTTAGTAATTAAAGCAAATGTTTGATACAATTCAATTAACTGGTAAAGGTGGGCTAGTTTATTATTTTTGAATGAATTAAGAGCGTCTGGCGTTCAAATCAGAGATGGTCAACCTTTCCTTTTTCGTGATCACGATGTTTTGCAGGAATGATGTCCTTTCAAGTAGAAATGTTCGGTAACAGATAACAATCATTATTTTCTCTAACACTTCTGCCTAGTTTAGTGTCAGTGAAACAAAAAAAAAATCTAAAAGTGAGTGAAAAGATGAGTACCTAATCGCAGTTTTAAGGATTTTTTTTGTTGAAATTACAGTAGAAGACCTACATTCTTCCTATTTATCCGACGAACCCGGGACGATTAAGTGCAAGACCCTACTTTATGTGCTCCCGAAAGCACGAAGAAGGTCTTGCGGTCACCCATCCATGAAATGACCTCAGCAAGCGCAGCTTAACCTCTCTTTATTCTGATCAACACAATTGTTGCTTAGCCATTACTCCTCAAAGAGAACCTTTAGCCTGCCAAGTACTAATAACTTAGCATTATTTAACCTCCACAATACACGTTCTATTAAAATAATTATTATAAGAATAATAAACGACGACGTCCGCTTACCTCAACCTTTACAAAGGAATTGATTAAAATGGCGAATAGAATTAATCCTGTATGCGCCTGCGTCCATCAGATCCATGATAAGGTTTAAGGGCTAGTTAGGCCATTTTCAAATAAAGTAAGAGATACAGATCTAATAGATTGGCGGGTAGTGTTACCATTTTCGAAATTTGAAAGGTCCTAAAAAACCAGGAAATTTGGAAAAAAAAACTAGACATTTTATTTCAGCACTTATTTACCCCCTCATAAAAAGGAGGCCTGTGTCCCAGCAGTGGGAACATTAATAGGCTGATGATGATGATGACTAATTTACCTAGTCTTTTCTACTTCTGTTGTTATGGGTAGTCAGAGGTCTGAAAGTCTGGTCCAATCTTACCATCGTTTTACCCAGTTAGTTACTGGAGTTGAGGAGGTCCGTTAGGTAGTCGATCTAACTATACAACTTTTGGTATTAAGTTGCATCCGGTTAGTCTAGAAGCCGACCTCAATATAGTTTGGAAAAGAATTGGAAAATGAAGATTTACGAGTACTTCTTTTTACGGTTCCGTACCGTACCTCAAAAGGGAAAGCGGGTCAGTTTTTGTCCGTCTGGTGAAGTATCGTCGTGAAGGTATCGAGTTGAAATTAAAACCATGTACTCAGGTCTGCAGCTTGGAGCTGTTAAAAATTCGAACTTCTAAGTTAACGTAAAAAAAAGATAGTGCCGTTTATGCAGCAAAAAAAAAACAAATTTTTGAAACTCTCAAGGGAATCAATTAGGTACAGCCCGATGACCTTGGCAAGAAAAAATCTAAAAAACCGTAAATAATTATGTAGTTTAATAACAAAATACCAATACAAGTTTATACGGAACCCTCGGTGCGTGAGTCCAATTCGCACTTGGCCGGCTTTATTTATTTTTCTAAAACCTCTCAGTCGAAAATTTCAAGCCAAAAATGGGGCCAAAAAGCGGGACATGTCCGGCTAAGATGGTAACCCTATATCCAACTTAAAATTAACATCATAATGTGATATTTATTATTAATAATAAGCCATCAGCTGCTTTCATCAGCCGCTAATAGATAGGGAAAGAAAACGAGGCCATTGTGTGTGGCCTACTGAATATTAAAATTAACAATTAAACGCCCGCAGGTTATTAGCACCTGCTTTGCGACTGTATGTAGCTGCCATTACAACCTAATTTCATGACCAAGCGGTGTAATGTCAAAAATAAACTACGATACTATACGGTTAATTTTAAGTCGTTCTGAAACAGAAAGCCATAAACTCGATCATCGAACTCTGAACGATTGGGACTGTTTTTATTTTTAAATATCAATAAAAACTTTAATTTATTATAAGTAATTTTATTGTGATTTAAATATATATATTATATTATTTTCAACACACTTGCTCGTAAAGCGAGCCTTATTACATCGTATTTAAGGCCATAAACCGAACTATTACACACACGTCCATAATAATATTACACACTAGTGCATAATATAATTATGCCTACAATGTTAAGTTAGTACCTAACTGCAAATAATATGCGAGTACACAGAGCATTTTCAATTTAACCGGGTAATACAGTTTTTTTTTGTAACAACAAAGAGGGTTTATGTCGCTGAAAATCCATTTACATTTTTGGAATAAATCATTAATGTGTCCATAATTAAGACGGAAAAACTTTTTTTTTTTTTTTTGTTAGCCTTGAATGTCCCACTGCTGGGCAAGGGCCCCAAAAAAAAAAAAAAAAACATTAAAAAAAAAAAAAAAAAAAAACATTTATTATTATCAAATTATTTATAATTTACAATAATTTGTAATAGGTGAAATGTATTTGTATTTTCTCACTAAAATTATAATTTCGAAGTAGGCTAGCTATAAGTATCACCTTACAGTTGGCGCGTGCAAAAAAAAAAACTTGCGCACCATTTCCCATAATTTTCATAATTATTTTGTTTGTATCGCATTTGTGGCTGTGAGGTAAACAATTAACGATTTTTGCAGTACATGTATGTTTTTTCCTCGCAAGTGTGTTGAAAAAGTGCGTATGAAACTCGTGAGCAACTTGCTCACTAGACACTCGGCTGACTTACGCCCTCGCCTACGGCTCGGACTGCAACCCACAGCCTCGTGTGTAAATGAGCAACTTAGCTCACTTGTATCATAATATACTATACGTATATAATCAGGCATAAGCTAGTATATCATAAAAATAGTTTGAAGTTTTTGAGAGTCTACTCTTTGTGTTTCAACTTGTGAAAAAGTTAAAACTATGACCCCCAATATCTCCGTAATTAAAAGATTTCCTGGTAAAATATCGCAATGACGGGGAGAACAAGTGCCTTTAGGTTTTACACCCATTACAGTAGCAGAGCGAAAGAATCCTTGCCAGCATAAATGCAATTTAAACATTACAAATTCTAGGCTTTAAGTGAACCAGTGAAGCAATCTTTCACTCCAACTGGCTGAACGTCACGTGACTAGAAGCAATTTTGGTTTAATACTTATTGGAATAACACTTAATAACTTTATAAGTACCAAAAGGGCTCACACCACATCTTCTTAAGTAGGTAGGTACGTACATGCTTTATTGACCAACTTGAAGCTCAACGCTTACGTATAAGGTGCCTGGACACGTTGCAGTCACGGGTTTTCTCTTTCTGAGAGGTAATGGGCCATTTCTGTGAAACTATACTGCAATGCGTATATTTAATTTACAAGCATCGTAAAGACACTGCCTCGGATCAGAACCAAGTAGTATAAAAAATCCCTGAAAAAATCTAATTAGTCCGTCAGTTAGATTATCAAAAAATATTTGACACGTATTTTTTCTTTTGTTACGTAAACCAAAATTGACGAAGATACGACCCTTTTAAAATTCTCAATACGTCACGCCGTGATATAATTTTTAGTGCTTTGTGACGTCACGGGCCCCCACTCAAGAGTTTTGATTCGTTTTATCTTTGTAAATATTCATTGATTTACAAAAACAAAAAATACGTGTCCTCTATTTTCCAATACTCTAACTGACGGACTAAATAGATTTGCAATTTATTGATGGTGGAATCTAGCTTATTGAGATGAGGTATAATGCCTATCCGTTTTGATAGTCCGTTTAAGCAGAAGCCAGCGTCATAGGTTGACCTGGACAGATGCCAGGTCGAAAAAAAAAAACAGGCTCAAAGGTATTTCAGACTATGCTTATGGGTGGTATCCGGCAGAGTAGAATAGAACCAGCCTAATACACTCACGGGTGTCGTATAAGGCGACTAATGTCTGAGGCAGACCACCTTGCGCCTCCGTAGACCAGAGAATGGGCAGCAGCGTTTTCTGTTAGTCTTTCATCACTGCGATCTCCAATCCGCCTGCCAAGCGTGGAGATTACAGCAAATTCCTCCCATCATGGGAGAGGCTTATGTCCAGCAGTGGATGTTATGGGCTGTTGTAGTTATGGGTGGTAACAAAATAAGCGCAATCGGTGATTCAAACCATCAAACTATACAACTTACCCTAGGGATCGAGGGTCGAGAAAAAAAATTCGTACTTCAGATGTAAAATATTGCATTGGCTTACGCATTATGTGTAACAACAGCAACAACAACTACAGCCCATAACCTCCACTGCTGGACATAAGCCTCTCCCATGATGGGAGGAATTTGCCGTAATCTCCACGCTTGGCAGGCGGATTGGAGATCGGTGATGAAAGACTAACAGAAAACGCTGCTGCCCATTCTCTGGTCTACGGAGGCGCAAGGTGTTCTGCCTCAGACATTAGTTGCCTTAGACGACACCCGTGAGTGTAATGGGTTGGTTCTATTCTACTCTGCCGGATACCACACGGCGAAAGTCGCGGTTATGTGTAAAGAGTCCATCTTTTCTATTATTTATTCATTATAGCGTGGTCCAAATTTAAATGCACTTAATCCGTGAGCTATGATCTTAAAGCTATTCAAAATGAAATAGATACCAGCTTAGAGGCGTGGGAACGTTGTAGGTGACCCAAAGGAGTGGTCATACCAATTATAGCAGTTATGCTAATGCAAAGATCTGCAAAACTAAGCCATTAGAAAGGTCCGCGATAACCCTTACAGATTAGATGTAATTTAATGAGAATGTCGCTTATTACACACATTTATAACGTCGCCTTGTAATCCATACTTTATAGTATAAATGAAAATAAGGGACCGTCTGTATGTCTGTTACCTTAGATACCGGGTAAACGCAAAAGGATACTATACTGTACTTTATCCTAGTAGGTACCTAGTACGTCCCCACGGTGATGGCAGGTGGTGTAAAGCTGTGACCGAGTGGCGTCCTAGGAATGGAGAGAGAAGTGTTGGTCGTCCGGCGGCGAGATGGGCAGACGACATTGTTGCAATTGTGGGTACATCCTGGGTGAGGTTGTCACAAGAACGTGGAGCTTGGCACAAGCAAAGAGAGGCCTGTACCCAGCAGTGGGGGAAGTTGAGCTGTGGATGATGATGACGTTCACATAACATAACATCACGCCTGTAATCCCAGAACGGTTAGACAGAGGTGTACCTAATAGTAGGTGTAACAGTACACCCAAATTCACCATAATAGTGTCCAAGGTCGGACAAGGTCGAGCCTATGGCCATCAACTGGGCCCAAATCCAGACTCCGTGGCTGCCAATGAGAAATTTCTGATAAAAACCTAATAACGCTTTGCCCAACCTGGGAATCGAACCCAGGACTTCATGATCAGCAGTCGCACTTGCTACCATTACACCAACGAGTCAGTACTGCGTTCCTATGGATTAATCACCAACAGCCATTTTTGCAGGCACTTCACTATGACTATGTGTAATTTATATCATAAGCTGCGCTCAAACGGTGAAGGAAAACATCATGAGCATGTCGTAGAACAAAAATTCCAAGGCATGTGTCATTCATCAACCTGCTAGTGGATTCTCGGTCCGCGGCCCACTTTCTTTACAGAGAGGAATCGGAATTAACATTTTTTTTTCACTCTACCTTAATTATTTTTTAAAATAAAAGCCATTCACATCATCATCATCATTTCAGCTGAAAGATGTTCACTGCTAGACATAGGCCTCCCCCAACTGTCGCCAATAAAAGTTGCTGATGTTATAAAGTTATGATCATTTCAGCTGAAAGATGTTCACTGCTAGACATAGGCCTCCCCCAACTGTCGCCAACAAAAGTTGCTGATGTTATAAAGTTATGATCATTTCAGCTGAAAGATGTTCACTGCTAGACATAGGCCTCCCCCAACTGTCGCCAACAAAAGTTGCTGATGTTATAAAGTTATGATCATTTCAGCTGAAAGATGTTCACTGCTAGACATAGGCTTCCCCCAACTGTCGCTAATAAAAGTTGCTGATGTTATATAGTTATGATCATTTCAGCTGAAAGACGTCCACTGCTAGACATAGGCCTCTCCCAACTGTCGCCAATAAAAGTTGCTGATGTTACAAAGAGTAAAGAGCCTAAGTTACTTCTATTATCATCAACAACCGGCCAGTAAAAGTTGCGTCAAAAGCGAGCCCGCCGTTTCGTAGATTAGCCGGAACAAACGATAGCCCGACAAAAATTTGACAAGTTACAAGTACCGAATATACTTTCATGTGCAATCAGTAAAAAGCTGTTATTATGTAATTACAAACGGACACTTAAATTGTATTTACTTGTATAGATTATGCTGATGCTACCCAGGCGAAACCGCGGACAAAACCTAGGCAAGCTAAGCTAGTAAAGTTAGTCGCTATAATGTTAAATCGAGTGCCTTATAAGAAGACTTAGGTTGTAAGGTTAAGTGTCCCCGTATAAGTAGTTGATAAAGTTGGATGACAAAATGGTTAATGGTTAATTGTTACATTGATCGAGGAGGTTAGGAGGATGCGCTTGCGCGGCCTTTTGATTCTTGTCTTATTTGAGTCGTTCTTCAGTTTTAATTAAAAGAGTGTATGCGTATGAATCCAGTTGACTGGCTTGCAATTTGGATGGTATAAAGGGTGTAAAACACCTCTTCACGAAGCCGAAAGGCACTTGTTCCCATCGTCATTGCGACCATTTTTTTTGTTCTACACCATACCTGGGAACCTTCTAGTTACGGAGATATTGGGGGTCAAAGTTCCAAGTTTTTGACAGTTTTAAAAAAAATACAAGTTTGTATTGTAAGATTTTTAATTTAAACACTTACACAACCCCCGTACTATTCAATCCATCCATCAGCACAATGTTTTGAGTGCTTTACACTGAATTCTACCAAAAAAAAAAGCTGTTTCCCAGCAATAATTTTTGCGTAGAGTTACTTGTTTGATGTACAGAATGCTTGGTTGACGGCTTCGTGATGAGGTCTTTTACACCCTGTATGTACTTGTACTGTCGACGACGTTTACATTTTATGTGATTTGCATGTTAAAATGTAAACCAAATATCTTGGTCGACCATACCTAATTACATATGTTTAAAACAGTGACCAGTGATACCCGCAGTGATAGCCTAGTGGTATGACCGTCGAACTGCAAAGTCATAGGTTTTTAGTTCGAACCCAAGACACGCAACTCTGATTCTTATGCGTATTTGTATAACAATGAAAATGTCGTGAGGAAAGTTTTGAGTATGAATGTGGATGGGTATATGAGTAGAGGAAGACCAAGGTAACGATGGATGGCCTGGGTGAAGGATGATATGGTGAGAAAGGAGTTGTCTGATGAGATGACGAGTTATGGAGAAGTGTGGAGGAAGAAGATATGGTGCGCCTACCAGAAATGAATTGGAATAAGGGCAAGAGAATGAGGGATTTTCTTTTTAGCTCTTCCCTAGTCGCTGGATAGATGGCGCTAGGAGTAAGTATGATAATGCAGGGAACGGAACCTAAAAAAACTGATTTTAACAAAGCGCGAGAAATGTAGGTTATATTCGGAAGGTTAAGCAAATGAAAGTGCCAGTCAACGAGAGTATGTTTACGTGACACAATGTTTTTTTTTTCAAGCGTTTTGGTTTAGGCACCGACTATCATAGTAAGTTCAACGCCATCTATAGAGTTCTTGGAAACTAAGTTTTTTTTTTAAAACCTCAAAAGGAAAACCTCTCATTATGATAATGCGTATTGTATAATAGGGAATGCACGTAATTCCCTTACTTAAATCAATAAAATACAGTACTATCAACCCAAGAAAAGTATTAAAAGTTAAGTTCAACTATTGCTTGTCGTACAAAAATATTATTAAACTCCTGCAATTTGCTACGACAGTTCAAACGTCCGTAGCTGTTGCGGCCATGATGTGACGTCATTATCCACAATCTGCCTTGACTGTCAAAGATCTACGAATTTTAATGACAGCCGGGACCAACTGCTTAACGTGCTTTCCGAGGCACGGAGGAAACTCGGTATGCAATGGGTGGTCACCCATCCACAGATAGACCTAGGCAAGCAAGGCTTAACCTAGCGATCGACACTTCCTATTACATGAGACTTAAACATAACTACACCCATATTTCGCCAGATACGATACATCTCTGTCTGCCAAAACCCTTCTGAATACAGGCGTGGTGTTAGGTTAAATTGTTTTTTAAGTCAACGAATGATTTTTTGTAACCGTTAACAAAATTACATTTCATAATTCAATAGTCATACTGATATAAATGATTGTTCTACTCTATAGTTTCGATCCGTAGGTATTTAGTTATTTTAATGAAGAAACACTTCACAGGCCAGTCGACTATTAACTTTAAGCAGCTGTAAATAAATAAAAAAGCTAAACAATATCAATAAAACACTTTCTTTACTAAGTAATTTCAACGTTTACAAGAAGATTAAAAGCCTTCGATGCGCGTCCTAATTACTGGAACAAAAAACACTTTTCATTTTAAAACAAATGACTGTTTGTCGCTTTTAAAAACTAGCAAGCTAAGGTGTTAAATATTGCATTGTAACCTCCTTTTAGCACGGATGACGAGCTGCTATAGTGCAGCTTTTATAGCCGTTAATTAGTCGGAAATAACGCGTTATATAACGTGCTAAATAACTTGGAAATAACATGAGATCGTTAATTATTTGATGTTAGGTATTACAAGGGGTCTCATTAGTGTTTGTGTGAAGATGGTTCGACACTTTATGTTTAACAGAGTGCTTGTGAATTTACTAAAGCGATGTTAACCTTTAGTTTAGTTTATATTCATTGGTTTAGGTACAAATCAACAAAAATGATTTTACATTATAGTATTGACCGTATAAGGAAAATGGTAAGTTTAAAAGATTAGATAGTTATTAGATAAAAAAAAGATTTCCTGTTAGAGAACTCGGGTACGAGATCTCTAACAGGAAATCTTTTTTTTTTTTGGATTTATGTGGCGAATGTTAGATAACGTCCCGTGGCTAAATAATAACTGCAGCTCAGGTCATACTTACTTCAGGTTAATCCGCACTTGCTCAGGTTGGTCCGTGGATAGGTGACCACCATTCTGAGCATTACATTACATACCCCGTGCCTCGGAAAGTTAGCGTTGCTATCTCTAAAAATCAGAAAGCCGGACTTACCCGCCAAAAAGCCGGATTTTTGGGTCCAAGACCGGACGCTAAAAACAGGGATTTGAGGTTTCTCTGTTCTAAAATAATTATAGTTTCAGAAATTTTACTTTATTCGGGAAGATTTTTTAAGGTCATTTTTAAGGTAAAAATGTTTGGTAGGTGTATCTTTTGTAATGTTTTCAGTCCTAGATTGCAAATAGTTGACTGCTTTATCGTGCATGTTTCTAAATATTAAAGTTTTCTTTGAAAGCTGCCCCTCGATCAGTATCAATAACTTTTCATAAAACTCAATTGACTTTTGAAAGAACGATGCGATGGAAGTAAGAAAATAAAAAGCCTAACAAAAAGAAAAGCCGGACGCAGTCAAATTTGGCCGGACAAGAGGCCAAAAGCCTAACACTGTCCAGCTTTATCCGGAAGGATGGCAACGCTAGTCCCGGCTGTCAATTGCAGATCTTTCACGTTACAGGAGGTCAGTGGCTGGAAAGTCTGAGAAGCAAGGCTCAACCACCAAGGGGCCAAACCCGGAGGGGGGTGACCAAGGGGTAATGGTTAGGCTCATGATGATGATGTGGCAAATGTTTGATGTGCTGTGATTTTGTACGTACCTAATACGTTACTGCCATAATTACATAATAGGCTGTTCCCTGAAAAATATTAATTAGTCCGTCAGTTAGATTATCAAAAAATATTTGACCCGGGGGTTTTTTTTTTTACGTAAACCAAAATTGACGAAGATACAACGCTTTTAAAATTCTCAGTACGTCACGCCGTGCTATAATTTTTAGTGCGTTGTGACGTCACGAGCCCCCGCCACTCTCGAGTTTTGATGCGTTTTATCTTTGTCAATATTCATTGATTTACAAAAACAAAAAATACGTGTCCATTATTTTACAATACTCTAACTGACGGACTAAATAGATTTGCAATTTATTGGTGGTGGAAACCAGCCTATTCCACACAACCGTATCTGGTTTCTATTAACCTTCATAAAGGTACCTATAGACGACTAAGTGTTTATCAAGAGACATGTTTCTATTCAGTCTGACCTTATCTTAGAGTTAATTACTTTGATCTTTTTATCTAGCAACCACGAGGAACCCTGAGTAACCCATAAATAAACGTTGCATGAACACATTCCTAGGACCCATAAATTCCGGCCCTATGTCCTAGTTTTATTTATGGCAACATTCGATCTTTTTCCAGCTGTTATTAACGTGTAGAGTTGCCACATTTATATCACTAACAATGTACCATGTTCACTATTTTGACCCATATTTCATTGGGTGGGTCCTAAGGTACGGAGATATTTCTTTTGCAAGATAAATGGCGTTTTGAACTTTTATTTCAATCGATTCAAATATAGCTGGTATTTTTTTTTGGTTGGCAAAGGGCGTGTGATAATTAATTTTACATTGAAGTCCGATGTTTTAATCGAAAGTCGCCATCTTGATAATTTTGAACTTGACCTATAAGTACTATTACTGTCGTGTTACTTGTGTATCGATAGGCTAAGATACTTGGGAGATACTTATACCTATACGTGTATACCAATACGTGTACCTAAACAAAATATAAATGAACTCAATCCTGAAAATCAGAGACAAGTTCGTGATTTTTTTTTTGTATGTTTTCAAAACACTATCGTACTAGCACAAATCCTGAAGAATATCATATACATATTTTCCTGGTTTTGTTTATTGCAGTGAATCATATACTTTTTTGCATTATAAGTAAAACTCGCGTTTAGCTCCTGTAGTCGCCTTAAAGCATGTGTGACAGTACCGCAACTTTAACTAAAAGCATGTGTGACAGTACCGCAACTTAACCTAAAAAGGGTGAGCCTATTGCTGGCATCTCCATGCGATTCTAAATTCTAGGCTTAATTTAGTCCTTGTGACCACTAGATTAACCAGAAAATTCATACCTTTTGAATAATATAATGAGTATACGGTTCCTATTCTCAATAAAACATTTCATCCCGAAACGTAGCCTATTCAAATATTTAAAGAAACAAACCCGCCGTACCAAAAATGTTTTCGTATAAAATGCAACGCAGACAATTGATGTCACTGTGAAATCTCCACCATTAGAGGGAGAGAGAAAAAGGAATATATCGAGAAAGCTGGAGGAGAGACAGAGATAGCATGCAGTGCAATGTTCATTAAAGAGGGTCAACGTAGGCTTGGGGGGTGTAATTTCTCCCCCAACCCCCCCGGGGCGATCTTGTGGTCGTTTTTTTAATTTGCTCTTGGATTTCAGGGTTGGCTACGTTCGGAAAATTGGTGCATAAATAAAAGAATCCCTTTGTACCATTACGAGAAATGTTTTCGGGGTTTCCCTTTGTAGTAGTTTATGATGGCGTTTTTTCCATTAATGTTACATTTTTGCTTTGAAGTGCACTGAGTTTCAAGCTGCATTAGCATGGCTACGACTGACACGGTCTTATTGAGAGTTCCCTAGCCTAGCTATGTATTAATTAATGTAAGAACCTTCTTTCTGTATACGATTAAAATGTCAGCAACCTTTGTTTCAGCTTTAACTACTCGGATGAATTAAACAAATCCACAAAAAACATGCTCACACACACACACAACCACTGGCCCACAAGAATCGCAGAATCGTCAAACAGTACTTATACTAGCCATACACCCTGCCAACTTTCAAAAAACGCACGAACGCCACCGTCTTCAAAGAAAAAAAAAATCTAGATTTTCCTCATTGTGGCAGCCCTGTGATCTCAAGACAGCATAGCTGGGAGGCGCGGCGTCTTATCAACGAATTAATTCTAGACTAACGAAGACTTGGGGTGGCGCCGCGATTAACACAACCGCCCCTTTCTCGTAGACCGAGGAAGTGTTAGATGTGGCGGACGACTTGGTCTTGGTGAGGAGGATGGTGCAACTGCGCATCGAAGGACTACTAATAGAAAACGGTACGGCAATGGTAGAAACTGAAAGTTGACATTTATCGTTTTACAACACAAGGTTGGTATTTTAGGAGAGGAGCTCGTGGCTAAATAATAAGGATTATTCCAGAAATCCCCACCGACAAATCCCTACCAGCCGTTAGGTTAAGCCGTGCTTGCTTAGGTTGGTCTGTGGATGGGTGACCACCCATTACATACCAAGTTTCCTCCGTGCCTCGGAAAGCACGTTAAACCGTTGGTCCCGGCTGTCATTTGTAGATCTTTGACAGTCGTTAGGTAGTCAGATTCCCAAAAAGTCTGACAACCAAGGGGTATCATATTACCCGGGGTACTAACTGGGTTGTGGTGGTCAGATAGGCAGTCGCTCCATGTGAAGTACTGGTTTTCAGCTGCAAAACTGAAAACCGACCCCAGCATAGTTGGGAAAAGGCTATAAGGCAGATGATGAACACAAGGTTGGGATTTTACATCTATACTAATTATTATACCTGACAGGATAATCTTCGACACTTCTGATTCGATTCCGAAAATTCTTTCATAAAAGGGGTGCTACATTATTCCCCAGTGTCATAGGCTACATTTAAAACGTTCTTGTGGGTTAATTTTTATACATAACGGGAGTTAAGCATTGCCACGTTAAATGGCAATGCTAATTCTTTGGCCAAAGAAAGAGCAAGACCTCGTCTCACGAAGTGTCGACTAATAAAGCGGATTAATCTGTAAACTTTAGTTACCCTTTAAGATTTAAGTAAACAGAGAAAATATTATTTTCTTATTACCCTATTTTATGCAGTTCATGTTCCATAAAATAGGTATTTTATTACTGAAATTATGATTGACTAATTGCTAGCAACTTTGCAAGCGTATTGAGTTGCCATGCACCTAGTCGATCAAAAGTTTAAATCTTAGTTAGATGATTATGCAAAAATAGATTGTAGTGAGGCGTCCAAAACAGATTCCAGCTTGTCACTAAGTATTAAGAAAATAAAAGTTATTTCTTGCGGCCACTGGCAATCTCTAGAGAAGTCCTAGCAGGAGTTTCACTTCGTAACGTAAATAAGTCGATTTACGAATCGAAAATACAATAATTATCCTACAGCATTCTAGTTCAATTGTTTGTAACTAGCACAATCAGTACCAACCATAGTAATTATTATATTCTTAAAATTATGAAAATATTACTTGTGAAACGAGTATTTTAAATGTTAAAATCGATGTATTTACGTTACGAAAAACGTCAAAACTCGGCTTCAGATTTCTTTTTCACTTGGAAAATTTGCAATACTAACAACGAAGTTTAGGCACATATTACCTACCTATATCATTATTAAAATCAAACGATTCAGTCAACATCTTGATCTAACGGTAGATTTTCTTACATACAAGACTGTTTAGACATTTAGACATCAGATAGACATACATAAGGTTATAGGTCATACGAGATTGTTGAATACTTCAGCATAATCTTCAGTTTATGTTTGAATATCTTTACTTTACCCGATGCGCCTAGTCTTTTAGTATAGATTTACGATATGCACTTTTGATTAATCAAATATATGCACGTGGGTTTTACTAAATAAATGCAAATACACGTCCGTTAACGCTTTGAGATGTAGGGTTTAAGATAAATTTGTTGTTTAGAGTACCTAAAACTATAAATACTTTGGATTGCGCTCCGTTCCGTGACTCGGAAAGCACTGTCCTGGCTGTCAATAGTAGATCTTTGACAGTCGTTACTGGTAATCAGTGGCCCGCAAGTCTGACAACCAGTCTTACCAAGGGGTATCGTATTAATCAGTACCAACTAGGTTGTGGAGGTCATATAGGTATGCGCTCCATGTAAAATACAGCTATACAGCTGCATCCGGTTAGACTGGAAGCCGACCCCAAAATAGTTGGTAAAGGGCTAGGCAGATGATAACGACTTGAGGGAACTGCCTGGTTGGTCTAGTGGTATCAAGTGCTCATGTTGAGCACTTGATACCACTAGGTTTTGGGTTTGAATCTCAGGTCAGTCAAAGTATAGTAGTGTGTGTGTGTAGTAGAGTGTGTTGTGTGTGTGTGTAGTAGTAGAGTGTGTTGTGTGTGTGTGTGTGTGTAGCGTGTGTGTGTGTGTGGTGTAGTGTGTAGTCTGTGTGTAGTAGTGTTACTACACTACTACACAGACACCCACACCACACACTACAACTACTGTTGGTAGTAGTAGTAGTTCTTTCACAGTTGCAGCCTATAGGTGCTTCTTTGCTCTTCTCTCTTTGGTTTGATCTCTCTTTTGATCCCTCGAGGACTACCTGGTGTGATGTAATACCTTATAACCTTGACGATTTTGACTCTGACGTGGTGGACCTTGATGATTTTGACTCTGACTATTTGGGTAACGACGACCTGGATTATCCTGACGATTCCTGACTTTATTAATATTTGATGTACCCGACATATTTTTCATTTGCATCACCACAGACTCTTCTTGTAGGAATATAGTTTTCGCTTTTTCGAAGTCTAGCTCTGAGATCGACAGCAGTTTTTTTCTTATACTTTCGCTACGGATTCCAACAATGAGTTGGTCCCGGCATGCGTTCTCCGCATAGCCGCCAAAATTGCATTTGGCTACAATTTCCTGCAGGGCCGCAATATATTCCGTGCCACTTTCTGCTTCTGACTGCATCCTTCGGTAGAATATGTACCTGTTTGTAGACTCTAGACCTGGCGAATCATATTTTTCCGACAAAATGGTTGCCAATTCTGCGATTGTTTTTGAACTTGGCTTATTTGGTAAGCATATACCTACTGTGTAGCACGTTATAATGCTTGACTCCAATATGACATAGAAATAGTGACTTTCTGACGTTGCTGACATTCTCTAATGGGACGCTATTTAACGTACAATATTCTTCAAATATCTCTATCCAGCTTGCGAACCTTTGAGCGTCATTTTCGAAAACTGGTAAGTTTCCGATGAAACTTTTACCACTGACCTCCATCTTCGTCGCCAAATTGTTGTGTTCGTGGTTCGGCCAGGAATCTTAATATATGATGCTCCAGGATTTATTGGGATTTTATCCGACTCATTAAAACGACCTTATTGTGTCTTCGCCATGTTCTTTATTGTACTGACCATAAACTATAACTCTACATTATAAAGGGGTGTACCAATCAACATCATAGTGCTTGACTAATTATTATCTATGGACACTACAGATAGGATGGAAATGTTACAGGCCCGTCAAGCTTGTTATTAGAAATGCCTTGCTAAAACCAAAAGATAACGGAACCCCGTATTTTCTGGTATGATAGCAATGTTCCGGAAACTCACCCTGATATGGTCAGTAAACAGTAACTAACTTTAAAAAAAAAACTCAATATTGAAGACTGATTTTATACGATTTTAGTGAGAGAGATATAGATGGCTCAAAATATTCACTGGATGCTTCTCTTAATAACAAATAAAAGCAAAGAATGTTTAAAAACCGTAGCGGAATTTCCCGAGATCATTCCTAATCAACAAAATTAGCATCATTAGTTTACCTAAACACCACAAGGTATCTTCAAAGCTGCTCCGATCCAAAGCAATGCATACCATCACGAGGCCAATGAGGCCGTAAAATCATCATAAAAATGTCATAAAACATAATAGCCGTGTTAATTGGTGCACACCACCATTGTAACCGGTTTTTCATTCGAAATCCCTTTTTAATTATAACTACTGCTATATAAACAGTGATCTTGGTACATTTTGTTAATTTTGTTGCTGCGGCAAAGTTGAGACTGAAACAGACCGCAGCGACACACACGAAACGAAACTCTTTGAAAAACCTTACGTTGATGTCGTCATTGCCACCTGACGCTGCGGCCGATAGGTAACCGCCATGTGACCGCAGACCGCAAAGCAATGGTATAAAACACGTCCTTTTTTGGTTTGATAAATGACTTTCGTGAAACTGAAGTAATCGAAATGTCGCTCAAAGATGGTTGAAGTTGTGGCGATGCGTTCGGAATTTGAACCACAGCGACATTGTCGCTTGCGATTATTGTTGAACGCAATGTCACGCCGAAGTTTGTGGTCTGATGGTAAACAAAAAAAAAGGAATGGATGTTAGAAATTGGAACAGAGGACCAACTTAATATTTTTAGCGTCTGCCCCTTCTATACGGCTCCTAAGCCGTCACCCCAAGGTCCGAGCGGGTGGCATATTAAGACGAAGTTGGAAGTAAAAAAAAAGGCGAAAAAGAGTTTTATATTCTCTCTCGAATGGGAAGAAATAGGGAAACCTTTCTCATTTAGCTCACCAGTGCAAGTCGGGGTGTCGTGCTGAACACACTGCCTGATTTTAAATCGTTTTAAAACTCATTTAAATGTTGTTTTTAATTGATTTTCGGAAGTGTACTTGATGTGGTATTTCAAGACGGTTAGTGGGTGGTGCTTCGGTTGTTGATAAACAACTCTTGGAGTCGTGTTGTGGTTGTATATATGTGTTTATATACTGTGTTGTGTTGAGGATTGGAGGCTGGGGAAAGGTCAAAGTTGTTTTGGTTTGGGAGGTCTACAACTTTGTGGTTGCTTGGAAACCGGTGGACATATACCTAGAAGAAATAATTTCACAGTAAAAGATCCTTGAAAGGGATCATGGACCCGATGTGACAGAATGCCTTCCTCATCATTCTGCCAGATTCTTTTCAAAATAATTTTGTGGGGGAATGTTTTCGAAGATGTTCCAAAGACATGGTTGTTTACCGTCAAAATAAGGTGAGATATTCATAAAATAATTTAAAACTTCCAATTTTAATTGGGTGTGTTTCTGTGTTGTTTTCTATATTCTCTATCTAACTTCTATGTAACTCTTACTAATAATTTGCCGACGCGTGTCGCAAAATTGACTACTGCAAAAAAATATCATATCTAGTAGTAAAGAACCTCTTTCCGGAACAGTTGAGTAAAATAATGAGACTTTATTTCCTACAGCAACCAAAACATTTTAAAACAGTAACGGTATACAAACGATTTTAACTCCAGGAATTTCTCAGTAGCTGCCACGGAGTCTGAATTTGTGCCCGATTGATCGCAATAGACTCGCCCACTATTACGTGGAACTTAAACATAACTGGCGAATTAAGGGCTTTCTATTAGGTCCACCTCTGCCAACCCTTCGGTCATTGCAGTCGTGACGTTAGGTCGTTATATTTAGGTCACAAACTCGGAAAATACTGCACCCCTAGCCAAGTTGACAATCTACAATCGTAAACGCTAGTAGAAAACTATTGAAATGAATGGAAATAACATCATCTCAACGTTAAATCACGTGATCTACACAAACGAATAGAAAATTCGTAGACAAGTTTACATCGTTCAAAATGATAGAATATAATGTTATCGTTTCTACAATGTTGATCGCTAAACTCTTTGGTAAGAACGCTCACATACCTAAAGTGTAGGTTTTTTTCTACAGACATTAGAGAACGAGCGATCGACTCAGTCGTGTCAACTTGACTACCAATTTAGCGCTTTCTACAATCGCTTACGCCGCGCGCCGAGGCGTTTACGATTGAAGAAAGAGAATCGATACGAAACGTTTGTAACTTGGCTAGGGCTGCTGATATTCCAGTTATTTGTCGCGGCTAACTAAGGAAACCGCTTGTTAAGGCACTTGCAGTCGATACGTTATCAACCTGTCAATACCGATGCAGTTATCTGCATAACTATTGACTTGCCTGTATAAGGGATAATGTTATTTCAACTCAATCAACAGAACTTGAGTGGTTTCCGGCTCGTAACATGGGCAAGGTTTTATTTGTTGTGTGTGTGTTATGTCTATGAAGTATTGCAAGCTATTTTGGCACACTTCCGCACTAATTCGTATATGTTATGATATCTTGTTTGGTTCTGTCTCTTGCTGATGTAGAGGGAAGTGGAAATTCTGTTTTTCCTACTCCTCCGCTATTCTTTTCTGGTTAATTTCGTTGCGGGATCCAAGACAGTTAGATTGTTTCTCTGGAACTTTGACAAGCTTCATTGTCCCGGCGCCTTTCTGGTGGTCGCCACTGTTGATTCTGGCTTTCAGGAATTGTAGTGGTTTGGGAATAGGGTAGCCGTGTGGTATCTGGCAGAGTAGAATAGAACCAACCCATTACACTCACGGGTGTCGTATAAGGCGACTTATGTCTGAGGCAGAACACCTTGCGCTTCCGTAGACCAGAGAATGGGCAGCAGCGTTTTCTGTTAGTCTTTCATCACTGCGATCTCAAATCCCATCATGGGGAGGCTTATGTCCAGCAGTGGACGTTATGGGCTGTTGTTGTTGTTGTTGTTGGGAATAGGTTGGCTGGCTTGTCCCAATGTTATGATATTATGTATTTATTTGGTAGAGAAAAAGAGAATTTATAAGTCTTTAGGCTCATGGAACAGTTATGATCCTTGTACTGGATTGACATTGATGCTGTTGCTTAGAAGATCCTAATAGTGCAATACCCGCACGGTCATCAAATGTATGGAACAGCTTATCCATTCTGGGCCCTGTCAGAATACCAGCGCTGTGACGTTTTTTAATGTTACAGCACCATGTTGAGATAAATTCGCCTTTTGGCCTCATACAGGACTAATTTCGTTTTCCTTTTTAGGGTTCCGTACCCAAAGGGTAAAAACAGAACCCTATTACTAAGACTTCGCTGTCTATCCGTCTGTCCGTCTGTCCATCTGTCTGTCACCAGGCTGTATCTCATGAACCGTGACAGCTAGACAGTTGAAATTTTCACAGATGATGTATTTCTGTTGCCGCTATAACAACAAATACTAAAAACAGAATTAAATCAATATTTAAGGGGTCCCATACAACAAACGTGTTTTTTTT
Organism: Xestia xanthographa; assembly: GCA_905147715.2. Taxonomy (NCBI): domain Eukaryota; kingdom Metazoa; phylum Arthropoda; class Insecta; order Lepidoptera; family Noctuidae; genus Xestia; species Xestia xanthographa. The sequence goes on along the minus strand of LR990663.1, from coordinate 6,469,790 downwards.
GCAGTTTTGTCTAATGTTTTTAAATAATGGTACGGAACCCTTCGTGCGCGAGTCCGACTCGCACTTGGCCGGTTTATTTTATTTTATGTGTATTGTCCTGTGCGGGCTAATAAATGATTTTTCTTGCTTTCTTATTCTGTATATTTACAAAAATCAAACGACTGCCATAGACTACCTTTACAGTCGGAATTTTTAGTAAGCCACACAGTGGGTTAATTACTATACTACACTTCTCTCGTTACGTAGATAGTAAATATGTTTTCTTTCTTTAATATTGCTTCAGTATTGCAACGATATCATATTTTTTCTATGAAAATCTAGACTTTGACTGACTATCACTACCATTACTAAGTACTTAATAAAAACTGAAATATTCCTATCTGTCGTAAACTTAAGCACCACTTAGGAATATTATATTGCTATTATAGTGAGTTATTAAAGCTTACGTATTAACTCGCATCTTGTATCTAATTGCGATGTTCAATGCTGGTATAAATCTTTTGAAATGAGTATTTATATGGTTATATCGTAAAATTAAGTGAAATCTTATGACGGCTTTTGAAAGGGTTAACTTTTCTTTCAGATATTTTTAAAAGGGGAAAGTTATCAGTGATAACTTTCCCCTTTTAAAATAGTCGTAAATACTTGTAAAATAGTAGTAGTCCCCTTTTAGAATAGTCTTTAATAGTGATAACTTATCACTATTCAAGTTGTTAAATGGATATCGTCATAAGCATTCCCCTGACTCAATTTATTTGAGGTCACCGCAGCATTTCTTCTTCTTTTAAATTTCTTTATTATACTAATCCTCTCGTCAGACACCTTGTTTTATAGCTTTTTTGGTTTTCCTCCACTCTTGAAAACTGATTACGACACCACACTTATCAGTAGAGACCGGATAATATGCATTTGCATATTTGCATATGCATTTGCATATTTAAGCGATTTTCAAGGCTAATAGCATATTTTTACTAATATCTAGTGATGATGCATATTATTGCTATAATTTACAGTAGGTAGGTATTTTTCGAGCGTAGCGCAGCAATTGATAGCTTTATTAATGGACCGACGGAAGTTTTGCCAGAAAATATAAGCGCTAACATAGCACCCAAGTTCAAATTCTGCCCAGTTACCTCAGTAGATGTGGAGCGATCATTTTCGACCTATAAAAATATTTTGAATGATCGAAGACATAATCTTACCACTGAACATTTGGAACAATACTTGATTGTTAATGTTTACAAAAATATTAAATAATGTCTACTGTATCGATTAACATCTATCAATGGATGGTTTTCTATAAATGTATGCTGATTTTTTAATAAAAAATATAAGACTTAATAGTTTTTTTATTTTATCAAATAAAAAAAAATTAGAAAGATACATACATAATAAAGTAAAACATAAATAAGACAAGTATTTACTAACAAAATACTTAAATCTAAAGGAATAATATTTACAAAACAAAAAAAACTCATTTAATGTTGCATATTCTGTCAGTTTTCGTGCATATTTTAGGCATTTTTCATGCATATTTGCATGCATATTTCAAGCTTTTTATGTTGCATATTATCCGGTCTCTACTTATCAGTAATCAGCACCAGCACCAATTTCAGACTTCCTTTTGCTTACTCATTTCTTATTTCATCCATTTGTGAAACATTACACATCCCCCTCAGAAATCTCATCTTAGCCACATGCAATTGTCAATCCAGGAGTTTTATAAATATTCAAACTCAAAGTCTTTACTTATTGCATTTATGTGTACATTTAGTTGTTACATAATATTGTAAGTTCCAACATGAAACCCGGTTAGGGCACGGCAACATACTTAATAAGGTAGATTGGACAAAACAAGCAACCAGTTAGTTAAACAAATATAATTATTATTGAAAATATCACTAGTATTAGGTTTATGTAGTTATTTTAATTAATATCATGAGGTTATTCAATGATTTTAGTTGCGTGTGTTAAATTTTTTTATTTTATTATTTTGTATCAGTTATTATAATTTCATTCATTTGTATGAATTATTATATTTTATTAATTTATGTCCTCTATTAAATTATATTTAATTAATCCTCTTAAGTTCGATTAGATTTCAAAGTATTTTTGTTATAAAAACCAAACTAAAAAAATCAAAGCATTTATTTCAAGTAAGCCAGTTACAGGCACTTTTGAATTGTCGAAACAAAGATGAAAATTAAATGTAGCTACAGTCCCAGTCACAAGACATAAAAACTGTGAAAGTACTGGAGTTGCCCATTCCCTAGCGTAGATCTCTATGGAGAAGAACGGACAAGAAACTCCATAGACACTCTTTTAAATCAGAATATTGTTACAAAATCTTGGTTACATCATTCACGTTGAGATGGTATATTATGTGAGAACAATGTAGCAAGATGTTCACGGTAAAAGTGTCCACAGCAAAAACACACAAACAAAAAAAAATACAATTCAAAATAATTCATTCAAATAAGCCATGGCAACCAAGAGATGACCAGTCACAACTGACAGCGCCCGTTCACGGACATGACGCATGGATCAGCACCATTCAACTCAACCATTTTGAAGGGAACTAAATGATCCGACACATGCGCCACCATCAGCGAGACAATTGAGTGAGCATGACATACTCCAAACCGCCAGGGCACATTCAAGTCAAGAAAAGACGTAGGTTTCCAGTGAATGATAGCTTTCAAGTACATAGTACTCACACAATATGGGCTATGCATTTATATAATACTAAAGAGATTGAATCTATACAATGCAAAGATAGTTGTACAATCTTCAGCAGCTCCAACAATACAATTTAATGCTATCAATATATGCGCCCCTGTCCTTGTGAAGCAGGACCAGCATTGAGCCAAGCATTTTTATCAGCGATATAATCGCTCAACTTGTAATATGCTTGCTTACATAGTGTGCGTTTAATGCATGTTTTAAATTTCGTCTCATTCAGTTCAAGAATACTTTGTGGAATTTTATTATAGCATCTCAAACAGTACCTACCCCATGAAAGATGAGTCTACTTTAGCGAGTCTGAAACCTGGCTGAACTAGTTGGTCCCTATTTCTAGTACTGTAATTATGTCTGTCACCCCTTTTACCAATCATCATCATTATTATCATTTCAGCCGAAAGACGTCCACTGCTGGACATAGGCCTTCCCCAAGTATCGCCACATTGAGCGGTCCCATGCGACTTGCATCCAGGGGATTCCCGCAACCTTCACCAGGTTATCGGTCCACCTAGTGGGAGGCCTATGACATAGTGTAATGTTTCACTCCAATGAAGCTATCGAGTATTTATGTCTTGATTGCTCATTTCATACTGTTGTAGGCTGTTGTAGGCAGATAATCAAAAGCATGAGAACACTACAATTATGGTCGAATGCTTATTTTGAAATGAGGACGATGTGATGTAAAATGCAACAAATCTTCGCTTAATAACGCTTTCAACATTTTGTCACTTACTTTATGCGGCCGCCACACACTCGGCGAGTGGCATGGGATTATGGGAAGTAGCGAGGAAAGGAGGCAAAGACATAGTATTGTTGCCAAACATTACTCGTCATGCCGCGTCCTCGTCGTGCCCATCACTTCCTATTTTGTCGGTTTTTGTGCGCGAGTCAAAGGACCGGCAATACGAGCGCGAGTGGCTGGCTACATAATCGCGCGGTCGCAGTGATGTGATCCACCATATCCGTTAGCGAGGACGACGACGACGATGTATATTTCTTTTTATGACATTGATCTAATTAGCTATACTAAAAATGCATTGTGCGCACGCTGCCACAGTTTCATCGTCCATTGTCCAACAAAGGCAAATGACAAGTGAGGAGCGATGAATTGCACGAGTAGAGCAGTGTGGGCAGAGAGGGCAACATCGCGGCAAATCGCGGCAGCGCGAGGAGCATAGTGTGGCGGCCGCATTAGGATGTAAAATGCTAAAACGCTACAAAACATACATTTAACCTTACCATACATATAATGAAGTTTCCCGTCACTCCGATTAAACCAACTAATAGTAATATATCCGAATTATAATGATACTTATTTATAAGTTTACAGTTACTAATGTAAATCGTTTAAGAGAACGTTAATGCTTATGTTTCTGAACAGTTTAGATGAGGTCTTAACCTGGGATTCGCTGAGAACCAGGCTGCAATTAATATTATTACAGTAATCCCTATTAATAAGTATTAGTAAGCCATTTCTTGCTTGTTCATTAATGGCCATGATTATTTTAGCTGAAGAATATTTACGTATTAATTTTTGGTTACAAATGAAGGTAGAGATTAACGGTATTGGTGTTTAGTATGTTGTGCACAAACTAAACTTAATTTAGGCTATTGCTAACTTTTACTAAAAGATAGTGCGAGAAAAGGACGGCTATAGCTATGAACTAAGTTAGAGACGTCAAACTAGTTTATGCCTTGCGCTTCATCATGTTTTTAGTCGACATGTTTTTATGTGCACCCTTCATTTGTATGGAAATATTAGTTCCAACTAAATCTGACAGCTCTAAATTACGTCCGTCTCTTTCTCATTTTATTAGAGAGAAAAAGATAGCAATAGCCTAAATTAAGTTTAGTTTGTGCACAACAGAATCGACACCAATGTTTTGTAGACTTAAGTATTAGAACCATAGGTAGCGTAGTAACTGCCTCGATGGTCTAGTAGTCACAAGAGCCACTGCGAAACATAAGGTCCTGGGTTTGAATCCCAGGTCGGGTAACGGGTTATTTGGTTTTCCATCAGAATTTTGTCAGTAGTAGCCCTGAGTTTTGGATTTGTGCCCGGTTGATAGCAATAGGCTTGTCCCCAATTACATTAGACTTCGGAAAAATGTTGGTGTATTTGTACGTAAGTCGTAAGTACTCCTTCTGTCTACTCATTCGGGGATAACGGGCGTCATATTATGTTATGTTAAGTATTTATTATTACAATTATATACAGGGTGTAAAAGACCTCATCACGATTCCGTCAACCAAGCATTCTGTACATCAAACTAAGTAACTTTACGCAAAAAATATTGCTGGGAACGACTTTTTTTTTGGGGTGAAAAATCATGTTTTGTTGCAGAACTCAATGTAACGCACTCAGAAAATTGTGCTGATGGATGGATTGAATAATAGGGGGGTCGTGGAGGTGTTTAAAGTAAAAATCTTACATTAAAAACTAGTATTTAAAAAAAAAAAACTTGTCAGAAAGTTGTAACTTTGACCCCCAATATCTCCGTAACTAGAAGGTTCCCAGATAAGGTGTAGAACAAAAAAATGATCGCAATGACGGGGAGAACGAGTGCCTTTCGGCTTCGTTAAGATGTGTTTTACACCCTTTATAAGTAATTTTTCTCCCTCTGTTGATGTGTATATTGTCTCAAATACCTTAATATCAGAAGAAAAGAAGAAACTTATTTCTAAAACATAAAATACAGCCGGGTTATTTATTGAAAAGTCTATCAAAGTCTTCACATGTCGATTTATAATGAAAAATGGGTAGGTTTTATAAAAAAAGAAGTCCTCACATCAAAAGTATCTAGGGATCAACATATATTTTTGCAATAACTTTTCTCCTGATTGATATTAATTAAAATTTTCTTTAAGGATTCATCAAATAAAGTGTTTTCGTTTGTCACAGTAACGATAAACCAAGTCACCTTTGCATTAATAAAGAAATTTGCCATTTTCCTAATAAAGGGATTTTTGACATTTGAACCACTAACATTAAAGTTCGAAAAAATGACTGAAAACACAGTTTTCTTTAAAATTTTATTGGGTAACTTAAACAATTAATAATCCGTGTTTCTACCGCGAACACTAACAACACAAGAACATCGGTTTGGCATACTCAAAATGAGTTCATCCAAATCACGCTGTGGAATGGCCGCCCATGTTCGTTGCAACAACAAAAAAAGGTCTTCTTGCGACTGGATACCCTCCATATTCGGCAGAGCTCTTCTCTGTAGCATATCCCATGCATGCTCAATCGGGTTCAAGTCTGGCGACTGAGCAGGCCAGGGCAGGACATTGATGTTAGCTGCGGCGAGAGTCTGTCTTACAACTCTTGCGGTGTGCGGTCGTGCATTATCATGCATTAACTGAAATAAGGGACCGATTTGCACTTGTAGAGGAACGATGACGTCTGATACAATCGTCTCAGCATAAATTTGAGCGTTGAGGTTGCCTCTGATCCAAATCAACTCAGTTCTTCCGCCGATCCAAATACCCGCCCATACCATGATGGTTCCACCACTATAAGGATGGACTTCCTGGCAGGATTTTAATCGCTGTTGGCGTCCAGGGGTGCTCCAGTGTCGTATACGTCTTGTATCCGGTCTCATACCAAAACGAGACTCATCAGAAAAGCACACGAAACGCCATTGTTCTTCTGCCCAATTTCTGTATTCAAGAGCCCATTGATATCGAATCCTACGATTGTGCATTGCTATAGGTGGTACCCGTAGCGGTCTTCGGGAATGAAGGTTCACTTCATGCAAGCGGTTTCTGACTGTTTGGTCGCTAATTAAGTTCCCTGAAGAGTGATGAAGCCTCACGGCTAACATCATGGCGGTTATTGTTGGAGCTCTTCGAGTTAAGATTTGAATGTATCGGTCTTGTCTCCGTGTGGTGCAGCGATACCGTCCTCCATGGCGCTCAGCCACGGTACCAGTGCTTCGGTAACGTGTCCAAAGTCGACTGATAACACTCTGACTTGTATTCAGAGCTAAAGCTACAGTACGTTGCCGGGAACCAGCTTCTATCATTCCCACGGCTCTGAGCATTTCTTCCCTGCTTAAATGACGTCGCCGCTCCATAATAACGTTGGTTTTAATCAGTAGTAGGGAAACAGTAGCACTAATAATGTCTTCAATGCGTTGTATGTTTTTATAGGGAAAATATTGACAGCTTATTTTCATCTTTTACTCGAATTTGATTGAGAGTTCCTGATTCAAATTATGAAATACACCAAAAAGGATCCATATAAATTTATAAAATCATAAATTTATTACAAAGCCACATCTCAATCTCAAGAAATCCGCATAAAAATGCTTGATCCCTAGACACTTTTGATGTGTGTACAATAGGGTTCCGCACACATCATCAGGTCAGAGTAATAAATTATTCTTGTAATTCCAAATAATAGAATTTATGCATGATTCTTGAAAATTAAAAACAAAACCACAAAACAACAACTCACACACACACACACACTCACACTCACAAACTCTCACTCTCTCTCCCTCTCTCTCACACACACACACTTATTGTAACTTAGAAAATGTAGTTTCATTAATTTCTAATAATATAATAAGCACTGATAGCCTAGTGATGTGACCGTTGGTCATAGGTCTCAAGTTTGAACTCAGGACACGCCCCTCTGATTTTTCGGATTCATGTGCGTATTGTTTAATTATCACTTGCTTCGGTTAAGGAAAACATCGTGAGGCAACCAGCACGCCTGACTCTGAGAGATGTTTTTCGACGGCATGTAAAGGCAAGTCAGAGGTCCTTGTGGCATAAATTTAATTTAATTTAATTTAACTTGATTTAACTTAATTTAATTTATTTTAATTTAATTTAATTTTAAACATGTTTTTAATTTCTTAGTTTATTCTTTGTATTTTTTTTTTTGTATTCTCATAATTTTATTTTCTTATCAATTGTGGTCGTTATATTTATTCTTAATCCAATCAACTAATCACAATTTAATCAATTATAATTTTAATCAGTAATTTTACATCCCAATGTCTTTCTATTTTAGTTTTTGTACAACATTTAATTAATGATTTGATAGTCTTCTTTATTATTGTTTTAATTATTCTTTGTATGTATAAGTTTACTAATGTTAATATTTTATAATTTGTTATGTTAAACCGTTTTTTGTGCATGTGGTGTTAACCTGTTATTAATTGTTGCACTTGTAAATGTTACTCTAGTCATTAAGTCATAAATGTACAGTGTAAACAATTGTTGGTTAACCTAAATAAATAAATAAATAAAAACTCTGACACTAGTTAAAGCACTAAACACACGAAAAAAAAGATTCATTTCTGTTAACCTGCTTTTAATTCATCATCATCATCATCAGCCTATTAATGTTCCCACTGCTGGGACACAGGCCTCCTCTCTATGAGAGGGAATGGGCTATAATCCACCACGCGGGCCCAGTGCGGATTGGTAGATGTCACGTCTTCGAATTTTTTGGTTCTAGGACATGCCGGTTTCCTCACGATGTTTTTTGAGAGCAGTGTTGATGAAATAAATTACACAAAGTAAGCGTAAGCTTTTAATTAAACCTTCTTAACTATTGGTCTATCATAATAAACACAGAAAAGCTCTAGCACAAAATAATTATAACTTCGCTTACTTCGATTAAATTAGAGGTAGAACCAGTTATAACCTGGTCAAAGTAATTAGATATTATCATTTCCTTATAACCGTTTAAGATGTTTTGATCCCGCATTAGCCACTTATTATAACGACACTATAAAATACACTACTTGCCGCTAAAAGATCGTAAGACTAACAGGATTAATGAATGTTTGAAGTGCTTACATTTATCCAGAGATCTACTTATTATCTATATAAAATTTGTTTATAAGTTTGTATGTAAGGGGTTATCTTCGGAACTGCTGATTTGATTTCGAAAATTCACTTAGGAAGCTACTTTATCCCCGAGTGAAAAAGGCTACTTTTAAAACGTGCCCCATAAAAAGCTAGTAAATGATAAAATGTCATCTGCCTAGCCTTTTCCCAAGTTTTTATTGGGGTCAGCTTCCAGTCTAACCGGATGCAGCTGAATACCAGTATTTTACATGGAGCGACTGCCTATCTGACCTCCACAACCCAGTTAGTACTGGGTAATATGATACCCCTTGGTAAGACTGATTGTCAGACTTTTTGGGCCACTGACTACCTGTAACGACTGTCAAAGCCTTACCCCAAAGACGGAGAAAACTCGGTATGTAATGGGAGGTCACCCATCCACAGACCAACCTAGGCAAGCACGGCTTAACCTAAAGATCGACCCGAGCGGTTGTTACTGTTTAACCATGAGCTCCTCTAAATGATAAAAATAAAACCAAAATACATAATACGTAATGAATGTCGAAACCGCAACTATTAAATGTCTCGTTTCACGAAATATTTATTAAATCTCGCATAAATTCTATAAATAGCGGACCGTTTCCCAAACCGCTTTGCGGTATTCCAAATATAGTACTTGAAACAATAATCCGGCCGACCGAAGCCGAACTTGGGAAGGGTCACATTCTTACCTACAAAAGTGTGCAGAACCTTCGTTATCCCAAAAGCCCACACTGCGGAAAATTTCATTTCAATAGGTATACCGATACCTCATAGCAAATAACTCGGGATCCCGGCTTAATATGCATTAAGGGTATTCCCGAATTTTCTCCAGTAAAAATGTATGGGAACAACCCGCGCGTGACGTATAAGTGGATTATGTTTGCCCTCTCACTCACTCATATAACTCCGTCCTTTGTTCCAAATCCTGAAATGGTCTGGTTGTCTGAGTGTGGAGAGGGCTTTTTGTTTTTGTTAGTAAAAATATTCGTTGGTTGCAGAGGTAGGTCATACGAATAATTATCTAAAGACTTTTTAATTCTTCAATGAGAATAGCAGATAACAGGAAATAGCTCAAATAAAATATTAATTTGTGTATCCAACTTACATCCACATTGATCAGTTGTCTATTTCAATAGAATATCAAGTGGTTTAACGTATCAGCTCAGGAAATGCATCATTTCCTCTTACAAATTGCACTTTATATATTTTATGTTTTTACTATCTTAGAAGGTACCTTACTGCAGAAATTACAACATACGATACAGATATAGGAAACTTGAAATTATCATTTAAATACATTTTTGGAGTTCACCTTAATTAAATCTGTAATTACATATTCCAAGTTAATTTTGACTGTAAAATGAGTACAGTGAAACCTTTAAAGTTTATTTCATGTGCCAGTGTAATTATAATATTCCGTAATAAAACAAGCAATAAATGTTGTATATAGCTTTACGATTAAACATATTGAAGACCTAAATCTTGCGCAGGAAACTGGGAAACCCACGCGGTAATGAATAGATAATAATATGTAGGTTTATTAATAATAGTTTCATAAATGCATGTAGAACATGCAAACGAGAAATAAATGCATTGAAAAAAATTGGTATGCAAGGTTTATAAAGTTATAATTTATTCCTAATAATTTATAGTATAAACTTTCAAGAAAAAATTGCAGTAATTACCTTTATTAGTGATAGTATAATTATAAACTAAAGTTATATACAAAACTATTTAACGCCGGTAATAATTTTATATTGTTTATAATTTTTGCAATAAACCATTATGGGCACTCATTTACCGTGTCGGATTTTTTTTGCATAGTTGATGGAAGAACACAGGCAGAGTTCTATGCGATCACAGGAAAACACATAATTAGCTAAAGTATTTTTTTTTTGTTGATAATGTTAATTGTGTAGTATTTAATTTTGATTACTAAATTATAAATGTCAATAAAACTGGAATTACTGATTTGGGGAACAAGATTTCTGGGTTGAAGTGGGATTGGGCGGGCCATGTCTGTAGAATGCATCAGGACCGATGGGCCAGAGTCGTCACACAGTGGGTGCCAGAAGACGGGCGGCATCGCCGAGGGAGGCCTAGAAAATGCTGGAGTGACGACTTAGAGACGTTTATGAGAGATTGGCCAGAGAAAACCGCACGGAGAGAAGAGTGGAAAGCTATGGGGCAGGCCTTTTCCCAGCAGTGGGACAATAGGGGTCAAGTAAAAAAAAAATGTATGAATACTGAAGAAAAAGAAAGAAGAAAGAAAAAAGATCTATTTGTCGCAGAGACATGACATGACGTGCATACAAAATTGGAAAAATCTTAAAATTCTGACGACATGACAAGTTTTAGTTGAATTCAGTGCTTCATGGTTGAATGACATTGGCAGGAAGGCGTTGTTTGGTAAAAAAATCAGAAATTGTCAGTGATATTGTATAGTGATTTCGTTTTTGATTTGGATTTTATGATCTGTTGAATAAATGATTTGATTTGAGTTAATTGAAAAAAAACATAGTGGCGGCGTCAGTTTCGTTAAAGATTCAAGCATAAAGACACAAATACAACAGTCGTATTATAAATCTGTTTTGAGAGATTGGCCGATGAATTTTTGAACTTACCATGAAATGCAAAGCTTAACGTTGCAAATCGACTACTAATATTAACTAGATTTTTTCAAAAAATAAAATCCGTAAATTTTAGTAGGTAAAGCCAACTTTTACCGACACACTAACATATACCATTATTAAACACTTAATTGGCATTTACTCAAAGCGACGATTGTAGTGACTTCAATAAAATCCAGTTTCTATACAGTTCTCGTGTTTATTACTTCATAATTTATTTTATTATTGGATCTTCATTAACTGTTTTTATTAACATATAAATATAAATATGTTGCTGAAAGCCAAGTTGTGTGGAAAGCACTCATTAATGCCTGGTCACAATGCACCTTTACGAGGATTTTATTATTAGTGTAGCACCACCGAACGCGGAACGCCTACAGCTATGCGCCACACAACACTACTGTGTCGAGATGTGACTCACGCACACAACGTTAGGCCGCCGCCTCGCCTATATAAACGGACGCCGCGGCCACGAGCACTCAGTCCCTGGCTGGAGGCCTTACACTTAAGGTACCCACAGGATTGTCCGGTTAAGCAGACGACAACCTCTCTAGGTTGAACTGCGAGATGCCATTTCGAAAAAAAAAAAAAAAAAAAAAAAAACACGAGCACTCAGTCTACGTTAGCGCGCCGCTGTTTCCACGCATTGGAAGAGCTCGCCTAGCCTAGACGCCCCTCTCCCCTCGCCCTCCACGGTGACGTATCCTTCTTGTTTCGTGACGCACCTCGCGTCACGAACTGGCTGGGAACGTATCGTGTAGTTTTTATAATCATCGTATCTGGTTAAGTTACTATTTGTAAACAACATTGTTGGTGGAATAAACTCATTGTTTATATTGAGCCTAGGTTTTTATCATACCCGCTACAATCTGGCGCTCAACGTAAAGGCCCGGAAGCAGGCTAGCCCTAAATCAAGATTACGAAGAAGAATAAAGGAGGAACCGCAAACGACCATGAATTTGTCAACTGAACAATTCGAGAAGTTACTGTCAGTGATTGGTAACCAACAGCGACGAGGCTCTTTCACCACTTGCAAGGTTAGTTTTAATGGTGCCAGAGACACTGAATCAGTGGAATCTTTTCTTGCTGCGGCTTCAGTGTTCAAGTCCGTAGAACAGATCTCCGACGAAGATGCGATCATGAGTATCCCCTTAATCTTGAGGGAAGAGGCAGCCACCTGGTGGAATGGGATCAAAGAACAGGTGAAAACATGGGACGAGTTTGTGTCAAGAGTTCGCCACGCCTTTGCTCCCAAAAGACCTGCCTACCAGCTGTACCAGAACGTTGTCAACATCAAACAAGGTGAGGATGAGCTAACGGAAGTGTTTGTGGCTAAGAAGAGGGCACTTATTGCTCAAATGCCAGAGCCACACACAGAGACCCAACAAATTGACATGATATACGGGCAATTGAGGTACAAAATAAGAGTAAAATTGCCACGCGAGACTGTCAATACCCTTGATGCCCTAGTGAAGGCAGCCAGAGGAGTGGAAGAGCTCCTGGTTGAAAAGGAGATGCCAGAAAAAGAGACAGACAAGGGAAAAGAGACAGAAAAGGCGTCATTCAAAAAGAAGCGTTGCACGTACTGTCGATTGCCTGGGCACTCAATTGAGACATGTCGAAAGAAAGAGAAGAAGGATCTCGCTTCTAGTACTGGCACTTCCGCCACGAAACCGGCGTCTGCAAATGCCGCTATAGGCACCCAAGCGCCATCACCTTCTACACCAAAGTTTTCATGTTACGGATGTGGTACACCGGGAGTGGTCCGGTCAAAGTGCACAACCTGCGCCAAGGCTGTGCCAAAGGAAAAGACTGAAGTAAGTTTTTGTTCCTTTAATCCTCAAGCAGATGTACGCCCTAGGCCGGTTATTGGTATTGCCATAGGCAAAATAACCGGCAGTGCCTACGTGGATACTTGCGCAAAGGCCAGCGTTGCATCATACACACTGTACAAATGCCTACGAAGACTCGGTTTTGCATTCCACACACAACAGTTTGTGGTGAAACTGGCTGACGGCACGAAGACTACGAGAGACGTATTGACGGTAAATGCACCCGTCAGTGTCTGTTACCGTGTTGTGCAAACGAATTTTATCGTGTTCCCGGAAGCTCGAGAGTCTCGCACACTGTTGGGTGTCGGCTTTATAGAAGATGCCAAGATGGTACTTAATGTTCCGCAGAAGACATGGTATTTCGAGGATTACCCTGATGACATCTTTGACCTCCAAGATGAAGATGATGAGGAGATATCAATGGCCAAAGTAGAGGCTACGCCCGTTTATTTTGATCCTCAGTTACGGTCTATGTTAAAAGATGTCGAGCTGCCTGAATTTATTTCTCCTCTGTCGATAACTCCACGCCACGAGGGCGTACTGGAACCGGCACTGCCACAACCCAGTGCATGCACCCCAGCAACTGGCAGTCCATTATCCAGCGGAGAACCAGCACTCCCGACCACGAGTGCCTGCACTACAAACACGATGCCATATCGCGTAGTGCCAATGGAGCTGTCTCCTATTCCAAGGAAGCGGTCCCGACCATTATTCGATGGGTATTCTCCAAGGTTCGTCGACTTTATGGTCCGTGATGCCCAAATGCAGCTTCACGATGCTCCGTGTGAACTATCTCCACACTCCAAGGCACTCTTCCCTAGCGACCAAAGTAATAGCAGCAATGATGTTGAAATTGGATCTTTGGAAGTTGAAGAGGTCTCATCGGATACGCTGGACGCGACTCAAAAGTCACAGCTGATGGAAGTGCTATGGGATTATCAAGAAGTTTTCAGTGAAGGTGGAGAACCGACCACCCTCGCTGAACACTGCATCGACACAGGTGAGCATAACCCCGTCTCTGTACCTCCATACCGCCTCTCACCGCCGCGCATGGCTGTGTTAAAGAGTGAGGTAAAGAAGATGTTGGACAGTGGAGTAATTGAAGCATGCTCATCACCCTGGTCTGCACCCGTTGTCATGGTACCAAAGAAGGACGGTTCAGTACGAGTTTGCGTTGATTACCGTAGACTTAATGCCATAACGGTCCCCGACAAGTATCCTATCCCTCGCATTGATGATCTGCTTCATGCTGCTAAGCCAACGCCTTTCATGTCGACCCTGGATTTACGCGCTGGCTACTGGCAAGTGAAAGTAAAGCTCGAGGATCAAGACAAGACGTCATTTATAACTCCATTCGGTATGTACCGTTTCAAGAGGATGCCTTTTGGTCTTCGCAACGCACCCTCTACATTCCAGCGTCTGATAGACAGGATTCGAGTGAGCTTGGAGAATGTGAAGATGCTGGCGTACCTAGACGATCTGATTATTTTTTCGTCAACCTATCAAGCACACCTAACGGATTTGGGTAAGGTGCTGAGCAAGCTGAAAGAAAGCAACCTTCATGTAAATTTTAGTAAGTGCCGATTTTGTTGCTCAACAATTAAGTATTTAGGGCACATTATTACTCCAGAGGGTCTGAAGGCTGATCCTGAGAAGGTAGCAGCAATACTAGCCAACCCAGCACCCAAGAATTTGAAGCATCTGATGACGTTCCTGCAGACCTGTTCCTGGTACAGGCGATTCATACCAAACTTTGCCGGAATCAGTGAACCACTCTCCCGTTTAACTAAGAAAAACGCGGTATGGACTTGGTCAGCGGAACAGGAGCAGTCTTATCAAGAGCTCAAAATACGTCTTACATCCACCCCTGTGTTACGTCAAGCCGACGAGACGAGAGGCTACATCATCAAAAGTGATGCAAGTAACTATGCACTTGGAGCAGTTCTAGTGCAGGGGGAGGGACAGGACGAGCATCCCGTCGAATACGCCAGTAGGCTGATGATCCCTGCAGAACGCAATTATTCGACAACCGAGAGGGAGGCTCTCGCAGTAGTTTGGGCGATCAAAAAATTCCGTGGATACATTGAAGGTCTCCCAGTAACAGTGGTTACCGACCATCAAGCCTTGAGGTGGTTGATGTCGTTACGGTCTCCAACTGGTCGATTAGCTAGATGGGCTTTGCAGATACAGGCGTATGATATTACTATCAAGTATACACCCGGTAGGACGAATGTGGTTGCAGACACGCTGTCCAGGCCTATTTGCGATGAAAGCACCGAAAACACCTGTGGAGTGTGTAGCATGGCCGTGGATATGCCGCAGAGACCAACATCTGAAATTAGGGCAGAACAGCTAAAGGATGAACACATCACTAGCATCGTAACTGCCTTAGAGGATGCAGATCGTAAAGATAATGCCGTGTACTGGAGCAACAAAGGCTACGTCATGAACAACGGGTTGTTGTACCGATATCACCCGTCGGATGACTCAGATGAGGCTCAACTCGTAGTTCCTCAACATGAATGGGCAAACGTTCTTTCAGTATACCACGATGACCCTTTGGCGGGGCATTACGGCGCTGATAAGACATATCAACGCATCTCGAAGCGATATCATTGGAA
The DNA here is from genome assembly GCA_905147715.2 of Xestia xanthographa. Lineage (NCBI taxonomy): Eukaryota > Metazoa > Arthropoda > Insecta > Lepidoptera > Noctuidae > Xestia > Xestia xanthographa. Next base: position 6,454,112 of record LR990663.1, on the reverse strand, counting down.
GGGTATGAGAAAATATATCGAAGCATATGTTAAGAACTGTGTTGCATGCCAGAGATTTAAGCCGTCCAACCTGAAACCAGCTGGTTTGCTCCAAACCACGCCCGTGAACCAACGTTTCGAAACCCTCGCCTTTGACTTGTTTGGACCTTTGCCGTCAACGACTAGCGGCAAGACATGGATACTGATAGCTGAAGATATCGCTACTGGATGGATAGAATTATTTGCTTTGGAAACTGCCAGCGCTGAAAATTGTGCGACAGTTTTGATGAACGAGGTTTTCCTTCGGTACGGTGTGCCCAGACGCCTGATAAGCGATAATGGACCCCAATTTGTAAGTGCTGTAATGCAACAATTAACCTTTTGTCTGCGAGTCAAGCACACATTCACACCAGTGTATCACCCGGCAGCAAACCCGGTGGAAAGGAAAAACAGAGACTTGAAGACACAACTGGCCATTTTAGTAGGAGATGAACATGGAAGTTGGAGTGATATGTTACCCAGCATACGGTTTGCGATGAATACCGCAACCTGCCTCACTACAGGACAAACACCAGCGTATTTGACATTTGCACGAGAACTGCGTACTCCGGATGACAATGCTCACGACTTTCGTCAGATTTTACTGTCTGAGAACTTTGTGCCTGAAATTACGCCGAAGTTACTACTAGTCGCCAATACGCTGGACAAGGCTAGAGATGTCAGAGAGAATCTAGAAGAACGCAGGAAGAAGATGGCAGACCAAGGACGTAGAGAAGATCCTGGTTACACTCCCGGTGACCTGGTATTAGCAACTACCCATCCAATCAGTAATGCTGCTCGAGGAATAAGCGCTAAATTCTGTCCTCGCAGGGATGGTCCCTATCTAATCCTAGCACGCCATGGTGCTTCATCTTATCTGATTTCAGATCCCACTGCTCCAGATAAACCTCTTGGAGTGTATCATACATCTGCCTTGACACCGTTCCAAGGCCATGCGGCAAGCCCACTTCCTCCGCCGGTGCGCCCACTGAAGAAACGCGGGCGTCCGCCTAAACCTAGGCCTAACCCTGAGGGCGCCACTCCGCCCTCTCGTGGACGAGGACGACCACGGCGACGCGGGTCGCGCCCAGCTTCGTTGGTGGACCATCCATCTTGACTGGCCACTCGTCGGGGCGACTTCGCATCCAGAGGGGGAGCCTGTAGCACCACCGAACGCGGAACGCCTACAGCTATGCGCCACACAACACTACTGTGTCGAGATGTGACTCACGCACACAACGTTAGGCCGCCGCCTCGCCTATATAAACGGACGCCGCGGCCACGAGCACTCAGTCTACGTTAGCGCGCCGCTGTTTCCACGCATTGGAAGAGCTCGCCTAGCCTAGACGCCCCTCTCCCCTCGCCCTCCACGGTGACGTATCCTTCTTGTTTCGTGACGCATCTCGCGTCACGAACTGGCTGGGAACGTATCGTGTAGTTTTTATAATCGTCGTATCTAGTTAAGCCATTATTTGTAAACAACATTGTTCGTGGAATAAACTCATTGTTTATATTGAGCCTACGTTTTTATCATACCCGCTACATTAGTATATTTTATTGAGCCAGGTGAAAGTTAAGTAAAAAAATGATTGGATGTCTTGTCTAGTATTTTCAGAAGAAAGTTTGTGGTAGGTTATATAATATTTAATTTTAAACCAGAAGCTCGAACAATTCATCATTATCACCTGGCTAGTGGCTAGCTTTTTCCCAACAGCTTCCAGTTTATTCGGATGCAGCTGAATATCTGACCTCCAAAACAAATGACAGCCAGGTCCAACGCTCGTTTGCGACAAGGATAAAAAAAAATGATTTTTCGATGTGGTTGTAGTTGAATATAAAATTAACGAAAGTAAGTAACGAATTATGGTAATATAAATTTTTCACCTTTTGATAAAAGGTTTCGCAAATAAAAATTGGCAAGATACCTAATAAAAATATTTTAAATCGAACTTAAAAAAAATCGCTGCCAGTATTTCTGATTTTTCAAGTTATGTCAGTATTGTCGCAAAATAAGCGCATTTTTTAATTGTAAAATAGAACAGAAACTAAAAAAAAAGAGTACATAAAAAAGTAACCATCTGCCCTATAATATAAAGGGTGTAAAACACCTCTTAACGAAGCCGAAAGGCACTTGTTCTCCTCGTTTTTGTGATGATTTTTTTGTTCTACACCATACCTGTGAACCTTCTAGTTACGGAGATATTGGGGGTCAAAGTTACAACTTTTTGACAAGTTTTTTTTAAAATACAAGTTTTTAATATAAGATTTTTACTTCAAACACCTCCAAGACCTCTGTACTATTCAATCCATCCACCAGCACAATGTTTTGAGTGCGTTACATTGAGTTCTACCACAAAACATGATTTTTCACCCCAAAAAAATAGTCGTTTCCCAGCAATAATTTTTGCGTAAAGTTACTTAGTTTGATGTACAGAATGCTTGGTTGACAGCTTCGTGATGAGGTTTTTTACACCCTGTATAGTAAGTATATAATAATTATATATTTCGCCATCAAGCCAGTTTTATCGAACTTCAATAAAATTGAGAATCCTTTTCCACACTTTCCTAACTTTCACATCTCCGCGATGGAGACAAAGACTGTGTGATGTAAGCATATTTTTCTGCTAGCAGTTCGTTCAGAAATCAATACCTTTCAGCCAGACGAACATTTTGCACTAGCATCATCATTTATCATAGAACTGCGTCTGGGAGATAATTTTTGGTTCAAGTTTATACCAAAGAAAAGTGTTGTGGGTTTTGCTTTCAAAGTTCATTTTCATTCATTGTTCATTTTGTTCTTATTTTATTTTTTATTTTGATATTTTATATTTTATTTGACAAAAAAAATATTGTATTAATTTAAATTTTATTTTGTAGGTTTATTTATAATAGTATTGTGTGGTGTGCATTTGTCTCTGGTTATTTGATTTCTAAGTAACATTATTTTGAGTGTGTTCACTAAGTTATAGATCGTTGATGCAAATAAATTATTATTATTATTTTCATTGCATGGAGTTGTTTTTCTTCGAGACAAACATCCTCCTGCACATTTATTAAATAATGCAATATGTACTACTTATGTAGGTAGGTAAACAGACAAAGACATTCAAATATTTATGACTGTTACTCGTAGACCGGACGGGACAAGGAAAATCGTAATCTGTAACTAATTATACTTTGTAACAAAGAGCTCGTGGCTGAATAATAACAGCCGCTCGGGTCGATCTTTAGGTTAAGCCGTGCTTGCCTAGGTTGAACTGTGGATGGGTGACCACCCTTACATACCGAGTTTCCTCCGTGCCTCGGAAAGCACGTTAAGCTGTTGGTCCCGGCTGTCATTAGTCCATCTTTGACAGTCGTTACAGGTAGTCAGTGGCCCAAAAAGTCTGACAACCAGTCTTACGAAAGTGGTATCGTACCTATTAACCAGTATGAACTGGCTTGTGGAGGTCAGATATGCAGTCGCTCCATGTAAAAATCTGGTACTCAGCTGCATCCGGTTAGACTGGAAGCCGATCCCAAAATAGTTGGGAAAAGGCTAGGCAGATGATGATGACTTTGTAACAAGTCGGTCTGTCTACGTATAATGTCATAACCTCGCTTGTGGATCAATATTTTTGTATGACAGGATTCCCAATGTCCGCTTTCTCGCAACAGACATCCCGCCTTCTAAAGATTGGGCTAGACCGATATGGACGATTGTGGAGACCAACTCTGGATACCGGACTGATGGATAATGTACTAAAGTATCTGTCAGTGTCCGCAGCGGTTTCGCAATGAGTCCGTAGTCCTTTCGTGAGTGTAAAGCCTGAATCCTTGTCACGCTGATGGTCGGTTGCAGATGAGTAAACATTGTGTTCTTTAAAGCACCATACTGCGACGCTGACGTCAGCGGCGACCGACAGCCGTATTTTGTTCTTGTTGACGTCGCGACCGACCGTCAGCGCGACAAGAATTCAGGCCTAAACCTTCTTTTCTAAGTTCAGCACTGAAAATACGAATTAATGCGAATGGCGAATTAATGTTATATTGGTGTGATAAACGATTATGCAATCAAGCATCATCATCTGCTTAGCCTTTTCCCAATTATGTTGGGGTCGGCTTTCAGTCTAACCGGATGCAGCGGAATACCAGTATTTTACATGGAGCGGCTGCCTATCTGACCTCCACAACCCAGTTAGTACTGGGAAATACGAAACCCCATGGTAAGACTGTTACAATTTGGTACTGCATCCATTAGGTACTAACCCAAAAAACAAGTCTCTTTAAGTAAAGTGGTCCAAAAAAGTTATAGCAGCTACAATTTTAAAACCAACCACCGCCGCCGCAATAATCATTGCACAGCAGTTTCAATATGTCTGTAAATTCCCGCAGAGTAGATCCAGTCCTGTTTAAATGAAATTTAAATGGAACGGGACAGAAAAAGCTTCCAGCAAAGCTGACTATGTACAGTGGCGCGCACAAATTGCGGGGAATAGTTGACTTTTTATAAAAATTACTTGAGCCCAACTGTACCTCTGCAATGTCGAGGACTCGAAGTATTGACTTTAAATCCAATATGGCCTCTAATAAAATAAATTATCGGCGGCGTGACTGCTTGCTGTGTTTATTCGAGTGCACCTACCATTTTGAAGTACGATAGATATTCTGAAGGTTTGTTTTGTAGTCAGAAGAATTACAGATAGGAGTCTTGGGAGTGTTGTGCAGTCTGTTTTTATTATGGACATCTACATACTTATGTCACTCACGACAAAATCCTTTCCTCTGAGACATCGTGTCGTGTACATACATTTCTGAGTAAATATTTCTAAATTAGTTAGGTATCCATAACCTCCTCGTCGGTCGAGTCGGCCGCAAGCGTGACTGCTGACCGAGAGATCCTGGTTTCCATTCCCGGGTCGGGCAAAATGTTATTGGGTGTTTCCATCAGGAATTTCAAAGTAGCAGCTACGGAGTCTGTATTTGTGCCCAGTTGATGGTAATAGGCCGCCCCTATTACATGGGACTTGAGACTTAACTGGCGAGATGTTGGTGTACTATTAGGTACACCTCTGCTTAACCCTTCAGGGATTATAGGCGTGATGTTAGTTGGGAATCCTGCATCCCAATTGTGTAATACATATTCAATGACAATCATAATTTGTAACATTCATCTGGTTAACCGGGGCCGAAAAGTTCTGGAGTGGCGACCGCGAATCGGAAGACGTTGCGTTGGAAGGTGGAGCGGTGACCTGGTGAAGGTTGCGGGAATCCGCTGGATGTGAGTCGCACGGGACCGGTCAATGTGGCGACACTTGGAGGAGGCTATAAGTCCAGCAGTGGACGTCTTTCGGCTGAAATGATGATGAATGATGATCTGGTTAACATCGTAAATGTCGTTATCTCAATAATTTATTTAGGGTAGGCGTAGCATGTCTTCTTCCATTCTTCTCTGATATTCAAAAGATATGCAATACATGTTGTAGAATTATCAAAAAAAAAAACAAATTTAAAACAGCATCATTGATTAAAATCGGGACCGACACAAGATAAGTTAAGGGTGTAAAAACGTTTAACGAAGCCGAAAGGCACTTGTTCTCCCCGTCATTGCGATCATTTTTTTGTTCTACACCATATCTGAGAATCTTTTAGTTACGGAGATATTGGGGGTCAAAGTTCTAACTTTTAGACAAGTTTTTTTTTTAAACACAAGTTTTGTAAGGTAAGAATTTTACTTTAAACACCTCCAGGACGCCCAAACTATTCCATCCATCCATCAGCACAATGTTTTGAGTGCGTTACTTTGAATTCTAGTACAAAACATGATTTTTCACCCCAAAAAAAAAGTCGTTTCCCAGCAATAATTTTTGCGTCAAGTTACTTAGTTTGATGTACAGAATGCTTGGTTGACGGCTTCGTGATGAGGCTGTTTACGCCCTGTATTTTTATAATCATAATGTACAAATAAGAAGCCAGTCTTACCAAGGGGTATCGTATTACCCAGTACTGACTAGGTAGTGGAGGTCAGATACGCAGTCGCTCCATGTAAAGTACTGGTATTCAGCTGCATCAGGTTAGACTCGAAGCTAACCCCAACATAGTTGGGAAAAGGCTTAGCAGATTATCATGAATGTATAAGCCATAAGTCGTATGAATAATACTTATAAAATTAAATTAGTCCTACTCGTAAGTATTCATAACGTTTAACAGGTGAAAAATTTACCATTCCTTGTAATTACAAATTGAAAAAACCAATGACATCTCACACAATAAAGCAGGATATGATTACCTTCCCGTCTTGGGTGATTACACTTATACAATGTAACGAGAAAATCATTATAAATGTAAATTATTGCTGAAAAAACCCCTTGCGGCTTCTTGTTCAAAAGTTAATGTTAATTAATTTACTTATGCTGACTGAGATCATGTTTGTAACATTGTGTGATGCTGATTTAAGTGTTAAGTGCATATGTCGATTTAATCTTTGAGTACTTAGGTACATATTTACATGTATGTATGACTAATTTCTAGGGAATGACTGTGTGTAATGCTTATGATAGTTATCAACTTCGTTCTCGTCTGTTAGTCGGGTACTAACAGATGAGAAAAAACCGGCCAAGTGCAAGTCGGACTCGCGCACGAAGGGTTCCGTACCAATTATTTTAAAAAAATCACGTTTGTTGTATGGGAGCCCCCCTTAAATATTAATTTTATTCTGTTTTTAGTATTTGTTGTTATAGCGGCAATAGAAATACATCATCTGTGAAAATTTCAACTGTCTAGCTGTCACGGTTCATGAGATACAGCCTGGTGACAGACAGACGGACAGACGGACAGACGGACAGACGGACAGACAGCCAAGTCTTAGTAATAGGGTTCCGTTTTTACCCTTTGGGTACGGAACCCTAAAAAGAAATGCAGTACCTATGTATTTTATAGTTTTTTTTTTGTATATTTTCCAATTTTCTTGTAAAGTTTGTATTTATTTGATTTTGTAAAAGTAAAAAGGTTAGTTTTCAAGCATTCTGTACATCAAACTAAGTAACTTTACGCAAAAATTATTGCAGAGAAACGACTTTTTTTTTGTGAAAAATCACGCTTTAAGGTAAAACTTATAGTTGCGCACTCAAAACATTGTGGTGATGGACGAATTTAATGGTAAACGGGTTATGGAGGTATTTAAAGTAAAGATTTGACCTAAAAACTAGTATTTGAAAAGAAACTTGTGAAAAAGTTGTAACTTTGACCTCCAAAATCTCTGTCACTAGTGGATCTCCAGGTACGGTCCGGAACAAAAAAAAATGATCATAATGACGGGAAGAACAAGTGCCGCTCAACTTCGTTAAGGGTCTATTTACACCCTGTTTACAGTTGAAGGGTCCACTGCAATAGTGATAAATGTCCTTCGTTTATCGTTCTGAGATAATCGGGTTTTAAGGTTAAAAACGGAGAAAAAAAACACTGTGTTAGACATAACAAAATAGTTTTTTTTTATGATATAGTACATGTAATAGAGTAATAGTTATTTGGAAAATAATCATTCTTATGTAAGTTTAATTAATTTAAAAAAATAAAAAATCAAGTACAGTCAAAAATCAAGTAGAAAATTTAGCAACTGAAGGGCAGTTGCTAAATTTTCTGGTCATTGAGAAAATTGTTCGAGTCTATTCATTATCCCAAAAAGTTTCCGATAATCTGTAAGTACCTATTAATATTGTATGTACATGAGAAAGTAACTTTATCTGTCCTTTTCACACATTATGAACTGAGCGGATTTGGATGAAATTTGGCACAGGAACAGAAAGTATTCTTTCTCTATCTCGGGTCAGGACTTACTTGTGGTTGGTCTAAAAGTATTCTTTGTCCTGACAAAGAATACTTGTTGACCTTGTTAATTCATCATCATCATCAGCCTATTAATGTTCCCACTGCTGGGACACAGGCCTCCTCTCTATGGGAGGGATGCCTTGTTAATTATTTTAATATAAAAAATAATAGTCTTACCCGAAAACAATTTAAAAAAATCATTAAAAAGTCACACTAAATAGTCATTAACAATGTTAAGTAGGTTCCAAAGTTCTTCCATATTTTTCTTAGTCTTACGACCATAAGCCTGAATTTAAAAGGTCAAAGATGTGTAAATGTTAAGTTTATAATACATATGTAATTATCGGTCAAAAAGTGCTGGAAGCCATGATACAAATTTTTCACGTGACATTTTCGGTTAACTACACAGTATTTAAGGCTTTAAAGCGTTAACTATTTAATTTAAAAAATATAATATTGAAATAACCCATTTTAGTTACACTTTAAGCTTCAATTTTCTTTACCGTGGACCATAGGCTAATGATAATTTCTTGATTGGAAATATTTGATACTGGTGTCGATTCTGTTGTGCACAAACTAAACTTAATTTAGGCTATTGCTATCTTTTACTAAAAGGCAGTGCGAGAAAAGGACGGCTATAGCTATGAACTAAGTTAGAGATGTCAAACTAGTTTATGCCTTGCGCTTCACCGTGTTTTTAGTCGACATGTTTTTACGTGCACCCTTCATTTGTATGGAAATATTAGTTTCAATTAAATTTGACGGCTCTAAATTACTTCTGGCTTTTCTCGTTATATTAGAGAGAAAAACCGGCCAAGAGCGTGTGGGGCCACGCTCAGTGTAGGGTTCCGTAGTTTCCCGTCCGTCACAATAATTGTTCCCACTTATGAGTTTAAAGGTGGGTATCCATTATGTAAAAATGCTTGCATACTTTATACGAATATACTACAAACTTAGTCCAGAAATTATTTTGTACAACTTTTGTCTTTTTTGTACAAAAACTGTTATTTCCATCAAGTTCAAAATGATTTTCCTAGAAAGTCCTTATAAAGTTCTACTTTTCAGATTTTTTTCATATTTTCTAAACTTATGGTTCAAAAGTTAGAGGGGGGGACACACATTGTTTTTTTACTTTTGGAGCGATTATTTCCGAAATTATTGACATTATCAAAAAATGATTTTAGAAAACCCCTATTCATTTTTAAATACCTTTCCAACAATATATCACACGTTAGGGTTGAAATTAAAAAAAAAAACACTTCCTACTTTACATATAGGGGGGCTACCCTAATAAAACATTTTTTCCGATTTTTATTTTACCACTTTGTCGGCGTGATTGATATACATATTGGTACCAAATTTCAGCTTTCTAGTGCCACAGAGATTAAGCGAGGACGGACAGACGGACGGACGGACGGACAGACATGGCGAAACTATAAGGGTTCCTAGTTGACTACGGAACCCTAAAAAGGAAAGCAATAGCCTAAATTAAGTTCAGTTTGTGCACAACAGAATCGACACCACTAGTGGGCAAACTTTGGCATTGCACCTAAGTTAGAACTAACACTCGAGCCGACGCGACGGCGAGGGTATAAAGAGCCGAGAACTGCAGACTTCTATCTTAAAACGAAACTGCTTTATAAAATCTTACCTCTCAGTATGCTGCACCGTTTAGACACAAATCCGTAGAAAGAAAAACAAACAAGAAAGAAGAGAAGAGCCTTAAGGTCGGAAAACTCACTTTATCCGCCTTACAATCCTTCAACTCATACGCAACCAACAAAGGTAACTTAAACAAAAAGATTATTTACCAAACTACAAGGCACACACGGGCCGATGGAACAAAGTTCAGCTAATATAAATAACCTCTGTACAACAAAGTTACAACTTTTATCACGAACACAATAAAAATTAAAACGTTAGTCTTTAAACTTATTTTAATATTGTGGCGTACGGTGGAGTTCGTCCGTACTTTTTTATTATTTCTTGCAGTAAGAAGTTGGTTGAAAATGTCGGAATTACTCAAACAATTTAGCTGGGACTTTGATGTTGAGTTTGTGCGACAGTTCAGTTCAATAGTTTTTAGGAATGTTGTGGCTTTTAATAACTTTTGTACTTGGTTCATAAAAAAGTTGACGATTCTTTGTCATGTTTTTATGCGTATGATTATAATAATTAGGATAGTTTGTTTCTAAAAAATGATAGTTTCCTGTGTGTTAACATTGTCTTAGAGTACCTTTAATTTTATACTTACGACATCGGTTATTTTTTTTGCAAAAAAGTTTTTCATTCAGACTCAATTTTTTTTTTTTGGTTTTCGTGATATATTTATTTTTATACTGTTTGTACTTGTGGTATGTGCCAAATGAAAGTATTTTCTTTCTTTACTCAGCATGTTCTTAGAAAGACTAAAGGCTAAAATACTATAGGATTGATATTAAAACTTACGGTAGCTATTGACTATCCAACTTTCCCATCATTGTTTTCGCTGAAAGAATATCAGTTAGTCGGGCCTAGGTAAACTGATATTCACTCAGAACAATCTGGTAGGTACGGGTTTAGCTATTTACTATACACACGGCTGTATATTATGTATTTTATCGATTATTTAACAATTAAAACACACCCAAGCGTATAAACTTCAATTAGCTCCACCATTCTGCTTATCGATTCTGTAAAAAGTTTTTTTTTTCGCTGGCCATTACACACAGCGCCATCTAGTGCCACACTAAGCGACGAGGCTTGTGTCGTGGACACCAGCTAGTTGATATACCTACTACATAGATACTTTTTGTTTGTAAATACATACTTATTATACATACACTTATTATCTTTTAGTTTGTAAAAAGCGTGTCCTTTCTTATCCGGACACAATATTATGACCCTTTAATAAAAAAACACAGCCATTACTATCCATTACCAGGTACTCTAAAAATGACCAGAAGCTTCCATTGAAACGCTATGTTACCATAACTTAATAACAAACGACTCGATAATAGTAAACGACACAAATAATTATTATTTTCGCAAAAGGAATTAACTCTATAATATTACCACACAATGGGGCATACAAAATGGCAAAGTTTCTATACAAACTGCATAATTACAATGCAAACCATATCTTGACATTTGAGGGTGGCAACACTAGCTAAGCCAAATGTCAAATAAACGTCAAATCCAGTACGTTTTCACTTTAGTTCCGTTTTTCGCCGCAGGTCAAGATGAAATGGTTGTTTTAAACATAGTTCGATTAAAATTTGTCTCGTTTAGTATATGCTAATCGACCAAACGAATGGTGAATGATTGAACGAGTTGTGTCGGTTAATATGCATTGCGATTTGAGTTAGTGGTTCCGTACTGTGTGTTTTTAGGCTTGGTGCAATTTGTATTGATGTTTTCTGATTTAAAAAAAATCTTTGATTGGTTGTTTAGATTTTCGGCTATTGTCATAACATGGAGGAGCTCGTGGCTAAATAATAACAGCCGCTCGGGTCGATCTTTAGGTTAAGCCGTGCGTAGGTTGGTCTGTGGATGGGTGACCACCCATTACATGCTGAGTTTCCTCCGTGCCTCGGAAAGCACGTTAAGCAGTTGGTCTCGGCTGTCAATTATAGATCTTTGACAGTCGTTAGGTAGTCAGAGGCCTAAAAAGTCTGACAACCAGTCTTACCAAGGGATATCGTATTACCCGGTACTAACTGGGTTGTGGAGGTCGGATAGGTCGTAAGTAGTCGCTCCATGTAAAATACTGGTATTAGGCTGCATCCGGTAACATTGGAAGCCGACCCCAACATAGTTGGGAAAAGGCTAGGCAGATGACGTCATAAAATAACATCACGCCTGTAATCCCCGAACGGTTCGGCAGAGGTATACCTTATACCCACATTTCGCTAGTTATGTTTTAAGTCCCATGTAATAGGGGGGGAGCCTATTGCCAACAACCGGGCACAAATCCAGACTCCGTTGCTGCTATTTAGAAATTCCTGAAGGAAAATCCCAATAACACTTTGTCCCAACTGGGAATCGAACCCAGGACCACATAGTCAGTAGTCAAGGTCACATAAACATAGATCTTTTATCAAGAAGTGATATAAACCTACCTATAAAGGGTGTAAAACATCCCTTAATGAAGCCGAAAGTCACTTGTTCTCCTCGTCATTGTGATCATTTTTTTGTTCTACACCATACCTTCTAGTTACGGAGATATTGGGGGTCAAACTTTGTACAAGTTTTTAAAGTAAGATTTTTACTTTAAACACCTCCACGACCCTTGTACTATTCAATCCATCCATCAGCACAATGTTTTGAGTGCGTTACATTGAGTTCTACCACAAAACATGATTTTTCACCGCAAAAAAAAGCGTCTCCCAGCAATATTTTTGAGGAAAGTTACTTAGTTTAGAAAGAAAGAAAGAAAGAGAAAGAAAGAAGAGAAAGTTTGATGTACAGAATGCTTGGTTGACGGATCCGTGATGAGGTCTTTTGCACCCTACGTATATATACCTAAGGATCGGGTTGGCTCTCCAACTAAACTATCAACGACCATATTCCACCATTATAAATCAGAAACACCTAAGAGATTGCGTAATTACCTGAATATAAATGTACAACATTGACAAATAGCCTAACTAACCCTAATAGACGTTGTAATGGCCAAACGGCTATAGAATCGGCTAGCAATCGAGAGGTCACGGGTTCAAATCCCACCTAGTTGAACTTAGGTTAGGTAGTAATGTAAATGAGAATTTGAGGAAATGCATTAACGTTTACAACTACATTAGGTTGCGTCCTAACCAAAGCAAACGTTGCACGAGCGCGCGATTGTCACACTCATATTGTTCGGCGAACCTGAACTCGTTCTCGCGTTGGCAGAGAGCGCCTTCAGATGATCCGAACAAATGAGTGTCATATGATCGCTTTGGTTAGGATATTGCACTACTCTTATAACTAAAGCAATAAACCCTTACTAGATAACTTTAATGCTTTTGTCATAATTGAATTCAAGATTACATTCGTTGTAATTATCTTTATTATGCTGTTTAACTATATTATTGTGCTAAAGAGCTGTTAATTGTAATTTGTTTCGTTCAGCAGATAGGTTAGTTAATGTACTTGAGTTTAGTACAAGTTTATTGTGCAAATTTTATGTTCACTGTAAAACTTTTAATTTGTGATAGATTTCAAGATAAAACTGTTTATGTGGGAATATAGCCTTTTTTTTCGGATGGGAAATCATCAAATGACTCCTCCTGCTATGGGCGGAGCAGGAGGGAGTGTCAGACTTTTACTGACTAAAACCCATCCATGTTCCTTCATCGCCCTTTGTGTTCCGGGGCCACGGTATCTCTTTCTAACAGTCCCGCAGCCCTGGGTGGGAATGTCGCCTTCGTTTCACACATTACATTGTGTGATCAAATGTATTTGTTGGTGGGCTGTAATTTCCCACTGCTGGAAAAGTTTATTAATGAAACAAAACTTAACTAAAAAAAAAAAAAAAAAACTGAACGAGCTACCATGCTAACTCTCTGTAGATTATTCCTATTTTCAGAAGGTTAAGCCCAGATATCATAGACAAAATGGAATTCCATCAGCAATAAACAAGCTGAAAAAGTAAAAAAAAAGCATGAACATTTAATAACTACTGAAAAGATTGACGATGATTATGATTATGATTATGATGATTATGATTTTATGGGTTGACTGGTAGAGAATACCTTGTGGCATTAAGTCCGCCTATGTACCACTATAGTACATGAAGTTTAAATAAATAAAAGATTATGTTCAAAGGCCTGTTGAAATTCGTTGTAGAAACTCGAAGCGCTAAGAAAGCGAATGCAAATTGTCTAACCTATCATATTCACAGTCAAAATCAATCAGCAAATTGCAAAGGTTCCTAGCGCAAATAAAAAAAAGTTTTAGTAAATATTTAGGTAAAATGTTTAGTTAGTTATTTTGGCTCCCGCACATCTCGTAACTTTCCCATTTCGACAACTAAACAAAATAACAACACAAAAGTCCCATTTCGTAACTATTTTGATATTCATACATTGAATCCCATTTCGTAACTATTTTGATCTTCATACATTGAATCCCATTTCGTAACTATTTTGATCTTCATACATTGAATACCATTTGGTAAACTTTTTGTTCGGCAAATACAGTTAGCACTCAGGAGAACTAGCGTTTTTTTTGTGTTTTATTGCAGCACCGCACTCTCACTCGCAAAAATACAGGAAAAGTTTGCATAACAGTTAATGTCATGGATTTCCGCAAAGTAACGCCTGATTCTTTAACTTATTTTTCTAACCATCTTGATTTATAAATATTAATATATTTCAGTAAGTAAGTATTCTCTCACTCGCAAAAATACAGGAAAAGTTTGCATAATAGTGTTAATGTCATGGATTTCCGCAAAATAAGCCTGATTCTATAACTTATTATTCTAACCGTCTTGATTTATAAATATCAATATATTTTCAGTAAGTATTCATCTCCAAACCTATACAAGGAACCCAAAACAATTCACAAGCATCACACTTAGAATTCTGAAGCAGCAACTAGAATTTTTGCGCCTAGTTCCACGAAACTTTGTGACTAGACTAGACAAATATAATGTTTAAATGATACACGACTCTAATTTGAATAGCTTTAAAAAACAATGCTACCTGGAAAATTGTCTGAATTTAAGTGACTAATTGATGAATATGTTAAGTGGTGATGGAGTTGCCATGCTAATTTTGGTGGAAAAGGTGGTAGGGTTGCTATGTACTGTGGGAGAGAGCAAAATAAAATGGGTTATTGATCATTGTGCTAATACTACTACGTATAGAAAAGACAGCGCGAACAAAATCTGTGCTCCGTTCAACTGCTGTCGGTTCGCTGCAGTTCACTCTGTCGCTTACTCTTTTTTTTTATATATGTATGGCATCTCGCAGTTCAGTCTAGGAGACTGGCTACTGCTTAACCAGGCTAGTCCTGTGGATGCCTTGAGTTTAAGGCCTCCAGCTAGGGGCATAACTATAAGCTAAGCGACCACGCCTATAGGGTACCCCCTGTGGGGTACGAACCGGGGTACGAATACGCAATTTGCACCTGAGTGACAATTTGCTACGTGCGTTCAGAATGGAGTGAAGCCTACCGAGAGCAAACGCGCGGGGGGCCGGCTAACCCCGTACATATAGATGTTCTGTAGCAGCCGTCCCTTTGCTGCCCCCCAGCGACGCACTAAGCCGAGGCCCGAACCCCACAGGGGGTGCCCTTAGTGATTGTTCATTTAATTGTGTAAATCCTGTTAGTTTGTAAGCCCTGGCTGGGGCCTTAAAGTAATTTTTGGCCACCACAGGATAGTCTGGTTAAGCAGTCAAGCGACCTTAGCGAGTTGCAAAGTAATAGCTCAATATTATTGATTGGATTAGTGTGACTTGCGACCATTTTGTGAGAGACAAAAGAAAATATGTGAAAAGAGAATATTTATCTTAGGTTATTAGAAGCACAGTCTAGTGGTGTGACTTTTGGACTGCTAAGGTAGGCCATAGGTTTCGAGTTCGAACCCAAGACACATCATCATCTTCCTGCCCTTATCCCATGTTACTTGTGGTCGGCGCAACACGTTTTCTTCTTCCATTCTCCTCTGTCAACCGTAACGCAATCATTTACACCTTTTTCCTTCATATCATTCCTCACACAATCCATCCATCTTTTCCTTGGCCTTCCTCTCGCTCTCCATCCATCCACATTTATATTCATCACTCTTTTAGTCACATGCGATTCTTCCCTCCTCATCACATGCCCATACCAAGACAGTCGATTCCCTTTTAACTTTTCTGTAACTGGCGCAACTTTCAAACTTCCTCTAATATTTTATCTAATTCGAACCCAAGACACGTACCTCTGTTTTTTCGGTAAAGGAAGACATTGTGAGGGAACCAGCATCCCTGAGAGATATTTCTCGACGGCATGTAAAGCCAAGTCAGAGGCCAATGGGTGGGATAAAAATCTGTGACACCAGGTTAGGCAACAACCTTATGTCCCGGCCACCGTAGGCGCGGGCCTGTGGACGGAGAGCTATGGGCTAGCTCGCCGTCCGTCCGTCTCATGACGACATACAGGCCATGTCGACGGCGCGTTCGTGTTCCACGCGGGCCTCAAAGAGAGTCAGCAAAAGGAAGGGGGACCCCAAGGACCGATGCCTGTCGGGGCTGCGGGACTGTTCGAAAGAGATACCGTGGCCCGGAACACAAAGGGCGATGAAGGAATATGGATGGGTTTTAGTCAGTAAAAGTCTGACACTCCCTCCTGCTCCGCCTAGAGCGGGAGGATTCATTTGATGATTTCCCATCCAAAAAATAAAAAAAAGGTTAGGCACTAACCACGCGTAGAATAACTTTGCTCACAAACTGAATACCGGGTGTGGGTCAGACTGTACAGTAATTTCTGGTCCGGAGATACGTGCCCAGCATATCCTCTTTGTACACTAGACTTGACTTGTAAACTAGATTTCACTGTCCAAAATTCATATTTCCTTTTACCAAAAAAAGTGCGTGAACACACCTAAATACTTCTAGGTTTATTTAACCGTAAAACGTATACAAAATTCATCTGCGCTCCATATTATAAGACCGTCGTATATTTCCCAAGAGTGGCTGTGTCGCGGGCTGTAAAGAAATATCACTCGGAGTGCGTTGCGCGTCGCTCCTTTTAGTACTGCGCTTGAGACATTTTGATACTTGGCGGAAAAAGGGTGAGAGTTTTTCAGCATTCTGAATTATTTAATAAATTTGACAGGAGAATTTTGTTTAAGGCATTTGGAGACTACTGCTGGTGATTAAATAAAAAGAAAAATTCAAAAGAAAAAATATTTGTCTGAAAATACAACAACTAAACTAAGAGACGAGTGACGAGTGACTTCAACTAAAATAAGAGAGTGAGGGGGACAGAGATTTCCGCATGTTTTATGAGAATGTGTCGCCAGTGCTAACGCACAGTTCTTCGATAGTGGTTTGTAAAACCAAGTCTTAATTTACACCCCGTTTAAAAAAAAACAACTTAGAAATAAAATCTCTGTAGATATTATCATTTTAATTTACCCGAATAGCGCAGCGGTAGTGAGGCTGCCTTACGTTCTTTGGGTCCCGGGTTTGAATCTCGGTAGGAGCAAATGTTTGTGTGATGAGCATGGACATTTGTTTCCGAGTCATGGATGTTTGTATGCATTTAGAAATAAAAAGTATCTATGTAGTATATCAACTATCTGGTGTCCACGACACAAGCCTCGTTGCTTAGTGTGGCACTAGATGGCGATATGTGTAATGTCTAGCGATATTTATTTATTTATTTTTGGCCTATTACAAAACAACCGTACTAACTTCTCCAACAAAGCTATTTGCAAGTACATTCCAAGATTATGAAAAACAGCAAGAGCAACTCAATAATTCTGACACACAATACCGGTACTGTTTAATAATAAAGAAATTAGGTACACACGAGTTTACAACTAGCGTAACGAAATAGCGTAAATACAGCTGTCAGTCAGCCAATACATTCCATAAGTTACTTGCAAACAAAGATTTAAATCTTGAGATGTGTCTTCATCAATGTCCGACCGAAGGTCAATTTCTTGCCGAAGCCGAAGCCAATTAGTCGGCTATCGCACTAGTAAAATGCCTAAGAAATTCAGTTCCAGATTGGCTAAAAGATTTTATTTAACTTTCGAATTAAAATGGTATCTAAACTTAACGAGATAATTACAATTAACTTGCAACTTGTTCATAATAATAAGATTTCAAAATGTGTGACCTCTGCCACACTCGTCGCGTTTTCGTAACAGTTCGTCCAGATTCGGCGCTTGCTAGAAACCTTTTGCTTTGGGCAAAACTCCGGCTTATTTTGGCCGAAGCCGAAGTTTCGGTCGCACAAAATATTTAAATCTTTGCTTGTAAACAAAATTCACGATCGTTTAGCCAGTTACGACTCCAAATGGCATGATTTTGTTGAGAATAAACAACGTTTTGGCATCGCGCCTACACGTGTTCGTAAGTTTTTGGGATCGCGTTACAAAATACTATTTGTTTTCAGTTTACTAGGAACGTCGGCCATTGTTTTATTTCAATTGAAAATACGGAGTTTTGACTTTTGTTGCAATTCATGTGCATTGATTGTCGGAGTTTGGGAATTCGTTTCTTGATATGTTCGCAGTTTTCAGTATTGAATTTTTCTAAAGGATCCGATTCGTTTTTTTTTAAACAGGAGTGTTAAAATTTTTTAAGCACGGTATAGAAAAATACTTATACTTAAACTTAATTAAATAAAATTAAATATTTACTATGAATAATACTGGCATGGTAACAAAACATTACGGATATTATCCCGTAAGTACTTTAAGTATGGTAACAAAATATTTGAAAATAGACCAAGTATCAAAACATACTAAGTGGCATAGATCAGAAAAAATCCATTTCAGCTGAACCAAGAGACGCTATAAGTAGGATTTGGCGCTTGGAAATCCTGGGAAAAGAGAGAAAAGATGCGCCAGATAGAGAGGCAAGATGTCGAGTAAATGAAATGCAAGTACATAAGCGAAGAGGTACATAGATTGAGTATTGAATACAAGTAGATAACGAATGAGCACGGATTTTGAATAACATAAGCTTAAGGTACGATCCATGTTATTAATATTTCTGGATTTGAGCTACAACATAACTGTTGAAATTTGGGTGTAGGTACTATTAAAGCATGGGTATTCTGAATTTCATTGCTTGAGTACATTATTATATACAAGTAGATAGCGCAGTTTTGCATATTACCGATGTCCGCCTTTTTTAAATCTATTTCACTTCTTTGTTTCAGATTTTAAATAATTACAAATATTTCGTCACATAGTAAGATTCAGAGGTGAAATAAAGGAGCGGTAAAACCCTCGCGGTCTCACCCCTGACACGGCTCCGGACAAGGACACTGACCCATATTAGCTTTCGTATGGAAGTGTCCATCTCCGAACCTTAAAAAAAATACAGTTGCACCATTAGAACTCTACCAACACCACATGAATCACTAGATTCCTTACTAACAACTAAAACAATTCATTTAAACAAAGAACGAAACACGCAGAATATAAATCGACATTGTTTTCATATAAAACGGGGTTGTCTTAGCTAGAGGGGGTGGAATCTAAACCACCCGACGCAATCCGCTCTAAATATCGAATCTATTTGAGCGAGACGGATGAAAAAGTAGGAGGTGACCACAGAGTATGGAAGATGGCGCTTGGTAGCATCTAGAGGAGGCAGTACTAATAATTTAGTGGTACCGAAACCATATACACAGATTATATCCGCTTAACACAGACCGTTTTTAAAGCTGTTAACTTACTTCTATTATAAATACCATGCAAAAGTTTGAATGGATAGATGTTTGTTAGTCAATCACTCCAGAGCGGCTGAACACATCTGGATGCAAAGATAGGGTATGGACTGGAATAGCACATAGGCTACTTTTTATCTCGGAATTAAGTCCCCCGTGGGCAACACCACGACGACGAAGCCGCGGGCATTAGCTAGTTTACTATACGTCATTGTCGACATTGGTGTCGATTCTGTTGTACACAAACTAAACTTAATTTAGGCTATTGCTATCTTTTTCTCTCTAATAAAATGAGAAAGAGACGGACGTAATTTAGAGTTGTCAAATTTAGCTGCGACTAATATTTCCATACAAATGAAGGGTGCACGTAAAAACATGTCGACTAAAAACACGGTGAAGCGCAAGGCATAAACTAGTTTGACATCTGTAACTTAGTTTATTGCTATAGCCGTCCTTTTCTCGCACTGCCTTTTAGTAAAAGATAGCAATAGCCTAAATTAACTTTAGTTTGTGCACAACAGAATCGACACCATTGTAGTGAGAAAAAAACTAATATGCAAGAAGTTGCTTCGAGCCTCCCATGAGTCACCAGGACGCAACTTGCAGAGCGGCAGACAGAAACAGTCGAAGCTGTGAAGGGCTGTCGAAGTGCGACCAAAAGCTGACAAGTTTGTCTTTATGCAAGGTGTTGACAGTGCCGCCTCTAGCACTGTCAAGGTGTCTCCACGCTCTGTGGTTGGAACTGAGGATATACTAAGGTTTTCCGTGAATACAAATGATTTTTTCTTTACCAATGCGGCTTTGGTTTGTTTATGTTTATTTAGATTCTTTAAGTGGATTGAAAGTAGTGGCTGCGGGCTGGAATGAAGTTTTTTTGTGGTCTGGTCAAGCTGGAGACGGCTAGTGACCTTAGTTGTTGGTTAAATTCAAACAAGTGAAGTGGATGAAAACGCTTGGAAAAGTATTTATACATACATTGCCAACTAAAAACGGGACCTTCTGATGACACAAGGTACAAATTTTCTTGACAAATGATCCCAAAATAATCCTAGATGGGACCTGAAAGGGTTACAAAATGATAATGATGAAAATGAAAATTATAATTTTCTGCAATGACCCAGATGTGATGAGATGTGTCTTTACCGTACTGGAAGGAATATTTGCCTTGCTGCTACTAATTTTAAGTTGATATTTATTACTCAAGAAGTAGAAGAGTTCGTGGTTAAAAAATAACAGCCGCTCGGGTCAATTTATACTTTAAGCCGTGCTTACCTAGGTTGGTCCGTGAATTGGTGACCACCCATTACATACTGAGATCCCTCCGTGCCTCGGAAAGCACGTTAAGCCGTTGGTCGCGGCTGTGATTTATATATCTTTGACAGTCATTACAGGTGGTAAGTGGCTCACAACCAGTCATCCCAAAGGGTATCGTATAACGCAGTACTAACTGGGTTGTGGAGGTCAGATAGGCAGTCGCTCCATGTAAAATACTGGTACTCAGCAGCATACGGTTGGACTGGAAGCCAACTCAAACAAGGTTAGGTTGTCGATGATTAATTCTAAAACTTAAAAATGGCTAATTAGGAATGCAGACTTACTACAAACACCAGACTTAGCAAAATACAGCGTCGCTTTTTAAATTCAGTTATCAAAAGATAGGTAGCGAGAGAGAGATCAGCAGTCTGTTAATTCAATTCAATTCCTTTATTTCAATCAACAGTTGGATCATCTAATAACATTAGGTACATTCAATACAACACACACCTTTACTACTTATTACTTAAAAATTAAATTGGCGGTCAACAAATTAAAATAAAAAAATAATTTAATTTAAAATTAGAAATAATCATGAATGTAAAAATAATAACTCATATATAAAAAATATTTAATATTAACATTTATTCAAGATTTTAATATCGTAAAATAGGACAGATGATGAACATTAATGTGTTGTGATTATTTCATTTTCTAACAAAAAAACAAACAGCGACCCCAAAAACCGCGAAAACAACACCCGTAAAGAAAAAACGAAAATTTTCGTCGGCGCCATCTTGGATTTTCATTTTGACCTCATTTTCGTTATCAGCAACCCCTAAAACCACGAAAACGATATCCATGAAAAAAAACCGAAAATTTTCGTCAGCGCCATCTTGGATTTTCATTTTGACCTCATTTTCAGTATCAGCGACCCCAAAAACCACAAAAACGACATCCATGAAGAAAAAACCTAAAATTTTCGTCGGCGCCATCTTGGATTTTCATTTTGACCTAATTAAAAAAAAAACCGTAAACAATACGCAGGTACTTATGTGAGAGTACCTATTTTACCGCACATTCCGTTGTATGTTGCGTAATTTTTAACTTTCAAACAATGTAAACAGGCTCCGTAAATGCACTTTTTGAGCGAATGTGTTGAAAAGAATATTTTCACTATCATAACATAACACCACGCCTGTAATCCCCGAAGAGTTGGGTAGACGTGTACCTAATAGTACACCCACATTTCGGCAGTTGTTTTAAGACCCATGTATTAAAGGGCGAGCCTATTGCCATCAACCGGGCACAAATCTAGACCCTGACATGAGGTTCGAACCCGGTCGGGCAAGTTGGTCGTGTGGTCGTAAGATCGACTGCTGAACATGAGTTTAGCAGTCGATCTTACGACCACACGACCAACGAGGCAGTCAGTATTTTGACTACATTTTCGAAAATCGTCGAAATAAGGGAAACTTGCTCAGAACGACTCACTTTGACTCTAACCTAGAGTATCAATAGTGCAATATATTGAAGTTGTGGTTTCAAGTGGAACTAAGAAATCGCTCGTAAAAAGATTTAGATCCTTTACGAAGTCGTAATGATAAGCTTCGAAACATCGTAAACGTTTTGGTCTAAAATTTATTCATATTAGACCATTTTGTTCACAACATTTAAATAAATTATTATCCCGTAAGTATACATTTTTTTTTAAACCAAAAAAAATCACGGATATTATCCCGTAAGTACTTTAAGTGTAGTGAAAAACCGTGAAAGTTTAAAACAGTGCATTTTGTTCACATTTTATAATTGCTTGAAGATAAACACGAAGGTGTTAATGAGGGTTTTATTAAGCAAAAACATTCAACTATTCACGAGCGATAGACGGGACAAGACGATGAAAATCGTAACCCAATACTTGTTACTACTTAGTAACAACACTTGTTACTACTTAGTAACAAGTCGGTCTATTTAGGTAGACTCTAGTGTCATACGCCCGCTTGTCATGGGTGCACTCGTGTGACAAAATCGAAAACGTTTAGGACCAAAATGTTTGTATGACAATACTAGCTTATCCCGCGGCTTAGCCCGCGTGGAGTTCGAAAATTGTCCCACGGGATCGAACTACCGGGATAAAAATTATCCTATACGTTAATCCAGGTTATAAACTATCTACGTGTCAAATATCGTCCAAATCCGTCCAAAAGTTTTTGAGTGGAAGAGTAACAAACATCCATCTATAAAGCCATCTTAACGAAGCCGAAACGCACTTGTTCACCCCGTTATTGCGAATATATTTTTTTTCTACACCATATTACCAGGTATGGTGTAGAAAATAAATATATTCGCGTTCCTTCTAGTTACGGAGATATTGGGGGTCAAAGTTCCACTTTTTGACAAGTTTTTTTTTTAACTGCAAGTTTTTAATGGAAGATTTTTACTTTAAACACCTGCACGACCCCCGTATTATTCAATCAATCCATCGGCACAATGTTTTGAGTGCGTTGCATTGAGTTCTACCACAAAACATGATTTTTCACCCCAAGAAAAAAAGTCGTTTCCCAGCAATAATTTTTGCGTAAAGTTATTTAGTTTGATGTACAGAATGTTTGGTTGACGGCTTCGTGATGAGGTCTTTTACACCCTGTATATCCTTTCTTACAAACTTTCACATTTATTATTGTCGTATTCGATAAATAATGTATCGATTACTAGTTTGTAGTAAGAGTGGTTGGGGGGCAACACTAGTGCCACCGCCCGCCATGATGAGAATTGATTTTGTAAATTCATTGTCATTGAGTGCGTGGTGACTTCTTAATAATATAAAAACAAGTATATGTCGGGGTAGCCAGGATTTTATTTCGCTAGGCTCGAGCTTATGTGGGCTGCAGACGGGTTTCGTGCTATAAAACACACTGAATGCGATACACTATTTTATTTCACATTGCACGGTTTGGCGTGGTAGTTTCCATGGAGAAGAACCGGCAAGAAACTCCATGGTTACTCTTTTCAAACAGATACACTGAGTTTAACCAATTACTTGACATTACACTTTGACACATTAACACTGGGCACAATGATTCGGGTACAGTTTCAAGACTTCTTAACTCCGCTGCGATCAGACATAGAATGTCCGCCTCGCCGCGTGTTGTTAACATCAGGACTCTGTAAAAGTCGCCATGGTGGGGGTAGATTCGCAAGTCAGTCGCGTGATGCCACCACTGGCGCGCTTTCGATCCATTCGCCCGTCCGTACTCATGACCTGATCCGACATATAAATCTTGGTGGTATTAATTAATTACTTACCCAAAATTATAACAATAATATTATTAAGTAAGATAATAGAATTAGAGTAAGATAGTAGAATTCCCTTTGTCCGCTCTATAAGTCTTTTAAATCTTCCAGAGGGTCAGACAACAGTTGACTTCCAGCATTTTCAACTAAGTGAATTCTTCGTAATACATTTATTTCATAGGCAGCGAGGTAACGACGTAGTTCATTATTCTAACTATCCGAATGGCAGGTGGGCCATTGACAAAACCATTCTGCATAAGAGATTGCGAGCTCAAGCCCTGAGTTATTACAGTTACATAGACTAGGCTCAAAGCTGAAAGCATCTGACCCAATTCCGTGAAAGCTCCCCTGAATAGACGTTATGGTAAGCCCCTGCAAACTGGTTTTGAATTTCACAGCGTGAGCCCGCGTGTTAGCCAAAAATTATAACAAGGCTGAATGCTTTTAGTTTTAATGCCTCGGTAATAGCACTTACTGTGTCTATATTAGGTCCACCTAATGGGACTATTTCATTATCGAAAAATACCAGTAATTATACTTTCTTTTGTGTGTAATGACTTCGCGGTAGGTCGACATTTCGTGCTCACCAAACATTTCGATAATTATACAAATAATAATAGCGAATGTGCTATTGAAACTAAAAAAAGCGTTTAATAGGGAATTCCTTTTATGAAACAGCAAAGTAATACCTGTAGTATTTTGTGTAGGTACAGGATGGTTCTATAAAGTGAAAAATTTACAACTTTCGTGCGCCGAGAGAGTTAAAAGGAGTGGTATAGAACAAAGCAGACTTGGCGGCCATTAATAAAAACTTCCCTCCATGTTAAACTTTAGCAATATTGCGATAGTCCGACTACTCCAACGGAACCTTCATTCATACCAAGTCACGGAACTTCTTCATTTTTTTTTTCTTTCTTTTTTCGTAGTTTTGTGAATCTGTGTAATGCCGTGTTTTGCATGCATTTGACTTTTTAAACAGTGCACTTTGAATTTGGAAGTGGGCGTTTAATCCTTGCTAGTTTTATCGTTTGGAAGAAATTAAAAAAACTTTGTCGGAGCGCTGTTTTTCTTTGGTGTTGCTCATGCTATTTTTTGTATGCAATCAAGGAGGGTGTAATTAAGTCTGGGATTTATATCTAGTGAGTGGAGTTTTCTAGTGTTTTGGTGTAGTGTTTCAGGTAGGAATGTGACGTGTGGTGTGAAACGTTTTAAGTGTATACCGACTTGATTAATTTGGGTTAAATGTTGGTTACTAAAATACTTATGAGTTGGTGCTGTAAGACAAATTGAATTACTAACTCGGTACTTCATTTGATTTCTAATTGAAAATAGTTGATATAAGGCAAAACAATCAGGACATTACATAAGCCTCAAGTTAGAGTTATTTCTTGAGTTTAAGTTAATACTTATTTGCAAACATTTTCATGACAGGAATTTATACGAAGTAAGAACCGTCAAAGAAAGCAAAGCTTTAAATGATAACTTTTGACAGTTCTTACTTCAAGAAATGACTAAACTTCAGAATAAAAATCTTTGACTTGTTTATAGCTACGGGTGATAGAGTGTATTAATTATTGATTTGGTAACATAAATTGTGCAACGCCAAACATAATAATAAAAAGATAAAAGAGTGTTTTTATGCAACATCCACATGAAACAGCTTTCAAGGAAATAAATCAATGCCCAGATGAACGCGAATACCATCCCAACACAAAATCCAATAAGAAAAAAAACATTCTTCTAACATTCATGTAACTAGTAACATTACTTCTTACCCGTAACTCCACATATCCCACGCTCCTCCCAACTCTTTCGCGTACCGGTCCACTTTACCCCATTTTCCCCATTTTTCCGATAACTGTATTCACCAATAGTGAGTACGTGTGTGGGGGAGGGCGGGGCTACACGGACTTTATTGCGAATTCTTTCTTTGAGATGTGAAGATTCTTACGATATGTAGCGAGCATTTTATTAGCTTGTCGAGTTCGTATTTTTATGTGAAGCGTGTAGTGTAGCCTTTATAGATGTTAAATAAATGTCTGGAATGTACTTTATTTGTATTTTCTTCTTTTTTAATTGTGTTCCTTTTTTGTAATGTATGTTCTTTTAATTGTCTGTAAGGCTAAGTTTCGTATTTCAATAAAGAGAATAGAAGTATATATTTCAGATAGTTCCATTAAAATATATTATGTAAATGAAGCTCTCTTATTCTTCATTTAATTTGAATTTCCCGCGCATTATCTTGGACTGTATACGTTATCTGTGTTCACGGCAGGCTTGCACTATGTTCGTTCTATGATTTGAAAAACACTCTTTGGATTGATAGAAAATTATGTGAACACGTTGTTTGGAGATAGTTTTCAAATAATGGAAAGACTATTGAAGCAATACCTTTTAAAAAGCTTTTCGTATTTACAAAATAACTTAAAAAAGCTATTCATATTTTTTTTTTAAATCATCAGTGACATGTAGGTATAGTATTTTGCATTCTACATACATATAAGTTTTCCGAATATTTTCTAACACCTCACGACACGACATGTCTACATATGACATACAGTGACATATGTCACACACTCACACCTCGCACGTTACATAAGACATACTTTCTCGCAACATAATGCTATTTTGTTTCATGTAGGCCCACTACCGCCCCCCTACCCCCTACCCCCCACCACCCCTCTATCCAACTTATGAGAAATTCTTTCTTTGACGGCGGACGCGGCCGCTACGCAAATTGATTTCGACGCGTGAACTTTGCGATGGGGCCACGAGAAGAGTGGGTTTGTTGGGTGTAGCGATTTTAGTGAACTCAGCCCATGATAAATTTGGTGACAGTTTTATTTTTGGATATTTCGGTATTGGTCCCATATTAATTCTTATGTACCTTTACGCCTTGAAGGATTGACGATCGGTTAAAGTCAGCCTGTCTATTCATGGTATACGAGTCATCGACGCACAAACAGTACCATTAATACAGCACATAATTCTAGACCTCCCATCATTATCTTCCCATCCTACTTGGGGTCGTCGCAACACGTTATCTTCTTCCATTCTCCCCTGTCAGACGTCACGGCATCATTTACTCCTTTCTCTTTCATATCATTCCTCACACAATCTATGCATCTTTTTTTGGCTTACTTCTCCGTCTCAATCCACCAACATTCAGTAGATCTTTTTCAAAGACCTGATCTTATTCCGAGATCATGATAATAGTTGGCACTTTGATGTACGGTCGAATAAACTATTTGGTTTACATTTTACAATGTAATTTGTTGGTAAAACTGTAAACCAAGTAAATTGTTCGACCGTTCATACGCCAGCGCATCAAGCTACCCAAAATTATCAAATTTTCCCAATCAGCCTTGAACCTAATGCTTTAGCGATAAAGTTGAAAATCTATTAAAGAAATTTTACAGATTGAAGTAGCTTGATATGCTGCTTTCTGTAACTTAAACCTGTATGTTAAAGACCCTTGTATATTAAAGAGGTTTGTGTCAATACTAATTTTTGGATAAAACTGCTGTTACAGTGTTACAAATTAATGTCGCCAGCGTGTTCTAATTATCTTCAACATGCATCATCTAAAAATAACGAATAATAAATTAATGATAGTTGGAATTTGTCTCAAGACACTGCCAGAACAATGGCACATCAATAATGTGGTACTTACTATGTGATTATAATTACTAATTTGTTATACGTTGTTGACGTAGAAATATTGATGCAGTTATTATAAATACAAAGCCGACTTTCTGTTCGAGAATAGATTCCAACT
Organism: Xestia xanthographa; assembly: GCA_905147715.2. Taxonomy (NCBI): domain Eukaryota; kingdom Metazoa; phylum Arthropoda; class Insecta; order Lepidoptera; family Noctuidae; genus Xestia; species Xestia xanthographa. The sequence goes on along the minus strand of LR990663.1, from coordinate 6,426,604 downwards.
GGAAAGAGGCACTTACTTATTTGTTTTTTTTTTTTTAACAAGAAATGAACAGGTTTATTGAAGACGTAGGTCACAAAGTAAAAAAATAAAAAGTTTTATGTTGTGGAACATAGACAGTTAGCACAATTAATTAACAAATAATGGTAAAAGCACCCTTTTGCATAATAATAAGTACCTACTCACACTGCGTAGAAACCATCTTTATGGTCGTGACCGCCAAGTTAAGCAAACATATTTGCTTTTAACTCCACGGAAAATTATAAGCCCTCTTGAAGTCCATGCGTAAAAATCGCCTTTTTACAACAAACAGCCGTTTTCGTGGCCCATGTCTCACCGTCTTTAGATATTAGCTGTGAAACTTAATATGTGAGCTACAGGCAAAAATATTTGGCATTTAATTTACGAGAGTTTTCGACAAATTAGTAACTTTGCCTGTTAGTCAGCTGTACCTATTTCTCGTGTATATTGGAATTTAATACGACTTGATCCTTTTTACACGGTCGTTAAGAAAAGTTCGCGTTCCTTAATCATTTCTTTGATAGTTCGACCTTTTGAATTTAGAATGTTTTCTGTTCTTTTTGATGTGTTTGAGTGTTTCAAATGTGTTGTGTTGCGTGTTCTTAATTTATTTGAAAGGGTTGTTTAGTATTGTGACTTTTGATTAAAAAGAGGTACTTACTTTAGTTTACAATACTTTAATTTAAGGGGTGAGTTGCAGACTTTTATTTACTGAAGTTTACATATAGAGTTTTGTTAAGAATTATTGTGTTTCTAAAATGCTTTGTACTTCAAAATCGTATTCAGTTAAGCAAATGATCAACTATTTTAGCTTAGTAAATCGGAATTAATTAAACGTGTACGTACACATCGGTTAATTAAGTCTTTTAGCAGTAACTTTGCTAGACATGTCACTAATGTCATCCCAGAGTTCAACCGCGTGTTCTCTAGCATGCATTATGTCAAGAAATACACCTTTTTTCTTTTTTTTTTTTCGGATGGGAATTCATCAAATAACCCCTCCCGCTCTGGGCGGAGCAGGAGGGAGTGTCAGACTTTTACTGACTAAAACCCATCCATGTTCCTTCATCGCCGTTTATGTTCCGGGGCCACGGTATCTCTTTCGAATAGTCCCGCAACCCCGGCAGGAAGAAATACACCTCACATTTATTTTCATGCTACTGAGCAATTTATTCTAGTAATATCCTACTAGGTAGGTATTCCAACTATCTAAGTCTGTACATCCATCCATCTGCCTAGCCTTTTCACAACTATGTTGGGGTCGGCTTCCAGTCTTACCGGATGCTGCTGAATACCAGTGTTTTACAAGGAGCGACTGCCTATCTGACCTCCACAACCCACTAAGCCTGTACATATGTTTTGAAAATTTTGTCTTTTGTTTAACAATCACGGCAGTCGCTCCATGTAAAATACTGGTATTCAGCTGCATCCGGTTAGACTGGAAGCTGACCCCAACATAGTTGGGAAAAGGCTAGGCAGATGATGAGAGTATTTTACATGAGACTTTGGCACTTAGTTCTTTCCCGTGGGACAATTTAAACGTCCTTTAAGTCGTTTACCTATCTGTGTGGGTGGAGTCGCAGGCAAGTGCTAGTTCTTAAGGCGATTACAGGAGCTAAACTAGCAACTCTATTTGTGGTGGTTCAAACTTCGTTTGAAATACTGTTAGAATAAAGTTCTAATCAGCTTGCACTACAAAGTGGTTGTTACGTCAGTCACTGCGGGCCGAATAGTGCGAAATGAGTGGTTTTTTGCGATTTACAAAAAATCTGTTGATTGGACTAAAAAAGTAAAACACTATGATGCTAATAATGTTGCTTGTAGAATTATTTGCCAAAAAATCAGAATGATTGCATGTATTTTAGTATGGTTTTTACTCGTTATAAGACATTTTTAAACATAAGTTCGTGATTTTTTTTATCGAGTAAAATTAGTTGTATTATATTTTCAAAACACTATCATACTAGCATATATTCTGAAGAATATCATATATTTTTCTGGTTTTGTTTATTGCAGTGAATCATGTGCTTTTTTGCATTATAAAACTCGCGTTTAGCTCTTGCAGTCGCCTTAACAAACCTCCATACATTCGAATTAATTTTATTAACCAATTGCCTATTAAGCTTAGTTCGTTCATTAAAACTAAAGGTATTTGAGACGACTTCGTTCTGCACTAGCCGCTTAAGGGGGAATCAGAATTTTAATTGGCCACCGCTACTTATTCAAATATCGGCCGTACTAATGAGGCTTGGCCTTAATTAGTAAAATGTGTACGTCATAAATATTATATTTTTCAACTAGTTTAATCAAGTCAGGTTTCGTTGACTGTAAGTTATTCTGATGTTGAGTTTAGTGGAACTTTTGGTCGATGGTTGAGTTTGAGTGGAAAAAATGGAATAAACGATAAGATATGGAAGCTTAAGTTCACAAAGTAGTAAAGTTATAATAAACTAGCCGACGTCACGCGGTTTCACCCACGTAGTTCCCGTTCCCGTAGGAGTACGGGGATAAAATATAGTCTATGTTACTCAGGGTGAATGTAGCTTTCTAATGGTGAAAGAATTTTTGAAATCGGTTCATTACTTCCGGAGATTACCCCCTACATACAAACTTACAAACAAATGCTACCTCTTTAAAATATTAGTATAGATAATATCAGCCGCACGGGTCGATCTTTAAGGTTAAGCCGCGATTACCTAGGGTGGTCTGTGGATGGGTGACCATCATTACATACCGATTTTCCCCGTGCCTCGGAAAACACGTTAAGCCATTGGTCCCGGCTGTCTTTTGTAGACCTTTTGACAGTCGTTACAGTCAGAGTGACCCGAAAGTTTGACAATAAGTCTTATCAAGGGGTATCATATTACCCAGTACTAACCGAGTTGTGGAAGTCAAATAGGCAGTCGCTCCATGTAAAACACATTCACTTAAAACGTATTCTTATAAATTTGACTAGAGGCCCAGAAATCGGTCTTTCGATCAGTGGAAAGCAATAAGTGAGATTTACAACAGAAAGAGAGCACCCAAAAGATGCTTATGGCTGTGACAAGTCTAAAGGCAGATTTCTCTGAAAAATATGCTTATTGCTGTGACAAGTCTAAAGGCAGATTTCTCTGAAAAATATGCTTATTGCTGTGACAAGTCTAAAGGCAGATTTCTCTGAAAAATATGCTTATTGCTGTGACAAGTCTAAAGGCAGATTTCTCTGAAAAATATGCTTATTGCTGTGACAAGTCTAAAGGCAGATTTCTCTACAAAAGATGCGTATTGCTAAAGGCAGATTTCTCTGAAAAATATGCTTACTGCTGTGACAAGTCCAAAGGCAGATTTCTCTGAAAAAGATGCTTATTCCTGTGACAAGTCTAAAGGCAGATTTCTCTGAAAGAGATGCTTATTGCTGTGACAAGTCTAAAGGCAGATTTCTCTATAAAAGATGCTTATTGCTGTGACAAGAGGCAGATTTCTCTGAAAAAGCTGTCCCTTCCTATTTACATAACATAACCGAGTTTGACGCCTGTAATCCCATAAGGGTTGGGCAGAGGTGTACCTAACAGTACACCCACATTTCGCCAGATATGTTTAAGTCCCATGTAATAGGGGCGATCCGATTGCCATCAACCGGACACAAATCCAGACTCCATGGCTGCTACTGAAAAAGTCCTAATAGAAAAACGACCCGGGAATCGAACCTAGCACCTCATGATCAGCAGTCACGCTTGTCCTAGTCCTATCAGTTCCTGTTTCATCATCATCATCATTTCAGCCGAAAGACGTCCAATGCTGGACATAGGGCTCCCCCAAGTGTCGCCACATTGAAGGGTCCCGTGCAACTCGCATCCAGCGGATTCCCGCAACCTTCACCAGGTCATCGCTCTACCTAGTGGGAGGCCTTCCAACGCAACGTCTTCCGGTTCGCGGTCGCCACTCCAGAACTTTTCACACTGCCACTTAAGTTTAGCAGTTCTTGGGGCTACGTCGGTAACCTTGGTTCTCTTGCGGTTCCTGTTTAATTAGCTTTAAAGCGATTACATTATGCACTATCCCTTAACAGATACACAATATTGTTCCTAGACCATTTCTAGAGCCACCTAAGTCGGCTCATTACCGAGGAGCCGAGTTTGTTCACGTAAAAGGATTGCAACTAGAGACCAATGAGCAATTACCTTTTATAATAAATGTGTTTGTTCAATTACTAACTGTATCTGTTCGTGTATTTAGTTTTGTATGGACTATCTCAAGTTTAAATGTAGGCATGTACCATTTGATTTAAGGCCCTTCTAACCCTAAAATTAGCAACTCTATTTGTGCTGGTTCAAACTTCGTTTAAAATACTGTTAGAATAAAGTTCTAATCAGCTTGCACTACAAAGCGGTTGTTATGTCAGTCACTGCAGCCGAATAGTGCGAAATGAGTGGATTTACAAAAACATCTATTGATTGGACTAAAAATATAAAACACTATGATGCTAATATGTTGCTTGCAGAATTAATTGCCAAAAAAATCAGAATGATCGCATGTATTTTAGTATGGTTTTTACTCGTTAAAAGAAATTTTTAGAGATAAGTTCGTGTTTTTTTTTTTATCGAATGAAATTTGTTGTATTATGTTTTCAAAACACTATCGTACTAGCATATATCCTGAAGAATATCGTATATTTTTCTGGTTTTGTTTATTGCAGTGAATCATATGTTTTTTTTGCATTATAAAACTCGCGTTTAGCTCCTGTAGTCGCCTTAAGGTTGATCTGCACAACATATTTTCCATACAAATTTCGGGGGACTATTACTCCACTGTTTGACATGATACATCTAAAGTTAAACATGATATCGTTTTGTCTCATTATTAATTGTGTCTGTGCGGAAACAGAATAGTAAAATAAAAAGGCATTCAAAAGTTACGAGCTACCAAAGATTCATTTTTATTGCCAATTTTAACGTAACTTTGGGCGTAAATTAGTAATAAAAGAAGTGTCAAATTTCCAAAACAAAGTCGGTACCGACACAGCAAAATTATCGAAGAATTCAATAAATTTTATTTGATAATGATTTATGCAGTGGTTTTTTCATAAAATTGGATTTCCCAAAAGCCTTTTTATATTTTTTTACGCGCGCCTTTTACTATGAATTTTCGTGCATCTCACTGAATAATGTTTCCCCCGGTGCGGTGCGGGAGGGGGATACGCCATATTGACATGTCCTTCGTTTGATAGAAGAACAAGACCTATATTTCTGTCCTTTTCATTTCATGCATGACGTCAGTGACGTGTCATTTGTTTTTCGCTGAAGTTGAAGGGCCTGTGCATTTTTATTGCACTCCTATAATGTAATGTGTGCGTTTCGATGGCGCGACCACGGCATTCTTTTTTTTTTAAGCTATGGCAAGATTTTGTAAAAAATAAATAATTTAAAATTAAATTCATTAATTAATTAAATATTTCACATTCAGAACATTTTGAAGGTGATAAGCGATACCATACGTATGCTCCTGAAATATAAACCTAGGATTTTTTATATTTTTTTTACAAATTCAATCCTTTATTTACCTAAATTTCAGGTCTCTGCAACGCTTAGTTTTTAAGATTTCCATGGCCGCGCGGTTCTCCGCGTTTCGATGGCGTGGCCACGTTCAAACCCTTATAACTTTTTAACCATAACTTTGACAAATTTAAGGTTTTGGGAAATTTGAACCACGTACCCTCTCCGACGCCAAGCGCGCGGATTTGCAAATACCGTAACCGCTCACATGCAAAAATTTTTGCAAGTTTTCAAAACATTTTCTGCCCGTTCCGATAAAAACACCTGTAGCTCAAAAACTACAAGTCCTAGAGCAATTACAAAAATACTGTTGTCAAGCTGATTAGATAAGGAATCTACTTATCTAGAAATCAAAATGAAATACTTTAATTATATACTCCAAGTCATAATGTATAGCAAAAAATAGTTACAAAAACTGATATTTCGCTAGAAATATCAGTTTTCTCTTAGTTTTTTATCCATTTTAACATTAAATAAATAAACTAGACTATATTTCCTTTCCAACAAGACCACAATCTCATTTATAGCTCAATAGCATCATATCTAAATATACTTATGAAACTAGATACTCACTGTTTGTTTACATCTGGGAACTAATTTTTGGCAGCCGGTGTTGGATGAAAAAACACACAAACCCACATGTTTTTTGGTGTAGATAGTTGAACAATCTAATCACCTCACTAATTAAGCACTGCTTTTCCCATTTCACACACGTTTTAGTCACTAAATCACGTATTTCTTCACACAACACAATCACTATAGGTACATATAATAACTACTTTTTCACGGGCGAAATATTGCAACTTCGAGATTCCAAAACGAATTTACGTTGACAAAATAATGAAGCACGGTTCTCAAGGATAATTTTGATATATAATAGTATCAGCTACCATTAAAAATACCAGAGTTATCAACGACATTTGCTGCGAAGGGAAATTCGAGTGTTCACCGTCTGTCAAATGAAAGTTTTTTTTTTTTTCGGCAAATTGTCTATGGAGTAGTGTTGCGATGTTCGATTTTATTATTGAGGAATTTAGTAACGAATTGAACACAGAGGTATAAGCTCTAGAGGAGACAGTTTTAGACGGTTTTTAATGCAGTTTTTTGGGAGGCGGGTGCGCGTAGTAATATCGTGACAGATAGCGTTTATGTATAGGACAGCGATATTCAATGTGTGACAGATAGCGCCGGAGTGGGTACATACATAATTTTTACAAAATCATGGCATAGTTATTTTAAAAAAAAAACGCCGTGGTCGCGCCATCGAAACGCACACCCTATAATATGGTGTAGCGACCTACTTATTTAGAAACTTTATATACATAAAACCTTCACGATATAATTTTTACTTTTCTTCTGATCTGTCACTTCTCTGTCTTGTGTTGACTAAATTGATATAGAATTATGAACATTTTTAATTTAATTTAGTTAGTGTACAACAACCACTAAATTGGAGACTCCGACGTGATACGCCCTGAAAAGGAAATCCTAAACTTTATCAGGCCAAGGAAATCCACAGTACCACGATGACAATATAAAGCAGTCGTCTGCCGACCAACGTCCAGACTCTGCTGGCTTCACAGCTATTTATTTCTCTCGAGGGATTAGCAGACCTGGCGGAAAGCGTCCAGGACATCGTGACCCCAGGCCAACAATAACAAACAATATAGTTATACAATATTATTGTTGCCACTAATCTCGCGAATTGTGAAGTGACGATGACGTTATAAGTTGATAGTAAAAGTTTTAAAGAAAAAGTTTATTTTATTCTTTTTAGCGCATTAAAATAAAAGTTCAGACGAAAGTATTATAACTTCGTTTTTGTTCGGAACGGTTCGGAACGCTGAGTGTGTGCGTACGAACTAGACGCACGTGAAGACTAGCGTCTAACTGCTCATCACTGATACTATCTCCTTCGGGCACGATGCCAGGTGAGACAGCGTGCTTTTTAGCCACGCCCACCAATGAGTTCGAGCTCGTGTGCTGTGTCACCTTAAGAGCTGTCGAGGTTGTTTCATAGATTTTGTATTACAATAGCCAACTGTGACGTCACTGTTTATTCAACTCAATGACTCAACTATTTATTGATTTCAAAGCAACTAAAAATCGAATTTGGCAATTAATTGAAAATAAATCGGGTTTTCAGGCCCAAAATAAAGTGTTTTTTTTAGAGATTGGTGTCTTGGAATTATTGTTTTATGGTGTCATCTACCCTATTGCATTGATTGCCTCGTCGGTCTAGAGGTCGCACTCGCAATTGTAACTGCTGAGCACGAAGTCCTGGGTTCGAATCCCGGGTCAGCGAATTGTTATTGGATTTTTTCATCGGGAATTTCTCAGTAACTGCAGTTGCAGTTGGTTGAAATGCAGTGCAAGCGCCCAACTTAACTATAACACCAAAAACCAACATAACTATAACATAGGGCTTATGCGTTTTATTTTTTTAGTCCAATCAATAGATTTTATGTAAATCGCAAAAAACACTCATTTCGCACTATTCGGCCGTAACAACCGCTTTGTAGTGCAAGCTGATTAGAACTTTTTTTAACAGTATTTCAAACGAAGTTGGAACCACCACAAATAGAGTTGCTAATTTTTTAAAGCCTTAAACTTAGCCTTAAACTCTATAACTATAACTCATACAAAACTCACTTACTTCCTGTACCAATGATTGTCGAACAACACTAACATGACATCACAATTTACTCTGAATATTTATTCATTTAATTAAGACTGATTAGTATTTGAATGCGATCTCTGTTTGTCTTGCAAGTTAAATTTAACTTTCTGTTTAGTGTTTGGTTACGTAATATTGTGTGTGTAATCGATACTGGTCAGATGATGGACGCTGGAGAGGACTGCGTCTACATCGGTCCGTGAATTTAGTCGTGTAGTTGGTTTTAGTCGTGAGTTTAGTTGTTATCGTTGTGTTTTTGGATAGCCAAAGTTGATGTATTTGTCACATACAGGGTGTAAAAGACCTCATCACGAAGCCGTCAACCAAGCATTCTGTAGGACATCAAACTAAGTAGCTTCACGCAAATATTATTGCTGGGAAACGACTTTTTTTATGTGTTTAAAGAAAAAATCTTACATTAATAGCTTGTATTAAAAAAAAAAACTTGTCAAAAGTTGGAACTTTGACCCCCAATATCTCCGTAACTAGAGAGAGAAGAGCAGGAAGATGATTATTTTGATGATGAAGTCTATTTTTACTGTCATCACCATATTTGAACTACCATTATAGAGTGCCGCGTGTGAGAAGGAATGTATGCTAACGGTGATGAATAATCGAACAAAAATAACCTATTAATTAATTATTCATTGCTATTTGAAGATACTAAGTATCCTTAGAATTAACTGATTCATCATCTGCCTAGCCTTTTCCCAACTATGTTGGGGTCGGCTTCCAGTCTAACCGGATCCAGCTGAATATCGGTATTTTACATGGAGCGACTGCCTAACTGACCTCCACAACCTAGTTAGTACTAGGTAATACGATACGCCTTGGTAAGATTGGTTGTCAGACTTTTTAGGCCTTTTTTTGGGTTTTTTAGAATGAACTGGTTTCCATAATGAATTAAACACTGTTTCAGATGAAGATGAATGAAAAATATCTTCATCTGCTAAGAATGGCAATAACTATGCAACGATGTTGACTTGTTACCTCTTTAATCGGGAGAATTTCAACGATGAACCTTTGTCATTGACATTGGCAGATCCTGAACGTAATAATTTCGAAGTGCTGATCGCGTTCATTTCCATTTGCACTTAGCCGAATTCCGTCAAAAATCGAACATACCCCAACAAAATCCTTGTAAATATTGTATGATGGTGTGTGGGCACTCTTCACCCATACTCACATATTATGGCGAGTAAACACTAGTCCAGGCATGAGCCATGAGTCATTCTGTAGGCTCACATTAACGCACGTCGCGGCCCATTCAGTCTGTATTAGACATAATAATTTGCGTATACCTGTCTGACTGTTTGGACTACGGAGAAATTTAAGGTGACAGGTATGGTCTGCAAAGATGGTGAAGGAAATGATAGATTTTCTTCTTTTTAACGGACTTTTACGGTGTTGATTATAGTGTACTGTCACGCCCCAAGTTCCTATATGCTTCTTACGTGGTTAAGTTGTTGCTAAAGTACTAAGTAGTTTTCGTTGGTGATAAAATTATGTTAAATTATTTAAGGCTTGACTTAGACACTTTTTTTTGTTAAAAAAAAAAAACGTTTTTCCGTGTTCAGTGAATACGAACAACTGAAAACCCGTAAAATTATTAAGAGAAAGTTGTGTCTCAAGTCCCATTGAACATAAATATATCTTAAATTGTGTTAACACATTTAGATGGGATTATAACTTACACGACACAATGCAGAATCCAATCCAATAAAAAAAAAAATATCCATCACTTTAGTTCCAGAAGTCGTACAGATCTGTTCAACAGTTACTGGGTACAAATTACAATGACATCTCAATTACACAACATACCTACAACTATTTTATCAATGAATTCTACTGATCTGCAACTCCCGTTTCCTAGTCTCCTCAAAACTGCAAAACATCCGGAACCTGCTGACGCTACCAAACCAAACGGTTAAGCATCACCCGTGAGTGTATTGACCGTCGGCACAAACGTATATTTGCACTCTTTGCTACCGCATTCCGTTGCCAAACAAATATTGTAAGTAGGCTTTACCTTTCATCATACACTCGCTTTTTTGCCGACCGTACACGCTTGGTTGACGAGTGGATGATCCCAGATGATGACGTTAAGTATTATTGCGCTTTGTACTATTCGGTGTAGGCAGCACTTGTGATTTTCTATTGTATTCGTGCTTAGATTTTGTGTAGATATTTGACTTGGGTACTTTTGTGGATAGTAGATTTTGTTGGTTGAGTTGAAATATCCGGGGTACTTGTTTGATACTTGCTTGTGACAGTATGTTTGAAATGTTCTTTGTTTGTTGAAGAAATAAGTGTACAGCTTTCTTATGTAGTATACCTACGTTATGAATAACATTTTACGAATTCGAATGTTTTCTGTTTTTTTTTACGATTTGATTAAGTAGGTATCTATTACCAAATGATCAGGGCCTCAAGTCTGCTATTACAATAGTGTCAGAATGGTCTATCATTGATCTCATAATTGTCGATTTTGACAAGTTTGGTAATCTAATATGATGGCGTCATTATGACTTTCCAATGGTCAACCACTGACACTCCCTTGAAAGAAATGGCATAGAATGGTAATCTCGTACATAATGTCAAATGAATGACTGGTGCTATTTACGAACTTCTTACTACTTTAGATTGCTTATAACACTATTAAATAGTATAATATGTTAAAAATATATATATATATATATGAAATCTGGCGGGTTAATTTTATTATAATGGCAATACAACAATGTCATTATAACACAATTCTATTACGGGACCATTGAACGACCAATGATCGACCATTATGAATTTAGCAGATTACGAACTTTTAGCAAAATGACAATGGCATGAGAAAGGGATCGTGTTGGAATGACGAATTTATACAAATAGCAGACTTGGGCCCATGTTTCGTTACTAAATTAAAGAAATTTATAGCTCTAGAGGGCCTAGGGGATAGGGGCCTTTTGGCCTCACCATTTCAGCCGAAAGACGTCCACTGCTGGATATGGTCCTCCCCCAAAGGGGGGTTTTTGCCAAAATCGCCACGCTTGGCAAGCGGGTTGGCGATCGCAGTACAGTTCTTCCAAAAGACACAGAGAGCGCTGTTGCCCATTCTCTGGTAAGTCCCTTAGTCGCCTCTTACGACACCCGCGGGAAGATATGGGATGGTCCTATTCTTTACGTCCGACACCATACAGAATTATGAAAACTTTTGTCCTAGTACAGGACTAATTTCGTTTTTTTTTTTTTTTTTTGTTAATTTTTATTAATGTACTGATAATTTCACATTTTATTTTATTTTATGTGTATTGTCCTGTGTGGGCTAATAAATGCTTTTTCTTTCTTTCTTTCTTCAGCCTCGTTGATCTAGTGGTCGCAAGTGCGACTGCTAAGCATGGGGTCCTAGGTTCGATTCCCCAGTTCAGGCAAAGTGTTGTTAAGTTTTTCCATCAGGAATTTCTCAATAGCAGCCACGGAGTCTGAAATAGTGCCCGATTGATGGGAATAGCATAATAGGTGAAATGTGGGTCCACTATAAGGTCCACTCTACTTAACCCATAAGGAATTACAGGCGTGATGTTATCTTGTTTATTGTTGTGCCCTAACAGGGTCCATAATTGTTCTGAGCTGTAAGCCTATTGTAACATCTTTTTAAACTTGGTAGTATGCAAAATAAAATGAATCTATACATATAATAAATCTGTAGAAAAACCGTTTTTGTACATCGAAAATATTAAAAAAAAAAAAATGCCGTGGTGTTAAAGGATAACCAACAGAACCCATTTCCAGCATTTTTGGAATTTTTGTCTGTTTGTCTGTTTCGATGATCAAGCATCACGTAAAATTTACGAAATCAATGTAGATAACTTTTATACATATAAATTGTGCGTATCTTGAGGTATTATTTAGTTTTTGTTTCATCGTAATCGGTTAATTCTATCAAAAGATATATGAATTTAAAGTGTTCAAGAAGAACTAATCATCAAATGTAAGATGCAGCGACATCTATTGTACTAAAATGGTACCAATGGCTAAAAATGTGCTCACCAGATAGCTTTTAAATCGACTGACTGGCTTAAAAAAAGTTATTATAGCATAAGGTACTCTAGATTAGTCTACATGATGCTGCTTTGAAAATTTACATAGCAAGCTCAAGAGCTAATCACAGGAACTACTACGGTTCGAATTTAAAAATCTTTTAGTGTTGGATAGTCCATTTATCGAGGACAGCTATAGGTTATCTAACATCACGCTACAACTAAAAGGAGCAGAGCACCAATGATAAATGTTACAAAAACAGGGAAAATTTATTTCTTTTCAGAGCTTCCGTTGCGAGCGCTGCATAAACGGTTAAAGTTACGCAACAATCATGTATGAGGGAATTATTCCTCTTAAAACCTTCTAAAAAAAACCCGCGATACCAGGTTGACTCACACTCTCTCTAACCCTCTCTCTCTCTCATGTGACGCAGACGAAGTTGCGCGGGTCAGCTAGTATGAATAATATGAATATCAATATCAAACTCAAACTCAAAGCATTTATTTCAATTAGACCATTAAGGCACTTTTGAATGTCAAAAATACAAAAAAAAAAATTGGTTGCCTGTAAAGTCGGTATACGGGCGAAAGTTTTACGTGACAACGACTTTGAGTGGTAAAATAATCTTTTTATGTCTGTCTCTCTCGCTCTTAGGCGGGCTCTCACTCGCTCTCATTGTGAGCGCATAACGTGAGCGGGAGCGTAACGCAGTTTCTTGAAGTGTCACCCGGCAAACTAATTTATAAGACGTTGTCACGTCAAAAAAACAAAGCTACAAGTCACAAGACATGATAACTTGAGAAAGTACTGTAGTTGCCCATTCCCTAGCGTAGATCTCGATGGAGAAGAACGGGCAAGCAAAATATTGTTACAAAATCTTGGTTACATTATTCATATTGAGATTATGCATATATGTGAGAACGATGTAGACAGACGTGCACATTAAGAGCGTCCAGAGTAAAAGATTAAATCAACAATTTTAAAATAAAATAGGTAATTAAAATGAACCGTGGCAGCTAAGAGATGACCAGTCCCAACTGACAGCGCCCGTACACGAACATGATGCATCTATCGGCGCCATTCAACTCACTTCAATCATCAACTGCATAAACCTTAAAGGCCATAATTATATCCCTCAAATGGTCTATCATGATCCTCCTTTACGCCTAAAATACTGTGGCATAAATTTTTGTTTTGTCACCCTGGCGATTATTTTTTTTTTTTAATATTATTATGATAACCCGTGGACAGTGTTGTGGGTTACATTATTAGCAAAATGCAAATATTGTTATACTAGTTTTAAGTTTTTATAATGTAACTATGTAAATGTGTGTATGTATGTATGTATAACTGTTTGCTGTTACTTAAAATAAAAATAAAATAAAATATGAAATATGTTTTATTAAGTAAAGCTCTAACGCAGAACAGTTATACAAACTTTCTCATCATAATCCATTATAGAACCAAGACAAGCTAAGTATACATTTTATATGTCCAAGAAGCAATAGGAAATTAAATTTTATTTCCTAGAGAAGATTATTTTCCAGTTTTACGAACCATAAAGTCTTAATGCTTGGTAGTTGCCAGAGAAGTTGATAGTGAACGATTTATTTTATTGTTATCAATGAGTGTAGGTTTGTTGAGAAAACAGTTTCTTCTATTTTAATGGTTGAGTTTCTCTATGGTTCATTAGACTGAAGGCATTGACGACCCGAATGGCGCATCGGTAGTGAGGCTGCCTTACGTACTTAGAGTCCCGGGTTCGAATCCCGGTAGGAGCAAATGTTTGTGTGATGAGTATGGACATTTGTTTCAGAGTCATGGATGTTGGGTGTTTAGTAAACTGGTCCCACACAGGTAGATCCCGCGGGATCAGTCGACCTAGTGAATTTTTGAATTGGTCAACTGATCCCGATGACCAATTTTATGATTTGTATAGTCAAGTAGAAAAGTTTCTTGATATGGTGATTCCCGTTGGCCCATCGCCCGTGTCCACACTGGTGGGGCGGGGTTGGGTTTATTTATTTTATTTATTTATTACCTAGTTTATCTACTCAAAAATATTGTATGGGATCGAGTAGTGTTAGTACAGTTATATGTATAATAAGTATTTTTTTATAAACAAAAAGTATCTATGTAGTATATATAATCAACTATCTGGTGTCCATGACACAAGCCTCGTTGCTTAGTGTGGCACTAGATGGCGCTGTGTGTAATGTCCAGCAATATTTATATTTATTTATTATAAAAATATTTTTTTGATTTTGTAAAGCTATTTTCCAAAAGCCCGGTTGATGGCAATAGGATCACCCTATTACATGGGACTTGAACATAACTGGCAATATTAAGGGTGTACTATTAGGTACACCTCTGTTTAACTCTTCGGGGATTACAGGCGTGATGTTATGTTCTTCGAAAGCCAAAGCTCCAGATATCCTAGCTAGATGATGTGACGTTCTCACATACACACATCAAAAAAAGTTTGTGATCACTAGCATAAGCTGATATAATTATTTAAATTGAACTTTATCAAGAAAAAAACTTTTTTGTGTGTTTTCTTTAAATAGAAATACCCTGTTTGAAATTAAAAAATAAAACTATTATTTATCTACTTACACTAATATTATAAAGAGGAAAGATTTGTATTTTTGTGTGTATGTTTGTAATGAATAAACTCAAAAACTACTGCGCCGATTTAAAAAATTCTTTCACTATTAGAAAGCTACATTCACTCTGAGTAACATAGGCTATATTTTATACCCGTACTACCACGGAAACGGGAATTACGCGGGTGAAACCGCGTGACGTCCGCTAGTTTTTTTTATAAAAACGTAACAAAAAGATTTCGAATTTTCAAAGTGATCACAAACTTTTTTTTGATGTGTTTACGTATAATATATGTACGTATAATCTCCAAATTAATGATGTAACCAAGATTTTGTAACACTATTTTGATTTAAAAGAGTGGAGTTTCTTGCCCGTTCTTCTCCATCGAGATCTACGCTAGGGAAAGGGCAACTGTACAGTATTTTCTCAAGTTATTATGGCTTGTGTCTGGGACTATAGCTTTGTCTTTTTTTTTTGTATTTTTGACATTCAAAAGTGCCGGAAATGTCTAATTGAAATAAATGCTTTGAGTTTTTAGTTTTTATCATCGCAACAAGCATTTTGAAGAGTGCCTACTTCTGCAAAAAGAGTCGAGTCGAGTGATGAAAATTCATAAACTTTGTAAGAAACTACAAATCTGTTCCTAACTAAGTGGTTAGAAAAGTAGCATTCTATCAACGGTAACGATGATGGGAAAGTCGAAAAAGCAAGTTGGCTGCACGATTGGCGCACTGGTTGAATGATTGGCTGCTGCACTGCGTGTCGCGGGTTTGATTCCCGCACTGAACAAATATTTGTTTGGCTTACGGGTAGTTATTCTGGGTATGGATGTTTATGTATATGAGTTTAAATGTTTGTACACGCACCCACGATACAGGAGAAATTTCTAGTATGGGGCAAAGTTTAATAATTGATGCGATTTTTTTAATATTATTTCTGTTGAAGATGAGACGTGGAAATACGAAATGGTTAAAATATGATTACCTACAACTTGTCTTGTCACACTAATAAACCAATTCTTATAAAGTAATTCCTTTACGCATACAATTCTGTCTACCAAATCCGTACATTGTTATTTTACTTTCATTTTCAAATCCGAAATCAATGCAGGAATGGATGGATTTATTAAAATTCCACCTTTTCCTTTGTTCTTAGAGCTCAGCTCGTCCCGACGGCGATGAATTAGTATTCAGCGTCCATATTATACCAGATTGATTTCTTTTTACTGCCAGATTTTGTGAAGCTGGACATAGGACGGTTTTGGTCTGAGTACCTATTTCTTTATTTTATAAAAGGTAGCATCACAGCTGACAGTACATTAACATAAAAAAAACGAACATTACGCCAATTACGAAGAACACAGAAAAAAACATTTTCACTTCTCATGCTCTGAAAGTGCTTGTTTGTGCAGGATATAGGCTGCACAAAATCGAATTTTGTGCACAAGGGCATTAATGTATCTACTCATAAATGTATCTATATTCAGGCAAAGAAAATGAGCCATACAGCCAAACGCAATAAGAAGTTCATAGATAGAATTTGTTATTTTATAATATTTACTTTAATTTATTTGCCTTATGTGTTTTTTAAGAAATAAAAGACATAAAAAATTAAATTCAAGTACCTACGGTAAGTTATTTAATTAATTTAAGAAAATTATTATAAAAAAAAAAAATAGTAGGCTGTATAGGTCTGCAGCCCAAGTCTAATATCAATGTCGTAAGATTTCAAAAAAAGAACGCGGCGGGAAACAGCTCTTGTTTTTGCGTGTTTATTAATTTCTTCAATTTATACTACTGTTTTATTTCCTCGCAATCGAAGTGAAAAGCAGAGTTTATAACTCGTCCACAAAACCATTTTTATCCGAGATCTGATAGTAATGTCGAGGATTCGTTCGTTTTGTGCACTTGTTGTAAAATCTACTATTGATTAACCGACAGTGACTCAAATTAATTGGCATTTTAATTTGTGGTGTGTGACTGTGTGCGCGTGGGTAACTGTACGATGTTTAAAAATCCTATTTATCAATTCAAAATCGTAGTTTTTAAAATTTGTCGTTGTACGAGCAAACCCGTACATTAGCATATGTATCAATTTTATGCTGACTTCGACGCGCAGCGAATGAATAAAATATACAATTTTAAGTCAACGAACACAACGAACAGTAGTCGCATAGCACCGTTGGGCTAACAACAAAAGACTCATTCGCCGCGAGTCGATCAGTTATCAGTTTTGGGTGTTCTTTCAACTAGTGTTGCCCAAATGCAAGACCGACGAGACCTTAGCCAGTCTTGGTCTTGGTCTTGCGTCAATACCTACACCTGGTCTTGGTCTTGGTATTGCGCTCTCAGTCTTGGTCTTGCAAAATGCAAGAGCAAGACCAAGACTGCAAGACCAAGACCGATTTTGGGCAACACTACTTTCAATACACAAATTCAATCATTCTATCAGTCAATCATAAATGACTGTACAGTCGTCATGTGTTGTTAGTCAGAAATTAAATAAAAAATTTGAAGTTACTTCGACTGCCTTGTTGGTGTAGTGGTCACTATAGTGACTGCTGAGCATGAGTTACTGCGTTCGATTCCCGGGCAAAGTATTATTGGGTTTTTACATCAGGAGCTTCTCAGTAGCATCCACAGAGTCTGGTTTTGTACCCAGTTGGTGGCAATAGACTCGTCCCTATTATCATCATCATTTCCATCATGCCTAGCCTTTTCCCAACTATATTGGGGTCGGCTTCCAGTTTTACCGGATGCAGCTGAATACCAGTATTTTACATGGAGCGACTGTCTATCTGACCTCCACAACCCAGTTAGTACTGGGTAATACGATACCCCTTGGTAAGACTGGAAACTTGCCCCCTATTACATGGTACTTAAACATACCTAACTGGCGAAGCCCGCAACACGGGCAAGTCATGTGGCACTTGCCCGTGGACGCGACGGAACACTACTCCCTGCGGCCAACACCCGGAACCAACGGCACGTAGATACCTTCAAAGGCAGGTGGACACTTGGCACGTCTTCGTCGATACAGGGAATAACTAGCGCCGGGGTTGCGGGACTGTTCGAAAGAGATACCGTGGTCCCGGAACACAAAGGGCGATGAAGGAACATGGATGGGTTTTAGTCAGTACAAGTCATTTGATGATTTCCCACCCGAAAAAAAAAAAAAGAAAGGATATAACTAGCAAAGTACCTAAGAAAGACGATATACAGAAAACATTTCCTAACTCATTCCAACGAATCACATAAAAATATTGCATTCTAAGCAAAGAAATCTAAAATTTTATGATGAGCAGTTAGTTTGATGATAATTTTTTACAGTCTTAATGCACATAGAGTTAAAACGACATCCTTAAGGGGGTAGTAAAACAAGCAATAATCAATATAACCACGTTCAAAAACTGCAAGCACATTAATGTAACTGGTCGTTGGATTTTAACTACAGGTAAGATCGAAATACTAGTTAAATAACTAGTCGTTCGATATTTACTGTCTAGTCTTTGATAGACCAATAACAATTATTTCAGACATAAAGCCATAAGAAAACCTAGGAATAGACGAATTGATTTTTTATCACATTGAAACATGACACCAACAAACTTAAGTAGGTACCCTGTTAAAAGTAATGAAGAAATACGAAACAATTTTAAGGCCTAAATTCTTGTCGCGCGGACGGTCACGCATGGTCGGTCGCGTACGAGAATACATTGTGTTCTTTGTTGCACCATACGGCGACGCTGACGTCAGCGGCGACCGAATACCGTTGTATTTTGTGTTCGCTGACGTCACGACCGACCGTACCGACAAGAATTCAGGCTTAAGGCCCTTCTAACCCGAAAATTATCAACTCTATTTGTGGTGGTTCAAACTTCGTTTGAAATACTGTTAGAATAAAGTTCTAATCAGCTTGCACTACAAAGCGGTTGTTACGTCAGTCACTGCGACCGAATAGTGCGAAATGAGTGGTTTTTTTGCGATTTACAAAAAATCTATTGATTGGACTAAAAAAATAAAGCACATAAGACCTGCTTTATAGTAGACTGGTAGAGAATGCCTTGTGGCATTAAGTCCGCCTATGTACCACTCTTGTACATGAAGTTTAAATAAATAAATAAATATAGTTAGTTCAGTTAGTATGCAAAGTTTCATGATCTAATTTGAAGTAGTTTTTGAATACCAGCGGTTTATTGTTCGATTTGGAGCTAACTTTGGATTTTTTTTTCTATCGAGAAAAGTTTATGAAATTGTGTTTTCGTCACATATAGTACCTAGCATTATTCCTCAAATTTACTATATATTTATTTCAAAATTAATGCTGCAGTATTTTAGGCGTAACGGAGGGTCATGATGCTAAGCCATTTGAGAGAGTATAGGCCCTTAGAGGTGATGCGGTCATACAGCGCAGACTGGACTCCCAACTGGACAACGGAAACTCGACTTTGATACTCATACATCACTTTCCTGCCCTATGATTATGATACTGATTTATTTCTGGTCGGCGCAGCATATCTCCCTCTTCCACATCTCTCTCTCGTCTCTTCTTATTACTCGTCATTTCATCAGACACCTCTTTTCATTCTTCACACAGTCCATCCATCGTTTCTTTGGTCTTCCTCTGCTCATATAGCCATCTACATACATACTCAACAGATAATGTTCTGAAATAACTGTCAAAGCTCCGGTGTCCACAGCCAGTCATCAAAAAGTCAGCTTTTTCATTCCACCAACCATCATCTGCCTAGCCTTTTCCCAACTATGGTCGGCTTTCTGTCTAACCGGATGCATCTGAATACCAGTATTTTACATTGAGCGACTGCCTATTTGACTTCCACAAGGTTTGGAACTTGGTTTTGAAACTTGATATGTAATGGGCGGTCACCCATCTACGGACCAACCTGGGCAAGCGCGGCTTAACCTGAAGATCGATCCGAACGGTTGGTATTTAGTCATGAGCTCATCGCACCAACTAAAAACAAAAAACTATCTCTAATTTTAAAAAAAGAACAGTCCTTAATCCCCGTCCCTAATTGCGTAACAAATCACAAAGTAGTATCGATTCTCCCCGACCTACCCTAAAATCGATCGGCCAAAAATCTAATTACAGGCAGGCGTAAATTTGGAGCGTCGCCCTATTGATTATAATCGACCTTGGAGAAAAAAAATTAAGTCAAAGACTGACCCAATTTGCTCTCCCCTGGCGTTCATTGCCAAGTTTATATTGAAAGAACCCAACGTCCATTAAGTAGGGAATAAAAGCAGCGACGCTTAGTTGAGAAAAAGCTCTTTAATGAGGAAGATGGGGCGTTTAAGAAATGTGCCGCTGATGTGAGGAGTTGGCACTTTGCGTTTTTTTTTAATTTGTGGTATTTTGTTAGAACTTTTGTTGGAGATGGAGTAATGATTTATTGTTAGCCAGGTCGTAGGGTAAAGACGGTGGCATCTGTAGTTTGTGTTTAATATCTAATTTTATTTTGAATAGCTTTATAATCCTTTAGAACCTAAACCTTTATTGCAAATTCTTCGAAAAACATGTCTAAGAATAACTATTATTCAGAAGGTAATATGTAACATAGGTACTACAAAGACTCTAACAGCACGTTCACTTTAATTAGTTAAGTTTTTACTCCACATTTATATTCAGTGGAACGCTCAAGACTACTCGGTCGCAGTATAATTAATAAAAAAGAATTAAAAAGGAGTTCGAATCAACGGTCGCGTGCCCCGGAGGCCAACGTCCTTTAGACAAGATCGCCCCCTCTACCTCCGTCCCTCTCTAATTAACCGTTTAATCCATAAAGCCGTCCCTTTCACCCCCGGGGATGTTAATATCATGTTACTTAATATCCCACTGGGACACCGCTCGGATAATAATTTCCAGAATATTATTGCTCCTGTAATACGTCAAAGAATTTTTCTTTTGTTTCCACGAAAACGTTCGACTCCAAATGATTCAAAGGACCCGTTGATGTGGAAACCGACCGCTATCTTCACTGATTTCAGTTCGCTCCGCTAAATACGTAATATATTTTTTATGTACGTCTGAATCGAGTTTCTTTTTTGATATACGACAAACCGTATCCGATATCGGAGCCGTGAGTTAGCAATAAAAGTAAAGCATGTCGAAAAATATCGTTAAGTAGCACACGCCCGCCCCTTAATATCTTCCACGCGGCCGCACCCGGCGCGCCGTATCGGGGAATTTTCATCTGAATATTTTCCTTTCTCATTGTCGTTATCTGAAAAATATGTTTTTCGTACGGTCGCAATCGCCCCGCACCCCTCTACCCCCGGTGCCACACTTCCAAAAAGTCGCAACAACCACACACTGAATACTCCAAATTCAAATGTGTCTCTCTGAATTCAAAGTTGGCATTCTTTTCCGCGCGTCCGATGTCACGTTGCTCTTGGATGTAAAAGAAAAATAGTTGGTTCGCCACCTCGAGAATGAAATCCTTTCGCGAAGGTGTTAGAGTAGGTATTTGTTTGGCGTGTGTCGTGCGGACGCGCCGGGTGGTAGGCGGCGGCACCGGAAGCACGGGGGGAGGCGGGGGGCAAATGGACGGAAGAGAAGCAAGGCAAATAACTTCGCCCTTCTGTACACATGTATAGGCTCGGAGGGCGCACAAAAATGCTCGCAGCGCCGTTTCCAAGTTCCACAATGAAACGTTGAGTATTTTTGTCATTTGTCGTCATAAAATCTCTCGTCTAAAGAAAAATTCGCGTTGAAATGTTTTTGCCGTACTCAAGTTATGAGATATGTCGGAGTTACTGCATATGAAAGTTTTAATATTGTCGCAGAGAATGGTGGAGATCATAACGCTGGAACTTAAAATTGTGAGAGAATTAGAACTTGTGACTAGTACGAAATGCTAAGTTTATGAGACAGTACTAATTAGTTTGTCACCATTGAGCCAATTTAGTTATCATCAATCGCTCGGCGTTGATCTTTCAATCTGTCGTTGGCAGGGGTGACGGGTTAATAAACTAATACGACGAGCCATAAACACGCAGCAATTTGCAGTATCTATTTCTTAATTTACGGATCTTCACAAATCTTTCAAATTGCTCCTAAGAGGGAAGCTGTTTTGGTCTTAGATGAAGATGGGATGAGAACTATGTATAACTATAGCTACTTAATTTGATAACTGACGACATAGAAAAACAATAGGACACCCGTCGAAGTATTTCTCCACATCGCTGTCATCCGGACACGTGCCCAGAAGACTGGTAGCATTGCCAAGTGTAATGGCATTACTAATTCTTTAGCCAAAGATCGCACAAATCAATTTTGAGTCCCTCAATAATCCGAACAATTCAATTGTGACCAAAATCTACTCCCATACATCCGTCTATACTATTTATAACTTAATGATTCCAAATCGATTCCATTGTAGCGGCAGCCCTATTTAAATAAAGTATTGTATCGCCATTGTTACAGCAATTGAGAGGGCTATTATTATCGCTATTAAATACTTACAAAATAGGTTTGCATGTACTATAGTAATTTGTTAACGGGCCTTCGATTGTGTACCATTTCCCTTCACTGGTTGTTGCTGGGCTGGAGTTTTATTTTTGTGGATATGTTTTGGTTGATTTGGAGGTAGTTTTTAGAGCTTTAGCCGTGTGGTATCCGGCAGAGTAGAATAGTACCAACCCATTACACTCACGGGTGTCGTATAAGGCGACTAATGTCTGAGGCAGAACAGAACCTTGCGCCTCCGTAGGCCAGAGAATGGGCAGCAGCGTTTTCTGTTAGTCTTTCATCACTGCGATCTCCAATCCGCCTGCCAAGCGTGGAGATTACGGCAAATTCCTCCCATCATGGGAGAGGCTTATGTCCAGCAGTGATCGTTATGGGCTGTTGTTGTTGTTGTTGTTTTAAAGCTTTTGATTGATTGGAGGATATAAAAGACAAGCCAGGCAGGCTTTTATGAACATGATGAAGTTAGAGTTACGTTTTCTTATGATAAAGATGATGTTGATGATGAAGATATGAATAACTCTAGAGTTTCAAGTACGAAAGGTTGTGAATTTGAGTCAGTAACACTAGATATTAGCAGTGATCGAGTAGATAAGAACAAGGTGAAGGTAACAAGATGCAGCTTAAAGCAAGTTGCCAATAAGTACTAACCTACAAATTAACTTGATCTCGGGTATGACGAGAAAATAACATTGCATCAGTCCCTGCATAGCAGCCATTGAACATCAACAGAGCGGAAGATTCTAACAAATGAACTTATTAAAAAGTGCTTGACCCAGTTGAGAATTGTACTTAAAACCTCAGCTTCTAAGGTAAAACTTACATAAAAAGGAAACAAAATCATTGAAACGAGTATTACTGCATTAACTTGAAAATTAAATCCTTGCTTAATATCGCATCGAAATTCCCTTTGTGGTCGCAAAATTCTTTGCCAAGTCGAAAATCAAAGCATCCAAATAGCAAAAGTTGGGTGCCCTTTGAGCAGAGCCGTTATTATTTTCTCAAGAACCTCTTTTATGTAAAAGAACGCTTCAGAAAGCGAGGGTGGTAAAGGGAAAAATATGACGGAGAGTAGTGGTGTTCCTTTCTCTTTCTTTCTTGGGGGGAGAGAGTGGGATATGGATGAGTCGAGTGGCTTTCGTGTTAAGAGTCTCCATACACGAGCTCTCGTTACGCCGTAGCCCGCGGCCGGAGTCTCCGTGTGGGAGGCATTTTGACAAGTATTTTATGAAAAATGTAACCTCCTTTGTGACAATACTTGAAGATTTTTAAGCAATGCCCCTGTTGTCAAGTCTAATGAGATGAGAGTTGCTACCGGTTACAAAACTTGTGGACACAGCGCCTTATGAAAACTTGGTACAGTCGGCAATTCAAGCATGTGCACCACAACAAATTAAAAGATCAAAAGTAAGGCAATGTTGCTGAAAATTAAATACGGGTATGTCAAAATTGCCATTAGTTCAGTAGAGATGACTTTGCCCGTTATAAACTGGGCACAACATAGTAGCTATGAGCAAACATTGAATTTGAATCTATAAAATACGTATATGACACACAGTTTATGTCGCTTATTCTACAAGCATATCTAATCAAGTATTTACATGGTAGCTTTAATATAATTTCAAAAGTATTTATGAACCCTTCTAAGTAGGATTATGAGTCCATTTATAGCTCATTAAGGTGGTAGCTTCACGGTAGCCCGCGAAATTCAAATTTCCTTACGTTTTTTGCAATTTGCAGGTCAGTGTCAACAGTGTCATGTTGATTAAAATATGATTCGCGGCTGTAACACGTATGTAGTTATATAATTACTAGCTTCTGCCAGCGGCTTCGCCCGCTTGACAAATTCTATACTAAAACCTTCCTCTTGAATCACTCTATCTATTAAAAAATCCCCCGCATCAATATCCGTTGCTTAGTTTTAAAGATGCTAGGCATACATAGGGACAGACGCGGCGTGGTACTTTGTTTTTTATATATAGTGATGTAGTGATAATCATTAAAATCATCAATACAACCCTCTAAGTTCATGAAACTGTAATGAATGACTTTTTCATGAAATATCTAGTCATTCAACACATTCTGTAACTACATACGTGTCACAGCCGCGAATCATATTTAATCAACATACAACCTGACATTATTTATTTATTTATTTAAACTTCATGTACAAGAGTGGTACATAGGTGGACTTAATGCCACAAGGCATTCTCTACCAGTCAACCTTTGGGTTAAATAGGAAAACATAGTGATAGGGTACAAAATAATGTCTAAAAAACTAACTTCTTGTTAACGAGAATGTATATACTTATATTGATACTAATACACATATACACATATATAGGGGTATCGTATTACCCGGTACTAACTGGGTTGTGGAGGTCAGATAGGCAGTCGCTCCATGTAAAATACTGGTATTCAGCTGCATCCGGTTAGACTGGAAGCCGACCCCAACATAGTTGGGAAAAGGCTAGGCAGATGATGATGATGATGATGACACATATACACATAAAATAAACTAATAGTTATTCTATCAAATACCAAAAAATAAAATAGCGAGTAAACTAATAATTATTATTATGACTAGACTTCGATTTAAGAGCTATTTATTCTGACTTAAATAGTGGTTACGAACTTTTCTTGACATTGACCTGCATATTGCAAAAAACGTAAGAAAATTTGAATTTCGCGGGCAACCGTGGAACTTCCACCTTAATAGTCCATGGTGTATAAAACAACAATGTTGCCAGAGTAAGTGTAATGGGCAGTTAGGATATTGCGTCCGTGTGAAAATATTTACGGTAAGTACTGTATTTTACTTGAAGACTGTTATACCTATTTTGTAGTAAGTGACGCAGTTTCATCGTTTTATCGTAAAATTATTATAGCCATATAATCCATAGTATTATGGGACATAGATGTGCAATCAACACTATAATGTAACAGTTTGCATGCCATAAGACCCTGTATTGATAAAATAAATTTAACAAAAAAAAATAAAACACGCTTAATAATTGATATTTTAATAATATTTTGTCTGATTTGCGTTTCTAGCCCATTTTCCACAATAAGAAACAATTTTATTGCGTCATTGCGTTTTCTATACTTAATATTATAAAGAGGAAAGATTTGATTTTTTGTTTGTTTGTATGTTTATTACGATTTAACTCTAAAACGCCTCAACCGATTTTAAAAATTCTTTCACCATTAGAAAGCCACGTATTTACTGAGTAACATAGGCTATATTTTATCCCCGTACTCCCACGGGAACGGGAACTACGCGGGTGAAACCGCATGACGTCTGCTAGTCTATATCTATACCGGAGTATTATAAAGAGGTAACATTTTTTTGTAAGTTCGTATGTTTTGTAAGTTTGTATGTAGGGGGTAATCTCCGGAAGTTATGAACCGATTTTAAAAATTCTTTCACCATTAGAAAGCTACATTCACCTTGAGTAACATAGGCTATATTTTATCCCCATACTCCCAAGGGAACGGGAACTACGCGGGTGAAACCGCGGGACGTCCGATAGTATATAATAAATAAATAAAGGATTGTGATCGAAAGTGTTACGTTTTAGTATTTATACAAATCTGTGTAACTTAAATCATATTTTGCACAGTTCTATCATTTTTAAATCCTTCAAATCAATTCACTGTTAAAAACATCACCCAAAAAACCTTAAAAATCCTCGTTTACGATTAATTTCGTTAATCCAATATATTTGTTGATATTACAAGTACGGGTATAGGTATAGGGCAAAGAAGTCTGTTGACGTATGGAAGCAATAACAGCAATAATAAACTCCGGAAGAACGAATGTTTTCCTCCCTGGATTGTGCCAAGGTGGATAAGAGTTGATAAAAATAATAATTTCAAAGATTATTAAATCATCATCTGCCTAGCCTTTTCCCAACTACGTTGGGGTCGGCTTCCAGTCTAACCGGATGCAGCTGAATACCAGTATTTTATATGGAGCGACTGCATATCTGACCTCCATAACCCAGTTAGTACTGGGTAATACGATACCCCTTGGTAAGACTGGTTGTCAGCCTTTTTGGGCCACTGACTGCCTAACGACTGTCAAAGATCTACAAATGACAGCAGGAACCAACAGATTAACGTGCTTTCCGAGGCACGGAGGAAACTCGGTATGTAAGGGTGGTCACCCATCCACAGACCAACCTAGGCAAGTACGGCTTAACCTAAAGATCGACCCGAGCGGCTGTTATTATTTAGCCACGAGCTCCTGTCAAAGATTATTAAATGAGATGATGAAATTCTATATAGGCCATGCGAAACCGGGTTTTGGTGCCATAGTAAAACCGGTTTTTCCCTGGACCGAAACCGAGTTTTTCATGCTCTAATTCTATGGTTCCTGCCTACCCCTTCGGGTAAAAGGCATGAGAATAGAATGTGTGGCGAAATAAGTTCAGACGGGAAAATACGACTGTCTATGTTTAAAAGCTCATTGAATACTAGTCTCAAGGAGCTTCTCGGATACTAGATTTATACATTGCGGCGTTTCTTCATTGAATTCCAGCACTTTTTGCTTGTGTTATTTACCACTCAAAAACAAAATATTCTCGGAAATAAAAATTACACCTTTTTTTTTCGGATGGGAAATCATCAAATGACTCCTCCCGCTCTGGGCGGAGCAGGAGGGAGTGTCAGACTTTTACTGACTAAAACCCATCCATGTTCCTTCATCGCCCTTTGTGTTCCGGGGCCACGGTATCTCTTTCGAACAGTCCCGCAACCCCGGCAGGCATCGGCCCTTGCGGACCCCCTCTCTATTGCTAACTCTCTTTGAGGCACGCGTGGAACACGAACGCGCCGTCGACACGGCCTGTCGTCATGAGACGGTCGGACGGCGAGCTAGCCCATAGCCCACCGTCCACAGGCCCGCGCCTACGGTGGTCCTCGCCACGTGGTGGCACCCGACAAAAAAAAAAAAAAACAAAAAATGACATCCGAAATATTACACCTTACTTGCGTATTAGACTGTAGGTAGACAATGACATTATGACAGTAAATACAAAAAAAATCGACAAGAAATCTGTCCACAGTTCCACACCCATAGGTATTCCTAAAAAAACAAAATAGCCTATCCATCCTTACCATACTCCGAGAATTTACTCTCAGAATATTACGCGCGTCTCCCTCATTACCAGCCAAATCATTACTGGGTGAAATCGTATGGAATCAGAGGGATTGTTCACACCCCCACTCGTAAAACAACCCTAGCTCCACATCGCAAGGTTCAAAATTCCATGTCTCCGTTACTAAATTATGATCCACAGTGATATGTCATCCGCGCAGTATGAAAAATATGAGATGTATTGAAAATGAAATCTCTTCGATATTCGCTAAGAGGTTTTTAATATCACTTGGGAAGATAAAAAGTTTGGTTTGTTATTTATTTTTATTTGAATACTGGTTCTGATTTGGGGCGGATTGTTGGAGAAAATTTAAATGCGATTGTTGGAATGGATCATTAGAGTGCTCTTACCTATTTCATGGTTTCTAGTAAAAAAAAAATGGTTTCTAGTAAAATCTGGCAATGCTGGTACCTATGTATGTTTGTCATCATCATCTGCCTAGCCTTTTCCCAACTATGTTGGGGTCGGCTTCCAGTCTAACCGGATGCAGCTGAATACCAGTATTTTACATGGAGCGACTGCCTATCTGACCTCCACAACCCAGTTTATAGTACTGGGTAATACGATACCCCTTGGTAAGACTGGTTGTCAGACTTTTTGGGCCACTGACTACCTGTAACGACTGTCAAAGATCTACAAATGACAGCCGGGACCAATAGCTTAACGTGCTTTCCGAGGCACGGAGGAAACTCGGTATGTAAGGGTGGTCACCCATCCACAGACCAACCTAGGCAAGCACGGCTTAACCTAAAGATCGGCCCGAGCGGCTGTTGCGGCGAGCTGTGTTAGCCACGAGCTCCTCACCTATGTATCACCTATGTGTATATGTATGTATTTACGTATATTCCTCCGTAGCGCCTGAACTATTCATTCGATTTTGATGAGGAGTCAATTGATTCGTTATTATGGCACAAGTAACAAAAGCTACATTTTAACCGACTTCAAAAATAGGAGTCGATTTTACCTTGTGAACCCCGGATTTAATTAAAGTGTGATTTTTCAGTAGTCGGGATTTTTAGTTGTAGTACATATCTATATCTATACTAATATTATAAAGAGGTAACATTTGTTTGTAAGTTTGTATGTTTGTAAGTTTGTATACAAGGGGGTAATCTCCGGAAGTAATGAATCAATTTTAAAAATTCTTTCACTGGTAGAAAGCTACATTATTCGTGAGTGCTATAGGCTATATTTTATTCCCGTACTCCCACGGGAACGGGAACTACGCGTGTGAAATCGCGGGACGTCAGCTAGTACCACATAAATTCTGGTTCTACAACGGGTATTACTCTTAAAGAGTTTGAGGAGCCTGAGATGCCTTGTCATTCACTTTGGATAGAATCAGCCAATCTTCTGAAGTTAGATGCAGGATAAGACCTGAAAAACGTTCGTTCTTCTAATAATCGTCTTCTACGATGTCTCACCGCTCTGGCTTTCTTAAATCTTCTTTTCCTGTACAAGCGGTTTTCCTTTGGAATGCGCTCCCTCTGAACATCAGGATGGCAACCAGTCGGCTCACATTTAAAATAAAAGCTCGTGAACACTTCCATAAGAAGTTAGCAGACTTCTCCCACAATTAATTTGTTGGTTTTCTTCATCTATGTTTCTTTTATCATTCCTCACTTTGTATAATTTGTTATTTGTATATTATATTATTATTATATTATTATGTTATGTTATATTAGTATTTATTATTAGATTTTATTCTTCCAAATTTTCTGTTTTGTTGCTACTGTTTTGTTTCTGCAACACCCTAAGGTGTCTACCTTTTTGGTAGAAAATGCCCAAGGCATTAAGTCCGCCTTTGTAAATTATGTGCATAAAGTTTTTATAAATAAATATAAATAAAATAAAAAGGTGGGTCGTTGGTATTGAACCTGGTGAGCAAAGGAACTACAATGTTTTCCAAGAAGAGAAAATTTACAGTTTTAAATACTTTTGTGGGTGTTTGTGAGACCCACATTCCATGTGGATGCAAAATCAGCCTATAATGTTCCCACGGCTGGGACACGGCCTATCTCTATGAGAGGGAATGGGCTATAATCCACCACACGGGCCCAGTGCGGGGACCACCCCGCACACAACACGCACCCCGCAGACATGTGACATCTACCAAGATGTCACATGTCTTCGATTTTTTGGTTCTAGGATATACCCGGTTCCCTCACGATGTTTTCCTTCACCGTTTTTGAGAGCAGTGGTGATTAAATAAATTACACAAAGTAATGTGCCTGCCTGGGTTAGAACTCACAAGTCGGGGCCACTTGGCCACCGCTGATCTCATCATGTCATGACAAGTGGATATTTACTATAAAAGTTTTGCAACAATTTAAATCACATTTCGAAACTGAAAATATAAATAGTTACATTGTATAGAACTATCCTGAAAACATACCCATTCCCTATTCCCTTACGATCGAATAATTTTTATAGCACGCACCTCCTTACGATAGGTACACGTATGTGACCTCTACGCCAATAGTAGCAAAGATGAGTATATCACGATTTTTCTTAACGTAACCCGCCTACATACGTTACCCCCTCTTTGGTCCCCCTTTCACACATTCTTGTTAAATTTAAGCCAAAAACCAAAGGCAATAACAGCCATTGTCTTTTACACGAATGTGCTCTTTATGTTGTTGCTGGCAAAGTTGTCTTTTCAGTGTATTCGAAGGGGGAGTTAAGTTAGTTTCCGGTGTTGAGAATTTCGTGAGATTGGCTGTCGATATGGCCAAAGATTTTTACGATTCGTCGTAAATTCTTGTTAGTATCGTATTTCTACGGTCACGTTTGTTTACGGGTTACGTAAGACTAAGGAATTGTGGCTTTTAATAAAGGGGCCATTGTAGTTTTTTCGAGCGGAGAAAATTGACGATGTGATGTGTTGTGGCCTGATAAGAGAGCTGTTGTGATTGTTGATGATGGTCCACGCGTGTTATGACTTGGGCCATGTTGGGCAACATTGCTCATATGCGGGTCAATGGACCATAACGGTTTCTTGTTTATCTTTATGGAATCCATATCATCGCACTACACGTGGTTGGTTGGGTACTACTACGTATACTGGTTTGAACCACAGCATGTATCATCGCACTACTCGTGTGGTACCACTATTTTAGACTGGTTTGAACCACATATAATCTCAAAATCAGCCAACCTTTGTTGTTGTGTATTGTATTGTATAACGGGCTGGTGTCCGCAACTCCACGTCAAAGCGCGTATTTTGCGTCTAGGCTATAATCCACCACGCGGGCCCAGTGCGGATTGGTAGATGTCACATGTCTTCGAATTTTTGGTTCTAGGAAATGCCGGTTTCCTCACGATGTTTTCCTTCACCGTTTTGAGAGCAGTGGTGATGAAATAAATTACACAAAGTAATGCGCTTGCCTGGGTTCGATCCACGACTTACTGTTCGAAAGTCGGGGCCGCCACCACTGGGCCACTGCTGCTCTCTCAGCCAAGCTTTTCCCATAATATGTTGGGGTCGGCTTCCAGTCTAACCGGATACAACGGAATACCAGTATTTTACATGGAGCGACTGCCTATAAGTAGTACTGGGTAATACGATAGCCCTTTGGGAAGACTGGTTGTCAGACTTTCGGGACACTGACAATCCTGAAAACGTTAAATGAACATAGGTTTTATATTAGTGAAAACCAAAGGGCTACAAACAAGTGACAATTACTATTGAAGCGTTTCGTATTAGGTAAATAACTTTTAACATAATTGACATTTGTCTACAGGGTGTAAACAACCTCATCACGAAGCCGGCAACCAAGCATTCTGTACATCATACTAAGTAATTCTACGCAAAAATTATTGCTGGGAAACGACTTTTTGTTGGGGTGA
This sequence comes from Xestia xanthographa, assembly GCA_905147715.2. Taxonomy (NCBI): domain Eukaryota; kingdom Metazoa; phylum Arthropoda; class Insecta; order Lepidoptera; family Noctuidae; genus Xestia; species Xestia xanthographa. The sequence continues at coordinate 6,395,237 of LR990663.1, read as the reverse complement.
AAAATGGTGCTTTGTGGTAGAACTGAATGTAACGCACTCAAAATATTGTGCTGATTGATGGATTGAATAGTACGAGGGTCGTGGAGGTGTTTAAAGTAAAAATCTTACAATAAAAACTTGTATATAAAAAAAAAACTTGTCAAAAAGTTGGAACTTTGACCCCCTATATCTCCGTAACTAGAAGGTTCCCAGGTATGGTATAGAACAAAAAAATGATCGCAATGACGGGGAGAACAAATGCTTTATGACTTCGTTAAGTTAGGGTTTTTACACCCTTTTTAAATACCTATGCATTTCTGTAGAATGTGTAAGCTTAATATGTTTTTGACATTTCCATCGACTTTATAGGTGGCAGGCAGAATGAGTCTTGTCTCAGGTGTTATTTTACATTCTAAATTTGAAATTACCTTTCGCAACTTTAAACCTTTCCCTCCAAACTCAAACCATCGATAAACCGATAATAACCATAAAAATACTTTTTGGACAACGATATCTCAGATCGAAGTCGAAAATTTAAGATGGCGGCCAAAAAAAGTTTATTTATAACGTTTAATTGATGTTCAGCGTACAAGCTGACGATAAAATGCCATGTTTTTAAACATTATTGATGGTCATTAACTCTTAAATTGCTATTTAGCATCGTTAATAAGTATGTCTGACTAAATTAATGTAGTTAAGTGTCCGGTAACTTCGCTTGGGCGGAGAAATTTCACTTTTATTGCAATTACAGTACTAGCTTGCGGTGGTGATGTGTTCTACGTGTTTGAGATACGATATTTTGTGCTTCATCCATAGCCATACTAATATAGTAAATGAGAAAGTAACTTTGTCTGTCACCTTTTTACGTCTTAAAAACTCAACGGATTTGGACGAAATTTTGCTCAGGAACAGACCAAGATCTGGTTTAGGTTGGGACGTAGGATAGTAGGTTCCTACAGGATAATGTCTGAACTCTATGAAAGCGAAGCTGGGGGCTAAGCTAGTGCTTTTTTTTTATTGAAGACTAATCCTATCGAAGAAAAAAAAACGAAGAGTTAGATGAAAAATGATGAAAACTCGATAAGCTGATCAAAAAGTCTGCCATTTTATTTCCATTGTACCTATCGTTATATTTTAGACAGACTAAGAATTCATTATAAAATGAAGAAGAAGAAAATCTAATGATTTTGTATGATTTAACGACCCGAATGGCGCAGCGGTAGTGAGGCTGCCTTACGTTCTTAGGGTCCCAGGTTCGAATCCTGGTAGAGGCAAATGTTTGTGTGATGAGCATGGACATTTGTTTCCGAGTCATGGATGTTTATATGTATAATAAGTATGCATTTACAAATAAAAAAAGTATTTAAGTACTAATCAACTATCTGGTGTCCACGACACAAGCCTCGTTGCTTAGTTTTGCACTGGATGGCGCTGTGTATAATGTCCAGCAATATTTGTTTAATTCTCTGCTAGATAAGTTAGCCAGAACTTCATTATGGAAGGTGGAACAGTCATATAAGTATCCACACTATTAATAGTACGAGTTACTCATATTGGTTCTCGTAACGAGTTTCGACAGCACTTATGTCATAACCAGACGTTCCATATCAACCAATCAACCATTTACTTACAATTTATATGTTTATGCACTATCACGCAAAAATAACTCCTGTCATATAAGGAGTCAAGGACTCAATAATTTACAAAAAGATGATATTTATCGATCGTAACTCGTGCGCAGGAGTCGCTCCCGAGGAAGTTATAAATTGTGAAAACGTTCAGAAATGTGGGAAAAACGAGCTTATAGGCAAATGGCTGATGTCTCTATTAGATGGGAATATTAATATTAAACGTTGTAAGGAGTTATCAGGTTTATGGTAAAGAGGATACAAATTAATAATATTATCTACACTAATATTATAAAGATGAAAGATTTGTATTTTTGTGTGTGTATGTTTGTAATGAATAAACTCAAAAACTATTGCGCCGATTTCAAAAATTCTTTCACCATTAGAGAGCTACATTCATCCTGAGTAACATAGGCTATATTTTATCCCCGTAATCCCACGGGAACGGGAACCACGCGGGTGAAACCGCGTGACGTCGGCTAGTAATTTATAAATGGTGGGATAATCAGTACAACTCTCTCGTTGGTCTATTGGTTGCAGGCGCAACTGTTGAGATGAGGTTCTGGGTTCGATTCCCAGGTCAGGCAAAGTGTTACTGAGTTTTTCTACAGGAATTTCTCAGTAACAACCACGGAGTCTGGATTTGCGCCCAATTGTTGGCAATAGGCTCGCCCCTATTACATGGAACTTAAAAATAACTGGTGAAATGTGGGTGTATTTTAATGAATGTCAAGATAAACGGAACGTTCGGTGCTCGGCCGACCCGATTATTATTATTTTCATTTAAGTACTCAGTTTTGTGTGTATACTAGTGTTTATTTTATATAATAAGTTTTATTTTATGTATGAATTTATTTTGTGTCCATATGTATTTGTTTTCATTTATCGCAGCATCATGCTGAGATAGGAGCCTTTTTGGCCTCGCACAGGTTTTCTTTTTGATTTAGTTTTAGATTCTTTTTATTGTTTAGTTTTAGATTCTTTATTTCTTTTTTAAATATTATTTTTGTATTTCCTGTGCTTGTCCCAAATAAATATTTTTCTTTCTTTCTTCTTTCTTTCTATAAAAACATTTAGTAACTTGTAGAAATAAAACCTCGATTATAAATAAATATTATAAAACATGCCACGGAGTCTGAATTTGCGCCCGGTTGATGGCAATAGGCTCGCCCCTATTACATGGAACTTAAAAATAACTGGTGAAATGTGGGTGTATTTTAATGAATGTCAAAACAAAAACATTCAGTAACTTCTAGAAATAAAACCTCGATTACTGTAAAGGGCTGTCACGTCAATAAACTTGAACTTTATGTGCTGCGGCGCGACCCCATTAGCTTTATAACTGATACAACCGCTTATTATTCAGTTAAATATTACTAGTCAGTTAAATAAATAGCTAACTTGTATTATGAGTTTGTGGGAAAAGTTTTTGTACACCGTTTGCTGAGCTAGGCGATGTTTACGCGTTTTTTTTTTTGTTTTTTTTTTTTAGTAGTTGCGTTTGGCCACAACTCGCCTGATGTGAAGAAATTAAGATTATGATATGATTAATTTATAACAGCAATCGGATAAAGATTACATTTTATAATTGTTTGAAAATGCTTTTATGGGCTATTTACCCCTCAAATGGCTTAATATAATCCTCCGTTACGCCTAAAATACTGCAGCATTAATTTTGAAATAAATATATGGTAAAGTTGAGGATTAATGATAAGTACTATATGTGAGGAAAACACGATTCCTTAAACTTTTCTCGGTAGAAAAAAATCCAAAGTTACCAAATCGAACAATAAACCGCTGGTATTCAAAAAGTACTTCAAATTAGATTATGAAACTTTGCATACTAACTGAACTAACTATAAAGCAGGTCTTGTGTTTTATTTTTTTAGTCCAATCAATAGATTTTTTGTAAATCGCAAAAAAACATTAATTTCGCACTATTCGGCCGCAGTGACTGACGTAACAACCGCTGTGTAGTGCAGGCTGATTAGAACTTTATTCTAACAGTATTTGAAACGAAGTTTGAACCACCACAAATAGATTTGCTAATTTTAGGGTTAGAAGGGCCTTAAAGCTCAACATTATTTTCAATGAATAGTTTTGCGTGTCAGTAGGATCCATAGAACGTGGTTTATTTTAAAATAGATGATGATTAAATAGAAAAAGCAGCGTTTGATTATAGGAGTCATTCATAAAGTAAGGATGACTTGAACTTTGTTCCGTAGACAGGCGGTCATGATTGAATTGATAATCTGACCACAATTCTTCCAACATTACCTTACGGCGGCGGCGTTTGAAATAGTCGAGGTTTTTTCTGTCCCAACCATCTTTCTTGATATTTATTCCGATCTTCTTTATGTTGTCGTAGAGTTTGTTCTGATTCTGTTAAAAATCTACTGATGACATGTTGTTTATGTTGTTTTTATTGTTGACTTTAAGATGTTCCGAGTGTCGACTGTTGCTCCACACTCCTGGTTCTTAGTATTGTGCAACCTTTCTCTTCTGCGATATGCGCCTTCTCAATTGGTTACTGGGGCGACTCGCTTGTGAGAGACCAGTCCAACCGATTCGCGACCGTAGAAGATATAAATCACACAACACTAAATTAATTGCTCGAAGGACCAAATGTTGGGGCGTAACTCCCAACGGTGAAAACGTTATGTTGATTGAGTAGACAACCCATTGGTATAAAGGTTTAATTGCTACTAAAAATAACATGTTTTAAAGTAATTATGTACAATTCATGTTAGATTAAACAAGCTGCAACGTATCACTAAAAGTAGGACAAGTTAGTGGAATGTACAGCGTAGCTCGTACAGTCTCAGCCACAGTTAATATTATGAATTGTCACTTTGCAGTGATAATTTTACGAATTGTAACGTTATTCATAATACTATCCTCTTATGATTCTGCTAAAGTGACTCTTTAGTCCCCTTGGCAAGCGTACGAGTCATATTAATTAATTAATTTATTTATTTATTTAAACTTCATGTACAAGAGTGGTACATAGGCGGACTTAATGCCACAAGGCATTCTCTACCAGTCAACCTTTGGGTTAAATAGGAAAAAATAGTGATAGGGTACAAAATAATGTCTAAAAAATTAACTTCTTGTTAACGAGAATGTATATACTTAATGAACTACGTTACTTATTAATGAATAGATAGATGATGTATGTCGTACTTATTTATATTTAAGAAATTAGTAGATATCATTTTATGCATATTACCAGTTTAACCTATACCTGATACATTTTTAAACCTGTTGTATTGAGATCCTATCTAATCTCGAAGAAAAAAATTAGTATTATCGCCTAATATAGTCTAGCATTTAGTGTAGCAAGTTCCGTTGTAATATTTAACACCAAGTTGCACCTACGACTAATAAAAGAGAAACTTTAGTTCTAAAATTTGCATTATATCGCCTTCTATGATAATTCTAATGTTTATAGAGGTCAAAAACACGGGTCAATTCATAAAGAAGACTTTCTGGTACCTTCTAAGTGTCTTATTGGCTTAGGTCAAATCTTTTCAAACGATTTCTATTCATTAAAATCTAATTATATCAATGTTCGACCATATATGAATGGTGGCTGTTTTTCGAGTTCAACTTTTAAACGTAAACAGTCCCTTTGTTCGTCCATATTATTCTATAATAATATGACAAAATTTGTTTGTAAGTTTGTATATAGTGGGTAATCTTCGGAACTACTGACGCGATTCCGAAAATTCTTTAACTAATGGGAAGCTATTTTATCCCCGAGTGTTATAGGCACATTGAGGAGCTCGTGGCTAAATAATAACAGCCACTCGGGTCGATCTTTTTGGTCCCATTACATACCGAGTTTCCTCCGTGCCTCGGAAAGCACGTTAAGCAGTTCGTCCCGGCTGTCATTTGGGATCTTTGACAGTCGTTACAGGTAGTTAGTGGCCCAAAAAGTCTGACAACCAGTCTGACCAAGGGGTATCGTATTACCCAGTACTAACTAGGTTGTGGAGGATAGGCAGTCGCTACATGTAGCGACTGCCTATCCTTTTACATGTAAAATACTGGTATTCAGCTGCATCCGGTTAGACTGGAAGCCGACCCCAATAAAACTTGGGAAAAGGTTAGGCAGACGATGATGTTATATATCCCTGTGGGTTAATTTGCGTGCCTACATAACGGGAGTGAAACCGCGAGCAACAACAACAACAACAGCCCATAACGTCCACTGCTGGACATAAGCCTCTCCCATGATGGGTGGTATTAGCCGTAACCTCCACGCTTGGCAGGCGGATTGGAGATCGCAGTGATGAAAGACTATCAGAAAACGCTGCTGCCCATTCTCTGGTCTACGGAGGCGCAAGGTGTTCTGTCTCAGACATTAGTCGCCTTATACGACACCCGTCAGTGTAATGGGTTGGTTCTATTCTACTCTGCCGGATACCACACGGCTACCAAACCGCGAGCAAAAGCTAGTAATATTATAAAGAGGTACGGTTTGTAAGTTTGGATGTTGAAAATCTCTGAAACTACTCATCTGATTTCAAAAAATATTTCACCGATGGGAAGCACCATTATCTCTGAGTGTCAATAGCCTCATAGGTTATGTATAAACGTGCCCATGGGATAATTTCCGACCATAACCACCGCCATGCGATGTTTGTATCTATATGTAGTATATCAACTATCTAGTGTCCACGACACAAGCATCGTTACTTAGATGATGCTGTGTGTAATGTCCAGCGATATTTATTCATTTTTAGGGTTCCGTACCCAAAGCGAAAACAAAGGGGGGTAAAAACGGAACCCTATTACTAAGACTTCGCTGTCTGTCCGTCTGTCTGTCCGTCTGTCCGTCTGTCTGTCACCAGGCTGTATCTCATGAACCGTGATAGCTAGACAGTTGAAACTTTCACAGATGATGTATTTCAGTTGCCGCTATAACAACAAATACTAAAAACATAACCCTCCTTCTGGCGCAGTCGGGTAAAAACAGAATAAAATTAATATTTAAGGGGGGCTCCCATACAACCAACGTGATTTTTTGCCCTTTTTTTGATAATAATGGTACGGAACCCTTCGTGTGCGAGTCCGACTCCCCCTTGGCCGGTTTTTTATTTATTTATGACGGGAGCGAGGCCTCGGGGAAATGCTAGTGTTTCTATATAATATTACGTCACAATGTTTGCCGTATAAAATTGATAAAAATCCACTTGTTCTACGTATACGTACGCTGTCAATTAAAAAGCTTGTTATGAATGTATCCAGTTACTCGCAAGTATTAACAATATTTTTACATGGGTGGACTGTAATGGTCTTTTTGTCGTTGGAACTTAATAAGGACAAAGAATGATCGTACCTAAATATATGTACGCATAATAAATTGGTATTTAACTCGGTAAAAACTTTGAAGGCTGGGTAATAAATGTGTGTGTTATTTTGCAGGTTAAAACAGGTATGCCCTGCGGCGCCGCCCGTTTCTTTGGAGTAAGATGTTGACTACACATTTGCGCAGGTCATTACATTTTTTAAATTGTAATTGATTGTTAACAACATTGTAAATAAAAGTTGTGGTGTTTTTGTAAATTAACTTGCTTGCCACGATTTGGTCCTTAAGTTCCTGTTATGGGTGAAAGACTACCTATTTATATGCAACATTAATGGTCAAAGATAATTTTGGTTCCGGCTTAAAAATGTAGTCTTTTTTAGGGTTCCGTACCCAAAGGGTAAAAACGGAACCCTATTACTAAGTCTTTGCTGTCTGTCCGTCTGTCTGTCCGTCTGTCCGTCTGTCCGTCTGTCCGTCTGTCGATCTGTCCGTCTGTCTGTCATTAGGCTGTATCTCATGAACCGTGACAGCTTGACAGTTGAAATTTTCACCGATGATGTATTTCTGTTGCCGAAAAACAGAATAAAATTAATATTTAAGGGGGGCTCCCATACAACAAACGTGATTTTTTTAATAATAATTGGTACGGAACCCTTCGTGCGCGAGTCCGACTCGCACTTGGCCGGTTTTTTTTGGTTCAATAGTTCGTAGATATTTGTAACATACTTTATCTCCAAATATATAGCCCAAATAAAAATATAAACTAATACGTAAAAAATATAAAAAATAAATAAAAAAATCCTCGTTCTAAATCTAGAGTAAGACATGATTTACCAACCTAGGAAACAGTTCTGTCTGAATAAAAATGCCAGCTTAACTTTTGAAATAAATTATGTCAACTTGCCGTATTTCTTTGTAAGAATACTAAGATAATTATGGGAATATCATTATCACAGGTCAAGACTGATAGCAGTATGACGACCCGAATGGCGATAGCGTAGCGGTGGTGAGGCTGCCTTACGTTCTTAGGGTTCTTAGGGTTCGAATCCCGGTAGGATCAAATGTTTGTGTGATGAACATGGACATTTGTTTTCGAGTCATGGATGTTTATATGTATAACTAGCTGACATCTCGCGGTTTCACCCGCGTAGTTCCCGTTCCCGTGGGAGTACGGGAATAAAATATAGCCTATAGCACTCACGAATAATGTAGCTTTCTACCAGTGAAACAGTTTTTAAAATTCGTTCATTACTTCCGGAGATTACCCCCTACATACAAACTTACAAACAAATGTTACCTCTTTATAATATTAGTATAGATAAGTATGTATTTACAAACAAAAAGTATATTTGTAGTATATCAACTATGTGGTGTCCACGACACAAGCCTTGTTGTTTAGTGTGGCATGGTGTAGCCAGCAATTTTTTTTTTTTTAATTTAGTATATGGATCGCAGCAGCTGTAGTTTCTGCCTATCCTCATGAGAAAAAGGCGTGAATGTATCTACGTATAGTATGAATAGATAGGTACTTCTTACCCGACATTTTCCTGCTTAGGACGTATAACGTAAGAATAAGAAAAATGCCACGAAGGGTGTGAAGCCACGCCCTCACGTTACGTTGACATGTGGTGTGGAGCCACCCTTTCTTTCATTCGTGGATTTTTACCAATTTTCTTTTGAGACTCCTTACGTATATGTGGCTTGAGGACACTGAAGGGCGGGGGATGTGTGGAGGAATTTAGTTACCTACATGTGAGAGTACAAGTGATTTGTAGAGGTGTAGGGGTGTGACATACAGGTTGGTACACAAAAACTGAGAGAGTTTTGGTTCAGCTAAATGCTCGGGTAAAGCTGGATGAATTTCCTAGCAAATATCCGAAATATGAAAAACAGCGGTTTCTCATTGAAATGAATTTAATAGTGAATGAGTCATAGGTCTCGTATTCGAACCCAAATAAATAATATAAATATAAATATCGCTGGACATTACACACAGCGCCATCTAGTGCCACACTAAGCAACGAGGCTTGTGTCGTGGACACCAGATAGTTGATATACTACATAGATACTTTTTGTTTGTAAATACATACTTATCTAAATATATAAAAGAAGAAACTGACTGACTGACTGACTGATTGACTGACTGACTGACTGACTGACTGACTCATCTATCAACGCACAGCCCAAACCGCTGGGACTACAGATTCCAAATTTGGCAAGTAGGTTCCTTATGTGGTCTAGGGGTGCACTAAGAAAGGATTTTTCAAAATTCATCCCCTAAAGGGGTTAAACGGGGCTCCAAAGTTTGTATGGGGAAACAAGATTAGTTAGACTATTTTATCCGAAACTTCACAGGAGTGCTCCTATTGATAAATGAGTAGAAACGGGTTTCAGGTTTTTTCAGAATTCAACCCCTAAGAGGGGGAAATGGGGTGGCAAAGTATAAAAATCAATGCACAGCCCAAACCGCTGCGTCTAGCGATTCCAAATTTGGCAAGTAGGTTCCTTATGTGGTCTAGGGGTGCACTAAGAAAGGATTTTTCAAAATTCAACCCCTAAGGGGGTTAAACGGGAATCCAAAGTTTGTATGGGTAAAACAAGATTAGTTAGACTATTTTATTCGAAACTTCACAGGAGTGCTCCTATTGATAAATGAGTAGAAACGGGTTTCAGGTTTTTTCAGAATTCAACCCCTAAGAGGGGGAAATGGGGTGGCAAAGTATAAAAATCAATGCACAGCCCAAACCGCTGAGTCTAGAGATTCCAAATTTGGCAAGTAGGTTCCTTATGTGGTCTAAGGGTGCACTAAGAAAGGATTTTACAAAATTCAACCCCTAAGGGGGTTAAACGGGAATCCAAAGTTTGTATGGGTAAAACAAGATTAGTTAGACTATTTTATTCGAAACTTCACAGGAGTGCTCTTATTGATAAATGAGTAGAAACGGGTTTCAGGTTTTTTCAGAATTCAACCCCTAAGAGGGGGAAATGGGGTGGCAAAGTATAAAAATCAATACCCAGCCCAAACCGCTGAGTCTAGAAATTCCAAATTTGGCACAAAGGTTCTTTATGAGTTTTAGGGGTGCATTAAGAAAGGATTTTTCAAAATTCACCCCCTTAGGGGTTGGAACGGGAGTCCAAAGATTAAGTGGGGAAATAAGATTAGTTAGACTACTTTATTCGAAACTTAACAGGAGTACTCCTATCGATAAATGAGTTAACGTTTGTGTTTCAGTTTTTTTTCAGAATTCAACCCCTAAAGGGGGAAATGGGGTAACAAAGCCTGAACTTCAACATAGGTATTGTTTTTATGGTGAATTGGGTCGGGTGTATTACAAAAACAACTATTTTAAGATTTAATGTGGCAGACCTGAAATACTACCATTCCCTGTTGGGGTGCGATGGGGTTGAAATGTCTAAAAATCAATATTGGTGTCGATACCGAGATTATCAGGGGTGCTGATTACGAAAATGGCATTTATTTTGAGATCCAGATGATAATGATTGTGATTACGATGATGATGATTGTGATAATGATGATAATGATTGTGATTACAATGATAATAAGTGTGATAACGATGATGGTGATTGTGATAGTGATTGTGATTGTAATGGTGATTGTGACAGTGACGGTGATTGTGATAGTGTCGGTAATTGTGATGGTAATAGCGATGGTTGTGATAACGAGGATGGAGATTGTGCTGATGATGATTGTGATTAAGATGATAATGATTGTGATTACGATGAAAATGATTGTGATAACGATGATGGTGATTGTGATAGTGATTTTGATGGTGATTGTGATGGTGATTGAGAAAGTGGCAGTGATTGTGATGGTGATAGCGATGGTGATGGTGATTGTGATTGTGACAGTGATGGTGATTGTAATAATGATGTAGATTATTGTGATTACTATGATAATGATTGTGATAACGAGGGTAGTGATTGTGATGGTGATTGGGATGGTGATGGTGATTGTGATGGTGATGGTGATTGTGATTTTGATTGTGATAGTGTTGGTGATTGTGATAATTATGGTGATTGTGATAATGATTGTTGTTGAGATAGTGATGGCGAGATCATGATGATTGTGATTAAGATGATAGTGATTGTGATTACGATGATAATGATTGTGATTACAATTATAATGATTGTGATGACGAGGATGGAGATTGTGATGATGAATATTGTGAATACGATGATAATGGTTGAGATTACGATGATAGTGATTGTGATAATGATGATAGCGATTGTGATTACGATGATAATGATTGTGATAACGATGATGGTGATTGTGATACTGATTTTGATGGTGATTGTGATGGTGATGATGATTGTGATAGTTATTCTGAGAGTGGTGGTGATTGTGATGGTGATAGCGATGGTGATTGTGATGGTGATTGTGATGGTAATTGTGATGGTGATTGTGATGGTGATTGTTATGGTGATTGTGATGGTGATTGTGAACCATCACAATCACCACAATCACCAGATTGTGATGGTGATTGTGATGGTGATTGTGAACCATCACAATCACCACAATCACCAGATTGTGATGGTGATTGTGATGGTGATTGTGATGGTGATTGTGATGGTGATTGTGATGGTGATTATGATGGTGATTATGATGGTGATTGTGATGGTGATTGTGATGGTGATTGTGATGGTGATGTTGATTGTGATGGTGATTGTGATGGTGATTGTAATGGTGATTGAGATAGTGATGGTGAGTGTGATAATGACTGTGATTACGATGATAATTATTGTGATAACGACGATGGTGATTGTGATAGTTATTTTGATGGTGATTGTGATGGATATGGTGATTGTGATTGTTATGGTGATTGTGATGGTGATTGAGATAGTGATGGTGATGGTGAGTGTCATAATGACTGTGATTACGATGATAATTATTATGATAACGATGATGGTGATTGTGATAGTTATTTTGATGGTGATTGTAATGGTGATGGTGATTGTGATAGTGATTGTGATAGCGATAGTGATGGGCATTGTGATGGTGATTGTGATAGTGATGGTGATTGTGATTGTTATGGTGATTGTGATGGTGGTTGTGATAATGATTGTGGTAATTATGGTGGTTGTGTTAATGATGATAATTGGTGATAATGATGGTAACTGTGATAGTGATGGTGATGGGGATTGTGATGATGATTGTGATTGTGATAGTGATAGTGATGGTGATTGTGATAATGATGGCGGTTGTGATAGAGATGGTGATTGTGATAATAATAATTGTGATGATTATGAAATGTGGCACATAGATAGTTTATAACCTGGATTAACATGGAGGACACTATTATCCCTGTAGTATGATCCAGTGGGACAGTTACCGAACTTCACGCGGGCGAAGCCGCGGGCAACAGCTAGTCTAAATATATAAAAGAAGAAACTGACTGACTCATCTATCAACGCACAGCCCAAACCGCTGGGTCTACAGACTCCAAATTTGGCAAGTAGGTTCCTTATGTGGTCTAGGGGTGCACTAAGAAAGGATTTTTCAAAATTCACCCCCTAAGGGGGTTAAACGGGGCTCCAAAGTTTGTATGGGGAAACAAGATTAGTTTGACTATTTTATTCGAAACTTCACAGGAGTGCTCCTATTGATAAATGAGTAGAAATTGGTGTCAGGTTTTTTTCAGAATCCAACCCCTAAAAGGGGGAAATGGGGTGGCAAAGTATAAAAATCAATGCACAGCCCAAACCACTGAGTCTAGAGATTCCAAATTTGGCACATAGGTTCTTTATGGGGTCTAGGAGTGCATTAAGAAAGGTTTTTTCAAAATTTATCCCCTAAGGGGGTTAAACGGGGCTCCAAAGTTTGTATGGGGAAACAAGATTAGTTTGACTATTTTATTCAAAACTTCACAGGAGTGATATTGATAAATGAGTAGAAACGGGTTTCAGGTTTTTTCAGAAATCAACCCCTAAGAGGGGGAATGGGGTGGCAAAGTATAAAAATCAATGCACAGCCCAAACCGCTGAGTCTAGAGATTCCAAATTTAGCACATAGGTTCTTTATGGGGTTTAGGGGTGCATTAAAAAAGGATTTTTCAAAATTAACCCCCTAAGGGGTTGAAACGGGGGTCCAAAAATTACATGGGGAAATAAGATTAGTTAGACTACTTTATTCGAAACTTAACAGGAGTACTCCTATCGATAAATGAGTTAACATTTGTGTTTTAGGTTTTTTCAGAATTCAACCCCTAAAGGGGAAAATGAGGTAACAAAAACTAAAATTCAACATAGGTATTGTGTGTATGGTGAATTGGGTTGGGTGTATTACAAAAACAACGATTTTAAGATTTAATGTGGCGGACCTCAATTACTATCATTCCCTGTTGGGGTGCGATGAGGTTGAAATGTCTAAAAATCAATATGGGTGTCGAAACCGAGATTATCAGGGGTGCTGATGTCGAAAATGGCATTTATTTTGAGATCCAGAAGATGGCGGATTCAACTTCTATACAGGTTTATTGTTGATTTATTGTGATGATTGTGATAACGATGATGTTGATTGTTATAATGATGATAATGATTGTGATGATGATGATTGTGATTACGATGATAATGATTGTGATTACGATGATGATTGTGATGATGATTTTGATTACGATGATAATGAGTTTGATAACGATGATGGTGATTGTGATAGTGATGGCGATTGTGATAGTGACGGTGATTGTGATGGTGATTGTGATGGTGACAGTGATGGTTGTGATAACGAGGATGGAGATTGTGATGATGATGATTGTGATTACGATGATAATGGTTGTTAAAATTATGATAGTGATTTTGATACTGATAGTGATTGTGATAGCGATTGTGATAGTGATTGTGATCGAGATTGTGATGGTGATTGTGATGGTGATGGTGATTGTGATTGTGATGGTAATTGTGATGGTGATTGTGATGGTGATTGTGATGGCGATTGTGATGGTGAATGTGATTACGATGATAATGATTGTGATAACGATTTTGGTGATTGTGATAGTGATTTTGATGGTGATGGTGATAGTGATGGGGATTGTGATGGTGATGGTGATTGTGATGGTGATTGTGATGGTGATTGTGATGATGATTGTGATAATGATGGTGGTAGTGATTTTGATGGTGATGGTGATAGTGATGGGGATTGTGATGGTGATGGTGATGGTGATGGTGATTGTGATGGTGATGGTGATTGTGATGGTGATTGTGATGGTGATAGTGATTGTGATGGCGATTGTGATCATGATTATTGTGATTAAGATGATAATTATTGAGCTTACGATGATAATGATTGTGATTACGATGATAATGGTTGTTAAAATTATGATAGTGATAGTGATTGTGATAGTGATAGTGATTGTGATAGCGATTGTGATAGTGATTGTGATCGAGATTGTGATGGTGATTGTGATGGTGATGGTGATTGTGATAGTGATGGTGATTGTGATGGTGATTGTGATGGTGATTGTGATGGTGAATGTGATTACGATGATAATGATTGTGATAACGATTTTGGTAATTGTGATAGTGATTTTGATGGTGATGGTGATAGTGATGGCGATTGTGATTGTGATGGTGATTGTGATGGTGATTGTGATGATGATTGTGATAATGATGGTGGTTGTGATTTTGATGGTGATGGTGATAGTGATGGGGATTGTGATGGTGACGGTGATGGTGATTGTGATGGTGATTGTGATGATGATTGTGATGGTGATTGTGATGGTGATTGTGATGGTGATAGTGATAGCGATTGTGATTGTGATGGTGATTGTGATGGTGATAGTGATGGTGATTGTGATGGTGATTGTGATGGTGATTGTGATGGTGATTGTGATGGTGATTGTGATGGTGATTGTGATGGTGGTTGTGATGGTGATTGTGAATACGATGATAATGATTGTGATAACGATTTTGGTGATTGTGATAGTGATTTTGATGGTGATGGTGATAGTGATGGGGATTGTGATGGTGATGGTGATTGTAATGGTGATTGTGATGATGATTGTGATGATGATTGTGATAATGATGGTGGTTGTGATAGTGATGGTGATTGTGATGATAATAATAAATTGTGATGATTATGAAATTTGGCACATAGATAGTTTATAACCTGAATTAACATGTAGGACTCTAATTATCCCTTTAGTATGATTCAGAGGGACAGTTACCGAACTGCACGCGGGCGAAGCCGCGGGCAACAGCTAGTTATACATATAAACATCCATGACTCGGAAACAAATGTCCAAGCTCATCACACAAACATTTGCTCCGACCGGGATTCGAACCCGGGACCCTAAGAACGTAAGGCAGCCTCACTACCGCTGCGCCATTCGGGTCGTCTGGCGCAAATCAAGCACATCTGATTTTTTGGATTCATGTGCGTATTGTATAATTATCACTTGCTTCGGTGAAGGAAAACATCGTGAGGAAACCAGCATGTCTGAGAGATATTTCTTGAAAAGATGTAAAGTCGCGACAGAGGCGCATGGGCGACATAAAAACTCTGACACCAGGTTAGGCACTAGCTACATGAAAAAGAAAAATAGTGAATGTATTTTTTTTTAAATCATATTTTCTCTTGAAATGCTCCGGATTTTGTTATTTATTATTATTATCAGCCATTTGTATCCCACTACAGGGCAATGACCTCCCTTCCCTCCTTTCACTTACATCCAGTGATATGCGCCCTTTTTTACGTTTTTTTTTTACCATGACATTGACCCACTATGTAATTGTCTAGAACAATTCCAGTAAGTCGTGGATCTTTCTAGAAGGGTTGGTCGCCATATAAATAGCGGACATGTTTGCGAGAGCGGCTTTTTTTGATTTTGGTTACGCAACGAAGCGAATCGAAGTGAACTAGTAAGTGCGATATCTAAGCGAATAGTGATCAGTAGTGTACTTGTGATTGAGTTTGAAGTGTTTTGTGATTATTAAAGTTGTTCAGTTTAATTGGTAGTAATTAATTTATCCCGTACCCAGCTCGTGACAATGTATAATTCTTGAAATTCGTTACAGTCAGCATTGCTCATTTTGAATAATATTTTCTTCGGATTTTTAAATATAAAGTTCAGCTCCTAGAACTTAATTTACTAGACGCAATACCTTGTCACTTTATTTCTTCGTTTGAACGACCAAAGAGTTAAGAAATCAAATAAAATCAACATAAAATCTTCTTTCCAATAAAGAACTAAAGTTATTTACCGAGAGGCCATAATGCATTTTATTGGCAAATAGAAATCAGTGACTGCAACATTCAATAATAAACAACAGCAAATATTTTCCGGTAGACGCCATTTTAAATCGATGGAAAAGCCGCGTCGTGTCGGAAATTACGTAAACCTTATTTTACGTTATTTTATGATGAAACGTTCAGTCAAATGTTTTTTTTTTCAATTTACTGGCAACACTACGAAGTTCAACGTGTTTTCTTTTATTTATTTTTAAAGGTAATAGTTGTGCTTTTTAGGGTTCCGTAGTCAACTAGGAACCCTTATAGTTTTGCCATGTCTGTCCGTCCGTCCTCGCTTAATCTCTGTGACCGTTAGCACTAGAAAGCTGAAATTTGGTACCAATATGTATATCAATCACGCCGACAAAGTGATAAAACAAAAATTGGAAAAAAAATGTTTTATTAGGGTAGTCCCCCTATTATGTAAAGTGGGAAGTGATTTTTTTTTGTAATTTCAACCCTAACGTGTGATATATTGTTGGAAAGGTATTTAAAAATGAATAGGGGTTTCCTAAAATCATTTTTTGATAATGTCAATAATTTCGGAAATAATCGCTCCAAAAGTAAAAAACAATGTGTCCCCCCCTCTAACTTTTGAACCATAAGTTTAGAAAATATGAAAAAAATCTGAAAAGTGGAACTTTATAAGGACTTTCTAGGAAAATCATTTTAAACTTGATGGAAACAACAGTTTTTGTACAAAAAAGATAAAAAGTTGTACAAAATAATTTCTGGACTAAGTTTGTAGTATATTCGTATATGCAAGCATTTTTACATAATGGATACTGTACGGTCTCATCAACCGTACATTTACTTTGCGAACGCAGCAACCTACTTGGATGTCGTGCGTCACAAATATCACGCTATAATAGTAACTTTTCACGCAAGGCAGAGCGAGTCAGACAACAACTGTGGAACTAGCCACTTGTCAAGAGAGAGAATCACTACCACTTTTAACTACTGTAACTTTTACTTTCCAATATAACTCTAAATACAACTTGTGGTTCTTTCTGTGTACTCCACAACTTAACCAACATCAACTACGTGATAGTGTACGGTGCCTACAACCATTGGCCCCTACATTAAATGGTCCTTCGAGCCGGATATTTACTGTGAGTAGTTTCTCTATTTACGATAGCGAATCGGTTCAGCTGGTCTCCCACAAGCGGGTCGCCCCAGTTGGATTGAGAAGGCGCATAATATCGTACATAGAGTGCGAAAGCAATAAATAGAAACAAACGACAATTTCAAGACGCTAAGGATTACGCAACTCTGCTACAACTACGAGAACGGATCCGTGGAGACTTGAAAGAAGAAGCCTGCAAACTGTGGTCTTCGTGTCGTGAACTATCGTCAAGCTATACGTCTAACACCGTCAACTACGTGCTGGACTACTGAGCTACATACATCAAACTAAACTTACTTCTTTTCGACAACTAGAAAAGAGAACTCAATATGGAGAAACTACAACTCCAACAATCTTGCTTTGAAAACATCAAAGCGCTGTGCTCTAACTATAAAAAGGACAGCCCCTCAAGGAAAACTGAAGATTACTTAACTAAACGTCTGGAATCTCTCGAAGCACAGTGGAATGACTTCGAGGAACGACATGCAATTTTGGAGCAAATCTTAGAAGACAAAAACATTAACTACTTCGTGGACAACGTTTACAGCAAAACTCTAGCTCAATACAAATCTACGAAAGAAGACATGCTCAACTTACTGGAACAACTACAGGGAAAAAAGTTCGTGAAGTTCGACTTAACTGGGATGCTGGATCGAGATACTGACGATGTCACCAAAACATTGCTAGGCAAGCAAGAGTGCAACTTTAAAGCCCTCGACCGCGCCATGTCGAAAATTGATATAAAAACTGTCACGGAGAAATGGGAGTTAGAAGACCATCTTTCCATTTTGAAGTCGAAGTGGAACGTCATCGACAAACAACACTGGGAGCTGGAAGCGTTACTCAAAGGCTCCAACGGCAACTACTACAACATGTTCGTCGAAATGGAGGATAAGTACGACGAGCTACGAAAAAACTTAAACAGCAAAATTTGGTCGACAGTGCACTATGAAAAGTCGGCGCCAAAAATTGAGGTTCCTGAATTTTCGGGTAGCTATACCCAATGGATTTCCTTCAAGGATCTTTTCGTGGAAACAATCCACAATAACCCGATGATAAACAAAGCGCAAAAGATGCAGCATCTTAAAACGAGGTTGAGAGGGGAAGCTGAAAGATTGGTGCAACATCTCAGTATCGGCGCAGAAAACTACAAATCCTGCTGGGAGATACTGACTCAGCGTTTCGACAATCGAAGGCTGCAATTTACGTCGTTCCTGAACACCATGCTCAACCTGCCTGTCATTCAACAACCCGACAGCTTCAACCTCAAGAAGATGCATGACGTCATAACTGAATGTACGAACGGACTATCAAACATTGGGTTAGACATCGCAACTTGGGACCCCATTATCGTACACTTGATGTCGCAGAAACTTGATACCACTACTTACAGCGAGTACATAAAGGAACTACGAGATCCTAGGGATGTGCCAAACTTGAATGAGCTACTGTACTTCCTGGAAAACAAGTTCATGGCGTACGAAACCATGAAAAATACGAAAAAAGAAGTACCTAACCAACAGAAACAAATTGCGTCCAAAGCATTTAACAAACATCATCCTGCAAATCTGCATGGCAACGAGCGGCAGAAATATTTCAAGAGAACTTATCATACAGCATATGGACACTGCCCATATTGCGACGGAAATCATGTATTGATGAAATGTCTAAAGTTCATCAATATGGACTCATTCCAACGAAATAACACGGTCGCAAAATTACACTTGTGTAAAAACTGCTTATACAGTCATGGCGATACAGATTGTGCGTCAACAAAAACGTGCAAAGATTGCAATATGAAGCATCATACTTTACTGCACAACGCAGACAAGAAAAACACTGTCAACTCAACGAATATGGAAAATACCAACGACAATTTAGGTCAACGACCAACCACATCCACGCACAAACAAAGCTCCAATCATATATCTACTAACGAGATGGAAGTTTTGTTAACTACTGTGCAGCTTAAGATAAAGTCAGCAAATGGGGATTACATTACGCTTCGAGCACTACTAGATCAAGGTTCGCAAGTAAACTTGATCACTGAGAACGCCGCACAAATGCTACGACTACCAAGGAAACGGCTTAACGCAACCATTACGGGAGTTGGAGCTGCACCTGGTAACTGCAAAGGACTACTTCAGCTTACCTGTAAATCAATTCACTCGGACTACGCATTCGAAACTCAGGCACTCATCTTAAGCAAACTAACCAACAACTTACCCAACTCATCGTTCGAAAAGGCTAACTGGCCACACCTGGAAAACTTGAAACTAGCAGATCCGGAATTCAACATATCTAGTCCCATAGATCTGTTACTTGGGGCAGACGTGTATTCCGATATCATCCTTGATGGAGTCTTGAAAGGCAGTCAGCAATCTCCTGTAGCGCAACAGACGCACTTAGGCTGGATCCTATGTGGCAAACTCAAAACTTTTAACTGTCACATAACACTGGTCGACCTAAGCGAATTCACTAAATTCTGGGAGAACGAAGACATAACTAGCAGCAACAATGACATGCCCAAGGATAATCAGTGTGAAGAATACTACACTAAGACAGTACAACGAGACGCAGATAACAAATACATCGTGAAAATGCCTATGAGCTCTGAGTTGCAAAATAAATTAGGCAATTCAAAGTCAATGGCTATTTCGCAATTTCTCCAACTAGAAAAACGCCTGGGAAAAAACAACAAACTCGCAACAATGTACCGGGACTTCATCAGAGAATATAAGCAGCTACAGCATATGAAACCGGCATCTCCAATATTACCTTCTACGTCTGAATGCTACCTTCCGCACCATGGTGTTTTGCGAGAACAATCCACTACTACGAAACTAAGAGTGGTTTTTAACGCCTCGCAAAGGACAACAACTGGGTACAGCTTGAATAGCTTAATGGAAAAAGGCCCAAATCTACAGAAGGATATTCAAGCCCTTATACTAAAGTGGAGGTCATACAAGTACGCTTTTACCGCCGACATAGAGAAGATGTACCGATGCATCGGAGTAGCTGAAGATCAACAGTCACTTCAGAAGATAATATGGCGCGACTCTCCTGCTGAAAGGTTACAAGAATATCAACTATGCACCGTGACATACGGAACCAAGTGCGCGCCATGGTTGGCTATGAGAACTATGAAGCAGTTAGCCCTGGATGACGGTCATAAATATCCAGAAGCCGCCAATACATTACTCAACGAGTTCTACGTTGATGATGTAATTAGCGGTCACTACTCTCTGGATAAAGCTAAAGACTTACAAAATTCCCTCATAAACTTACTAAAGGGCGGCGGCATGAACTTACGCAAGTGGTCAGCTAACCACCCCGCGTTACTAGACAATCTAACTGACGATCAAATATCAACTAAAAGCATATTTGATTTCAAAACTGAAGACTCAACAAAAACGCTCGGACTCGGCTGGAACCCAAACATCGACACGTTCATGTTTAACTGGAGTCTGGAAGAAAAATCAAAGGATCGGACAACGAAAAGGCACTTACTTTCCGAAATTTCGAAACTATACGATCCTTTGGGTTGGCTGGCTCCCATAACAGTGTCGGCAAAACTATTATTCCAAAGAGTATGGGACGGCAAACTTGCCTGGGATGAAGAACTACCGAGTGACATACTAAACGATTGGGTCAAGTTGAAACGTGAACTTCCAAATGTAAGGAAAATAAAACTAAACCGATGGATTGGTGCACAACAATCAATAGAATTGCTGGGATTCTGCGATGCGAGTGAAAAGGCATATGCGTGTGTCATATACAGTCGAGTAAGGAACGAACAAGATATACCGACTGTAACGTTACTCGTCGCTAAAACCAGGGTTGCGCCTCTGTCGCAAAAAACTACGTTGCCGAGATTGGAACTATGCGGCGCACTACTGTTGGCTAAACTCATGGAAAAAACTAAAGAAGCTTTAGCTGGATACAATTTGTCAATACAAGCATGGTGTGACTCTCAAGTAGTCTTAGCGTGGCTGCAAGGAGATGCATCAAGGTGGGATCAATACGTGTCCAACAGAGTTGAAAAAATAAAACAAACTATTTCTTCCGACAAGTGGCGCTACGTAAAATCGGCACAGAACCCTGCTGACTGTGCATCTAGAGGAATGTTGCCGCGCAAACTAGCAAACTTCGATCTCTGGTGGCAAGGTCCGGAATTTCTGAAAATGGCTCAAGACTCTGAACTCATGAGAAACTCCACATGTTTGTTTACAACCAACCAGGAAACTGTCAATTTATCAGCGGCAACCACAACGGAGCCGAAAAACAATGAAAATTTTATAAATAACTTATTACATAAATATAGTTCATTAACTCGAGTAATTCGAGTAACGGCTCAGGTACTGCGCTTTATCGCGACGGCACGCTCCAAGATGAAATTTGAAACCTACTACCTAAGTGTGAGCGAACTCAAACTAGCAGCTGATCGAGTCATTACATATGTGCAGAGTACGGAGTTTGAAAATGAATACAAACAACTGAAAGCAAACGGAACTGTAAACAACAAGAGCATTTTATACAAATTGAATCCTTATATGGATGAAAAAGGGGTTATAAAAGTCGGTGGAAGACTGAAACATTCCTACTTACCCTTCGAGATGAAGAATCCTACAATCCTTCCTCAAATGGGACGACTGACACAACTCGTTCGAGGGACCACGGTTAAAACTCAATCTGGTATCATCAAACGTCCAGTCGTGAAACTGTCTCCACTTCCTGTCGAGAACAACATCCAAGATCACACAGAAAAGAAAACTCCAATCACAACAAATGTTTTTCCACACTTCTTACAATGTTATTAATTGTACTTACGTTAATAACTGGGTCATATGGCGAAATCATGACGTCTGGCGTTCAAATTACTAACTTCGAACTTGAGCGGCCGATTTACTACGACACAATAGGAAACGTACAAGTGATTCATGACGAATGGACACTTCTTATGTACTATAACTTGACAACTTACTGGGACGGAGTACGTCGAATTGAAGCTTACCTCAAGGGATTGAACGAACTGTGCCAAAAAACCGACCCAAGATACTGCAAGACAACTTTAGAACAGCTTACCCACGAAATGGAAATACTGAACTACTACAACACTGTACTCCTAGCTCCTCACAAGCACTTAAGTAATCGTAAGAAACGATCACTGATTGATGGAGTAGGATATGTTGCTAACAGCCTCTTTGGTATTCTAGATCAACGGTTTGCAGACAAATACCACAACGACATACAAGCTGTCCAAAATAATGAAAACTATTTACTTGATCTGGTAAAGAACCAAACCTCAATAGTCGAACTTCAAAACAACATGCTGAAGAAGAATGAACAAAATATCAAGCAACAGTTTGGTTTAATAGACGACTTCATGGCGCAGACTAACGCCAACTTAGCCAAAGTGGATTCCGAAATGGAAGTACTCATGGCTACTAACTACTTCAACTCGGCCTCACTAACAGCATACTTGCTGATTACCAATTTGGAGAGGGTTCAAGAGATGCTGTTTGAAAGCCTAACTGATGTCTACAAAGGGCACATAGACATCCATCTACTTACACCTGTCAACTTGATCAAGCAACTGACTGAAATCGCGGGCAAACTCCCGAGGACCTCGTCGTTGCCTGTCCGAAACATCAGAGACGATATCAAAGACATCTACAAATTACTATACGTGAGAGCGCGAGTCACTACTAACTACTTCTTGTTCGAAATACACGTTCCATTGATCTCAGATGAAGACTTCACTCTATACCAAGCTACTCCGTTGCCCATGAAAACAAGCACAGGAACAGTCATCGTCCAACTAGCTTCGCAGTACATAGCAGTAAACTTCGGGAAGAGCACTTATGTCTCCTTATCCGAAGATGACATGAAGCGGTGCAGTCACATTCAACCAGGCAATTTGATATGCAACAAGAATCTACCTATATTCAACTTGCATAACAGCAATGCCCCATGTGAAGCAAAACTATTGGGTCATCGAACGACCTCACCTTGTGACGTAAAAAAGGTGCTATGTAAGCAGGAGTGGATCGCGTTACACACAACGAATACTTGGCTGGCGATTTGTTGCGAAACTTGCACTATACGAATTGTATGTGAAAATGACATCACTACACACTCAATGACTTCCGGGATACTGACCTTGGCTCCCATCAACCATTTCCACTCATGACATACACCAATACGCCGTCTCCTATACTATTGTGGGAGTAATCGTCATCGTCTCTGTGGGGTGGTTTGTAAAGAGATACGGACCATCTTGTCGCTCAAAACAGACTAAGAGCCATTTAGCTAAGAACAATCAGCTTGAAGAGATTGAACTGCAACCAATACAACACAGGAAGCCAGAAGAAAACATTAACATGGCGAGCCAAGCAGAACTGCAACCGGAACGTCCACGTTATGCAGACAACATCGCATTTAACTTCGAATAACTTAACTTATTATTTGTTTCTTTGTAATAGTGTTTCTTCTCTTGACAAGCTTTCATTACTCTTCCGTACATCTTTGTGGGGTTGCCAACATGTACGGTCTCATCAACCGTACATTTACTTTGCGAACGCAGCAACCTACTTGGATGTCGTGCGTCACAAATATCACGCTATAATAGTAACTTTTCACGCAAGGCAGAGCGAGTCAGACAACAACTGTGGAACTAGCCACTTGTCAAGAGAGAGAATCACTACCACTTTTAACTACTGTAACTTTTACTTTCCAATATAACTCTAAATACAACTTGTGGTTCTTTCTGTGTACTCCACAACTTAACCAACATCAACTACGTGATAGTGTACGGTGCCTACAACCATTGGCCCCTACAGATACCCACCTTTAAACTCATAAGTGGGAACACTTATTGTGACGGACGGGAAACTACGGAACCCTACACTGAGCGTGGCCCGACACGCTCTTGGCCGGTTTTCAATTTTTGAATTAAATGTTTTATTTAAGTGCTGTGATGGAATTGGCAGTTATAACGTAAAATGAGTTGACAGAATTTACTTAACCTTTCGGTACAGAACTGTACGGATTCGGTACAAGTCGTTCTTATTAGGATTTTGCAATGTACCAGGAATATTCATGAAAACTTGTCTCTCCTATTTAACCCTTTTAGGTGATCAGTTATTACCATACAACCATTCAACCTTGTTTATTCACCTGCCACCTCACTGGTGGTAGTTGCAACTAGTAGTCGCATCTTCCACCACTGGTGGTGGTTGCGTCTGTTTAGTTGCATCTGCTCCTATCTCTGTCCCCACTGGTGGTAGATGATACTTGTTTACATTAGTGGAATCCGCCACCAGTGGCGGCAGACTCGGCGATCAAGTAGCCGTCTAACACCACCAAGTCTTAGTATTTCAACTAACAAATAGAAAGAAGCCCCTTTCATCACCTCTAGATTTCATCATCATCATTTCAGCGGAGACATCCACTGCTGGACATAGACCTCCCCCAAGTGTCGCCACATTGACCGGTCCCGTGCGACTCGCGTCCAGCGGATTCCCGCTACCTTCACCAGGTCATCGGTCCACCTAGTGGGAGGCCTTCCAACGCAACGTGTACCGGTTCGCGGTCGCCACTCCAGAACTTTTCGGCCCCATCGGCAATCCGTTCTGCGAGCAATGTGCCCTGCCCATCACTACCACTTAAGTTTGGCAATTCTTCGGGCTACGTCGGTAACCTTGGTTTTCTTGCGGATGTCTTCGTTTCTGATTTAAATTCTCTAATTTCCTCTAGATTTAGTTTCGGTTGACTCTTGTATGACAATGAAGACATAAAAAAAAATAAGAGTGACTTACCTACCTGACTTACCTACTTTGTGAGTTCTTCTAGGCAAGCGAGCTATTCCGCGTTCGCATCAGGTAAGTTGCGAAGAAATGTAAGCCTATTTAGCATAAAAAAATATATCCGGACACATTCATACAATAATGTATCAAACACTTTTAGCTGCGTGATTGAAAACTTTCTTAATACCATGGTAAGTGATTATTTTAACAGGCGTCCAATCTTCAATTCCAGGTAGGAATGACAATATAAAGTAAGCTTCCAATAAAGACTGTTATACACCGGTAACATCGTGTTTCCTAATGGCTGCGCTTGCACCGAACGCTTGACACTATTCCGGCCCACGCGCAACAAATGTACTGCGCCTGCGCCGCGCCGTGCCCCATTCAAACGACTGGCATGGCAACTCTCTAAAAATAATGTTATTCTAACCTCAAAACTGATGCTTGTTTGATATTAATGGATTGGATGGGAAAGTTGTAGTTTAGAATTTGATTTGGAAGAAAAATGTATCGATGGATATTCTGCTACGATCGATATTATGACTTGAGTTTTTAAAAACCATCGGAAAGCACGTACGTTGAATGCGATCTCGTAAAGGAAGTACCTTTAAAAGATGCCAAAAGGAGATCAGGGATTCGTAAGGAAACCGGTAAGCCTTAGAACTAAAAATTCGAAGACATGTGACGTCTACCAACCCGCACTGGTCCCACGTGGTGGGCAACAGCCCAATAGCTGTCAGAATGAGGAGGTCTGTATCCCAACAGAGGGACTACAGATTACAGGCTGACTTCGTAGAGTGCAAGTCGCCACACTTGCACTCTGCGAAGTTTGTTGTTTGTTATAAGCCTGCATGAAAATAAACCACAGAACCGCGATTTCAGGGTAATCTATAAAGATTACAAAAAAATATTGGACAAATATTTTTTAGCATATACTTTACCTTACCATAAATAAGATTTATTTTTAAACTCTTAAATCAGTTGGGTTCCAGAAAATATTTAACACAGCCATTAGGATGTCAGCAGTAACATTAACATTTGTCTTCCTTTTAGTAAACGGAACTAAGTATATTACGTGAATGGAACACGGTTATTTGACAGAGTTTTAAACTTCAGTCAGTGCTATTCTGTAATACTCACTCAAGTGACCACTTCACCACTCAATTCGTGATTTCAAACTCGATTGCGTTTTAATTTTTAGGAATGCTAAGTCAGCGGGTTTGTTTAAAAAATATCCTTTTTAAGAGGCCTGCGACCGATGCATAAGTTCATACAAACGTAATACCAAAATAATTGTCTTTATTCCGATTGGAATACAGAATATCTAGGTTCCCAAATATATATTTTGAATGGACACTGATTTAAACAAGAGTTATGAGAAAAGTTTTCTATAGAAATTTTAAATTCCTCATATCTCGTCTATAAATCGCTGGCCTTTCAAAATATATTTTGGAACCAATCTGTAATCCAATCGAAATAAATAAACACTATGATTTACAAATTATTTTCGTATTACGTTTGTATGAACTACGCATCGGTCGCCACTCTTAAGATCTTCTTGTATTTGTTGTGTAAAATCTCATTGTAAAATGAACTTCTGTACCTTTTTTGTGACAAGATTTGACAAACAACTTTTTCGTGTCGCTGGCAAGTTGGGATCGCAACGAGTCACAACCAATCGTGTGTGTGTGTGAGTGACTCGTTGGGATTTATTTTTCCCAACGAGTCATAGGTGACTACTCACAACACACAGCTACATTAGGATACAAAACATAACGATAAAGGTTTGTCAGTGGACCCAATAGACCGGGTTTAAGTTTTATGTAAAACTGGTGAGTCTAATGCTATCAACCTGGCATAACTCCAGACTCCGGGGCTGCCACTGACAAAGTCCTGATAGAATAACCCAATAACACTGTGCCCGACATGGGAATCGGCCCCAAAACGTCATAAGTCATGTTAAGGGGACTACAGGAGCTAAACGCGAGTTTTATAATGTAAAAAAGCATATTATTCACTGCAATAAACAAAACCAGAAAGATATATGATATTCTTCAAGATATATTCTAGTATGATAGTGTTTTGAAAACATAATACAACTAATTTTACTTGATAAAAAAAATCACGAACTTTTCTTTAAAAAAATCTTATAACGAGTAAAAACCATACTAAAATACATGCGATCATTCTGATTTTTTGTCAAATAATACTACAACATGATAGTGTTTTGCATGATAGATTTTTTTAGTCCAATCAATAGATTTTTTGTAAATCCCAAAAAAAATCACTCATTTCGCACTATTTGGCCCGCAGTGACTGACGTAACAACCACTTTGTAGTGCAAGCTGATTAGAACTTTATTCTAACAGTATTTCAAACAAAGTTTGAACCACCACGAATAGAGTTGCTAATTTAGCTCCTGTAGTCGCCTTAAGTCATTTATTTATTTAACATGCTCAGCAGATTTTTGCGTGTCCACTGTGTGTCTTAACCTGTAATTTTCCCTATGAACGTTCACTCAGATTCAAACGCTCCTCCACAAGACTCAAGTATTTCCGCACGATTATCACGTAGTAGTATGTGGGTGCGACGCGACGGCATCACCGGCTTATCGTACTGTTGTGACATTCACACTAATGTTGTCAGCTATTAGTGTTGTTCTCGTTACACAATACTAAATAAATCTCTTGTCGTTGCGACAATAACTTACGGTGTTGTTGACTTTTTGGTTGATAAGAATCTTGAAAGGTTGGGTTCTGTTGATTTTATTTTCGAGTCATGCTATAGTTGAACGAAAAAGCTGGAATGTGGTGTGGATTCTGTTTTGCACAAACTAAACTTAATTTAGGCTATTGCTATCTTTTTCTCTCTACTAAAACGAGAAAGAGACGGACGTAATTTAGAGCTGTCAAATTTAGTTCGAACTAATATTTCTATACAAATGAAGGGTGTACGTAAAAACATGTCGACTAAAAACACGGTGAATCGCAAGGCATAAACTAGTTTGACATCTCTAACTTAGTTCATAGCTATAGCCGTCCTTTTCTCGCACTGCCTTTTAGTAATAGATAGCAATAGCCTAAATTAAGTTTAGTTTGTGCACAACAGAATCGACAACAATGTCTGATTACGTCCGGATTCTCTCACCTCCTATACATGCAGAGGTGGAGTAGAGCTCCTAAGAAATTCAGTTGATTATATTGGTTTATAAGGTTGAGTATGAATGGCTGAAGAGTAGAGGAAGACCAAAGAAACGATGGATGGACTGTGTGAAGGATGATATGGATAGGAAGGAGGTGTCTGATGAGATGACGAGTTATAGAGAAGTATGGAAGAAGAAGATATTATTATGCTGATTTGAAATAAACTGGAATAAGGGCAGGAAAATTATGATGATGATATGGTAGTTGTTTCTATGATCTGTGGTAGGAGTCTTAAGACCGTCATATATATTAGTTAGTTAGCACTAATATGTTTAAATGTTGTTCCTGTCACAGTCGCACAGCTGCCAAAATACAAGTGCAAGACAGAGATGGGAATACGTCTAAACCAATACGTTTAAAGACCTTAATCATCACGGAGAATTCTAAATCCTAGAACAATATTAATTTCCTAACAAGCTGAAGATATATCACTTTACTTAAGTCATCATCATCATCAGCATATTAATGTTCCCACTGCTGGGACACAGGCCTCCTCTCTATGAGAGGGAATGGGCTATTATCCACCACGCGGGCTCAGTGCGGATTGGTAGATGTCAATTGTTTGGTTCAAGGACATGTCGGTTTCCTCACGATGTGCACGAAATCAGATCTTTGAAAGCCACCTGAGCTTGCGACGACAATGAGGTGGTCTCTAACAACATGTTCAACTATTATCGTTTATGTGGGTGTGACTGCATCCACACCAACATGGCTATCTTGTCGTGTTCACACTAATGTTATCTGTTGCTTAACGTGGATCGTTTCCTTTTTGTTTTGGCTTTGTGATTGTTGTTATTAGTGTGGTGGTATCACCCTTTAAACATCTCAATGTCAGCCAGATTTTCGTCTTTCTTTTGTTTTTATTATTTAAAGCTTTTATTTTTAAGTTGCTTTGTTAGTTTGTATGTATTGATCAAATTTTGCAACTGAATTTCAAACCAGTTCCCCTATCTAGGTAGGTATCATAGGTTTTGATGACAATACATTTTTATGTGACATGACTTGATCTTGCAGCCAGGATCGTCTCCCCACGAGAAAACTCCTCAACGGGTAATGGCACGGACATGAAACTATGTACACGCAATCTAAGTTGATAGATTTACTTTATTTTCTTTCGGCTTTTTCAGGCTTGTCTATATCCATAAACAAACAAACAACATAACATAAAGCGTAAGCTAAAAGAATATTACATCAAGTCAATTATAACTTAACTGCGTTGATCAAATCTCAGGCCATGGCATGCTAAGACAGACCCCAGAGGTCTAATTGTGTGCTTTGTTTAAGTGTTTTTGAACATGTAATTTATAAAAAAAAAAAAAAAAAAAAAAAAAAAAAAAAAAAAATATATAATATGTTGAGTTCGGCTTACAGATTTATAATACTTGCATAAGTAACTTACATCAATGACCTAAGGACGTTTGGCTTAGTTTAGGCAGTTTCTAAGTACTTCAGTTTGATAACCACTTAACCTGGAAGTTTAAGGCTATCGGAGGTTATTACCGATAATAACACAATGCTTAGCAGAAATTCTTCGTCATCACTTTTATTCATTTTTGTAGTTATTGAAAATGTTTGTGCCGCGCCCGATGCGGCGATGTAATATGCGCTTAGCTTTAGACAGTGTTTGTAAATCTATTATGATTTTAGAGGCCTGTTTTGAAACATTTTAAGTATCTATGTGCTAGATACAAACTTTAGCGCTCAAGCATCATTAAGTAAATGTTAACACTCAAAAGAGGAGTAGGAACATAATTACATACAGTCATAATTAGGAGGTACTATCGAGGACACTCCCGCCTGACCACCACTAAGCTCATTTTTGCTTGCACTCGCAACATAAAAACGCTCTCTAGCCCCGCCCCGTAGACTTTGTGTAGAAAAAATGAATGAAAAGATACCGAATCGGCCGAGCGCATTGACGACGCACGCCAAACGAGAGTTATTGTTACTTTGCGCGCCAAAGCTGACGCTTTCCTAATAGGCCCAAACTTTAAGGGGGTGTGGCTCGGCGCCTCCGCATGATTTAAGCGAAAAAATAATAAAATGGTCAGGCGGAAAAGACCCCGATAGTACATTATTTTGGTACTATCAAATCGCCACATTCTTTTTATTTTAAGGCCTCGTTGGTCTAGTGGTCGGAAGCGCTCCTGGGTTCGATTGCCAGGTCGGGTTAGGTGTTATTCAGTGTTTCCATTAGGAATTTCTCAACAGCAGTTTTGTGCCCGGTGCTCGCCCCTTATTATACAGGGTGTAAAATACCTCATCACGAAGCCGTCAACCAAGCATTCTGTACATCAAACTAAGTAACTTTACGCAAAAATTATTGCTGGGAAACTACTTTTTTTTGGGGTGAAAAATCATGTTTTGTGGTAGAACTCAATGTAACGCACTTAAAACATTGCTGATGGATGGATAATAGTACGGAGGTCGTAGAGGTGTTTAAAGTAAGAAGGCGACGCATCGTTCTAAAACCGGGCACGCGCGCTTCGGGACTGAGTGGGGGACTGGGCGCCTGAGCGGGGCGAGGATTGCTAGCTTATAACTTAAAGGACGTAAACGACAAAATGGTTTTTGTTATTTAATTCAGTTGGAAACGATAATTTCAGAAATTCCTTCTACAATTTTAAAGAGTATGTATAGACTTATCTACGGAGAAAGTTAAGAGGCTTAAATTGATACCGTTTGCCCATAACATGTGAATCTCTTTTTAAAAAGAGGTACGTTTGATATTTTTTTCTCTGTTACAAAAGTTACTTAATCATGTATTGAAAACTAACAAAATAAGGTTTTTATCATGAATTATCAGGTCATCAACTTATATTTTCATTCGTTTTGTAATTACTGACAAAAATTGAGATCATTGACTCCATGATTTCCAATGCGTCCTAATAAAAAATACTTGTCAAAAAGTTGGAACTTTGACCCACAATATCTCCGTAAGTAGAAGGTTTCTAGGTATTTTTTTTATTTAATTCACAAAACTGATGTACAATCACAAAAAGTGACAACACCATATTTCTGATTGCCGTCTACTGGAAGAATGGTGAAGATATGGTGAAACACAAAAAATGATCGCAATGATGTGGAAAATAAATTCCTTTCAGCTTCGTTATGAGGTTTTTACACCCTTTATAGAACTTAAACAGAACTGGTGAAAATATGGGTACTATTATTAGGGACCTTTCCGAGATTACAGGTGTGATAATAAGTTATGATATACTTGCCAAAAATGCATTTACTTCCACATACATCGTACATACTTAGTACCTACTAGTTAGTAGTTTTAACTTTAGTAGGTAAGTATGCAGTAGAGCAGCGGTGGCCCAGTGGTGGCGGCCCCGACTTACCTACGAACAGTAAGTCGTGGGTTCGAACCCAGACAGGCGCATTACTTTGTGTAATTTATTTCATCACCACTGCTCTCAAAAACAGTGAAGGAAAACATCGTGAGGAAACCGGCATGTCCTAGAACCAAAAAATTCTAAGACATGTGACATCTACCAACCCGCACTGGGCCCGCGTGGCTGATTATAGCCCATTCCCTCTCATAGAGAGGAGGCCTGTTTCCCAGCAGTGGGAACATTAACAGGCTGATGATGATGATGATAAAATGAAGTATGGACATACTTGTATTATGAGGTGACAGCGATTGACAACGACCAGCTAATATGGAGAATTATGAAGATGAACTAAAAAACAAATAATAGTAAATGTGTACTTGTCAGCTAAAGTCAATATTATTTCATGTTTTATAAGGCTTATTTTGAGTGGTCTGGGAAATTCTTTATTTGATAAAACTTTAATGTTTTGAAATTGGCAAACAGCGGCAATGTTTACGAATAAATCATGATTTTTATTGACTGAAGTGCTTACTGTAAAGGTTAAATATTGGGTATTTCGATTGAATAAATAGTGTGTTAAGGAAAGTGTGGGTGTCAGATCAATTGAGATATACTAGAAGCTCGTTGGAAGAGGTTTGACGTGAATAGGACAAGCCTTTGTATGGTAATAAATCCGCAAACAGCACTTAGGTAACAAATGGTGTTAAAAGTGCGTACTTATGTATAGGTACCGAAGCGTGTATTTTCAACAGGGCTAGTCATTACGAACAAATGTGTTCAAACATAAACTAGCAGTGTTTAAGGGGCTGCCGAGGCCCGGGCGTTGATGATTTTTATTTATTATCTGAGTAGGTACTATCGATGACACTCCCGCCTGACCACCACTAAGCTTATTTTTGCTTGCACTCGCAACATAGAAACGCTCATTAGCCCCGCCCCGTTGACTTTGTATAGAAATAATGAATGAAAAGATACCGAATCGGCCGAGCGCATTGACGACGCACGCCAAACGAGAGTTATTGTTATTTTGCGCGCCAAAGTTGAGGCTTTCCTAGGCCCAAACTTTAAGAGGGCGTGGCTCGGCGCCTCCGCATGTTATAAGCGAAAAAAAATTAAAATGGTCAGGCGGAAATGACCCCAACTGTACTTACAACGAAACGAACACTGATAAATAAAACATCCCACAAATATCCCTTTGATTTGTTTTATTTATCAATGTTCGTTTCGTTTTATAATGGGTGTAAAGATACTCTCGTTTTATAATGGGTGTAAAGATACTCTTGACGAAGCCGAAAGGCACTTGCTGTCCCCGTCAATGCGATCATTTTTTTTTTGTTCTGGACCATACTTGGGAAACTTCTATATACATAGTTATGGAGATATTGGGGTTGAGGTTCCAAATATCTCAAAAGTTGAAAAAAAAAACGACCATCAATGTAAAATTTACTTTAAATATCTCCATGACACAGAAATTATTCGATGAATCCATTAGCATAATGTTTTCAGTGCGTTATATTGAGTCCTACGTTAAAAGTGATTTTTAAAGAAAAAGAAGTAATTGCCCAGAAGTAAATTTTGCGTCGAGTTACTTAATTTGATGTATTTAATGCCAACGACTTCGTGGCTTTTACACCTCGTATTATTTATTTTTACCTTTCCCAGGATTATTATTTTGAAAAGTGATTATTTATAACCTACCCACTCCATCACATAAACTCCCAACTTCCACCTAACTAAAAAAAATCAATCTAAAACTTCCAAACATGCTTAAAATTCAACGTCACCGGTGAACTCGAGTGTGCCCAGAAAATTGGGAAGCATGCACTATCTACCGATCTCTAGGAGGAGTACCGGATCCGTCACCTCAAGTACCACCTAGTACCACGAAGTATCACGAGTACCTCCAAGTGTACTGGAGAATGTGAAGAACATCGGAGAATACTTGAGAATGACTGAGACACTGCTAGACTTTACTGAGTGACTTTTAAGTTTGGAGAAAATATATGTGGGTATTTATAGATTTTTGCTTTGATCTTAAGCTTGCTATAAGATTAATAGGTAAGTTAGCGTTACTGTAGCATTGCAATACAACACATGTCATTAGAAAAATATTTAAAACTTTTTATGACTTCATAGCTTTTTCTAGATTTTGTACATTTTCGTATGTAATTATTTTATGCGAACCAGTTTATGTAGGTCAGCTACAGGTATGTTTTACTGGCCAATCCATCTAGGCAGGATAATTAGTCTGACATCATTCGCAAGAACATGTATCGATGCTCAATAATGGAAACATTATTTAATAAAAAACAACGTTAATACATAAAAAAACAGATCACTAGGTGGGGGGTATCAGACGAAATCAATTTACAAAATAAATGTTGTCAAATACACAACAAACAACAGATGACTTGCAACTCTACCACTTTTAACCTAAGGTTCAGTATGAGATGGTAGTGTTTTCAAGTGCAGTAAATCTTAAGGAGGGTACTATCGGTTCTCACATGCTTCTCACGGTAGGTATGTGATTTATCGTGAATGGAGGAGTTAGGCGTAGAAAAGCGTGGGCGCAGGCAACTCGTTACCGTGTCCCGAATACGCTAGGTGCTTCGACGCCATTAAAATATTATGTTTTGTGTCAGATTTGAGCGCGTGAGATGAATTATTATGTGGTTTTGAAGCCGTGTGGTATCCGGCAGAGTAGAATAGAACCAACCCATTACACTGACGGGTGTCGAATAAGGCCACTAATGTCTGAGGCAGAATACCTTGAGCCTCCGTAGGCCAGAGAATGGGCAGCAGCGTTTTCTGTTAGTCTTTCATCACTGCGATCTCCAATCCGCCTGCCAAGCGTGGAGATTACGGTAAATCCTCCCATCATGGGAGAGGCTTCTGTCCAGCAGTGGACGTTATGGGCTGTTGTAGTAGTAGTAGTAAAGGTTTTGAATGTCGAAGTGAACATTATCGAGTTGGAATAATATCGCTGAATCATCATCATCTGCTTAGCCTTTTCCCAACTACTTTTGTATTGAGTTCGGCTGCCAGCGTCACCGGATGCAGCTGAATACCAGTATTTTACATCGAGCAACTGCCTATCTGATCTCCACAACCCAGTTATTACTGGGTAATACGATACTATCACAGACTTCCTGCAACGACTGTCAAAGTACAGTGTCTTCAAATGACAACCGGGACCAACGCAGGCACGGAGGAAACTCGGTATGAAATAGATGCAGTCTGCGGTGACCCAAAGCATAATTTTATGTTGGTATTTGCATAATTATTATATCGTATAATCTCACTATTTTGAACAAAAAACTAACAGTAGTAAAAGTCATGTTATTTTACTAACTAAAGCTTTTTATGAATTTGACACTATTATTAGTTTACGATCCATCATGTTCTTCCATTATAAACTTCAAATAAATAATGCTAAAATATTCAGTTTTTTATTACAAGAAAACTTCGTCGTTGTGAAAATTGAACCGTAAAATTGTTACGAAATCGTAAAACTATACATGATGAATTTGAAATACACTACTTTGTTTATATGCTTACCATAGTGGAAAAACATGTATCCTAAATGTTAAAAAATATATTAGGAAATGCAGTTAGTACTTTCATTGACAAAAACAAACAAACTTGTAATAAAAATAATAATATTTTTTTTGTTGTTAGAGTGACATCAAGACCGTCAGGTTTTAATTTGCATAATATATTAATTACCAACAACAGCCTTTTTTCTTAAAATGAGGTTCGTGGACACCTCTCAAAAGAGTCCACAAGTTAAGGCGACTACAGGAGCTAAATTAGCAACTCTATTTGTGGTGATTCAAACTTCGTATAAAACACTGTTAGAATAAAGTTCTAATCAGCTTGCTCTACAAAGTGGTTGTTACGTCAGTCACTGCGAGCCGAATAGTGCGAAATGAGCGGCTTTTTGCGATTTACAAAAAATCTATTTATTGATTGGACTAAAAAAATAAAACACTATGGTGCTAATATGTTGCTTGTAGAATTATTTGCCAAAAATCAGAATGATCGCATGTATTTTAGTATGGTTTTTACTCTTTAAATGAAATTTTTAGAGATAAGTTCGTGATTTTTTTTTATCGAGTAAAATTAGTTGTATTAAGTTTTCAAAACACTATCATACTCATATATCTTGAAGAATATCATATATATTTCTGGTTTTGTTTAGCAACTCTATTTGTGGTGATTCAAACTTCGTATAAAATACTGTTAGAATAAAGTTCTAATCAGCTTGCACTACAAAGCGGTTGTTCCGTCAGTCACTGCGAGCCGAATAGTGCGAAATGAGTGGCTTTTTGCGATTTACAAAAAATCTATTGATTGGACTAAAAACATAAAACACTATGATGCTAATATGTTGCTTTTAGAATTATTTGCCAAAAAATCAGAATGATCGCATGTATTTTTAGTACGGTTTTTACTCGTTAAAAGATTTTTTTAGAGAAAAGTTCGTGATTTTTTTGTTTTCATAACACTTTCGTACTAGCATATACCCTGAAAAATATCATATATTTTTCTGGTTTTGTTTATTGCAGTGAATCATATGCTTTTTTGCATTATAAAACTCGTGTTTAGCTCCTGTAGTCGTCTTAAGCAATTTAACCCATCCAACACTCAGTCTGTCCTAAAATTCTTCATGACAAAAATCTTGACGACAACATGTTGTACGTAGGTATATATTAAAATCTCTTAAGCTTAGTAAACAAGTAGGCTGGATGCAAGATTGGTCATTCCCCAATGCGAGGTCACGACCGCGCCTGACTCTGCACTCATCGTGGAAACTCCCCCTACCTCTGCAACAGCCCCCTGGCTCGGGTAGTGAGGGATGAAAGAAATTGCGCGGTAAAACTGTCTTTTAATTCAGTCTTAGATAAATTCAAAGAGCGTTACGTATCTGGTGTCGATTCTGTTGTGCACAATCTAAACTTAATGTAGACTATTGCTATCTTTTTCCCTCTAATAAAACGAGAAAGAGACGGACGTAATTTAGAGCTGTCAAATTTAGTTTGAGAACTAATATTACCATACAAATGAAAGGTGCACGTAAAAACATGATTTTCAACTAAAAACACAACTGAAGCGCAAGGCATAAGTAGTTTGACATCTTTAACTTAGTTCATAGCTATAGCCGTCCTTTTCTCGCACTGCCTTTTAGTAAAACATAGCAATAGCCTAAATTAAGTTTAGTTTGTGCACAACAGAATCGACACCAATGCATCTTTTTATTTCTCTTTTCATTAAGAAAAGCACAGAAGATACATTTTAGTTATGTTCTGTCAAATTAATCAGCGCCTACAAGTTTTAGACGCGATTAAAAAGTTGACTACTAAAATTACATCAACTTACGTCAGGTGCTGACTAATTTGACAGGATTAAACTAATATTTATCTTCTGTCCTTTTCATAATGAAATAGAAAGAAAAAGATGCATTCAACTGAAATTTAGTTTGTGCACAACAGAATCGACACCAATACCTAAGTTTATCCTTACTATTTTTGATATAACTACGGTTGATTCACATAATTTCCTAACACATATTGGTCGACTCAGACATCAGTTTGTTTAGGTAGTACAGTGGTAGCCCCATGACCACGTGATTTACATCAAACATAACATAACATCACGCCCGTAATCCCGGAAGGGTAAGACAGAGGTGTACTAGTACACCCACATTTCGCCAGTCTTAAGTCCTGTGTGATAGGAGGCAAGACTATTGCCATCCACCACAACATAAAAAACCCCAATAGCAATTTTCCAGAACCGGGAATCGAACCCAGGGACCTCATGATGGCGCGGGCCTGTGGACGGTGGGCTATGGGCTAGCTCGCCGTCCGTCCGTCTCATGATGACAGGCCGTGTCGACGGCGCGTTCGTGTTCCACGCGCGCCTCAAAGAGAGTCAGCAAAAGGGAAGGGGTCCGTAGGGACCGATGCCTGCCGGGGTTGCGGGACTGTTCGAAAGAGATACCGTGGCCCCGGAACACAAAGGGCGATGAAGGAACATGGATGGGTTTTAGTCAGTAAAAGTCTGACACTCCCTCCTGCTCCGCCCAGAGCGGGAGGAGTTATTTGATGATTTCCCATCCGAAAAAAAAAAAAAAGGGACCACATGATTTAAACCGGGTGAAAAACAGGTTTCATGCGATAATAAAGGCGATTTGTGGGCACTATCTTTTCTTACCAAGGCTTTCAAAGATCTAGTTGCAATTTTTAAAACATAAACTAACAAAACCATTATTTATTGCTCTGGAATCATCATCAACTGCCTAGCCTTTTCCCATCTATGTTGGGGTCGGCTTCCAGTCTAACCGGATGCAGCTGAATACCAGTATTTTACATGGAGCGACTGCTTGTCTGAGCTCCACAACCCAATTAGTACTGGGTAATACGATACCCCTTGGTAAGACTGGTTGTCAGATTTTTTGGGCCACTGACTACCTGTAACGACTGTCAAAGATCTTCAATTGACAACCAGGACCAACTGCTTAACTTGCTTTCCGAAGCACGGAAGAAACTCGGTATGTAATGAGTGGGCACTGGTCACCCATCCATAGACCAACCTAGGCAAGCACGGCTTAACCTATAGATCGACCTGAGCGGCTGTTATTATTTAGCCACGAGCTCTGGAAATTTGGTTTTTACTCTGGAATGTTAAACACAATAAAAAGAAAAGCTTGTAAAATCAGAAGAAAACAATTTCCATAACGATGCAGATCATTGTACCCATAATTTTCTCACCGACAAACAACATCAATCATTTCAAAATTCTTACAACCCCGAAATCACATCCAATTCGTTCGTCGTTCGCGACAGATGCCGAAACACCCCCTACCTGGGGGGTGAACCCCTTTATCCCAACCCCCTTTTGTGATCCACACGAATACTTGACGATTTTTCTGCTCATCCAGTGAATTTTAGAAGAATCTTACACATAATCCGTCTGTTACGGCGGGATTCGCGAGGGATTTGAAAGGGAATTACTTTTAATGGTGATTTTTGTGGGTGTTATGCTAAATATTGAAGGTTTTCTTTGAAAATGTACGGTTTCTTGGGAGTTGCTGATAAAAAATCTGTTTTTTTTTAATACTTGAGCTGTGCTCCTGGTTTCACTCACGTAACTGTGTAGTTTTTGGCAATAATAGGAACGTGAACTTAAGTCCTTTGTCACAAGCAAAAGTTTATAAAATGTTTAATACTTTGGGTCATCCGTGTGCAGAGATGAGATTCCTGCAAATCAATTCATA
Organism: Xestia xanthographa; assembly: GCA_905147715.2. Taxonomy (NCBI): domain Eukaryota; kingdom Metazoa; phylum Arthropoda; class Insecta; order Lepidoptera; family Noctuidae; genus Xestia; species Xestia xanthographa. The sequence goes on along the minus strand of LR990663.1, from coordinate 6,356,318 downwards.
GCATATCTCCAACAATAAATAGTACAAAATGTTGGTGCGTCACATTCAAGAGTAGTTTTTTTTTTTTTTTTTTCTGATGGGAAATCATCAAATAACTCCTCCCGCTGTGGGCGGAGCAGGAGGGAGTGTCAGACTTTTACTGACTAAAACCCATCCATGTTCCTTCATCGCCCTTTGTGTTCCGGGGCCACGGTATCTCTTTCGAACAGTCCCGCAACCCCGGAAGAGTAGGTTCACGTGCATATCACTAGAATAATAAAATCCTTACCACAAAACCAGTCTGTTTGCTCCAACCATATCACAGAGCAGACTAAACGATTTTTAATGCAAGAGAACCAACATAAAAATCACTAGCAAACTGTTTAGGGCGTCGTGAATTTTTAAAGAGGCGCAAATGAGAGGGTTCGGTTACCGGCTCGACGAGAAAGCAAGCAATACATCCAACCTTTTGTTTTTGACTACCCTCCAAAATAACCATCCTTACTGGACCCCTCTCTTTTCCGAAAACACCCGAACATTTCCGAAGTTCGCTACGTCTGGCAGGCCACCTAAAATTGGGCGCATGAGGAGAGGTATAGAAATAACTTAAAAAGAAAAATTAATGCTGGGAAAAAGAAAATGGGAATGTTGAATGAGAAAATGGTGGGAGCTGTGATGCTGGTGCTAGGTGGCCACTGAGTGTGTGGACTTGAGCTGATTCTGGCAAATTAACTTACTTTTTGTTGGTTCTATACAAGAAACGATATATAGACTATGTGGGAGATGATATGGCTATGAAACGGGAGTTACTATAGAGATCACAACTAATCTATATCTATACTAATATTATAAAGAGGAAAGATTTGTATTTTTGTGTGTGTATGTTTGTAATGAATAAACTCAAAAACTACAGCGCTGATTTAAAAAATTATTTCAATATTTGAAAGCTACATTCACCCTGAGTAACATAGGCTATATTTTATCCCCGTACTCCCACGGGAACGGGAACTACGCGAGTAAAACTGCGTGATGTCCGCTACTAGTCTATACTAATATTATAAAGAGGTAAAATTTGTTAGTACGTTTATATTTCGGGGGTAATCTTCTGAACTAATGATCCAATTCTAAAAATTCTTTCACTGGCGGAAAACAACATTATTTAGCTAGACTAAGACTATAAATTGGATTTTATATCAAGCATATTTCGCCGAGCTATCACAATTTTAGCGGACAAAGTCTCGGGTGAAGTGCTAATATAGAAGAAGACGACATGTTGCATTGATGTACTGACCCGAAATTTATTGGTAACTAGCGGACGTCACGCGGTTTCACCCGCGTAGTTCCCGTTCCCGTGGGAGTACGGGGATAAAATATAGTCTATGTTCTTCAAGGTGAATGTAGCTTTCAAATAGTGAAAGAATTTTTGAAATTGGCGCAGTAGTTTTAGTTTAGTTTAGAAAAATTCTTTATTTAACATAAAAATATACAAAGCTGTAGAACTTAAAATAAAGCAACAGTTACACTAATATTAATAACAAACACTTTTGCAGGCTAAGAGCACCTTTATAAGTATATAGTAGTAATGTTTATTATCTTATCACAACATGACACATTTATTAATTAATTATTTAACATTATCACATGAAGTTATTGTAATAACTTCATTTATATAATTGAGGGGGTAGCTGCAACAACTTTACTACGCGTTTAGCGTGTAGCGTGGGAATATGGAACCCTAATAGGTTTGAACAAAATTCACCAACACTCTCATAAAAATAATTTATTAAAAATAGGTCGCGGATTTCTAAGGCCCGTCATAGGTTTTTCCTTCCGACATATGGAGGTAGGCGCGTCAAGTACTGCCCTGGCTTGCGCGTAGCTGTATGGACGCTGGAGCCGAGGAGCAGGATGCAGGACCCGCAGGGTAGGTGGTAGCGGTGCCGGATGCCCGTGGAGGCGTCGCCGTCGTTGGATGCCGGATGCCGGTGGAACCGACTCGTCAGTTGCGAGTGTCGGCACCAGGAGACGCAGCAACGGCACACACGGGTTAACCCCGGAGGAAGAAAATCCCGAACTTTGGTCCCTGGAATTTATGTCCAGTGGTAAGCGTAGTGTTCTCTGCTTATCCTTTCCTGACGGTGACCACAGCAGCGTAAGCGCAAGCGTAGGGATGGGTACTATTGCGCTTAGGGCGTATGTGTGTAGAGGTCACCTTCAGAAGCGGAGTTTACAGAGAAAAAAGAAAAGTGAATAAAAAAGGTGTGAAGCACTTTTAAATTAATATTTACACATACCTACATAAAACATTGATGTAGCAATTAAGGTTTGAGTACAATAGTTGAAATAGTAGCTAAAATGATGTCTATGAAAAAGATGATGAAATAATTTTGCACATCATTGACCTTGACATGACATTTAGAAACAAGCACTGCGTGAATTTGTCAACACTTAGCCACTTACCCGATATGGGGAATTACACACTGAAGTTATGGTTCCTTTATAGAACTTTTTTAAAAAGTAATATTATAAAAAAAAGTTTTGGAAATTCAGTAGTCCAATCAAAGTATAATTCGCGAGGCTGCGCATATGTCGTCTAATATGTGTGTAGACTGACCGCGCGTAAATGACGACTGGCCTCTGCAGGCATGCGAGCGTGGTCGACGCTCGCGGCGCGCGGAGAATGATGGAGTGGGAAAAAAAACTGGTTTTAGGAACGCGAGCGAGTGAGACAAAAGTACAGGCGCGATCAGGTGATTTGGTCGGCTGGTAAACGATATTAAAATGACTTCTGTTTTATTTGTTTACGTTTTATCAATTATGAACTAACAACGTTACAATACCCCCGCGCGCAATCAAGGATTTTTGTCATCTCTTAAAATGAATAAAAATCCGCATCAAGAACTTGAGTTACTATAGGTTTACCTTTTATAAGTCATCTTTCATACTTCTCGCTAACATAAACTAGCAGCAGTTATTGTATTCTAACGATACCAACATAACTGACGCACTATAACATAAAAATATAGGTATCTTGTTTTTCTCTAACTAGATACCTTACCAATAAGTGTTCCAATAGAAGGTGGAATATATGCGAGAGGGAATGCAAATCTTGATTCGTAAAATCAAAACTAAATGTGAAAAATTCAAAATAATATATATCGAAATATAGAGGAGGGAAAATGAAATGCTATTTGATTTTATTTTTGATAATAAGGTACTAGGTATAGGGTAGTTTTTAATTCTAAGAGTTATTGTTATATTTAGAGTAAGCAATTTATGTAAGTTACTATTAGACTAGAATTGTGTACGTAAGCCTTATTGTGGCCTTCCTGAAAAGGGTAACACATTGCCCATAGTCTTCCTTAAATTTATCATCACATGGAATGCGGCTAAGCCGGAGATATAAATGATTAAGGAAATTTTGAGTACGCAGCAATGTATTGAAGTAATGACGTCGATTCTAAAATGACGTTAACCTTCTCAAGAACATCCAGCACACCATTCAGGTCGTGCGTTAGTTCAAGAGACTAGTGTGAATATCCCCTGTAGGAAATAATAGTCCACACTTAGTTACTAGTTTGCGCAACTCCTGCACTGTGGCAGCTGGTGATTCACCCTTAATAGCAACTTCATACTCAAGCTCAGACTTTTGAAGTGACATGAACTTCACGGGATAAGCCATTATAACAATAATTTAAATTGATAGCAATGAGAGAAAAAAAATTTTTTTTTTTTTTTTAGAAGTGTGGGTAAGTGTTGAACAATTCCGTATAGTGAAATAAACAAATATGTACTAAATACTCCGTCTGTTACAATTTTAAGTTAAATTTAAGTAACGTCTTGTTGTTTTTTCCACGTATGTAAAGCTAGCAAAAAAAACTAAGAAATTTGGTAACTAAAAATAAAAAATAAAAAAATGCAAAATAATGAAATTTGCAACTAATGTGTACGCAGAACTAAATAAAACTAGCTAAAGTGAGAAAAAAAAACTTTGTCAAAAAAAACTTTTTTTCTGACTGTACTTAAGAATTAGCAACGTCAATAAGTAACGGTTAAAAGTTATTGGGTTGAAAATTTAATGTAATGGAAAAAAAAAATGCAACTTATATCGTGCGCTGACTGTACAACAAAACAGTTACAAGTTTTTGAGCATGACTGTACTTAATAAGTACTCCAAAACTTAATAAATTTCTGTAACGTACAATTTAGTTACGATGCAACAAAAAAAACAAGAAAAGCGTTAAAAAAAAATTGTTTTGCAACTGGTGTGAGGGTACAAGTAAATTACAAAAAGATTGAAAATTGATCTAACGATCCTAATTTAGGCGTTTAACAGTAAAAAATTCACAAAGATTAAAATAATACAAAACTAAATTTAATCACCCTGTATACAAAACCAAAAAAAAAAAATGTAGACACTTTACAGTAATTTAAGTGTCGACATAAGACAAAGATGAGAATGTCTATAAGTTAGCCAGTACTTACACCCGGCACTCAAACCCTTCAACCAGCACACAGCAAAAACTGCTTACCGGAAGAAAAAAACAGGAATGAGGGTAGTACTTCCCCGGGGCGAGCCGTTACTATAAGCTCTACTACTACAAGAATGTTGAACATACGGTATTCATGAAAAAATAAAAAACTAAGTAAAAAATATGTTGAGCACCCGGTATATATAAAAAAAAAAAACACCCTGTATATCAGGCAAATTAAAAAAAACAAAACTAAACTTAACTCTTCACACCAGTTGCTGCACACGAAATAAAAAAAAACAAAGCGTTATTACAAAAAACAACGAAACACAAAACACACAAAACACCGAAAAACACCACTACCTCCATAAAACAGAAAAAAAACGTATGACCATGAAAAAACCACGATATGGGCGCCAATGTAGCGTGGGAATATGGAACCCTAATAGGTTTGAACAAAATTCACCAACACTCTCATAAAAATAATTTATTAAAAATAGGTCGCGGATTTCTAAGGCCCGTCATAGGTTTTTCCTTCCGACATATGGAGGTAGGCGCGTCAAGTACTGCCCTGGCTTGCGCGTAGCTGTATGGACGCTGGAGCCGAGGAGCAGGATGCAGGACCCGCAGGGTAGGTGGTAGCGGTGCCGGATGCCCGTGGAGGCGTCGCCGTCGTTGGATGCCGGATGCCGGTGGAACCGACTCGTCAGTTGCGAGTGTCGGCACCAGGAGACGCAGCAACGGCACACACGGGTTAACCCCGGAGGAAGAAAATCCCGAACTTTGGTCCCTGGAATTTATGTCCAGTGGTAAGCGTAGTGTTCTCTGCTTATCCTTTCCTGACGGTGACCACAGCAGCGTAAGCGCAAGCGTAGGGATGGGTACTATTGCGCTTAGGGCGTATGTGTGTAGAGGTCACCTTCAGAAGCGGAGTTTACAGAGAAAAAAGAAAAGTGAATAAAAAAGGTGTGAAGCACTTTTAAATTAATATTTACACATACCTACATAAAACATTGATGTAGCAATTAAGGTTTGAGTACAATAGTTGAAATAGTAGCTAAAATGATGTCTATGAAAAAGATGATGAAATAATTTTGCACATCATTGACCTTGACATGACATTTAGAAACAAGCACTGCGTGAATTTGTCAACACTTAGCCACTTACCCGATATGGGGAATTACACACTGAAGTTATGGTTCCTTTATAGAACTTTTTTAAAAAGTAATATTATAAAAAAAAGTTTTGGAAATTCAGTAGTCCAATCAAAGTATAATTCGCGAGGCTGCGCATATGTCGTCTAATATGTGTGTAGACTGACCGCGCGTAAATGACGACTGGCCTCTGCAGGCATGCGAGCGTGGTCGACGCTCGCGGCGCGCGGAGAATGATGGAGTGGGAAAAAAAACTGGTTTTAGGAACGCGAGCGAGTGAGACAAAAGTACAGGCGCGATCAGGTGATTTGGTCGGCTGGTAAACGATATTAAAATGACTTCTGTTTTATTTGTTTACGTTTTATCAATTATGAACTAACAACGTTACAAGCGTAAGTGCGACCGGTGCAAACAGCCGCTCAGGTGATCGCGCGTGGCCACCAGCGGCGCACGAGCTACCGCGCCTCCAGCGCGCTCACTGTATACGGTGGGAGCGGGGGAGCGCTGGTACATCGTACGGGCCCAGCTACGACGCGTTATCAGTATTGTGTGCAAACAACACGTAGTGATGGGGAAGCTTGTATGTACCGTATCCATCGATATGTCGCAAATCTTTCAATTTAATTTCACCTATGTTAGCAATTAATGTATTTGGATGACATTTATTTTTGTTGTAGAATTTACGAGTTAATTTTAAAATGAATTTAGTAATGCTAGGTAACTTTATATTTCTGTGTAGTGATTTAAGATTAGTTTTAAAAGGAGTGTTATAGGCAATTTTAACTGCTTTATTTTGAATTGTTTGTAACAGGTTATAATTGGATTGACAGGTACTACTCCATACCGGACATGAGTAGGTGATGCAAGGTCTAATTAGAGTGGTGTATAACCTAAGTTTGGTGTTTGCGCTGAGCTTACTTTTGCGGTTAAGTATGGGATTGAGAGAACCGAGTGCTTGAGCTCCTTTAACGCGTAATTTATTAACATGTTTTGTCCAATTAAGCTTTTTATCCAAAGTAACTCCTAGATAGCGAACTTCTGTGGACCACGGAATCAATTGCCCAGCAATTTTTAATTTTCTTTTTGGGGTGGTACGTTGGCGTGTGAAGAGTATAGCCTTAGTCTTGGATTCGTTCAACTTTAGCTTCCACTTGTTGAAATAAGATTGAAGTAGTTCAAGCGATAACTGAAGTCTACTTATAATAATGTCGATGTCATCATCGCTTGTGTACGATGCTGTATCGTCGGCAAAACAGGCCAGATGAGTACGGACCTGCACAGGAACGTCACTCACAAATAGGATGAAGAGGTAGGGACCGAGCACCGAGCCTTGAGGAACTCCTGCCGACACCGTCCGGGGCGAGGACCTGTCAGTACCAATATGGACCACAAACTTACGGTTATGGAGGTAAGATTGGATAAGTTTTACTAATTCAATTGGAATTCCGTAACTGATGAGCTTATATAACAGGCCCTCGTGCCAGACAGTATCGAAGGCTTTTTCAATGTCCAGCAGGAACATACCGGTAGACTGCTTAAGGTTAAGGTGGTAGGAAATGTGTTCAGAGACTCGAGCCAATTGCTGTACTGTGGAGTGAGAGGAACGAAAACCAAACTGCTCGTTCATAATAAGCTGGTCAGAGCAACGTAGCAAGCGATTATATATCATAACCTCAAACAGCTTACCTAAAACCGGAAGAAGGCTGATAGGTCTGTAACTAACTGGTAAAGAGGTGTCTTTTCCAGGTTTTTTAAGTGGAATAACCTTTGCAGTTTTCCACTTATTGGGAAAATATCCTAATTTTAGGCAGCCGTTGAAAATTTTTGTGATAAACACAATAGATTTTTGCGACAGATTTTTCAGCATAATGTTGTGTATACCGTCATCACCTGGAGCCTTCCTAGTCTTAAGTTTACGTATGACTTCCCAGACTTCGCTTGGCCGCACAGGTAGATGCAGTTCATTTGTATCATGATCATTTAAATCACTTATGGCTGACTGAACGTCCTTGTCAACACTATCGCTCATCCAGCCACGAGTGAGATTTATGTTCAGCTCGAAAGCATCTGCCAGTGCATCACATTGATCGGGGATGTTTGTAGTGAAAGTTCCCTCAGGTGTTTTAAGTGGAGGTATTGAGTCTGATCTGGGTTTTAATGACTTTGCCAGTCGCCAAATATCATTGCTAGGATTGTCAACTCTTGAAAGTTTAGTATTCCATATTTTATCTTGATGTTTCGTTATAGCCAAATTAATCAAGTGTTGCAGTTTGTTAATAGCCGATCGTAACAGTCTTTTTTCCGCAAGTGAAACTTTTTGTTCTTTACGACGAAGATAATTTTTGTACTTGATCATTTTTGAGATGTGATTTGGCAGTTTTATGCAAGTGTTATCGTGTACCTTACTTGGGATAAATTTGTCTCTAGCATCAGTAAGGCACTGATGTAGGTAGTTTACGGCGTAGTCGATTTCAGATTCAGATTTAAATACCTTCGAGTCAAGCGAGATCTTTTGGTCAAGAAAGGACCGGTATTTATCCCAGTCAGCGTCACAATATTGGAAGTGTTTGGTATTAGGTTTGCGAGAGCATTGACCATTCACTGTAAAAAGTATAGGAAAGTGGTTTGATGAAAGGGCAGGTATTGCACAAACCTCATGTATATTATTTACATTTAGCGCTAGAATCAGATCAGGATTAGTAGGGGTAAGATCAGGTCTATAGTTTACCTGGGTAGGTGAGTCAGTGTAGTGTATTACATAATCGTGTTCAAGCATGTGACGAAACAGTATGTTACCACGGGCGCAGTAGTTTTTGTGTTTATTCATTACAAACATACACACAAAAATACAAATCTTTCCTCTTTATAATATTAGTGTAAAAGTGTAGCTATAAGCACAGGAGAATGTTAATCATTTTCCTGTAGCACTTGTTCCAAATATTCTTCGTGTTGGAAGCATTATAAACTAATATTTTATTAACGAAATAATTCGTGACATCAAAGTATAAATCGTGCCTCGAGGTATTATGACACATTTCTAGAACATAACAAATGCGTATAAAATATCCCAGTTGACTTAAATGAATTACCACTGACAGCAAAGAGCCGTAACTCACGGAAATCAATTAGAAACCACTTTTACTTCCAACCAACGAAGTATAGATAGAGCAATCGTGCTTTTATTTCTATCAATTAAGCAACTGAAATCGTGAGACACAATTAGTATTTGATATAAAATCATTGAAGACAAGTACGGTTTTAGCACGAACGTGCAATGGTGAAGGTAAAATTTTTTAATCGATGATACAACTTAAAAAAAAAAGCAATTAGCGACTAATATCACCCATAGATATAAATAAAGTCTTCATCATCATCTTCATCCAAAGCACGACATCACCTATTGCCTCTCTTTTTTGGCACCAATCTCCGCTCTTCAGAGCTAGCCTAATTCAGGTCTAAGATAGTATTAGGTGCAATCCGACTTATTTCATTGTAAAAATCGGTCGCTCGCTCGTACCAGGCCCACAGAACACATTTTATTATCAATAGATCACGACTCAAAATGTAACCGTGCTAAGCCATCTAATTTATTGAATCGAATGTTTATCCAATTATCGATTTAACAACAATGGAATCGATATAATCGGTCGATATTGATCATTATCGATATATCGGATAAGGTATGTTCGTGATCGCCTATTGTTTGGTTCTTGGCGATTCCGAGATATAATTGTAACGATAAGTATCATTATATGACAATAGAATAGAAATAGCACTTCGTAAGTCGTATTTTTGTATTGTTACAATGTTTTTTTTTATAGATTGAATGTTTTCCGTCACGTCTATAGATAGCTGATTTACAGGGTGTACTGACATTTTGGTCTTGGAGATAGAAACACGCACTCACTGTGTTCTAAACAAGCTGATTACAGCTTGTTTTTTGCCGCTGCCGTCGAAGTTACGAAGTCGCGTCAGAATCAAAACCGCAGCGGCACTTTTAATAACTGCCGCTGGGGTTTTGATTCTGACGCGACTTCACAACTTTGACAGCAGCGGCAGTTCTTTTTTAACCGACTTCCAAAAAGGAGGAGGTTCTCAATTCGATCGGTATTTTTATTTTTATTTTTTATTTTTATGTATGTACACTGATTACGCTGAGATTTATGATCCGATTTACGTGATTCTTTTTTAGTTTGATGCGGAATAGTTGCCATTTGGTCCCATAAAAATTTTACATAGTTTGGCCCAGTAGTTTTCATTCGTATAATTTCATGTATGTTCACCGATTTCTCCCCCATTTGTGGAGTGATTTTCAAAATTATTTTTTTATTTGAAAGAATATACTCCTGAAATGGTCGCATTTCAATTTGGTGAAGATCTGATGATGGTCTTCGGAGATATACAATGGAACTCTTCAAAACTAGACGGTAAATCGGTCGTGATTTTTGCAATCGCTTGGATGTTTATTGTTTATACAACATCATGTCGTAACATCACGCCTGTATGCTCTGAGGGGTACGCAGATGTGTACAATACACGCAAATTTCGACAGTTTAGATATGTTAAGTTCCATTTATTGGGGATAAGCCTATTACCATGACATGTAATTATTGTTAACAATGTAAGAAAAATGCATAGCATATATTTGTATAGGCTATTACGACTAAAAATGGAAAAATAAAAAAACTTTTTACAAAAAAAATAAAACCGACTTCAAAACACAAAACACAAAAAAGTGAAAAATAACTTTAGATTCAGAAGTCGGTGACAAAAAAAAAACTAAATGAATCAAAAAAGGTCACCGACTTCTGAATCTAAAGTTCTTTTTCACTTTTTTGTGTTTTGTGTTTTGAAGTCGGTTTTATTTTTTTTGTAAAAAGTTTTTTTTCAGTTTCTCAATAGTGTACAGGTCTCCCAAAGTGATAATGCGCATAGAAATCTTCGTCACTGTTCGGCAACGGTCGTATTCCCCGAGCGTCGGAAGACGATATGTATATAGAGTGGTTAAGTGCATTTTCTTCATGCATAATTTAGTAGAATTATGTGTTTTGTGCTAAAAGAGATAAATATTGATTTATCAGTAACGAAATTGATTCGATAATTCGATGTAAGTAAATAGCGAGGAAAACGACACGATTGCGAATATGCTACAATCTTTGTTGAATTGATTTACTTCTTCATACTGAAGCTGGTGTAATGATGGAAGAAAAGAAGGTTTAAATAACACAAGGTTTATACTAGAAGAAGTAAAAATGGTTTTCAAACACAGGTTTACATTAAAATCTAATCATTAAAATCTCAGTTCTTAATATGTATTTAACGTAGGTATTTTTAATATAAAAAAAACCTGAAAAATGTTAGTATATTTACCTATTTTACAAAATAAACTATTTCAATTTGAGTAAGATAATTAAAGTTGAAATTAAATTCACCTTTGAAAATAAAACCAAGAAGGGTGTGTAATAGCAGCTCTATATAATTCCACACAGAGAGAACACGGTGCAGTCACCACCAATATATAAAGACGACTGACGGACCTTTGACTGACCGGCGACAGCCGCCGACCGCCCGAATTGTTTTCAATTGTTTCACATGATTTGACATATGACATTGACTCCTGTTTCTTTCGAACAAGGTACAAAATGCAAGTGCATTGTTTAGGGCTCTCTCCGATTCAATGATTCGGGTGTTTCCGGGAATACGACAATTGGCGAAGATTTGCATGCGCATTATTAATTTGGGAGTACTGTACCTATCGTTTGTCACCGCTTTTAGTGACGACCAATGACAGCACTATCGGGTAGGGTTGCCGGAGTGATAGTGACATCTATGGAAGCGTTTTATAGAATCACACAGAAACTAGCTAGTGCTTGTGTCTGTCGCTGCGGTCAGACTTTACGAGTGATTTTGCTGATTTGATTTGCGATCGGCGCGGGAGGTCGTCTTCGAACTGTTTCTTTAGGATTGGAATAATTACATAAGTCGATAACTAAGTCAAGTTGAACGCCCTTAAAAGGCCCTTAAATTATCATATCGTAATCTGGCAGCTCAAAGCTAGTTAACAACAGTACAGTAGCTATGGTAATATACTGTTTCCTATCCATAACCTATATTTTAAATGAAGTATGGAAGATGGCCTCCCACTAAGAGGACCGATGACCTGGCGAAGGTTGCGGGAATCCAATTGATGCGAGTCGCACGGGACGTCAATGTGGTGACACTTGGGGGAGGCCTATGTCCAGCAGTTGACGTCTTTCGGCTGAAATTATAATGATGATGGTTAACCGTGTGGTATCCGGCAGAGTAGAATAGAACCATCAACCAACCCATTACACTCACGGGTGTCGTATAAGGCGACTAATGTCTGAGGCAGAACACCTTGCGCCTCCGTAGACCAGAGAATGGGCAGCAGCGTTTTCTGTTAGTCTTTCATCACTGCGATCTCCAATCCGCCTGCCAAGCGTGGAGATTACGGCAAATTCCTTCCATCATGGGAGAGGCTTATGTCCAGCAGTGGACGTTACGGCTGTTTTTGTTGTTGTTGTTGATGATGGAAGCAGAAGAAGACATGCTGTGCTAACCACGAATAAATTGCAATAAGGACAAATTCAAATTCAAACAGTTTATTGTGGACCAAAGGTTCATAAGATGTTGTGTTAAATACAGGTGTCTACTATGTCCCGCCATTGAGGCATACAAAATTCATGTCACAAGTTCGGTAAAAAAATACAATACTAAAAAATAATTAAATTAAAATTAAACTTAGATTATATAACAATAAAATTAAAATACAATACGTCCAATTTGTCATGCAAATACATTATGATTAAATTATCAACACACAAGACGAAAAGAGAATGATTCTGCATGACAAGCCGTGATCGTCTTTCTCTGATGTTATAATGACGAATCCATCTTACATCACAGTTTTTGTTCAGAGGATTAAAAACATAGGGAGCTCAAAAATTGATCTCGTTCCAAGTTTTCGTGCTCACCCCAGCTTTTTGGCTCAAAAACCGTTGTCTGAGCATGCATCCACTCGTGTTGGTACCGACTCAGGGTGTCTTGAGGGTAACACTTATTTTCTTATTGCGCTGCTTCTAAATGGAATGGAACCTCGCACAGCATCCATGTTGAGGATTTTGAGTGACGCTTCTTTTTTTTCGGCAGTCTGAGGGGGGAAAAATTTGTTGGCACCTTAGGTTTTTTTCAAAAAACAGGGGTTCATATACTCCTCATATAGTTGAAAAGGGATGGGGTTCTTACCCCTGGCTGTCGTCAGCGAGATATAAGTGTGATGAAATAGGTAGGTGTAACTGAAATCAGGGACAGTTATACGAATACAGCATATTGTCCGTATTTTCGGAAGGGTTTGGTACAGCAGATTGAGAAGTGTAAACATGGAGATGAGGTGTGCTCGCTAATCTCGGATGAAACGGTAAAACGATTTTCAGCGATTTTCAAAATAATTCAAATATCATTGATAAAACATTAAAATCTTTAGTAGTACATCTATATTTGTATTTGCTTTATATTTGTTTCCTATAGGTATTTTTTTCACACTATTCCCAAGCCACTGCAATTCTTGAAAATCAGAATCAACAGTGTGAAGTCCCAGAAAAACAATTTAACTGTCTTAGATCCCTCAACGAAATTAATGTTAAAAAATAAGGAAGAGTGGGAAAAGTATACTTAAATAAGTTATGCCCGCGACTTTGCTCGAGTAGTGTTCGGTTGTCCCACGGGATTGTTCTATTGGAATAAAGACAAGACCAGCAGTGGGATGGTAGAGTATAATATTCGTTCGTGGTACAATATTTTTACACGCAAGTTACAACTGTATTAGAACATCAACAAACCGTAACTAAGCTAATTTAAAACCAGTGACAGACATGTGAATACGATTATTCTCACAGGCCAGTGCATACATAAATATATGCGACCTCCAATACGCCCCCTTAATCTATTACACATGCGTATGATTACTTCTGTACTTGTCAATACTCGGTACATAAAACTAAATAAATCACTAACACTTCTGTGTTCGACTGTACTACGCTGTATCCAAAAGTATAACACAAAAACAGAAGAAATCTAACAAAATAAAGTATGCATAATAAAATCTAAATTATCTATTACACAAAGCACTTCTACAAAACCTAAAACATCAAAACATTTAACTACTCATCGCCCCCTTAATAGAATAATTTGACAGGGATAAATCCTTTAAAAAATCTCTAAGCTTCGGGCTGTGAACGCTTTTAGTTAAAATGTCCGCTATCATCTTATCAGTTGACATGTACCTTATTTCAATTTTGTTTGCCAGTACACACTCACGAATAAAATGATACTTAATGTCAATATGCTTTGTCCTATTATGCATCATTTTGTTAGCTGCGATTTTATGCGCCGACTGATTGTCATTGTAAATTACTACCGCTTTACTATCGACAGATGTCAAACTGTTCAGTAAACTACGTAAATAAAGAGCTTCCTTCGAAGCTTGACTCAATCCTACGTACTCTGCCTCTGTGGTAGACAAGGATACTGTCGCTTGCTTCCTACTCTCCCATGACACTATATTTTTACCTATCTTGAAAATTAATCCTGTGAAAGACTTTCTATCAAGTGCCCCTCCCCAATCTGCATCAACGTAGCCCCGTAAGTCTAAATCTCCCGACTTCCTAAAAATGAGACAAAGGTTAGACGTACCTTTTAAATACCTTAGAACCCGTTTCGCACATTTAAAGTGTATTTCATCATAGCACGAATTGAATTGTGAAAGTACACTTACCGCATGTGCTATGTCTGGTCGCGTATTACAGGCCAAATAGTTTAGACACCCTATCAAGCTTTGATACGGCAGATCACTATGGGAATTTGTCGATCTTTCTAATTTGATACCGACTTCCATTGGGGTTAAAACTGGCTTAGCGTCTGTCATGTTAAAGTCATTCAAAATGTCCGAAATGAACTGTTGCTGATCTAGAAAAATAACATCTTTGTCTCTCCTCAGCCTCATGCCTAAAACATGCCTAGCCGGCCCTAAATCTTTCACTTTAAACTTGTCAAGCAAATTGGTTTTTAATTTTTGCTTTTCTTGTTCACAATTTCCAAAAATAAACAGGTCATCTACGTAAATAACGACAATCAACTTCTTATTGTTTTTAAGCTGCTTTTGATACAAACACGGTTCTATTTTTGATTGTACAAAGCCTAAATTCAACATTTCTTTATCTAATTCCTTGAACCAAGCATTTGAAGCTTGTTTCAATCCATACAAAGAACGCTGCAGTTTGCATACTTTGGTTTCTTGACCTTTGACTACTGCTCCTTTTGGTTGGAGCATGTAAATGTCCTCTTTAATTTTGCCGTACAAAAAGGCAGTCGTGACATCCCACTGATCAATAAACCAACCGTATTCAACAGCTAGCGAGAACAACAATCTTAGAGTAGAGCTTCTAACTACAGGAGAATAAGTCTCAGTATAATCTACACCACATACCTGAGTGAAGCCTTTTGCTACAAGTCTAGCCTTGTACTTCGTTACCTTGCCATCGCTATCTTTCTTTATTTTGAACACCCATTTGCATTGGATAGGCTTCTTATCAGCTGGAAGATCCACCAACGTCCAAGTCTGGTTCTCCTTTAGTGACATAAGTTCATTATCTATCGCTTTTTGCCATAAATCACCATCTGGTCTCGCCAAAGCTTCATTAATAGTCAATGGATCACCATCAAGATTGCTCTCCTTGGCATACATAACATTGCATCCGTACCGATCGACTTGTCTGCGTTCTCTTACAGGATACCTTCTTTCTGATTCAGGTCTCACTTCTTCTTCAGTGAATACGTCATCAGGTACTTGCTCTGGTACTACAGGTTCAGGTGCTATCTCCTCCGATACTTCTATGTTCTCGTCTACAGTATCACAATACATATCATCGTTTGTCTCCAAGCGTTCAGATCTGCTTGTAGACCCGTTGGGTAAACTGGAAGGAACAGAATCTTTATTCAGGTTTATGATTACTTCCGATTTTTCTCCGTTTTCCTTTTGGAGAAAGACGTTTTCCAGAAATTTGACATCTCTCGCAGTCGTCACTTCACCTGTCTTAGGATTCATCAGACGATAACCCTTCTGATTATCTGGATATCCAATAAAAATCATCGGTTCCGTCTTCATGTCCAGTTTGCGTCTCTTTTGTTTTGGTATCAATCTATATGCCAAACAACCAAAGATTTTCAGATGACTCACATCCACATCTTTTCCAGTCCAAAGCTTCTCTGGTACCGCATTATTCAATGCTTTCGTGGGACTTCTGTTCTTTAAGTAAACAACAGTATTTACAGCCTCGGCCCAATACTTTTTGCTCAGGTTCGATTCTGAGAGTAATGTTCTTGCCTTTTCTATTATAGTCCGATTCGCTCTTTCTGCGACAGAATTTTGTTCCGGCGTGTACGGTACAGTCGTCTGGTGTTTTATGCCTGCAGACTTCAAAAATGATTTAAATTTACCATTACAGTACTCTGCGCCGTTGTCAGATCTCAGACATTTAATAGATTTACATGTCTCATTCTCAACTTCCGCCTTGTATTCACGGAACTTATCGAAAGTTTCACTTTTGTTCTCCAAAAAATAAACATGAGTCTTTCGAGTATAATCGTCGATAAATAGAAGAACATACCTCGAACCACCGAACGACGGCTCCTCGATTGGTCCACAAACGTCACTAAAAACCAACTGTAAGACCTCGTTTGCTCTCGTACCTTGCTTTTTAAAGGGACTTTTGCATGTCTTTCCTTCAATACATGGAATACACGGCTCGCATAAATCGGTACTCTTAAATTCCATACCGCTTACTAAAACTTTCATTTTATTCATATAATTACGCGATAAATGAGCTAATCTTTTATGCCAAATGTTCGAAATATTTTCATTTTGTTTTGACAATGTCACATTGACGACGTTATTTTGATTTTCTGTCAACTCATAAATTCCGCCGACCTCTTGACATCTTGCAACAATTCCATTTTTATTTTGAATCATGCAACCTCCTTTGTCAAAATTCATGCAATAATTCTTCTTAGTCAAATCGCTTACCGAAATTAGGTTCATGGATAAATCAGGAACATGTAAAACGTTTTCTAAAATTAATTTTTCGTTTTCGCCGACTCGTGGCTCAGCATTTCCTCGTCCTTTCACCAATAACTTCTCTCCGTTTGCTACTGCGATCTTCATGTTGCCCTTTACTTGTGTGTAAGACAACAATTTGTTTTTATCATGGGTCATATGATTTGAGCACCCACTGTCTAAATACCACTTATCTTTGTTTATCGCCCCTTTCGTATTCAGGCAGATATTCGCGGTTTTGATCCGCTCCTTGTATTCGGACGCCTTGTGTCCTTGCTTGTGGCACTTAAAACACTTGTAGATAAACTTCTGCTTACGATCATTAGTTTTAGTGTTAGATCTTGCATCGTTCTGCACTTTACGTGTAACTAAAACTTTTTCGTTCTCTGTGTTCAACTTACTCTGTCTACTTCCTTCTTGTAACAATTTCATTTTAATCTGCTCTAACGTGATTTCTTGTCCACTATTATCTACAGCCATAATGAGAGGGCTGTACTCAGCGGTCAATCCACCCAGCAAAATCGATATGATCCAATCATCAGGGATTTGAGCATCAATATCGGACAATTGTTGTGTCAGGAATGTAATTTTGGATATGTAGCTTTCCATAGAATCAAAATTTTCTAACTTACAGTTGAAAAGCTCTCGCTGAATATGTATACGTCTTCCCCAACCTTTGTCTTCATACGCTTTCCGTAAGTTATTCCAGGCTTCTTTCGCAGTCTTCGCATTGTAGACGTGGGTAAAGCACTCTGGTTCTAACAACAAGCATATTGTCGTTCGTGCCTGCCGGTCTACATCAGCATTTACTACATCTGTAGAAATTACTCCCCACCAGTTTTTATTCTCCAAGTAATT
This sequence comes from Xestia xanthographa, assembly GCA_905147715.2. Taxonomy (NCBI): domain Eukaryota; kingdom Metazoa; phylum Arthropoda; class Insecta; order Lepidoptera; family Noctuidae; genus Xestia; species Xestia xanthographa. The sequence continues at coordinate 6,338,724 of LR990663.1, read as the reverse complement.
TCGCACCAGGAATTTCCAGTTTGGGTAGTCGGACGAATTTTTCAGCTTCTTAATACCACTTATGCCAACTTCAGCTGACATAATTGAGATTTCGTAAGTTTCACAAGCACACAATTAATATTTAAACCACTCAACTTATTAATTATGCTCTAGCATTTGTGCTTCTGGGTCCTGGGCCCATAACCTATTGGAATAAAGACAAGACCAGCAGTGGGATGGTAGAGTATAATATTCGTTCGTGGTACAATATTTTTACACGCAAGTTACAACTGTATTAGAACATCAACAAACCGTAACTAAGCTAATTTAAAACCAGTGACAGACATGTGAATACGATTATTCTCACAGGCCAGTGCATACATAAATATATGCGACCTCCAATATGTTCTACCGGGATTAAAATCATCCTGTGTTAATACAGGTTCTAAACTATCAGTGTGCTAAATTGCATCCTAATAGTAATAAGCATCCATCCTAAAAACTTTGGCATTGATAATAAAATTGTTAACCGTTGGTCCCGGCTGTCATTTGCAGATCGTTGGTAGTCTGTGGCCCAAAAAGTCTGACAACCAGTCTTACCAAGGGGTATCGTATTACCCAGTACAAACAGGGTTGTGGAGGTCAGATAGACAGTCACTGCATGTAAAATACTGGTATTCAGCTGCATCCGGTTAGACTGCTGGAATCCGACCCCAACGTAGTTGGGAAAAAGCTAGGCAGATGATTGATGACATCCACATGGCTTAAAGTTATGTTTTAAGTCCCATAAGTACAGTAATACTTAACTAGCTTATACCGCGGCTTCGCTCAAGTAGTGTTCGGTTTTCTCACTGGATCGTACTAGCGGAATAAAAAGTATCCTATTTGTTGATCCAGGTCATAAACTAGCTGTGTGCTTATACTAAATATAATAGTAATGAACATCCATCCATACATCCATGCATTCCCACAAACTTTAAGGGGGAAAATATAATGACCACCAAAAATAACTTTGTGACCACTAACATCTATCACCTTAACTAAAATATCAATTGATTTAGTAAATAGAGCACCAAATTTTAATGAGGTGGCTGATAACAAACTAGTTTTGCCTGCCGACTTGGGGCACCCCGACGTTATTTTTATAAACCATTCAGAAGTAGGAGCCCCGCTAAGCGGGGCTCCGTTGACCAGGCTTCCCTCGACTCGGATGCAAGAGCATAAAGTTCAATTTCTGCTGGCCAATAACTAAAAAAAATAATTTTTGTTTCTAATTTCACGATAAAATGGGGATTAATAAATTCTGGTGATCATTTACTTATTTTGGCAATCAAAAGTGATTTTTTTGCCGTAACATTTTGCTAAATCTTGCGGTTCGTTAATTGTATGCCAAACTTTAATAAGATTATTAGTGAGTCTAACAGCCACAAATCTATACCATAGGAGACAAAACAAGGGTATTGCATTAAATTTACGGAGAATAGGTACAGAACTTGTGCAATTGTCGATGAATACGCTAAATAACTGAACAACAGCAGCTATCTCCACCAATTTATCGGAACTACCGTCCACGTTTCCTATACCCTAAGTTTATGGAAAGCCTACACTGCCCATCACATTAACAATCCCAGACAAAGGGGCTCCTGCAATAGGTTCCCAACACTGGACACTTCCTCCATTACTATCGCCAAATAACATTCGAATATCGCATTAAATTCCTTTTAAATATAACTTATAACGTCTTTACATCACACAATATGATCACATTTCACTCAAAGCAAGTTTAGTTAGGAATAAAGGGTTATGCACACACATCAGTCACGTCACTTTATTTACCACAAAATCATATAATATATTACAGTAAATTGAGAGTAATTGTATTGCAAAGGCGAGCTCTAGGTCAACTCAAGTTAACATTTCTGATAGAGAAACTTTATATTAGAATAGAAACCAAAAAAAAGAAATAAAGAAAAAAAAAATATATTAAAAAAAATAAAAGAAATTAAAAAGACGAGATTATAAAAAAAAATTCTTAAGACTCCCCCGCCGCGTCTGTCTGTCCCTATGTATGCTTAGATCTTTAAAACTACGCAACGGATTTTGATGCGGGTTTTTTTAAATAGATAGTGTTTCAAGAGGAAGGTTTTAGTATATAATTTGTCAAGTGGGCGACGCCGCGGGCATCAGCTAGTTTTTTAACATAAAAAAATCATCATCAGCCCACAGCGGTCCCCTGCAGGACGTGGACTTCTTCAGCTCGATTCCCGGCACCTCTCATCCAGCTACAATCCTGTGATAATTGCCACTTCAAAAACAAAATACTAACTAGTAGAAGTAAAAGAACAAAAACGTCTGTCGAAACAAAATAGTCTACATATTCACATTCCATAACATCACGCCTGTAATCCCCGAAAGGTAAGGCAGTAGTGAAAATAAAAAAAAGAATGAAAAAACAAAAAAAATGTTTGTTTATCCCAAACAGTTACATAATACTTGCGCTCTTTCCCTTAATATTAACAATATTGAGACTAGTGCACAAGTTATGACAAAAAGTAACAAAATATATATATATTTTTTTTAAATGAACATTATATGACTATAATCTAATTAGCAGCTCTTTGTGTTACTGTGGTTGTATGCCTATGTGAAACTGTATGTGCGCCTTGTTCTTAAACAGGGTAGTAGATAGTAGTTGTGGTGATGTCTGTGTGTGTGTGTGTGTGTTTGTGTGTGTGTGTTTGTGTGTGTGTGTGTGTTTGTGTAGTAGTGAACCTAATAATATAATACTACACCCACATTTCACCAGCGTTATTTAAGTCACATGAAATAAGAGCCTATTGCCATCAACTGGGCACAAATACAAACTCCGTGGCTACAAGTGAAAAAATCCTGATGAAAAAAAACCCAACTTTGCCCGACCTGGGAATCGAACCCAGGACCTCATGCTCAGCAGTTACGCTTATGACTACTAGACCAACGAGGCAGTCACATAATATGACATTATATTTATACAGTTTTCAATGACCAGCCAAAATTTAAAATTAAGATCTGAATAAATAAATAAATAAAATAAAAATCCTTTTATTTCTTGCATCTCACACATTTTACTTAAATAAACTATTTTCTATTAAAACTTAAAATTTTATTTTGTTAAGAGAATTGCCAAACTTAAGTGGCAGTGGGCAGGGCACATTGCTCGCAGAACGGATGGCCGATGGGGCCGAAAAGTTCTGGAGTGGCGACCGCGAACCGGAAGACGTTGCGTTGGAAGGCCTCCCACTAGGTGGACCGATGACCTGGTGAAGGTTGCGCGAATCCGCTGGATGCGAGTCGCACGGGACCGGTCAATGTGGCGACACTTGGGGGAGGCCTATGTGCAGCAGTGGACGTCTTTCGGCTGAAATGATGAATGATGATGATGATGTTTTAATTGCAAGAACGCCTTTTCAGGTGAAGGCCTCCTTAAAAGAATTTCATCTTTCAATCCAAGATCTAGATATCAAACCAAAAGTGCATTTATAAAATATTATTGTCGAAAAATATGAAATAAAATAATAGCATTCATTTGAAAATGTCCTAAAAATGTCCTAAATCATAAACCTAGTGGGAATAAATGCACTTGTGTGCGTGCATGCACCGCCAAATTTATGTGTGTGCTAACTGCTACCTATCTAGGTTGTTGAACTGAATTGTGCGGTTTCAATATCCACACGTTCGCTTTTTAGTGGTGGGCAGGAATTAAATTTTATTTAAAAAAAAGTTTTTTTTCATTAGGTATATCGAAAGTATTATCGATTCTAAACCATCTCTGAAAATTTGGCCGTTTATTGAAAACTAGCCCTGTACGTATAGATCACGTCGCGTCTTTAGCTTGGTGTGCACAAACCTTTAATTGGAAATAATGCCTTGTTTAAGAAAGTGGACACAGTCGGCATATATTTTTCGAAAGCCAAACACGAACTAACAACATGCGTACGAGTAGATTAACCGACAGGTTTAGACAATGTAACTTAAAACACTAGCAAGAGTTATTAGTAAACAGCTACTGTTTTTAACAAACATAGTGTTAAGGAGTGTTTTCATTCGCGACACCAGTTGGTGAAGAAAATATTTTTTTTAATCAGTAGAACTTCAATTTTGTTACGCCTTTGAGACGAGAGGCTAAGGATTTTAGTAAGCAGTACCTACTAAAAAACTAATGGACTTGAAGCAGTCAACCAAGCATTCTGTACATGAAACTAAGTAACTCTACGCAAATGTTATTGCTGGGAAACGATTTTTATATTTGGTGAATAATCACGTGTTGCGGTAGGACTTAACGTGAGGCACTCGAAACATTGTGCTGATTGATACATTGAATAGTACGGGCACGGGGGTCGTGGAGGTATTTAAAGTAAAGCTAAGCTAAAGTAACACCAAAACCTTGTAGGAAAGTTGGAACTTTGGCTCCCAATATCTTCGTAAGTAATTGGAAGGTTCCCAGGGTTGCGGGACTGTTCGAAAGAGATACCGTGGCCCCGGAACACAAAGGGCGATGAAGGAACATGGATGGGTTTTAGTCAGTAAAAGTCTGACACTCCCTACTGCTCCGCCCAGAGCGGGAGGAGTCATTTGATGATTTCCCATCCGAAAAAAAAAAAAGGTTCCCAGGTATGGTCTTCAAAAAAAAGATAATAAATAAATATGCTACTGTTTTTCTCGCTGACAGACATACCGTCAGCGTGACATGAATTCAGGCCTTAAACTCATTATTACAATAGGCGAGACGACAAATACAATCTAAGTCAATATTCATTGATTTACAAAAACAAAAAATACGTGTCCATTATTTTCCAATACTATAACTGACGGACTAAATATATTTGCAATTTTTTGATACTGTCGTCATGCCTATTGATGGATTACCTTCACAACCAAGAAGCTACCCAAATTAACCAAGTGAAAACTCACCTTAACACACCACTTGTATGCTGCGCATTCACCAGTAAAAGCCATATGTTGTCACCGCTAAAACCGTTTACTGAACAAAAACATTACGTCGCGCGTCGTAGCAAATGGCCACTGTCACTTTGAAAGGAGACAGTTTTTTTAGGCCCTCTTCGATGTGAATAAATATTATTCATATTACACCAAAAAAAAGTAACCATTTTATTATAGTCTAATACGAAAGATTACAAAGAAACGAAACCGGAGTCTTAAAATCATAATAAATAAGTTGTATTATGATATTTTTTGCGAGTCAAATCATTCCTGTTGTGGTCAATGTCATTTGACAGAAAATAATTACGTAAATAGGGGCGTTTTTTCCGTTTACAAAAAAAAGTACGGTATCCCTTGGTATTAATATCTGCTTTAATTATACTTAATAGAAATAGAATGTAATGTAAAAAGAAATAATATTAAACTGTGAGCTTTTTAATGCTATTTTTAAGGTTTCCGCTAAAATCTTTTAAATGGTGTAGAAAATCATTATGGCACGGAACGTTGTAAATCCGTCTTTTTGGTGGTTGATAGACAAGTTCATTTGACATTTACTCTTTTTGACATTTACAACTTCATTTGACGTTAGTTGCATTCCGTATTACAAAATAATCGCTCACAGCGCTCACATCAATATTTTGCGTTCCGATTTACATATCACGATTATGACAGCTAAGAACTGTCATCAATTTGGAACGTTCGTGAACGCGTTGCCTGTGATCATAACCCCAATCACAAGACCTATTTTTGAAAATTGAAGATAAGTTGCTTGACTCTATCGACTCTGATGATTCAGATTTTGAGATAGAGAACGACGATTCGTCTAGTGATGAAAAGGATGACGGAAGTGTTTATATTAGCGTATTTTGCACCCGGCAAAGATTTACCCCTTAAAAAAATAATACGAATTACAAATAACATAGATGCAACGATAATTAAATATAATGTATAGTTAGATGCGAGTCATAAGTTCATAACAAAACAACACAACCTGTCAACACAACTGTCATTTTTGACAGCGCTCACGGTGATATTTATTTGGAGTATGGTCGGTGTAATCGCAAGATGACGCATGTCATGACGTCATCTATGACGATTCAAGGGACATCGTTATTGCGCTTACGGTAATTCGGAACGGGTTTATGGACGCTCAAATCGATTACAGCCTAATTCGGATCGCAGCTATTTTTACTCAGTTTATTTCGATTTTTTGAAAGTGTTTCTGCGATTTATTCGCATATAATGAAAAACTATTTTATGAAAATGGTATCTGCTGGTCGTTGTGTCAATTGTGCAGTAAGATTTCAAGGCAATGTGCGAATACAACTACTTTCTGACTGCTACAGACGTGCAGCAACTTGTATGGTTATTGTTAGATACACGTTTTCATTTTCGAATTTCTCATCATTCCGGTTAGACATGGCTTAGCTAATATTACCACTGTAATCTAGAAATTATAAGGAAGAAATCTATATACGTTTCATTAATATCTGCTACAATTTATGGGGTGGCCTGTTCTCCAAACAAAAAAAATTGACTCCTTTTACTGCAAATAGTACCGGTACACGATGGGCCTACCTGGCCGCGCATGGCCGACCATGGTGCACATAATTGGCCATATATTTGAGACGAAATAGCACAATTTATTAAAAATAATTTTGTCTAAGACTAGATTAAATTTAATAGCGCGATAACTTAACATATTTAACGGTGTTAAAACTAATATTTTAAATGAGTTTAACTTTGTATAAAATTGTAATTTATGACGATTAATATAAAACAATTTAGTAGCAATAAATTGTTGAATGTCGACCTAGGATAGAACAGAGATATAAATTAGTTTTTGACCAGTTAGCGGTCTCTCTGTATAACAGGACATTTAGTAGCAGAGCCGTCTCTAGCCCATGTAGCGCCCGTGTGCAAACATTACCCTAGCGCCCCTTAATAAACGCGCGGTCAAAATGGGATGGGTACAAAGTACAGTAAGCGTTAATAAGTGCTGAGGCACGCTAAGGATTGTATTGCTGTGAACGCACGGTCGAGCGTCCGTGCGTCTGTATGTGTAAGTGGTCTCAATACAGTACGCACACCACAGCCACAGAGTTCGCCCAATCGCATGTCGCGCGTCACACTCCACGAAACATAAGAATATATTTCCGTTTCTTTTAGTGTACACGCAGCAAGCCTTATTTGTGTAGCGACCTGTTCTTACCATTGGATAGCTAAAATTCACAACTATTTACCATGTGTTGATAGCTGTTGGGGTAATCAGTAGGATTCACGATCAAAGAGATCCGAGTTCGAATCCTGTTAACAACGTGTGGGGTTTTTGTATCTTGGTAACATTAGTTATTGGTTCATTATTTATTTTTTATAAGAATAAGTTAAATATTAGTAAAAAAAAACATAGTATTATTTTTCAACTATTTATTTATTATTTTAGCTGTTCGGTGTTGGAAGGTGGAAATAAAAAAGTCGTGGTGAATGATAACAAAAGTGTTTATTCGTTTTATTTATTTATAAAATTAACAAACTTTCATGATGATAATTGTAACGTCACATTCCTACCTAGATGTAAAAAAGTTATCTTGTAACTTGTAACCGATCATAAGATTTTTTATTGTATACGGTATACCCACTTACTTTCAATTCATAATAACATACTTAAGTAACAAGGAAAGGATATTCTAATCACAAAAATATAACATATAGTTGATACCCCCTTATTATAGGTATCGGTAATCAGCAGAGTTTATTGAAAACTAATATAAATAATTTAGACTTTATGAATATATTTTTTTGTGACGTCACAATAAATGTAACTCGTATTGAGGTTATAGTTTAAGTGTTCATTTTCCCGAAGAAAAGAAGATTGAAACTAAACCTCAATTTAAGATCATTAATATAATTACGGATAAGTTAATATTCACTAAATATTTTGTTACACATATAATTAAAACTAAAGCATCTAGGGATTAATTTTGAAGCATGATATCTTCTAATACTTCTACATATTTAAGTAGAACTGTTGGCGCGTGGAGGAATAAAAGCCAGTTCTCCTGGCCCTGTTGCACTTATCCATCCCCACATGATGCCCACATACTAACCATAATTCGACATGAGTCTGTATTAGGGATTATGTTTTTGTCAGACCAGCAGAGTGTTATTCTTGCGCCATAAATGAAGCCTGCCCTTTTGACTTGATTTAAAAAGTCAGTTTTTTGAGTCTTATTATTCCAGTAAAAATCTAAATAATCCCGTGCGAAACGTAATCGTTCTTCTATAACTCTTTCTGTCAAGAAGGGCTTCTTAGCTGGTCTTCGTGATACAAGTCTTCAGCGTGGAGGGCACGGCGAACAGTTTGCGATGAGGTGTCAAATAATTCCACAAAGTGTCTCGTAGGTGTGAAACCATTTGTTTCTTATTCGCCAACCATATATTATGTCGTCGCTGCGCATCGCTAATAAGCAACGGCTTTCCACTTCATTGTCGACTAGCAAGGCCTTTTGATCTGACTCACAGTATTCCTCTAAAACAAAAAACAAAAAAATGATGTTAGGCAGCTATAATAAAATACTAAAGTTATCATTCACTCTGCATTTATCAATCCAATAATTAACACTAATTATTTATCTTTTATGCCTCATGATGGATTTAAAATCAATTTATTAATCCATATGTCACCAAATAAATAAACAATAACAAAGTAGGTTTTAATTTTTAATAAAACTTTGTTACAATAATTCATAAATATAATACTCACATTAGTCATTACTCACATTCTTCAAATATTTGTGTTCTATTAAGACCACTTTTATGCAGCACGATAATATTAGTCGCCCTCGCCTCAATATCAATATTTGCCTGCATTTTGAGAAATACCAACAACAATACCGCTATCTATTAAACCACACGTCACTAACCAAATTTAACACAACCAAACGACAACGTTCATTTCGATCAAGTAAAATATTCATAAAACTCAAGTTTACCTCACAGAAATATAAATTCTTGACTTATTTTTCTATGATCCACCTTCTTCTAACTTTACGAAATGTGTGAACAAAGCGAGAATATTTTTCTGTCCTATTACTTCCAATCGAGTAAAAACTTACAAAAAGTCTAAAGTAACAACGTGAGATTTGAACTCACGACTTACTGATTCACTCTTAGATGTGGACGCGCCTAACCACTAGGCCATCTTGACTTATATTTCAATGTTGAAATTTTGGACTACATTTACTTGTAGATGACAATGTCTATTTTCTTGAAAGTAGAAGGTCGTAAGTCAAACTAAACGTCAAGCTATTGCTTTGTGAGATTGCCTATCGACTTTTGGTCGACACTGTACAAGTAATAGCACATCAAGTTACCACAAACTGACAAATTTCCCCATTGGATAATAATACTCTATTGTTTGGAGTTTTGTTGGTTTTTTCATGATGTGCTGTTGTCTGAGTTTAGAATTATACAGGGTGTTCTGGTGTTTACCCTAACAAGCCAAAACGTAACCATATAAGAAAAAACAAATGTAAGAAGAGCTCCAGATGCCCTTCAAAATGAATACAAAGCAGAGCTCTTTTTACGTTGGTCATTGAAAGTGCTGCGGCCGGACAACGCACGCGCCGAGTGGGGCTCCGTAGCGAGCGGCGCTTGGCACCTCCTAGGACCACTGCACCCGTGTGCAACGCACGCCCTGCACACTCGGTAAAGACAGCCCTGTGTACGTATAGGTACCTAAGTAGCTACGAGTAGTACACACATAGATATATGGTCAGATAGGCAGACACTTCATGTAAAATACAGGTAGTCAGCTGCATCCGGTTAGACTGGAAGCCGACCCCAACATAGTTAGGAAAAGGCTAGGCAGATAATGATGAATAGTTGTAACATATAAAACCTAACATCTTATTTTCCACACACGTTTCACCAGCTATGTTTAAGTCCTATGCAATAGGGGGCAGGCCTATTGACATCAACTGGGCACCAATATTGTCTCCGGGCTGGTATTAAAAAAAAAACCAAAAAGATTACGGCGTATAACGAAGACAAACCCGACCAGGACCTCATGTCTTTCGACGACCCGAATAGCGCAGCGGTAGTGAGGCTGCCTTACGTTCTTAGGGTTCCGGGTTCGAATCCCGGTAGGAGCAAATGTTTGTGTGATGAGCATGGACATTTGTTTCCGAGTCATGGATGTTTAAATACGTATAATAAGTATGTATTTACAAACAAAAAGTATCTATGTAGTATATCAACTATCTGGTGTCCACGACACAAGCCTCGTTGCTTAGTGTGGCACTAGATGGCGATGTGTGCAATGTCCGGCGATATTTATATTTATTTATTTGTCTAATATGGGAAAAATTTGGTAAACTAGCCTTACAAGTTCTTTCTGAATCTATCGCATTAATTTTTGCAAAAAGGGTAAAAAAAATACCAAAACACTCAAAAAACCCTATTACTGCACACATGTTAAATTCACAAGTGAGTTCATTAGCACCACCCGGGAATCGAAGCCGATATAATAACGCTGCGGGTGTCGCGAGAGCCTATTGTGCTACGTACCGTTGGTCTATCGATTTGTTTGCCCTTAATGAGGTTCATCTTTGAATACGTTGGGGTAGGCAGGGTTTGAAGTGGTGTCAATAAAATGAAATGATTCTTGAAGAAACAGAATAATCTGTTACTGTTGTTACTGTCGTGTATTTTGACTTGTTAATTTAATCTAAGTAGTTTAATTAAATAATATTTTAATGCAATTTTAAGGTGTACCATGTATTAATTCTTATATTTCAATAATGTAAGTGTTTTGTTTTTATTTTTGGTTTATATGGGTCTTGGACCTGAAATAAATGATTTTATTTATTTTTATTATTTATTAAAATGAAGTATGCAGATTAGAGACCAATAATTAATAATTTAGCAAAAATTTACTGGTTGTCAGACTTTTTGGGCCACTGACTAAGTACCTGTAACGACTGTCAAATATTGACAAATGACGGCCGGAACAAACTGCGAGGCACGGAGGTAACTCGGTATGTAAGGGTGCTCACCAATCCACAGATCAACCTAGGCAAGCACGGCTTAACCTAAAGATCGACCCGAGCGATTATTCGATCTCCTAGGAAGAATTAAAGGCGTGAAGTGATAGGTAGAATATTATATGTAGTTGATGATATTACTACTACAACAACAGCCCATAACGTCCACGGCTGGACATAAGCCTCTCCCATGACGGGAGGAATTTGCCGTAATCTCCATGCTTGGCAGGCGGATTGGAGATCGCAGTGATGAAAGACTAACAGAAAACGCTGCTGCCCATTCTCTGGTCTACGGAGGCGCAAGGTGTTCTGCCTCAGACATTAGTCGCCTTATACGATACCCGTGAGTGTAATGGATTGGTTCTATTCTACTCTGCCGGATACCACACGGCTAATGTTGATGATATTAATTTAGTGCAAAGGAAAAGCCTCTTTATAGGGAAATGGCTGGCTTATATGCTGTCGTAGCCATACAAAGCATTGAATGGGTGTCGGAAATCACAAAGGCATTGCAAGCGCCAATAACAATGATTCAATATCAGGTTACAAAGGACTCTTATAGCTCACGCTAATTGATACCAGATACCTGCGTTTATTGTGCAGTTATATATTGATGGTGGTCCCGGCTGGCGTTACAGTTAGTCAGTGGCCGAAAATCTGACAATCAGTCTTACAAAGGCGTATAGAAAGAAAAAATCTTTATTCATCGCAGGGACATGTCGAATCGATTACCCAGTACTAATCGGGTGGTGGAGTTCAGATAGGCAGTCGCTCGATGCAAAATACTGGTCTGCACCCCTAGCCAAGTTACAAACGTTTTGTAGCGATTCTCTTCTACAATCGTAAACGCCTCGGCGTAAGTGATTGTAGAAAGCGCTAAATTGGTAGCCAAGTTGACACGACTGAGTCGATCGCTCGTTCTCTAATGTCTGTAGAAAAAAACCTACACTTTAAAGAGTATAGCGATCAACATTGTAGAAACAATAACATTCTATTCCATCATTTTGAACGATGTAAACTTGTCTACGAATTTTCTATTCGTTTGTGTTGATCACGTGATTTAACGTTGAGATGGTGTCATTCCCATTTATTTGAATAGTTTTCTACTAGCGTTAACGATTGTAGATTGTCAACTTGGCTGGGGGTGCTGGTTAGACTGGAAGCTGACCCCAAAATAGTTGCGAAAAGGCTGGACAGATCATGATGATACGGATGGTGGGGACTTAAACGTAACTGGAGAAAATGTTGGTGTACTATATTAGGTACACCTCTGCCTATCCTTGGCAATGAGGGACATGGTATTAATCATGGTACGGGCGGAAGTGGAGGATGAAATCTTGGGGGGCGAATCCCAAGTCGAGCAAAGCGTTATTGGCGATTTCCATTTTCCATCAGGAATTTCTTAATAGAGTCTAGATTTTTTTATTTTAAGTGGCTCGTATCCTATCATCTAGGTACAATGGTACATACAGGAAGTAAAAGACCTCATCACGAAGGGCGTGTATTTAAATCGATATCTGTATATTCCCTTTTTTCGATCAAAATATTTAAAAACTAAACCAAAAATACTGACTTGCACTCAAATTATGCACACTAAATAAATCAAATTGTTTAGTGGTTTAATGTTTTATGGTTTTTGCATAACTGTTTTACTGAACGAATAACTATTATCAATATATCTAACAATTCTTTAGTTCAACAAACATATTAAAACTTTTTTAAGGAAAACCATCACCTATACTGTTTAATGGTATTTGCAGAACTGTTTTTTTAGTTATTTTAGAACCTGCTACGACTCCATGACGCGCGTTCGCTTCGCTCGCATATTAAATAACACTCTTTGACTTCTGTCCCCAAAGTGCCGGGCCTCCTTCCGGACTCCTTCGTCGGCCTACGGCCCGGTGCCCATGCCGCCCATAAAAGAAATTCCGTAGTAAGATTGTATAATTTAAAGTGCAAGTTAGTATTTTTGATAAACAATTAGTTTTTTTGTTTTATAAATCATATATCTGATGTACGAACCACATTTTTGGTGTGAATACAAGGTCATCTCATTTTGTGTTATTTTTTTGTTTTTTTTGCAGTACATGTTTAGTTAAGCAATTGGTTTTTTTACACAGCATTCATTTTTCTATGCATTCCGTTAATTAGTGAAGTTTCCTAGTTTGCTGAAAAATTATACAGATGTGCATTTAAAAATACCCCATCACGAAGCCGTCAATCAAGCATTCTGTACATCAAACTAAGTAACTTTACGCAAAAATTATTGCTCGGAAACGACTTTTTTATCACGTTTTGTGATAGAATTCAATGTAACGCACTCAAAACATTGTGCTGATAGATGGATTGACTAGTACGGGGGTCGTGGAGGTGTTCAAAGTAAAAATCTTACATTAAAAACTTGTATTTAATAAAAAAACTTGTCAAAAAGTTGAACTTTAACCCCCAATAACCGTAACTAGAAGGTTCCCAGGCACAAAAAAATGATCGCAATGACGGGGAAAACAAGTGCCTTTCGCCTTCGTTAAGAGGTGTTTTACACCCTTTTTATCTTAGTTCCATAAGTATCGGACTTAAGCATAACGGCGAAATGTAGGTGTACCTACGATGGGTACACCTGTGCCGAACCCTCCGGCGATTACTGCAGGCTTTATTCATATAACTCCGATAATATTCAGAAAATTACTTGACTTAATGTCCTATGTCCCCTAGATGGGGCAGAGGGCGTCCACAGATGTCCTCCATCGCGATCGGTCTTGAGCTTCACGCTTCACCTCGCTCCACGTCATTCCGATGCTCGCCGCTTCTGCCAACACGGTGCGACGCCAGGTTTGACGGGGACGGCCAGGCTTTCTTTTTCCTTGGGGATTCCAGTCCAAAGCTTGTTTGGGTATGTGGTCAGGGTCCCTTCGGAGCGTGTGGCCAATCCATCTCCACTTGCGAAGCTTTATCTGGCGGTCGATCGGGCTCTCGTGGCATTCTTCTAACAGCTCTACGTTGGAGATGGTCTCGGGCCAGTAAATTCCGAGAATGCGACGAAGACAGCGGTTGATGAAAACTTGGATTTGGCGTGAGATGTCCTTTGTGACCTTCCACGTTTCACACCCGTAAAGCAGCACGGATTTCACATTGGACCCGAATACCTTAAGTTTAATCCTTCGGGTCAGTTTCCGTGACTGCCAAACAGGTCTCAGCTGTGCGAAGGTTGCTCGGGCTTTGGCGATCCGTGAAGCGATGTCCTCTTCACTACCCCCAGTCTCTGCCACGACGCTCCCGAGGTAAGTGAATTTGTGGACGCGTGCCACTGCCTCTGTGCCAATCAGCAACGGTGGGTGATTCTTCACACCAGTTCTCATCTCCTGGGTCTTCCTGATATATATTTTAAGCCCGGTTTCAGAAAATGAATTATTATATTATTATACTGGATAAATAGCCAATTGAATGTAACTGACAGCAGATAAAATTTTGTGTGTTTACGTTAAACCAAAATCAATAAAAATAATGTAATTAGCAAACATAATAAACGAATACGCATTTAATGAGCCGCCTTTCATCCCTTTGTGTTTCATGCTGTAATTAATAAAATTAAATATGCCGCCTTTGTTTTCATAATTGTGAATATTGGGAATCACGGTAGTTTGCAAAAATCCTTAATTAAACATTCCACCATTGAAGTATTTATTACTCTATTGTTTTAAAATTGTGTACTATTTTTGTATAACTGCTTCGTTGGTCTAGTGATTGCAAGCGTAATTGATGAGCATGAAGTCCTAGGTTTGATGCCCAGGCCGGGCAAAGTGTTATTGGGTTTTTCATCATCATCATCTGCCTAGCCTTTTCCCAACTATGTTGGGGTCGGCTTCCAGTCCAACCGGATGGAGCTGAATACCAGTATTTTACATGGAGCGACTGCCTCTCTGAACTCCACAACCCAGATAGTACCGGGTAATACGATACCCCTTGGTAAGACTGGTTGTCAGACTTGACTTGATTGGGTTTTTAAATCAGAAAGGAGACAGTTTTTTTTAGGCCCTCTTCGATGTTGCGTATATTCATATTACTTACACCAAAAAAAAAAGTAATCATTTTTTTATAGTAATAAACGAAAGATTACATAGAAACGAAACCGGAATCTTAAAATCATAATAAATAAGTTGTATTATGATATTTTTTTCCGAGTCAAATCATTCCTGTTGTGGTCAATGCCATTTGACAGAAAATACTTACGTAAATAGGAGCGTTTTTTCCGTTTACAAAAAAAAAAGTATGGCATCTGTACGTCCACCCTTAACAAACGTCACGTAAGGCCGCAATACTGTCAAGGGTGTGACGGTACATGAAAATATATGATAAGTTAAAGGAACCTACGAAGACCTACAAGCCTAACAGTCCCTACGACCCTAAGCCCTATAAGCCCTAAAGCCCTAACCTACCATATACCTAGTGTGTGATAAATAAATATATAAATAAGTTCAGGATGTCTGCACCATGCGACCTAAGGTTACAGACGGATAGTAGACAGGAATACCAGGTTCGGGAAGGGTACACTCACTGCCAGTCCCGCAGACTCACGAGACTGATCAGAGATGGCTAAAGGTGTCTTGGCCACAGTGAGGGGTAATGAGACAAGAATATAAAATTCAAATCTGATTTATTTACAAAATGTTCTGCTTATATACTACTTATTTCTTAACACACACTATTATACAAAGTCTGTGTGTCCTATGCGTGTAAGATGCAACCAAATCATTCTTTTAACTGGGCCGCGCGTCAGCCAGGCCGAGTGCTGAGTCAATGTCCAAAGGTAACATTGAACATTCTGGCGACTCTCAGGAACGGGACTCCAGTTGGTACAGCTCGATGGTCTCGTAAGGTCTGGCCTGGCCTTGTTCAGTTTCGATTTGTTGTGACTGGGTGGGCCCGCTGTGTGGTATGCTGTACCGCTGTTGTGTTGGTTGCGTGTGTGGTGTGCAGATCGTTGGTTGCTGCACAGGTGGCGCAGTTTTCCTTCTTGCTGCAATGGTGGCTCGAAGTTTATTGAATACCTGTGGACCGAAATAAATTAGAACACATGCTAAACTTATAATAACAAGTGAAGTACTGATGCTAGTGATGTATGTATGAGACTCTAATTGTTTCCAAATCGTGTTATCTAGCTGAGTTTGTAAATTTATTTCGGATGTGGCTAAATGGTCGAAAACTCCTTTTGACTTGTCTAAAACTAATTCTTCTTTGGATATATCTTTTATATTTGATGGTAGGATCTGCGTATTAAGGGAGAAGTTTGTTGTTTTAAAATAAGAAGCTAGTACTGTTGTCGTTGTTGTTCTTCTTGCAGCAAGTATGTTGTTAAGTGTTTTAATGATACAATTCTCGGAGATATGTAGAACTCCGACATCTTGAATCGTAATTTCTTTTCTTTGACCGTCACACACAATTGATATGGCAACCGGTTTTGTTGTAATGAAGAGCCAAGTATTTTGCATGTATAATTGCTTCCATACAACATCAGTCGATATTTTGTAGGTCTTTGACGTGCATTGAGTATGGGTGTAGTTCTCTGTTCTAAAGAGTTGTTCAACTATGCAATTTTTATTTAATTGCATGTTCTTGACAGCTACAGGATAGCAGACAAACTCTGTATTACTATGAAGACAGTCTTTAAATTCTTCTTGATTTAGTTCAAAGTAACGCTCGTTGTTGTAATCGAAACCCATGAATGACTGCTGAATAGTTAAGCACTCGTATGATCCATCTGTTTTTCTCTCTGGAATTGGCGTTACGTGTATCAGAGTGTATTTTGTTATATCGTGTATTGGGAAGTAAGCGTACACTCTTATGTGCGTAGTATTTACATTCATCTCAGTATGTATTATTTGACTCTGAATAATTTTTAAATTTGATGGTAGTTTTTGATTAGCCGTTTTTATTATGTTGCTGATGTGTTTTGGTGTTAGTATACTGTATATAGTTGCTTTTTGTGAATAAATTTCAAGTAATCCTTTATAGTAGTCCATAATTTCATTTATAAAATTGTTTGCTAACTCGTGGGTTTGCATTACTTGTATCTTGATGTGATTTTTGTCAATCGATTTATACCAAACATTGTGGGTATTCATGAACGATATTGCTTCATTTAGTTTTGCTTGGAATTTCTCTAACTTTTTCTGGATTTGTTCTTCAGTTTGGTTTACACCTGCGATGGTAGATATCATTATCTTTGTTTGATGATTAGCAGCGTCTATAAGCTTCTGCTGATTGTTATTTAATGTATCTATGTCCCTGTATACTTCATCATTAACTCCGAACACCGATGTTAAAAGTTGTCCCAAAAAACCTCGTTTCTTCCTATTTTTCTTTATCTCTGTTAGGTATTCCTTTGTTGTCTCAAATTTCGTTTTTTCTTCGTTTAAATGGTGATAAAATTCGTTGCAATGCGTTTCATCTATGATGTATTGAGTGTCCTTGCAAAGTTGTTGAAATTGTGTTGTTATTTTTTCGATCTTTTTCTGGTCTAGTTCCAAGCTTCCTCTCTCGTAATCCGTTTCAATTCTGAACGTTCCTCGATTAATGGTTGTGGTTCCTATGTCTTCTACATATAGTCCTGGTTTTAAACTTTTTAATGTGTATGTGGGCGTAGTCGACACGGTGCCAATTAATAGAATAATTATTGTATGTACTAGTAAACCCTTAATCCAGCTTTTCGGTGATCGTATACCTTTTTTGTTTATTGTGGTTGTTGATATGTTACATTGCGTAGACGTTTGCCTATCTGTACTCGTTGTTCCAATTTCTTTGTTTTCGTTCACAGGTAGCGGGATCAACGTGTGAATTGACCTTTTAAGACAAGCGCCTGTTGATTTTTTAAGAGTTACTACTCTAACTACACCATCTTCTCCTGGGTGAACTTCCGTGATTTTTGCTAATGGCCATTTGCTTGGATTTATATTGTCTTCTTTTATTAGTACTAAAGTTCCAATTTTAGCATTTTCATGTGCTTGTTTCCATTTGTATCTTTGCTGAAGTTGATGTAGATAATCTTTTGTCCAACTGTTCCAAAAATCTTTCTTCATCTTTTGAATCTGTTTCCATCTGTTTACTAGGTCAGTATTAATGTTTTCGATCGGATCTGGTATTCCTACTGCTTCTCGTCCAATAAGAAAATGGCTTGGAGTTAATATTGTGTTGTCATTAATATTTTCGGTTTGCGCACACAATGGTCTTGAATTCAAGCATGCTTCAATTTGGTGGAGAAAGGTTGTCATTTCCTCGTTTGTCAGTGTCGAATCCCCGATTACTCGACGTAAATGATGTTTCACTGACTTTACGCCAGCTTCCCAGATGCCCCCAAAATGTGGTGATGATGGAGGAATAAAATGCCACTGTGTTCCTATATTTGTTACTGCATGTTGAAATTGCGGCGATTGCGTGATTTGTAATATTTCTTGATGTAAGAAATTGGCTGCTCCAACGAAGTTTGTTGCATTGTCACTGTACATGTGTGATACGTGACCTCTTCGTGCCATGAATCTGCGTAGCGCCGCGATAAATGTTTCTGTTGTTAAATCTCCCACCAATTCTAGGTGTATTGCTTTTGTTGCTAAACATACAAAAACAGCAATGTATGATTTATAAGACTTGTGGCCTCTCCCTTTCATAGTTCTTGTTTGTATTGGTCCCGCATAATCCACTCCAGTATAACTGAATGGGTAGGATTGCGTTACTCGTGCTTTTGGTAGTATTCCCATTTTCTGGGAGTTTGTGTCTGCTTTGTATCGCATGCACCTCACACATTTGTTAATTAAGCTCTTCACTTTCCTTTTCCCGCTAATGATCCAGTATGTTTGTCGTAAATAAGCCAAAGTCAATTTGTTGCCACCATGCAACGTTTTTAAATGTGCGTCTTGTATAATTAATGACGTTACATGATGGTAATATGGTATAAGTATAGGATGTTTTTGATTGTAAGGCAAATCAGAGTTTTGTAATCTGCCTCCAACTCTTAGTAGTCCATCCTTGTCTATAAATGGATCTAAAGTGGATAATGATTTATTTTTCTTCAAGGGTTGTCCACTTTGTATGGTTTTTAATTCATCTTTGAATTCCTGCTGTTGTATTTTCAGAAGTATTCGTTTTGTTGTTACGTTTAGTTCATTACAAGTAATTGGTTTATTTGTTGTTTGTTTGTTTGCAAATCTGTAGCAGTAAGACAACACCCTTAACATTTTATCTAAACTGGAAAATCTATTCCAGAGATCACTCTTCTGAATCTCAGCTGTAGTTGTGTGACACAATTTGATTTCTTGGTTCGGCTGCGGCATATGTTTCGTGATAGGGATCTGATTGGTTTTTAACCAATGTGGACCGTTCCACCATAAGGAATAGTTAACCATTTTTTCCGGCTCAAGACCTCTTGAAATGATATCAGCTGGGTTATCGGCAGAAATAACATGGTTCCATTCTGCGTTTGGTAAGAGTTGTTTAATTTGTGACACCCTATTGGCTACGAACGTTTGCCACCGTTCAGGCTCTCCTCTTATCCAGCCTAAGGTGATCATAGAATCCGTCCAACAAGATATCGTAATATTCTTGCAGTTAAGCGCTTCCTTTACTTTTTCCATTAACCCAGCTAGTAGTAGTGCAGCGCACAACTCAAGTCGAGGTAGAGTAGTTTTCTGTTTCTTTGGCGCCACTTTCGATTTTGCTTGTAATAATGTAATGTAGTAGATGTTATTTATTTTTACACGGCTATATACCACCGCTCCGTACGCTTTTTCGGAAGCGTCGCTGAAACCATATAGCTCAATCTCTGTGCTGTCTGTTATGTAACACCATCGTGGTACTTTAATTTCTTCTATACTTTTAAGATGTTTTTGTAATTCAACCCATTTTTTCTGGAGTATGTCATCAACAGGTTGGTCCCATCCAATGTCGTTCGTCCAGAGTTCTTGTATGAGCAGCTTCATTTTAATTATAATTGGTGCTAACCAGCCCAGGGGATCGAATATTTTCGCAACTTCTGACATAATAAATCTTTTCGTTGGATTTTTATTTTCCGATATAGTTATTTGGAAATAAAAACTGTCTTCCCGTGGTGACCATATTATGCCCAATGATTTCCTGGACTCGTCTAACGGTAGTTTGAGCAGTTGATCGTCTTTGTCTTCTACTGGTATATTTTCCAGTAGCTCCGAACTATTTGACGACCATTTTCGAAGTTTAAAACCGCCCTTGTTTAACATTGATATTAATTGGCGCTGTAATTCTTTTGCTGCACTTTTCTGGGAATCTCCGGATAGAATATCATCCACGTAGAAATCTTGTAATGTAGCTTTACTCGCGATTGGGTAATTGTTTTGTTCGTCTATCGCAAGTTGTTGCAATGTTCGTACCGCAAGATAGGGGGCACTAGTTGTACCGTAAGATACCGTTTTAAGTTCATATTCACTAATTGCGTGTTTGGGTGAAAATCTCCATAGTATCCTTTGATGTGCGAAGTCTAATTCATTAATTTTTATAAAACGGTACATTTTCATAATATCTGCCATAAAGGCAAACTTATGTTTTCGCCATCGTAGAAGTATAGTGGATAAGTCTTGTTGTAATCGTGGTCCTTTATACATATTGTCATTAAGACTCATTTTTGTGCTGCTTTTACTGCTCGCATCAAAAACTACGCGTAATTTTGTAGTCAGCGAATCTTCCTTAATTACTGCCTGATGTGGTATGTAGTATTTTCCTGAGTTGTAGTTCGTTGTATCTACTTTTCTCATATGACCCATATGTAAGTATTCATTCATGAAGTCAATGTATTGTTGTCGTAAATTTTCATTTTTTGCGAACTGTCGTTCTAATTGTAGTAGTCGTGCAGCGGCTTTTCTGCGTGATTCACCGTTTAAGTTCAAGTTTGAATCCTTTAAAGGAAGTCGTACCGTATAGGTTCCGTCTGGGTTTCTTATTGTTGTTTCTTTATAGTAGTTTTCACAGGTCTGGTCGTCTTGTGTAAGTTTGTAGTTTTGTGGAATTTCTTCTAGTTCCCAAAATTTGGTAAGTTGTCGTACATCTTCGGTGCAAGCCACCATACTCAGTATTTTTACTCCATTCTTCGTTTAATTGGGATAAAATCCGGATAAAATCCACCCTAACTCTGTGTTCTGAGCGATAATTCCGTCCCTTAGTCTTTCGAAACCCTGTAGTAATATTCTGCTATATTCTTGGGCACCTAATATTATGTCAATTGGGCCCTTTTTATAATAAGTTGGGTCTGCTATAAGTACGTTATCCAACATTTTTTCTTGTAATTGTTGTAAATCATTCCTTGGTAATGAACTTGTTAGTTTTGGTAGAACTATT
This sequence comes from Xestia xanthographa, assembly GCA_905147715.2. NCBI lineage: Eukaryota > Metazoa > Arthropoda > Insecta > Lepidoptera > Noctuidae > Xestia > Xestia xanthographa. The sequence goes on along the minus strand of LR990663.1, from coordinate 6,317,368 downwards.
AGCGTTACTGGCAGTTTGTAATCGCTAGAGTGTCTTGGTTGTAGAGTAATGTTGATTGTGTAGTTTGACGTTTTTGGTTTTTCATCTCCGATACCTTTTATTTCGGCTTGGATCTTTTGTCGTGGGTAAGACAACAATTGTGCTACTTCTTCAGTGTAAAATGACGCTTCTGATCCCTGATCGCATAATACTCTCAGCAACTGTGGTATCCCATCAAACGAGGTAGTTCTTACTATGGCAGTAGCTAGTAAAGTTGTATTTTTAGCGTCAGTGTTAGTAGCAGATAAGTTCGATGTCGCTATATTTTGTGTCTTCTCTGTACCTGTATTTTTTGGTATATATTTTTTAGCGTTGTCATTGTTTTGAAACGGCCTAGATTGATGCAATAATGCGTTGTGTCCCTTATGTTGACAAATTTCACATTGTTTATAAACTGCACTGACACATTGTTTCTGGTCATCGTGATTTAAGCAACGTTTGCACATTCTTTTTTGCACGACGGCCTTGTATCGATCGTTGACGCATAACGCCTTGAAACTAGGGCAGTGATGAATAATATGATCATTCTTTTGACAAAACCAACAACGTTTATATTTTTCTGTTGTTTGTTTATCCCGTGACATTTGTCTGTTAGTATATGATGTAGATCCGTCAAAAGATTTAAGGCAATTGAAACGGTTTTCCATGAATTTCATCATCTCGTCAAAGGATTGTATTTTATTTCGGTTTTGCAGTTGATCTTCATACTTCGTATTTGTTTCTTCATCCCATTTTCTACTGACTATTCTTATCAATAGAGGGCCCCAAGACGATGTGTCTAAGTGTTGATTTTTTAGTGCCTCAAGACATTCATTTATAGTGTCATGCATATCTCGTAATTGTGCTGCATTTGGTCGTTGCATTTTAGGTAAATCTATTAATTTGTCAATAAACTTAGTAGCAATCATGCGCTCGTCTTCATATCTCTGCGTCAGCAACTTCCAAGCAGTTTCATAATTTATTTCGCTTATGGTTAAATGACGTATTAATCTTGCTGCGTCGCCTTTTACGTGTGTTTTTAGGTACTGCATTTTTTCTGTTGAAGAAATTGATTTATCTTCGTGAATTATTTTTCTGAATAAGTCTTGGAATGTATTCCAAGAGTCATAGTCCCCCGTGAATATGGGAATACTTATTCGTGGAAGTTTCCCTGAGGATTTAGTCGTAATCACTTTTTCATCTGAGATTTGAAAGATTCTTTCTTCCAATAACTCCGTAGTGATATCGTAATCTTTCTGAGTTTTTTCGAAACAATTGTCTCTGAAGTAGCTGTTGTCCAGTGTACTTTCGGCCATTAGTAGTCCGATGTGAGTTTCTTCGATTTCTAGCCATTGTTTTTGTAAAGTTTGTAGTAGTGTTTGTAAATGCCATATAGGCTTGTTTTGTATAACGGATTCCTTAGCCTGAGTTATTTTCTTAGCTATCTGCGACATTCGGAATAGCTGTATAAACAGTTTTGGGCTACTGACTCCGTCCTTGTCTTCATCTTCGTCTAATAATCGTGGTTCATAGACACTTTGCACATGTTGTAGCCTTTCTTCGCACTCTTGAAGGTACTTGATCCCTTCGTCGTAACATTTTTTAATGTTGCCAAAGTAGTTTGTAGTAATATATTTATGAGTTGATAACACCTCCTGTTCCTGTAGTCTTTATTAAAACACAGACGGTTAATTGCACATAACGAAATTAGATGGCGCCACATGTATTGTTTTAAATATTTCAATATCAACCAATATCTCCTCTTATTGAAATAATCCAAAAACAATAAATTATATGTATTGCTAATTAAGTTCTAATACAATTTTGCAACACCTATTTTTTGCATGAAATTAGTATGTTTCATTTTACATAAACTTTTCGTGAATAAATCAGCTGGCATTTCTAAAGTACTTAGGTATTCAATCTTAACAAGTTTCTTTTCTACAGCTTCTCTAATATAATGAAACTTAACATCTATGTGTTTGGTTCTTCTATGAAACATGGAGTTTTTTGACAATTTTTGTGCACTCTGGTTGTCATTATACAATAATACCGGCACATCGTCTCTATTAATGAGTTCTGATAACAACCTTTTCAGAAAAATTGCTTCCTTACTAGCCTCACAGATGGCCATGTATTCGGCTTCTGTGCTGGACAGGGCCACTGTTTGCTGCTTTCTACATTCATGAGAAACAATACATCCTGAATATGTGAAACAGTATCCGGTATAGGATCTTCTATCTATATTATCTGAGGCCCAATCTGCATCTACATATCCAACCAAATCTGACTTATTTTTTACATACATTAAACCATAAGACTTTGTAGAACACAAATACTTCAAAACTCTTTTAGCATGTGTCCAATGGGTTTCATCATTACAGTTATTGAATTGACTCAAGTAACTAACACAATATGAAATATCTGGTCTTGTAAGAACTGAAAGATACATTAAGCTACCTATTAGTTGTTGATAAGGATATTTACTAGTTATATTATCACCTTTCTCTAGCTTCAAATTTACCTCCATAGGGGTCCCTACAGTTCTACAATCTTCCATATTATATTTATGTAATAATTTTTCTATATATTTTTTCTGGTCAATGCAAATCTTATCTTTTTCTATTGTAACAGTCATACCCAAACACTGCCTTAATTCACCTAAATCTTTCAACTTGAATCTGAAGCTTAACTCGCCCTTTAGGTGAAAAACTTCTTCATTACAATTGGAAAGAATGAAAAAATCATCAACGAACAAGGCTACGAAAGTTTTAACATTTCCTGAAGATTTTACATATAAACATGGTTCATGAACAGAGTTTTTATATCCTAACTTCTGTAAACAATTATCTACCCTCATGTACCAAGCACGTGCTGACTGCTTTAATCCATAAATGGCTCTTTTTAATTTTAAGACTTTACATACATTATTTTCACATTTTAAGTGTTTAGGTAGTTGCATGTACACAGTTTCCTCAAGATGACCATTTAAAAAAGCTGTTGTAACATCTAAATGGGTGATGTTTAAATCTAAGTTAACACTAATAGCAAATAACAATTTCAAAGTAGAATATTTAAGTACAGGTGAAAAAGTTTCTGTATAGTCAATTCCCTCTTTTTGGGTAAAACCTTTGGCGACCAATCTGGCCCTGTACCTCACTGTGTTATCACTATTTAACTTCTTTTTATACACCCACTTGCACTGAACAACACGAGCATCACTGGGCTTGTCCACTAGCTCCCATGCTTTGTTGTCACGGAACGACTGCAGCTCATCCTCCATTGCCTGGCACCACAGCTCCTGTTCATTGCTATTCATAACATCTTCATAGGTTAGATTTTCTTCACCAATACCGTTATCATTGGTTGCACATACATTACTGTAGCCAAACCGTTCTGGTTGTTTTCTCACACGCTTTCCTGTGCCTAAGTTTTCAATTGGTTCTATATCGATCTTTTCTGGCACAGCATCACAGAACTCTTCAGAACTTGTAGAACACGAAGAATCCTGGTCACTTGGCATGTATGTTTGGTCTGTATGTTCACTCATGGTCTGGTCTTGTTCTTCTCCTCCCCTAGCTGTTCCCTCTTCTTTCTTCTCCTCTACCACAGCTTGAACCATGTCTGAGTCTTGACTAGACTCCATGATTACAACATCTCTGCTGGTGATAATGCTCTTTGTTACAGGGTTGTACAATCTATATCCCTTGGTATTCTCTGCATATCCAAGAAGAATATACTTTTCTGCCTTCTTGTCCCACTTTTTTCTTTTTATTTTAGAAATGTGAGCCATTGCAGTGCTTCCAAAAACACGAATGTGGCTAAGATTTGGCTTTTTTCCAGTCCAGAGCTCATAAGGTGTTTTTTCTAAACCTGATGCCAAAGTTCGATTCCGCAGGTACACTGTAGTGTTTACCGCTTCAGCCCAAAATTTCTTTTCCATTTTAGCATCAAACAGAAGACACCGAGCTCTTTCAACCACAGTTCTGTTTAATCTTTCACACATGCCATTCTGCTCTGGGGTATAAGGGTTTGTTTTTTGATGCACTATCCCTGCTTTCTTCAAAAAACTATCGAATTCTGTTGAACAAAATTCTCCACCATTGTCTGTTCTCAGTACCTTGATGAACTTTCCTGATTGCTTTTCTGCCATAACTTTGAACTCTTTAAAGTACATCATTACTTCGCTCTTAGACTTCAGAAAATATACAAATGACATTCTGCTGTAGTCGTCTATAAATAGGAGAAAATACCTTGCCATTCCTATTGATACTGTCTCCATGGGACCACAAACATCCGCATGTACAACCTCCAATACACTGTCACACCTGGAACCTCTGTGTGAGAAAGGCAATCTCGCTAACTTCCCTTCACAACATGTGATACACTGGGATTTGTCAATTTCAGCTTTATCGGAGTAGGAAATCCCGTCTACAGCGCCATTCTTCATACTGTTCAGATTTTTACTGTTTATGTGGCCCAACCGTCTATGCCATAACATACTGTTTTCCTGCATTGCTGAACCTGCCAATAAACACTCCTTTTTGATGTCCAACTTGTACACTCCATTCACTATATGTGCTTTTGCAACAAGTTTATTGTTCTTGTTATATATTTTGCAAATATTTTCTTCAAAAGTCACTCTATTTCCGTTTCGAATCAACTCACTAACTGAGAGAAGATTAGTTGTAAGGTTAGGAATGCACATGACACTTTGCACGCTAATATCGTGCTCTGAACCATCCACTATCGTAGTCAACTTCGTCTTTCCTGAGCATAACACTGGTACTGTTGTTTTATTGGCTACTAGAATTTGTTTCACGTACGGGTTATAGGAAATATCTGACAAACGTTCTTTGTCACAAATCATATGGGTGCTGGCACCGGAATCAACATACCAATCCGTTTTGTTGTATGTTGAGTTTGAAAAAAAACCACTAAACACTGTGCTTTCTTTATCTTTGTTCTTGCACTGATTTTTATAATGTCCTTCTTGTTTACATTTATAGCATCGAATCGTCTTGACAGGTTTAGAATTCGAAGATGACGTTTTTGACTTTGTCATTTCTGCGTTTTTGTTGCCATCCTTAGAGGTAGGAACCTGTTTTTTACGCTGCCAACTTTTCGACCAGAAAGCACTTTCGTTTCCAGAGCTGCCAACCTCTGCACTCATATCTAATAATTTTGATTTAATGACGTCTGTACTCACGGTCATTCCCGAATGCTCTATGGCCATTATCATCGGGGCGAATTTTTCAGTTAATCCCGCTAATAACAAGCATCCAATCCATTCATCAGTAATTTGAAAACCTGTTCCTCTTAATTTATGTCCCGTATCCACAATCTGGGTCACATATGAAGTCATAGATTCGCAATCCTCTAATCTGATAGAAATAAGATTTCGTAGCAAACTGATCTTCCTTTGAAATCCCGAGTCATCGAAAAGTGATTTTAGACGTTCCCACACATCATAAACAGTTTTCTCGTCCTTGATATGAACGTAAAGCGATGAGTCGATGGTCATAATTAGCTTCGCTTTTGCCTTCTGCGCATCAATGGCTGGAGGAACGGCTGCTGGCTTCACATTGATGTCCACTCCTTCTAGGATGAGAAAATTCTCAGCGGCAAACGCCCACTCATCGTAGTTTTCTCGACCCTTGAGCTTCGGTACATTTACAATGTAACTGGCGGCCATTGTTCAAGAACGTTAACTTTGTAAAACGATTTTCACACTATACAGCAGTTCTTAATCTGAACAAATCTGGTCATAGGATACAGTCCACAAACGAGTAACTACTGAGAATACGATATTTTACAATTTGTAGATCGAAAAACCAACTTTTTATCGCGAAATATGAGACTGGGCCCATAACCTATTAAAACACAGACGGTTAATTGCACATAACGAAATTAGATGGCGCCACATGTATTGTTTTAAATATTTCAATATCAACCAATAGTCTTAAGTGGTTTCCTTGAACTCGCTGAAAAACTTGGTCTAAGGTTTTCTTTCTTTCGTTGATGTATTTTTCTGTTTTTCTTGTGGGCGAGTCCTTTTTTATGTTTGTCAGTACCCTTTTGATCTCGTTGTAATCCGCTTCCTGGCTCCTGATTAGTTCGTTAACTTCCTGTATCTCCATAGTGCTCTTCTTTCTTCTTCCCTGACGCCCTACCCTACTCTAATAGTTAAGTCAGTACTAGTGGTATCTGCGCTCTTGTTATATCCGTGCGACTTCTCAATCAGCTGGTGAGACCCGCTTGTGGGAGGCCAGTGACCGATCCGCAACGAGAGGCTTTCCGACAGAATACCCTAGTACAATGTACTTCAGATTACTGAAAACTGATGCTTTGTTGAGTACACCAGCCCTCAGTTCTCCGAAGTGTCAGTCTGTCAACGTATATCCCTACAGTGGGCAAGGGGACCGAGCGATTCAAATGCTCGAAGGACCAAAATGTACGTCCACCCTTAACAAACGTCACGTAAGGCCGCAATACTGTCAAGGGTGTGACGGTACATGAAAATATATGATAAGTTAAAGGAACCTACGAAGACCTACAAGCCTAACAGTCCCTACGACCCTAAGCCCTATAAGCCCTACAGCCCTAACCTACCATATACCTAGTGTGTGATAAATAAATATATAAATAAGTTCAGGATGTCTGCACCATGCGACCTAAGGTTACAGACGGATAGTAGACAGGAATACCAGGTTCGGGAAGGGTACACTCACTGCCAGTCCCGCAGACTCACGAGACTGATCAGAGATGGCTAAAGGTGTCTTGGCCACAGTGAGGGGTAATGAGACAAGAATATAAAATTCAAATCTGATTTATTTACAAAATGTTCTGCTTATATACTACTTATTTCTTAACACACACTATTATACAAAGTCTATGTGTCCTATGCGTGTAAGATGCAACCAAATCATTCTTTTAACTGGGCCGCGCGTCAGCCAGGCCGAGTGCTGAGTCAATGTCCAAAGGTAACATTGAACAGCATCCATTGGTAATAATATCTGCTTTAATTAAAATAGAATATAATATAAAAAGAAATAATATTAAACTGTGAGCTTTGTATTGCTATTTTAGAGAGTTCCGCTTAAGTATTTTAGAGGTACCTATAGAAAATCATCATGGCACGGAACGTTGTAAATCCGTCTTTTTGGTGGTTGACAAACAACTTCATTTGACATTTACTCTTTCCGTTTATTTTGATTGTTGTGAAAGTGTTTCTACGATTTTTTCGCGTAGGTATAATAAAAACTATTTTATGAAAATGGCATCTGCTGGTCGTTGTGTCAATTGTGCAGTAAGATTTCAACGCAATGTGCGAATACAATTACTTTCAGAGACTGGTAGTACAGACGTGTTATTATTATTGTTTATTGTTAGATTCACGTTTTCATTTTCGAATTTCTCATCATTCCGGTTAGACATGGCTTAGCTAATATTACCACTGTAATCTAGATATTATAAGGAAGAAATCTATATACGTTTCATTAATATCTGCTACAATTTATGTGGGTGGCCTATTCTCCAAACAAAAAAAATTGTCTCCTTTCTGAGTCTTCCTTTCTTCTGCACAAATCCAGACTACGCGGCTGCTAAACCGCGTAGTCTGGATTTGTGCCATGTTGATGGCAATAGGTTCGACCCCTATTGCATGGGACTTAAACATAACTGGGGATTACAGGCGTGATATTATGTTATGTTTTGTAAAGCTTTGTTCTTTTTAACGTTTATGGCATTCAGAAGTTTAATCCCCCTTGGTAATACCTCTTTGTTACACAACTCCACAAGAGTTAGTTGAGTGAGTGGTTGAGTTGAGTTAGTTGTTGTGTTGTGTGTTGAATTAGTTGTTGTTGTTTTGTTAGTTGAGTTAGTTGTTGTTGTTGGTGAGTTAGAGTTAGTTGTGGAGGTCAGATAGGTGTCACTCCATTTCTAAATACTGGAGCGTTGTTAATCTGAATGTGATCGATGACCAGCCTGTCAACATCCAAGCATTTGTATTCAGCGTTGGACTGGGCGTTCCTCAACAGCTGGAGCGGGAACTGAGCGAACTACTTGGGCCAGTAACCGTGTGTGGTGCCAAACTGCTTGGCATGCACAACGACCAACACCACCGTTGAAACGCCGGAATGGAATGCATTCCTGTTACTTTCTTCAGGTAACGTACAGCAAAGCGCAGGGGCAGGTTCCTGATCGCCTTGGCTGTCTCATATGTGTTCTGGAAGTGATCACGGAGGTTAGAGCTACGTACTTTGCATGCCTTCGCTGGTTTACCAAGCTCCTTCGAGTAATGCCCCATGTTTAGTTTCTCTCAGGAGAAAATTTAACAGGAAAAGCCGGTATTTACCTAGTAACTTAGTTGTAGAGGTAAGACAGGCGGTCGCTCCATTTAAATACTGGTATTCACTATTCGGCTTCATCCAGTATGATAGGAAGAAGTTCTTCTCCATAGAGATCTACGCTAGGGAATGGGCAACTACAGTACTTTCTCAAGTTATTATGTCTTGTGACTGGGACTGTAGCTTTGTTTTTTTCTTTTTTGCATTTTTGACATTCAAAAGTGCCGTAATGGTCTAATTTAAATAAATGCTTTGAGTTTGAGTTTGAAGACGACCCCAACATAGGAAAAGGCTGTGCAGATGTTTTTAACCCCCGACCAAAAAAGAGGGGTTAACGTGTCTGGCTGTGTATTTGTCTGTGGTATCGTAGCTCTTAAACGGATGTACCGATTTTCGTTTAGTTTTTTTTGTGTCAGAGATAATTTTATCCCGAGTGTTCTTAGCCATGTTTCATGATATTGATTGTAATGAAAAGATTTGTTTTGTTTCTATAAAACTATTACGTATAACTTTGTTAGTCTTAATTTGATGTAGGTAGATACATATTGTGGTTTTACGAGGGTAGGCTTTGCGGCCATGATCCCACAGTAGCCTGGGGCGGTGATTACGGGCAGGAGGTTTATAATTTTCGGGGAGAACTGTAGTGGACTGTTTGTTCAGAATAATCGATAGACATGTTTTAAAATTGTCACTAAGTGAAATTTCTCTGATATTGATTAAGAAAGCCCTATTTACAGTGGACACAGGATATTGTATCCTTTGGTCATAATAAGAATAGATAGATTTGTCGGATCCGTCAGAGTAGGTACGGATGGGCGAATGGATCGAAAGCGCGCCAGTGGTGACATCACGCGACCTACTTACCAGTCTACCCCACCAAGGCATGCTTTTACAGAGTCCTGATGTTAACAGCTCACGGCGAGGAAGACATTCTGGGTCTGATCGCAGCGTCGTCGTCGACGTCTTGAAACTGTACCCGATTCATTGTGCCCAGTGTAATTGTGTGAAAGTGTAATGTCAAGTAATTTGTTAGACTCAGTGTATCTGTTTGAAAAGAGTAACCATGGAGTTTCTTGCCGGTTCTTCTCAATGGAAACCACCAACCCTAACCGTGCAATGTGAAATAAAATAGTGAATCGCATCCAGTGTGTTTTCATAGCACGAAACCCGTCTTCTGCCCCAAAAGCTCGAGCCTAGCGAAATAAATCCTGACAACCCGACAGATTTATTATCAAGTTTTTTATTATGATGTTTTAGTCTAACAAGTGATTATCTTTGTTACAGATGTAACATCCTGAGAAGAAACAATGGATGCAAAGAAAAAAGATTTGTTCAAAGACAAAGTTCCAGTCAGCATTTTCCCAACTATAATAGGCCTGCCTAGCTTTACTGTTTAATACACGGCACACTTATAAAACACAAATATAGTATTTCCAATTTTACGGTTTTCTCTGTAACTAAAGAAGAATTTATTTTTCACTATACATTTACTATTTAACCTGGAAAAGACAGTGAAATTGTTTTAATCACAACAAATGTATAAAGACATTATCGAAAGCTGTAAAACAACATCTGGCCTAGAGATAAATCAATTAATTGATAAAATTAAATGCAGTTTTCGTTCATGAAATGTGTACTTTTATTTTTACTTTAAATAAACGGTTTGTTGACACCCCGAGGCATGTTAAAATTTATTGACTGAAATTATTTAAAACGAAGAAATACAGATATTTCGCGTGATCAATGACAAATAATTGGATAACTACACATGGACATTAATTGTGGGGAAATCGTTGGTTATTGTGGGGCCACTAAACAGGCGGTGTATTCACAAAAGCGGTAAGCAACAGCGGGTTGATCATGAACGAACACAGAAAGGCAATAAGAATTCAGTCTTCAGTCACTCTTATATGCCCCGATTATCTTAAATCTAGTGTAAAGGTGTTTTTGGAGATAAGATTTAGTAAAATGCAGAGAAGGCTTGTGTCTCAATAGTGCTTATTGACGGCTAATTTCAATAACATTTTGATATTGTTTATTCACACTTAAGAGTATGGCTAATTGATAGGATCTTAGATCAAATGTTAGTAAAAGTATTGCCGAGCTTCATAGAACCATAACCAAGGACTAGTAATAAATGGAACCGCCGATCTTCTGGCCACATGAACAAGCAATATTGAGACGTAGCGTTAAACATAGGTTACAATTGGTTGCAAAAGGAACCAGTCGCAGGTTCACATATAAACAGTCGATCGTGCACAATTACAATTGAGAATGAAGATGGTCAATCTTTTTGAAAGAGTGCGTTTGTTCAGACCATGATGAGTTACAAATGGAGTATTAAGAATTTAAGATGCAATAGGCATGACGACAGTATCTATCAAAAAATTTCAAATCTATTTAGTCCGTCAGATAGAGTATTGGAAAATAGTGGACAAATGTTTTTTGTTTTTGTAAATCAATGAATATTGAAAACACATCAAAACTCAGTGTGTGTGCTCGGGAGTGGGGGCTCATGACGTCAGAACTAGCTAAAATTATACCAAGGCGTGACGTATTGAGAATTTTAAAAGCGTCATATCTTCGTCAATTTTGGTTTACGTAACAAAAGAAAAAATATGTGTCCAAATTTTATTGGAAATCTACCTGACGGACTAATTAGATTTTTTTTGTCGTATGTTTTTTTTAAAGTGTTGTGCCGACCCCAAGTTACATGGGATAAGGGCTGGAAGATGAATATGATTAGCCAAACAACCGACAACCATTTGTAGTTGATGTGTTCTTGTGTGTATACGTGTGTAGAGGAGGAATCGGTAAGGGTAAGCAGCACACCAAAGCTCACTACAACCACACAAGAAAACCATCGAATGCAGTCGCTTTGGCCGAAATCGGCCAGATGGCATCATTATCATTATCATCATCAAGGGTAAGGTAGGGTGTCTTTAGACTAGGTGGCGCAGGATGGCTGGTAGCAGCTAGATCCTAATTGCCGAGAATCGAGTTGAATGGGGACCGATTGCAGAGGCCAACAGTGGGCAGTTGTACGCTGGATGCTGCTATGTTTTTAACGCATTAAAAATGCGAGTGGTACATTACCCTATGTTTAAGCTATTCTCCGTAAACTTTTTCTTGGATATGAGTAAATTGTTGAGATATTTGACGAGACATTTGATGATAGTTGTTACGTCATTAAAAGATTCTTTGATTTCAGTGATTACACATTACACATTAGTGCTCCATTTTTTCTTACTCTATGGTAAAAACACTTACTGGTAAATGGCACTCTCGATACGTTTTTCTGGATGTTGTTGATGTACAATAATGATAAGGAATTGAAGGTTTTTAGTGGGAGGGCGTTATAATTGAAAGGAAGATTGAAAGTGGTAAGCAGACCAGTAACCTTTTCCCACACTCGTCTTTATAAATATAGCTTTAGATATAATTGTGTCTGCGTATACAGATAATCAAGATTTAAAATGAATTTGAACACATTTAAAATAGAGGTGTGATTCCGTGATTTTAACCGACCTTAAAAGGAGGAGGTTATCAATTCGTCCGATTTTTTTTTTACTTTCAGCAATATCTTCGCCAATTGTGAACCGATTTTGGTGGTTCTTTTTTTGTTGGGAAGAATATTATTTCGCGATGGTTCCGTTTAAGTTTCGTGTAGATCTGATGTTTATTTTTGGAGATATACAAGGGAGTTCCCTAAAAATGGATAAAATAAAAATATTCGGTGGCAAAAAAACTGAATCTAACAAACAAAAGTCACCGACTTCTGAAGTTATTTTTCTATTTTTTGTGTTTTTGAAGTAGGTTTTATTTTTTGCAAAAAAGTTTTTTTTGTATAATAAATAATAGTTGTATCCCGTGACTTCACATAATAAATAATATAGGTACGGTACCTTAACCAAGTCATGGTCTATCTACGTACCATTTTTTTTCTGAATCCGTTCAGGTGTTACAGCGTGAAGAAAACCGACGGAATTACTATGAAAGCCTCAGCCATCATTGTCTTTGAGTATAAATAAACATGAGTGATGTGAGTAAGTTTCCTCTCAGATCATACCTTTTTTTTTCCGGATGGGAAATCATCAAATGACTCCTCCCGCTCTGGGCGGAGCTGGAGGGAGTGTCAGACTTTTACTTACTAAAACCCATCTATGTTCCTTCCTCTCCCTTTGTGTTCCGGGGCCACGGTATCTCTTTCGAACAGTCCAGCAACCACGGCAGGCATCGGTCCATGCGGACCCCTACCTTTTGCCGACTCTCTTTGAGGTGCGCGTGGAACACTCCTGCGCCGTCGACACGACCTGTCGTCATAAGACGGACGGACGGTAAGCGAGCCCATAGCTCACCGTCCACAGGCCCGCGCCTACGGTGGCCGGTGGACCATGTGGCCCCCGACGCCCGGTGCAATGCGTCTCCCGCAGAATATCTTTCATAACTAAGATTTTCTCAAGACATAAGGTTCTAAATGATAGCTTAAAGACACTTAGAAGCATCTCCTCAGGTTTTAAGTAGTAACTGAAGCAAAAGTAGTTTCTTGAATTTCCACTGCCTGTGTGTATTCTTATTAAAATACTCAGTAATTACAACCAGAACAGTAAATTGCATTACCACTGCATAAAATAAATAAATAAAATAAAATAAAAAAATAAAAATAAAAATAAAAATAAAAAAGCCTTTTATTTCTTGCCGAATTAAAACTTACAAAGTTATTTGTTAGTAACATAAATAGTATAATTAATTTGTTTTTTGTGTTAGTTTTTTTTTTTTTTTTTTTTTTTTTTTTATAATTATTCCGCAAGAACCCCTCTGCAGGTAAAGGCCTCCTCCAAAGTGTTCCAGTCTTCTCTGGATTTTGCTATTTGCATCCAGTTTGGACCCGCTGTGTGTTTAATTTCATCTTCCCATCTATTGCGGGGTCTCCCTTTTTTTCTTTTGCCTACTGGTCCCTTCCATGCCGTCACGCTTTTTGTCCACCTCTGGTCTTGAAGACGTGCTACGTGCCCAGCCCACTTCCATTTCAGTGCAAGTGCTTGTGCCATGCTGTCTGTTGCTTTAGTAATGTTTCGTATTTTTGTATGTCTAATTTTGTGTATTTTTTTAATATTTAACATACTGCGCTCCATTCCGCGTTGGCACGTTTTGATTTTGTTTATTATGTTATTATTAAACTTCCACGCATACCACTGCATATTAAACATAATCTTTTCGAGAAAACGTTTACTGGAAACACTTAAAATACCTTCTAAATTAATAACGACTTCTACGTACTCATTAACAACTCACTGCTTCACCTGAATGGATTATGTGTAGCTCTTGTCAGCATATCTGCCCGCGTAGAGGCGTTCATCATGAGTTCAAATATTCTGATTTAAAAGAGTGTCCATGGAGTTTCTTGCCCGTTTTTCTCCATCGAGATCTACGCTAGGGAACGGGAACTACAGTACTTTCACAGTCTTTATGTCTTGTGACTGGGACTGTAGCTAAATTTGATTTTCATCTTTGTTTCGACAATTCAAAAGTAGGGTAACTGGCCTACTTGAAATATTTATTTCAAGTAGGCCAGTTACCCTACTTTTGAATTTTTTTACTTTGATTTTTTCACTGTCTTTTTGTAAGAGATTTTCAGTTATTTCAACTTAATCTTATACCTATAGTATTGTCATACGTTCAGGCTCCTTTAGTTCATCCAATTCTGATGTAAACCCATCATCTTTCATCATCTATTCGTTTATTTGTCTACCAGCTACTATCCGTTTCCCAACCAGTCAGCCTGTCCGCTTTGCAAAGGGATCGAGCTCCTTTTGACAATCCGGATCTGTCGGTAGATTTGTCTAGCGATTCCTAGCAATGTACGCGTTGATACAGTAGATATAGTAATAGCCCGAAGAATTATCAAACTAAGTGGCAGTGGGCAGAGCACATTGCTCGCAGAACGGAGGGCCGATGGGGCCGAAAAGTAGAGTGGCGACCGCGAACCGGAAGACGTTGCGTTCGAAGGCCTCCCACTAGGTAGACCGATGACCTGGTGAAGGTTGCAGGAATCCGCTGGATGCAAGTCGCACGGGACTGGTCAAGACTGGTCAATGTGGCGACACTTGGGAGAGGCCTATGTCCAGCAGTGGACGTCTTTCGGCTGAAATGATGAATATGCAGTAGACTGTCTCGTTGGTGTAGTGGTTGCAAGCCGGACTGCTGAGCATGAGATCCTGGGTTCGATCCCCAGGTCAGGCAAAGTGTTAATATCCTCCTAATCATATAGCTTCTGCCAGCGGCTTCGCCCGCGTGAAGTTTGATTATTGTCCCATGGGATCTTACTACTGGGATAAAAAGTATCCTTTGTGTTAATCCAAGATATAAACTATTTGTGTGCAAAATTTCATTCAAATCCGTTCAGTGGTTTTTGCATGAAAGAGTCACAAACATCCATACTCACAAATTTTCGCAGTTATAATATAAGTATATAGGATTAGGAGCGCCGACTCTACCTAAAGTGAGATAGAGCTAGGAAGAATAAGAAGAAGAACAAGGGCAGGAGAATGAATGTTAATGATAATGACTTGACAACCCTAACACCAACGTTCGATTGCACAAACGCCTGGTTGGTTTTCTGGCTATCTTTATACTGTGACTTAGTGTCATCCATGATTTTGTAGTCAATGGTGTCGATTCTGTTGTACACAAACTAAACTTAATTTAGGCTATTGCTATCTTTTACCAAAAGGCTGTGCGAGAAAAGGACGGCTATAGCTATGAACTAAGTTAGAGATGTTAAACTAGTTTAAGCCTTGCGCTTCACCGTGGTTTTAGTCGAAATGTTTTTACGTGAACCCTTTGGATGGAAATATTAGTTCCAACTAAATTTGACAGCTCTAAATTACGTCCGTCTCTTTCTCGTTGTATTAGAGAGAAAAAGACAGCAATATCCTAAGTTAAGTTTAGTTTGTGCACAACAGAATCGACACCAGTGTCTGAGTTTACTTGTAGTGACTGACGTGTGTAACGTTACATTTTCCTGGATAGGATCCACAAAACTGTAAGGTCACTCTGAGCACTCACCTACCTAACTTTCAGTCTGGAGGGGAGCACTATTAAAAGAAATAAAAGGGACGAGTTATAAGAATTTATTAACAAAGATAATCTAAAGGCTGGAGCTACTTAATTACTAATGCCAGTGAAGCTGGCGGAAAGTACTGAAGATGAAACGCAGAATGGAATAAATAACTGAAGAACGTCCGTCTTCAGACTGTGGAGGAGGACCGAGGAACCATCAAATCTCAGGCCGTAAAGAAGGGCCGAGGGCATCTGTCTTCAGACGGTGGTGAACGGCCGAGGACCGTCAATCCTCAGACCGTAGGAGAAGGGCCGAGGGCATCCGTCTTCAGACGGTGGTGGACGGCCGAGGACCGTCAATCCTCAGGCCGTAGGAAGAGGGCCGAGGAGCATCAAATCTTCATCAGGCTTGTGTAGCTCAAACATCAAGGTTTCCAGGTGTTCTTGGTGCGGCACGGAGGGAGGCCGACTTAAACCAGAAGAATAAGGGAAACTGCCCTTTTAAATATAATTTTATGGAGCTTCTCAGAGGTGTTACTGCTCTCAGCTCTGAACGTAGACTCCCATTCCACCACCAGGCTCCTGTCAACTCCAGATATTTACATTTTAAAATTAGAAAATTATTAAAAAGAAAATCGAATGAGGTCGATGTGATTTACCTATACAACCTACAAATAGCTCCAGCAATAAATTAAAAATAAAACTAGGGTTGCCACTAACTGACATCACAAAAGTAAACAAAGATTTAATAAAGATAAAAACTTAAATAACATGAATTACAAGGTAAAAAAAGGCCAAAGCCGTTGCTAAGCCTCCAAGAAATGACCATGAAGCTACCTGGGAGGACGAATGCTTAAATTTTCAGGTTAATAATATCCAAAAATGTAAGTAAAAAACATGTAAAAGACATACACATTACATTACCCCGAAAACCCCGGAAAATTTTTGAATACAATGAAAAAAAATTCTTATTTAACATTATGAGAGCGTTAATCAACAAAAAAAAACTAAATGAGTATATACAGTGATAAAGTAAGTTTAAAAACAATTAAAACTAAGATTCCCCATAACCCCAGAAAATTACTAACTAGAAAAAATTTCGAGGTTGTAAATAAGACCTTGATCTTTCATACACCTTTCATCAACCTACCCTACACACTTCCTCAATCATACATCACCAGCATACTTAGGGGATATGGTTCACATTCAATGACGCATACTCCACAAGGAATTATTTTTAAGGTTTACGAAGGCTTATTTATTTAATTTAGGTGTCGTAATCCGCACCTGTTCTAAAACCCGTTAAAATTAAAAGAATATATTTACAAAGTTTTTCTGCTTTAGAAAAGCAGCCAAGGTTTAAGAGCATAAAGCGCTTAAGAGAAGCCTTTAAGCTTTAAGTCAAGGGTCAAGGAGGGTCAAGGATAAAAAATTATTATCTAAGTTTAAAAAAAGTACACTAAGGCTTATTTTATGAGTTAATGCGACCGCTCGACACAACGGCTTATTTAATGAGTTGTGCACCGCTCAACACAATGGCTTATTTAAAGAGTTGTGCACCGCTCTACAAAATAAAAAGAGGGATTTAAATAAGCCAAAAGTTTTAAGGGAAGGTAAACCTTGTGAAGTATTTACAAAACTTAAAATCTAATGGTTTTTACAAGGAATGAGTTAAAGAGGCTAGGCATTAAAGTTATAAAATAATAAAAACCGTAAAGAACTCCAGACAGAAAATAAGGCGATAGCAAATTCAAAAGTAAAAGGTATCGTTAAAAAAAATAAATAAATAAAATATTATGAAAGTGATAAAATAAATTTTAAAAAAATCTACGGAGGCCGAGAGTGTTTGAGTTAGAACTCAAGTCCAAGAGAGCGTTTGAGAGGGAACTCAAGTCCAAGAGAGCGTTTGAGAAGGAACTCAAGTCCAAGAGTGCGTTTGAGAGGGAACTCAAGTCCAAGAGAGCGTTTGAGAGGGAACTCAAGTCCAAGAGAGCACTCAAGATTAAGAGTGTTTAGGACTCGCCCTTAAGAGTGTGGACCCGTGTTTAGGACCCGCACTTGAGAGTGAGGACTAGCCCTTAAGAGTGTGAACTCGTGTTTAGGAGGAGAAGGAGGGAAAGAGGGATCAGGTCAGGACCGTAACACCGTATTCAGTAAACTGAGTAAACGTCAGGGCAGCTCCCGTAATACAGTAGTCGGGTAAGCTCCGAGTAAAACGTCGAGGGCAGCAGTAAGTAAACTCCGAGTAGACGTCAGGGCAGCTCCTGCAATACAGTAGTCGGTAAGCTCCGAGTAAAACGTCAAGAGGGTCTGAATGTTGGAGAGGGTCCAAGAATGATTAAAAATTTAAGAGTAAGACACAGAGGGTCTGAATGCTGGAGAGGGTCCAGAAACGTTTAAAATTTAAAAGTAAGACACAAGGCGTCCAAGGAGGTTCGATTAAAAAATATCGTAAACCAATAAAAACTATGGTGGTAAAATTTGGAAATAATGCATAAAAAGTTTGATAAACTTTAGTACCTATTTTGGCCACCGCAAAGTTTGATTAAAAACTTTTTGCTACTGCAAAAGAATTAGATCTCTATGGGCCTGTTACCTAGCAACGCGTGACAAATAACAAGTCAACCCAAAATAATTTTATGCAATTTTACCCGACTAGGGCGAAACTCAAAAGGAGGTTATGTATATTATCTGTATGTATGTAAGTACGTTTTTTATCGAAAAATGAGGGATTTTTTAACGAGTATGTTTATAAGATTTTGGTGTTATGAATAAGAATATCACCCAAAATTATCATAGCTCAGTCTAGATTTAATTCGTTAGAATTTCTTAGAAAAATCTAGATTTAGTTATTTTATTATAGCCTAAAGATTCAATTTTACGCCAGATTCGCGTATGACAAATTTATAGTCTAGGATCAAGTAATTTTTCAGTGTAAAAATGTATAGATTGCACTAGCCGTGTTATCAGATCAAAATAAAATGAAGTAATAGTTCAGAGTATATTAGTAAAGTATTTGTAGTGGGTGTAACGTAGTATTTTAGGGTTGTATAAACATCCACAGGATATTCTCCTGTTTCAGTCGTGAAGTGTCCCAACGACCCACTTGGGAGTGTCCACGAATGGGTTAACACATCAAGCGACCATTGGGTACGAATACCAGAGGGTAAACGTAGTGGTGTGCAAGTCTGTGGGATGCAGTATAGCGATGTTTTGGTAGAGAGTAAGTACATATAATATGAGATGAACGATTACGGGATATTGTCCAATAACCGTCGTAGAGTAACCAATCTCCAACCTTGGCAATGCCCACAAGTGGGTTAACACAACCAAGAGTCCGAAAGGGTGCCAATTATCTTTCGATAATGGAATGTGTGTGAGGTGAAGAATACCTAGATGATGTTTAGTTGTAAAGAGTTGAGTAAGAGTTGAGATGGATGAAAAGATGAAAATGAATAAAATGCTTACCAAATATACTCACTTGGGGAAGTGTTATTTTCGAATTTTGAGAGGTGCAGAATGCCTAGAAATAATTTAAGAGGGGTGGGTTAGTAAATATTTGGGCGCCAGTCTGTAACGTTACATTTTCCTGGATAGGATCCACAAAACTGTAAGGTCACTCTGAGCACTCACCTACCTAACTTTCAGTCTGGAGGGGAGCACTATTAAAAGAAATAAAGGGGACGAGTTATAAGAATTTATTAACAAAGATAATCTAAAGGCTGGAGCTACTTAATTACTAATGCCAGTGAAGCTGGCGGAAAGTACTGAAGATGAAACGCAGAATGGAATAAATAACTGAAGAACGTCCGTCTTCAGACTGTGGAGGAGGACCGAGGAACCATCAAATCTCAGGCCGTAAAGAAGGGCCGAGGGCATCTGTCTTCAGACGGTGGTGAACGGCCGAGGACCGTCAATCCTCAGACCGTAGGAGAAGGGCCGAGGGCATCCGTCTTCAGACGGTGGTGGACGGCCGAGGACCGTCAATCCTCAGGCCGTAGGAAGAGGGCCGAGGAGCATCAAATCTTCATCAGGCTTGTGTAGCTCAAACATCAAGGTTTCCAGGTGTTCTTGGTGCGGCACGGAGGGAGGCCGACTTAAACCAGAAGAATAAGGGAAACTGCCCTTTTAAATATAATTTTATGGAGCTTCTCAGAGGTGTTACTGCTCTCAGCTCTGAACGTAGACTCCCATTCCACCACCAGGCTCCTGTCAACTCCAGATATTTACATTTTAAAATTAGAAAATTATTAAAAAGAAAATCGAATGAGGTCGATGTGATTTACCTATACAACCTACAAATAGCTCCAGCAATAAATTAAAAATAAAACTAGGGTTGCCACTAACTGACATCACAAAAGTAAACAAAGATTTAATAAAGATAAAAACTTAAATAATATGAATTACAAGGTAAAAAAAAGGCCAAAGCCGTTGCTAAGCCTCCAAGAAATGACCATGAAGCTACCTAGGGAGGACGAATGCTTAAATTTTCAGGTTAATAATATCCAAAAATGTAAGTAAAAAACATGTAAAAGACATACACTATACACGTGACCTCTGTTATACTCTACTCTTGGTTATGTCTTTGTTGTCATTTGTGAAGGATGCTGTGTCAAAATTGAATACAGGTATTGAATTTGTGTACGTAGCTTACATATTGTTGGTCCTTTATTGCTTCTAGTACTAGCCTTCCCCCTTGAGGAGCTCGTGGCTAAAGAACAGCCTCTCGGGTCGATCTTTAGGTTAAGCCGTGCTTGCCTAGGTTGGTCTGTGGATGGGTGACCACCACATACCGAGTTTCCTCCGTGCCTCGGCAAAACACGTTAAGCCGTTGGTCCCGGCTGTCATTTGTAGATCTTTGATAGTCGTTAGGCAGTCAGTGGCCCAATAAGTTTGACAACCAGTCTTACCAAGGGGTATCGTATTACCCGGTACTAACTGCCATGGGTTGTGGAAGTCAGAAAGGCCGTCCGTTCTTTCCAAAAATGCTTATAAATGGTCTTACTTAAGTGACTATAAATCGCACCCCCCACCGAATAAACCGGTAATCGACAATTCTAAATTTTACAGGAAAAATAAAAAACTGTTTTATGCATATATCTCAGCATGGGTGAATCCTACGATAGCCATTTATACATCAAAACAAAGCTATTTTTTTGCAGTCTGTTTTACTGTATGCATTTTTTTTGCAATAGTATAACAAAACAAAGTTATTGACGAAAATAATGTTACTGATATTGTAGGACAAAACAATTGTATGTAACACATCATTACGATATTATTCGCGTGTAACCTCAACGATATCGTTGTAAGTATTCATGCATTACGGTATTATTCGTTGAAATTCGGTACCAAAAAGCCTGCCGGCAATATGATATTACGATATTATCCAAGCGATAGTGTATACAGTAATATAACATGACAATAATATTCGTCGATAGGTAGTGTCAAAAGATTAACAGTAATGTAATGTTGCAAATATCATGTTTTATTAAATAACACAGTAAAAACTTATTATTTAATGGGAAATTATAAGTCTAGCCACAAAATTATTGATTGGACACGTGATTAAACTTCTAATTTTATAACTAAGCAACGGGAAAGTGACATAGCCTCTAATAAACTAATTCGTCTTTTTTACAATGCCAACTAAATATTCTATAGAAAGCGTCAAGTAAAGATCATCAATTATTGTGACTTGTCCTTCTTATTTATACATTGCCACCTAATTTACTAACTCGGCCACGGATGTTACATCTCGTCACCATTTTACGTTTTACAGCTTCAACGCAATATCCTCAAAAAAATATAATTCAAGCTTCTACAGAAAGCATCATTTATTATAACTTAGCATGTAAAATGATAGATCATATTCTTTTATCGTGAAAATAGCCACTGTATGATTTGGCGCGAGTACGCGAGACGACAGCGACCGGCCATTTGCACCAATCAGAGAGCGCCATTCATGTAACGACGAGTTGAGTTGATCACGTGTAAATAAAGTCTTTTATTTTGGGGGAAAATATAATGACCACCAAAAATAACTTTGTGACCACTAACATCTATCACCTAAAATATCAATTGATCACCAAATTTAGTAAATTGAACACCAAATTTTAATGAGGTGGTTGATGACAAACTAGTTTTGCCTAGGCCAACTTGGGGCACCCCGACACGGATAGATTAGGTTAGAAGGGTATGGCGGGGTCGAATGAGCGAGCGAAGCGAGCGAATAGACCCCGCCATACCCTTCGTGGTTATTTTTTTATAAACCATTCAGAAGTAGGAGCCCCGCGAAGCCCCGCGGGTCTCCCTCGACTCGGATGCAAGAGCATAACAGTTCAATTTCTGGTGATCATTAACTAATTTTGATGACATTTTTAGCAAAATTTTGACGATCAATTAATATGGGATGAGTTACATTTTAAACGTACTGAGTTAAAAAATTTGAAGCTAAATAAATATATTTTTTGATGTCATTTAATAGTATTTTAGAAGTTTACTGTTAGAATGTATGTTACAAATATAGATGCTAAAAAATAACCATCATGCTGAGTTGTATTTAGAGTGGTTTACATTGAAGATAACTAGTGGCTAAGATAGTATTATTTAGATGCTCGTTAATTGTGGCTGACTTAGTAATTTAGAAGGCAACATACATTTTTGGAGGCGAATAATGATATTAAAAAGAAGCTTGTTTAATTAGCACCCTTATTTAATTTGCCAGTAGCTTAGCAATATTAGAGAAAGTTCATAATAATGCTGGATAATTTAATTTATTTTATTTATTTGTGGTTGGGTGCCTAGCAAACACAATTCAAATTCATCAGAAACAATGCAGCTTTTAGACAAGGTAGTATTAATTGTCGCTAAGCAGCTTGCAAACAAATTGATTGACGATACATACGAGTATACATAATTGCGAATTTGTGAAAAGTTATGAAGATACGGAGACTACCCGCTGACGTACGTGAACTGATAAACGAGAAGAACGCAACCATCCGTGCCTACGGCAACTTACCCTGGGATGCTTACAAAGCTCACATGCACAACTTACAGAGCGTGTTGTAAGGAAGCGCATAAGCGGCATCGTTACACTCGATAGGACAAGTTGCTCAACCAATTCGAGCCCACCCACCAAGCTTTCTGGCAAATGCAAAGAAAGATGCGTGCCACCATCGAGGCTTCGATGCTTCTTCTTATCCGCCCCGAGCGTCGCATTCGACAGCCTGGAGTCTCAGTGCTCTCCCAGCTCTCAACCAGTAGACAAATGTCACCTCGCCATAGTGAATGCCGATGTCGAACGTAGATACGCTCTCACTCCCGTAAAAGATCCCAATGATCCTGTGCCTCCAGTCATACCCGACGAAGTACATGACATCATAAAAAGGCTTTAGCCGCGGAAAGCACCCGGTTCTGATGGAATCACCAATAAGGTGCTCAAACTCCTCCCCGCCCAGGTAATAGTGTCAATGGAAGCCATCTTTAAAAGACGCCTTGAGAAAAAAAATCTTCTCCCAGGTATGGAAAGAGGCCACTGTTATCAGTACCTATCCGCAAACTCTGTAAGCCTAAGGCGGAACCATGTAGCTACTGGCCTATCAGTCTTCTGTATACCTTCGGCATTAAAGAGACAGGCGCAAACCCGCCGCGGTGCACGCTGTGCACGGGCACGCGGTGCATTTTAGCTGCGTGGATTCATTTGTTTGATAACGTGGGTCTACGTATCAACTGCAGTATATACTATACGCCCACGACTATGTACAATTGTAGCGTGCGTGGCCCACTGCGGTATGGTCGTGGGTATTCGTGTATACTGTGTACCGCATGCACAGCGCCATTGATAGCGATGACCTATGTAAGTGCCTTATTCGAACAAGCTACACATGTAATGTACACGTATAATGACGTCAAGTCATGCACAGCGTGTCCGTGGCTTACGGTGGTCACATTCACATACATTTTCTTGCAAAGCGAAGCTCCGTTGCCTCTCCGTGCGCAGCTGTGGGGTTTCGCCTTTATTTATAAGCGACATAAAGACTATGCCGAGGCTAAGAGTCTCATTTCCAACGAGCAATTCGGTTTCAGGACCAAACACTCGTGTATCCAACAGGTCCACAGCATCGTCGAGTATTTGAGCGCTGGAGCGATGACGGGCGGGTTTTTCTTCGACATAGCAAAAACCTTCGACAAAGTCTGGCACAAGGGCTTGTACAAGCTGTACCAACTAGGAGTGCCAGACCGTCTCGTGCTCACCCTACGAGACTCTCAGTCGGATCGCACCTTCCGCTATTGCGATAGCGGGGAAGCTCTCTCCTCACCTCAAATAAATAAATCTATCTAATCTATCTATCTCGAATGGGGAGAGGAGTCACTCCATTCGAGCCACCATCTCCCTGCTTATATTCACGCTTTTACGCTGTTACGTGCTGTCGAAGCAAAAAGGCTCAGTTAGCCCTGTTCGCGGACGACGCAGCCATCTATTACACTGGTCGTTATAAGAATGCTATTGCCAAAAACCTACAAACCTCAGCCGACGTCTTAGATGCTTGGATCCGGAACTGGCTAACCCCGATAAGACTCAGGCGGTTCTTTATTTTAAACCGTGTATTATTACAATTCCACCTCCCCCAGCCCGATCACTCTGTACGGTAAGCCTATCCCTTGGGAGAAGCAAGCCAGATATCTAGGAGTCATACTCGACGACCATCTGTCCTTCGGGCCGCATATCAGTGCAGCTCGTGACCGAGTCGCCTTTGCTATAGGTAGGCTCCATTTCCTGTTAGTAAGTTGTCTCTCAGGTGCATGTTGTGCCTCTATGCCACGGTGATCCATCCCATCATGACATATGCTGGTGTCGTGTTTGTACTGTATACCAAGGCTAGATATATCTATAGGATTCAGGGACTCCAGAACCGGTTCTCACGCTAAGTCACGAGAGCCCCTTACTATATCCGCAATGACCTAATGGTCTACACATTGGCTTAGAATGCCCACTATCCATCAGTTTATGAAACGCTTTTCTATGCTCTTCTTCGATTCTGCTATAAGGTAACGTAATCCTCTAAGCGCATCGGCCACCCGATACGAGCCACCCCCGATGACGCTACCACCCACCTCCAGGAGATCAGTAGGGCACGCTCGAGAAGCACAGACACAAACAGCCGTCATTCCGTCCTCGTCATCTAGGACCGTCGCAACGTCCCGATCCATGCCCTCTCCGACCTTTGCTCCAGCCAGCCCACGTGCCTGAGCTTGTAGTCCAAAATCAACCCCTAAAGCCTGTTCGATTGCTTTTCTCCCCCAGCGACGCTCTAAGTGTAGTCGCTTAGTTTGTAAGTCTTTTGCCCTGGCTGGAGGCCTGACACTCAAGGCACCCACAGGATAGTCGGGTTAAGCAGACGACAACCTCCTAGGTTGAACTGTGAGATGCCATTCACAAAAATAAAACAAATTTACTCATCAATCACAATGGATAACAAATGAATAATACTGTATTCATTCATTACGTACCGACACCATCGTAATATTTTATTGTACAAACCGCTTGCTTTAAGAATATTAACTATTATGATACAGTGAACGACATTACGATTTTAATAGGTCTATGTCATGTTCTGTAAAACAACATTACCAAATCCTGTGAATTAAAATAATACACGAATATAATTGTATTACACTTTACGTGGAACAAGATATGCGTTTTTTACGCGAATAAAACGGTAATCGTCGCTTACTGAAAAAGTTAAAGATTGCATAATCTGTAACAACTTGTTACGATACTATTCGTGCAAAAAGTGTGTTAAGATTTTTCGGGAATAATATTGTTAAGTCCATTATGGGACCATTGAAATTATTGTACTTTAGCAAATATGCATAGAAAAATTACGAAAAAAAATTACAAGGTGTAATCAATGCTATAAATATCGAATATGCAATAAAACGTAAACTATCGTAATAGCACATTACCATATTATTCGGTGGGGGGTGCGAAATGATTTAATTGGATTAGATGCTGTAGTTTTTTTATACGTTTTCTTCAACACAGTCAACACTTTTCTTAAGCTGTTAAAGGAAAACAATAAATTAATGCTATTGCAACTTGTTTGGACTCTGATGTTGGTAGACAGCAATTAATTAATATAGTTTTCTTTATTCAAATATTGTTAACGCAGACAATCTTCATAAAAACCCACGTAGGTCTGTAAGCATCCCTATAACTATTAAGATTATTTATAATTTATGCAGGCTTTTATAACAACTGTTTAAAGATTTATGTTCGTCATAACATTTTACTACTACTTAACTTTTATACGTTACCTCAAAGATTGTGGACATTGTAAATTATTAAAATTGGTCCATCCGTACGTGACGGGAATGTTTACAACAATCATGAGTTTCCTCCGACTCGGAGTATACAGGACAAGACGATTATACCTACATGTAATGCTATGCTATCTGCACTAATATCTATTATAAAGAGGTAAACTTTCTAAGTTTTTCATACAACAACAACAACAACAGCCCATAACGTCAACTGCTGGACATAAGCCTCTCCCATGATGGGAGGAATATGCCGTAATCTCCACGCTTGGCAGGTGGATTGGAGATTGCAGTGATGAAAGACTAACAGAAAACGCTGCTGCCCATTCTCTGGTCTACGGAGGCGCAAGGTGTTCTGCCTCAGACATTAGTCGCATTATACGACACCCGTAAGTGTAATGGGTTGGATCTATTCTACTCTGCCGGATACCACACGGCTCCCGCGGCTAAGTTTTTCATAATATTAAGTAATCTTCGAAACTACTGATCGTTCCGAAAATACTTTCACTGATTATAAAGGGTGTAAAAACCTCTTAACGAAGCCGAAAGGCACTTGTTCTCCCCGTCATTGCGATATTTTTTTTGTTCTACGCCATACCTGGGAACTTTCTAGTTACGGAGATATTGGGGGTCAAAGTTTCAACTTTTGACAAGTCTATACTAATATTATAAAGAGGTAACATTTGTTTGTAAGTTTGTATGTAGGGGGTAATCTCCGGAAGTAATGAACCGATTTCAAAAATTATTTTACCATTAGAAAGCTACATTCACCCTGAGTGACATAGGCTATATTTTATCCCCGTACTTCCACGGGAACGGGAACTACGCGGGTGAAACCGCGTGACGTCCGCTAGTTTTTTATATAATACAAGTTTTTAATGTTAGATTTTTACTTTAAACACCTCCATGACCCCCGTATTATTCAATCCATCCATCAGCACAATGTTTTGAGTGCGTTAGATTGAGTTTTACCACAAAACATTATTTTTCACCCCAAAAAAAAAAAATCGTTTCCCAGCAATCATTTTTGCGTAAAGTTACTTAGTTTGATGTACAGAATGCTTGGTTGACGGCTTCGTGATGAGGTTGATTACACCCAGAATACATCTCCAAGATAATATAGTTATATAAACGTTCTTTCCGTGGAATAATTTTACATCTTCTGTACTCATCAGCGTCGTTCCTAGATCCTTATAAAATCATTTTTCTTGTCACTAGCTCCACAAAGTACCAGTGAGCCTATTCAAGTTTCAAGTTAAAGACTCAGAATTTTAGTCTGGAGATATAATTGTGTGGATAATAACGTCACTCCGTAGCTCTGATTATTTCTACGAATAGTGAGCGCGACTGTTCGCAGAAGCTATGTTGTATTGTAAGGCTTAGGTTAGACGTGCGCGCTATTCAATATTATGGTAGCAGTAGCTGCCCCACGTCGAAGAAGTGATGGTAACGAAGAAGGCAGCTGGTAGGGAGAAGGAGAGAGATTTGATTTATAGGAGTATCCATGAAGTTTCTCGCCCGTTCTTTTTCCATTGAAATCTCTGCTTTGGAATCGGCAACTACAGTACTTTTACAAGTTATTATGCTTTGTGACTGGTACTTTAGCTAAAGTTGGTGCCAGTTAAGATGAAAATAGCGGTCATTGACCCACCTACATTTATTAAACTTCTTAACTTTGACAACCAAAAATAAGCCTGTTCAAGTCTGAAATCGTCATCTATCGTGATCTTCAAAATTTTTTGTAATGAAAAACGATACATGGTTTATTTGTTTTGGTTCATACTAAGAGATATTAGGGAAAGGGCAATGACCGCTATTCTCATCTTAACTGGCACCAACTATACAGCTTTTTGTTTTTGACATTTAAATGCCTGTACTGGTTCTCATTGAAATAGATGCCTTGAGTTTGGAATGTCTTCCATTTTGTTAAAAAAAGACGAGCGCGCTGATATGGTATGTTTTTACCGATTTGCGTTGTGATATTTGCGCTTTTAGTAATAAGGTGGGACTGGACGAAATAATTTGATTAATTTTGTGGTGTACAAGAAAATTAAGTTTTCCTAGAACACTTTTGAACCATAAGTTTAGAAAATATGAAAAAAATCTGAAAATTAGAACTTTATAAGGACTTTCTAGGAAAATCATTTTGAACTTGATGGAAACAACAGTTTTTGTACAAAAAAGACAAAAAGTTGTACAAAATAATTTCTGGATTATAAGTTTGTAGTATAATCGTATATGCAAGCATTTTTACATAATGGATACCCACCTTTAAGCGCAGGCCACACCGCCAGCTAGCGGGCGGGCGAGCGAAGCGAACGAGGCCCTTTTCATACTTCGTTCGGCTTTTTCGGTAGCTCGCGGTGTGAACCGAAGTATGTAAAGAGGTGAAACGATGTTCGCCCGCCTAGCCCGCCCGCCCGCTAGCTGGCGGTGTGGCCTGCGCTTTAAACTCATAAGTGGGAACACTTATTGTGACGGACGGGAAACTACGGAACCCTACACTGAGCGTGGCCCGACACGCTCTTGGCCGGTTTTTGGCATTACGAAAGCGAGTGAGATAGACATACGACTTTCCGAATCGAAATTAAATCGGAGCGTTGTGAATAGCTATCAGGTTCCCAGGTAATGTTATCGAGATGTTGTATTGTTGATAATCCTATTTGATTAATAGGACCAGCGAGCTAATACGGCTACGTGGCTGTACGCTTAATTATTACTGAATTAATTATACCTATGCATGAGTCATAATTGAGTCGGACTGGTGGGAGTAATTTGATTAGCCTTGTACGAGGGAAATGGAACACACACAGTTCCAGGTATTGCCAGATCGATGTCGTTAAATGTACACTTGGAAATCCTATTGGATGGATTACTTTACTGTTACTAAAATATGTAGAGCTTGTTTTTTCAAGGATTCTTAGCAAATGAACTGAAATCACAGTGCTGCTGAGCTATACAACCTCGCAAAGGATAGGGAGAAATATTCATAGCTCACGGCCAAGCTTTAGTAATTAGAGAAACACAAAAAAAAACCGGTGAAGAAGTTATTTATAGCAAGCATTTTATGAACAGAAAATCAAAATTGCTCTAACAATTAATAAATCACATTATAATACACATTTAAACGGGTATTTTTCGCGAATTTTACCTTGAATATAGGCCCGACGTTTCGACCTGATTGCACCAGCCGTGGTCGCGGGAAGACTGAAGTATTGGAGGTACCGCCACAGCAAAGCGAAGGTGTTTATTCAACTACCCTCACAGGTCAGGTTTTCAGGTTTTAAAATTCGCGAAAAATACCCGTTTAAACAATGATATTATATAGTAAAAAGAGGTAGATATCGCACTAGCACGCACAAATTGTTGAGGACAAAGTGATACAATTGTTGCACTTTGATAGCTAGCTATCTCTTTCTATCTTATACGTTCCGTATTATCTATCACTGTCGTAATTTTAAATTACTCGCAACGATATCTGATCACCATTCAGTATGAACATGGCGTATCTTCTTTATAATATCATTGCGTTTAAATGTGTATTATAATGTGTTCTGATCGTGAAAGTTTAAAAAAGACAATTAATAAATCCTTAAATAAAAACAAAAAAAAAAACAAACGATAGGTACAACTTTAACAACATCTAGAGATTTTCAATAATCCATAACCTAACCAACTTCTGCGTTACAAAGCTTCAGCTAGTGCTTATAGCAGTCAGTGCTGCTATTGTGTTTGTGTACACTAGCCTTAACAACAAGAGATCGAGATACGAGGCATTAACGTTTTTCACAGAAACCAGTGTGGCAGAAAAATAAAATGAATGATGGTGAAACTATTATTGTGTACTGAGATCGCAAGTGAAATATGTGTGAGCTATATCTAGTGGCTTCATTATAAGCCGTTATTTCTAAGAAACTAAAGTACCTCATTACAACGATGGTGAGATGATATCATTGCACTGACGATAGAGTGGACGAGTACGGACCAAGATAGATATAGATGGAAACAGATGGAGCAGGCATTCATCCAAAGATGGATGACCCCTTATTAAGTTAAGTTTGAAACAATATAGAATTGTAAAATATTTTATAAATATATTGTAAAAGACTGACAAGAAACCTACCGTTATTTAATACATCTAATCTAATATTGACGGTGAAGGAAAACATCGTGAGGAAACCGGCATGTCCTAGAACCAAAAAATTCGAAGACATGTGACATCTACCAATCCGCACTGGGCAAATTATTTACTAAAACCTTCCTCTTGAATCACTCTGTCTATTAAAAAAACCCGCATCAAAATCCATTGCGTAGTTTTAAAGATCTAAGCACACATAGGGACAGACAGACAGAAGCGGCGGGGACTTTGTTTTATAATATGTAGTGATATGATAGTGATACCCAGCATTCAGAAAGAAAAATGACCAATTTCTTGTGTTTCCGGTTTTCTTGAAAGCATAACCATATGACCCATCACACATACCTTATCTTTCATAACTACTAAATTTCCCATAACTGCATCCAATAACACAAACAATAAAAACCTTACATCTGCTCAAATGATTTCCGCCTTCCAATAACACCAAACAATTTCCATTTAAATAGTAATATTGCCCTAAAAACAAAATCTTAAGAAATGTCAAAGAAATTCTGGGCTTGGCACCGTTGTGGAACCTAAATTGCCACTTGTGTTTGCAAGACGCTTTCCCTAATAATTGTCCTAAGGGCCAGTTATTTGACAAACGAAATTAACCTTTAGTTCCCAAAACTTAGAATTGGAAATCACTTATGTGTTAAAACTGTACATCGTCAGCAGAACACTATAGTGTTTTCCCACGACGGTCATCCAAGTGTGGCTGTTGTCATCGAACACTTTCTAATCAATTTTCTATCTTATGTTGCAGTTAACTGAGTTGGGAATTGGTTATGTGCAACAAAAACCTGAGTCGTTACCACACTGGTAGTTTCCCGAAAGCAGTATAGAAGGTCTAGGGCCCTTGTATGGATATATGTAATTAATGGTTCGCGGTGTTCTGCTATGGCATTTCATGCTTGGCTTGATGAGAAGACTTCTATGGAAACTGTCACTTCTCATTACTAAAAAGTTGTTAAGTGCTTTGTTCGTAAACGTGAGCGTTAAGAGGATACTTATTTGTAAACTAGCTGTAAACTTATGGCTGGTTTGAAAAAGATGGACTTGTTCTAGGGTTCCGTAGGAAGTTGAAAATAACCGTTATGAATTATGCTTGTTAACTCAGCGCGTGCACTGTCTATAATTGCCGAATGTACATTGTACAAGCATGTTCTACATTTAGAAGTTTACAATAATTTATGGAATTGGAAATATGTAGAGTTTTTTTACTTACTGTTTGCTGCGAAGGAGTGGAAGGCACAGTACACAGTAATACAAAACCTTTTTGAATACAGAAGTATTCAAAAAGGTTTTGTATTTGAAGCCACGGAGTCGTTGATTTTTTTACTCTGTTTGCTGCAAAGTAGAAGTTGTCGCTTTTTATCTTTTGGTAAACTATTGCTGAACCAAAGTATTGCAGAATAAAGTACAGACTAGATTGCAGCAGTTTGTACGTCTGTTTCTTAAATCTGTAAAATAAACACCAAATTATTAGTAATTAATCTATATTAATTAACCAGATGCTAGAAAACACTGTTGTAAGTAAATAAATAAATAAATATCGCTGGACATTACACACAGCGCCATCTAGTGCCACACTAAGCAACGAGGCTTGTGTCGTGGACACCAGATAGTTGATATACTACATAGATACTTTTTTGTTTGTAAATACATACATATTACATCTATACATCCATGACTCGGAAACAAATGTCCATGCTCATCACACAAACATTTGCTCCGACCGGGATTCGAATCCGGGACTCTTAGGGTCCCAGATAGTTGATATACTACATAGATACTTTTTTGTTTGTAAATACATACATATTACATCTATACATCCATGACTCGGAAACAAATGTCCATGCTCATCACACAAACATTTGCTCCGACCGGGATTCGAATCCGGGACCCTAAGAACGTAAGGCAGTCTCACTACCGCTGCGCCAATCAGGTCGTCAAAATTCGAGAATCAGCTTCATTTTTATTATCAGAGACTACGGAACCTCCACCATCTTTATCCCACACGCACTTGCCAACTTTTTTCTCCCACAAATGGACTTACGCATGTAGTAAGACCACCCAGTTATTAATAGTCAAGTAAGTAAGTATATTAAAGTAAGTATATTAAATGTGGAAAAGGTTCTTCTCTATAATAGGCCCACATTTTACTACGTTCGTGTTCCTGTGGAGATGGACGATTTATGAATTAATTTGCAAACTGGAATGTGGGATGCTGACGTTGTAGACTATTCTGGAGGTAATGGGCTTAAAGTATTTTAATCTATTACTTGTGTTTACTTAATTGACGGAAAAAGCGATTCTTCAGTCGGTACAATACATTGGTTTGATAATGCATATATGACGTTTGCGCTTCAGAATTTTGATATTTTTTGACTATTAGCAATGGATGGTTAAGGTGAATGCTCCAGGGTAACCCACGAAATCTATAAAAAAAAAAGAAAACAACCCTCCAAGTTCATAAATGTATCAGGAATGACTAAGAAAAAGTAATTTTGAAAAAGTATTTTTTCCACCTTCATGAACTTGGAGGGTTGTATTGATTATTTGATGATTATTATTCTGTAACTACATACGTCTTACAGCCGCGAATATTACCTAGCACTGGCCTGCTAATAACAAAAAACGTAAAAAAAATGAATTTCGCAGGCTGGTTGGAGCATTCACCTTAGAAGCAAGAAAATTACAAATTATGGGCACCTCAGAAACAGGAAGTTCTAATAGTCTTGTATTCATTATGTTTTTGGTGCGGGGCAAAAATGTTTACCGACAACGTCTGTCTTGTCAATGTGGAAATAATGTTTATACTACACCTGCTTAGAAAGTACCTTGATACTTTATCAAATTTACGGTAGAAAGTACGTCATTGCATATCGAACAAATATGCGGGGAGAAAACGCATCTGAGCGGGAGAGAAAAGTGTATGAAAATCCATTTCTTACGTGGTTTTTCTTTTTTAATTTTGGGTAAGACTATGCACCGGTAACCTAAATATCAAAAGCCAAAAAGTTTTTACAGTGAGTTTTATCTCCAACTTCGCAAAATGACACTGTGCACTAGCTGTGTGTTGGATGGTGTCGGGCTGGCAGTGCGACCCTGCGGCGGCAGGATAAACAATTTGAAAAAAGAACATGTGATAATTGCAGACGCCATTGGCGCCATTTCCAATTTGTGTGTTGTTTGAGGATTCAGTTTTCGTAGAATTTATTTTCCTCGTAGGTGTAGTTTAAAGCACTATGTATCACTCGAGAGAAAGTGCTATTCCCGATTAGAAAATGCTATTCAAACGACACCCTCGACGGTAAACGGTCACTTTCTCCTCTCGGTGAACAATGTACTATTTTTCCTACTCCTAAATTTAATTTTGTTGCAGGATCCAAGACAGTTAAATTGTTTCACTGTGACTTCATCAAGCTCCATTGTCTCGGCGCTTTCTGGTGGTCGCCACTGTTGATTCTGGCTTTCAGGAGTTACAGTGGTGTGGGAATAGTGTGTGGTGGGCTTGTCCAGTCAATGTCATACAACTTTCATGTGTCGAAAGTTCCGTCATCGTCATCAGCCTAGCCTTTTCCCAACTATGTTGGGGTCGGCTTCCAGGCTAACCGGATGCAGCTGAATACCTGTATTTTACATGGAGTGACTGCCTATCTGACTTCCACAACCCAGTTAGTACTGGGTAATATGATACCCCTTGGTAAGACTGGTTGTCAGACTTTTTGGGCCACTGACTACCTGTAACCACTGTCAAAGATTTACAAATGACAGCCGGGGCCGACAGCTTAACGTGCTTTCCGAGGCACGGAGGAAACTCGGTATGTAAGGGTGGTCACCCATCCACAGACCAACCTAGGCAAGCACGGCTTAACCTAAAGATCGACGTGAGCGGCTGTTATTATTTAGCCACGAGCTCGAAAGTTCCATGTAGCACTGTAATTTAATTTATCTAGTGCCCCCAAAGATTGCAAAGACTAACAAAAAAATCGGCAAGATTCCATAATTATTATGTGGAGATCAGAGAACATTATGATATCACTTATTCACTTTTAATTTGTTTACATTGTGTTTGTGTAATAGTGCATGAAGCGAAAAAATGGATTGGGTTAATAGTTTATTGATTATGATTGCTTATTAATACGTATTTGTGTTGTTTGAATTTGATTGTGAAATAATGAGATTGATAAATACCTTTATATCGTGTAAATATAATAGATTTCCCTTTACACAAAAATATTAGTTGTTGTTGCTATTTAATAAGGAGTTTATATTTAATAGGCTAGTTTCCACCATCAATAAATTGCAAATCTATTTAGTCCGTCAGTTAGGGTATTGGAAAATAATGGACACGTACCTATCTTTTGTTTTTGTAAATTAATGAAAATTGACAAAGATAAAACGCATCAAAACTCGGGAGTGGGGGCTCGTGACGTCACAACGCACTAAAAATTATAGCACGGCTTGACGTATTGAGAGTTTTAAAATCGTCGTATCTTCGTCAATTTTGGTTTACGTAACAAAAGAAAAAATACGTGTCAAATATTTTTTTTAATAATCGGACTAATTAATTTTTTTCAGGACACAAGTCTATTCCTTTTAACTGATGAAAATGTTAATCAATGTTTTACACCTTGTAAGTGATTATTACTTTTCCCGAATACTTGTTAAAAGCTTCTACAAGCACTCTAAAAATAACTTAAAACGTTATTTAAAATGTATAAAAACAGTTACACACACGTAAAAAGTTTAAAACACCAGTCAATAAAGGCCCCAAATCCGCCAATCAATCAGCTCATAAACCCCAGTACACAACAGTTCAATCAATTGATAGTTTAAAACCTATAAAGTGTTATTAAACACTTCTTGCGCTGCCCATCCGTCCTGTTCTGACATCGTAATCCTTTGTTATTGAGTGCGCGCCCGCCGATACTTTGATTGATCAACAGTGTGTACTAAGGCTTAGGGCAGATCTTATGGTGTATTAGTGTAGTGTTGAGTCTTCGGATGAGAGTAAGTATTTTGTTGACCTCATATATTTTTTGCTATCGATTATTTTGTCTAGTGCTGGTGAAGAATGATATGATAGAAAGGAGGTGTCTAATGATATTACGAGTAATAGAGAAGTAAGAAAGATGAAGACATCCTGCGCCGAAACCTCTTAACGAAGCCGAAAGGCACTTGTTCTCCTCGTCATTGCGATCATTTTTTTGTTCTACACCATATATTCATATTCATATTCATTTATTTTCATACTAAATCTATAATAGAAATAAAAATATTTACAACTATCAAAAAGGGTTACAGGGCGTCGAAAAATTCGTCCACATCGCTGTCAACAGGAAAAGTGCCCAGAAGGCTGGCAGCATTGCCACGTTGGATGGCAATGCTGATTCTTTGGCCCAAAAATAGGCCCGCCCTCTGGTCACGTGAAGAGTCGACCAACCGTTTGTTTTTTATCCAACGTGGCAATGCTGCCAGCCTTCTGGGCACTTTTCCTGTTGACAGCGATGTGGACGAATTTTTCGACGCCCTGTAACCCTTTTTGATAGTTGTAAATATTTTTATTTCTATTATAGATTTAGTATGTTACATACACGCATAGCACCTAAAACGCTGACCGCGCGTTAGCCTAATTACCGCGGATTGCACCTTGCACCAGCGGAGACACGAGGCGCCGACGCAGCTCAACGTGATGCAGCCCGGCGCACCGGACATCGCGGCCTTCGCGAAATCGTCACTTTTTGGCACAGCATCGGTCAACTGTCGACTATCTAGCTCATAATTAATCTTGTAATTTTCGTAATTAAATTAAGTTTTAGTAAATTTTGTATTTCTTTCAATCCTCCGGCTACAGCCTTCGTAATTGGCGCAGTCGAGAGGATACTCGCGAGCCGGTTCGCGAGAGTAATTTGTTAGGATCGCGAGTCACCCGGGTGGCTTTTGGGCACCGTACGAGTATCCAGAATCTACAAGAAGAGCTGCAGTCCAGAGGAGTATCCAGACATCGATACAAAAAAGGTACAAAACCATTGCAAGTAAGTACTTTAGAATCGCTCTAGAGTCGCTTCCCTTTGTTATCCTTAATATTCCAAGATTTTCCATCCACGGCAATCTCGGTCCCCTAGGTTAGGCAATAGAAATAGTATTTTAGACGATAATAGAAATTTAGAGGCAGAACAGGAGGAAAGTGATAGTTCATATATATCGAGTATGGCTGACTCAGTGGATCAAGTTTACAAGGCCCTACGATTGGTACCGGAGTTCGACGGAAACTCGAACGTATTAACTCGATTCATAAAACTATGTGATCAATTAGTACAACAATTTATGAGAAACGGGCCTGAATTTCAATTAACTAATTTGGCATTATTAAACGGAATTTTAAATAAGATAGTGGGACCCGCATCGCGTACGATTAATTCGAATGGTATTCCGGAAACTTGGGAGGGAATAAAAAGTGCTTTAATAAATAATTTCGCTGATCAACGGGATGAGACATCCTTGTACAATGATTTAGCGCTCTTAACGCAGGGTTCATCCACCCCGCAGGAATTTTATGAACGTTGTCAAAATCTCTTTAGTACTATTATGACCTATATCAGCCTGCATGAAACGATAGCGAGTACCATTGAATCGAAACGCACCTTGTATAAGAAACTCACGTTACAGTCGTACTTACGTGGTCTACGCGACCCGTTGGGTTCTCGCATTCGGTGTATGCGGCCTGATACAATTGAGAAAGCTTTAGAGTTTGTGCATGAGGAAATGAACACGTTGTATTTACAGCAGCGCAACGACCATGCTCCTGACAGGAGGACGCAGCCTCAGCACCAGGTTAGTCCTAAATTGCCTTATGGCCTTATGCCACCGATTCACTTTTGGCACAGCATCGGTCAACTGTCGACTATCTAGCTCATAATTAATCTTGTAATTTTCGTAATTAAATTAAGTTTTAGTAAATTTTGTATTTCTTTCAATCCTCCGGCTACAGCCTTCGTAATTAGTATGTAAATAATGTAAATATTATAGAAAATAAAGTTTATTTTCATAAACAATTTTTACATTGTGTCGAAAATTCATTAAAAACTAACACAACACGGATTTTAATGTTTACAATTCAAAAATAAAATAATCCAATTAAAATTCGGTACATTAGCAAAAAAAAACAAAAAGCTATTGAAAAGTAAATGCAAATAAATAATTTCAATAAAAATAAATCAGGTTAACGAAAAAAAAAATCATGTCAATAAAATATAAATCATGTAAATTAAAAAAGTAAATAAATAATGTCAAAAAAAAAATACACAAATAAAAAAATAAAAAATGATGTCGTTAAAAAATAAACATGTCAATAAAATACCTGTAACCCTCTGTAACCTGTAATAAATACCTGGGAACCTTTTAGTTACGGAGATATGGGGGTCAAAGTTCCAACTTTTTGACAAGTTTTTTTTTACATACAAGTTTTTATTGTAAGATTTTTACTTTACGACACCCGTACTATTAAATCCATTCAACATCACAATGTTTTGAGTGCGGTACATTGAGTTTTACCGTAAAACGTGATTTTTCACCCTCAAAATAAAGTCGTTTCCCAGCAATAATTTTTGCGTAAAGTTACTTAGTATGATGTACAGAATGCTTGGTTGACGGCTTCGTGATGAGGTCGTTTACACACTGTATTTTACTTCACATGTTCATGTCAAATTGTATATGAGCACTACTACACTACTACTACAACAGCCCATAACGTCCACTGCTGGACATAAGCCTCTCCCATGATGGGAGGAATTTGCCGTAATCTCCACGCTTGGCAGGCGGATTGGAGATCGCAGTGATGAAAGACTAACAGAAAACGCTGCTGCCCATTCTCTGGTCTACGGAGGCGCAACGTGTTCTGCCTCAGACATTAGTCGCCTTATACGACACCCGTGAGTGTAATGGGTTGGTTCTATACTACTCTGCCGGATACCACACGGCTTATATGAGCACTAAAAGTAACTAATGAGTCAAAAGATTTGTTATTTCCGATGGAGTAGAACCGTCAAGATACTGTCGTTACACATTTAATTCCATTTAATTCTATAGGAGTGATTTGGCGATCTTTTGTTGATATTGTTATAATCTTCAACAAGAAAACGTGGAAAGCAGCAGGTATGACAGACATTTGAAACAAAAATATATTATTTTTTACTGGAAGCATATTTATTACAGCGAAAAAAAAAACGTATTTTCGTTCATGAAAAAATATCTTATATAGGTATCTCTCTTCTATTTCAAATCGGAATGCATCAGTAACTAACTCATCGAATTAAGGAAACCCAAGTTTTAATGCACCTCAAACTACCCACAATAAAAAAGTACAGTTACAAATAAAAAGCGTAAAACATTTTATATTCAAATATGCAAGATAATGTAATTCTAATGAAGCGGTCGCATCAATATAACGGCTACACCCGGCTCCGCCCGCTATTTATAAACGTGTTTAGTAATAAAGTGATATGAAATAATCAACGGGATAGTTAGATGCTATCACTTTTGCTACATGCCTGCGTGTACAGTTATATAGAAAGGTACTGCTTTGGACAGAAATGCATAAATATTAATACCTGTTCGAGGTCATAGTGTTTCTGTAGTTCTGGTCTCTCACTTAAGCTTCCCAAATCCAGTATCTTTGTTTTCATATCCCCTTGTCTGTTAGACAACCAGAACACTACGAATTTCCTCGGGCGACCTCGAAACTCCAAAGATGTGGGAAACGAAAACAAAATGGCCGCCACATTTCAAGGGATAACCTGCAATAGTCCTACACCATTTGTGAGGGTTTGGGATCTTGGGTGCAGGTGTTGACCGCAAAGATGGCTGCAGGAGTAAAGGTGTGCCCGAATAGCCAAGATTGGGCCCAAGAAACCAGCACCCCTAGCCAAATTGACAATCTACAATCGTTAACGCTAGTAGAAAACTATTCTAAACTATACGCCGCAGCGCCGAGGCGTTTAAGATAGTAGAAAGAGAATCGATACGAAACGTTTGTAACTTGGCTAGGGGTGCAGGGCCGTCCTGACGATGTCGTCAAAGTGGCGGGAAACAGATGCGTGAGGGATGCACAGATTCAAAAGAACAGGGAGGCCTATACCCAGCAGACCAGCAGTGTGTGATTCGGGCCTAAAATGGTGATAATAGACTTTAAACCTTTAGGCATTCAACTAGATTACCAGCTCGTTTACAAATGAATCTCGATCGGCATCGAAAGAATTCTTAAACACAATTTGTAGATGTTACACAC
This sequence comes from Xestia xanthographa, assembly GCA_905147715.2. NCBI lineage: Eukaryota > Metazoa > Arthropoda > Insecta > Lepidoptera > Noctuidae > Xestia > Xestia xanthographa. The sequence goes on along the minus strand of LR990663.1, from coordinate 6,278,184 downwards.
TATCAAAATAATGATTTCCACACATTTCAAAATAAAAAATAAACACCTTCGCTTTGCTATGGCGGTACCTCCAACACTTCAGTCTTCCCGCGACCACGGCTGGTGCAATCCGGTCGAAATGTCAAGCTTATATTAAAGGTAAAATTCACGATAAATACCCGTTTACATAAATGTTTTATAAAAAGTCTTAGCACCCACTTGCAACACTGATTTATACTCCAGAAATCAATAAATAAACCTAACTAGCAATGCTTCCACTTCTCCACGCACCTGTATTCAACCAAGGTAGCGGATTTAACGCTAACCGTCTCACATTCTGAATTTATTAGTGATGTCAAAACATTATGTAGTCAACAATTTATCGACACTTGCCGCAGGGGCGAACACTGAAAAATCGACTACTGCATACGTCCGCGCATAGGAATTGCGTTTCGATTATAAATAAGTATCGATATTCGATATATTAACGGTGTTTATAGTATTTATGTAATAGTTTAGCACGGAAGTAGTGATGTACGGTATTGGTTGGGGCTGGTTAGAGGGAAATGTATGTGAGTATCGAGTTTATTTGTGGGTTGCTAGTGAGGGGAATGAGTTGTGTTCGACTAGTGATGGGATAGCAGCTTGTTAGTACTTGTACTTGAGTTGTGATTTGTGTTGAGGTACTCAGAATACTGATTTATCATACATGAAGTTCATGTAAGTTGTGTGGTTATTAATGTCGTCAATTTGTATGTCAAATGTGTTGGTTATTGACCTGTTTGCTGTGAATTTGCGAGTTCTACCGTAACAAACGTTAGTGTTATATAGACGAAAAAAAGCAATATCAGCTAGAAGCTGACTGCACCGTACAAAAATAAATTGAAACAATTAGTTGGCGAAACGAGACTGAATCTATGAAGATCAAAACAGTTACAAAACGGCACTTTTGTATAAGATGGTGAATCGGAAAGTATCCTTAGTCAAAAGCTTCGTTTTAAGGCTTAGATATGACCTCAGTTTTCTTAGAACCCCGTACAATTGGATGCACCAAAATATCACATCACAATAAAGACGCACATTATATAAACAATAAACAATACACTAATTAATCCAAAGCTACAGTAACTTCATTCTTTCACCTATAAACTTAAACCTCTTCAAAAAACATAAAATCCGTAATGAAGTACGGCCAGCAAATAAATACAAGTACACATAAAACGTAGAGAAGCCCATTAACCCGAATTCACTGAGCTGATGAAATCGAGAATAAAAATCGGGACAATGCTCGGTGAAACTGTACATTCATGATGAATGGACTGGGTGTAAGGCTACGGTGCTAGTGTGAGCGGGATGAGAAGAGTAAGCGATTTATTTATGGCTTTACGGTATAAAACCCGGGACAATGCTTGGTGAAACTGTACAGTAATGATGAATGGACTGGGTGTAAGGCTACGGTGCTAGTGTGAGCGGGATGAAAAGAGTTAGCGATTTATTTATGGTATAAAATCCGGGCTCGGTGAGACTGTACAGTAATAATCAATGGAGTGGGTGTAAGGCTGCGGTGCTAGTGTGAGCGGGATGAGAAGAGTAAGCGATTTATTTATGGTAAAAAACCCGGGACAATGCTTGGTGAAACTGTACAGTAATGATAAATGGAGTGATAGTTGTGAGCAGGAAAAGTAGAGTAAGTGATTTATCATGGTAAAGATAGGGATAGTGAGAATGAAAATCAGGACACTGCTCTGGAAAACTATACACTCATGATGAATAGATTGGGTGGAGGGATACGGTCGTAGTTTGAGCTTAGCGAAGGAAAGAGAGAGTAAGATCGCTTACTCTCTCTTTCCTTCCTTACTTATAGTAAAATCGGGTCAGCGTACATTAAAATCAGGTTCTTGGTTCCACAGTGCAGGTTAAATTATTTGCCAACTTCCTTATTTTTCAACCGACTTCCAAAAAGACAAAAAAGTGAAAAATAACTTGAGCTTCAGAAGACGGTGACAAAAAACTAAATCAATCAAACAAAGGTCACCGAGTTCTGAAACTAAAGTTATTTTTCACTTTTTTGTGTTTTTGAAGTCAGTTTTATATTTTGCAAAAAACGTTTTTGGTTTATATGCATTACAAAATTCCACCCTGTATATTCGGTGTAAGTAAAATTTGCTATCTGCAGTATTAAGAGTACTTTCCCTCCAGGTGGCATTACAAAATTCCACCCTGTATGTAAACCAAAAACTTTTTTGCAAATTCTTGAATTCAAATCGCTAACACTCGGACTTGGCTCACTCCTACGCAAAATAAATGCAACTCAAATGCATTTTTACATTACCGATCTGATATCGTTATCACAGTAGCTGTTTGACTAATGATAGCCTAAAATCTACCATCATATCTTCACGCTGAACCGAAGTAGGGCGGGCAGGCTTAATTACAAACGGATGTCGTTACTCAAACACCGTTGGGGTTTTAATAAAAATAAAAGTTTGCAGAAGGCCCATTGAGAAACCTACATACATCAAAAAAAGTTTCTGATCACTAGCATAAGCTGATATAATTTTTTAAATTGAACTTTGTCAAAAAAAAATTAAAAATCTTTGTCGTTCTATAAATAGAAATACCCTGTTTGAAATTAACAATAAAACAATTTTCTATTTAAAAAAAAAAGAGATTTCGATTTTTGAAAGTGATTGGAAACTTTTTTTTATGTGTGTACGCATAAATTAATCGCGAGCTTCACAAAAGAAACTAGTCTCACTGTTGTTTCCGTGTGTAGCTGTGAAGATTTCTTGGGGTTAGGTTTTTTAGTTCTACGTAGTACAAATATTGATCTGAACAAATTATCACCTGTGACAAAATGAGAAGACACGCGTAAATTATAAAATTCTGCTTTTGAAAAAAACCTGGATGAGCCTGTCACAAGAAGCCTCTCTGTGCCAATCTTCACGTTCTTGTGCCACAATCTTGCAACAACTTTTGCGTTCACAATCTGGATGATGATAAGCATGACTGGCGAAGCCTCATTCTAATGCTTAATTATTGGCAACGACTGTCTTGTGACCAATGATATTATATAGTAAAAAGAGGTGGGTAGATATCGCACTAGCACGCACAAATTGTTGAGGACAAAGTGATACAATTGTTGCACTTTGATAGCTAGCTATCTATCTTATACGTTCCGTATTATCTATCACTGGCGTAGTTTTAAATTACTCGCAACGATATCTGAACGCCATTCAGTATGAACATGGCGTATCTTCTTTATAATATCATTGCTTATGACTACATCTTTATTGATTGGAGAGAATAGTTCTGCAGTTATAAGGTAAGTTCCTTATCAAATATTGTCTTGATTTAAAATTTAATTAATTATTATTTAATTAATTAGTTATTTAATAATTAATTAATTATTCAATAATTACTTATAATTTTGAGGTCGACTATTACTGATGGATGTACAAAGAAACTTTTAAAAGAGAAACAAAACTTTCATCGAAATTACTTTCCTGGCAACACCAAAACAAATCGATGAAAACAACCAATTTTATAACCCCATCTGTCACCTTCCCGGACCCAAATATATCTCCTACCTATCAAATTCCGTTCACAGAAAATCGCCTAAAATAACCTTAAAACAAAAAAGCACCAAAACTTCGTAACCTAAAGCCTACAGAGCTTGCCTCCGGGCTGTGGTCCCGTATAGAAACTAGAGAACCGTCCCATAGTATCGAGTTACACTATCCATTTATTTGCCACACAACCAACGAGTTTTTATTTGTTTTAACCCCTCATTTCACTCGATGATTCATTCGCGACAGCTCTATTTTTAAACTTGGAATCGGATTTGAAATAGTCTATTCCCGAACGCATTCGAATGGCTGTAAACAGTTATGATCATAGCTTTTGAAAGATAAAAATAGTTGTGTATTTTTTTTTTGGTTTTTGCAGCTTTCGTTTGAATTTCGAATGCGTTTTCTGTTTTTGTTTATTTACAATGTGGCCGGATTTATTTTGTAGTTGCACCGCGTAGATTTTGGTAGATTTATAGTTTCACTTTTGTATGCAATACTGCGAGTTTTATATATTTTGATGGTAAAACTAAAACGTAATAATGCTTTCGAGTAAGGTAGTAAAACAACAATAAATTGTTTATTTAATTAAGTACAGAACAACAGACCCTTTGTTATAGAAAATCGTGGGACCTACAGGCTAGACCACCAAAACAATAGATAACAAACAAAAGGTTATGTGGTTCTTAATTTAAATTCAAACTTAGTATTTAAATTACCGATTTAACAACGCAACATCGTAAAAAGCCTATTCACTTTTTAATTACAAAACCTTAACAAAAAGTTCTTACTTACTTGCAAGAAAAATAAAATACAATTGCTAGCTAAAACTCCAGCCATTAAACCATTAGCAAGTAACAATTAATTGTACAATACTAACATAAAAGGCAGGAAATATAAACACATCATTACAATTTTATTAATAACCCATTGGAAAGCATAAAGCAAATGCAACAAATTATAAATGGGTCAGTTTAAGTGTATACTTACTCCTTGCAAGACTTTGCAGTTGATTCAGTAAGACCATTTGGCACAACACTATATTAAAACACAAGTACAGAAAAGCTAGCACATCCAAACATCTTGTCACCACATGATTAAGGCCTGAACTAGACCTTATTCAAGCTTTGCCGATTTGCAATACACACACACAATCTAAACATTTCTCTGTCCATTCAAAAATGGTCGCTGACATCATTAAAATCAATTATATTAAGCTAATTAAATTTAAAAAAATAATTAAATAATAATTAATTAAATAATAAACTAATTAATAATAATACAATAAATAAATTATTTCAACAACAACAACAACAATTTTTAATAATAAATTAATTATTTAATCATAAATTTAGTTATTTAATAATTAATTAATTATTGAATAATTAATTAATTATTCAATAATTAATTAATTATTCAATAATTAATTAATTATTCAATAATTAATTAATTATTCAATAATTAATTAATTATTAAATAACTAAATTTAAAAAAAAAAAAAATTTTAAAGGCCTTAATCATGTGGTGACAAGATGTTTGGATGTGCTAGCTTTTCTGTACTTGTGTTTTAATATAGTGTTGTGCCAAATGGTCTTACTGAATCAACTGCAAAGTCTTGCAAGGAGTAAGTATACACTTAAACTGACCCATTTATAATTTGTTGCATTTGCTTTATGCTTTCCAATGGGTTATTAATAAAATTGTAATGATGTGTTTATATTTCCTGCCTTTTATGTTAGTATTGTACAATTAATTGTTACTTGCTAATGGTTTAATGGCTGGAGTTTTAGCTAGCAATTGTATTTTATTTTTCTTGCAAGTAAGTAAGAACTTTTTGTTAAGGTTTTGTAATTAAAAAGTGAATAGGCTTTTTACGATGTTGCGTTGTTAAATCGGTAATTTAAATACTAAGTTTGAATTTAAATTAAGAACCACATAACCTTTTGTTTGTTATCTATTGTTTTGGTGGTCTAGCCTGTAGGTCCCACGATTTTCTATAACAAAGGGTCTGTTGTTCTGTACTTAATTAAATAAACAATTTATTGTTGTTTTACTACCTTACTCGAAAGCATTATTACGTTTTAGTTTTACCATCAAAATATATAAAACTCGCAGTATTGCATACAAAAGTGAAACTATAAATCTACCAAAATCTACGCGGTGCAACTACAAAATAAATCCGGCCACATTGTAAATAAACAAAAACAGAAAACGCATTCGAAATTCAAACGAAAGCTGCAAAAACCAAAAAAAAAATACACAACTATTTTTATCTTTCAAAAGCTATGATCATAACTGTTTACAGCCATTCGAATGCGTTCGGGAATAGACTATTTCAAATCCGATTCCAAGTTTAAAAATAGAGCTGTCGCGAATGAATCATCGAGTGAAATGAGGGGTTAAAACAAATAAAAACTCGTTGGTTGTGTGGCAAATAAATGGATAGTGTAACTCGATACTATGGGACGGTTCTCTAGTTTCTATACGGGACCACAGCCCGGAGGCAAGCTCTGTAGGCTTTAGGTTACGAAGTTTTGGTGCTTTTTTGTTTTAAGGTTATTTTAGGCGATTTTCTGTGAACGGAATTTGATAGGTAGGAGATATATTTGGGTCCGGGAAGGTGACAGATGGGGTTATAAAATTGGTTGTTTTCATCGATTTGTTTTGGTGTTGCCAGGAAAGTAATTTCGATGAAAGTTTTGTTTCTCTTTTAAAAGTTTCTTTGTACATCCATCAGTAATAGTCGACCTCAAAATTATAAGTAGGTATAAATGTGACTCGGTATGTCGCGGTCTTATTTTTGCATTACAACCTATCTGACAGTTACATTATTTCAATGTTATGTTTTGAGTTACTGCTTTTTTTTAAAGATGGCAATGCGTTTAGGAACGTTTACCACGTCAATTAATGAAATTAGATCTTAAAATACGAATACCTACAAACCCAAACAAAAGTCCCATTCGGACCAATTCCTAATTTAAAAATACCCGCCAGACTATACCCCACCCATTCAACTGTCTTATTAACCCATCCCAAAAAACCGTACTTACATACAGTATACGCAAAAATACCATTCTCGTTTAGTCCCAGACACGCTAAAGGTCGTTAGTATTTACACCGACGATAGGGACATGGTCTGACAGGGGCAGGACCGCACCCGAATTACCTTCGCCAGCGGGTATGATTGAAAAGCGAAAGGTGAGACGCAAAGCACAAGGGGGATAGAGTTACATTAGACTGCAGTATATGGTGGGACTTCAGAGTAAGTACTTACTGCTTTGATGTTTAGTGTTTTTTTTTGTTTACAGTGACTAGACTACTCAGATAGCACAGAAATTATGCACAGTCTTACAGTACCCATTTCGACGAGGTTTCCGGCGACTGGGACCGCAATTAACTGGGACCGTGGTCCCAGTCGCCGGATCCGTAAAAAATAAATATTTTTCTTCCAGCGACTAAAAAAAAACAAAAAAATCTATTATTCAAGCCAAAATTAGTACAGTACAATTGACTGTACTAATTTTGGCTTGAATAATAGATTTTTTTAAGGTATCTATGAGTGGTCCCAGTCGCTGGAAGAAAAATATTTATTTTTTACGGATCGCGACTGGGACCACGGTCCCAGTTAATTGCGGTCCCAGTCGCCGGAAACCTCTTTCGACGACCCGAATAGCGCAGCGATAGTGAGGCTACCTTACGTTCTTAGGGTCCCGGGTTCGAATCGCGGTAGGAACAAATGTTTGTGTGATGAGCATGAACATTTGTTTCAGAGATATGGATTTGTTTATCTGTATATTAAATATGTACTTACTTACAAACAAAAAGTATCTATGTAGTCAACTATCTGGTGTCCACGACACAAGCCTCGTTGCTTAGCGTGGCACTAGATGGTGCTGGTCCAGCGATATTATTATTTAATTTCGAAAAAAAAAGTTCCATGGTATTACATTAAAAGTGCGTTAGTTTGGTTTCGTTGACCTTTTCAAAGGTCTAAGCCAGTGTTTTTCAACCATTTTCATGACATGACCCCCATAGTATGAAAAAATATTAGGCGACCCCCCGACCCTTTGTTTTTTTTTCGATTTATTTTATTACCAATATTACAAATATTAAATCTATACAAAATCTAATGTATTTGCATAATTAGGATTTGGATAAATATATATTATGTAGGTATATACTTAACACTTTCAAAAAAAATTGGAATTCGATTTAATTGACGACCCGAATGGCACAGCGGTAGTGAGACTGCCTTACGTTCTTAGGGTCCCGGGTTCGAATCCCGGTCGGAGCAAATGTTTGTGTGATGAGCATGGACATTTGTTTCCGAGTCATGGATGTTTATATGTATAATAAGTATGTATTTACAAACAAAAAGTATCTATGTAGTATATCAACTATCTGGTGTCCACGACACAAGCCTCGTTGCTTAGTGTGGCACTAGATGGCGCTGTGTGTAATGTCCAGCAATATTTATTTATTTATTTAATTCTCAATGTAGCAAAAACGGATCCACGATGGGAGAAATTAGTTTTCGCGACCTCTTGCGACCCCCCTGTGGAGGCTTCGCGACCCACAGGTTGAAAAACACTGGTCTAAGCGACCGCAAATGCAAACTGCAACAAGAAAAGGTTCGTTCCCATTAGTTCAACTAAACAGTTTTACGGTAGAACTAATGAGCCCTTTATCGCTGTGGCATACCGCAACGAGAGCGAGGCATCAAGTATCTGTGTTACTCCATGAAAACAGTGACATGTGGCAATGGTGCGTGGCGTCATCCACGAAACCATTTTCGTTTGATTGACTTTGCCATTGCGGTTACGGCAGTCGCTTTCAGAATAGGACACCATAAAACAATAATTCCAAGACACCTATCACTAAAAAAACACTTTATTTTGGGCCTGAAAACCCGATTTATTTTCAATTCATTGCCAAATTCGATTTTTAGTTGCTTTGGTTTTTAGGTCACAGTTTGCTATTGCCATACAAAATCTATGAGAGAACCGCGTTTTGACAGCTCAAGTATGTCAATTGATTGGTGTGTCATCTACCCTATTGTATGTACTTTATCAATGTCTCTCAACTATTGTTTAGTTACTAGGTTTTTGTAGTTACACACTTCCTTTTCACGGTTTATAACTATGCTTATATTATTGTCACTTACAAACACATTACACTTTCCGTGATTTTCAATTACTGTGAGCCCCGGCTATTTCGATCCTGTTGCAAGTAGTAAAGTAAATAATAGATTTAGCTGGTAAATTTTGTCTGCACCTAATAATTTCAATCACGAAAGATACCTATCCCGTTAGTGCAGTGTAAGTTCACACTTCCTTTTTCAACATAAAAACCATCTGATTTCCTCCCATATACTACATAATCCGAGATAATCCGTAGGGCACGCTGGTGCCTGCACGCTGCCCGCGCTCACTGCACTAATCGATTTTACGTCTATTTCAATTAGCCGCCTTCGACTAAGCTCTACAGCCTATTAACTGTAAGTACATCGCACTTAATTATTTTAGCTCACTTAGAATCTATAGGTCTTGAGGTCTTTGATGCGCTGGTTAGATTGTGGGATGAATAGAGTAGTGGAAGGTTGAGAAATGAGGCACTTAATTTAATATATAATGTTCGTTTTTTCATGGTTAGATGAGGTGGACAAGCTATGATTTTATAATAGGCTTGTCGACTGAAAAAATCTAATTAGTCCGTCGGATAGATTATCAAAAAATATTTGACGCGTATTTATTCTTTTGTTACGTAAACCAAAATTGACGAAGATACGACACGCTTTTAAAATTTTCAATACGTCAAGCCTTGGTATAATTTTAGTGCGTTCTGACGTCACGAGCCCCCACTCCCGAGTTTTGATGCGTTTTATCTTTGTCAATATTCAGTGATTTACAAAAACAAAAAATACGTGTCCATTATTTTCCAATTCTCTAACTGACGGACTAAATAGATTTGCATTTTTTTTATACTGTCGTCATGCCTATTGGTTACTGCATCAAAACTTGCTGCTGATTAGGGCTAGCATCGATTTTGTGATGTTTATTAAGGACTAGGCAAAGAGTTTTTCATCAGAAATACCTCAATAGTAGCTCAAAGTTTCGATTTGTGCCTGATTGATGGCAATAGGTTCTCCCCTTATTACACGGGACTTTGACAAGGCTGGCGAAATATGGGTGGACTATAGTACACTCCTGCATAACCCTTAGAAATAATGGCGTGATACTGTGGTATGTAGACGAGGTGGGTAGGGTCTTAGGCTCATAGGCTAGGCTTTTATTTTATGAGTCGGTAGTTGCATTAAACTCGACGTTGATCCCATTCCCATTCATTTGTGATAGTTGGAAAGAACTGGGAACTCAGAACTTATGGTAGAAAAAAGTCAGGATAAAGTATTGTGTTAGTAAAAAAAACTTTTTTTTAATCAAGCTTTTTATTTAAATACGCCAAAAAGAATTAAATCTATGTAGTTTTATGTCGGAGCTCCTATCAGCACCTTCCACCTCCATCATCGGGCCCTGGACACCATTTAAAGACAAAGTACTCATCAAGACAAATCAAATGAGTCCAAATTCGATGGAGTTGCGTCGTTTCATTACCGAGTTCCTATGGCCACTTTCCAGCTCCATCATCAGATCAGCTCCACTTTATCATAATATTGCATTGTCACGCGATATAAATATTCGTGCAAAATTTCAGCTCAATCGGGAACCGGAAAGTGGATCAAATTTTACTTGCAAGATTTCATTACAAACAGACAAACATCGGGACAGGTGAAACTAAATAAAAGCTTGTAAAATGATCATGGTTTTTAGCGATATCAAGCGATCTTTTTAGTCTTTGGGTAATGAAAACATAAATGGATTTTAAAACAGTTCAAAATAGCTCAATGGAAGGGCTCTATGAGAAAACACCTTTGCCCTGCCTCGGCAATTATAGACCGATCCCATGACACTACCTTATAGAAAATACCCAACAAAGCCGACGTTTAAATATTACCTACTTACCAGAATTCACTGCTGCAACAACATCATATTTTCCATAAACACAAGTTATTAAAGTTCAAGCCAAGATTCTTGTTTCAGATAACCCTAACACTATCTAGGAATACACACTTTACTGGCATAGCTAGATCTTGTGATAGATAAGTTATCATGTGTGTCATCTAACTTCATTGGTCTAAATGTTAGTAGGCGCATCGCTAACATGAGATTCTGGGTTTGATTTTAGGGTGGAAAAATGAGTAGGTTTTTAGATGTTAGGTCAAACACAAAAAGAAACCCTAATCATCATCTGTCTAGCCTTTTCCCAACTATGTTGGAATCGGCTTTGTTGGAATCGGCTGAATACCAATATTTTAAATGGAGCGACTGCCTCACTGACCTCCACAACCCAGTTAGTACCGGGTAATACGATACCCCTTGATAAGACTGGTTGTCAGACTTTTTGGGCCACTGACTGCCTAACCACTGTCAAAGACCTACAAGTGACAGCCGAGACTAACGTGCTTTCCGAGGCACGGAGGAAACTCGGTATGTAATGGCTGGTCACCCATCCACAGACCAACCTAGGCAAGCACGGCTTAACCTAAAGATCATCCTTAGCGGCTGTTATTATTTAGCCACGAGCTCGTAAAAAAAATACCCTGATGGTCAATTTAATTTGATGTGGACAATCATTGTGCCGATAGACAAATCAGCAATGGTTTAATTGCCAAGAGCCTCGATCAATACCTGAGGAGGCTCTCGTTAGGCAGCTGGATCAAGGGCTTGATTCAGAAAGCGGTACTCCTGAACACGGCTCGTATTGTTAGGAGGTTCCTCTCCCTGAAGCCCTGAGTGCCGGTAGCTTGGAGTCTCGGAGTCCTCTTGTGACTGGGACTGTAGCTTCATTTAATTTTCATCTTTGTTTCGACAATTCAAAAGTGCTTGTAACTGGCTTACTTGCGATAAATGCTTTGATATTGATTTTTTATCCCGATACTGGTGGGCTACATTTTCTTTATATTTTTAAATGTTTTTTTAAGGAATATTTACCTATAAATATAAAGGCACATAATTTAATGTAATTGATGCTCGCAGAAAGAAAATACTGTGAATGAAACCTTTATGTTAAATTCACAGTATTTTCTTTCTTTCGACAAACAAAGAAATTCACCAATAACGCCATTTTTATTCCCTCAATGAAACTGTCTACTAAATTATTTTTAGCTCACATAAAAAGGTCAGATCCATTCAATGGTTACAAGGACAACCTTCATCATGCTCCACTGCCCCCTACAGGACTGCGGTCTCGAAACTTAATACCCAACATGAGGGAAAAAGGGACCTCAAAAAGAGCATTCTTGGTCACTTAGGTGTGAACAGACTTTTAGTCCTTGAAGGTGTGAAAGAGCATTGGGGAGGGTTTTAAATTGGTGTAACGGAATATGAGGTGTAAGAGATCGAACCGTGTCGACGACGCGTTCGTGTTCCACGCGCGCCTTAAAGAGATGTCAGCAAAAGGAAGGGGTCCGCAAGGGCCGATGCCTGCCGGGGCTGCGGGACTGTTCGAAAGAGATACCGTGGCCCCGGAACATAAAGGGCGATGAAGGAACATGGATGGGTTTTAGGCAGAAAAATCTGACACTCCCGGAGCTCCGCCAGAGCGGGAGGAGTCATTTGATGATTTCGCATCTGAAAAAAAAGAAAAAAAAAGGTGTAAGACTTGACATCGTGATGATATACATGATTTTAGAACCTGCTGTTACATATACTAGGTGTAAACAGACTCTTCACGAAGCCGGCAACTAGGCATTCTGTATCCAAAACTAAGTTACTCTACGCAAAATTATTGCTGGGAAAAGACTTTTTTTTTGGAGTGGAAATTCATGTTTTACGGTAGGACTCAATATAACGCACTCAAAACATTGTGCTAATGCATTGAATAGTATGGGAGTCGTGGAGGTCATTGGCCTAACGTACTCACCGACCTATGGATTTTTGGTTCCGGTTAATTTGACTGAAATCGAAATTAGGCACAAAAATATGCGGAATTAATAATATTACGTATGTATAATATTATATGTGTATATATACACGTGTACCTATTGTAACAGAATGAGTCATTTGAGAAAGGAAGCATTATTAGCAATTATTAGTAACAAATAGACAATACTTAACTGTTTTTGTTTGTTTGACACGAATTATGTTTTCTTCCTCAAATTACAAATATTTTTATACAGGGTTAGTTTTCAATAATCGGCCAAATTTTCAGAGATGGTTTAGAATCGATCATATTTTCGATATAATAAAAAAAACAACATTTTTTAAATTAAATTTCATTCCTGTCCACCACTAAAAAGCGAACGTGTGGATATTGCAACAGCACAATTCAGTTCAACAACCTAGATAGGTTAGCACACACATCAATTTGGCGGAGCATGCACGCACACAACTCACAAGTGCATTGATTCCCAATAGGTTTGTGATTTAGGAAATTCTTAGGACATTTTCAAATAAATGCTTTGATTTTATTTTATATTTTTCGACAATAATAATTATTTAAAATGCACTTTTGGTTTGTTAACTAGATCTTAATTTTAAATTTTTGCTGGTTATTGAAAACTAGCCATGTATTTATTAGCCGTGAACCTTAAGGTGACACAGCACACGAGCTCGAACTCATTGGTGGGCGTGGCTAAAAAGCACGCTGTCTCACCTGGCATCGTGCCCGACAGAGATAGTATCAGTGATGAGCAGTTAGACGCTAGTCTTCACGTGCGTCTAGTTCGTACGCACACACTCAGCGTTCCGAACCGTTCCGAACAAAAACGAAGTTATAATACTTTCGTCTGAACTTTTATTTTAATGCGCTAAAAAGAATAAAATAAACTTTTTCTTTAAAACTTTTACTATCAACTTATAACGTCATCGTCACTACACAATTCGCGAGATTAGTGGCAACAATAATATTGTATAACTATATTGTTTGTTATTGTTGGCCTGGGGTCACGATGTCCTGGACGCTTTCCGCCAGGTCTGCTAATCCCTCGAGAGAAATAAATAGCTGTGAAGCCAGCAGAGTCTGGACGTTGGTCGGCAGACGACTGCTTTATATTGTCATCGTGGTACTGTGGATTTCCTTGGCCTGATAAAGTTTAGGATTTCCTTTTCAGGGCGTATCACGTCGGAGTCACCAATTTAGTGGTTGTTGTACACTAACTAAATTAAATTAAAAATGTTCATAATTCTATATCAATTTAGTCAACACAAGACAGAGAAGTGACAGATCAGAAGAAAAGTAAAAATTATATCGTGAAGGTTTTATGTATATAAAGTTTCTAAATAAGTAGGTCGCTACACCATATTATAGGGTGTGCGTTTCGATGGCGCGACCACGGCGTTTTTTTTTTTTAAATAACTATGCCATGATTTTGTAAAAATTATGTATGTACGTGGTTCAAATTTCCCAAAACCTTAAATTTGTCAAAGTTATGGTTAAAAAGTTATAAGGGTTTGAACGTGGCCACGCCATCGAAACGCGGAGAACCGCGCGGCCATGGAAATCTTAAAAACTAAGCGTTGCAGAGACCTGAAATTTAGGTAAATAAAAGATTGAATTTGTAAAAAAAATATAAAAAATCCTAGGTTTATATTTCAGGAGCATACGTATGGTATCGCTTATCACCTTCAAAATGTTACGAATGTGAAATATTTAATTAATTAATGAATTTAATTTTAAATTATGTATTTATTTTTTACAAAATCTTGCCATAGTTTAAAAAAAAAGAATGCCGTGGTCGCGCCATCGAAACGCACACATTATAGGAGTGCAATAAAAATGCACAGGCCCTTCAACTTCAGCGAAAAACAAATGACACGTCACTGACGTCATGCATGAAATGAAAAGGACAGAAATATAGGTCTTGTTCTTCTATCAAACGAAGGACATGTCAATATGGCGTGTCCCCCTCCCGCACCGCACCGGGGGAAACATTATTCAGTGAGATGCACGAAAATTCATAGTAAAAGGCGCGCGTAAAAAAATATGAAAAGGCTTTTGGGAAATCGAATTTTATGAAAAAACCACTGCATAAATCATTATCAAATAAAATTTATTGAATTCTTCGATAATTTTGCTGTGTCGGTACCGACTTTGTTTTGGAAATTTAACACTTCTTTTATTACTAATTTACGCCCAAAGTTACGTTAAAATTGGCAATAAAAATGAATCTTTGGTAGCTCGTAACTTTTGAATGCCTTTTTATTTTACTATTCTGTTTCCGCACAGACACAATTAATAATGAGACAAAACGATATCATGTTTAACTTTAGATGTACCATGTCAAACAGTGGAGTAATAGTCCCCCGAAATTTGTATGGAAAATATGTTGTGCAGATCAACCTTAAGGTGACACATCACACGGGCTCGAACTCATTGGTGGGCGTGGCCAAAAAGCACGCTGTCTCACCTGGCATCGTGCCCGACAGAGATAGTATCAGTGATGAGCAGTTAGACGCTAGTCTTCACGCGCGTCTAGTTCGTACGGTTCCGAACCGTTCCGAACAAAAACGAAGTTATGTAATACTTACGTCTGACCTTTTATTTAAATGCGCTAAAAAGAATAAAATAAACTTTTTCTTTAAAAATTTTAGTATCAACTTATAACGTCATCGTCACTACACAATTCGCGAGATTAGTGGCAACAATAATATTGTATAGTTATATAGTTATATTGTTTGTTATTGTTCGCCAGGTCTGCTAATCCCTCGAGAGAAATAAATGGCTGTGAAGCCAGCAGAGTCTGGACGTTGGTCGGCAGACGACTGCTTTATATTGTCATCGTGGTACTGTGGATTTCCTTGGCCTGATAAAGTTTAGGATTTCCTTTACAGGGCGTATCACGTCGGAGTCACCAATTTAGTGGTTGTTGTACACTAACTAAATTAAATTAAAAATGTTCATAATTCTATATAAATTTAGTCAACACAAGACAGAGAAGTGACAGATCAGAAGAAAAGTAAAAAATATATCGTGAAGGTTTTATGTACTTATATAAAGTTTCTAAATAAGTTGGTCGCTACACCATATTATAGGGTGTGCGTTTCGATGGCGCGACCACGGCGTTTTTTTTTAAAATAACTATGTCATGATTTTGTAAAAATATGTAGTACGTGGTTCAAATTTCCCAAAACCTTAAATTTGTCAAAGTTATGGTTAAAAAGTTATAAGGGTTTGAACGTGGCCACACCATCGAAACGCGGAGAACCGCGCGGCCACGTAAATCTTAAAAACTAAGCGTTGCAGAGACCTGAAATTTAGGTAAATAACAGATTGAATTTGTAAAAAAAATATAAAAATCCTAGGTTTATATTTCAGGAGCATAGGTATGGTATCGTAAATCACCTTCAAAATGTTCTGAATGTGAAATTTAAAATTGAAATTAATTAATTTAATTAATTAAAGAATTTCATTTTAAATTTTTTTTTTTACAAAATCTTGCCATAGTTTAAAACAAATAAATGCCGTGGTCGCGCCATCGAAACGCACACATTATAGGAGAGCAATAAAAATGCGGCCCTTCAACTTCAGCGAAAAACAAATGAAACGTCACTGACGTCATGCATGAAATGAAAAGGACAGAAATATAGGTCTTGTTCTTCTATCAAACGAAGGACATGTCAATATCGCGTACCGCACCGGGGGAGACATTATTCAGTGAGATGCACGAAAATTCATAGTAAAAGGCGCGCGTAAAAAAATATGAAAAGGCTTTTAGGAAATCGAATTTTATGAAAAAACCACTGCATAAATCATTATCAAATAAAATTTATTCTTTTATTACTAATTTACGCCCAAAGTTACGTTAAAATTGGCAATAAAAATGAATCTTTGGTAGCTCGTAACTTTTGAATGGCTTTTTATTTTACTATTCTGTTTCCGCCCAGACACAATTAATAATGAGACAAAACGATATCATGTTTAACTTTAGATGTACCATGTCAAACAGTGGAGTAATAGCCCCCCGAAATTTGTATGGAAAATATGTTGTGCAGTTCAACCTTAAACGGATAACTAATGATCAATTTCTTGTCACTGCATATTAATAAAATTTTATTAAACGCTATTCCGATCTCCACTCGCTAAACAAGACCGCCGATTGGAATTCTGCTCACCTCCGAAGAAAAAGAAGCGTGAAGTCAAGAATGTGAACTTTGAAAAAAATTGTCGCCTACATATAATTATAACAATTAAAGTTGACGGTACTTTCATGGCCATTGGTCTTTATGCTAGCAATTAATTTATGGACAAAAACTTGTATGAAGGTGTTATGGTCACACGATTCTCTGTTCCTGTATGTCACCGACGAAGGTGTCAGGTTTTTGTCGCTTCGGTTATTTTTGTCGTAAGGTATTGATATGGCTTTAGGTGTTTTAAGAATAATATGAACCATATTTTAACACAATGTCTCAAGACGAAAGTTTATGACCAGTGTATGTTGCCAGTGATTACATACGGGACCGAAACGTGGTCGCTCACAATGGGCGTCATCAGAAGGCTTAAAGTCACCCAAAGGGCAATGGAGAGGGCTATGCTCGGAGTATCCTTGCGTGATCGAATCAGAAATGAAGACATCCGCAAAAGAACCAAGGTTACCGACGTAGCCCGAAGAACTGTAAAACTGAAGTGGCAGTGGGCAGGGCACATTGCTCACAGAACGGATGGCCGATGGGGCTGAAAAGTTCTGGAGTGGCGACCGAGAACCGGAAGATGTTGCGTTGGAAGGCCTCCCACTAGGTGGACCGATAACCTGGTGAAGGTTGCGGGAATCCCCTGGATGCGAGTCGCACGGGACCGGTCAATGTGGCGACACTTGGGGGAAGCCTATGTCCAGCAGCGGACGTCTTTCGGCTGAAATGATGATGGTGATGATATTTTATGGAAAAGTTCTGCTCGCTAATAGAGCCTATTGCTATGAGCTCATTTTAAATACTGGCTGGAGAAATGTTCAAGTAATAAAAAAACTTTTTTACAAAAAAATAAAACCGACTTCAAAAAACACAAAAAAGTGAAAAATAACTTTAGCTTCAGAAGTCGGTGATCTTTGTTTGATTCATTTAGTTTTTTTTTTGTCACCGACTTCTGAAGCTAAAGTTATTTTTCACTTTTTTGTGTTTTTTGAAGTCGGTTTTATTTTTTTGTAAAAAAGTTTTTTTTTATTTTTCCATTTTTAGTTGTAATATCCTATACAAATATTTACTATGCATTTATTTTACATTGTTACAAATACATGTCATGGTAATAGACTTACCCCAATAAATGGAACTTAACATACCTAAACTGTCGAAATTTGGGTGTATTGTACACATCTGCGTACCCCTCAGAGCATACAGGCGTGATGTTACGTCATGATGTTGTGTAAACAATGAACATCCAAGCGATTGCAGCTATCACGACCGATTTATCATCTAGTTTTGAAGAGTTCCATTGTATATCTCCGAAGATCAGCATCAGATCTTCACCAAATTTAAATGCGACCATCTCAGGAGTATATTCTTTCAAACAAAAAAAGAATTTTGAGAATCGCTCCACAAATCGAGGAGAAATCGGTGAACATACATGAAATTATACCACACAACTGAAGTAAAAATGTTCATAAAATGAAAACTACTGGGCCAAACCATGTTAAATTTTTATGGGACCAAATGGCAACTATTCCGCATCAAACTAAAAAAGAATCACGTAAATCGGATCATAAATGGCAGAGTAATCGGTGTACATACATAAAAAAAAAAAAAAAAAAAAAAAAAAAATACCAACCGAATTGAGAACCTCCTCCTTTTTGGAAGTCGGTTAAAAATTAGTCGGTGCTTTGAATGAAATGCACACTAAAACTTCAAAAAAGGAACAGTAAAATTTTTCACATATTTTCCGTTCAAACTCCCCAAAATGGCCGCTCCATTTGACAGCTGATATACGAATATGTCTTTTGAAAACTTTTTCTGACCGACACAAAAATGTGAAGCCATGTAAAGATTTACAAATTTGTCAAATTAAAGTGTTCACGGAGATTTCTCGCGGTGTCTTTAGAGGCAGCAAAAACGTCGGGTTGCACACAGAAATATTTACCGAGAACTTACATTCTGTGCAATTTGTAAACGGGCAACACTCACGCCGCCGAGGGTAATTTGATGATTTTTTAGTCGGCTATGTCGGATTTTATGGGAACGTCTAAATGTAAAACTGAGGTTTTTGTAGTCTTTTGCCCCACTTGCACTACTTACAAATTACTAAATTGTTTAACGCTAAACGAATTTAAAACGTCGCGTCCCTATGTTTCTGTCAATCGTTTGAAGATTGTGGAAACAAAATGTCGGCCATCTGTGACATGAGTTGCCATAGCTGACCGGGAATTCTTTAAATAGACTCTGAACCCAGATTGGTCGCAGATTCATACATGACTCTGCCCTGGAGTGTAAATGTGGTGCTGTTCCACAAACGATCGTGTCCTGCATGTCCTGTTGTTTGTTCACTACAGAAACTGACGGACGTTACTCAAAGCGCCAAACTAGTAGCTCTGTTTTTGGCCGACTCAATTTAGATTGCCATCGATACGCTAAGAAGATGACCATAACTAATAAAAGAACCTACGTTAATTAACCCATATCTACTTGTCTAACCTACAACCATCATCTTTCTTGTTTTTGTTGGCTTCCAGTCCTTGAAGGATAACGACCACCATTCGAGCCGAAGAGCCTTAAAACTTAGTTTACGTCAATTGTTTGGTCAACATTATACCTGATGACTTCTTTATCACTTTCCAAAAAAAATGGGTATATTAGGTGAACGGAGTAGAAGCTTATGAGGGCTGTTACATTTTTTTCAAAAATATGTGAGCGCGCCCTTAAGGCACATCTAGTTTTTTTTTTCTTTTTTCCACAGCTTAGAAAAAATTGATCTATCATCAAAAAACGCTACAAATTTCAAGTAAACTTTTCATATTAGAACAAAGAAATTCGAAAAAAAATTCTAATACTTATCGAATTTCAAATCGTACGCAACACGTGTAGGTATGATTTGAATTTCGTTTTTTTTTTCGAAAAAATAAAAAAAACGAAGAATGCCATTTGCTTCTACTCCATTCACCTATTATACCCATTTTTTTGGAAAGTGATAAAAAAGTCATTCAGTATAAAAAAAAAACGGCCAAGTGCGAGTTGGACTCGCGCAAGAAGGGTTCCGTAACATCGTAGTAGTCTTTAATTAATTGTTGTTGTTTTAGCGGCAACAGAAATAATTCTGTAAAATTTTCAACTGTCTACCTATTACGAATCTTGAGATACAGTCTGCTCACAGACAGACGGACGGACGGATTGATAAATGATAAATGATGTTTATTTTGCAAGTAGGTTTGATTGACATTGGAGGCTTAGGAATAGGTTCCGTTGGTTAGCCTTCGCGTACGGAACCCTGAAAAGCAGGAGGTAAATTAAATACGTTCTAGCATTCGCAGAATGCAATCTCTTCAAAACACACTTTTCAACTTTGTTTCAATGCCAAGAAGCGAATGACCGACCGTGAATTCTATTTCTTGATACGTAAATTGTGTAATGGTATTGTTATAGTACCGGTATATAAGTACGTAATTTTACGATTCATCATCATCATATTGTATGATTTTGTATGCAGGCTGGTGAATTGAGGGAAAGGGGCTCTTCTTACTAATATTATAAAGAGGTAACATTTGTTTGTAAGTTTGTATCTAAGGGGTAATCTCCGGAAGTAATGAACCAATTTTAAAAATTGTTTCACTGGTAGAAAGCTACATTAGTCGTGAGTGCTATAGGCTATATTTTATTCCTGGACTGTCACGGGAACGGGAACTACGCGGGTGAAACCGCGGGACGTCAGCTATCACAAATAAAACGCGTGGTTTCTTTTTCTAGAGAGTAAAACTATAGTAAAACTAAAAATAATACCAATTTAGTAGATATTCAAGGTACTATATTCCTTAGTTAACAAGCAAATGCTATGATTCTAAAATTGCAAAAAAGATGAAGATATAATTCGACCATGTAAAGAGCCGGGTAAAAAAACCGGGTAAACGTAATTACATTTACCCGGTTTGTGCAACGGAATTTTTATGTTTTTCAGCTCTTTACATGGTCGAATTATATCTTCACCTTTTTTGCAATTTGATTTTTATTTCGATGTCTGAAAAGAAATTACTGTCGTACACGATGCTCACTTAACACCAGAATGCCTTTAAATTAAGTTTTATTTCTGGCTTTGTAATTTCTTTTAGTATTTCGTAAAACAAAATTACTGCACTTTGACGATTACGAACACTTAAAGCTTAGCCAAACTGATTAACTCAGTAATTTTGTGGTAATTAAACACGTCAAATGCATTCGCAAAATGACGTGTTGGTCTTGTAAGGATAAGGGCTTGCACAGACGACAGACTTTTTGTGCGGATGAGTCTGTGGCACACAAAATGTCTGCATGGCATACAAAAAGTCCGTCGCGGATTTTATGCAGACTCAACGCACACGACGCACATCTTAGATCATTCTATTCTAGTGCAGAATGCATACTAAAAGTGTGCGCCGTCTGCGTTAGCGCACGTTGAAGCAAACGTTCTATTTTTTTCGCGCACTTTTGAAAGTCGCGGCGCGGCGTGTTCCGCCAGAATGACAGGGATTTTTGGCCGCCAGACTTTCTGCACGTCGTATGCGTTACTGTTTACAATTACTTAGGTTCTATTTTCACAGACTAAGTGCGTCACGGATAGTCTGTCGTCTGCGCAGGACCTAAAGCTTTGTTTTTATCAAGATAATTTATATGACTTTTCTATTAAAAATAAAACTATAAATGTCAAATCAATATCAGTCTTACTAAGGTGTATCGTAACCTATTACCCAGTATTAACAGGGTTGTGTAGATCAGATAGGCAGTCGCTCCATGTAAAATACTGGTACTCAGCTGCATCCAGTTAGACTGGAAGCCGATCCTAACATAGTAGGGAAAAGGCTAGGCAGATGATGTCCTCACTAATAAAATGGACTTTGATTAGGTCCTCTGGTTAAACTTCGATTTCGAAGTTTTATACCTTGGTAGTTAATTTATTGAAAATGATTGTTTCAGGAGTGGTCCTGACCTAAAAAATAAAAGCTCGCACGAATATAATTTGTTAATGATGCAGACTTAACAACAAATCGACCATTATTATTTTTGACCTGACAGAAATGAGGGCAGTACACGCAAATATATTCTTACACAGTCATTTTTGGATTTATTCCAAAAGCACTTTGCATTTTTATGCCCGTTTTATAGGTATATAATTTATTAGAGATTTATTTCAAGTGAATGCACTTAACATTTGTCGTGGCAAATGCAAAATGTCCAGATATTGTGCCAACGTATGAAAAATAAAACAAAAAAAAACTTTTCGCAAAAAAATTACTCTACTTTCGGAAGTGTCTTTGTTTGTTTCAATTACTTTTTGCCACCGACTTCGGAAAGTAAAGTTATTATAAACTTTTTTTTGTGTTTTTTAATGAGAGGTTTTCCTTTTGAGGTTTAAAAAAAAAACTTAGTTTCCAAGAACTCTATAGATGGCGTTGAACTTACTATGCCAAAGCCAAAACGCTTGAAAAAAAAACATTGTGTCACGTCACATACTCTCGTTTACTGGCACTATCATTTGCTTAACCTTCCGAATATAACCAACATTTCTCGCGCTTTGTTAAAATCAGATTTTTTAGGTTCAGTTCCTTGCATTATGATACTTACTCCTAGCGCCATCTATCCAGCGACTAGGGAAGAGCTAAAAAGAAAATCCCTCATTACTCATACCGATTTTGATGAAATTTCTAAACAATTTTTTTCAAATCGGTGCATAAATGACGGAGTTATGAGGTAACAAACACTAAAAAAAAAAACGAATTTTGAACCTCCTTTTTTGAAGTTGGTTATAAATACCTATAAAAGGAGGTTAATGTTACCTAGTGGTAACTGTGCAAGAGAAGGTCAACCTTTTTCATTCGTAGGTGTAGTTAAAGGTGACTGTTTTGAGTAGTATTTTAGGGTTGACCTATCAGTAACCTTCTAGCGTTAATTATTTGAAAGTGAAACCAACAAAGTAAAGGGTAATAATTCTATTAAAAGACTATCATAAATATTTCAAAGTCTATTTTATCATCACTACTGTTATGCTACTGTTACTGTACTACTGTCAGTTCTATGACGAAACCGGCACAACAAAACAAAAGAGGCCAAGTGCGAGTTGCATGTCAGAGTTCCTTAGCACCAAACAATATAATAATATCACTCATTTTGATACAAGTGGAGAAAGTTTGTTATTGCATTCGAGGCGGAATTATAACACCCGAGCCGTAGGCGAGGGTGTTTTTGAGCCGAGAACTGCAATAACAAATGTCCACGTGTATCAAACGACGTTTTTCAATACACTTTTGAAGAAATAAAAGAAAATATAACGAAAAATATTTTTGTCACGAACTAGGAAATTATGATTTTAATTTTCTTTTTTTTTCGCGCTCTGCTTTCGCCAGGTTGAAGGAGAGGCAAGGTATGAACCCGTTAAACAGCCTAAAATAAAAAATAGATTTATTTTATATTTTTGAATTCAGAACACAAATAAATGTTGATTTGTGTAAAAAAATAACTATTAGTTTTTAAAAATCATGTTTATCTATTTATAAACACAATTTTAATATTAAAAAAATATTTATGCTGTAAAGACGCGTAGTGCTTTACCGAAATTTAATAAAAAACATTCACCTCAGTCTATAGGCATTGAACCAATTTCAACTAAGTATAGGTATAGTCATCTGTGGCAATTTTCATTCCCGCACACGTGCGGGAAAATGGAAAAAACGCACGCGTGTGAAATACATAGCATGTTGTACCTAACCGTAGTGCATTATGGACCAGTTTCTGAGGAAGTGTATGCAAATCTCGGCTCAAAAACACCCTCGCCTACGGCTCGGGTGTTATAATTCCGCCTCGATTGCAATAACAAATTTCCACGTGTATCAAACGACGCTTTTCAATACACTTTTTAAGAAATAAAATAAAATAACGAATAATATTTTTGTCACGAACTATGAAACTATGATTTAAATTTTCTTTTTTTTTCGCGCTTAGGTCTCGCCAGGTTGAAAGAGAGGCAATGGTATGAAGCCGTTAAACAGCCTAATATAAAAAATAGATTTATTTTATATTTTTGAATTAAATAAATGTTAATTTGTGTATAAAAGTAACTATTAGTTTTAAATAATCTATGTTATTCTATTTATAAACACAATTTGAATATTCAAAAAATATTTATATAGAACTTATTTAATTATTTAATTTATATAGAACATGGTTGGGAATGGTTGGAACAGAGCGATAATTTGATGACTTCCCATCCGAAAAAAAAAGGTATGTTAAGTTCCAAATATTAGGGATACGCCTATTACCATGACATGTATTGTTAACAATGCCAAATAAATTCATGGCAAATATTTGGGAACAACTAAATATGGAAAAATAAAAAACTTTTTTGCAAAAAATAAAACCGACTTCAAAAAACACAAAAAAGTGAAAAATAACTTTACCTTCAGAAGTCGGTGACAAAAAAAACGAAATCAATCAAACAAGAGTCACCGACTTCTGAAGCTAAAGTTATTTTTCACTTTTTTGTGTTTTGAAGTCGGTTTTATTTTTTTTGCAAAAAGTTTTTTTATTTTTCAATTTTTAGTCGTAATAGCCTATACAAATATAATGCTATGCATTTATTTTACATTGTTAACAATACATGTCATGGTAATAGGCTTATCCCCAATAAATGGAACTTAACATATCTAAACTGTCGAAATTTACGTGTATTGTACACATCTGTGTACCCCTCAGAGCATACAGGTGTGATGTTACGTCATGATGTTGTATAAACAATAAACATCCAAGTGATTGCAAAAATCACGACCGATTTACCGTCTAGTTTTGAAGAGTTCCATTGTATATCTCCGAAGACCAGCATCAGATCTTCACCAAATTTAAATGCGACCATCTCAGGCGTATACTCTTTCAAATAAAAAAATAATTTTGAAAATCACTCCACAAATGGAGGAGAAATCGGTGAACATACATGAAATTATACCACATGACTGAAGTAAAAATATTCATAAAATGAAAACTACTGGGCCAAACTATGTAAATTTTTTATGGGACCAAATGGCAACTATTTCGCATCAAACTAAAAAAGAATCACGTAAATCGGATCATAAATCTCAGCGTAATCGGTGTACATACATAAAAAAAAAAAAAAAAAAGAAAAAAAAAATACCGATCGAATTGAGAACCTCCTCCTTTTTGGAAGTCGGTTAAAAATAGATTTATTTTATATTTTTGAATTAAATAAATGTTAATTTGTGTATAAAAGTAACTATTAGTTTTAAATAATCATGTGTATCTATGTTATTCTATTTATAAACACAATTTGAATATTCAAAAAATATTTATGCCGTAAAGACGCGTAGTGCATTGCAAACATTAAAAAAAAACATTCACCTCAGACTATAGGCATTGAACCACTAAGTATACTAAGTATACTTAGTTTGGACTAAGTATAGGTATTATCTGTGGCAATTTTCATTCCCGCACACGTGCGGGAAAGTGGAAAAAATCGCACGCGTGTGAAATAAAAAAAAAATTTTTAACGCTCATTCATACATAGTTATAGGTAACAGTTTTAAGCTTTCACGGTTCATAACTATACTTAGAATGTCACTTACGAGATATCTTCCGTGATTAACCCGCGATATTACCGCGGTATTTACCGGGAGCTCAAAAATAATCAATAATCACGGAAGATATAGTAAATGAAATTTTAAGCCTAGTTAGATAGTTTTACACTCAACAACAAAACTAAATTTGTTTTTTAGACTACGTATGTTAATGAAAAATAAAGTTACTGCTGCAGTTTCACGTAAAAGTTCCATTGATGCCAACAGTCTTGGAGTAAAATGGCTGTGACATACGGACGGACAGACAGATATAGATTTGACTACGGATCCTTAAATGACGTCCACGAATTGAGCCCGCTTTGCGGAGTCCAGCCCACTATTCCTCACAAAGGTTAGGCTCGCGTCCCAGCAATGGGAACGTTGATTAAGTTATGCTAATGCTAGTGACTTGTAAAAGATAACTTGAATTTCAACTATACTTTGTTCCCTTTCATTGTACTCCTCAAACTAATTACTAAGCCTTCCAACGATTTTCCAGTACAGGTACACACTGCAAATTAATCTTTATTCATAAACGCCGTAGAAATTCCATGCAAAGAGGTTTCGGACAGGCTTATGATGTATTACATATTTAAACACTGCACAAACAGAGCCTGCAGGGAGCCTAGCCGCCAATAAAGACATTACAACCATGCTAATCGCATTTTAAACACTTTTAAATGGGTTTCAAGACTTTTGAAGGACTAGTTTTTAGCTGCTACTTCGTCTGCTTTGAGGTCGGAAACTTAACCACGATCACGTACCGATGATTCCCGATGTTTACCAATTGCACTTGCAAAGAAAATCATCATTATCATCATCAGCCTATTAATGTTCCCACTGCTGGGACACAAGCCTCCTCTCGATGAGAGGGAATAGGCTATAATCCACCACGAGGGCCCAGTGCGGATTGGTAGATGTCACATGCGTTTTTTTTTTTGGTTCTAGGACATGCCGGTTTCCTCAAGATGTTTTCCTTCACCGTTTTGAGAGCAGTGGTGGTGAAATAAATTACACAAAGTAATGCGAATGCGGTTCGAACCCACGACTTACTGTTCGTAAGTCGGGGCCGCCACCACTGGGCCACCGCTGCTCTCCAAAGAGAATACTCATCTTTAAAACTGTGTCGCTATCCTCTAGCCGGTGGTGAATAACGGAAATTAAATGTTTAAAAGAAGTTACGTCGCTGTATACCAGTAAGGGGAATAATTTCTAAAAGTTGTGTCACTGTCCACCACTTAGAAGATAGCGAGAATAATTTAAAAAAAGTGTGTCCCTGTCTACCAGTGGTGTACAAGCAGCTGGTGGACATCGGGAATCATCGAGAATGTATTACTGGGACAAAAGTACCTTATATTTTCCAGGTCTCTTGGTCTTTAAGCATAAAACATAATCAGCCTATATTTTTCCCATTCCCAGTCCTTCCCTCTTTATGAGCGGATCCACCACGCGTGCCCAGAGCGGGTTGATAGAAGTCACAAGTCTTCGCAGTCACAATCGCCCGATATACCCGTTTAGCAAATATCTGAACCGATTTGAATAAATGTGGAACACGGATAGAACATGTAAGAGCCATACAGACTTACCTTCGCATTATGATATTAGTAATGTATGGATGATCAACAACGTATTACTTAAGGAAAAATAATCGGAGCTAGACTCAAATACCACCACCATGAGTGGGGTACCCATCAAAAATCGATTATTTACAACAAATTGCGATTTAACAACCGGTCTGAAGATTTACGTTTCGACGAAAGTGTTAAGTGTGTGCGAATGTGAAGTGCGACCGGTGGATATCCTTTGTTGTTGTTTACGACTTTGTGTGGCAATTTCTGAGTAAATCATCGAATTGTGCATTGCATTGTGTGTATTTCTGCATGAATTGACCGTTTGTAGGGTTCAATCGAAATTATGTTTCGGTTACAATCGCAGCAACTTTGCTGTTTTTTTTAAACATTAAAAAAGCAACTTATATTTGCAGCCGTTAAAATCAATATTGTGCGTGCGAAAATGAAGTTTTTTTTTTCTCAAATGTGGATCCACAGACCGATTTTATTAGGGTAAGACTGATAACTGTATCTGGGGAAACCTAAATTGTTTTGAGTTTATTTAAAATCGACATCTTTTAGAAAATTTTGAACACAAAATTACATCTGACTGATATTCTAAAGACAATAAGTTGTTCCAGTGTTTTTTTTAAATTACTAAATAGGTAGACTTTTGTATGGCTGCAATAACTCGCCTGATGTGAAGCAAAGTTGCGGCGGTGCACGTGGTGATGTTTCTTAGCAGCAACAGTTTTCTTCCTCCTATTTTGATCACGGAACTGTAATGTCTTACTAGTGTATTTTTTAATGTATCACTGAGGTTTTAATCACTAAGTACAGCTAGTACAAAAAGACCAAACGGTATAATGTTCTTGGACTTTAACGAAGGACCACCATCACTCACCCAATTACGTACATACAACATACATTTCTTTTTACAACTCAACCAACCAGTATACAACACACCACTCTTCTTAGAAACAAAACCATAGACCCGACTTGTCACAACAAGTTTTTGAACAAAAAACGCCCCACATACAGTACACGTATGAATATTATTTTTTAAACATTTTATTTTTATTCCGATTAATCGAATGCTCGTTAATTAACGGGATCGATTACATTTATTCGATACGAAATGTCACCGGTACGACATGGGTATATAATTAGCAAGATAATTAGGTAGTAACAGATGTTTTCTTCGAGAACATTTCATGTCCTTTGTGTTAATATTCATAGTCTTCTGTAAAAAGTTTTTAATAAATGTTTAAGAGGTTATTGTTAGTTTTTGTTGGACATTTTTATAATACTTTGGCTCTTTGATTGTAGGTTTAATTAATGAGGTGGTTGACGAATTGGGTGTAGTTTTTTTAGTGGATGTTCAAATGCGGTTTAAGTTTGTTAATTAGATTTTTGTAGCTAAAGCTGCAAGTTTTCCTCAAGATTGTGTTTTTTTTAAGTTATTTTTGCCCAGTTGGATTGATCTTTAACGAGTTCGTTGTTTTTTAATTGAATGTTGACTTGTATTTATCAAATTATGACGGAGAGAGAGTTCACTTCCTCTATGATCGTTTAGAAAATGCTATGAGGAAAAAAACACAAAAAAGTGACTCGTTTTTTCCTGTTGCGTTTTCTCGGATCTCGTTACACTCCATAAATTTAAGATTTTCAACGAAATCATAGTCATACAACGTGCAGGCAATCAAGAAGATAGACGAATATTCTGAGAAATCTACACTCAATTTCTCTTTGACGGTCTAGATGAAGGAAATCGTTTCTAGGACTTATTATTTTTCGGAAATAAAACTGTGAAACACATTACATTAATTTGTTCATGAAATTGTTGAATGACAACAGCAGAATAAATTTAAAAGAAATAATTGTGGGAATACTAGAAACAGTCTTTATTGCACATTCTTGGTAAGTAAAACAAATAATAATATCTATTCAATTACTGTTGTCGTGGGTTCGAACCCAGACAAGCGCATACTTCGTGTAATTTATTTCATCACCGCTGCTCTCAAAACGGTGAAGGAAAATATCGTGAGGAAACCGGCATGTCCTAGAACCAAAAATTCGAAGACATGGTCACATGTCTTCGATACTATCTACCAATCCGCACTGGGCATGATGATCGTGAGGAAACCGGCATGTCCTAGAACTAAAAATTCAAAGGCATGTGACATCTACCAATCCGCACTGGGCCCGCGTGGTGGATTATAGCCCATTCCCTCTCATTGAATGGAGGCCGCAGCAGTGGGAACATTATAGGCTGATGATGATGATGAATGTTTTAACAAAAATTCTGAATCATGTCTAATTTGACTGATCATTGAAAACTAACCCTGTTTTAAAACACTGAATGCTGGCCACACATCGACAACCATTGACAATTAAACGATGACGGATGAAATACCCACTTTGAAACACACCAGGCAAATAAAGCAAAGCACTTTGAAGAGCGGCAACGTCTATTTTTATGGCCAACAGATATTTCTTCCGGCCTAGATGATTGTGCATGTGATTTGTGCGCAATGACATCCATGACATAAGAATTCTGGTGAGGCGCCATGTTTTGTGCGTTCATTTGTTTTAATCATATCATAAAATCCGCCATATTGTTTATTTCCGTACAGATAGCAGAAAAATCAAACAATAAGTAGATTATAACGTTATTTATTTATTTTTAATAATCACAGAAATTCACATATTTATAAATCACAGTTCGCACCCTCGGTCAATGACAACACCAAATAGCGCAAGCTCGGAAATAACGGAAATAAACAATATGGCGGATTTTCCTTCATGAAAATAGAGTTGTGGCGAGTTTACACATACTTTTTTTCGTGGCGAATTAACTTTGTGACGATTGTACAATAACCCGCTGAAAATAGGTGTTTAATTAGGTTTCTTTTAGAAATTATGTAGCAGTTATCATCATACCTTCATTCTTTGCGCGATCGAATCAGAAATGAAGACATCCGCAAGAGAACCAAGGTCACCGACGTAGCCCGAAGAATTGCCAAACTTAAGTGGCAGTGGGCAGGGCACATTGCTCGCAGAACGGATGGCCGATGGGACCGAAAAGTTCTGGAGTGGCGACCGCGAACCGGAAGACGTTGCGTTGGAAGGCCTCCCACTAGGTGGAGTGGTGACCTGGTGAAGGTTGCGGGGATCCGCTGGATGCGAGTCGCACGGGACCGGTCAATGTGGCGACACTTGGGGGAGGCCTATGTCCAGCAGTGGACGTCTTTCGGCTGAAATGATGATGTTGATGATGATGAATGATATCATCATAACTGTTTTTTAAAGAAAATTTAAACAAATGGATGTTAAAGTACCCTTAAGAAATCCGAAAAGCGCTTATTGTCCCCGTTTTCGTGATCATTTTTTTGTTCTAGACCATACCTGGGAACCTTTTAGTTACGGAGATATTGGGGGTCAAAGTTACAACTTTTTGATGTTATAATTTTACTTTGAATACCTCCATGACCGGCCAGCACTATTCAATGCATCCATCTGCATAATTTTTTGAGTCCATTACATTGACTCCTACCGTAAAACGTGATTTTCACCCCCAAAAAAAAGACGTTTCCCAGCAATATTTTTTGGCGTAGAATTACTCAACGGCCCGCTAATATATATATTTTTTTTTTTATTCAAATTTGCTTACGTTTTTTGCAATTTGCAGGTCAGTGTCAGACTTATGACATTGCAAATTGCAAAAAACGTAAGCAAATTTGAATATCGCGGGTCACCGTGGGGCTTTCACCTTAACGGCCCTTACCCTGTATAATCTGGTACATTTCTCATCAGCTATCAACCAGCCTCTTTGCCAACTTAAGTGGCGTCGGCGCAGCATGTCTTCTTTCAGATATCTCTTTACGCCGTCTACTTTGTAGTTAGTAGCCAGCTCTTTTCTATCCACTTTTTATACTGCTGTCTTTATTTTAATTTCTCTTTTTGAATTTCTTTTTTTTTTGTCTTTATTTTGCTGTCTTTGTTTTGCCGTAAGGTAGAATGTAGCCGATCTTATTAATGTATGTACAACATTATTATACCTGTACCTACATTCAAAGCAAATAAAGATCTGATTCTAATCCTGATATTGAGAAACTACCGACTGGTACTTACTTATTTAGCACCTCAAATAACTGTGTCAAATAATATGCACTTTTGCAAAATACTTTTTGTTTTATTTATTTATTAAGGCTACAGATAACTGAAAATAGAAGAATAAAATACATGACCTTATGAATACCAAATCCAGAGCAGTTCTGAATCCGATACAATTTTCACTACACTACAACAGCCCATAACGTCCACTGCTGGACATAAGCCTCTCCCATGATGGGAGGAATTTGCCGTAATCTCCACGCTTGGCAGGCGGATTGGAGATCGCAGTGATGAAAGACTAACAGAAAACGCTGCTGCCCATTCAATGGTCTACGGAGGCGCAAGGTGTTCTGCCTCAGACATTAGTCGCCTTATACGACACCCGTGAGTGTAATGGGTTGGTTCTATTCTACTCTGCCGGATACCACACTGCTAACACAACGGTATTTTCAACTATGTATAATCTAAATTCAGAATCGCACGATCTAACCAGATGCGTCTGGTCTCCATACCACAATTTTACGAGACCCTACAACTCTAAATTTAATTATAATTAGTATAGCAGTGACGTTGGAAGGTCGCGTCAATTGCGCCGGCGCCGGTCGTTGATGTCACGCGGTAATTATGCCACCGAGCCGGACGGATTAATTGTAAGGGGTACCGGACATGTGGCGGACACTTGATGCTAAGATTGACTACCGGACTTGATGATAGAGAAATTATTGTGATACGGGGAGTGGTGACGTGAAAATTGGTCTTGTGATTAAGATAAGAGTTTCAATTAGTTAAGGTACTGATACTGTTACATGATTGTGATATATATCTGCCCATAGCTGGGCAATGCCACCTTAACTGAGATCGTGCAGTTATTTATGTTTGAAATGTAAGGGTACTTTATAGACAATAGACAAAAAAAATGTAATTAGTCCGTCAGCTAAATTTCCAAAAAATATTAGACACATATTTTTTTCTTTTTTCACGTACACAAAAAAATTAAGCCGATACAGTGCCTCGAAAACTCGTGTGACGTCACATTTCAGTAGGTACCTACATTTTTTACTCAACTGTGACGTCACAAGCGGGGCCCACTCATGATCTTTGACACACGTTTTATCTTCGACAATTTTGATAAATTTGATAGAACAAAAAACACGTATCCAAGATTTTTCGATGATCTACGAGGGTCTTCCCTTCTTTTGTTTGGTCATAATTCGAACTTCACTTCGCGAATTTGATTTTACTTTTTATTTTTTGATCTAGGAGTACATTATCAAAGAAGATGATGTTATTTTATCAATTTAAAAGATTGCTGCTAAGAAAAGTATCATTGTTTTCAATTTTTCATAGATCGTCAAAAGCAAAAACGCACTATTAAACCAAAGAACACTACACGATCTCTTCAGCGAACCAAATCATGACGAAATCGCTCTCAAGACCCCGCCATCTCCTTCGAACTTACTGTAGCAATTACTTTCAAAGTGTAGTACTTTCACTACGACTTGCGACTGTATAGAAAATATTTTCGATAGCTTATGTCAGTGTCCAATAATTATACTTTTGATTTTTCCATCGTCTTTATCGCAAATAGAATATCACTTTGCATAGACCCTAAAGCCTATATGACGGCATGGTTGGCGTAGTGGCTGACCGTTTGGCTGCTACTCTATGTGGCGCGAGTTTGGTCCCCGCACGTAATAAATATTTGTATGACCTACAGGTAGTTTTTCCAGATCTGGCTGTTAGTGAGTCCACTGCTGGACATAAGCCTCTCCCATGATGGTAGGAATTTCCCGTAATCTCCATGCTTGGCAGGCGGATTGGAGATCGCAGTGATGAAAGACTAACAGAAAACGCTGCTGCCCATTCTCTGGCCTACGGAAGCGCAAGGTGTTCTAGTAGGTAGTTTAGTCGCCTTATACGACACCCGTGAGTGTAATGGGTTGGGTCTATTCTACTCTGCCGGATACCACACGGGTTAACACCACCCACACGTACCACACGGCACGGTTTGTGAGTATTACGTACCTACCTAGACAGGACACAGGAGAAATTCGTAGTGGGGAGCAACAAAAGTATCGACACAAAAGCCATACTCGATTCCCGTAACACCCAATTATTTACCGTCACATTGTCAGTCCACTGCACGTCAGCCCTGAGTTTCTCTGAAGTGAATTGTACTAATCCATCCAGTGTTGATGACCTCGTACAAATTGCACGGAGCCAAATGAGCAGTTGTTACTTATATACCAACTTATATCTACCAACACCAAACAGAGACGCATAGAAATTTAAACTTTAACCTCCCAACTATAGGGGAGCCTCAAGGGGTCTTTGATGGAAATATAATCTTGGTCCTGTCTTACGCGGGGCATCATGTTAGTAGCACCAATAGGTTTATGTTGATGCGATGTCAAATAACAGGAGCTGATATTTATATGGAAGACTTTGTAATGAGGATGGGAGTTATGGCCAACATCCTGTTTGGAATAGGGAAAAGAGTTCTCGTAAAACATGGAAAACAAGCTTGTTTTGTTGTTGCTTTGGAGATCAACGATCTTATTAACGGGTCTTTATTAGCAGTTCTGGCGTTAGAGTAAGAAAGTTCGCCAATGTGGTGTTCACAGAAACACTTTTTAGGGTTTAGAATAAAACCAGCAAATTATCAGTAAGTAGATGAACCACTTCAAGGGTACGTGCACCCGCTGCCCGGGATAAGTGTGGACTGGAGTCTGGACGACATGGAATCTTAAAGCTCACGCTACGTTTATTAGTATATCACATCTTTTTCAAGTAAACAGTAATATCAAAAGAGTAGAATCACATCACATCAACAAATTATATGTTTTAATTTAAGTAAACGCAACAACGGCCCCCAAGATACAGGCGCAGCCTAGTTTGGGGACCTCTGTTTTCTAAATATTTATGTATAAAATTTATTCGTTACGATTTTGCCATAGTGATAAGTTAGGTTAAGAAAATTATTGTAACAATGAATTTATTCTTATTCTGATTCTAAAATTTGAAAGCTCTTATTCCAAAGTTTGCTTACAGATAGTTTGATACAGTAACTGTGATCAATACCTATTAGATAATAATAAATCTCAGTCTTGTTTTTGGTCCTTCGATCCCGGAGTCAGAAAAAGAAACGGAAATTGCTTTGGCTTTTTTGTACTTTATGTCCTGAATTCCCAATAAATCAGGACTGCTGGTTGTACTGTAATGCACTCCAATAAAATTAATTACCCAACTAGTTTTGAAAATCTTTGCTCATTTTCAAAGGTAATTTTTGGCGCAGGGCTATTAGGCATCAAGACGTGATGTCTCTTGCTTTGTTACGTCTAAAGACACAAAAATCAGAGTAACATCATAAGACTTTACGCCCGTTCCTTCCAAATATAGCCATAAAAAACAAAGATGATAGTCTTAGTGATTTTTTTAATGATACGGGCCCACTTGCAGCTCTGTAACGGCCAATTTCTGGCCCCTATAATAAAGCTTGACCCGCCGTCTGGTGTCCTAATCGTCGTAATGGCTTGCGTCCACTTGACCCCGACTTAAATCCATTTAGGGCGTAGATAAGTGGCATAGAAAGGTACTAAGTGCTGGTGGGGAAGTCAAAAGTGGCGACGTTTGTTTGTGACCTGAGGGAGATATGTTTGAAGATGGATGATGTTGGACTTGGTGAAAGTATTGGGTTAGATCTTGATAGAGAGCCTAAGGAAACTGTTTGAACTGTAAATAAAGAACACGACGCGTTCAGTGTATAAGATATTATTGCCAGTGTAGAGGGCTGTAAGAAGACACTGAGAAAAAGCAAGGCAGATTGTGTTAAAGATGATTAATTGCCATTTTCAATAACTTACTAGCCGGTTTCGGTAGGTTGCTATCTCTGTCTGTTTGACATTTTGCTTACTGACCGGTTAGAAACAAAACGTCACAGAAAAGCTTTCTTTGATTTTTCTATGAATCAAATGACAGGTGACGCGGATAGGATATTCTTTGTTTATAGAAATACCGATAGCTACGGAATTACGCATATTAACCAACAGTTAGTTATACGTAAGTTATAGAAAACGGCTGTAAACATAACCAGGTATAAACGTTACTCAGACCTTAAATAAATCTCTGCATGTACCAACTATATTGACATTGATTTCTTAACCGGTATGCTTGATGTTTAAGTAGATATAAGTAGATATTCAACGGGTGTCTGTTTTTGTCTCAAATGGTTCCCTTAAACTTTTGAGTCAAACCTTTATCAGACCTTAAAATTCAGATTTTGGCCTATTATACATGTTATTCTCTTCCTATTCTCACACACCATTGTTTACATTTCTTTTTTGTTTCGCAGGCCTGTTGGTAGAAATTTCATTGAAAGCAGCTGTGCATTTAGACTCTAAGTTATGATTATGATGTTTCCTTATGTATGAAATAAATAATTTATGTCTTCATTGTTTCTTAAATATATTTAGGTACCTCCAAATCCAAATTCATTTGTTTTTCCCGTTATCGGTTTAGTACAACAGCGAGTACCTACGATGCCCTTGTTCTTTTTTAGATTAAAACAATTGCAGGAAGTACCAACACGTTCCTAGTTGATAGACTGTCTCAATTGAGATTGATTGCCACTATTTTTGATGCCAACGAATTAATTCTGCTATTTTCTGTTACGTCAATTGAAGCAATTGTTACGTCGTTGTTGGGAAATTAACTGCTTAGTGAAGTTTTGTTGTTTCGTAATAGTTTTAGGGTTATCCGAGGGCCTTTTGTGTGGCGAATTGTGTACCTACTGCGTAGTTGGATGTACAGTTACTTCGACACATCAACATCTTCCTATCCTGTCCTATGTTATTAGGGATGGGCCATTCTCGTCCTCTGCACCTGTTTTCTTAATATCACGACACATCATCTGCCTAGCCTTTTCCCAGCTATGTTGGGGTCGGCTTCCAGTCTAACCCGATGTAGCTGAATACCAGTACTTACATGAAGCGACTGCCTATCTGACCTATCTATGTACTACGACACATTTTAGATTAATAATTGGTTATGTAAGATTTGTCCAAATCCAGCCACAATACAAGCAAAAGTTATAATCATGGATTTATTTCCAATAAAATATTAAATTTAAAAAATGCCAGCTTTCGAATAATATGTTTGTTTGAAATGTTACGCTGCCCATCTTAATATTTTTGGTTTGATAATAAATTTATTTCAAACTAGCACTTAGGCCGCGACTTCGTCCGCAAATTTTGTGATAGCTCGGCTATTAGGTATGACATAAATATAATTTATAACCCATAGCACACAAGAATAATGTAGCTTTCTGCCAGAGAAAGAATTTTTGAAATTGGATCATTAGTTCCGGATATTACCCCCTACATACAAACGTACAAACATTTACCTCAATCTTGTAAAAGAGTCCACCACCCGAGTCCAGGAGTAGCACCTGAATCAGATAAAGACAGAAATAAGTGGGAGTAGGTAAGCCATATAACGTTTAAATAGTGTTTACCATATTTTACTTTACTCGATGGTGTTTACTCATGACAAGTACTCTATTATTAGATACAGGCACATTGAGAAAAATATGGGTACAGGCACATAATCATGGTTTGACAAATGAGCAAAGCCATTCATTGAGACATTAAAATAATATCCACAAGACCAAAAAAAAAACGACTGCTGATATTCTCGTCACTATTAATGACAATCTTTTAGCTCGAGGACTTTAAAAGCGTAATGTCCACTTAGGTACGTACTAGTTTATAATTATATTTACATGCAAGTACAAAGTTGTTTCTTGTTGATTCAACCATCAATTTAGATTATTCTGCAG
The DNA here is from genome assembly GCA_905147715.2 of Xestia xanthographa. NCBI lineage: Eukaryota > Metazoa > Arthropoda > Insecta > Lepidoptera > Noctuidae > Xestia > Xestia xanthographa. The sequence continues at coordinate 6,241,350 of LR990663.1, read as the reverse complement.
TCTTCTTTTACCTTTTGAACCCAGACTCGGCGCAAGCGTCTCTTAAATTATAGCTAGTTATTTGTCACTGCTCCCAGCTATTTTAGACGGCAACCCAGGATCGACAATGTTGCTAGATTAAATAATTATATCTGAAATGAACGTTGTAAAGAAAGAAAGAAAGAAAGAAAGTATTTATTGACTCACACAGGATAAACAGAAACAAAAAGATACATTAGAAATTACAAAATTATATAAAAAAGTAAACAAGAGAAAAAAAAGAAAAAAAAAAACAATCATAATGGTCCTGTGCAAGGCCAAAAGGCTCCTATCTCTGCAAATTGCTGTGACATTTAAAAAAATAAAAATGTCACAGCGCTGGTATTCTGATAGGGCCCAGAGTGATGCCACGGTCATATACGAATATAAATTTATAATACAAAATAATAATAATTAATAAATATAAATATGTAAGTGGCTCGTTGACTAGAATTATGATCTGACTAATAAGTTTGTCTGGTTAGTCTATTTGGTATGTTGTGAAGGTGAATAGATGTGACATGAGTATTTCTTGCTCACGGTCTATGTGATTGAATTTTGGATGGGGTAAAATGTGTGTGTGTGGTAAATAATAATTAATTCGTACTCTTAAATACTGGTCCTCTCTTTTAATGAGTAGTTGGCTGGTTCTATATCTACTGATTAAAACTCTTTTACTGATTAGATCTCGTTTGTGGTTCTAACTGCTTTAATCCTGCAGATCTTTTTTTGTGTGCCATTCAGGTTTGTTTTTAGTGTCTCGGAAAACACGTTAAGCGATTGGTCCCGGCTGTCATTTGTAGATCTTTGACAGTAGTTACAAGTAGGTAGTCAGTGTCCTGGAAATCTGACAATCAGTGTTACCAAAGCGTAGGTATCGTATTAACCAGTACTAATTGGGTTGTGGAGGTCATAATAGGCAGTCGCTCCGTGTAAGATACTGGCATTCAGGTGCATCCGGTTAGACTGGTAGCCGACCCCAACATGGTTGGGAAAAGGCTAGGCAGATGACGATACATCATAACTGTCAAAATCCGGCTACCTACCAACTCCAGAATCAATTCAAATTTATCCACACTTACTCGTATTCCTAACCTGTTTCTGGCATAGATTACAAAGAAATCAAGCATGCCAAAATACTTGCAGTATGATGCATTAAGGCCTGTACTGACCAGCTTAACCTGACACATCCCAAAATATTTAAAATCTCCTATTTTGTAAGCTTTAAGGTTGATTGTCCTTTGTTTTTCAAGTGTGATTAATTTGGTTGTTCAAGTAACAAAGTACTGATCAATTTCGCAGGGATAGCAAGAATACATTTGTCATGTCGTTCAAATAAATCGGCTGTCGGATTGGGTACAAGCAGTGTTGATGGTTTTTGCTACAGTTATGTCTGTTTCTGTGGTTAATGTTGTTCGTTATTTTGTTTGTTAATCCTGGATTAAGTGGGGTGTGGAATAGGCTGGGATTTAAAGGAAGATTATGCTCTAAACGGAAATATTGATGGAAAACTTTTTTAATACACTTCCTCGAAAACTGGATCTTATCGCACTACGATTAAGTTCAACATGGAATTTGGTTTATTCCGAACCTGACCCGAAATCCTAACCCGGTTGCGGGTTAGGTTAGGGACTTAACATTTAACTTTGTTACTGCAGTCCTCGGCTCCATAAGAACATCACATGCGGCTCGGGTGTGAATTCAGCCTCGAATGCAATAACAAAGTTTCCAAACTTATATCAAAATGTACTATTGTTTAGTTTTCATCCGACATTATTATAACCATTATTGTTTTCCAACAACAGTGATAAAACATCATTGTTTTTTGCGTTCTGAAAATTGTGACAAAAATACTCTTTCTTTCATTATTTTCATATAAAACAGGAAAAGCAATACCTAATCAAAAATTCTACGATATGCTCTTGTTAAATGAATTTGTCAGATTTTATTTCATTTTGCTTTACGTCTATTATTATTTTCCTAATGAAGTTTGGAATTTAATTACTAGATAAATCCATTCAGACAGTGAAGAATAGCTTAGGGTAGCTTCCCATACTGTGTTACAAAGTAACTTCCACGCATTCGTTTTTAAACAAAAACATGAACAAAAACATTATTCTTACTTCTCACCATTAAATTCTAGAAAAAAAGCGTTAAAAATACAGAAATACCTTTGTAACGCGTCGAGTCTTAAAGGATAGGCCGATGATAAACGTTTACTTTTCAATAGTTTTTACTTGGTGTATAATTGGTTTAATAACGTAGTCATTGAAACTGCAGTTTGCAACATTGTTGCAAACTACGCCCAAGAAATCAAACGAAGAAACCTGAAGCAAAAGAACATCAACCTTACGTCTTACAATAAAAGTTCATTTTCACCAGTTGCATATCACAGTATGATTCAGTACTACCCGTCGTGCTAACAATCCGAAAATACACTCAGTGTTTTTGAAAATAGAACGCAGTATTCTTAATTCAAACTGAAATGCGAATAAAATAAAAACATAACAAAGTTGCTAATCACAAAATGATTGGCACGGTAATCTAGTAATCACTGACTTAAGGTATTCGAGATTCCTGTAATCACTTTTATAGGGTGATTACTTTCAATAAAGTACCGATTCCGTGAAGGTGTGATAATGTTGTGATGTGATAGGAATTACCTACTCAGTTATCAAAACAGAACCTGGATGACCGTACTCTGCTTGGGTGAAAATAGATAGATACTAGTGTTGACTAGCAATATTAAACAACTAGCGGACGTCCCGCGGTTTCACCCGCGTAGTTCCCGTTCCCGTGGGAGTACGGGGATAAAATATAGCCTATGTTACTCGTGGATAATGTAGCTTTCGAATGGTGAAAGAATTTTTTAAATCGGTCCAGTAGTTTTTGAGCCTATTCATTACAAACAAACAAACAAAGTTTTCCTCTTTATAATATTAGTATAGAAAAGCAATTAATAAAATGAATGATTAAATATTCAATTAATTAAAATTAAACTATAGGTATATTTAATTAAGTGCTTTTTCAATAAAAAAAGATAGTATTTTTTTTTAGTTTATAGTCTCTTGAAGTAGGAGTGTACATCCCAATACCTGGAAACTTTCTAGTTACGGAGATATTGGGGTCAAAGTTCCAAGTTTTCTCAAGTTTTTTTTTTTTATACAAGTTTTTGATTTAAAACTTTACTTTAAATACCTCCACGATCCCCGTACTATTATATACTACAATGTTTTGAGTGCGTTACATTGAGTCTTATCGAAAACCGCGATTTTCACGCCCAAAAAAAAGACGTTTCCCAGCAATATTTTTTGCGTAGAGTTACTTAGTTTGGTGTACATTATGTTTGGTTAACGGATCCATTTACATCTTGTATGGCACTTGGAATATTCCAATTTTCACACAGCTACAATTCTAATGAGTTACAATAAAATTTTCCTCATCACGCACTAACTTGTGTCAAATAAATCGCATTGAATGGCCATCACTCACAAATTGTTTAATAGGAATATTGTGCAATCCTAGTTTTTGTGCTTTGCAAGGAATTTGAGCAAATAATTATTCGTTTAAGCATTTGGCTCCATAAATCTTGCACTATTTTAAAGTAGGGTCGGCAAATATACAGCTATGGCAGTATTAATTAGGGTTGACATTCTGTTGTATAATAGGGACACTACATACAATAAGCTAGTTTCCACCATCAATAAATTGCAAATCTATTTAGTCCGTCAGTTAGACTGCAGTGTTTTCAACCTTTTTCATGACACGACCCCCTTAGTATGAAAAAATATTTGGCGCGACCCCCTTCGATTTTTTTTCATGTATTATTATGTCACAAATATTAAATCTATACAAAATTTAATATTTATAAATGTTTTTAACACATTTTTTTTTTTAAATTTTGAATTCAATTGAATTATCAATGTAGCTAAAATGGATTCACGATGGGAGAAATTAGTTGTTAGTAGATGTCAAACAATCCAAGCCTCAATATGATGAATGAGTACTAATAGGTTTTTATTTTGTTAATTTGAATGAACATACAAATGTTTATATCCTTTAGTTAACATTTTCTTATTAAATCTATTTTTCTAGGCTTTATTGCTTTCTTTATTGAGGTAGTTTTCGCGACCTCTTGCGACCCCCCTATAGAGGCTTCGCGACCCCCCAGCGGGTCGCGACCCCAGGTTGAAAAACACTGAGTTAGAGTATTGGAAAATAATGGACACGTAATTTTTTGTTTTTGTGAATCAATGAATATTGACAAAGATAAAACGCATCAAAACTCGTGACGTCACAACGCACTAGAAATGATAGCACGGTGTGACGTATTGAGACTTTTAAAAGCGTCGTATCATCGTCAATTTTGGTTTACGTAACAAAAGAAAAAATACTCAACTCATGGGTCAAATATTTTTTGATAATCTAACTGACGGTCTAATTAGATTTTTTTCAGTTGACAAGCCTATTCTCAGAAGCAGCTTGGAGTCAGGGTTTGCACCTGGTTGATGGACTCGTCCCTTCATCATTATCATCTGGCTGCCCTTGTCCATGTTACTTGTGGTCGGCGCAACACGTTTTTTTCTTCCATTTCCCCTGTCAACCGTCATGCAATCATTTACACCACAGTTTCTTTAACATCATTCCTCACACAATCCATCTCCGGACGAGCTAGGATTCAGGAGGAGAAGGAGGTCTAAGAGAGTTTTCCGTGGAAAACAGACCTTTCAAGTTTAAGTAGGTACTAAGTATACGTTCAGCGATTTAGTCACCTACTCAAGCAAGCCTACAAAAAAATAATTAAAAAAATTAAAAAACCCCACTGCGTACTCCTGAACTTTTTTATTCTTTTTAGTTTTTATTTAAAATTATTAGTTATTTTTTACGCAGTCGGGTTTTTTATTTTTTTTAATTATTTTTATATTTTACACTTTTTAGTTACTTAGATATACCATTTTAAAATCCTCATGATGAGCCCTATAACAATCCGTTCAGTGCCAAACATTTGAATTTGTCGCCAGAAATCCGCCATATTTTTATTTTTTTATTTTGATATACCCAGTGTCACTCTCTCAGTAAATACAAATCTAACGACACCGCTCAAGCTAAAATCCATCAAGCCGTTCAGACCACAGACATAAAATATAACCCGACCAAGTGAAAATGCTCGTTAGCTTCGTATAACACGTATGTTACTTTGAGTTGATTGAATTTGGAATTATTTCTTGTTGATGAAATTGTTGCTACGTAACTTGGTAGAAGTTCATTACTTACAAAAATTATAGCTTGTTGTGACGGGGACTTTACATACATACATACTTACATACATACATACTCTCGAAAAACATAACCCTCCTTCTGGCGCAGTCGGGTAAAAACGATGACTTGCATACATACCAAATTAGAGAATGAAAATTTCGTTGTTTGAACATTCATAAGCTTTGCTAAGCGTTCATTGTTTTCGTAAAACATAAAGCACTTGTGCGATAATGTCTTTATTAAACAATGATCGGGAGATGTCACATGTCTTTAACATTTTTTTTCGACAGAATTATGTACACTATTGTACCACCTGTGATTTGTAGTGTGTACGTACTGTTTTTCTTTATGAATAGCGTATTGTAATTTTCTTAAAGAAGTCCGACTCGTGTGTGTTGTTAATTCAGTGATGTCATTGAACAACAACACAGGAAAATTATACAAAAGTAACGCGATTCTGCGACATTTCGAAAGCTTGTGAATTTCTTTTTATTTAAGTTACGGCTAATAGCCAAAGTGCGGCTACACCTAGTTTTAGCCGGCTACAACTGTAGCCGGCCACATGCGGCTAAACTTAGATGTATCCTCTTATCTTCGGTTGGAACTACGTTTAGCCTTCATCATATTGCGGCTAGAACTAGGTGCATCCGAACACCGGTGGTTAAACTTAGGCGTATCCTATTTATCATCGGCTAGAACTAGGTTTTCAAAGCCTCTAAATAAATAAAGATTATAAAAAAAAACTCATTTTGGTTTTGTTTTCTTATCTTGCGAGTGAGAAGTATATAAAACGAAATGTTTTATCATTATGATTTAGTAATTACAAAGACAGTTGCCGCCTTTTTAATAAATTAAACCATAATGAAGACCTCACTACTCATGGGAACCAAAAAGGCCACCCTATCAATCATAACCCACAAAAAATTATTTAATATTTTTTGGTTATCAAGAGAAAGGTGCAAATTTCCTTACAATAGAAAGCTGTCTCAAAAAAAACCTCCACAATGTATAGTGTGGTGTGTGTGAGTGTGTGTGTTTGTGTGTCTTTCATATCAACGCCCGTATTATTTATTAGCAATTATCCGCCTGTTACAGTCTTCCATAATATATCCGAAAAGGACTAGACAAGCTATTCAACACCTAAAATATCTAAGTGCACAAAAACTTTGCCTTTCCGGGCCAAGTTGGCGACTCTTGCTGACGTTACTTTGCCCAGTAATTTAGCTGTCAAACTTGAGAGTGATGTATTGCCCAAGCGTCAACTTTGTCCATTGTACTGACTGATTATTCGGCTTAGACATGAGCTATTAAATGAATTATCTAGTTTTTACTATGAATTATTGCTACGTGGTTTTAGCTTGATTGGTGAGTTTTCTTCTATAGCACAGACTAGCACATCAAGCCACTACAATCTGTCAAAGATTTTCAACTTTATTGCTGAAACATTAGGTTTGAGGTTGATTGGGAAAATTTGACAGTTTCGGGTAGTTCTATGTGCTGATGCCTGTACAAGGCTTTGATTGAGAAATAAATTACTAAACGTTCGTTTGATTTATATTGGCAATTTTGTTTTCATGTTTTCGTTGGAGTTATTTGTCAGGTCCTTAAACTTTAGCTTAAGGGGTTCATTGTGTGGGTTCTTTATCGTGGCGGTTCTTGCTGACTAGTTGTCTCCTGTGGCTGAGATATAGATAACTTACGGAGTTAGTAACAGGGTGTTGTAATCAAAAGATTTAATCTCAGAATCATGTCTCAGAATTATGGCGCTGTCTCTTTGGCTATCTGAGAGTTATTAAGAGTCCTATTAAATTTGTTTCGCATTTTTTTTATTTTTTACTTTCTGGATCAAATTATTTCGATCGGTGTACACGAGTTGATAATAATAGCGATCTCCGGACGATTGTCGATTGTTATTGACGAAAATTAGAGACGAGACTGACATGAGACTGAGGAGCCAGCTGAATTGCCGCAGAATTATAGTAGGTACTTCAATTTTATTCATTGTAGATAGAAGTTTTATATCATTTTAATTTATTTGATAAAATTCAGTTTATTTGGAATATAATGGACGCTGAATCAAAACATTTCTGGCTTAAATTACGCTTTTCAAAGAAAACGAAGAAACGAATTTAAAGAAATTCTAGAACTCCAAAAACAAGTAAAAACATTCAACTTATCTTTCATTAATTTTAGCTTTTATAAGAATTGAATCTAACAATGTGAATTTGAGCGTCAAAATTCCATCGCCAACGGTTTTTCTTGCAAACTGAGTTCGTAAAATATTTATAGTAAATTACAAAAAAAAAAAACTGTAACTCCAACTTATAAAAAAGAGAATGGCACTATCGTTATTCTTAAGCAAATAATTTAAATATCTTACTGCTACTGAAAATTACTGCGTCAAAAATCATGAATTTGCGTAAAAAAATGTAATAGGACTCTTAATGCTCTCGGTAGAATAATGTTGGTAGGTCAGCCTAGATTAGTTAATCTAAGATGGAGCCCAACACACTTTTTGTCCACCACAGCTATTCCAGCATCAGCAGAAGCAAGCAAGACAAGTGCCCAATCGTTTTAAACAATTTTGGAACTCGCTACTTAATTAATCAAAGGGGAGGAGTCATCATCATCATCATCAGCCTATTAATGTTCCCACTGCTGGGACACAGGCCTCCTCTCTATGAGAGGGAGGAGGGGAGGAGTAAGAAAAAATAAATAGTGTCCATGGATTTCAGTCACGTTGTACACACTAGACAGACGGTTTTAAAGCTCACTATGTTTGTTTCATCCACCAAGTTTCTGAACGCACCTTTTCGACGTTTGACAAGATGACGTTTCAGTTGTCAGTGCGATGACGTTTGCTAGTCAGTGCCATATTGGTTGGAAAAATGGTCGCTCCGTGTCTTGTATTTTTGATGCACGCGGCTGTCGTGTAATTATTGTTTGAAAACTTTGAGTTATTGTTAATCCGATACAATCTTGATCGGTGTTTGATATTTTGTTGACAATTGAGTGAAAATTGAGAAATCTCGCCATTTTGGGTCATGACCGCGAGTGATTTGTTGGTTATGTAGCCGGCCTTTGTGTTTTATTTGGACGCCGGTAATTTCCTAAATTCAGTGCTGGACGACTGTACATCCCCGATTGGGTTAGCAAACCGGGATAAAATTCAGTTGGACATTGGTGAAAGGTGCCATGTGTGTGATCGGAAGGTTTGTCCAGGGAGACGTCGGTACGCGCTGTGGGGCGCCCTTTGGTTGCTGTCGAATCTACATAACTTCACATACACCACACAAACCACAGATATACTTACACCCCACCCAGATAAGACGAGACCAGGGAATACGCCACATCTCCGGTTCCAACGTGATGGGTAAGTTATATCTAATAGTTGAATAGTTGTTTTCACTTGTCGGTTGGACAAATATTATTTTGATTAGGGCTCCGCGTAATCGCGGACATCGTGAGTCTGTTTGTGCAGTCTCACACAATGTTGAGCCTGCAAAAAAGATCCCAGCGGGTCGCCAACTGTCATGGCCCACCCGGAAGACTCTAAACCGGCTTAGAAGCCAGGTGGGCCACTGCAGGCTCAATTTGGTCCGGTGGGGGTATTCCAATAATGCTGAGTGCGACTGCGGAGCCTTATCTCAAACCATGACCCACCTCCTGACCTGTTCTTGGTGCAACTCCACCTGCACATTAAGGAAACTGTCCGAAGCCACCACCAACGCCGTCGACGTGGCTGAGTTCTGGTTGAAACAAATTTAAATTATTAACTATGGGAATCATCGACACGAAGAAGAAGACGTTTTTAGCTTCTACGTTATCGTCTACGTTGGTGGGTGTTGGTAGGTGAAGTCCTCGGTCCGATTCCCGGTTCGGTGGAGGTGCGTAAGTTTTTCGTTCAGAAAATTTTCAGTAGCAGCTCAAAGTCTAGACTCTTGTCCGGTTCAGAGCAATAGTATCTCCACATACTACATGTAGACAAGGTGGAAGCACTAGGGTAGCCCTCACAATTCATTCTTTAAAATCAACATACAATTTGACACTTACCGTCAAATAGCAAAAACGAAAAGAAAATTTGAATTTTGCGGGCTAATCTGTTGAAATCATCAAATGACTCCTCCGGCTCTTGGCGGAGCAGGAGGGAGTGTCAGACTTTTACTGACTAAAACCCATCCATGTTCCTTCATCGCCCTTTGTGTTCCAGGGCCGTATATCTTTCAAACAATCCCGCAGCCCCGGCAGGCCCTTGCGGACCCTTTCATTTTGCTGAATCTCTTTGAGGCGCGCGTGGAACACGAAGGCACCGTCGACACGGCCTGTCGTCATGAGACGGATGGACGGCTAACAAGCCCATAGCTCACCATCCATAGGCCCGCGCTTACGATTGCCGGTGCATCTCCCGCGGCGGCTGGCACCTGAGGTTCTCTCCCTCTCCCGAGGCCGGACGCTGTTGCTCCACCCTTAAACATAACTGATTAAATGTAATTCGGGTAAGTATAACAGGCATAGGCAGGATAATACAAGTTGTTGCATAGAACATAACATAACATCAAAAAAAGGTCCTGAAAGGTCGCAGAAATGTACCTAAAAGTACACTCAATTACGCCAGTATAATATTTTAAGTCCCATGTAATAGGTGGCGACCCTATTGCCATCAATCGAGCTTGAATCCAGACTCCGTAGCTGCTACTGAGAAATGTCTGATGGAAAAACCAAAAAACACTTTGCTCGAACTAGATTGAACCCAGGACCAAGGAAAGATAGGTACCAAGTTGTTGTTGTTGATGGGCAACTACAGTACTTTCACAGTTTTTATGTCTTGTGACTGGGACTGTAGCTACTTTTAATTTTTATCTTTGTTTCGACAATAGGGTATATGCATCACTTTTTTTATCACTCTAAACAAAGCGTATTAACATCAGAAATAGCAAAGTGAATTTTTTTTTTTTTAATATCTATAAAAAATACTAAGTTATAAGCATTTGCAACTGCTGAATAGACAGAGAGATCCGATAAAGCGAATGACGTCATTCGCTGCATCGACGTTCAAAATCCATACTAAATTCCGTTTATCTAGAAAGAGATAGAAACAAAAGTTTAAATGGTTATAACTTTTGTGTTGTTTCGCCGATATATGTCTTGTTTTCGCTTTTTGTCAATATTTTTATAGTACTTTAACATTCCGTATCGAAATAAAAAAAAGAAAATCTATGCATGTTCTCTATTCAAAAGTGCCTGTAACTGGCCTGTAACTTGAAATAAATGCTTTGATTTTGTTCCCATAAATAAAATGTGGTACCTACCTACGCGCCACTGTAAAAATAATGGCGAATCGAATTGTTTATGGTCCCGGTATCCCGGTCACTAGTTATTAAGTGATGATTCTGCGGCCAGCTGTCATACGTCGCGTCATAAATATCTACCTACCTACTTGCGCAATAAACGTATTCTGCGCAAGCGACGTTGATGTACGAAGTTTGGATATTTTTTAGAGAATATTAATTTATAAATACCAGCATGTATGAGACCCTTCTAACCCCAAAATTAGCAACTCTATTTGTGGTGGTTCAAACTTCGTTTGAAATACTATTAAAACAAAGTTCTAATCAGCTTGCACTACAAAGCGGTTGTTACGTCAGTCACTGCGGCCGAATAGTGCGAAATAAATAAATAAATAAATAAATATTGCTGGACATTACACACAGCGCCATCTAGTGCCACACTAAGCAAAGAGGCTTGAGTCGTGGACACCAGATAGTTGATATACTACATATATACTTTTTGTTTGTAAATACATACTTATTATACATATAAACAAAAATAAATAAATAATAAATAATAAATGAGTGGTTTTTTGCGATTTACAAAAAATCTATTGATTGGACTAAAAAATAAAACACATAAGACCTGCTTTATAGTTAGTTCAGTTAGTATGCAAAGTTCATGATCTAATTCGAAGTACTTTTTGAATACCAGCGGTTCATTGTTCGATTTGGAGGTAACTTTGGATTTTTTTTCTATCGAGAAAAGTTTTTTCGAAAGGAATCGTGTTTTCGTCACACACCTATAGGTCTTAGCATTAATCCTCAACTTTACCATATATTTATTTCAAAATGCTGCAGTATTTTAGGCGTAACGGAGGATCATGCTAAGCCATTTGAGGGATATATAGCCCTGATTTTACAGGGTAAGCTCTATAGGTGGAACGTCCTCAGGCTCGGTGGACTGACGATCTTCACAGGGTGGCGTAGCAACTGGATGAGAGTTGCCGAGAATCAGGTTGCGTGCGATTGACGGAGCTACGTCCAGCAGACGGTGACGATGACCATATATCTGAAAACCGCCAACGGAATCCTCCGTGAATACCGTAACATAATTTTTTGTAGCTGTGTCTAGCAAACTAACAACAATTAGCTGCCCTACAAGCCCTTCCAAACACAATACCATAAAAAATGCTCTAGCCCATCAACTCAGATGGAGCATACGTTTTTCTCTGTAAACATATAACATCACGCGTGTTGATTAATCCCGGTTAGGCTGAGGTGTACCTCTATTAAGTACAGTCACATTTTGCCAGTTATTTTTATATAGGGGCCGAGCCTATCCATCAACTGGGCACTCATCATCATCATTTCAGCCGAAAGACGTCCACTGCTGGACATAGGCCTCCCCCAAGTGTCGCCACATTGACCGGTCCCGTGCGACTCGCATCCAGCGGATTCCCGCAACCTTCACCAGGTCATCGGTTCATCTAGTGGGAGGCCTTCCAACGCAACGTCTTCCGGTTGGCGGTCGCCACTCCAGAACTTTTCGGCCCCATCGGCCATCCGTTCTGCGAGCAATGCAACCGGGCACTGCTACTGAGAAATTCCTTTTGCAAAAACCCGACAACGCTTTGCCCGACCACCGACCGAATCGTACTCACGACCTCGTGCTCAGCAGTTGCGCTTGCGAAAAATAGATCAACGAAGCGCTCAGTCAGTTTCTCTGTAAAATTATTCGAAAATACCGTATCCATCGTCCACCACCTCCACGTGAAACCTGGGAGCGCCGTATAGCATCTATTCATTACACCGATGCAAGTGTACAATCACCAATTCTATGGGCTTGTAATGACCGACCACCGTCGTCAATTATCTACACATTACTAAGGCCCGAATCGAACCCATACACTATTATGAAACTGAGCCTCAGGCCCCATCTGAAATGTAAAAAAATATGGTGGAAAGCGAATCGGTCTTGTGGGTGAACGGTTCTGTACAATCAAAACTGATATTCATATTTATGGCGACTTCTTTAGCGCTTTCATCAATTTAAACCATGTGGAATCGATTCGCAAGAAATTGAATCTGGAAGATTTCGAAAATATGTATATAAAAAAAATGCAAAGCTTTTGAGGCGGTACATATTTAAATTAGCTTTTCTATAAAAATGGCATGGAGTAGAATGAAACCACAGAAACCTAATTAAAAATATAATATTTTTCATGGAGCAGTTTGGGAACTCTTTCTGGAGTACTTTGGGAATAAACCAAATAAATTAGTTTGACTTTTATTAATATGTAGTTGATCTACATATTTTTAGGTCGTTCTGGAACCGAAAGCTATAAACTCGGTCATCGAATTCGAAACGATTGGGACTGTTTTTCTCAAAAAATAACAATAAAAAAATTTAAATTAAAATTTTTCGTGATTTTTTTTTTTTAAATAAAAGAAACACGTAAAACAAAATGTATAATTACTTTTTTTATTATTAAAAAAGACAACAGTCCCAATCGTTCAAAGTTCGACGATCGAGTTTATGGCTTTTGGTTCCAGAACGACCTAAAAATATGTAGGTCAACTACATATTAATAAAAGTCAAACCTAAAAAAGACCTAAACAATAAGCATTTGTATGAATGACAGAGGCTGATCATGATGCCATCTAGCCGATTTCGGCCACAGCGACTGCATTCGATTGCTTTCTAGGGTGGTTGTCGAGAACTTTGGTGTGCTGCTCTACAATTAATGTCAATGACAATCTATATTGAGTCTTCCCATAAATAAATTACGAGTTTGACGCCATCAGTAGCGTCCAAGCCAGTCTAGAAGATAACGGGCGTCTCGACATAGATAACGACAAAATCGCAAACTTTCGATCGCTAATTTATTATTTACTAACGAAAAAATTCGGTTGCAATAACGATGCTTGCGAGAAACCTACCTTGGGTGTGAGAGATTTGCGTTTTTCGGAACTGAACTCGAGACTGCCCTGGACACGATATAAGGTGATTTATCGTATGGAACAGTTGGCTAACACCTGGTTAACAATGATTTTACAACAAAATACAGCACTTTGCAAGATAGATGAACGGACAGGTAGACAGACGGTGGCGGGCGTAGATTTAGTTACAGTGTCCCGTTTTTCCCCTTTTCGCAAGGATTCCTAAAAATGCTATCGACAAATTTAAATGATAATTAGGTTTTGAAATAACACCCAGAGAATAAAATTTGTTAGCCTTAAGCAGCCGCGAGGCATGTTTTTGCTTTTCTACATAACGGACATGTCATGACGAACATTACTTCCCGCCATCGCCAACGATTAGCAATGTTAAAATGGCCGATAACTTTTCACTTACGATCAATTATGTATTTATGGCCGATTGATAGTAATGAGACTGTCACTAATTTTGACGTTGGATTATTATTATGAAAAACAATAAAAAACACAGAACACTATACATTACAAAAAACAGAATATCGGGTAAAACGGGATTAATAGAAGCGCAGGGGTGAATCGGTACAAAACTTTGAAAAGGATAGTGAATTAATATGATATCCTATCAACAAGTAACCTATCTTAATTGCTTAATTTTACTTTATTATTTAGCGACCTTTTTGGCAACATACCATATTAATTCAACGTTAAAATCTCTCTCAAAGTTTTGTGTCTATTCCCTGCGTTTCTATTCACCCCGTTTTAGTAAATAGACATTGAGTAGGTAGGTATAGGTACCCTATGTTTAGTTATGTTAGAAAGACTTTTATACAGGTTATTTACCTTTGTAGAAAAAATAATTGACCCGTTATACTGTTACTGGGTTTTTGTCAGTAGCGGCCCGAACTTTAGAAATGTGCTATATGATATTCTCTTGGTGACTATAGTCCTACTCCTGATCACATTTTGACCGTGTCGGATTTAGAATTCCAACGAAGCACAGTACATGTCCTGATTCAATGATTTTAACATTATTATTTGCAAACATGCCAATCTTAAAAATTATGACAATATCCATTTGAGGCTGTTGGTGCTTATACATTCAGTAGTGATTAAATGTACAGTGTATTAAATGGCTGTGTGGCGAATAAAAAATATTCTTTGCACTTAAGTACCCAAATATTCCTGTTATACAACTACTTAGTGAATTATCGTAAGCGGATACCGTGGTCACACAATAACCCTTGTTGCAAAGTTTTTACATAATTATATCCAAGAATTAAATTGAAAAGTTTCAATTTTGAATTACAAAATAGTATGTAATTACACTCGTTTAAGGCTCATTTAGTAACTGGTGTTTTTTAATTGAATTTAGCGGTGGATTTCACGTGGGGTACTTACACATTTCTTCCGCAAAATTTTAATTTTTGATTATTTTTTATTTTTGCCACCAAGGTTAGGCCACAGAAACCAGAGGCCCTACTCTCTAACTACTACTACTACAACTACAACAGCCCATAAAGTCCACTGCTGTACATAAGCCTCTCCCATGATGGGAGGAATTTGCCGTAATCTCCACGCTTGGCAGGCGGATTGGAGATAGCAGTGATGAAAGACTAACAGAAAACGCTGCTGCCCATTCTCTGGTCTACGGAGGCGCAAGGTGTTCTGCCTCAGACATTAGTCGCCTTATACGACACCCGTGAGTGTAATGGGTTGGTTCTATTCTACTCTGCCGGATACCACACAGCTAACGTACCGTCCGTATTTTTCATATCTATACGGCTCTCTCACGCACGGCTGCAGATGAGTTCGAGTGAGAAAGATGGATAGATCCGAAATACGGACGGAGCGTTAGAGAGTAGGGTCCTCAGGGCCGTCCTAAAGCTCGTTGAGTCGACGACATCGTCAAAGTCGCGGAAACATCTGGATAAGGGATGCACAGAACCGGGAAGTGTGGTAGAAAAAAGGGGAGGCATATACCCAGCAGTGGGTGATTCCGGGCTGATATGATGACGATGATCTCACCCAAAGGTTTCTCATAAAGTCACCCAAAGGGCAATGGAGAGGGCTATGCTCGGAGTTTCCTTGTGCGATCGAATCAGAAATGAAGACATCCGCAAGAGAACCAAAGTTACCGACGTAGCCCGAAGAATTGCCAAACTTTGCTTGGCAATTCTTCGGGCAATTGCCAAAATTGCTCGCAGAACGGACGGCCGATGGGGTCGAAAAGTTCTGGAGTGGCGACCACGAACCGGAAGACGTTGCGTTGGAAGGCCTCCCACTATGTGGACTGATGACCTGGTGATGGTGGCGGGAATCCGCTGGATGCGAGTCGCCCGGGACCGGTCAATGTGACGACACTTGGGGAGGCCTATGTCCAGCAGTGGACGTCTTTCGGCTGAAATGATGATGATAATGATGATGACATTTTTCTCGTGGCTCAATAATAACAGCTGCAAGGTTAAGCCGCGCTTGCCAGGTCGGTCCGTGGATCCGTCCGTTGGTACCGGCTGCCATGTGAAGATCTTTGATAGTCATGACAGGAAGTCCGTAGCCCAAAAGTCTAACTACCAGGCTTATCATGGAGTATCGTATTACCCAATACCCAGTACTAGCTGGGTTGTTGAGGTCAAATAGGCAGTCGCTCCATGTAAAGTACTGGTATTCAGCTGCATCCGGTTAGACTGGAAGCAGACCCCAACATAGATGGGAAAAGGCTAGGCAGATGGTGAAGACACTGAATTATTGCAAAAAGTTATTTGCATTTTATCAACAGTTTTTTTATCACTTCCATTTTAGTATCTTTTTCTAAGTGCCATTAATACATTTTTTAATAGGCGTTGACTGTGTTAATCATTAATTTAAAGCTTTCTAGATTTTCATCAGCTGATTAAATTTATTATTTAAACACACACTTATTCATGATTTATTTGAAACTTAGAAAAATAAAATTGATTCTTTTAATTGGGATATAACTTTGATTTTTATCTTATACATATGGACGTGTAGATATAATTTATGGATTCGAAATAATAAATTAAACACTTGGAAATTATTAACACTTTTGGGGTCAACTGATGTAGGTATATCTAGCAGACGGTATAATAAAGTATCTGTTTGGTGTGTGTTCTTCATTACAGAATGGTGAGCTCAGAGTTTTACACCTGCTCATGTCACATTGGTAAGAAGCTTTAAAGCCTGACCAATGAGGCTCTGATAGTTTGGCACAAACTGTAAAAGTAATTCGAAACGTCAAATCATTAAAAAACAAAAAAAAAACCAGCCAAGGGCGTGTCGGGCCACGCTCAGTGTAGGGTTCCGTAGTTTCCCGTCCGTCACAATAAGTGTTCCCACTTATGAGTTTAAAGGTGGGTATCCATTATGTAAAAATGCTTGCATATACGAATATACTACAAACTTAGTCCAGAAATTTGTTTTGTACAACTTTTTGTCTTTTTTGTACAAAAACTGTTGTTTCCATCAAGTTCAAAATGATTTTCCTAGAAAGTCCTTTTAAAGTTCTACTTTTCAGATTTTTTTCATATTTTCTAAACTTATGGTTCAAAAGTTAGAGGGCGGGGGACACATTGTTTTTTACTTTTGGAGCGATTATTTCCAAAATTATTTACATTATCAAAAATGATTTTAGGAAACCCCTATTCATTTTTAAATACCTTTCCAACAAGATATCACATGTTACGGTTAAAATTAAAAAAAAATCACTTCCCACTTTACACATACCATAATAAATTTTTTTTTTCAATTTTTATTTTACCACTTTGTCGGCGTGATTGATATACATATTGGTACCAAATTTCAGCTTTCTAGTGCTAACGGTCACAGAGATTAAGCGAGGACGGACAGACGGACGGACAGACATGGCGAAACTTTATGGGTTCCTAGTTGACTACGGAACCCTAAAAACGAACAATAAGAAATGTTAAATTGTCAACGAAATCTGTCACAGTACTAAACTGAAACCCTGGATAAAAATCTCCTTATAAACTCCTTATAATTTCGATGTGAATTTTATCAAATTTAGTTATATTAATAAGCCAAATCATAACAATATTATTTCACTTAAACATTAAAACTATTTCTACTTATGTTAGAATTTCAACCCAGAGCCAAATGTTGAAAATGCAACTCTGAGCTTTTATCTAGGTGTTGCCTAGTGTTAGTGAAAACAAAACAGCCTAACGAATAGATGAGCTTGAATAGCACTTAGTAGTCATAGTGACCTTTGTAACGAATAACTCACGGTGGTCATTGTAATGAGCTTTCAAACGATCGCGATTAGATAAGCAGCGAGGCTTGGCGTTGTCTGTGCTGTAGTGGAAGCTACGCTGAAATATATTGAGGAAGGGTTCCGTATGCATTAAACTGTACAGGAAAATTGCCAATACGTATAATCTTATTTTCTCTGAAGCAAAAGCAAGTATGAAATCTTCAATTTTACGTCGGACGAGAATCAAGTCTTTCCGCGATATAATTCCACTTTAACATCCCAAAAAGAATAATTATGGACATGGTATAACAATAGTTTGATAGTAGCATTTTTTTTTTTATTATTACTATTTTTAATTTTTAATTTTATCTTTAATATAAGCCTTATATTAAAGGTAAAATTCGAGATAAATACCCGTTTACATGTGTATTATAATGTTTTTATTTTTTTATTATATTATTATCTATGTAGTATATTAACTATCTGGTATCCACGACACAAGCCTCGTTGCTTAATGTGGCACTAGATGGCGCTGTGTGCAATGTCCAGCGATATTTATTTATTATGAGCACTCAAATTAGGTGGTACCAGGAAAAAACGGTGTTAACATAAGACAAAAATCTAGGCCAAGAAACATTTGTGAATGGACTGCAGTTTCGAGTGCTGCTAAGCTGTTCCACATCGCAAGAGACGAGGATCAATTTTAAAATTTGATGGCGTATTTTCAGTAATTGCAGAAGCACCGAAAGATGAACAAAAATATACCTACGTAAAAGACAAAACCTTTTCTATTTGACAACCCGAATGACGCAGCGGTAGTAAGGCTGCCTTACGTTCTTATATATGGTCCCGGGTTCGAATCCCGGTAGGAGCAAATATTTGTGTGATGAGCATGGACATTTGCTTCCGAGTCATGGATGTTTATATGTATGATAAGTATGTATTTCACAATCAAAAAGTATCTTTGTAGTATAATTATCAACTATCTGGTGTCCACGACACAAGCCTCGTTGCTAAGTGTGGCACTAGCGGATGGCGGAGTGTGTCCAGTGATATTTATATTTATTTTCTCCAGTAATTCAAACGTGTAACTTACTATTTTCTGGCACTGAATTGCTCTCTAAGCAAGCTCTAAGCAACGAACAAGTCCCACTTTCTACCAACGACGACCTTTCTCCAATTTTTCAAAACAACAACCATTTGAAAAAGCATTTCCATATCCCGCAGTACACATCACACCTAAGGCCTTGTACTCACGTGCGATTAATCATAAAGCCCCGCCCAGACGCGACGACAGCGTCGCGTGATCGCTCCGTGCCCACTCTGCAATCACCCGGACACTCAGATATCAGATACTTGGTTTTAGCATTTGCTGTCAAACGCCCAGTGCAAACCCACCCTTAGTCCACCATACTTAGATTTAAAATCATTTGTTGCTGCTAATTAAATAATTGTTTAGAAAATCTGTTTGGGTCTGTTGAGACTTCCGTAAAGATCTGGGTAGAAAGGTAGGTAATACATCAACTGCTTGTCTGCCTAGGCAGGTTGTTAGTACTGAGAAATGAGTTGTTCTTGCCTGTAGGTGATTGGGTAACAAATGGAATGTATTAGTTGTCTTCAGGGATACTTGCTTGTGTTGCAATTACTTCGTTGTTTTCTTCATAGGCCAATGGATGGAAGTTTATCTAACGGTGACTTATGTTGATTTTCTATTTTCAACTTTTGTTCGGTCATTCCAATAGGGCAATAATTAAAAACGCGTATTATACAGAGTGTTTGGTGCATTTGAGTTTTATCGTAAAATTTGATTTTGCACCTTAAAAAAAGGCGTTTCCCAGCAATAATATTTGCTTAAAGTTACTTAGTATGATGTACGTACAGAAGGCTTCTTGATAAATCTGTTTACACCCTGTATACATTAGGTCTAGCGGGACCCTGGGCGGAGCAGGAGGGAGTGTCAGACTTTTACTGACTAAAACCCATCCATGTTCCTTCTTAGCCTTTTGTGTTCCAGGGCCGGGCCGCTAGCTCGTCTAGCTCCGGGACCCTTGATTGTGGATTTTGTAGTTCAATAACTATTTAGTGCTCATTTTGTGGGATCTAAATAAGTTTGGTTTTGGATTTTTTTACTTTAAATACACTTATCGGCGATGAAATGCATAGATAGGAGCACGCTTCTGACCATCCCCTTGAAAATAATCCTTTTTTTTTCGCTTTTAACGAAACTGCTAACAGCAATCTAAGGCAGCTTCAATTCTTCAAGAACACATAAAATCTAAGTATGACTTTTAAATTCTCATTATCATTTCAAAGAAACATAACACTAAAGGATATTATTATACAGCTCACAAAACACATTTTAATTTGAATGATAGTGTATTTTAATGCAACATGCACGCTTGCACGGTGTATTAGTGCTGCGACTTGCGACAAAAAGCGTCAACAAGACATTTATGTCGCGCCGTTAGTGCGCATCTGCCCTAATTGTATTTTAGTTTAGACTTTTTAAATTTAATGAGGCAGGTGTGATTTTTATTTCAATTTATCGATTTTTCCTTTGTGTTGGAGAAAGTTGTAGTTTTAAATTATTTATGTTTTTATTATTTTATTTTATTTAGTAAAAGCAGCGGTGGCCCAGTGGTGGCGGCTCTGATTTACGAACAGTAAGTCGTGGGTTACAACCCAGGCCAGCGCATTACTTTGTGTAATTTATTTCATTAAAATAAATTACAAAAATTCGAAGACGTGTGACATCTACCGACCCACACTGGGCCCGCGTGGTGGATTATAGCCTATTCCCTCTCATAGAGAGGAGGCCTGCGTCCCAGCAGTGGGAACATTATAGGCTGATGATGATGATGTTTTTATTAGGTATTAAGGGCCTATACTACCTCAAATGGCTTAGCATGATCCTCCGTTACGCCTAAAATACTGCAGAATTAATTTTGAAATAAATATATATGTTTGGCGAAAACACGATTCCATAAAATTTTCTCGATAGAAAAAAATCCAAACTTACCTCCAAATCGAACAATAAACCGCTGGTATTCAAAAAGTACTTCAAATTAGATCATGAAACTTCGCATACCAACTGAACTAACTATAAAGCAGGTCTTATGTTTTAATTTTTTCCAAAAGACGAAAATTTGATTTTATAAAGAATAAAAACCACTAATTTCGCACTATTCGGCCTGCAGTGACTGACGTAACAACCATTTTGTACTGCAAGCTGATTAGAACGTTATTCTAACAGTATTTAAAACGTAGTTTGAACCACCACAAATAGAGTTGTTATTTTGAGGTAGTATAGGCTATGCAGCTGTTTACTTATTTGTTTATTTTAAGTTGGCGTGACGACCTAGAGGAGTTTATGAAATATTGGCCAGAGAAAACCGCACGAAGAGAAGAGTGGAAGGCTATGGGGCAGGCCTTTCCCAGCAGTGGGACAACAGGGGCTAAGTAAACAAAAGGAAGTTGAAGTATATTTGAAATGAGAACTGGAAGAAACAAGATAGATTTTGAATACCTAATCAATATTCTATGAGACTGAAAAACTGTTATGAAAACGATTTTGTGAAAAAGCCTTTTCAATTTCACCACGTATTATGAAAATTACAAGACAAAGACACAGACACAGACAAGACAAGACAAGACACAGATGACATTGAGATCATCATCTGCCTGGCCTTTTCCCAACTGCAGCTGAATACCAGTATTTTACATGGAGCGACTGCCTATCTGACCTCCACAACTCAGTTAGTACTAGTAGGTTGTCAGAATAGGGTATATGCATGATTTTTTTATCACTCTAAACAAAGCGTATTAACATCATAAATAGCAAAGTGAATTTATTTTTTTAATATCTATAAAAAATACTAAGTTAAAAGCATTTGAAACTGCTGATTAGACAGAGAGATCCGATACAGCGAATGACGTCATTCGCTGCATCAACGTACAAAATCCATACTAATTTCCGTTTATCTAGAAAGAGATAGAAACAAAAGGTTAAATGGTTATAACTTTTGTGTTGTTTGGCCGATTTATGTGTTGTTTTCGTCATTCTTTTGATAGTACTTTAACATTACGTATCGAAATAAAAAAATAAAAAATATGCATATTCCCTATTTCGGGCGACTAACTACCTGTTACGACTTACGACTGTCAAAGTTCTACAAATGTGAGCCGGGACCAATGGCTTAACGTGCTTTCCGAGGCATGGAAGAAACTCGGTATGTAATGGGTGGTCACCCATCCACGGAGCAACCTAGGCAAGCGCGGCTTAACCTGAAGTTCGACCCGAACGGCTGTTATTATTTAGCCACGAGCTCCATGAGCGACATTGAGATCGATCCAGTATACAAAAAAAAAACAAAAGAAAATAAATACAAAACTGAACCGTCTTTTCCCGTTGCAACCCTATAGACTAATTCCTAAAGTACCTTTTACTTAAATAAAACACAAAATACACAACAATACACAATCCATTTGAAAACGTCACGTGAGAGTCAGAAAACACGACTCTACTTCACAAATTAGAAAACGAAATTAACTACAAATATACCAAAAACATACAGTTCATCACACCCCTATTCGTCCAGTCATAAAGACCAATATTGTTTGAGTGAGGTGTTGAAGTATCTTGGTATAACCAAGTCATGCATTAGGGTAATTGCATGTGGCTCCCAAAGCTATGTTATTAAAAAAACATTAGAGAATGTCATATTAATTACTTTATAAGAAACGTCAGTTAAATTACAATTGAAGCGGGTTTCATATACGTTTGTTAAACCTCTTAATTGTATTGTTTTTAGATTCAAAAGTAATTAGGCGTTATTAAATTTATTTGATATGTTTTTTTGGGTAATACTGTTTTAATTGGGACTTTGTGGTTTACCCAAGTGTATTATTTGAGCACACCTTATCTGTGATTTTTTAGGCAAGTAAGTTAGGTTGTTTCGTGGATGGGTGACCACCCATTACATACCGAGTTTCCTTTGTGTCTCGGAAAGCAAGTTAAACCGTTGGTCCTGACTGTCAATTGTAGATCTTTGACAGTCGTTACAGGTAGTCAGTAGCCCAAAAAGTCTGACAACCAGTCTTACCAAGGGGTATCGTATTACCCAGTACTAACTGGTTTGTGGGGGTCAGATAGGCAGTCGCTCCATGTAAAATACTGGTACTTAGCTGCATCCGGTTAGACTGGAAGCCGACCCCAACATAGTTGGGAAAAGGCTAGGCAGATGATGATGACTTTTGTTAAGGTAGTGCCAACAGTGCCTATACAGCGCATTCACATTGTCCCTGAAACGATCTTATTTCTCACAAATCTATTTGTTGGAAATAATCAAGAGCAGCGGTGGCCCAGTGGTGGCGGCTCCGACTTACGAACAGTTAAGTCGGGGGTTCGAACCCAGACAGGCGCATTACTTAGTGTAAAATTGCCGATTTGACGAATTTCAGACTTGACCAATGTCGTGCAACCCATTATTTCACCACCGCTGCTCTCAAAACGGTGAAAGAAAAACATCGTGAGGAAACCGACATGTCCTAGAACCAAAAAATTCGAAGACATGTGACATCTACCAATCCGCACTGAGAGAGGGAATGGGAGAGGGAATGGGCTATACTCCACCACACGGGCCCACGTGTGGTAGATTATAGCCCTATTCCCTCTCATAGAGAGGAGGACTGTGTCCCAGCAGTGGGAACATTAATAGGCTGATGATGATGATTATTAAGAAAAATGAAAATACGTATCCAAGTATACATATAATTTGACATTCATCATCTGCCTAGCCTTTTCCCAACTATGTCGGGGTCGGCTTCCAGTCTAACCGGATGCAGGCTGAATACCAGTATTTTACATGGAGCGACTGCCTATCTGACCTCCACAACACAGTTAGTACTGGGTAATACGATACCCCTTGGAAATAATGGTTGTTAGACTTTTTGGGCCACTGACTACCTATAACGGCTGTCAAAGATCTACAAATGACAGCCGAGACCAACTGCTTTACGTGCTTTCCGAAGCACGGAGGAAACTCGGTATGTAAGGGTGGTCACCCATCCACAGGCCAACCTAGGCAAGCACGGCTTAACCTAAAGATCGACCCGAGTGGCTGTTATTATTTAGCCGCGAGCTTCTCAGTATAAATAATTTAACATTCTGTTTCTTAAAAAACATAGTAAACTCAAAACAGTAGTAACTGTTCTACAAGCCGGCCCTTAAAATAGTCTCGTCAAATGTTTTAATCTCTAATTAAAGCGGTTAAGTGTGGCGGTATTCTTGTCACTCTCGAGTTCACTACCACACCAGAATAGAAGAGTTTTCAGTATTGTAAACAGATGCGACAATGGCTCACAGATTTATACCTACATACGAAGGACAACTTGAATTTACGTCAAGATAATGATGGATTTTCTTTTTAGCTCTTCCCTAGTCGCTGGATTGATGGCGCTAGGAGTTAGTATGATAATGCACGGAACGGAACCTAAAAAAACTTATTTTAACAAAGCGCGAGAAAGCTAGGTTACGTATATTCGGAAGGTTAGGCAAATGAAAGTGTCAGTCAACGAGAGTATGTGACGTGACACAATGTTTTTTTTTCCAAGCGTTCTGGCTTTGGCAACAACTATCATAGTAAGTTCAACGCCATCTATAGAGTTCTTGGAAACTATTTTTTTTTATTACCACAAAAAGAAAACCTCTCATTGACCTGTGTCGTTTGGCGCTCTGTGTAAAAGACTGGTACTGGAAGCCGACCTCATCGTAGTTGGGAAAAAGCTAGGCAGATGATGATGATTGACCTGCGTAAAATATATGAATACTATTATGAGACAATCTATTAAAAATATACGTAGGTATACCACTTTGCAATTAGCACGTTCATTCATAATAAAGTTATCAAAATCACAAGCGCATAAAAATAAATAATTAAAAAAAAAACAAATTCTACCAAAACAAACTGTAGTGTTCACTGTCACTACTTAATCACTATCACTGGCTCATTATTACACGCAGGCAAGGGCTCAAGCGTACGTCCTACTCTCACGGCGTCTGTCGTTAGACTAACCGATTGACAGCGATCCCCTCCCTCGTGTACATGAGACAATGTATTTAAAAAATAAATAATTAAAAAAAAACAAATTCTACCAAAACAAACTGTAGTGTTCACTGTCACTACTTAATACTATCACTGGCTCATTATTACACGCAGGCAAGGGCTCAAGCGTACGTCCTACTCTCACGGCGTCTGTCGTTAGACTAACCGATTGACAGCGATCCCCTCCCTCGTGTACATGAGACAATGTATTATATCTATTGAATAGATACAAACACTACACAAACTAAAGTTTGTAATGTGTAGTTTAGAGTTTCGTAAATAGATAACATAAGGTAAGTACTTACTTATTCGATTGACTGATTGATTGAGTGACATGATAAGCTGAGGGCTGTGGAGGCTGAGGCTGCAGATAGGCAGGAACCTCCACTTTCAATATTGTCATATCTGCATTCACTACTCTTCATACACAACCACTAATTGTTGTGTGATTAATGACTGTGAAATTCAGCTTTTTAATTAAAATGGACGCGTGTCAGACAAACACGAAACACGTCGTTCTGTGTAAACATACCTTTATTTTGTTATAATTTCCAACACTTGAAATATCACTATATTTTGAGATGGAGGTAACGTGAGATGGTTCTATTTTACGAATTGCTTTGATGTGTTTCTTATGAGCACGTTTTATAGATTTTGGTTCAGAATAATAAACTGTATTCTTTAGTTTTGGGACAATTTTTTGAAAGTAGAAGAAAACTCTCGCTAATAGGATTATTTTCTCTTCAGGTTTAGTTCCAGTAAAGTTTCAATGACACCAATAATAATTGCATACGCTTTTACACCACCTCTTGGAATAATTAGAGTAAACTCAACTTACAGATAATTTCAAGCAAATTGTAGAAAAAAATATCATGTCATCATCATCATCATCAGTCTATAATATTCCCACTGCTGAGACACGGCCTCCTCTCAATGAGAGGGAATGGGCTATAATCCACCACGCGGGCCCAGTGCGGATTGGTAGATGTCACATGTCTTTGAATTTTTGGTTCTTGGACATGCCGGTTTCCTCACGATGTTTTCCTTCACCGTTTTGAGAGCAGTGGTGATGAAATAGATTACACAAAGTAATGCGCCTGTCTGGGTTTGAACCCACGACTTACTGTTCGTAATTCTATCGATGCGTATTTTAAAAAATCGCAACCATCTATGCAAACGTGGGTTAGCTAATTGCTAAAACTCACTGTACCTAAGTGCCTATCTCGATTCTGAACACTGTGGCAGAAACCCTACGAAAGCATGCACCCATGCAAGCTGCACCCATCCTAGAGAGCTTTCTCCACTTAAACTCAAATTTTACTTGTCTCAAGAGGCACTTAATTTTATGTTCCTAGTAATAACCACGAACTACCAGGAAATACCTTTGACACGACAATAAAATATGAAAATCCCATCAGTAAAGTGACCACGAAGTGTTGGTGGTCGCGAAATAGCACTTTTCCCGCTCTAAACATGTTTTATTGTCACACCTACCAGGTCTACCTGATCTCTCTCATAGTTCTCAACTCAAGGGTCAAAGGTCTGGAATGAGCTGGTCGTATTAAATAATATCGGTGACGTATACATGAACTGTTTAGTGTTAAGTTTATTAAGTTGAAGTTGTTACTACTGGTAAATAGCTTGGGAAGGATTTTATCGGCGCATCGTAAAAGCTAGTGAAGAGTAACCAGATATTATGACATAGGCTGACGAGGTAGACGATGACGCAAGACAAAGTCTGTAAAGATGTAAAATCTGTAAGTGGCAATCTGGATCCCTGGTGGTTTTAAGCCCTTAGTTGTGAGGTTGAAAACCTGATTAGAACTGGTACGTTCGGTGGTAATACTTTGATCTTGAGGCCTAGAGTAGCATTAAGTTCCATAGAATGCGAGGCCAGTATATTTTGTTTTTTTTCTTGACTGAAGTGCGGCCTACTGTACATATCTTAGATATCTATGTCTCCCCGCGAAGGATAGAATATAATATCACCTAGGGAAATGGACAAATATAATATATAAATATAACTAACTGCCCGTCCCAGCTTCGCACGGGTGGACATTTTATTTTTTTCTATTCTATCCTATCTTTCAAGTTGGATCAAACTGCACACGGTGTGCAAATTTGATTAAAATCGGTTAAGTAGTTTAGGAGACCATCGCGGACAAACAACGTGACACGTAATTTATATATATTAAGAAAATTATAAAATATTCTAAAATTGCAAACTACAATTATTATGTATGCTTGGATACATCTCTGTTCAAAAGAGGTTTTGCCTTGTTGTAGCTAAATCTGAATTACAAGCTGTTTCGTGTGGTTCAGTTGATTTTATTGTTCATCTCCTAAATAGTATCTTGACCACCCAAAACGTGGCGTAAATTCTGTAAAATCCTAAACAATATTACCCACACTCACAAAAAAACCAGCAGCATTTTCCCCAAGTCATAAAGTTGTGCACTAAATTGTTAATAGTAGTGCAAATGGTTCAGCCGCCGTGATGGCGACTATTGTGCGGTGCGTAGCCGTCGAGAACCGTTAATGATGTATTCAAACACCGGTATTTATGTTAGGACCATGGAGTAGTTATAGGTATAGAAGGCTCGCCAAATACAGAGAGTGAAAACACACACACATAGACACGCATCTCTTGCGACGCGACACTCGCAACGGACACGTTCGTTTAATGCAAGACTTTGTAATGCAGTGCACGCTAGTACGAGCTGCAAGTCAGTTACTGGGTGCAATACTAATTGTAAGTGATTGATTCACTACCACACTCTTTGGTTTTTACTTGCCATTAGTCCTTCATGATCATGACAAAGCAAACCTTGACAAATTTTCAGGAAGTAGTTATTTGCCAGTGCCATGCCATGCCAGCAATGCCCATCGTATGACCAACCGGTGCGACCCGAGCTTATTTGTTCATGCGTGTAGACAAGCAGTATTCGTTTTCAGTCTGTCAAGTTAACAAATCATACTGTGTTATCAGACCTATTGGAAGATATCTCAGCGGCACAAAAACTAACTACACGATAAAGAAGAAAGAACCAGGCCTATAGTTTCAGATAGCTAAACGAACTTACACATCTGTCCGTGTGCGCCGGTTTTCGTTTGTTGTGTGGCTAGCTTTCTGGGCTTATTTATTCTGTGTCAGACCGGTGACGGTACCGCAATAGCGTAAATATGGGTGCGTAAATGTGAACTGTTGTTATATGAAGTGGCAAGTGGAGAGAATGGCTTTCCGCTTTAGGAATAATGGTTATTTGGACTGTCTTAAGTGGCATTAAGTCTGGGGGGGTTACCTCAGTAGGTATAGTTTTAATGTCACTCGAGTGTGCGAAAGAGACGGCGCTATAGATGACGTCTAGCGCCATCTCTTTCCCAATGCTATAATACTTCGTGGTCTTAGTTAAAATTCAAAGAGAAATATTACAAAAAAATTAAGCAAGGCACCATAATGACAGTAGGCCTGTTTTAAATACAGATTTTCAGGCTGATAGCTGATACTGAAAAATAACTGACTGACTACCAAAGTGAGAAGAAATTAAGGTTATATTATAATAGGTATTCTGCAACACGTGAACAGTCGAACACGGCTAAATTGTTTGGTAACAAGAAGTAATACATAGGATCTGCAGCAGAGGTAAATTCACCACATTTCTCTGTGTACTTGGTACTACCGAGTCACTGACGCCATGACGGTCTGTCACTTTTCACCCTTATGCCGTAAGGAATAAGGTTGCAAACGGCCATTTTCAATAACCTACTTACAGGTATTGGCAAGTTGCTATCTCTGTCTGTTTGACATTTTGTTTGCCGACCGATAGAAACAAAACGTCACAGAAAAGCTTTCTTTGATTTTCAACCGACTTCCAAAAAGAATGGAGGAATTCAACTGTTTTTTTTTTGTGTTCCAACAAATCAACTTTGATGATTTTTTTTATTTGAAAGCTGGTGCTTCCCGTGTGGTCCAATTTTGTGAACGTCTGATGCTGATCTTCGGAGATATACAATGAAACTCTTCAAAAATAGTCGGCAAATCTGCCATGATTGCTGCAATCGCTTGGATGTTTATTGTTTAGACAACATCATGACGTAACATCACGCCTGTATGACTATGTCTGAGGGGGTACGCAGATGTGTACGATACACCCAGATTTCGACAGTTAGGTATGTTAAGTTGGCGCGTTCGTGTTCCGCGCGCGCCTCAAAGAGATGTCAGCAAAAGGAAGGGGTCACGCAAGGTCCAATACATGGGCTGCGGGACTGTTCGAAAGAGATACCGTGGCTCTGGAAAACGAAGGGCTAAGAAGGAACATGGATGGGTTTTAGTCGACCGTCAGTGAACTTCGTAGTACCTCGTATAATAAAAAACAACAACACCATTACCTACCATGACCACAACATCAATACTTGTGTATTTAGGTGTGGAAATATAGACTTTTAAAATAAGATTACAATAGTTTTTTAATTTGCATATACTATGTGAATTTACGCTACTACCTACAAATTTAAAGAATCAGTGAACAACAATTTGAATGTTTGATACATTTTACCCACAGTTTTGATTTGTAATAATATTTAAGAAGTAGCTTATCCTAATTATTTTCTCTCAAATCGGCAATAATTATAATATTGTTAACTGAGAACGAGGAAACCTGTCCCACCGTGATACAGTTTATAACTAGTACGGGGGTCAGTGTGAATTCGGTTTCGTAACAACCAGAATTTATTATTGTATACCGAGTAACTAATTGGGTGTATAATTCTTTAACTGCATAGAAACTAAGTACCTACTAACTAGTGTAATATTTTTTCTTTGTTTTTGTAAGGTTGTTATTCTTTTGGCAAATAAAGATTATGATTATGATTATTATAGTTTTATTGCACGGACACATTACAACAAGAGAGATAATGGGGTCGGCAACTGTGGAACGAATGGCGCTAGCATCGCTTGTACCATTCATTGGTTGAAAATCTGTCAATGTCATTTTATATTTCAAAATAGTTTGACCTCTTTGGTCAGATTGGGTCTAATCTATGGACGCGCCATCTACAATCAGCTTTGACCAGCTTTCCCCATTCTATAACGCGGGAACGCGGTAAAAGTGAATACAAAAAGTTCCATAGACAAGCATCATAGACGAGGTTTCGTTCATAAACTCCATCTGCAACATCACATTACGTTTTTCTTGCTCAAATCAAAATCTAAGAATAACCCACCCAACATTCTGTCTTTTACTTACAACCATCCTATAAATTCCACACTCATGCCTCCTGAAAACAATGCCATTGTAGACACTCGAACAACAGTCTTACCACATAATACACTACCAGTCTTACTCCTACCATAACGACTTTCACATGATGGTGCAAACGATCCAATTTGCCAGCAACCCGATGAGCAGCCACAGTCGTCACGATGAAGACATTTTGGTCAATGAACAATTGAATTCAAAGACGGTAGGCGTAAGATTGACAGCGCACCGGGACCAGTGGCTAGGGTTGGCAGGACACTGTTATGGGCTAATGGGGAATTTTCCTGTGCTTTTTATGAACGAACTAGAGTGCGCTGATCAATCTTGGTAAAAATAAAATGGCTTGTTTTTATGTCCACAAAGCCTTAACTGAAGTACGGAGGAACTTAAGCTCGACTCGACACACCAGGAGTTTAGACGTAACGCAAAAACACTCAGAAGAAAAACCAGCAAAACCCATGCAAAAACTTGTAGTTCAGTTCAGTGATGCAAAAGAACAGTAGACTTTTTAGGTTAAATATGTTTGACAGAAAAAAAGGTTCTTTAGAGTTCTTACTTTATATACAACAATGAATAATAAAGAAATTTTACTATACAATGAGTTTGACATGTGTCTAGGAGAGTTTCTTTTTTGCCCTGCTAAAAGATTTTACCATTGGATTTTACTAGAACGCCGCTTAAAAAATATTCCTAAGAGTGATCAGCGCCATCTATTGATATATACTGAAGCGTTGTGACAAACGTCACTGAGAAATTTCCCAGTAGAAGAATGAAAAAAGAAAAATATTTATTTGTCGCAGACACAGACATGACGTGCATAATAAACAACAAAAAACAAAATTATAAGAAAAAAAAGTTATGGGTCTCGAGTCGCACCCAAGACAACCTCTAATTATTCGGATTCATGTGCGTATTGTATAATTATCACTTGCTTCGGTGAAGGAAAACATCGTGAGGAAACCCAACTACAATGAGAGATATTTCTCTACGGCATGTAAAGCCAGGTCAGAGGCCCATGGGTGGCTTAAAAATTCTGACGCCAGGTTAGGCACAAAGAAAAACAAAATGGATGCTGTTATTATGGCATCTGTATTGTAAACAAGATTGGCCGAAATCTATATTAATATGTGTTATTTAGCACACCTTTTGGCTTGGATTTTTCCGTGTTTACCTTGCACTAATTGTAGTTTGACAGTTACAATAGTAACGTCTACAAATGTTAGCGCGTCTCTGTCAGTGCTGCCATGCATAGACGTTTGTCTATGCATGGCAGCACTGACAGAGACGCGCAAAAAAATAACATAATAACACATGAAATACATGAAATATCATAATTTAATCTACACCCAACGTCACCACAGTTTTGTGGTGACGTTGGGGGTAGATTAAATTATGATATTTTTATTCTTTATCCTATATTAAATAAGTACACATTAAATATTTATAAATTTGTTTATTAGTATTATTTTGTATTATAAATTTATATTCGTATAACTGACCGTGGCATCACTTTGAGCCCTATCAGAATACCAGCGCTGTGACTTTTTTTCTTAAATATCACAGCACCTTGCTGATATAGGAAGGAGCCTTTTGGCCTTGTATAGGACCATTTTGATTGTTTGCACAACAACAACAACAACAGCCAAGGAATTTGCCGTAATCTCCACGCTTGGCAGGCGGATTGGAGATCGCAGTGATGAAAGACTAACAGAAAATGCTGCTGCCCATTCTCTGGTCTACGGAGGTGCAAGGTGTTCTGCCTCAGACATTAGTCGCCTTATACGACACCCGTGAGTGTAATGGGTTGGTTCTATTCTACTCTGCCGGATACCACACGGCTATTTTAGACCACACATCAACCCATTTTTCTAAGAGAACGTTGTCAAAGATTCCCACAGTACACTTCTCCTAATTTCCACAAACTAATTTGTTCTGTAGCAACCCTAAGGCCGCGGGCCAACACGGCTCCCGCCATTGTATGCTAATAGATCTGTGATACGAATGCACCATGAGCGCACGCATCTACGATTTTTTTTCAAGACGTTGCTTTCCTAGAATTTTGGGACGTGCACATTCGTGATGTTTATAGGCAATTCCGTGTCAGATGATTAGTTTCTGGAAACGTAAACATGAGACAGAGGTAAGCAGGTACCTATGTAGACGTGTGTGTTTTTTTTGTGGAGTTAGATGACGATGGTCATGTAATGTTTATGTTGTGGCTTGAGCACAGTGTTCCTTTTTTTTTTCGTATGAGAAATCATCAAATGACTCCTCCCGCTCTGGGCGGAGCAGGAGTGTCAGACTTTTATTGACTATAAAACCCATCCATGTTCCTTCGTCGCCCTTTGTGTTCCGGGGCCACGGTATCTCTTTCGAACAGTCCCGCAGCTCCGGCAGGCATCGGTCCTTACGGACCCCTTCCTTTTTGCTGACTCTCTTTGAGGCGCGCGTGGAACACGAACGCGCCGTCGACACGGCCTGTCGTCATGAGACGGACGGACGGCGAGCTAACCCATTGCTTTCCGTCCACAGGAGCGCAGTGTTCCTTACGTTTTGGTTCATATGCGTAACATCACGCCTGTAGTTCTTGAAGACTATTGCCATCAACCGGGCGCAATTCCAGACTCCGTGGTTGCTACTGACAAATTCCTCATGGAAAAAACCAATATCACTTTGCCCGACTGAAACCAGAATCGACTCCAGAACCTCATGCTAGACTCATACATGACCACTAGACCAACGACGCAGGCCAGTGGGGGGTCAAAATGGCCGCTTTAACAGAATCATAATAGGTTAATAATATGAATTAAGTTACAATTCGTAAATATGTCCATACAAGACAATTTATAATGTTAATTGTGTCTGTGACCATTTTAATAGTACATTTTGGTACAAGTAAGTAGTAATTTTGGTGATTTCCGCTAAGGCGCCATTGAGACTCGAGCCGTGAGGCGAGGGTCTTAAGAGTGCCGAGTACGGTAATCATCAATACACACGTGTATCATACGACGTTTTTCAACACACTTGTGAAGAAAATAATACAAAAAAATCATTTTCTCAAAGAACCTTTTTTAAGAACAAAGCAATTCAACCAATCAAATAAAAAACCCTATAACTCACTTGTGAATAATAGCAATGAAAAAGTTACAGTTTGATTACAGGTGTCATTATGTGCCTAATTGCGGTGAAATTAGGGCCATTTTAAAAGCAAGTGTGTTGAAATAATTGTAACGCAATTCATATTACTTAATATCCTAATACGATTCTAATAAGATTCCTAATAAGATTCTGCTAAAGCGGCCATTTTAGACCCCTGCTCGCGGTGATAGCATCGTTATAAACTATGACATCTGTCATTATCGATTTGTTTAACTTACCCATCCAGCTTTCTGACTTTATATTGATACAATGAGTACCTCATTATTAAAACTAAATTATCATTATCAAAACAAAACTGTATTGAGGTCAACTTTCAAAGTTTAAACAGGTGTCGCTGAATTTAAAAACTTTCACACTGGTGTTTACAGACAGCTGCATTAGATAGATTAAAAATGGGGTAAACCATTAAATCGAACGATTGTTCATATATACATGCTTTGAGTCCATACGATTTTCCTGTACCTATATTTCTTTATGCGTTTTTAAGGGTTCCGTAGCCAAATGGCACAACTAAAATAATAAATTGATGACTAGAATAATTTATTTTATTGCATACAGCCATTTTACTCGGAGACTATTGATAATAATATATTTATGAAAAGAAATTAAATGAACTTTTATGACGGTTGGCTGAGCGATTGACTCGCAGGTTCGTTTCACGCACGGAACAAAATATTCTATGGCCTACACAATGATATTCTACTATACAGATATGTTGTGAGCGCGCAATCGTGAAGACTCGAAAACGAGCCAATTGGCCTGTTTTTCCTTTATTCTGCGTCACTGCGTATATGTGAGCTGGCTCTGCCCCTCGGCACACTTTTTTCGGTGGTTTTGTAGGTGTATAACATATCTGTTTATTAGAATATCATTGGGCCTACAAATGTTTATGTGTGTGAGTTTAAATGATTGTAAACGCACCCACGACACAGGACCCAGTGTGGGGCAATATTATATTTTCATATTGATTTTGATTTTCTGCCAATCAGGGGACCGGCACTGTTTCTCCTTAAGGCGACTACAGGAGCTAAATTAGCAACTCTATTTGTGGTGGTTTAAACTTCGTTTGAAATACTGTTAGAGTAAAGTTATAATCAGCTTGCGAAAATATTATTAGATTATATTATTAGAAGTAGTGCGAAATGAGTGCTTTTTGCGATTTACAAAAAAATCTATTGATTGGACTAAAAAAATAAAACACTACGATGCTAATATATTGCTTGTAGAATTATTTGCCAAAAAATCAGAATGATCGCTTGTATTTTAGTATGGTTTTTACTCGTTAAAATAAATTTTTACAGATACGTTCGTGATTTTTTTTATCGAGTAAAATTTTATTGTACCTATTATGTTTTCAAAACAATATCATACTATCCTGAAGAATATCATATATTTTTCTGGTTTTGTTTATTGCAGTGAATCATATGCTTTTTTGCACTATAAAACTCGCGTTTAGCTCCTATAGGTAGTTAGGTAACACAGGTTAAATTTTAGCCTATCTAGGAGAACAGTACTTTACCCGTCTTTATTGTATAGTTGAACCAAAAAATTAAATAAATACCACATTTGTCATTTTTACAATCCCATTTTGAAATAAAGTATTATTTGTTACTATTTCGTTTATTAATTTATACACATATTTTTAACATTTTTAAATATTTCCTACTAAAACTACATTTAAAAAAAACTTTTAAAAATATATTACTTATTACTACTATATTTAAAAAAAAAAACTTTAGACAAAATGTGTGTCAAAGTAGAAAAAGACTTGAATTATGGACCTATAAATACACCCGTGTTAATAAATAGACTGCTTTATATAGACACGATTTCCCAGTCCATTAAAACATTTCTTCATTCATTTTTTTCATGCTATTTCAATTTAATCGCAACAGCGTTAAAACGAACCACTTTTTATGCAACAAAACTCACATCTGCAGGTCTTTAATATTCAAATACAAATATACTTGTCACTCTCTTATCTTATAAACGACATTAGAAATTATATATTAAAAACAGAATTCCATACTATTATTTTGTATGGCTCAGGTACTAACAATCTTTGACGGAGATAAGATACGTATGGGGAGTACTTAAAGACGTCTAGCTGATAGTAGCATAGAATTGGCAAATTGTACAGAAGCGAAATCTCATTTCTTCTTCTTCTTCTTCCCTTTCTTCTGCCATACTTCCCGACTGCCGTGTGTGCGCTTTTGGATTGCTTAAGAAAGTTTAAAGGGTGTAAAAACCTCTTAACGAAGCCGAAAGGCACTTGTTCTCCCCGTTATTGCGATCATTTTTTTGTTCTACACCATACCTGGGAACCTTCTACTTCTAGTTTGTTCTAGACCATGCACCCGGGAATTAGTAGTTACGGAGATATTGGGAGTCAGAGGTCCAACTTTTTCACAAGTCACCGCACAGATCCATCGAAACAATTAATCCTCAAACAATCTTTCCAATTATCTTGCGATATATGAATCATCTGTGCGTCGCAAATGATGATTACCTACCTACCTTTACATTCCGTCCCTACTAAATAAGCATTAACATTGATTTTAGACCACTTATAGTGTCAAATGTCCCCTCTATCCACACTTATTCTATAACACTTAATGACATTTAGCTGATAATATGTGGTACCTCAGGTTCCATTAGTAAGGACTTGGAGTTAAGGCGACTACAGGAGCTAAATTAGCAACTCTATTTAATTTTGTGGTGGTTCAAACTTCGTTTGAAATACTGTTACAATAAAATTCTAATCAGCTTGCACTACAAAGTGGTTGTTACGTCAGTCACTGTGGGCCGAATAGTACGAAATGAGTGTTTTTTTGCGATTTACAAAAAATCTATTGATTGGACTAAAAAAAAAACACTATCATGCTAATATAATGCCCTCCTGATCAGAAGGTCTAAGTAGCAAAATGTCCAACAGCGCGAAATGTCTAATGAGCAGTAAGTCTAATTAGCAAAATGTCCATGTAGCAAAACGTCCAACTATCAGACGGTCTGTATAGCAGAACGTCTATTTAGCAAAAAGTCATTTTTAAAATGTGTATTATTTGTCAAAAAATCAGAATGATCGCATGTATTTTAGTATGGTTTTTACTCGTTAAAAGAAATTTTTAGAGATAAGTTCGTGATTTTTTTTTCCGAGTAAATTTAGTTGTATTATGTTTTCAAAACACTATCATACTAGCATATATCCTGAAGAATACCATACATTTTTCTGGTTTTGTTTATTGCAGTGAATCATATGCTTTTTTGCATTATAAAACTCGCGTTTAGCTCCTATAGTCACCTTAACACGTAATGACATCTAGCTGATAATATGTAGTACCTCAGGTTCAATTAGTAACGACTTGGAGTTAACAAGGGACGAGAACAAATTATTAACTAGAGAAACATTGCAGGATTATGAAGGACCGTTAGTACTGTGACCATGTTTAGAAATTTGTGGGACAGGCTCGCTTGAGAGTTGCAAGCGTTCTTTTGAATGGTGATTTAATTTTGGTTTAAAGATATTTTGTATGAGGTTTTTGTTGAGATTTTTTTTTTACTTCAAATAATGTAAAATAACATCACGCCTATAATCCCCGAAGGGTTAGGCAAAGGTGTAGGTACCTAATAGTACATCTTAATTTCACCAGTTATGTTTAAGTCCCATATAATTAAAAAAAAAAAGGTTTATTGCAGAAACTTGTACAACTTTTACAGTAAATCTAACATAGGGACCTCCTTTTAAGTAAAAGATATACCTGTGCTATGATATCCAAATATAGGGGGCGAGCCATCAACCGAGCATAAATCCCGTGGCTGCTACTGAGAAATTACTGATGGAAAAACACAATATCTCTTTGCCCGACCCGGGAATCGAACCGAGGACACTAGACCAATAAAGCAGCAGGAGGCAGGGAGGTTCTTTTACTAGACAGTGGTGGCAGTTGGTGTATAGACACCAACGGCCACCAATAAAGCACTAGTCCTTCGTGGTAGATCATAGCATATACACTCTCAAGGAGGAAGAGCTTGTGTCTCAGCAGTGGGAACTTTTAATGCTGATTATGTAAAATGAATGACAATTTTCTGCAAAAAATAAACCATTGCATCCAGTGACATTTGATCAACTGGTAGTAATTAATAATTTATTTATAAATAAATATTTATGTTTGTATTAACTTATTTATTTATTTATGTATTTATTTATTTATTTATTTATTTTATTTCGCTACTAACATTACAGGGAAATCCTAATGCGTTAGCGTGGTCCTTAATGAAACTAAATAAAATAATGGCCGTGACTATCCCGTATCAATTGGAATCTACTGCGAATATCCTCCGAATCTGGTGTATAATTTCACAATCACAAATTTAATGATATGTATTTTGCTGCAAGCTAAATAAATACCTACTGTCTCAAAGAATTCTCCCAGGACGTTTAAATACCACAGTAGCCAAACAGAACTGAAATGACGCTCATTCAAAATCTATTATCTAATAAAAATACTTAAATCTAAAGAACATTTCCTCCGCTACAAATATCAGGCAGCGTAACGTGTAAGAGCGCATTGGCTCGTCGGCAACATTTAAAATTCGCTCATTATCATAATATAGCGATCAATATTCGATGTTTGCTTCGCCGAGTGAGAGCCTATCTACATGCTGATTGCATCCCGTCCATCGGTCCGTCCGATGTGTTACACTCTTTATTAGGGTGACCATAAGAACGGTTTTGTATCTATCCTGTACACTGTATGTGTGAGTAGGTGAGCACGTGGGTTCTGTGAAGATTTAGGTGATTTGGAGCTGGAGATTGATTATATGGGACTATCGATGTCGTTTATATGATTGGGGTACCGGTTTGTTCGACTGTCATTTACAGTAAATGCGCAGACTGACTGTGTTTGGGATAATTTTCCCAATTTTTGGAATTTTCGTTTTTTTTGTTAGCTTTAGATGTCCCATATTACAGCGCAAGTGCCTTCTCTTTCTCCGTTCAAATCCATTTATCTTGGGCTTGATCTCTGACCAAGTTTGCACCGCAAACTATATAAGATTATCACATAACTGTGTATCAAAGAACTGTGAAGTTTAAAAAAACATAGGGTCCAAGCGGTGGTAGATTCCAGGGTGATATGATGATGGTGAACACAATAAATTATCGACTAGTGAATTGGATACAAATTATAACTAGTTCAAAGAGAATAATAACTAAAATCGAACGGAATTTTACTGGTATAAAAGTAATCCTAAGTAGCGAAATCATGTACGGAACCCTAGAAGAGGATAGTGCAACCCAGCTATTATTTTATACGAAATAATCCCTTTTTAGCATAATATAATTAAAACCGCCAATATAAGTTATGGAAGTGAAGTGTTTATATTAAAATCCTGACATGCGTCTACAATGATGTTGCTCCGACATAATAATTAGTCAATAATTTGCAAAATGCTAATGTTATGGGAATTGGTATTCTCAAAACTTATTAAATATTTATGTCTTGGTAGATGTATGAGCGATTCTTATATGGAATGAGGAGGTGATATTAAGTTGTAATTTGTTTTATTTTTAAATTTATAAATTATGGAGAACACGTAACAAAAAGTGGAAAGTGCTTATTATATTTTGTTGAAGTCAATTTATGGATGAATACAATTTTCTAGTTTAATTTGTCAAAAAAAATTAAGCGATAAAAAAGTGAAGAAAGCTGCATGGACCATAAAAATATACCATCTAATCAACATTTTATTCCTACCAATAAATTCGAGTAAAAAATGCCCATTTACCTTTAAGATCTACACCAAAAAATATGTCACAACATTATGTTAAGTACCTAGTTACATATAGACCTGTAGATATTATCTACAAAATAATTTTCTCGCAAAGAATTACAGCTATTACGCAGTTAGCAAACAAGTATCACTGTAATTTATATCACTATCCGCTTCGTTTGAACCGGTTAATTACGAATTCTTATTCGGACCTGTCCGTACACTTTTCTGAACCATGGTTGCCCTAGCACATACTTGTGAATGTCGTCTTTGCCTACTTACTTAACGTTTTATGTGTATCTAAGTTCGTTTCATATTATTATAAGCTAGCTTCTGCTAGCGGCTTCGCTCGCGTGAAGGTTGATAATTGTCCCATGGGATCATACCGAGATAAAAAGTACCCTATGTGTTAATCCAGGTTATAAACTACCTGTGTGAAAAATTTCATCCAAATCTGTTCAGTAGTTTTTGCGTGAAAGAGTAACAAACAAACACAACACAAACTTTCTCATTTATAATATTAGTAGGATTTTATGAATAAAACGCAGTACATTGACCAGGTATTGAACCTTTATAATGAACACAATATTATGTATTTTTAATTAGAATTTGTATTCATATGTATTTCTCTATAAAATTTTATTGAGTTGCGCGTTGAGATTTTTTAAGTGTATTTATAAAGGGTGTAAAACACCTCTTAACGAAACCGAAAGGCACTTGTTCTCCTCGTCATTGCGATGTTTTTTTTTTCTACACCATACCTGGGAACCTTCTAGTTACGGAGATATTGGGGGTCAAAGTTCTAACTTTTTTACATTTTTTTTTTAAATACAAGTTTTTATTGTAAGATTTCTTTAAACACCCCCACGACCCCCGTACTATTCAATCCATCCATCAGTATAATTTTTGAGTGCGTTACATTGAGTTCTACCACAACACATTATTTTTCACCCCAAAAAAAAAGACGTTCCCATCAGCAATATTTTTTGCGTAAAGTTACTTAGTTTGATGTACAGAATGCTTGGTAGATGGCTTCGTGATGAGGTCTTTTACACCCTGTATTCTATGTAGAATTTTATAGGTTATGATGACAGTTTTTTTAAGCAACAATATTATGGTATTGCTTGTTAATATACAGTTTTTTTTTATTGTATAGTTAGTTTTAATAGTGTACCTTTATGTGACATATCATAAAAATATGGTTTATTAGTTACTTTTTTATGTTCTTCTATGTCATACTTTACAGTTTTATCTAAATTACTTAATTTTTTGTTGGTATATTTTTTAGTATGTAACCAATTTATTTTTATGATTATGTATCCATTACTTCCAGGTAATTGCTTTGCCTATAAACCTTGTTTAAACATTTTTTTCAATAATCCATTAAACTTAGAATTTAAAGTAAAAAATTGTATCCTGCTACATTTTCACCATTTTCACCATTTTTACCAGTTGTACTACGGGTAAAAAAATGCCGTAGTACCACCAAGCGATCCAGTAGTAAACCACGGGAACTTTTTTTTACCCGTGGTATCACTGGGATTGGTACTTAAGATCAACAATCTTAGTAATCTCAACGATTCAAAATCTGAACCATTATTATATTTGAATCAATAATGGAAGATGTGATGGCAAAACTTGCAGTCAGTAATAAATCTACAATTATTTGTGGTGATTTTAATATCAATATTTTAGAAGAATGTGCAAATAGCAGTCGCTTATTAAATCTTTTTAAGTCATTTGACTTGACCAACACTTTTACAGAACCTACTAGAGTCACTCCATCTTCTGCTACTTGTATAGATAATATTTTCTGCGATTGTGATTATTTAGATAAAGCAATAGTAAATTGTCTACCCTCTGACCATAGTGGACAAACTGTAACCTTCAGGTGTAATACACCCCCATCGCAAAAAGTTCAAATTAAATTTAGACCTATAACTTCTAGCAGATTAAATAGGTATAATATTTTGCTACAGAACAAGTTAAGCGTTATGGGCCTTGATGATATTAATATAGATCAATTGTATGATCGTTTCTTTTCAATAGTTCACACGGAATTCAATAAAACTTTTGAAAAGAAGACAAAAAGTATTTGCCCTAAATTCATATTTAGTGATTGGGCAACTAGAGGTATCAGAAAAAGTAGGGAAAGACTATTTGAGCTTTATGGCCTTAAGCCTTTTATAAACACTGAAACTTTTAACAAGTATGTTGCTAAGTACAAACATTTTTAGAAATACATGCAAGGTTGCTAAAGCACTGCACATTAGCAACAAGATCAAAACAGCAGAAAATAAAATAAAGACAGTTTGGAAAGTTATAAATAATGAGACTAACAGGAAGAAAATACGTAACACTAGCTACACATTAGATACAGCATGTGGTCCTAAAAGCTCTAATCAGGAAGTAGCTCAAGAATTTGTAAAATTCTTTACCGATATACCACAAAAAACAACGGAGGCTCTTATTTCCTCACCTGAACTCTCAATTGGTTTATTAAAGGCGAATGTGTCTGGCTGCCTGGTTGAATTTAAATTTAAACACATTAACCCTATGATTGTTATTAAAACTTTCCGGCAAATAAAGATCAAACTAACCGAAGATCTATGGGGAATGTCTGTCAAAGTTTGTACATCCATACTTGAGACTATAGCCCCTTACTTAGCTTTAATTTTTAATTTATGTGTAGACCAAGGAGTTTTCCCTGATTTAATGAAATACAGTAAAGTCATACCTCTTTTCAAATCCGGGGACAGTAAAGATACTAATAATTATAGACCTGTATCCGTGTTACCAGTTTTTAGCAAGGTTTTTGAAAAAGTAATGCTTAATCAAATGCTCTATCATTTTAACACCAACAGAATCTTACATGATCAACAGTATGGCTTCACCAAGGGACGTTGTACAACTGACGCCGGTGTAACCTTATTAAAGCACATATTTACTGCGTGGGAAGAGTCTCAAGACGCCATAGGAATTTTTTGTGACCTCTCCAAAGCGTTTGATTGCGTAAATCACGACACATTACTTTTGAAACTTGAGCATTACGGACTGGGTAAACTTGCACTTAGTTTGGTAAAATCTTATTTGAATGATAGACAACAACATGTTCAAATAAATGGTGTTAATTCACAGGGGTTAAAAGTAAAAATGGGGGTTCCACAAGGCTCAATATTGGGTCCTTTCCTCTTTCTAGTATATATAAATGATCTACCCTATTTACTGAAAAACCAACCTCAAAATATGGTGTTATTTGCTGATGACACTTCCCTAATTTTTAAGATAAATAGGCGGGCCCAAAATCTAGATGACGTGAATAATGCCCTACTTCAGGTCCAAAATTGGTTCACAGCAAACAATTTGGTATTAAATGAAAAAAAAACCAAATGCATAAGATTTGCTTTACCGAATGTTAAAAGTAGTGATTGTGATATAATATTGAATAAAGAGAAACTTGAATTCGTAGATAAAACGGTTTTCCTGGGGATTACGCTTGATTCAAGGCTACAATGGGGTTCTCATTTGACATCTCTTGCGGGGCGGCTAAGTTCAGCAGCCTTTGCCATTAGAAAAATCCGTCAGTATACTGATGTAAATACCGCTAGACTGGTTTATTTTAGTTACTTTCATAGTATAATGTCTTATGGCATTTTGCTGTGGGGACGGGCTGCTGATATTGAGTCTATATTTATTCTGCAGAAAAGAGCCATCAGAGCCATATATAATCTTCGTAGGCGCGATTCTCTAAGGGAACTGTTTAAGGATATTGGCATCATGACGGTACATTGTCAATACATCTACGAAAACATAATGTACGTCAGAAAAAATCTGCACCTTTTTGGTAAAAGGGGTGACAGACATAATTACAGTACTAGAAATAGGGACCAACTAGTTCAGCCAGGTTTCAGACTCGCTAAAGTAGACTCATCTTTCATGGGGTACTGTTTGAGATGCTATAATAAAATTCCACAAAGTATTCTTGAACTGAATGAGACGAAATTTAAAACATGCATTAAACGCACACTATGTAAGCAAGCATATTACAAGTTGAGCGATTATATCGATGATAAAAATGCTTGGCTCAATGCTGGTCCTGCTCCACATGGACAGGGGCGCATAAATTGATAGCATTGAATTGTATTGTTGGAGCTGCTGAAGATTGTACAACTATCTTTGCATTGTATAGAATCAATCTCTTTAGTATTATATAAATGCATAGCCCATATTGTGTGAGTACTATGTACTAGAAAGCTATCATTCACTGGAAACCTACGTCTTTTTTTTGACTTGAATGTGCCCTGGCGGTTTGGAGTATGTCATGCTCACTTTATTGTCTCGCTGATGGTGGCGCATGTGTCGGATCATTTAGTTCCCTTCAAAATGGTTGAGTTGAATGGTGCTGATCCATGCGTCATGTCCGTGAACGGGCGCTGTCAGTTGTGACTGGTCATCTCTTGGTTGCCATGGCTTATTTGAAGGAATTATTTTGAATTGTATTTTTTTTTTGTTTGTGTTTTTTTGCTGTGGACACTTTTACCGTGCACATCTTGCTACATTGTTCTCACATAATATACCATCTCAACGTGAATGATGTAACCAAGATTTTGTAACAATATTCTGATTTAAAAGAGTGTCCATGGAGTTTCTTGCCCATTCTTCTCCATAGAGATCTACGCTAGGGAATGGGCAACTACAGTACTTTCACAGTTTTTATGTCTTGTGACTGGGACTGTAGCTACATTTAATTTTCATCTTTGTTTCGACAATTCAAAAGTGCCTGTAACTGGCTTACTTGAAATAAATGCTTTGATTTTGATTTTGAACACTTTAAAATATCAAACGTTTAATAAATTAACAAGTCATAATTTCAGCATATTATTCTACTTTAAATATATCATACTATTATCCTACTTCTGAATGGTTTATAAAAAAATAAACGTGTCGGGGCCAAGTCGGCCTAGGCAAAACTAGTTTGTCATCAACCACCTCATTAAAATTTGGTGCTCAATTTACTAAATTTGGTGATCAATTGATATTTTAGGTGATAGATGTCACAAAGTTATTTTTGGTGGTCATTATATTTTCCCCCATTATATATTCTATTACAAAACTGGACTGCCTCGTTGGTCTAGTGGTCGCTATTGGAACTGCTAAACATGAGGTCCTAGGTTCGATTCCCGTGTTGGGAAAAATGTTATTGGGTTTTTCCATCAGAAATTTCTCAGTAGCAGCCACGGAGTCTGGATTTGTGCCCGATTGATGGTAATAGGCTCGCCCTTATTACATGGGACTTAAACATAACTGGCTACATGTAGATGTAATATTAGGTACACCTCTGCCTAACCCTCCGGGGATTGCAGGCGTGATGTTATAATATGTAGGATGAGGTACCCAAATAAAAATAACTCTAATAACCATAAAATAACCATTTTCAATTTACGACCCGCTTCAAAATAGCAAGCTTGTCTTTAAAACTAAATAAGCAAAATATTGTTGTCGATTCTGTTGTGCACAAACTAAACTTAATTTAGGCTATTGCTATCTTTTCTCTCTAATAAAACGAGAAAGAGACTGACGTAATTTAGAGCTGTCAAATTTAGTTGAAACTAATAT
Organism: Xestia xanthographa; assembly: GCA_905147715.2. NCBI lineage: Eukaryota > Metazoa > Arthropoda > Insecta > Lepidoptera > Noctuidae > Xestia > Xestia xanthographa. The sequence continues at coordinate 6,196,730 of LR990663.1, read as the reverse complement.
TTCTATACAAATGAAGGGTGCACGTAAAAACATGTCGACTAAAAACACGGTGAAGTGCAAGGCATAAACTAGTTTGACATCTTTAACTTAGTTCATAGCTGTAGCCGTCCTTTTCTCGCACTGCCGTTTAGTAAAAGATAGCAATGGTCTTAAATAAGTTTAGTTTGTGCACAACAGAATCGACACCATTAGGTAAGTTAAACAGTAGTTGAGTCGACCAATAATTGTTATGAACATATGCGAATCAACCGTAGTTATATCGAAAATAGTTAGGATAAACTTAGGTATTACGTTATGTAATATTACAGATACCGATAGATCTATTTGCACTAGACCACACAAGTAATTTCTATATGGACATCAAAGCTCATCCTATTCCTATTACGATGTAGGCATTATTTATATCTAGATAGGTATTTGTATATTCAACGATCTAGACAGGTTTTCTAGCCGTTTTGAGATCTCGTTGATGTGATATCTGGTGTCTGAGTCATATTTTATTAAACTTAGTAGTATGTTGTGTGTTTGCTTGTAATATTTTTTTTGTTTTTCTCTGTAAGTGAACTTGCTCGACCAGATTCGTTTACTAGTTGGTTACCCTATTCTTGAACCTTGTTTGAAAAAGTGTACTGCCTATTACAATAGACCAAAGAGGTTCTCCAAATCAACCTAAATCTATCATCAAAACTCTAAAACGTAGTAGGTACTTATGACGTCAATAGTGAAAACCCACTATAGTCTGCGCCAGATACGTAGGGATTAAAGGTAATTGCTCTTTTCTTAATTTCTCTGCGTAGGTACCTCGACAATACCTACATATGAATCGTTTTTTATTACTAGAAAAAGTCAAGGATCACGATAAAGGTCGTTTCGGGACAAGTTTATGTCATTATTTCTGTTTTCAGCATTATGTATTTGAATAGTCTTTGCGGGTTAATGACCTTTAATTCCTACTTATCTGGCGCAGACTATAGTAATAGTGAAGCCCACGAGGCCCTAATTAATTAATTAACGAGGTACAGTCAGGAGCTTAAATATGACGTATACCACTTAGCAACTTTTAAAAATAATATTCTCGGGTTATGCCGAATGAAACTATGAGATTGGTTATATGCGTAAAAAATAAGGACAAAAACATAATTCAAATTCGTATCAACATGAAATTACAATCAATTCATGGTAAGAAGACAAATTCACCTTTTAAAATTTGCTAAGCGTATACATATTTACGCTCGTGACTGTATGTTATGGAGAAGTGGACTGTAATGGTTTATTTGAATGATAGAGGCACGTATAATTCGAGTTTATTAATAATATTTTAACATTTTCAAATATTTTATAGACAGCTCAACCTTACAACTGAAGACGAAGGCATTATGGAACAATAATTCAAAATATAAAAATATTGTAAAATCTAAAAAAACATCCAAAGCCAGTTGCCAATTACACTGTACATCGAAATAAATTAATAAGGGTATTGCGCACTTTGTTAAAATGATTAACTCGTTTATTAAACTAAACAGTTCCTAATTATCGTGTGCAAGCAGCCTAAATTAAAAAATTGCAATGTGTTGCAAGGTATTTTTGAAAAATGTTTAATTGTCTAGTGTACTCGTAATTTATATAAGACAAAAATACAATTCAAAATCGTAACAACATGAAATTTCAATCAATGCAGTATGAAAAATACTTTTTTAAACTTGCTAACCGTATACATATTTATGCGCATGATTGAACATCGAAATTAATAAGGCTAGTTTACATGCGCACTTTGTTAAAATGGTTAACCCGTTTATTAAACTAACCAGTAATTATCGTGTGTAAGCAGCCTAAATTAAGAAGTTGCATTGTTTTGTGAGGTATTTTTGAAAAATGTCTAATTGTCTAGTGTACTCGTAATTTATCTTTCGGATAGTTTTTAGGTCAGATAATCATAAAATTATCGTAGTGGGTAGACATTATATTAATTGTTATGTTAATGTTTTTAATTAAGTTGCATGTGGTCATGTTATCTTCTGATTTAGAGGTAGATTATTTTTTAAATACTAATTACTGTAATTATGCTATTTTTCATTTTGATTTACTACGGTGTGCCTATAAATACGTGTATAATAAGAATACTTGTTTAAATTAATTGAACTACATATTTATAACTAGCTCCCAAGCACCCCACAACAGGGTCTTGTCTGCTACCATTCCCATCCAGTCTGCCAGTCGTCGCAACTTTGAATAGCTACACGACGTCTTTGACTATTTTTTTTATTAATTAATAATTAATATAACTAATTATATTATTAATAAATAATTAAAATATTTATAAATAATTAATAATTATTTTAATTTATTTAATTATTATTTATTAGGCATCTTTTAGGGATATTTACCATGTTTACTATTTGTGTCGGGAACAGAATCAAGTAGCGAGTGACAGTGGTAGCGGTACTGTACTGAGTGAAAAAAACGAACAAGAAAGAGGGTAGACCGATTTGTCTGTTTATAAACACCCACCCGCAATAACTTTAGTTTATCTGTGATCATGGTGCTTGCAACAGCGCCGAAATATCGGGAACTCAACACAAACAATAAACATGGTAAATATCTCGTTTATGTTAATGATAATTTTAGTGACCATAACAGTTTAAAAACGTATGCCTTATAATTCTTTTTTTTTGTTACAATATGGGCCTGCTTTTAGTTTGCTCAGAGATTTACAGTTCTAATATCTCCCTCCGTCGTCGATGACTAGTCATTCAACATCTATGAAACCGATTCTCTGAGTCATCCCACCTAACTTATGGTATTATTTAATTCAAAATGGTGAACTAAGCCTCTAGTGTGGCATTATGTGTGGGAGTATACTAGGAATAACCGTAAAGTCTAATTTTATTATTTCTTCTGAAGACTTGAAATGATTCTAAACGATCATTTTATGTTTATCTGTGAATACAGAATAGAGCCTTCAATTAAATTTTCTGTCTGTGTACTGTACTCACGACAACCAGTCAAGCTATGCAATACCAGTATACGCTGATATCTCATCGTACCGGAAGCTCATGCAAAGTTATTTCATGTTGTACTGGATATTGCTTGATGTGTCGGTCGCTGTGTGTACCTGTAAGTATAGAATGTTCTACCCACCTTTGCATACAGGTAGGTATGACGCATTTTGTAAAAATATTGATTACAGGGAATGTCGTGGCCGTCTTCACCTGCTTAGAATTTTTCCCAACTATAGTTGACTCCAACATATATGTTGGAGTCGGCTTCTGGTCCAACTGGATTTAGCTGATTACAAAATCAATAATCTTGTGGCTGTAATTTACCGATATTTTTGGCAAAGGCAGTTCTGCAGGCTTAGACAAGTTGACAATCTACAATCGTTAACGATAGTAGAAAACGCTAAATCACGTGTTTAACACAAATGAATAGAAAATTCGTAGACAACTTTACATCGTTCAAAATGATGGAATATAATGTTATCGTTTCTACAATGTTGATCGCTATACTCTTTGGTAGGAACGCTTACCATAGACTAAAGTGTAGGTTTTTTCGACAGACATTAGAGAACGAGCGATCGACTCAGTCATGTCAATTTGGCTGCCAATTTAGCGCTTTCTACAGTCGCTTACGGCCGAGGCGTTTACGATTGTAGAAAGAGAATCGATATGAAACGTTTGTAACTTGGCTAGGTGTGCTGATTGTCTGGATGTGAAAAGCAGAAAACCCAGGATTGTGACTTTACTAGGGAAAGCTTATGTTAAGCCGTAAAGAGCGAATAGCAGAACTGGCTCTTGAAGGAAGAAGAAGAAGAATGCTTGAATGGCAATGACAGAAACGAACGAAGTCTTCTATGTGATAGATTAACCAGCGGTGTGGAGGCCTAAATTCGTTTCTTGAAAATGTAGGCATTTTTCATCACCTTTTCACAGCAACGAAGGTATAGTTGGCGCTGATAGTCGAAATACAGGCTCTCCCTAGTTCGGCTACAGATGACTACACCACTTATACTGACCTAAATTAGCCTGTTTAAACATTTTGTAACCTATGTCTAAGATTTCTTTACATAAACTTATTATTATTATAGTTCTGAAAAGTAGAAAAATATTTACACCTTTTTTAGGGTTCCGTAATCAACTAGGAACCCTTATAGATTTGCCATGTCTGTCCGTCCGTCCGTCCGTCTGTCCGTCCTCGCTTAATCTCTGTGACCGTTAGCACTAGAGAGCTGAAATTTGGTACCAATATGTATATCAATCACGCCGACAAAGTGGTAAAATAAAAATTGGAAAAGAATGTTTTATTAGGGTAGCCCCCCTATATGTAAAGTGGGAAGTGTTTTTTTTTTTAATTTCAACCCTAACGTGTGATATATTGTTAGAAAGATATTTAAAAATGAATAGGGGTTTCCTAAAATCATTTTTTGATAATGTCAATACTTTCGGAAATAATCTCTCCAAAAGCAAAAAACAATGTGTCCCTCCCCCTCTAACTTTTGAACCATAAGTTTAGAAAATATGAAAAAAATCTGAAAAGTAGAACTTTATAAGGACTTTCTAGGAAAATCATTTTGAACTTGATGGAAACAACAGTTTTTGTACAAAAAAGACAAAAAGTTGTACAAAATAATTTCTGGACTAAGTTTGTAGTATATTTGTATATGCAAGCATTTTTACATAATGGATACCCACCTTTAAACTCATAAGTGGGAACACTTATTGTGACGGACGGGAAACTACGGAACCCTACACTGAGCGTGGCCCGACACGCTCTTGGCCGGTTTTATGTTTGGCCTGAATTGACCCAAAGCTAGGCCAAGATCTGATCATCTAACAAAATTTAATGATACATATAATATGATACTGAATCAAAAATTAATTCTCTGCACAGACAGAGCCGCAGGTGAAAACAATACATTACAATTTATCAACCAGTCTTATACCTAGGATAAATTAATACAAACGGACAGATATAATAATTTTCTCACGTTTATATTCAATTAAAATAATAATTGACGGCAGAGAGTAGCCGATGCATTATTTCATATTAATATTGTAATAAAAATGTCATATAAAATATATTAATACGGTATTCTTAGAGTTTTTAGGAAATGACATTTCGTTTTTTTAATTTATGTATCCTGAATCGCTATTTTGAGAAGAACATTATGAGTTATTTTTGTGTGTGTGAAAATAACAATGTTATTCTCTCGTATTCAATCATTTAAATATCAATTTCGAAACGAATAATGTTAAATCGATGCAGAATCTTGAGATTTATTGGTTTACTGCCATAAATTCAGCGATTTTTTGTTAAAATTTGAATAATGTGTTGGCCATTCACCTCTTCATCGTTACCATCAGCCACAAAACTTTCAATTATATTCATATATTATGCCTCCCACATGCGTTGCCGTTCTCCAGGTCATCGGTTCATCCTGTGTTTAGAGACTTCCCTCTAACTAAAATGTAATTTCAAATGAATCCTTAGTTTCCTATTTTGATTTAGCAGTACGTTTCCGCAACTTGGAGCTGGGTTGATTTCTCCGCGTCTTATGTTCACCTGCTGGAACAATAGGAAGTGGTATTTAGGGGGACCGTCTGGTGTAATTTTGTCCCAAATGGGCTGAGTCAGTCTTACTTGAATTTTGATTTTGGATTTTGATCTTTATCTCCCTCACCCATCAATCTAAAGTACTTCAAAGGTCTAGAGTTGCAGTGCACGTATAGAATTGTCCAGTTTCATAATGTTTGCCGTGAATATTTGCGAACGGAGCCGGAAGGGGGGGGCGACGACCTTGTATGTCAACAGGCGAACCGTCAACGCGCCGGACAAACAGACATACTGTGTGGTCCAAGGTATGGAAAGGAGCGTGGTTAATATTTGGCACAACGGTACCTACAAACAAAATTATAGTATAATTTTATTATATGTCTCCGGTTTGAGTTGTTGCTTGTCATATAATGGTTTTTTAAGATATTTTTTTACGATACATAAATAGGAAATTACATTAATTAGAACAAAAATGAAGAAACGTCACACAAACTATCTTTCTGTAAAAATTTACTCAAGCATGGTCTATTAGAACTTTTAACAGAAATACGGTCTATGTCGCTATTAGAAAAGACAGGATTAAATTTCAACAAGCTTTATTTGTTCCTACTGCGAACGATCAAACCTATTAGAAATTAAACAATAACCAAACTCTAACTGGAAAATCCAACAAGATTCTCGTAGTTTACTTGTCAGAATGTGTAATTTCCAATCCCCCATGCGCACTATGCGATCATGTCTTGGCGTATCGGCCTATCTTGAACAAAACTGGTCGGACGCAATTTTGCGGCCAAACTTTCTTCCTGGTCGAAGCTTCTTCGGCCAAAATTCGTGGTCTTGGCCATGTTGTAAGGAATTACAGCATCATGTCTTTTTTCTATACTGGCTCGAGTTTGACTATAGGTACTACCTCAAGGAACGTTTACCAATAGTGCGGTCAACAGAGATGCAAGCTTACTCCGACCACCCTATTTCAAATCGCTACAGCTCATGCCTTAATCCGCTTCCCAAAGCGTCTTGTGGACAGTGCCAACACGATGTGTACATGTCTCTAAGACAACACGGACCGTTCTCACGACCTGTTCCGGAACGGGACGGACAATACAAATTAGGGATCGGACGAGTACGTGCTAGTACATGAGCGTGCGAGAAATTTTCGTAATCTTGTGACGGTATGAGCGTGGCTCGTGCTGTGGGTCGAAGAGACGGATATTGGAGAGGTTGGTAGCAGCGGGTTGCTTACAGTAACATAACATCACTCTTGTATGCCCCCGAAGGGTAAGGCAGAGGTATAAGTGCCTTACTATGACACCCACATTTCGCCAACTATACCCTGACTTTTTATCACTTTCCAAAAAAATGGGTATATACGTGAACGGAGTATTAAGAAGCTTATGGCATAAATAGTTTATTTTTTATTTTTTCCACAGCTTAGAAAAAAATTTTCCATCGTCAAAAACGCTCAAATTTCAAGTAAACTTTTCATATTAGAACAAAGAAAGAGAAATTATGAAAAATATTGAATTTCAATTCATACACAGTACGCGTCTGATTTGAATTTCGAATTATTTTGATTTTTTTTTCTCAAAAAAAAAAAAAAATACTAAGTATGACATTTGCCTCTACACCGTTCACCTAGATAAAAAAGTCATCCTGTGTTTAAGTTCCATGTAATATAGGGAAAGTCTATTGCCAACAACCGTACATAAATCCAAATACCTGGCTTGCCAGCCAATAACACTTTTTCCGAACTTAGGACCTCATGTCAGGCAGACTGTGCCAAATAAACATTTTTATTTCCATTCGTTCTTCCAGCGCTGACAACACCGTATCATACCAATCATACCATGTAGGTAGGTCTGTACCTTCGCTCCAGGAGGCTTATAATGCATTCCTTATTTTATCCAAAGACAGAAGAAACTAAGAAGTTTGGTCTCCATGGGACTTAGTGTAATTAATAGCATAAAATTCATAAGCATAGAGAAGGATTTCATTAAGAAATTCTCCCCCCGTTCCATATATCCCTACTGGCGTATCCCTGCTGGTAGGGATACTTGGATTTTTTAACAACAACAGCCCATAATGTCCACTGCTGGACATAAGCCTCTCCCATGATGGGAGGAATTTGCCGTAATCTCCACGCTTGGCAGGTGGATTGGAGATCGCAGTGATGAAAGACTAACAGAAAACGCTGCTGCCCATTCTTTGGTCTACGGAGGCGCAAGGTGTTCTGCCTCAGACATTAGTCGCCTTATACGACACCCGTGAGTGTAATGGGTTGGTTCTATTCTACTCTGCCGGATACCACACGGCACTTAGTTTAATTAATAGTTATAAAATTCCAAAGCCTAGAGAAGGATTTCATTAAGAAATTCTCTATCTTCCTGTTTATTGGATTCTGTTTAACCGCAGAAACTGCAGCCAAAAGTGGAAATCAAGAAGTTTTTTTTTGTGATTTACCTTTGTGAGATGTCAATATTCCCAGAAACGTTCAGAAAGGTACCTACTTATAGACTTACTAGCTGTTGCCCGCGGCTTCGCCCGCGTGCAGTTTGGTAACTGTCCCACTGAATCATACTAAAGGGATAAATAGTGTCCTACATGTTAATCCAGGTTATAAACTATCTATGTGCCACATTTCATAATCATCACAATTTATTATTATCATCACAAACACCATCATTATCACAACCACCATCACTATCACAACCTCCATCATTATCACAATCAGCATCACTATCACAACCACCATCATTACCACAATCACCATCATTATCACAGTCACCATCATTATCACAATCACCATCACTGTCACAATCACCATCACAATCACTATCACAATCTGTGTGAGACTGCACTAGCAGACTCACGATGTCCGCGATTACGCGGAGCCCTAATCAAAATACTACTTGTCCAAACGACAAGGGGAACAACTATTAGATACACTTACCATCACGTTGGTACTGGTGATGTGACGTAGTCCCTGGTCACGTCGTATCTGGGTGGGGTGTAAGTGTAAATGTGTTTGGTGTCGTGCATGTAAGTTATGTAGATTCGACGGTAACCAAAGGACGCCCCACAGCGCGTACCGTCGACTCCCTGATCAAACCTTCAGATCACACACGTGGCACTTTTCAGTCAAGGTCCAACTGAATCTTATCCCGGTTTGCTAACCCAATCGGGGATTTACAATAGTCCAGCACTGAATTTAGGAAGTTAACGGCGTCCAAATGACACAAGCCGGCTAAGTACTTAACCAACAAATTACTCGCGGTCACGACCCAAAATGGCGAGATTTCTCAATTTTCACTCAATTATCAACAAAATATCAAACACCGATCAAGATTGTATCGGATTAACATTAACTCAAAGTTTCAATCAATAATTACACGAAAGCAGCGTGCACCAAAAAAAACAAGACAATGGAAGCAAGTTCTTCCCAATCAAAATTGCACTGACAAGAAAAACGTCATCGCACTGACAACTGAAACGACATCTGTCAAACGTCGAAAAGGTGCGTTCAGAAACTTGGTGGATGAAACACAATCATTATTATCAAACTCTTTATCATCGTAATCACAATCATTATCATCGTTATCACAATCATCATCATCTTAAGAAACCTACTTGCCAAATTTGGAATCTGTAGACCCAGCGGTTTGGGCTGTGCGTTGATAGATGAGTCAGTCAGTTTCTTCTTTTATATAATTAGATATGTCTGACGCAGGCACAGATTTTTTGCTGAAAATGGGCTTATGTAAGCTGGTGACAATTTCAACGTTAAGGGCCTATACTCCCTCAAATGGCTTAGCATGATCCTCCGTTACGCCTAAAATACTGCAGCATTAATTTGAAATAAATATATGGTAAAGTAGAGGATTAATGCTAAGTACTATGTGTGACGAAAACACGATTCCATAAACTTTTCTCGATAGAAAAAAAATCCAAAGTTACCTCCAAATCGAACAATAAACCGCTGGCATTCAAAAACTACTTCAAATTAGATCATGAAACTTTGCATACTAACTGAACTAACTATAAAGCCGGTCTTATGTGTTTTATTTTTTTAGTACAATCAATAGATTTTTTGTAAATCGCAAAAAAACACTCATTTCGCACTATTCGGCCGTTGTGACTGACGTAACAACCGCTTTGTAGTGCAAGCTGATTAGAACTTTATTCTTACAGAATAGAGTTGCTAATTTTAGGGTTATAAGGGCCTTAATCATGAACGCAAGGGCCGGAGCGCACGCACCCTACGCGCGACCTGTTACACACTCATCGTCCAGAACACAATACATAACTGAATATCCTTTGAATCAATTGGCAATTAACAAATCATCGATATTTTTGGATTAATTGGCGAATAAAATTAAACCTGGTGCTTAGGTTTTTTAACACTTTTTATTTCCTACAATTAAAATAAAACTTTATTGCAGAATATTTTTTATCTCTCTCTTTTTTTCTATTCATCAAAGGGTTTTGCCATTAAACACTTGGAGGCTTAAGTGCAATCAGCTGAAAGGTATGATGACAGACTGACAGATGTACTGCACTGTACGATATATTTTAAACCTGATTTTAGAGTTCTGCAAGCTTGTGAAACCTTTCATCTATTTTGGTATAGAAGATGTGTTTTAAGTCAATGAAAACCTTTTAAAGAGTTATTGTACTCAGGATTATAAACAAAAATCAAAGACATCAACGTTAAAATCACGATGAACTCTACTGCTCCATTGAATGTTCGCCATAAGATAGCACAGAAATATCACGACGTGTATAGCAACGATTGGTATAGAAGATGTGTTTTAAGTCACTGAAAACCTTTTAAGGAGTTATTGTACTCAGCATTATGAACAACTTTCACAAATACATCAACCTTAAAATCACGATGAACTCTACTGCTCCATTAAATGTTCGCCATATGATAGCACGGAAATATCACGACATGTATCGGCAACAAAAGTGCTTGTTTTTGAACATTTTATTGTTACGTTTGGACTTGTATTGTTATAAAAGTCATCGACGCTAGGTCCAGAGATAACGTAACCGGTGTGTAACTCGACAAAACTAGTACCTACAGCAGATTTTGTTTTTCGCGATTTCAGAGTTGGTAGGTTTCATAGTGAAAGTGGAGAATCCTGCCACGAGAAGAAAACATTAAGTGATTTTCCTTCCTCATATCTAGAAAGTCTCAAATTTTGAGTATGTATAATGTAGATAGGTATAAGAGTAGAGGAAGACCACAGAAACGATTTATAGACTGTGTTAAGGATTATATGGCAAGAATGGAGGCGTCTGATGATATGACGAGTTATAGAGAAGTGTGGAAGAAGAAGATATGATGCGCCGACCACAAATATATTGGGATGAAGCTCTGGAACGCGCTACCATTTGGCATTAAAAAGGCTGAAAGCAAATTCACTTTAAAAAAAAAAAGTTCGTAACCACTATTTAAGTCAGAATAAATAGCTCTCAAATCGAAGTATAGTCATAATAATTATTATTAGTTTTCTCGCTATTTAATTTTTAATTTTTGGTATTTGATAGAATATCTGTTAGTTTATTTTATGTGTATATGTGTATTAGTATCAATATAAGTATATACATTCTCGTTAACAAGAAGTTAGTTTTTAGACATTATTTTGTACCCTATCACTATGTTTTCCTATTTAACCCAAAGGTTGACTGGTAGAGAATGCCTTGTGGCATTAAGTCCGCCTATGTACCACTCTTGTACATGAAGTTTAAATAAATAAATAAGGGCTTAATAATGATGATGATAACCAGAAAGTCTCTACAAAGCAGAACATCTCTATCTTATTAAAAGAAGTACCTTTATTTAGAAAATTATCTAAGGAACCAACCGTACCAACTCCAATCCAACATGTCATCGTTTTTTCTAGATCTCAAGATGAAGCGTCTTAAAGTGAAACTATGTTAAGAGGTCCAATCAAAATAACTATATCGCAGGCGATAATTGCACTTAGCAGGATGGGAATAAGTGCCGATCATCCGTGCAAGCTAAAATGGTGCGATCATTGGCGGCATTGGTTAAATAGTGCTCCTTTTTTGTTGAGGGTAATCTTCAACGCTGAGCTGTAAATAAAACATAAAATCTGTTAGGTATTTGAGAACTTGGATCTAGAAGGAATTATTGTTTGTCTTTTTGACCCGAATGGCGCAGCGGTAGTGAGGTTGTCTGACGTTCTTGGGGTCCCAGGTTCGTATCCCGGTAGGAGCAAATGTTTGTGTGATGAGCATGGACATTTGTTTCCGAGTCATGGATGTTTATATGTATAATAAGTATGTATTTACAAACAAAAAGTATCTATGTACTATATTAACTATTTGGTGTCCACGACACAAGCCTCGTTGCTTAGTGTGGCACTAGATGGCGCTGTGTGTAATGTCCAGCGATATTTATTATTTATTTATTTTTCAGAAAAAAAAAAAAATAATATAATATATTAAAAAATATCCACTGACCTAGCCGGTCGGTGGATATTTTTTTCTAGATTCCAGATTCAGGGAAGTCTTGTACAACTTGAGTGAAATCCTTTAACGAAGGTACTCAATTACACCATTCTTTCATTAAGAAATAACTGAAGGTCTTGTAAGAAACTCCGTTCGCTCGAAGTGCAATCAGCATCACTAATCTTTCGTCTTCCATAATATAAAGCAAAATAACCAGAAATGATTAAAAACCGGATCGGGACTTGCATACTTAATTCCAGTTTTCCTAATAAGACTCGCTGTAGTTTAGAAATCCTTAGATATAAACAATTCCAATAGCATTCAAAGTTCAAACCAATGAGACCTTATGCGAGAGATTATCTATTAATTTCTCTAATAAGCTTTTCCTATAAAATTCATTTCATCTGATAATAATTTGCTCATGGAAGTCCTCTTTAAAAGAGAAATATTTACGTATAAACATTGAGTAATTAATAGATGGAGTGACAAGTGCACGTGAATTTCGGGAAAACTTACTACCTGCTACCAAAGAGAAAAACAATTTTTTTTTTAACGTATGACACTCGTTTCACCTTCAATGCTCTTAATATAATATTTCCACTTGTCCAGTGACTTTTATACAGAAATAATCATCATAAGACTTTTTTACCGTACTAAATACCAAACATTTAGTTTTGTATTTTTGGAGTAAAAAGATGTTCAATCCTGTTTGAAAAAGGCTTGTTGTCACTCGTTTAAATTGATTTATATTATCACAGAAAGACGATGATAAATAACTTGTAAGTGATTCTTCAGGCCATCGTTAGGAATGTGTTATTTATGTTTACAATTAGAAAATATTACTCAGCCTAGCATTGTCGGATTATGGGGCTGAAAACACTTAATTGATGTTATTTAAGCAGTTTTTTTTTATGAAAAACTGTTCGTTCTAGCACATCATAACATAAATAAATGTTAATATTCATCATTTTCAAAGACCGTGGATGGACTTGATACATAATCGAACAAAATCGGCTCGATTGAAAATAATTGCAAAGAGTGTCTTTATTTTTTGACGTATGGGTCTGCAATTAAAAACATGAAGTCAATATATTCATACGTGACCCGCTGGAGACATATGTTTCAGAAATAATCCACACTTTTTTTTTCAAGTTTTTTTCATTATTTTCTTCTAAAACCTGGCCGTCCAGTAACTCTCTCGCTTACTCCGATACAAATAGACAGTGAACGCGCATTTTGGTGTTGACATTCCCATAAGACTCCATTCACAAATATCTCCGTGGCTTAACAGTTACTTTAGTTTCAAACGATTCAGATACGGTAAGCTAACCATCTTAAGGCTTCTAAGGATGCTGGCAACATTGTTGTTAAGTGCCGCCATCTGTGAGTTCTTAGGAGAGTGGGCAATTAAAACTAATAAAGTGAATAGTGAGGTCTCTAGGTGGTCTGGAATGCTGAGTACTTTAAGATTTATGAGGTTCTCTCTAGGAAACTCATAGAACGAAGGATTTAGATTTATTTATTTCTTCTTTTTAGTCATGTATAATAAGTATGTATTTACAAAAAAAAGTATTTATGTAGTATATCAACTATCTGGTGTCCACGACACAAGCCTCGTTGCTTAGTGTGGCACTAGATGGCGCTGTGTGTAATGTCCAGTGATATTTATTTATTTCTAACGTGTTTTTGTGGGGCTTCGTTCGTGGGTCATGATCGACCATTGTGTAAATAACCATTGAGATCTGCGCTGATGTGAAGGTGTTAAAAGTTAGTAGACGGACCGAGTCACTTTTGCTATTTATATTTTTTTTTTATTTTTTTTTTCTCGTCATATTGAGACCTTCCTCAAGGAAGAGTTTTGGCCGAAGGGGGTCATGTATCGGCGATTCCGCGGAAGGCTACGCGACACCATGCAGCGCAACATGACGCCGTGTCTTCGTGTTCAATAATTTAATTCTCTTGGTTTAAAATAATTATGTATTAGTATATTATTGTTGTAAATTATTATTTTGTGTATTTTATCTATGGGCCTTAGTCGCCTGACAATAAAATGATTATAATTATTATTATAATATTACTACGCATAGTAATAAAGTAACATAACATAACATCACGCCTGTAATCCCCAAAGGGTTAGGCAGAGGTGTATCTAATAGTACACCAACATTTCGCCAGATATATTTAAGTCCCAGTAATATGGTGCGAGCCTATAGCCATCAACCGGGCACAAACCTAGACTCCGTGGCTACTACTGAGAAATTCCTGATGGAAGAACCCAATAGCACTTTTTCCGACCCGGGAATCGAACCCAGGACCATGAGGTCTCGCGACCAACGAGACAGGCGATGCAGACATTAATATACAGGGTGTAAAATACCTCATCACGAAGCCGTCAACCAAGCATTCTGTACATCAAACTAAGTGACTTTACGCAAAAATTATTGCTGGGAAACGCCTTTTTTTGGGGTGAAAAATCATGTTTTGTGGTAGAACTCAATGTAACGCACTCAAAACCTTGTGTTGGTGGATGGATTGAATAGTACGGGGTTCGTGGAGGTTTACATTTAAAACTTGTATTTAAAAAAAAACTTGTAAAAAAGATGGAACTTTGACCCCCAATATCTTCGTAACTGGAAGGTTCCTAGGTATGATGTAAAACAAAAAAATGATCGCAATGACGAGGAGAACAAGTGCCTTTCGGCTTCGTTAAGAGGTGTTTTACACCCTTTATAACTTCAAAGATAAATCTAAAGAGTATATAGTTTGTTAGTTTCACATTCACCGTAGCTAACAAAACCTTATTTGACTTCCTTCTCTTAATCAAGCACATACTAGGTACTTATACCTAGTATTTGTATCAATTTGGCATAGATTATCTGCTGGATGACTTTGAGAGGTACCTAATCCCTTCAGATCGTAATCAGGCGATGTTTTCCGCCCACAGGCCCTCAGCAACATTATAGATTAATGAGGATTGAGGTAGGAGGCACTGTTGTTGGGGTCTACCCTTTATAGCAGAACTTTTTATGTCATAATATTACTTTGCACAACAGTGGATGGCATAAACTTCATTTCGCAGAAAATTGTTTGGCAGACACTCATTTATCATACATTCAAAACTCATAATTTTGTAAGTCAGAATCATCTTTAGGCATAAATTTCATATGCATAAGAATTAAAAGTAGAACCATCATAACGCAGAAAGTTCACAGTCAGAATCATCTTTTGGCATAAATTTCATATCGATAGTCATTAAGAGGCAGAACTATCATATTACAGTAATTTTACAGTTAGAATCATCTTTTGGCATACATTTCATTATGCATAATAATAGAAAGCCTCATCTGATCTATCACATAACAAAAAAATCATAGTTTTACTAATTTTGTATTTCTTACCATAATAATAAAATTGATTGAACATTATTTTTTTTCGCCACAAACATACGACGATAATGTTAATTGCTGCATACTTCTGATCAGGCAAGCATACATCATGGTTAAGTTAGGTAAGGCACATAATATCTATTCTCTTCTTTTTCTCACACACTATTGTCTACATTTCTTTTTAATTTCTCCTTTTGCAGATCTGCTGGCAGAAATTTCTCAAGAAATAAGTAGTTCCTATGTACTCGTATTATAATGTACTTTCCTTTGTTGTATACTGTGTGTACATAACTAGTAATATAAATAAATCATGCATGCAGCAAGCATGCAGTATGCAAACAAGCATGCAGTATGCAAACATGCAAACCAGCATACACCATGCATGTAGCCAGCATGCAGCATGCAAGCAAGCATGCAGAATGCAAGCAAGCATGCAGCATGCAAGCAAGCATGCAGAATGCAAGCAAGCATGCAACATGCAGCAGGCATGGTTTCTGTCACGGCTCCGGCGCTGCAGGGTTCCGGCGGTCCCACGTGAGCTTATCGTCGCAGATGTGTTTAACGCTCACCACCGCAGCTTCGGCTTGCTGGCCGGCGTCGCCGGCCAGCCTCAGCTACGGCGGCGTGCGTTAAAAACACCTGCTCCTCAGCTCACGGGCCGCCTCACCCCTCCGCGCCTACGCGGATTTAAATTACACTCTAGGGGTAGGGCAGACAAGACTACGTGGAGTCGGTTTTGGAGCGATTCGTTTCTGTCACTAACTTTTTTATCGTAACATATTGTCTTTTTAAGACAATATTTTAATTCTAATTTATGGTTAAAAATGCTATTTTATGAAATGGCAATAATGCCAAATAAAATTATTCCAAATGGAATTCTGCCATCTTCATAGTATGCCAAGTGAAATTGTACCAAATAATCGTCGCTCTAAATAAACGTTATTCTAAACGAAATTATGCGGAATTTGAACAATGCCAAAGGTAATTATGCCAAATAAAATTCTGCCATCTTAAAAGTATGCCATTGTAAATTCGGACATACAAACATTCGGCCAAACAATAACTATATTAAATATTTTTTATGCCTTAAAAATATTCGTTTAAAGAAGATTATGCCAAGTGTGTTATGCCAAATAAATTTCGGAGCATCAAGATTCTGCCAGATAGAAGGAACCCCTGTTGTTGGTATTGGATTTATAATAGGCACGAATATAATACGCCCTTTACGATTCTTGTAAGAATAACTTTTCTTAGAATATGAAATTGGTGTAAGGTTAAAAAGATACTAATAGTACTCTATTTGGTATCTTGAAATTGCGGGTGGGCGTACGGTCCAAAGTAACGCCTGCTGATTCTGAAACTTATATCTTATCCTTGCATTCTTGCATCAAAGGCCTTCGGAAAACCATGGGAAACCATGGTTTTCCGAAGGCCTTTGATAAATGCTGTCATTGGGAAAAATCATTGTTACATGACCAGGACTTTAATATTTCACTACAAAAATAAAAAGACTGGTTAGACCGACAATCGTCGCTATTACCCCACACCAAATTGGGCCACATAGCGGATTGATATAACGTGGGTGTCGCCAACTGTTTACAACTTAAATATTGTGTATACATCAGTGTCTGACACTAACGAGCGACACAAAAGACACCGGCACTCCGACACTACGCTTTATTTAGGAAATAGCTAATTTGACAATGTTTCTAGTGACATACAGGGTGTTTAGTAGAAAGACCGACAAAATATTTTTAGTTAACGGGGGAGTCAAATAACCTAATTTGAAAAATACACTTGGCATAGGTGCTGTCAGTGTTCACCCACAGCACGTATACGCGTACGCGACGCGCGCCTACGTTATATTTTGTATGTGTATATTACTAGTGTATATTTTTATAGAATTTTATGTATTTTATCAATGGGCCTAAAAACCTGACATCAATCAATCAATCATTTTATTATCAGGCATCATTGCCTGATAATAAAATGATTGATTGATTGATGTCAGGTTTTTGAGATACCTATCATTTCCTTTATTTCAGGAAAATGTAACCTCCATGTAAATTCATAAAAACTTTTTGTTTAAAGCTTTAATAGAACACAATTTCTTTTGGTTATGTAGTTACAATGTCCATTTCTTATAGGAAATTATATGCTATGTAGGTATGTGCCTACAAAATCCAATAAATTGTGCCGAACCGTCTTCCGAACACCTTGTATAAAGACTATTGGAAGCAATAAATTAAAGTTATAGTGAATTTAAATTAATCTAAACATTTTTAAGGAGAGGAAATTAATCGTCTGACAATATTTCGATGGAAATATTTGCATGATCTTCATTTAATCTGTTTAAATTATGGAGCGTGAAATTAATCTTAATTTTTATGTAAAAAAACAAGTTTTTTGACTTGAATATAACCGGTTGACGTATCACTAGAAGAGTTGGTAATTTTTTATTTGGAAAAATAGGATAAATGACATCAGCAGGTGAAGATGAAACTGTAACATCATAATTAAACCTGGTGTCAGAATTCAGAATGTATTGGCAACAACATAAAAATATTTTTTTGTAAAATGTAAGTGTCATTACTTGGCAATAATGTCGTAATCTTTTTTGTAGTGGCAACACTGTCTCACTTCCTTTTTCCTTAGCCAACATACAACTAATTTGCATGGTCATGTTTTTTTCCCCTTTCGTTAATTATTAATTATTAAAGTTTATAAAATAATAAGATAAGAGTGTGTCAACGGTTATGTCGACACCTGCAAGGAATAACATCGTAACTCACTTTTTGGCAGTTTTGAGTTACAATCATATTCTTATTGTACAAAAAATGCAGATTTTTTTTTGCATTCACTACTGTCTAAATTCTTTTGCGTTCAGATTTTAAGAAGTGTAAAAACATTGTAAGTCACGAGTGAACTGCAGTTCATAAAATGGTATATTGAGTTACACACCATCATCATCATGGTTAAATACATTTTTATCCGTTGTATCTCAGACATACAATTTTTTTCCATTTTATGAAATACATACCTACCACACTTTTTGCGATTGTAAGTCAGTTTTTGCAATGTAATTTTATACAGATATTGTGATATGTCATTCTAACTCATAAAAAGTCCATCAATATACATTTATATATGTAATCACATAAAAGTGTGTAACAAATCTACTTGCTCCTATTTAAAATAAAAGGATAAGCAGACTTGTTCAAATACAATTTTAATTTAGGAAAGATAAAAAATACAGCTAGTTATAAAAAACTACCTAGCACGCACTCAGTTTTAAAGTTTATGCACTTAGATGGACAATAATGAGTTTACCACACTGTAAGAACGGGAACAGGCGTCAGGGTAGCAGGTCGATACCGGAGTAACCTTGAAGTTGTGCTTTGAAGCAATAGAAACGGCGGCAGCGCAGATCTCAGAGTTCACTAGGACAGCTCAGCAGCAAGACAGTGCAGAACTCAGGGCCAGACGTAGGACAGCCCTGCGAGACCAGTAGACGGACAGGCACGTAGTTAGCCTCCGAACATCGGGAGTAGAAGTCCCAGGAGAAACTTTCGTTGGATCCCCTGGACAGTTTAAGAATCTCACCGCCAAAACCAAGCTGTTCTCTGATACTCCTCAAATCAGATTCCAGAGTAGACTTTTTTTTTTCAGCCGTCCGCGTCCGTCAGCTCGTTTTTCCCAAAGTAGTCTTCTTCTTTCAAATCTTAGTTTTCTTAGTGTGGCCATCATCTCAACTGACAAGTGTAGTCGGCCAGGACATATACATGAGTGCGTAAAGAATTTTATACATATAATCATTTAATATTAAGTTATTAAACAATCGTAATAATTTATAAAATACATTGGCTAAGCATATTGATAAAAATAATTTAAATTATACAAACCAAAAAGAGAAATCATAGAGCTAGACCATAGACTGAGCAGAAAGAGAATTAAAAAACTGACAGTTTGACAATTTGACGCTTGACGTAAATATCACAACATGAAAATTATAATAATATTTTATTTCAGCTATTTCCAAGTTAAAGAATCGTATTTAAATCGATTTGCTGAGTGTAGAAATATAAACAAATAAAAAGGATGATGAATAGTATTATGAATGGTGAATATGAAGCGTAAGTATAACATAATACTATAAGTGTAGCTATTCCCTCGTTGCTTAAAATTTTCAAGGCTTTAAGACTTAACTGAAACCTGAGAGATTTTTTAAAATCTTTGACACCCTCTCCTGAAAAATTACTAAAAATGAGTTACAATGTTCTTCCTTGCAGGTGTCGATGTATCCAAGGCTGTACAATAAATAGTGTGCATCTAAAGCGTCTTTGCATTTGAGGATTCCTCCTGGTACGCGACCCAAAAAATATTCCTGGCGTGGCATACTTAGCAGGACGCGTGCCCGCCAGAATTTACAATTAAAAGCTAATCAAACTCTAGATTGAGATTGATTAAATGCTTTTGTTATTCAACCTTTGGTTACCCCAGCGGTTTTCAGACTTTTAAATGCTCTTATTATTCAAACCTTTGGTTACCCCAGCGGTTGTCAAACTTTTAAATGCTCTTATTATTCAACCTTTTGTTACCCCAGCGGTTTTCAAACTTTTTGAGCAACGGAACCCTTTTGGAAACCTA
The DNA here is from genome assembly GCA_905147715.2 of Xestia xanthographa. Taxonomy (NCBI): domain Eukaryota; kingdom Metazoa; phylum Arthropoda; class Insecta; order Lepidoptera; family Noctuidae; genus Xestia; species Xestia xanthographa. The sequence continues at coordinate 6,176,670 of LR990663.1, read as the reverse complement.
AACATTTGACGGAGCTCTAAAATATGTTTGTTGCCTAAAATAAAAATAAATGGTTTATGTGTAGTTATTCTTTATTAGTAATCAAATAATCATGTCATTACTTAATATCCGTTAGCCGTGTGGTATCCGGCAGAGTAGAATAGAACCAACCCATTACACTCACGGGTGTCGTATAAGGCGACTAATGTCTGTGGCAGAACACCTTGCGGCTCCGTAGACGAGAGAATGGGCAGCAGCGTTTTTCTGTTAGTCTTTCATCACTGCGATCTCCAATCCGCCTGTCAGGCGTGGAGATTACGGCAAATCCTCCCATCATGGGAGAGGCTTATGTCCAGCAGTGAACGTTATGGGCTGTTGTGTGTACTTAATATCTGTTTTTTTTTCTATGAAACCTAGTTAAATCGATTTATAGCCCCTGAAACACCCTGCATACTTACAAAATTTCATGAAAATCGTTGGAGCCGTTTTCGAGATTAAAAAAACGTAAGAAAATTTGAATTTCGCGGGCTACCCGCCTGTAATCCCCGAAATAGTACACCCACATTCCACCAGTTATGTTTAAGTCCCATGTAATAGGGGGTGAGCCTATTGCCATCAACCGGGCACAAATCCAGACTCCGTAGCTGCTACTGAGACTTTCTATTAGAAAAACCCGATAATAATTTGCCCGACTCGGGAATCGAACCCAGGAACTCATGCTCAGCAGTCACGAATGTAACCAACGAGTTTATATCGATGCTGCTGAAAATCATTTTGTCTCTAATTATTTTTAGAGGGATATGGTAAACTCATCAACGTATACAGCGTGTAAAAGACCTCATCACGAAGCCGTCAACCAAGCATTCTGTACATCAAACTAAATTTACGCAAAAATTATTGCTGGGAAACGACTTTTTTTTGGGGTGAAAAAATCATGTTTTGTGGTAGAACTCAATGTAACGCACTCAAAACATTGTGATGATGGATGGATTGAATAGTACGGGGGTCGTGGAGGTGTTTCAAGTAAAAAACTTGCATAAAAAACTTGTATTTAAAAAAAAACTTGTTAAAAAGTTGGAACTTTGACCCCCAATATCTCCGTAACTAGAAGGTTCCCAGTTTGTTCTTCACCATACGGTGTAGAACAAAAAAATGATCGCAATGACGAGGAGAGCAAGTGCCTTTCGGCTTCGTTAAGAGGTGTTTTACACCTTTTAGGTATATGCACCCACCAACTATGGTGCTCAACTTCTTTAGACAGACAGCAATGTATCTTTTTCTAAATGGCTTGTATTGGCCAGCCTACATAACAAGAGAGGGCGTATAGAAAATTGATATATTAGTGTTGTACCTCGTTAATTCTAATTTACATTATTATTTATGTAATTTATTTAAATTCTGATTTATTTAAATGGGAACGTGATTAAGATAATGTATATTTAAATGTAAAATTGTATGTTGCCATCTCTTATAGGGATGCGTGGGCTAATGGGTATTTATAATATTTTAATTTATACGATACTTCCATATATAATCAAAATAGTTTGAGGCAGTTTAACTAAAAGTTCAGAAGATCAAATCTTTGGAATTTGAATGCAGTGTCAATTTAATCTTTTATGACTTCCGATTGTAAAAAAATGCATAAAAGAATGATGTTAATCTAAATTGAGTTTTTGTATTTTACTGTAACAAACTACATACTAAGAAGGCCCACCTGATGGTATAAAGTGATTATTAACGCCTTTATCACCTGCCTAGCCTTTTCCTAACTATGTTGGGATCGACTTTCAGTCTTACAGGAATCAGCTGAATACCCGTACACTGCTTATTATACCCCTTGGTTAGACTGGTTTTCAGATTAACGGGCCGCTGACGACATGTAACGATCAAAGATCTACAAATGACAGCCAGAACCATCGGCTTTGCTTTCCGATTCTCGTAGAAAACTCGATATCTAATGTGTGGTCACCCATCCACGGACCAACCTAGGCAAGCGTGGCTTAACCTGAAGATCGACCTGAGCGGCTGTTGTGATTTAGCCACGAAATCATCCGATACCTTTATCAAAGAACACGTAGGTGGTGCCGTCCTAGAAGCAGCTGATGTGTTCCACGTGCTTGTAATTACACCACCCTTTTTTTTTGGATGCGAAATCATCAAATGACCGCTTCCGCTTTGGGTGGAGTGGGGAGTGTCAGACTTTTACTTACTAAAACGCATCCATGTTCCTTCTTATCCCTTTGTGTTCCAGGGCCGCGGTGTCTCTTTCGAACAGTCCCGCAGCCCCCCCCCCCCCCCCACGTAGGTAAGTAGACTTACAAAGAATGCGTTTTTTTAGTAAGTAGACTAAGTAGTAGTTAGGAAGTTTTTACAGTTGATAATATGGGTCAAATGTGGCATATTTTTGCTTACTTGTCTTCAATTTAGAATCTTCGTCGTTGAATTTCTGCACCTAAAGTGCATTTAACTAGACTACGTCGCTTAAACCTTCCTTCCAGTTGTCAGTCTGTTATTTATTTTCAAGATTATGATCATGAGCGTTTGCTACAAAGGCACTTAATATTTACAGAAAGAAAAATCATGCAGAGAACTGGCGATGTAGATGATGCCAATACAGCGAAGACAAAATACGTGGAAAATAAAAAATCTGCTGGTGATAAATCATCAGTATGGTTTTATTTTCTACGTGCCACGGACGGAAGCACTGCCAAATGCAAAGAATGCAATAGAATATTAAAAGCGGCAGGCAGTTCTACATCAAGCTTACGAAACCACTTGCGCAGTAAACACTCAATAGATTTTTAAAAAAATGTCAAATCTACAACAGCAGAACCAACACCAAGCACAAGTGCAGTAGACTCATATGTTTTTAAAGATAGTCAAGATACACAAACAGATCTTTCAAATCCAAAAAAAACAAAAAATTACACATTTTTTCCCAAAATTGCATTCTGTTGAATACGTCGTATCAAAGATGGCTGCTTTGGATGGCCTGCCCTTCAGAACATTTTGTTCTTCCGAGGAGCTTAGAAAACTTTTTATCAAAACTTTTTAACAAAAAAATAAAACCGACTTCAAAAAACACAAAACACCCTCTCACGTTTAGCTTTCGTATCGGAACATGAAAAAGAAAGCTGCATGTTTTCAGCTTCATACTTTTTTTTTAAAGAGTTTCTTGTTTCTTAATTGTGTGGTTACTGCCTAACCTGGTGTCAGAGTTTTTATGCCTTGCTTGGCATTTAAGTACATGCCGTAGAGAAATATCTGTCAGGCATGCTGGTTTCCCCACGATGTTTTTTCAAAGAAATCTTCTCTGTCGATGTCTAATTTTTAGGTATACCTGTGATTTGTGTGGTGTTAGAGTAGTTTACTTACCTACCTAATAGGCTTGTGCCCTGAAAAAATCTAATAAGTCCGTCAGTTAGATTACCAAAAAATATTTGACACGTATTTTTTCTTTTGTTACGTAAACCAAAATTAACGAAGATACGACGCTTTTAAAATTCTCATTACGTCACGCCGTGCTATAATTTTTAGTGCGTTGTGACGTCACGAGCAACCACTCTCAAGTTTTGATGCGTTTTATGATTTGTCAATATTCATTGATTTACAAAAACAAAAAATACGTGTCCATTATTTTCCAATACTCTAACTGACGGACTAAATAGATTTGCAATGGTGCCGATTCCCTTGTTTACAAACTAAACCAAATTTAAGTTCAGTGCATCTTTTTCTTTCTATTTCATTAAGAAAAGGACAGAAGATAAATTTTAGTTATGTTCTGTCAAATTAATCAGCGCCATACAAGTTTTAGACGCGATTAAAAAGTTGACTACTATAATTACATCAAATTACGTCAGGTGCTGACTAATTTGACAGGACTAAACTAATATTGATCTTCTGTCCTTTTCATAATGAAATAGAAAGAAAAAGATGCATTCAACTTAAATTTAGTTTAGTTTGTGAACAAGGGAATCGGCACCAATACCTATATTGATGGTGGAAACTAGCCTATTCTAATAATAGTTACTTGTAGTCAACTATTATCCAGAAAATCAGAACCTAACAATATTTTCTCACAATATGACATTTATTTACCTACAAATTGTAACCAAATCCTTTGCACATTTTGTTTCTAAAATATCACAAACACAAAAGCAACACAGTTGCTTTTATAGATAATAATATATCAGACCAAAATGGCAAAACACATATAAATTTTCATTTCTTGTCTAATCAGTTAAAAGCATAATGGAACATGTGAACTTTAGAACGGGTATAAGGCTATTCGACAGTGAAATATTAGCCGTACAATATATATCTTTTGTGTTGGTTTAGTAGGACAAACTATTTGTAAGCTGCGAACGTTTCAGTGGCATCGAATTGTTCATGTTAATCTAGGTAAAGAGTAACAGCTTGAATAGTTGTTGGTAATCAATTAGTTTGAAGGTACATGATTGCTACATTATTGGGAGTTTCCAGCAAGAAAGGCCGTCAAAATAAACGGCAGTTTTACGTATTTATCAACCGACTTTCAAAAAGAGAAGATTCCCAATTCGATCGTTTTTTTTTGTGTTTGTTACCTCAGAACTTTCGACTGGGTGAACCAATTTTGATGATTCTTTATTTGAAAGCTGGTGCTTCCCGTGTGGTCGCATTTAAATTTTGTGAACATCTGATGCTGATCTTCGGAGATATACAATGGAACTCTTCAAAAATAGACGGCAAATCTGCCGTGATTGCTGCAATCGCTTGGATGTTTATTGTATATACAACATCATGAATTCATGACGTAACATCACATGTATTGTTAACAATGTCAAATAAATTCATGGCAAATATTTGTTCGGCAACAACTACAAATGGAAAAACAAAAAACTGTGTTTTTTGAAGTCGGTTTTATTTTTTGCAAAAAAGTTTTTTTACAGATATAAATGCAGCTGCAAAACTTTTACATGGTGAAGGTAGCGGGGATCCGCTGGATGTGAGTCGCACGGGACCGGTCAATGTGGCGACACTTGGGGGAAGCCTATGTCCAGCAGTGGACGTCTTGCGGCTGAAATTTACAAGATACTTGTGAATTCGGCCTTAGAGAGCTTTATAATCAACATTATGCTAATGTTTTTACGCCCTCGCCGAAAGTGGGCCTCCCAAAAAGTTATAGATATACCCTATAGTATAGACCCACAAGTGGAAATCATTCAATGCGATTTCTACAATACGATTTGCACAAATTTTTAGGAGGTTATTCGTCCGTTATCGCTGAAATAATTTCACTTGGCAGAGGTGTACTTAATATTACACACAGATTTCGCCAGTTAAGTTTTTTTAAGTCCCATGTAATAGGGGCGAGCCCATTACCATCAATCGGGCACAAATCCAGACTCCGTGGCTGCTACTGAGAAATTCCTGAGGGAAAAACCCAATAACACTTTGTCCGATCCGGGAATCAAACCTTCAATACCTCATGCTGAGCAGTCGCGCTTGCGGCCACTTCGCCAACGAGGCAGTCATCTGATAGTAAAAAGGAACATAATAAAAAAAAAATAGCCAGCACATACTTACCTTTACCTAATATTCTTTTCTTACCCACTCACTCAAACCAAAATTCTGACTTCGGTACTTAAATAAGATCTTTTTAAATTCTATCCTTTGTGTTAGAGTTTGTGTTTTGTATGCCAAAATGTCGACTAGTATTTTTCAAAGTACCAACCAATCCTATCCCTAGTTTGTCCTACTATGTACAACGACACAATGAAATGTTGATCCTTTAACTTTGATAGACAACTCAATGTACTCTCTGTTACATGTCCTACAATGTGAAATCACTTCAACATCGGCCATACACAGAACGGATTGTCTGTCCGTAACTTTGTGTTTATGGTAATGTTGAGATACAGTCGACAAAACAGTATTCCCTAGTTATAGTTCTGTTCAAACTTAATGGCGGCTCGGAAGTTAGCTGCGAGTGACGGTCTGCGCAAGAATAACGCTTTAAACTTTATGGTGATTCGGAACATCTAATGTAAAGCTGCGCAGACAACAATTTTAGGTATCAACGGGGCGCAGATGTCGCATCGTTTTGTCTGTACGAATAATGCGCAGACCGTCACTTGCAGCTAACTTCCGAGCTGCCATTAAGTTTGAACCGAACTATACTGAGTTGAGGAAGTCAGATAGGAAATCCCTTCATGCATTCAGCTACATCCAGTTTGAATTTTTGATCTAATCTTTTACTCTGGATGCTCTTAGTGTGCACGTCTTTTTACATCGTTCTCACATATATGTATAATCTCAAAATTAATGATGTAACCAAGATTTTGTAACAAGATTTTGTAACAATATTTTGATTTTAAAAGAGTGTCCATGGAGTTTCTTGCCCGTTCTTCTCCATAGAGATCTACGCTAGGGAATGGGCAACTACAGTACTTTCTCAAGTTATTATGCCTTGTGACTGGGACTGTAGCTTTGATTTTCTTTTTTGTATTTTTGACTTTCAAAAGTGCCGTAATGGTCTAATTGAAATAAATGCTTTGAGTTTGAGTTTGAGTTTGATTGGAAGCCGATCCCAACATAATTAGGAAAAGCCTAGATATAGGTACATATGATGAAGAGTCGACGAAACAGTTTACAAGTAAATAAATTACCATGAAAGAGAGAGAGCCAAGGTTCTCCAAGAACCCCTACGAATTATTAAACTGAAGTGGTTGTGTGTGCAGGGTAAAAGTTGCAGAACGGATGGCCGCAGAATCCTAAAAGTTCTCGATTGTATATCGGAAGGCACAGGGATGAACAGTCCCTTAGAGAAAGGTACCTCGCTGAAGAACTTTGAGGAGAGCCTTTGTGAAGCCGTGGACATCTTTCCGTTCACGTACCACATAGATCGTTGTACGTTTCTGCTTGCCTACTTAAGTAAGTTTAACGTCAGTATTTTTTCAATAATAGATGGGCATGGTAATGCAGATAGAAGGTAATGCACCCCTTTTTTTTTTCGGATGGGAAATCATCAAATGACTCCTCCTGCCCTGGGCGGAGCAGGAGGGAGTGTCAGACTATTACTGACTAAAACCCATCCATGTTCCTTCATCGCCCTTTGTGTTCCAGGGCCACGGTATCTCTTTCGAACAGTCCCGCAACCCCGGCAGGCATCGGTCCTTGCGGACCCCTTCCTTTTTGCTGACTCTCTTTGAGGCGCGCGTGGAACACGAACGCGCCGTCGACACGGCCTGTCGTCATGAGACGGACGGACGGCGAGCTAGCCCATAGCCCACCGTCCACAGGCCCGCGCCTACGGTGGCCGGGACGCTGAGAGGTTCTCTCCCTCTCCCGTTCCGCCACCTCCTTCTCTAGCATTACTGCTTCGCAGAAGGAGGTGACGGCGTCCCATTCCGTCTCGCTCCGGACCATGGCGTGCACCAGGGCCGGACACGAGAGGTCGCCGCCGCCAATCGCCGCTTCGAGGACACGGCGGTGCTCCGCCCACGCGGGGCACACCTCCACCGTGTGCTCCACCGTTTCCTCAGGTAATGCACCCCTTACCTTTAGACAAGGAAAATCCGGTGTCTTCAAAGACCAAATCAAAATGAAAGCATTTATTTGAAATAGACCTTTTAAATTGAAAAACCGTATCAATGAAAAACAAAAAAAAATTGAACCTACAGCGAAGACTTTGTTTGACATATTTTTACAAAATTTTTCACTAAATTCTTTTGTTGACTATACAAGATTTGTTAGAACATAAATAACTTGAGTACATGCTTAAAGGATTGACGTATTGAATAGCTTTCAGAGGTTGGTGGCTTAAATGGTTCAGTTGACGTTATTTGGAAAGTATGTTTCAAAACGGTCGAATACCTGTCTCTTGACTGATTTGTTAGGTTTAGCTCTAGCCCAATAAATATGGGGTTTTTGAAGAACTTAATTTTACCTTACAATCTAAACAGTGCCAATATTTCGATTATGAATCCTTTTTTCTTACAAAGAACCCCACAACACGGCACTAATATGGCAAAAACACGGTAACTCCTGAAAGACAGAATTCTCCAGACCACAGAAAAGTGCCAAGATAATGTAACTCGACAAATCCCGGAGTAAACTCCAATCGATTTGAACCCCCTGTAACGAAATTAATCAGAAAAAAAAACAGCGGAGTAGTAAAAAAAGACTATCTAGTCAAGTGGTACTCAGTTGGAATCATTACCCCTGCGTCGAGTCAGTATTCTAGTTTTTCTTTGTCTCATACTTCAGCAATGGCATGCGTATTCCGGGGTTTTCGTGATCCTTTTTCCACCAGATCAGCCAATACACCGATTAAGACCACGTAAAGACAGCACGTAAGGTGGAAGCTCATTCTTAGAGGTTAAACATATATAGAATGACTATGAAGCTAACTTTCTAACAGTATAAGTCAATAATTAAAAAAATTTAAAAACCCGACTGCGTAAAAAATATTTAATATTCTAAATAAAAACTGAAAAGAATAAAACAAGTTCGAGAGACAGAACATATTGACTGCAACAGTCGGGACCCATAATTATTGGATGTAAAGATTTTAGTCTAGATTATTTAATGGGTCCCGACTGTTGCAGTCAGTCAATTGTTGTTGTCCTGTCTCTTGAACTTGTTTTATTCTTTTCAGTTTTTATTTAGAATATTAGTTATTTTTTACACAGTCGGGTTTTTTAATTTTTTTAATTTTACACTTTTTAGTTACTTACATAAAAATATACCATTTTAAAATCCTCATGATGAGCCCTTTATCAAGCCGTTCAGGCTGCAGAGCGTGCCAAACATTTAAATTTGGCCAGAAATCCGCCATTTTTATTATTTTGATATACCCAGTGTCAATTTCACAGTAAACACGACAACGTCTAACGACAGCTCTCAAGCTAAATTCCATCGAGCCGTTTAGGCTGCAGAGCGTTCCAAACATTGAATTTGGCGCCAAAAATCCACCATTTTGTTTTTTTATTATTTTGATATTATACCCAGTGTTACTCTCACAGTAAATACGAATCTAACGACACCCCTCAAGCTAAAATCCATCGAGCCGTTCAGGCCACAGAGCGTGCCAAACAATTATACATACATACGTATACTCTCGAAAAACATAACCCTCCTTCTGGTGCAGTCGGGTAAAAACACGAGTACACTTCTCAATATTGTCTATTAGAAACGGTTCTTCCCCACTGCCCAACCAGAGCCCACGGGACTCCCGCAGTGTAACTAATCCTTATTGGCGGACCTCACGACAGGTTAAAGCTATCCCAATCAACATACAAACTTTATATTAGCCGCCGATGCTCTTCTACTAAAATTTCTTAGAGACAGTTTAAGAACATGCACGTGTATACCTTCAGTCAGGATAACTGCTTTATAGTACGTAAAAGGTGTTCGACTTTCGACAGTCGAAAGGCACCTGTTCTCCCCGTCTTTAGGATCATTTTTTCGTTCTGCCCGCTTAGCATGAACGCCGTAGACACGAAAGAGTCTCGACAAATCTTTTGTTTATCTGTCATTGAATCGACAAAATGACAGATGAACAAAAGATTTGTCGATTCTCTTTCGTTTGTACAGTGTTCATGCTAAGCGGGCTGGACCATACTTGGGAACCTACTTTTTTTGTGTCAAATAAATTTATTATTATTATTATCTCCTTTATTCATTTTAACTACTTACTTTACATATTTTTAAATGTATCTTAAAATATATATATATTAAAAAATACATTCAAATTATTATTCCCTTTATTCATTACGTTACATATCTTTTACATTTTTAAATATTTCTATACAAAATACTATAAAAAAAACATTTAAAAATATAAAAAACAGTAGCCCACCAGCGCTGGGAACAGGGTCCGAGCTGCCGGTGGTCAGGGCTCTTGAGAGAGGAACCTCCTAACAATACGTGCCGTGTCCAGAAGTACTGCTTTCTGAATCAAGCCCTTGATCCAGCTGCCAAGCGAGAGCCTCCTAAGATGTTGGTCGAGGCTCTTGGCTATTAAGCCATTGGCCGACACGACTATCGGCACAATGACTGCTGTATCCACGTCCCACATGTCGACAATCTCGCGAGCCAGATCTAGATATTTGAATTGTTTATCTTTCTCTGCTTTCACGAGGTTCTCGTCATGCGGGATCGTTATATCAACAATCATTGTGCGACGCTCCAATCGATCTATCACCACAATGTCAGGCCTATTGGCAACAACAGTCCTGTCAGTGGTGATAGGTCGATCCCAATACAACGTGATATGACCATTGTCGAGAACTGGGTCGGGCGCATACTTATAGTATGGCACTTCTGATTCCACAAGGTTGTATTTCAAAGCAAGTTGCTGGTGGATAATCCTGGCAACAAGGTTGTGTCTATGCAAATACTCTCCATTAGCCAGACTAGAACACCCAGAAATAATGTGTCGGATCGATTCTCCCGGACGGTGGCATGCCCGACATATGTCAACCGTGCCATCTTTCACAATGTATTTCCGGTAGTTATTCGTCATCATAACTTCGTCCATTATTGCACAGACAAAACCTTCGGTTTCCCCGAAGAGGTCACCAAAGCGCAGCCAGGATACCGACGCTAAGAAGTCTACATCGGGGCCATGTAGGGCCCGGTAAAAGCGTCCGTGAAGCTCCTTGTCCTGCCATACCACCTTGCGGTCATTAGTGACTAATACTTTAGGCTTGCGCCAGTTCTCGTTAGCCAGGGAGAGCGGGGTGAGGCCCTTGTCCACTGAGACCACATCTCGGTGCATCTCCTCGTCGGCTTCTAGGAAGTATTCCCTGAGACTGCACACCTCACGGTTGTGTAGGGTCTTAGCATTTAAGAAGCCACGACCCCCGCACTTCCGTGGGATATACAGTCTCATCACCGACGACCGTGGGTGATGCATTCGATTTGCGGTCAGCAGTGTCCGTACCCTCCTATCCAGGGCATCAAGTTCCGTCTGAGTCCATTTGAGTATGCCAAAGGAATACATCAAAACCGGCATGACCCAACCGTTGAAGGCGCGCACCTTATTTCCGCCTGACAAAAGACTGCCTAGCACCTTATTCAGGCGGCCAAAGAATCGCTCCCTCAACGATTGTTTCATGTCGGCAGTATTGATACCTAATGCTTCCGACATACCCAAATATTTGTAAGTTTCTGTTGAGGAGAGGGGTCTAAGGTGTATGGAATCCGAGAGTTGAGTTCCCACGGATTCCATCATCTCCCCTCGCTTCACATGCATGACTGCACATTTGTCCACACCAAATTCCATCCTGATGGCGCTACTAAAAGTTTCTGTTACCTTTAGTAGCTTCATCAGTTGCAAATTGTTGGGGGCAAAGAGTTTCAGATCATCCATGTAAAGAAGGTGAGATATGACCTGACCATCTCTCCTCAACAGATAGCCTAGACCTGAACGTTCCAGCAGTGTGCTGAGGGGGTTCAAGGCCAGACAAAACCACAATGGACTCAGACTATCACCCTGGCATATACCACGCTCGATCCTTATCGGTTCGCTGTTGCCCTGAATCTGTCGACATCCTGGATAGCGGAGAACCGTTCTCCACTGCCCCATACATGACATCAGGAAGGTACGTAAAGTTGCATCTACTTTATACAACTCCAGCACCTTCATGAGCCATGTATGAGGTACAGAATCATAAGCCTTCTTATAGTCTATCCAACATGTAGACAGATTCTTACGGGAGCGGCGAACCTGTTGGCTAATGGCCATATCAATGAGGAGCAGCTCCTTAGTGCCGCGGGACCCGTTCCTACATCCATTCTAAATAAATAAATAATAAATAAATTATTATTATTCCGTTTATTTATTTATATCCTTATCAATTTACATTTTTAAGTATTTCTCAAAATAAAACGATACATAAAAAAAACACTTAAAAATATAAAAAAATAGTAGTCCGCCGGTGTCGGGAGCAGGGTCCAAGCCACCGGTGGTTAGGGCTGCAGAGACAGGAACCTCCTCACAATGCGAGCCGTATCGAGGAGTACTGCCTTCTGAATCAGGCCCTTGATCCAACCGCCTAAAGAGAGCTTCGATAGATGGTCATCGAAGCTCTTGGCTATAAGGCCATTGGCCGTCACGACAATCGGCACAATGATAACCGATAAATTATTATTATTATTATTACTAGTTACGGAAATATTGGAGGTCAAAGTTCCAACTTTTTCACAAGTTTTTTTTTCAAAACATAACCTAAGGGTTATGGAGGTATTTAAAGTAAACCACATTTTATAGTAAACAGTAAGCTGTTTACTTTTAAATGCGTCCATCAGCACAATGTTTTACAAACATCATTTTTCACCCCAAAAAAAAAAGTCTTACTATAATAGTACTTAGTTTGATGTACTTACAGAATGCTTGGTTGATGGTTTTGTGAAGGGTCCGCTTACACCCTGTATAGGGAACCACAGTTCTTGCCACGGCAGGAACTATGCAAAAATAGCTGCTCAGCCGCTATTGCTATTCTCTGTCGAGCAGACGAAATTTTAAAACATAATTATTATGAATTCCAAAATCTTTCGGTTTGTGATTGGAAATTATGTTCCGTGTGTTGTTTGTGTGTGTGTTGTTGTTATGTTGTTTGTGTGGGTGAAGTCCCATGTTATAGGGGGAAAGTCATCAACTGAGCATAACTCCAGACACCGTGTCTGCTGCCGAGAGATTCCTGATGAAAAATCCCTATAACACTTTGTCCGACCAGTAGGCCTATCTTGTTTACGTATCTTTCTGATATCCAGTGACTATCAAGCTTCGGTTTTACACCGAACTTTGATGACAACCAAGAATGTCATAATATTGGTATTACCATATCGCACTGAGTGGATATCACTTTACGGTGACTAACAGCCCGGGTATGGTGTAACGTCTTTCACAATAGCCACTTCAAACTCAGTTGTCATCAATTTGTTGTCCACTATGCTTACATAATCGAAATAATATAAGTAAGTATCGATACGAAAGCGTCTGTTAAAATGAGTTACGGTGACTATCAGCCACGATGACAACCAATGACGTCATATTTGATCGCGACTCCATACATGCGACGGTCATACATAATACTAACAAAACTAACATTTTGACAGTTAATTGATTGACACTGAGCTGTCAACAGAGATACGTAATAGCCCTACAGGTAATCGAACCCAGAACTTCATGCTCAACAGTCGCACTTGCACTACCACCAACGAGGCAGTATCTTTTAGGAACTAGTTTGTCCATCCACACAGCACAATTTATTTCGTAATCAGCAATCGAGGCTACAGTTCCACAAATAAGACAGTTGTTATCTCCACAGCGCTGTGGTCCGCTCACATTACGGCTGGCTTGTCTCAAATCTTGGAGAATGCCACCGGTACCATAAATTTCTCTATCTAAATGGCCATACACAACGGATTGTGGTGCAGCCATACTATTGTAGACAACGTTTTGTGTGTTTGTTGTGAAATTATGTCGGAATATTAACTTATGCTATGAAATTTCATAGACATAATTTACTTAAAAGTGCCCAAAATTATGTGATCGAAAATAACATTAATTATACAGAGTGTAAAAGACCTCATCACGAAGCCGTCAACCAAGCATTCTGTACATCAAACTAAGTAACTTTACGCAAAAATTATTGCTGGGAAACTACTTTTTTTTTTGAGGTGAAAAATCTTGTTTTGTGGTAGAACTCAATGTAACGCACTCAAAACATTGTGCTGATGGATGGATTCAATAGGACGGGGGTCGTGGAGGTGTTTAAAGTAAAAATACTACATTAAAAACATCTCCGTAACTAGAAGGTTCCCAGGTATGGTGTAGAACAAAAAACCGGCCAAGTGCAAGTCGGACTCGCGCACGAAGGGTTCCGTACCATTATCTATACATTAGACAAAACGGCAAAAAAATCACGTTTGTTGTATGGGAGCCCCCTTAAATATTAAGTTTATTCTGTTTTTAGTATTTGTTGTTATAGCGGCAACAGAAATACATCATCTGTGAAAATTTCAACTGTCTAGCTGTCACGGTTCATGAGATACAGCCTGGTGACAGACAGACGGACAGACGGACAGACAGACGGACAGACAGACGGACAGACAGCGAAGTCTTAGTAATAGGGTTCCGTTTTTACCCTTTGGGTACGGAACCCTAAAAAAATTATCGCAATGACGACAAATGCCTTTCGGCTTCGTTAAGAGCTGTTTCACACCCTTTATGTTTTGAACACATCGCTTTGGGTATTTGGATAAAGAAAATATCATGAGGGAAATTTGGAGTATGAATGCGGATGGCTATTAGAGTAGGGGATGGTCAAAGACGATGGATGGTCTATGTCATATATGTGAAGTATGGAGGTGACTTCAGAGATGAGGAGTAATAGAGAAATATGGAAGAAGAAGATATGCTACGCCGACCTTATATAAATTGGATTAAGGGCAGGAGAATGACAGGAATGACAAAAGAAGCAGTAAAAAAACAAGCAGTAAAAAACAAGCAGTAAAAAAACAAGCAGTAAAAAAAACAAGCAGTAAAAAAAACAAGCAGTAAAAAACAAGCAGTAAAAAAAACAAGCAGTAAAAAAACAAGCAGTAAAAAAACAAGCAGTAAAAAAAACAAGCAGTAAAAAAACAAGCAGTAAAAAAACAAGCAGTAAAAAAAAAAGCAGTAAAAAAATGTGTTGTAACTCTTTGCTTCTATTTATCGTGTAGTTAGTGCCGAACTTGGTGTCAAAGTTTTTATGCCGTCCACGGACCTTTTTTTTTCGGATGGGAAATCTTCAAATAACTCCTCCCGCTCTGGGCGGCGCAGGAGGGAGTGTCAGACTTTTACTGACTAAAATCCATCCATGTTCCTTCATCGCCCTTTGTGTTCCGGGGCCACGGTATCTCTTTCGAATAGCCCCGCAACTCCGGCAGGGTCCATGGACCTTCAACTTTGCTTTACACGCCCGTCGAGAAATCTCAAGCATGCTCAGGTAACCTCAAGATGTTTTCCTTCACCGAAGCTAGTAATTATTATACAATACGCGTATTGAATCCACATCACCACTTGAATATCACTGCTTTACTCTTTCCTGATGGACCAAGTGCCAAGGTTAAGGCCCTTCTAAACCTAAAATTAGCAACTCTATTTGTGGTGGTTCAAATTTCGTTTGAAATACTGTTAGAATAAAGTTCTTATCAGCTTGCACTACAAAGCGGTTGTTACGTCAGTCACTGCGGCCGAATAGTGCACAATGAGTCGTTTTTTTCGATTTACAAAGAATCTATTGATTTGACTAAAAAAATAAAACACATAAGACCTGCTTTATAGTTAGTTCAGTTATTATGCAAAGTTTCATGATCTAATTTGAAGTACTTTTTGAATACCAGCGGTTTATTGTTCGATTTGGATACCTCCACTTTAGATTTTTTTTTCTATCGAGAAACGTTTATGGAATCGTGTTTTCGTCACACATAATACTTAGGATTAATCCTCAACGTTACCATATATTAATTTCAAAATTAATGCTGTAGTGTTTTAGGCGTAACGGAGGATCATGAAAGCCATTTGAGGGAGTATAGGCGCTTAACTTTGAAGATGCTTGAGAAGCCAATACCCTAAATATTAATTTCAGCTCAATGACTGTGTAATAGCATTAGGTACATAAACAATATTTTGACGAAGAAATGGTACAATGAGCACTTTGAGCTATTTTGACAACAGATTTCTAGGAATAATTTAGAAAACAACTTGACGAGAAAAAACAGCTAACTCTAAAATATTATTAATATTCTGAAGCAGTTATGAATTTGAGGATTTAAATTTATTATCTAGTATTAAACTCGCATAATTGTATTTCATTTTATTAGTAACTTCTAATAAACATGTCGTATTAACCTATTTGCAATAAAGCAATATTAATATCAAACATCTACCTTCAGTTTATCGTATTTTATGCGCATTTCCTTTATTTATCACCAAATATTTACATATATAGAAATTAAAGACTAGTTTATAACATAATATAGAAATATAGACGGCTACAAGTCGTATAGCTAGTTTCTTGTGTAATAAATTCCATATTGTAATCCTTAGTAAGTAATAACTTATGAAATACTACAATTTATTGGCATGTAAAACAAGTATCATGTGGTTGTAGGTACAGTCGTGGTCTTTTCCGATTGACCAGTTAAACATTTTTTCGCTTAAATCATGCGGAGGCGCCGAGTCACGCCCCCTTCAAGTTTAGGCCTATTAGGAAAGCGTCAACTTTGGCGCGCAAAATAACAATAACTCTCGTTTGGCGTGAGTCGTCAGTGCGCTCGGCCGATCGGTATCTTTTCATTCATTATTTCTATACAAAGTCAACGGGGCGGAGCTAGAGAGCGTTTATATGTTGTAAGTGCAAGCAAAAATTAGCTTAGTGATGATCAGGTGGGAGTGTCCTCGATAGTACCGCTTTTATATATAAGTGTTGCCAACGCAAGGAAACAAAAGTTCTTTTTTTATTTATTGATGAAACTCGTACAATGGTCGTTCTGTGTTTCTCTATTGAAAAATAGTGAATGGCCCACATAGCCCACGCATGGTATGGGGTCACCGCTTCAAGTTTATTTATGTGCCCACTTTTACTAGCGACTCTGCCCGTTCGGAATTTTTCGTCTATTGTTACCGCACCCACTTACATGTGGCCTACATAAATAAACCACTACAAATAAGGTAGAAGAGTTCTGAGCATGAGATACTGTGTTCGATTCCCAGGTCGGGCAAAGAGTTATTGCACAACTTGACAAGTATCTAACAGCACTTTTAAAAACTCTAATTTCTTTCTCATTTTGTGTTTTAGATATGCATCTTCACACTCCTTGGGGATAGCCCGTCGTTAGATGTGTTCAAGAAAAAAATAAAAGAACATTTCCTGTCAACGTGATTATAGTTTGTAAATAGTGTTTTATCTGTAAGTGTATATATGTATGTATATATATATATATATTGTATGTATTGCGTATATTATATTGTATGTACCTATTAGTTTAGTGTATAAAATAAGTTAATTTAAGTTCTTAACTGTATTGTTTGTGCACATAAGTATAATAATTATATCCTCTCCTGTAAATCTCGCAACAAAAATAAGGTTGCTGTAAGAAAACCCAATTCTGGGTTAAGCTCGCTGTTATACATAAGCTATATATTGTAATTATGTGTGTATATTTTTAAAATTTTGTGTGCATTAAAGAATAAAAATAAGAATGAATCTTACATGTTCTAGGTAATTTTAAACAGCTAACTAAAGTTACCTGACAAGATTTAAACTACTACAGAGGCTACCCGACTTACGAACAGTAAGTCGTGGGTTCGAACCCAGGCAGGCGCATTACTTTGTGTAATTTATTTCATCACCACTGCTCTCAAAACGGTGAAGAAAAACATCGTGAGGAAACCGGCATGTCCTAGAACCAAAAAATTCGAAGACATGTGACATCTACCATCCGCACTGGGCCCGCGTGGTGATGGATTATAGCCCATTCCCTCTCATTGAGAGAAGGGCTGTATCCCAGCAGTGGGAACATTAATAGGCTGATGATGATGATGACGATGAGAGGCTACAGGTTAAGCCGCGCTTGTCTGGGTTGGTCCGTGGATGAGTGAGCACCTAATTACGTACTAAGTTTCTTCCGTTCTTCGGAAAACACGTTAATTAAGCGGTTGGTCCCGGCTGTTAATTGTTGATCTTTAACAGTCGTTACAGGTAGTCAGTAGCCTGAAAGTCATCCGATTTATCGCATAGAACACAAATCAAGCAAATGTGGGACCACCCTTATTGACAACAAATTTCCTACAAATGTGCTACATTTCAACAATAAATTGATTTACGACACTTTTTACACCAACGTTTATGATTGATCACTCAAAAAAAGTTGATCTCAAGATTTATAGAAATGTGTAAATCTTTCAACTCTATACGTCAAAAATAAATTAGTCGTAGGTATAATAAAACAAAATATTTTCGTAATTTTTGCCGGTTTTTGTGTGCAGCTTGAAATTACTAGACAGATATTAATGGAACTTTTATGGTGATTAGAGTTTTGTGTTGCTTAAACTGCCGTTAGTTTAAACCTCTGATATTTTAGCTGTCAAATTATTTCTGTTGATTTAGTTTAGTTTGGGTTGGGCATCTCTTAGAAATAGTGGATGTAGTGAAAATTATAATTTTGTGTAAGATTTTATAGAAGCAAAACAAATAAGAATTATTATCAAAATTTTGTAGTCTAACAGTTTTGAAATTGTCATCAATTAATTCTAATTATAATAACGAAATTTTGTCCATGGAAGTGTACTAATTTCCAAGGTACAGATTCTTTACCTAGTTTGTTTGCAGCCTTTTTTGTACACCTCCTAATGGATGACATTGTATTAATTAGGCTATATTTTACTGAGTCCAATAAACGATTTATTATTTATTTATCATTATTATAGTATGACAAATTATAAATAATAAATTTTAAGAGTTCTGCAAAACAGGGTTACTTTCATCCTACTAATCCTACTAATATTATAAATGTGGAAGTTTATGAGCATAGATACGGACGGATATTTATTATTCTTTCACGCAATAAATATGAAAAAAACCGACTGCAAAAAAAAGTGAAAATAAAAAATGCGTAAAAATGAAAATTAAATAAAAACTGAAAAGAAAACAATCAAGTTTCTATAAAGGGTGTAAAACACCTCTTAACGAAGCCGAAAGGAACTTGTTCTCCTCGTCATTGCGATATTTTTTTTGTTCTACACCATACCTTCGGGAACCTTCTAGTTACGGAGATATTGGGGGTCAAACTTCCAACTTTTTGACAAGTTTTTTTAAAAACACAAGTTTTTAATGTATGATTTTTACTTTTAACACCTCCACGACCCCCGTACTATTTAATCTATCCATCAGCATATTGTTTTGAGTGCGTTACATTGATTTCTACCACAAAACATGATTCTTCACCCCAAAAAAAAAAGTCGTTTCCCAGCAATAATTTTTGCGTAAAGTTACTTAGTTTCATCAAACTAAGTAACTTACTAACTAACTAAGTTACTTACTAAGAATGCTTGGTTGACGGCATCGTGAAGAGGTCTTTTACACCCTGATGTTATGTATGTTATGTACCTGCTATTGAATAACTGATACCGTGGCAATAATTTCGTGATCGATACACATATAAAACGAATAATAAATTCAAAAGCATAGAACATAGCCACGGTAATATTATAATACAGTACTCCAACTTCATACAAACGGACGAAACGCGAGCTATACCTATGCGCCTCGATCTCGGGGTGCGCTCGAGGTGCAGACAGTCACGGCTGTACCGCATTGTCGAACTTGTAATTTTAACAATAACCACGCGATTTTTTCTCTAAAAATCAGTTAATATGACGATCAGGAAATATTGTTCTGTTTTTGGTTGTATGAATTCGTCAATAACGCATCCAGACAAGTTTTTTTTAAATTACCTGGAAACTCTGAAAGGTAAGACTATAAAATAATTTTACTTACTAGTAGGTAGGTACATAATGTGTGTCTTTTTAATGGATAAGTATTTTCTTTTATCTCACGAAAAAAAAGGTGTTTGGATTAATAAATAAAGCGAATAGAGTAACGGAAAGTTATTGAGACGAGTGAAATTGGTACCTAGTTATATGTGGTTCTGAATGAATCATGATACGGTAGGTACCTATCTACCTACTTACGCTTGTGTTAAAACTTCGGTGCATGTGTTTTGTTAGTTTGCATAATTCAAAGTAAAGACGTGGTATTTTATTATTAATAATATTTGTTTATTACCTGTGTGTATGAATAATACTAGGAAAAATAATTTACCGTCTGTATGTCATTAGATAGTTTTCGAAATTTTCACAAAGTGTTTCTGCTGCTGCTATAACAACATTTATACCACTTAAAACTGGTTTTTTTTCTCGGTATTAACAACAACAGCTAGACTCATATATAATATTTAGATGTTTGTGGGTTGTGATTTTAAAACATTCGTAGTCAGCTGTTCAGCTTTTTAATAATTAATTAATTGGTGACTTTTCGGTCGCAAATTTATAAGCCCGATTTGTTTTTTTTTAATTGTACGAAAATTTATTTATGAAGTTCTCAAATAAAAACTTGTTTTTTTAATTAAATCTACCAATCAAAAACAACACGCATTTTTATTGAACACTTCCTATTCAATATACAAAGTATTTCATTTATTTATATAAAAAGGATATTTACAATCACAAAACTAAATAGAAACAGAAAATGGGCAAATGGTTAAAATGCTGGAGACGGGCAGCCCTAACGCATGTTTACGTACCACGCGGCTGTAGGCATTTATTTCTATCATGCGGCCGAGTTACACTACTGTATTATAATATTACCGTGACATAGCGACTTATACAGGACCAATTATCGTGACGATTTAAGCCAGTCTATATTGTTAATGGGTCCCGACTGATAAGTCACTATGTTCTAAAAACTACTCAACGGATTTGGATGAAATTTAGGAGACTGATAGTTTATAACCTGGATTAACACATATGAAACTTTTTATCTCCGTAGCATGATCCCGTGGGACAATTATCGAACTCCACGCAGGCGATGGCGCGGGCATAAGCTAGTCAACTACCAACATCACAACAACAACTACAACAACACAACCAACAACAACTTACCGACAACACAACAACAACTTAAACCGTAACAGTAATTTTAAACTCTTGTTTATTTTGCTCCAAAACTAACGAGGGTACAAGAAATCTTTTAATATCAAAAATACAATTTTAAATAATCGTCAAAACATTCTATATAATCTTCTGGTCGGGATAGGACTCTGCCTGCCTACCCCACAGGTGCAAGGGTCACATAAATCGCGCAGGTAGAAATACCAACCCTTCCTACGCAGACAGGGGTGGTAAACGTATGGTGGTGCGGGATATGTTAGCATGATTGAAAGCCTGAAATACGGGTAAGTCTTTTTTATAAGCTTTTATATTTTCTTAACTTGCCTTGATAGTTAGGAAAATATAATGACCACCAAAAAAAACTTTGTGACCACTAAAATCTATCACCTAAAATATCAATTGATCACCAAATTTAGTAAGTTGAGCACCAAATTTTTATGAGGTGGTTGATGACAAACTAGTTCTTTTTTATAAGCTTTTATATTTTCTTAACTTGCCTTGATAGTTAGGAAAATATAATGACCACCAAAAAAAACTTTGTGACCACTAAAATCTATCACCTAAAATATCAATTGATCACCAAATTTAGTAAGTTGAGCACCAAATTTTTATGAGGTGGTTGATGACAAACTAGTTCTTTTTTATAAGCTTTTATATTTTCTTAACTTGCGTAGTTAGTTAGGAAAATATAATGACCACCAACAATAACTTTGTGACAACTAAAATCTATCAATTAAAATATCAATTATTGATCACTAAATTTAGTAAATTGAGCACCAAATTTTAATGAGGTGGTTGATGACAAACTAGTTTCGCCTAGGCCGACTAGGGACAGCCCGACACGGTTACCCTTAGTGGTTATTTTTTTATAAACCATTCAGATGTAGGAGCGACCGGGTCTCCCTCGACTCGGATGGCGGACATTAACATTAACGCAATAAACAATTGAGTAACTAAAAAAATATTTTTTTGGCTTTAATTTCAAGATAAAATTAATGGAGATTAATTTTGGTGATCATTCACTAATTTTGGCAATCAAAAATACTATTTTTGCCAAATCTGGTGGTTCGTTAATTGTATACCGTTGATATGTATGGCTCAAATCTTGCTATTGAATTTCAAGCCAGTTTACCCCAACTGATAGGACGAAATTTTGTCTGCACCTTTAGTTCTGGTGACAGATATGACTTGATCCTGCAGCCATGACTATCGACGGTTATTAGATAAAACTGTTATTGTTGTAAGTCGCCCCTAATGTACTTATGGAACGCAAAATAAAATGAATATGAATAATGTAGAGTTGGCTTTTATAATGGACTTATACTTTTAAATAGATGGTATAAAATAAAAAGACAAATGTACGTTTTTAGCCAAAAATGTTGTGCGCCTCTGGCTTCAACTTGTAACATTTTTTCTAGCAAAAGCTTACAAAAACGGTTGTAACAAGATGGAGTCGTCGGGGCAAGTCACACATATTTTGTAAACATGTTATATCTTCAAATGTCTCTGGAAGTAACTGCTTCGAAGCAGAAATACAAATAAGTGAGACTGTTTCTTTTTACAAACTATAATTGTTTGACTGCTTCGTTGGTCTAAAGGTCGCTAGTTACAGCTGAGCATGGAATGAGATCCGGCAGAGTATAGCCGTGTGGTATCCGGAGAGTAGAATAGATCCAACCCATTACACTCACGGGTGTCGTATAAGGCGACTAATGTCTGAGGCAGAACACCTTGCGCCTCCGTAGACCAGAGAACGGGCAGCAGCGTTTTCTGTTAGTCTTTTGTCACTGTGATCTCCAATCCGCCTGCCAAGCGTGGAGATTACGGCAAATTCCTCCCATCATGGGAGAGGCTTATGTCCAGCAGTGGACGTTATGGGCTGTTGTAGTATGGAATTAGATCTGGGTTTGATTCCCATAGTGTTTTTGGATTTTCATCAGGAATTCCTCTCCGGCATCAAACGTTTTGCCATTTTTATATTCACGAACCCATAATTTTCATAACATCTAGTTTGTTCTCCGAAGGGATAGGCAGAGATGCATAAACCCTACTTAAGCTACATACACCCTCATTTCGCCAATTATGCTTAAGTTCCATGTACTAAGCGAACCTATTGCCATCAATTCAATTCAAAAGCCATTTATTCAGATCGTTTATTATCGTATCCTAATCATCGTCATTATACAGCCTCAGCCTGACTTCACCCACTGTGGGTATAACTTAACACTCTTAACTGGAACACTTTTAAAAGCTTTCACGGTTTAAAACTAAACCTCTATTACAATACAAGTAAAGACAATAAAACAAAAAAAAACAAACAATACAAAAATAAACAAACAACACAAATAATAAAATCAAACAATATAAGTTTACTCTCTTATGTGCAAACTCCACGATCTATTGCTAGCCTCATTCAAGATATTCTAGCAATATATGGCAACAATGTCGTCTGCTCATCACGCCGCCTTAAATTTATTCTACTAATATAAAATTAATTATACAATCAACCGGGTATAAATAATAAAAATAAAAATAAAACTTATCAAGGGTAAAAAACCTCATAACGAAGCCAAAAGGCACTTGTTCTCCCTGTCATTGCGATATTTTTTTAGTTCTACAGCATACCAAATTATGTTATTGTGCTCGAGATTTTATGAAAAAGTTCCAACTTTTGACGAGTTTTTTTTTAAATACAATTTTGATTGGAAGATTTTACTATAAACACCTCCACGACTCCCGTACTATTGAATCCATCCATCAGCACAATATTTTAAGCGCGTTACATTGAGTTCTACCGCAAAACATGATTTTTCACCCCAAAAAAAAAAGTCGTTTCCCTGCATTTTTTTTTGCGTAAAGTTAATAATCTACTTATTGTTTGATTTTTCTGCTGTCTGTACGGAAATAAACAATATGGCGAATTTTCTTTCATGAAAATAGAGTTGTGGCGAGTTTACACATACTTTTTTTCGTGGCGAATTAACTTTGTGACGAATGTACCCCTTAGTTTGATGTACAGAATGCTTGGTTGACGGCTTCATGATGACGTTGTTTACACCCTGTATGTCACTTACGGGATATCTTCCGTGATTATTGATTATTTAGAGCTCCCGATATTTCGGCGCTGTTGCAAGCGCCATGATCGCGCAATGAGAGAGCTCCTGGTGTGCCAGTGTAGTGTACACTGGCACACCAGGAGCTCAAAATAATCAATTATCACGGAAGATATTCTGTAAGTGACAGTATAAGTTAAGTTTTAACCTGTGAAAGCCTAAAGCCGTGTTTTTATATTTTTTAACATCACTATATTAGAAAACTGCTCTCTAAAAGCCCAGGGAATTCTAGACTTTTTTTTTACATTCCAGTTTTGCCCCTCGGGGGCACTTTCAGGGGGGATTTTTGGAATAAGTATTTTCTCGATTCCAGTTTTCCTCCCTAAGAGGGATTATCAGGGGGGTATTGTAACCGGTTTTTTTTTTTTATACCATTTTTCCCCCATAATTATGTCCCTAAGGGGGAAAAGTGGTATTAAAAAAAAACCGTTAAAAGTGGTGCATATTGTGGGCTTATTCCTGAAGTCCCCCCAAAAAGTCCCCTTTTTGGGGGGACTTCAGGAATAAGCCCACAATAGGCACCACTTTTAGACCCAACAAGAAGAAAATTCAAGATTAAATCCCACTCCCAAACCGTGATCTATCGGGTCAAAGAGATAACTGCCCAACTAATCCGCCTAGTAGTTATAGCGGAACCACTCGATACATTATCAACTTTCTAGTACAGTATGGGTTTTACATTTATATTGTGTAGAACATAAAACATTGTGTTGGACGTTTTTAAAAGCCATTAAAGTCGACGGCATTATAATACATGGCAGTTTCGATTTATTACGTCAGTGATAAGTTTGAGCCCTTACAATAGCGGGTATTGGTGTCGATTCTCTTGTGCACAAACTAAACTTAATTTAGGCTATTGCTATCTTTTACTAAAAGGCAGTGCGAGAAAAGGACGTCTATAGCTATGAACTAAGTTAGACATGTCAAACTAGTTTATGCCTTGCGCTTCACCGTGTTTTTAGTCGACATGTTTTTACGTGCACCGTTCATTTGTATGAAAATATTAGTTCCACTTAAATTTGACAGCTCTAAATTACGTCCATCTTTTTCTCGTTTTATTAGAGTGAAAAATATAGCAATAGCCTTAATTAAGTTTAGTTTGTGCACCACAGAATCGACAGTATTGTGTGTGATATTGTTAGGAACTACCTCGTTGGTCGAGTGGACGCATGCGCGACTACTTAGTAAGAGGTCCTGGAATCTATTCCCTGGTCGGGCAGTGTTATGTGTGTGTGTTATGTGATTATGTGTGTATGTGTTGTGTGTTATGTGTGTGTGTTGTGTTTTTTCTTTCAGGAATTTCAGTAGCAGTCACGGAGTCTTGATTTTCCCGGTTGATGGCAATAGGCTCGCCCCCAATTACATTGGAGTTAAAACAAAACTGGCGAAATATAGGTGTACCTACTATTCGGTACACCTCCGCCTCGGGTTAGGCCGCTTGAAGGGTTAGGCCCTAACCCTGGTATGGTTTTTATCGGACCGTTTAATTATTGAGGCTAGAGCAATGACGTATTATATATAGACACGTCATGAAACAACATCGCGGCGCTTAAAAACGGCGAAAATACTAGAACTACTTATAAGCGTGAAGAAAGAGAAAGAAAATATGACACCGAACGGCGGGATGCCTGTTGCGAGAGGGAGATAAATATACATCTTCAGTCACGTCACAGGATTTATTAAATTATAAACAAACGTAGCGTCGCGCGACAGGTTGGTGCGTAACTAAGCGCGATGTGGCCAATTGGCTTCATTTCATGTTGTCATTTTAGAGTGCGGACAACGTATCTATAGTTTATATATCATTGGGACTAGAGACATAAATAAGTAAATAAATATCACTGGACATTACACACAGCGCCATGTAGTGCCACACTAAGCAACAAGGCTTGTGTCGTGGACACCGGATAGTTGATAATTATACTACATAGATACTTTTTTGTTTGTAAATACATTATTATAATACATATAAACATCCATGACTCGGAAACAAATGTCCATGCTCATCACACAAATATTTGCTCCTATCGGGATTCGAACCCGGCCCGCCCTAAGAACGCAAGGCAGCCTCACTATCGCTGCACCATTCGGGTCGGAAATGTGTTATTTTTGACATTCAAAAGTGCCGTGAAATAAATGCTTGGAGTTTGAGTTTGTGTACATTCATTATATACACACGAAGACAGAACCTCCTCCTTCTCGAAAGTTGGTTAAAAAACAAGAATTTGTTTGGACAAACACACAACAACATTACCTTCCTTTTGGCCTCTGACTCAGTCAAAAACAGGTTCATTGTCTCTACCTTCATGGCCACACCCATACAAAAATGTCGTAACAATGAAATTTCCCATTTTCCATACATCAGAAATTTATACCATCATTAGCAAGATGTTCCAACATAGTGATGTTACAAGTTTATATAAAATCTTTGTGGCTATGTTAATAGTCTCGACTAACAGAATAGGAAGAGGCGTTTATTGTCTAAATGTCAGCTTACGACCGGCTCTCGTTAAGGTAAAGCTATATGTTACTTCAAGATGAGAATTTTATTTCATTGGTGTTAGATGTTTAGTGGTATGAACAGATTGGACATGTAATGAGGAAAGATAGGTAGCAGGTAGCACACACATACATTTGGCGGTGCATGCACGCACACAAGTCCATTGATTCCCACTAGGTTTATAATTTAGGACATTTTTAGGACATTTTCAAATGAACGCTATTATTTTATTTTATATTTTTCGACAATAATATTTAAAATGCATTTTTAGTTTGATATCTAGATCTTAAGGTGGATGCTCAAGCGTAGCCCGCGAAATTCAAATTTTCTTACGTTTTTTGCAATTTGCAGGCCAGTGCTAGGTTGTATGTTGATTAAAATTTTGTTTGCGACTGTAAGACGTATGTAGTTACAGAATTATATTCATCAAACTCATCAATACAACCCTTAAAGTTCATATTGGTGTCAAAATTACTTTTCCAAGGTCAAAATCATTCTTGCACCATTATGAACTTGGAGGGTTGTATTGATGATTTTGATGATTATAATTGTGTTACTACATACGTCTTACAGTCGCAAACAATATTTTAATCAACATACAACCTAGCACTGGCCTGCAAATTGCAAAAAACGTAAGAAAATTTGAATTTCGCGGGCTACCCTTGAGCATTCACCTTAAGAGGGCCCTTCCCGGCCTGCCTTTCGTCAACGCGAGCATGGTCGAAAAGCTTGTTGTTTCATCCAGAGCCACAGCGGTGGTATTCTTTCAACTCTCTCTCGTCTTACCTAGCCCCGAACCCGCACTACTTGCCTCCCGCGTACCTCATACCGCCTAACGCGAGGACATTGAACGAAAAATATTGTTCGAAAATTTATAAAACTTGTTTCAGGAAATACGTGTTTTTGAATTAGTCTTACAAGTATGTGAAATAAATATTTGTTATTTAGAATCTCCACAACATTTGCAAGGCTTCTATCAGGATCCTTTCTTTACTTTTACAATTTATAAGTACACTATGAACGGCCAAAGTTGAGGTAAAAGTTGTGCAAAGCAGCAATTTTTGGAGGTTTATACTGAATTTGTTTCTACAACTTTTTTTTATTTTCTGCTTCGATAGAAGCCTAGATATAGTCCACAAGATACCTATTAGTTTAAAAAAAACAAAGATATATGTCTAACAACGGCATAAACACGCACGAGCTATAGTCAAAATTCTCGCGAAAAGTATGGCGGGTTGGCCGCTCTTAATTTTAAATTTTGGCTGGTCATTGAAAACTAACCATGTATAGAGGAGCTCGTGGCTAAATAATAACAGCCACTCGGGTCGATCTTTAAGTTAAGCCGCTCTTGATCTGTGGATAGGTGATCAACCAATTATATATATCGAGGTTTCTCCATTCCTCTGAAAGCACGTCAAACCGTTGGTTACGGCTGTCAATAGTAGACCTTTGACAGTCATTACAGGTAGTCACTGCCTTTTAGTAAAAAGATAACAATAGCCTAAATTAAGTTTAGTTTGTGCACAACAGAGTCGACACCATTAGCTTATAAAAAGAATGAGCACTAAAGTCTGGTGGTGACGACATTTAGTTTCTTTTGGCGCACCTTGCGTTGGAGACTTAGCTGAATTGCTAATATTTTATGACAACATCGAAAACTAAAAAAAAAAAACTACTGGACATAGGCCTCCCCCAAGTGTCGCCACATCGACCGGTCCCGTGCGACTCGCATCCGGCGGAATCCCGCAACTTTCACCAGATCATCGGTCCACCTAGTGGGAGGCCTTCAAACGCATTGTCTTCCGGTTCGCGGTCGTCACTCCAGAACTTTTCGGCCGCATCGACTATCCGTTCTGCGAGCAATGTGCCCTGCTCACTGCCACTTTAGTTTGGCAACTCTTCGGGCTACGTCAGTAGGTAACCTTGGTTCTCTTGCGGATGTCTTCATTTCTGATTCGATCGCGCAAGGAAACTCCGAGCATAGCTCTCTCCATTGCCCTTTTTTCACCAAGTGTTTTTTCCTGTTTCGGTAGGTATATGAGTTTGCAAGTAGCTAACAGGTTGAGACTAGAAAATTAGCATAATATTATCACAGTAGATTGGAGCTACAGCGTCTGAAATTGTGCGCGGTTGATGGCAATTACAACAACAGCCCATTACGTCCACTGCTGGACATACGCCTCTCCCATGATGGGAGGAATTTGCCGTAATCTCCACGCTTGGCGGGCGGATTGGAGATCGCAGTGATGACAGACTAACAGAAAACGCTGCTGCCCATTCTCAGGTCTACGGAGGCGCAAGGTGTTCTGCCTCAAACATTAGTCGCCTTATACGACACCCGTGAGTGTAATGGGTTGGTTCTATTCTACTCTGCCGGATACCACACGGCTATTGATGGCAATAAGCTCGCCCCCTATTATGTACATTGTGCTCAAACAATACCAGGAAAATCTGGGTGATATCAGGTACACGTCTGCCTAACTTTTCTGATTTACAAGCGTGATATTACATACATATTTCTCCACAAGATGATATTTACACATCATCAAACTCTTAGTCAAACAAATTTCTATGAAATCAAATAAAACCCATCGTAAATCCTACATTGTTTACAGACCAAAGTCCACCATGGGAATCGACTCAAACTCTAATTAATTAGAACAATATTTAACTGAACACACCATATCCACTACTGGCGCCATTTGTAAAAACAAGGGGTCAATGACCGACTTACGTCATCTTCGCGCAGAATGAACTAGTTGCTAGGCGTTGTTTTTTTTACAACCTTGGAACAACGCATGTGCTAGGGATGTGTGTGAGGTTTTAATTATGAAAAAAAAAGAAAAAATATGAGACAAAGTAGAAAGAAAAAAAAAAATAACCCAGAAGTGGGGTGATGCAGTAATAATTTAACTGTCGATATAAAAAATAGTTGTTTAAAGAGTACACTTATAACCAATTTTTCACTCTTTCTAAGTCCAAAAAAGTCAACATAATTTATTTGCAGTAAAAGTTGTACAAAATTATGGTAAACATAATAAATACGTATACATTACAGTGCAATGACACATTTCGCCATGAAAAATGGCATGCAAACGTTAATGATCAAGATGCTAATTTCAATAAATATGCAAAATATATATATTTTTTTATATCTATCATTACATAACCTCACGCCTGTAATGCCGAAGGGTTAGGCAGAGAAAAAAACACAAATAAAAATGATTAAACTTTAAATAAAATATAAAATAATTAATACAAATGAATAAATAAAAATTTAATAGAGAATATTAATTAATAAAATAGAATACTTCATAGAAATTAATGAAATTATAATAACTGATAAAAATAATAAAATATAATAATTAAAACACATACATAAAATAACTGAATAACCTCATGATATCATTAAAATAACTACATAAACTTTTACTAATATTTTCGATAATAATTTTATTTGTATAACAAACTTGCAATCCAGTATACCTACTAACTGGATGTTTGTTTTGTCCAATCTACCTTATTATGTTGCCGTGCCCTAACCGGGTTTCATGTTGAAACTTACTTACATACTATAATTATTTAACAACTAAATGTACACATGAATGCAATAAAGAGTTTAAGTTTGAGATGAGTCTCAGTAGCTACATCCAAACTTCGCAAAAACGAAAAAATAACGTATTTTCTATTTTTGTAAACCAATCACACTAAAACGTGCTGCCATAAAAACTAAAACTGTTCCAATAGTATAACTAAATATCCAATAATAGAATTCTCACTTCAGCATAATAAAATAAAATTGGCAAGCTTATGACAACTTATGATTTACATAAATTATTTTAAAAACCGACAAAGTACAAGTAAAGACGATGAAGGGTTCCGTACCATCGCAGTAGCCTCCTTTAATTTTTAATTTATTTTTATCATTTGTTGTTAAGGCGACTACAGGAGCTAAATTAGAAACTCTGTTTGTTATGTTAGTTCAAACTTCGTTTGAAATATGTTAGAATAAAGTTCTAATCAGCTTGCACAACAAAGTGGTTGTTACGTCAGTCACTGCGGGCCGAATAGTGCGAAATGGTGTGTTTTTTTATGATTTACAAAAATCACAAAAACCACACCATTGGACTAAAAAAGTAAAACACTACGATGCTAATATGTTGCTTGCAGAATGATTTACCAAAAATCAGAATGATCGCATGTATTTTAGTATGGTTTTTACTCGTTACAAGAAATTTTTAGAGATAAGTTCGTGATTTTTTTTATCGAATAAAATTTGTTGTATTGTTTTCAAAACACTATCGTACTAGCATATATCCTGAAGAATATCATATATTTTTCTGGTTTTGTCTAGTGCAGTGAATCATATGCTTTTTTGCATTGTAAAACTCGCGTTTAGCTCTTGTAGTGGCCTTAAAGCGAAAACAGAAATTCACATTGTGTGAAAAATTCAACTGTCTACCTATTACGGATCATGACATACAGCTCGCTGACAGACAGACATACGTATCGATGGACAGTTGAGGCTTAGTACGAGTAATAGGGTCCCGTTGGTAAGTAACCCTTCAGGTAAGGAATCCTAAAAATCTACGTTTTTATAATTCATATTATTCCTTTTACAGTTAGACAACATTCATAAACTAGCTAAGTCTTAATTTTACGTATTCAATGACATCAATGATCTTAGCAAGCTTATTGTAAAAAAAAATATTTTTGTAAACAAGCTTTTAAATTAAGGTGCGACGTAATTTTTTTTTTCGTATTCTTCTCTGCAAACCTTTTTAGTCGATACCCATGAAGGTGCATAAAAAATAAATAGTCCGCCATGTTGGATTTTTAATTACGTTACTTATTGTCGTTTTCTATAACTTACTTACGTATAAGTTAATATGCCTACGTCTCGTAGCTATCGGTGTTTTTATAAAGAAAGTTAGCTTGAAATATCCTATCCGCGTCACCTACCTGTCACTTTGATTCATAGAAAAATCAAAGAAAGCTTTTCTGTGAAGATTTATTTATTTATTTAAAAATAACCATTCATTGTAATTGGTGTTGATTCTGTTGTTCACAAACTAAACTTAATTTAGGCTATTGCTATCTTTTAATAAGGCAGTGCGAGAAAAGGACGGCTATAGCTATGAACTAAGTTAGAGATCTCAAACTAGTTTACGCCTTGCGCTTCACCGTGTTTTTAGTCGACATGTTTTAACGTGCACCCTTCATTTGTATGGAAATATTAGTTCCAATTAAATTTGACAGCTCTAAATTACGTCCGTCTCTTTATCGTTTTATTAGAAAGACAAAGATAGCAATAGCCTAAATTAAGTTTAGTTTGTGCACAACAGAATCGACACCATTGTCATCTAAATTAAACTTGTACGTGCAAAATGACAGCTCAATTGGTTGGGAATGACTAAAATCTAACATGGCCAACCCTACATAATTTTGGTCACACTTCTGCTATAAGCCCGTACTTACCTTTAGTTTTTGTGAACATTTGATATGTGTACGTTACATTTTTTTTACAAAACTGTAGAATAAACTCTAGTAGTAACGAATGATGAGTCATTTAACATACGGTTAAAACGACCATGTTTTAATGTTACGCCTTGTTGGTTCGTAACACACATACACTTAACTTTTCACATTACACATAATTAAATGTTTTACTTTTGAATTTTTTGCAGATACTTGAAGCTAAACATATTTTCCCCGAATATCGTTTTTTTTCTCAGCTTTGTTTTTAACCGACTTCTCAAAAGGAGGAGGTTCTTATTTCGACTGTATTTAAAAAAAATAATAAAACAAACAAAAGTCACAGACTTCAGGAAGATTGACTTTCCACTTATTTTGGAAAATAGTATTTTCCTGTATCCATATCTTTAGAGTATCTCTAAAGATTTGCAATTTTTTGATACTGTCGTTATGCCTATTATACATGCAACTTTACAAAAAATATTGACAAAGATAAAACGCATCAAAACTCGGGAGTGGGGGGCTCGTGACGTCAGAACGAGCTAAAAATTATACCAAGGCGTGACGTATTGAGAATTTTAAAAGCGTCATATTATCTTCGTCAATTTTGGTTTACGTAACAAAAGAAAAAATATGTGTCCGTGACGGACTAATTAGATTTTTTTTGTCGTCTCGCCTTTTTTATTGGTGAAGAAGATGATGATGAATTTGTACAAGAAAGATAAGATTCAGGGTACTCCCTTATATCTCCTAAAAATTTTTGGCCGAAAATCATTATCCATAAAACGTTTGCTATAAACTTCAGTTACCATAATGTTCAAAATCCCGAAATTTTGTTTTACATAATTATCTTTATTTCTAAAACTGTTCTGTCATAATATCAAATACTATAATAATTGAATCTTCTCATTGTATATGCCATAAAGTCAAATATCCTAAGTATTATATTATATAATGTGTATTATTCCTAATGTCCATATAAGTGTAATAAATTTTTTGGTCCTAAAACATTTGCTAAAAATTAGGTTTTAGTGACAGAAACGAATCGCTGTAAATCCGACCCCACGTAGTCTTGTCTGCCCTACCCCGAGAGTGTAATTTAAAATCGCGTAGGCGCGGAGGGGCGAGGCGGCCCGCGAGTTGAGGAGCAGGTGGTTGTAACACTCGCCGCCGCTGCTGAGGCTGGCCGGCGAAGCCGGCCAGCAAGCCGAAGCTGCGGTGGTGAGCGTTAAACACATCTGCGACGATAAGCTCGCGTGGGACCGCCGGAGCTCCGCAGCGCCGGAGCCGTGACAGAAACCATGCCTGCTGCATGTTGCTTGCTCGCTTGCATGCTGCATGCTTGCTTGCATACTGTATGCGTGCTTGCATGGCTGCTGCAAGCTTGTTGCATGCTTGCTGCATGCTGCTTGCTCGCTTGCATGGTTGCTTGCATACTGTATGCGTGCTTGCATGGTTGCTGCAAGCTTGTTGCATGCTTGCTGCATGCTTGCTGCATGCTTGCTGAATGCTTGCTGCATGCTTGCTGTAATAATTACTTTACTGTAGGTACCCGTAATTACAGACACAATTAAAATAACAGTGTTCTGTTCCCTTTTGGGAACGTCTGGGATCATACCGGTTTGTTTTAAAAATATTATTAAGATCGGATTATTAGGATTTATAACTATTATTGAAAACGATTTTAAGTGTTTTGTATATTATTGATTGTAATATTTATGACAAACAGGTTTAGAGCATATTGTATTTAGGGATTTCAATTTTATGGCATGTGATATTATGTGATATTAAGTTCGGGTAAGTTATCATTCGGACAAATGATGATTAGGACAAAAAAAGTTATGGCACTTTAAATTATGTGTAAAAAAGTTAGGTAATACAATAGAGAACCGATTCAGGTATAACTACTAGTGGAATTGATAAGAAATATTTCTTCCTAAAGTAACTATGAGTAATCTTATAATTATAAAAAAATCGAATTGCACCTTCCAGAACTTGAATGAGTTAGACGACAGAACTGTCCAGGTTGGTACGTACTGGTCGAAAAAAATCCGAGTCATCGATGCGAGAAAAAAAAGAAGATAAAAAAAGAAAAAAATAAGCAATAACATATCTAATATAAATCTTACGTCGGTCGATGACACCAAAATAACAATGATATGCTAATCAATAAATTTTCACAAGTTCCGTGCCAAAATTATGAAAATAATAAATATTATATATATTTTTGTACCAACTTTTATGGATTTAACGTGGTGTCACATTGTCTACTTGATTATAACCATTTAGAAATCATGGGCCATCATGAATGGTATTTTAGCACGGTTATAAAACTTGTTATTATAGGATAGTAATGAACGTATCATGCTAAAAGTTTATAGAACTACCACCTATCTTTGTTGCGTGGTTAAACTGAGGTCGTATAGTGTAAAATATTCTGCAGTTAGTTGGCCCCAATAAAAACTTAAGAGCGGCCAACCCGCCATACTTTTCGCGAGAATTTTGACAATAGCTCGTGCGTGATTATGCCGTTGTTAGACATATAACTTTGAATTTTTTTAACTAATAGGTATCTTGTGGACTATATCTAGGCTTCTAACGAAGCAGAAAATAAAAATTTGTAGAAACAAATTCAGTATAAGCCTCCAAAAATTACTGTTTTGCACAACTTTTACCTCAACTTTGGCCGTTCATTGTACTTATAAATTGTAAAAGTAAAGAAAGCATCCTGATAGAAGCCTTGCAAATATAGTGGAGATTCTAAATAACAAATATTTATTTCACATACTTGTAAGACTAATTCAAAAACACGTATTTCCTGGAACAAGTTTTATAAATTTTCGAACAATATTTTTCGTTCAATGTCCTCGCGTTAGGCGGTATGAAGTACGCGGGAGGCAAGTAGTGCGGGTTCGGGGCTAGGTAAGACAGGAGAGTTGAAAGAATACCACCGCTGTGGCTCTGG
The DNA here is from genome assembly GCA_905147715.2 of Xestia xanthographa. Taxonomy (NCBI): domain Eukaryota; kingdom Metazoa; phylum Arthropoda; class Insecta; order Lepidoptera; family Noctuidae; genus Xestia; species Xestia xanthographa. The sequence goes on along the minus strand of LR990663.1, from coordinate 6,141,934 downwards.
ATGAAACAAAAAGCTTTTCGACCATGCTCGCGTTGACGAGTGATTCTTTTCGACCATGCTCGCGTTGACGAAAGGCGGGCCGGGAAGGGCCCTCTTAAGGGAAGTTAGAGTGAAAATTGATATTTAAAATTTAGCGTTTGTTTTCAAGATGACCAATGTTGCCGAAAGATTCTTTAGTGGGCACCACGTATGGGATGGCTCACCGTTGAAAGGCCTTCCAGAAGGTGGATCGATGATCTGGTGAAGTCCGTGGGAATTTAGTCTGCAGCATGCAAGAAGCACAGGACGAGTCGATGTATCGATGCTTGGGAGGCTTATGTTCAGCAGTGGACGTTTTACAGCTGATTTAGTGTGATACTACTACTACAACAGTCCATAACGTCCACTGCTGGACATAAGCCTCTCTCATGATGGGAGGAATTTGCCGTAATCTCCACGCTTGGCAGGCGGATTGGAGATCGCAGTGATAAAAGACTAACAGAAAACGCTGCTGCCCATTCTCTGGTCTACGGAGGCGCAAGGTATTCTGCCTCAGACATTAGTACAACACCCGTGAGTGTAATGGGTTGATTCTATTGTACCCTGCCGGATACCACACGGCGTATGATAATGATGATGATAATCTCGATCAAAACCTACTCGTTCGTGGACAGCAGGTTCCTATTGTGAAAACTGGCGAGCCACAGTAATTCTATAATTTTCGCAACATTGCGCGCAAAGAATTTTCTTTAAGACTTACCTTTTTGGTAGCTAATTCCAAATCTAGGAGTTTTTCAGTTTTCGCTGAATAAATGCAACTTTCGTCCAAGACCCTGGATCTTGTTTTTTTATTACAATTCATCAGAATATTGTGATCTAGCTGGTAAGTTACAATATTATGCTGATATTCAATAGCTAAGGAAAGTCATGGAGACATACACACAAACACTCACACTTACAACAACTACTTTGTGATGCTCGTTTTTGAAAACACTTCTATGACATCTGAAAGCTCAATTTTGAAAGTTTGGGTGTGCACTGAGAGTAGATTTTCCAACAATAACTATAACATTTATGTGTCTTTTAGTATTGGTGATAACGAGCATTAAGCTGTTAAAAACTCATTACTATTTTAACTATAGGCCGCACTGCACTATAAAAGTCAGCCGTTACTAAGTAAAGTATCCACAAACTAAGAGTTAATTTTGAACGGCCGATTAGGTGACAGGCAGTTAAATCGTTGGTTAATTACTTTGTACTCGTAGTTAGGACATCTTACTGCCTTGTAATTTTTTTTATTTTATTTTGTTGTTTCATCGTAAAATGTTTGAACTTTAAATTTGGTATATTAAACTGCTACATTTAATACAATAAACTAACCTATTCTACTAGAAATTGAGTTAAGGCGCTGTCAACACCAAAATCGCGCACACTGTCTATTTGTATGGGAGAAAACGAGACGTCACTATTACTGGGCGGCCAGGTTTTAGAAGAAAATAATGAATAAATATTGATATAAAAAAGTATGGATTATTTGTGAAATATGACTCGTTAGCGGTTTAGGTATGAATATGTTGACTTCATGTTTTTAATTGCAGACCTATACGTCAAAAAAATAAAGACATAGGACCGTTAATGATGATTTTAAGACGAATCTTTGCAATTATTTTCTATCGAGCGGATTTCGTTGAAATATGTATCGAGTCCGTCCAAGGTCTTTGAAATATGATCAATATGAACTTTTTTTTTTTGTCGTGCTAGAACAAATACTTTTTCTTAAAAAACTGCTTAAATAACATCAATTTCAACAAATTAGGTGTTGTCAGCCCCTTAATATTGTAAAACAAGCAAGGAATAAAATAGGCTTTTTTATTTTATTTAAATACTAGCGGTCGTCACGCGATTTCACCCGCGTAATTCCCGTTTCCTTAGGGGTACGGGAATAAAATATAGCCTATGTTACTCAAGGTGAATGTAGCTTTCTAATAGTGAAAGAATTTTTGAAATCGGCGCAGGAGTTTTTGAGTTTATTCATTACAAACATACACTCAAAAATACAAATATTTCCCCTTTATAATATTAGTGTAGATCGTGTAGATAAAACTACTGGTATTTTTATGTAGGTACATAAAAGCTACTATTTGCATGGGTTAAAGGTATTGTTGCGGATCTGGCTGTTTGTAAGTGTGTGTGTTTATAATATATAATAATAATATATTTATTCAAATTTAGAATACGCAGGAAAAATACAAGTTAAATCTTAAAAATAATGTTGGTTTAACAGAGTTCGAAGCCTGTACCTACTAGGTTAAACATGTATCGCCAAACGCACCCACGATACAGAAGTTTCTATTTTGATTAAAAAGAAAAAAAAGCTACTTGCTGCTGCCCATAGTTTTGGTCACGGCGGCAAATCTCAAAGAAACCAACGAAGTACGCAAGAAATATTACTTACAGTGTTTAATTACACAGGTGCACTCTTATCCTCTACTCTCAAAATCCGATGGGACTGCAGAGACACCACCGGAGAGAGATCAGGGCCCACAGCTTTACGTAGTTACTGAGGCATCATCATATCAGCTACTTACCTACTACACTACTACTACTACACTACAACAGCCCATAACGTCCACTGCTGGACATAAGCCTCTCCCATCATGGGAGGAATTTGCCGTAATCTCCACGCTTGGCAGGCGGATTGGAGATTGCAGTGATGATAGACCAACAGAAAACGCTGCTGCCCATTCTATGGTCTACGGAGGTGCAAGGTGTTCTGCCTCAGACATTAGTCGCCTTATACGACACCCGTGAGTGTAATGGGTTGGTTCTATTCTACTCTGCCGGATACCACACGGCTACTTACCTTTCTCCAGGCTATTACTGAAAAACCTAATAACACTTTGCCCAACCTGTGAATCGAACCTAGGATCTCATGCGCAAAAGTAGCGATTGTAACGGGTAGTACAACGAGCCAGTGGTACTAAAGTAGTTTATAATTCATAGGTTCTTTTTTTCGTGTGGTCAGCGGCTAATGTGTCAGAGTTTTTATGCCGCCTCTAACATGGCTTATTCCACAAATCCTCCCTAAGAGAATCCTCCTCATGGGGGAAAACTGGACTTTAATGTAAAAATAATCCAGAAAGTCCCCTTTTCAATTTGAGTTATTCCACTATTTCCTTGGCTTTACTTGACGTCAAATCAAATCAAAATCAAATCAAAAATGTTTATTTGTCAGGACATGGTACATATAGATGTTACAATATTGGTTCCAGCATATCCTGCCATAATATGGCGTACAAATATTTTTATACAAAAACAAAGCTTATGTGACTAACCCAGAATCAGAATGTATAATTGTTAAAGTATATAGGTGTTACCCGTGTTACAGTGTGCTTGAGATGTCGTATAGAAATATTATCATAAATTTAGAACGTGCAGAATATACTATAATACATTATTATGAATTTAGGGAATCAATTATGCAAAATAATATTGATAGAGATTGTATTGTAGTGATAATACTAAATTAACAATGACTATGTCATGTGGTGTATTAAAGGCTATTATTATTTTGCTGTATGGTCACTACCGACTTATCCTCTAAGTATTCTTGAACACTGTAATAGTTTTTTTCTAATAACATTCTGGACAATACCCTTTTGAACATCGGCAATGGCAAGTCTTGAATACCATTTGGCAAATGGTTATATATAATAATTGCCATGCAGTAAGTATTTCTTTTAAATAGCATTAATTTTATTTGGGGTAATTTCAATTTGTCTTTGTCGAGAAATAGCCTTGTTGCCACTAGTACCGATAACAGATCCATGATGGAACTACTGATGTTTTTTTTGATCACTTATTCCATTTTAAAATAATCTGATAATAATGGAACTAATGTTGAATTTTGTTATCACTAGTTCCACATTATTATTTTACTCTCAGGTATGTTTTGGTTTCCTAACGATATTTTCTTTTACCGAAGCTATAATAATAATAAGGTGTGACTGACACGCGTCTGCCGGATGAGAGCGCCACGTATTCATTTTGGCGCAACATCTGGTCGGTGCCTGTCAGTCACACTGAGGGCGATTGGACCCGGGAGGTTGAACGAGCGTGTGATCCTATACCAGAAATGGGGGCAATCATCATCAGCCCCCAAGACGTAGCTCGTGCAGTCCGTCCGTTGCCTAACTGGAAATCTCCAGGGCCGGAGGGACTGCACAACTTCTGGATCAAGTGGTTCCAAAGATCACACGCTCGTTTGGCGTCCCAGTTTCAATCAGCCTTAGAGTCAGGGTCGCTGCCCCAGTTCCTGACGACAGGAATTACCCACCTGCGCCATAAATCAGGTAGTGTTGCGGAGCCCAAAAATTATAGACCGATCACTTGTTTACCAACGGTCTATAAAGTTCTTACATCCATTTTGAGAGCTAAAATCAACCAACATATTGATAGTAATTCTATTATGTCTGCCTCTCAGAATGGATGTAGGAACGGGTCCCGCGGCACTAAGGAGCTGCTCCTCATTGATATGGCCATTAGCCAACAGGTTCGCCGCTCCCGAAAGAATCTGTCTACATGTTGGATAGATTATAAGAAGGCCTACGACTCTGTGCCTCATGCATGGCTCATGAAGGTGCTGGAGTTGTATAAAATAGATGCAACTCTACGTACCTTCCTGATGTCATGTATGGGACACTGGAGAACGGTTCTTCGCTATCCAGGATGTCGACAGATCCAGGGGAACAGCGAACCGATAAGGATCGAGCGTGGTATATTCCAGGGTGATAGTCTGAGTCCATTGTGGTTTTGTCTAGCCTTGAACCCTCTCAGCACACTGCTGGAGCGTTCAGGTCTAGGCTATCTGTTGAGGAGAGATGGTCAGGTCATATCTCACCTTCTTTACATGGATGATCTGAAACTCTTTGCCCCCAACAATTTGCAACTAATGAAGCTACTGAAGGTAACAGAAACTTTCAGTAGCGCCATCAGGATGGAATTTGGTGTGGACAAATGTGCAGTCATGCATGTGAAGCGAGGGGAGATTATGGAATCCGTGGGAACACAACTCTCGGATTCCATACACCTTAGATCCCTCTCCTCAACAGAAACTTACAAGTATTTGGGTATGTCGGAGGCATTAGGTATCAATACTGCAGACATGAAACAATCGTTGAGGGAGCGCTTCTTTGGCCGCCTGAATAAGGTGCTAGGCAGTCTTTTGTCAGGCGGAAACAAGGTGCGCGCCTTCAACGGTTGGGTCATGCCGGTTTTGATGTATTCCTTCGGCATACTCAAATGGACTCAGACGGAACTTGATGCCCTGGATAGGAGGGTCCGCACACTGCTGACCGCAAATCGAATGCATCACCCACGGTCGTCGGTGATGAGACTGTATATCCCACGGAAGTGCGGGGGTCGTGGCTTCTTAAATGCTAAGACCCTACACAACCGTGAGGTGTGCAGTCTCAGGGAATACTTCCTAGAAGCCGACGGGGAGATGCACCGAGATGTGGTCTCAGTGGACAAGGGCCTCACCCCGCTCTCCCTGGCTAACGAGAACTGGCGCAAACCTAAAGTATTAGACACTAATGACCGCAAGGTGGAATGGCAGGGCAAGGAGCTTCACGGACGCTTTTACCGGGCCCTACATGGCCCCGATGTAGACTTTTTACCGTCCGTATCCTGGCTGCGCTTTGGTGACCTCTTCGGGGAAACAGAAGGTTTTATCTGTGCAATAATGGACGAAGTTATGATGATGAATAACTACCGGAAATACATTGTGAAAGATGGCATGGTTGACATATGTCGGGCATGCCACCGTCCGGGAGAATCGATCCAACACATTATTTCTGGGTGTTCTAGTCTGGCTAACGGAGAGTATTTGCATAGACACAACCTTGTTGCCAGGATAATCCACCAGCAACTTGCTTTGAAATACAACCTTGTGGAATCAGAAGTGCCATACTATAAGTATGCGCCCGACCCAGTTCTCGACAATGGTCATATCACGTTGGCATCGACCTATCACCACTGACAGGACTGTTGTTGCCAATAGGCCTGACATTGTGGTGATAGATCGATTGGAGCGTCGCACAATGATTGTTGATATAACGATCCCGCATGACGAGAACCTCGTGAAAGCAGAGAAAGATAAACAATTCAAATATCTAGATCTGGCTCGCGAGGTTGTCGACATGTGGGACGTGGGTACAGCAGTCATTGTGCCGATAGTCGTGTCGGCCAATGGCTTAATAGCCAAGAGCCTCGACCAACATCTTAGGAGGCTCTCGCTTGGCAGCTGGATCAAGGGCTTGATTCAGAAAGCAGTACTTCTGGACACGGCACGTATCGTTAGGAGGTTCCTCTCTCAAGAGCCCTGACCACCGGCAGCTCGGACCCTGTTCCCAGCGCTGGTGGGCTACTATTTTTTATATTTTTGAATGATTTTTTTATAGTATTTTGTATAGAAATATTTAAAAATGTAAAAGATATATGTAATATAATGAATAAAGGGAATAATAATAAAATAATTAAACAACCGCATGAATCTGAAAAAGCAGAAGTATTCAATGCATAAGTACAACTATTACATTGATTCCCGTTGCTTTCCCACCACACTCATCTTGTTCTATAGCTAATTGCGTGGTTGAACACAACATTATGTTGAATGCGCTGAGGTGAAAGATCACTACAATTCATTAGTATTAATGGCCGTTTAGTTAATAAATGGGGACTGTATTAAACGTTGGGTCTTTATTTAATTCATCTTTATGAATATAGTAAAACAAGCTAGAAAGCTTGACCGTCTGCAGCAATATGTAGGCTCTATGTAAAATACTTGTTTTCAGCTAAATCCGGCTAGACCGGAAGTCGACCTCTAGTTAAGAAAAACTATAGTAAAACCACGTTTTGTCATGAGCTGAGTTTCCCGACACGTTTTTTAATCAACCTGTTTTGTTACTACTACAACAGCCCATAACGTCCACTGCTGGACATAAGCCTCTCCCATGATGGCAGGAATTTGCCATAATCTCCACGCTTGGCAGGCGGATTGGAGATCGCAGTGATGAAAGACTAACAGAAAACGCTGCTGCCCATTCTCTGGTCTACGGAGGCGCAAGATGCCTCAGACATTAGTCGCCTTATACGACACCCGTGAGTGTAATGGGTTGGTTTTATTCTACTCTGCCGGATACCACACGACTAATACTTACTGCTTACTACTAAGTACTATTATAACTATAAAAGGTGTAAAAAACCTCTTACCGTATCTCGTCATAGCGATAATTTTTTTGTTCTACTCCATACCTGGGAACCTTCTAGTTACGGAGATATTGGGGGTCAAAGTTCCAATTTTTTGACAATTTTTTTTTTAAATACAAGTTTTATTGTTAGATTTTTACTTTAAACACCTCCAGGACCCCCGTACTATTCAATCCATCCATCAGTACAATGTTTTAAGTGCGTTACATTGAGTTCTACCACAAAACATGATTTTTCACCCCAAAAAAAAGTCGTTTCCCAGCAATAATTTGCGTAAAGTTACTTAGTTTGATGTACAGAATGCTTGGTTGACGGCTTCGTGATGAGGTTGTTTATTGTCGCGTTTCCTAAACCTCTCACTCCGACGACGCCCTTCTTCCGCTCCCCATCACTGCGTTCGACTCCGGCCCATCTGGCCCGATGCATTTTGCAGCTTTGACGATTACTGACCATGGTCCATCGGCACAAATTGAGAATCTAGGCAAGCTGTCGAAAGTTAACTTTACATTTCCATCGGCTCAATCTTCCGGAAATGTCCATCTTGTTGACTTTTTATTGGTTTCCATTTTCAACAGTTACAAATTTAATTGCATCAGCGTGTTGACCTACCGTATCAATCCCTATCAACATTCCTGAATGAGATCAAAACAATTTCTTGCCGGCAGTGTTCTGCAAAACAGTCACATCCGTCCGAGGACCATACAACTCAAGACTAACCTCCAGCAAAGGGCAATGCTTGTTAAACCCGCTGATACCCACGTAGGAGTCGACGCACGCACTGCACCTGCGTCCAATATGGCCCAGCCCTAAAAGTTTTATTACAACAAGAAAGGCTTATTCTAGCTAAACTATAAACACCAAGATGGCTACTAGTTAGCATTATTTCAACATAAACTAACCATATCGGCTAATGGCCTATTAGTATCAAGGAAAGACCACACGACTTTGGAAAAAAAATCGGAATCATTCAATGAATTTCGTAGACCTCACGTAATTGGCGATTGTTCGTAAAAAGCGGTCGTGGCTATAAAGGGACGCGCACATCCGCCGAACCGGGTCATAAACACGCAACAAAAAAGTCGCGGCGACGGACATGTGTCCGCGTCGTGCGACAAAAACATGTAAAGCGAGTAAACCACCGCAGCGACCGTTGTATACTACGGTTGAGTTCGCGGCACTGGGCGGTGAATTATTGTACTTTATAATAAGATATTGTAAGTACTTAATATGCGGGAAGCTGTAGCAGTAACTGATCATTATAAATATGGTATAAAAGGTCCTTTCACGATGTCGCCCCCGGCCACCGTAGGCGCGGGCCTGTGGACGGTGGGCTAGCTCGCCGTCCGTCCGTCTCATGACGACAGGCCGTGTCGACGGCGCAGGAGTGTTCCACGCGCACCTCAAAGAGAGTCAGCAAAAACGAAGGGGTCCGCAAGGGCCGATGCCTGCCGGGGTTGCGGGACTGTTCGAAAGGGATACCGTGGTCCCGGAACACAAAGGGCGATGAAGGAACATGGATGGGTTTTAGTCAGTAAAAGTCTGACACTCCCTCCTGCTCCGTCCAGAGCGGGAGGAGTCATTTGATTATTTCCCATCCAAAAAAAAAATAAAAAAACGGAGTCTGCACATCAAACTATATCTAACTAAATATATTGCTACTTTTTTTGGTGTAAAAAAAATACGGGTTATGGTAGCACTCAATGTAACTCACTGAAAACATTGTGCTGATATGCATTTAATAGTGGAGGAGTCATGGTAGGAAGAAGATATGCTGCGCCAACCTCAAATCAATTGGAAACAACAACAACAGCCCACAATGTCCACTGCTGGACATAAGCCTCTCCCATGATGGGAGGAATTTGCCGTAATCTCCACGCTTGGCAGGCGGATTGGAGATCGCAGTGATGATAGACTAACAGAAAACGCTGCTGCCCATTCTCTGGTCTACGGAGGTGCAAGGTGTTCTGCCTCAGACATTAATCGCCTTATACGACACCCGTGAGTGTAATGGGTTGGTTCTATTCTACTCTGCCGGATACCACACACGGCTAAGTTGTAAAAGTGCAGGAGAATAATGTAAGACTTCTGTAAATATTCAGAATGTGTGTGATTATAATTTTGTCCGTTTCACAAGGTTAGCGGCCGGAACTATCCATCACATACATTAAAAGAAGTAGGTACCTACACAGTTTGTCAGAATTTCCGATGGTAGTAAAACATTAGTGTTTTTACTCGACTGCGCCAGAAGGAGGCGCAGTCAGTCGCAGTTAAATAATCTAGACCAAAATCATTACATCCAATATGGGTCCCGACTGTTGCAGTAAATATGTTCTGTCTCCGAAACTTATTTTATTCTTTTCAGTTTTTATTGAAAGTTATTACTTAGTTAGTTTTACGCAGTCGGGTTTTTTAATTTTTTAAATTATTTTTTTAATAAGTGGTCACCTGTGACAGACAAAGCTGATTTTGGAAGATACGTAAATGTTTTTCAAGTCTACTTGCCAGTTAAATTGAATAAGAGGCCGGCGACCGATGCGTAGTTCATACAAACGTAATACCAACATAATTTGTAATATTATTAAGGTAGTGTGTATTTATCTCGATTGGATTACTGAATATCTATGCTCCCAAATATATATTTTGCAAGGACAGCGATCTAGAGACGAGACATGTGGAATTTAAAATTTCTATAGAAAACTTATTTTTCTCATAACTCTTGTTTAAATCAGTGTCCATTCAAAATATATATTTGGGAACCTAGATGTTCTGTAAACAGTGTTTGATTCTGTATTTCAATCGGAATAAAGTAGTGTCTTTACTACCTTAAGAATATGTTTGATTTACAAATTATTTTGGTATTACGTTTGTATGAACTACGCATCGGTCGCCGGCCTCTTAACTACCTGCAGTATTATTTCTCCACTTCCTCTAATCCATGCAAAAGTTGTCCTGAAAATAATGCTTTAGCTATAAAGGCCAATTGTGTCACCCTGTGTGAAATGTTTTCTTTTATGTAAATTGAAATTAATGTGGTGTACACACTATAGAACATTCTATCTATCTATCTTTCTCTGGTTAAGTGGTAAAGCGAAAGTAACTTACAATAATGTAAATCTTTAGACATAATCCTTCTGAATATTTCCAATGCTCACCCACACATCCCATTACAAATTCGCACAAAATCCCAAAATCCCATCCACAATATATCATACACGACACAGAAAACAATTTATTAAGTTGCGTTCTCGACTATGTTCATAAATACGGCGACCTAAGACCTCGCTATAAAACTTAGTGCGACAACTCACGGCGCGTTGGACCTGCGAGCTGCGAGCTGCGGTGAATAATGTGGCAACACCGTTATGTGCTGAAGGTAGGAAATGTGCAATGATTTATTAGTTGGTTCTAATTGATGGTGCAGTTAAAAGGGATACTATGGGAATGGTAAAGATTCAGGAAGCAAAAGACCCATTGTTAACGTTAATTTTTAAATTCAAATTGGGTTAGAAATTGCACATTATGGCTGGTAACTTCCTATCCTTTTCCCTCTCACCCATTTACTGTATTCCCCACCTTGTCGCACCTCACAGACAAAGTATAGTCGTCATCACGAATCAGTTCACGTCACGTCACCGTTCAAAGTGCATCTACTTAAAAATATAATTAATTTAAATCAGTATAGACCAAACTATCGTGTGTAAATAGCAATCGTCATTTTGGAGACAATTTGTGATCATTTAGTGGAAGACGAGGGGCGCCCCGAAAATCCAGGGCTCAAGAAGATCGACTGTGCGAGGTACCAAATTTTTTTCCTTTCATTTCCTACTTGCCATATTACTTGTGTGGGCCTAGATTTATTTTGCATTATTTTCGAGTATATTCATGTTATGTCCACTTAATGAAAATTTACACCTCACACACAATGCCTTGCTAGCTCCTGTTCGTTCAAATAAATAAATAAATATCGCTGGACATAACACACAGCGCCATCTAGTGCCGCATTAAGCAACGAGGCTTGTGTCGTGCACACCAGATAGTTGATATACTACATAGATACTTTTTGTCTGTAAATACATACTTATTATACATGTAAACATACATGACTCGGAAACAAATGTCCATGCTCATCACACAAACATTTGCTCTTACCGGGATTTTAACCCGGTACCCTAAGAACGTAAGGCACAGGTCACTACCGCTGCTCCATTTGGGTCGTCGCAATAGCTCCTGCACTATTAAAGATCTAAGTATGCGTATTCGTAATCCTCAAGTTCCTCTGACTTTTCAGATCCATGTGCGTATTCTAAAACATCGTGAGGAAACCAGCATGCCTGAGAGATATTTCTCGAAGGCAAGTGAAGCTAAGCCAGAGGCCCATAAAACTCTGACACCAGATTAGGCACTAACCACACGATAAAGAAAGATTTAGCCCACCTAAAAGAGACCAAACCGAGGATGGATTTCAGACGGTTCCAAATAATATCAAAGAGGCAGTTTGTCATACAAGTGTAATACCTAATCATAATTTATGGAGTCAGAGATACGACGAAGAAGTAAAAATCGCTCTTTTGCATAGTCCATGCATAGACACGATTTGACAAATATACGACAGACGGCGCTTAATATTACAGCGCACAGATTTTATGATATAACTTTGCAAAACTTATGGAGTCAAAACTGCACTATATAGGAAGAAAGGAATATGCCAATAAAACTGGAATACTGTTGTGTACATTAAATTTCATGACATTCAAAGGTTAGGAATATTTTTGAAACAATAGCTAGTCAATCAACCTGCCAATTTCTTAAACCGCTGTAGTTAATAACGAAATGAAAATAGGAAGAATATTATACAGTATAGTGGTTGTAGTAGTGCATTTTGACATTATATTTATTGATTTTAAAAGCAACTTGAATACAAAATAATAGCCATACAGTAATATGTAATAACAACTTGCTCTAAAGTGTCGTAAGACAAAGCAACACAAACCGTAACTAAAGTTTACAATATCACAACAGCTAGACGATTAAACAATGATAAATGTAGAAACATTATACACCTGTAGTGTATCGTTAATTGTAATTAATCTAAGACAGGGATATATTAGTAAAACGTACAATACATGCTTACGCCTAAGATTGTGTTGGAACCTACACGGATATGCAATTACATGGAATTGAATATTCTGTAATAGTCTCCATGATTCTGGAGTTCGGAGGGAAACAATGTCGCATCTTAACATAAACAAATTTACGGTCATTTTCAATAACTTACTAACAGGTAACGGAAGACTGCTGTCTCTGTCTGTTTGACATTTAGCTTACGGACGATTAGAAACAAAACGTCACAGAAAACCTTTCTTTGATTTTTCTACGAAATAAGTGACAGCTTGTGACGCGGATAGGATATTTCCGGTTTTTTAGAGGTTCCATTCTCTTGAGCCCTGACCGCTGGCTTGGACCATGTTCCCGATACCGTTGATTTACATTTTTTAAATATTTTAAATGTTTTTCCACGTTCCTGATACGTTGGGCTACATTTTTAAAAATATTTTAAATATATTTTTTTTTAAATATTATTTTATAAAGATTTTTTTTAATGTTTGAGAAATAATAATCAAATAGAACTAAAATGAATGTTTAAGAACCTTTAAAGTTCAAAGGCATAACAAGTTCTTTATTAAAACACAGAATAATAATATTTACATTATTTACATACTAACTAATTATGTAAGCTGGAGCCGGAGGATGCAGAGAAAGCCAATTTGCTTAAAATAATTTTAATTATAAAATAATTACATTATGGACTACATTCTCGAGAGGTGATAATTGGTCGATGTATGTACCAAGAATGAATATTTCTATGAGATGATTAACTACGCGGATACATGAAAACTATTGCGAAATTAGGGTGGCATGATTTAGTGACGCATTTGCTGAGTCGCGGTTCATGTCGGCGAAGGTTGCGGTGCGCGGAATGGGTGTCAGTTGCAGTCAGCGTTTCTGGTAATTTCTTCTATTACACCGATGCGTAATAATCGATCACCCTGTTACACCAATATGTAACACCTCCCCCCGAAGAACAGCAACTATTTGAACGAAGTCGAGAATATTGCTGCTGGATGATTGGCGTCGATTCTGACTTCCTCTGGTCGGATTTCATTTCATTTCTTCTAGGTTCAGCTTCATCGTGGATTTCTCGGGCGGCTTTCATTACCCTTTTTCTCGCATATCGTCGATACATTAACGTACTTCTGAGTATCACTTGCACCTAATAGTAGTGAGTATATAGGTATGGTAGTGTGATGAATTTTCTCGAGGTTGGTATGAGGGAGCTTTACTGGAGGTTGTCTTGGGTTTTTTTTTCCGGAGACTGTTGTGCAGATTTTCCTTTTTAATCGAGTTCAGTTTTATAAAGTTTCTTCATTCTTCGGTTAGTCATTCTTCGGTTTGGAAGTAATTCAATTATTTTCAGATTGATCCGGTTGTCAATGTTCGATGTCGTAAATTCCGGAGTTTTGATAAAGCAATTCTGGGGTGTGGCTAGGTAGATTCCTTGCATATACGTAGTTATAAGTTTTCTTGCATATACGTAGTTATAAGTTTTTCTTGTCCGCAGGACGCCTGTATTTTTTGTCGGGATCGGGAAGCTGAGGGTGTAATGCATATCGTCTAGTTTTTCCATGGTTTCTTCTTTCAGGCTGACCGGTGTAGTTTACATGAGCTGATGTTCTGTTGCGTGTTTAGCTGTTGAGTGCAATCCGGCTTATCTTGAATGTTGTAGTTGACCTTATCCTCGCAGAGGTACCATTAATCGGTCTTCGGACATTCTGTCTCTATGTACATAGAATATGGTCCCTGGGTTGCTATGTAAGGTAGGGTAGGCATTAGGGCAAGGTTATATTTTTTGGGTACTTTGGAAAGTTAAGGTGTAGGTTAAGGTAAGGTAAGGCAATTGGAAACTTCATGACTATGACTATATTTTTATAGCTATAATATGATTCAACTTTTAGAATGTTACCTATAATAATCTCGAAGTTCGAGGTCTATAATATAATCTGTATCTGATTGGCTATAATAATCTGGAATAATCTTTTAACACTGTATGCTGATAAAACTACGTATAAATACATTTCATTTATAATACAATGAAAAATACTAGCACAACGTTTACTAACCTAAATCATTTGCGCGCATACCGGTAGCGCGTATGCTGACACTGCATGTTCTTACCCTACTTAGAAAAGCTGACCATTTGAAATTTCTTGGTGTCAGTATTGACTCCAATCTAAATTTCCGTAAACATATCGAGTTACTATGTACTGGAATGCGCAAAGTAATATATCTTTTAAGTATTTACGTAATGTAACCGATATTAAATTAATAACACAGGTTTATTCTAACTTCTGACTGTAATTAAAATTTATCTTCGTTACCTTATAAAACTCGGTTGGCATTGTTATATTTTATCGCGTCTGTGTAATCCAAATTTGCCTGAGATGCTCTTGATGTTTGAACATCCGTCTATGAGACCACGTTTGCTGCGACTTGGCTCAAAACTTCCTAGCTGAAGAGATATTTTATTATAATTTATTTTCGAGATAGTTAAGGTGTATGGAGGTATGGAGTAGTTTCCTGCAACAATTTGCCGGTGTTAAGTGTCCTCTTAAGACGTGATTTGGCTACGGGACCGCTCTTCTTTTTCGTGTATATATCTATGTGTAGGTCGGGTAATACTGTGTCATGGGTATAACGCGGGGCATTCTTAACAAATATCTGTTGGTTTGGCTCGTATTTCTTTTCAGGCTCTCTATCCTTGTTTCTATTCTCAGTTAATTCAATACGATTATGCAGGGATGTTTCATTGATAACCTCATAAACTTTAGCCATTTTATTCTTGTGCTCTTGCACGTATTGCTGAAGCAAATGCACAGATAAATCTATATCTAAAGGGGTCTCGAGGATCTGTATCACCCGCGATTATTTCAGTGGTCTACATTTTGTGAAGCTATGTCTGCAGATATTATATGCTATTATAGCGTACGACATAAGATTAACGACTGGTTCATGGCAGTATCCGGTCTAAGTAATCTAAAATGTTCTAAGGGTATCGCGTAAACGTTTTAACATTCCGTTATCAGTATGGGCCAAAGTTGATGTAGTAGACGTTGAATTTTGTGAACTTGCGTAAATTTGTTAGTCTGTAACTAATAGTCGTTGGTCTATAACTACGGATATCGGCACACCGTGTTGACAGCGAAACCTGAGAATGGCTTGTATGACACTAGCTGCTGTACCGTCTCTGAGATGGTACGCCTGAGCATATTTAGAAAATGAATCGATAATTGTTGGACGGTGGTGGAACAATACAGAATCTTTGTTTAATGGGATTTTTATCATATTCGGGCACCATGCGCAGGCCTTATATTTCATCTATTCCTGACATATTTTCTAAATGATCCGAACTTTCTACGTCACTAAAACCTAAACTTCTAAGCAAATCTAATAACTCTAACCTCGGCTATATCTACTATCTATCTACTCTATCTAACCTAGGGTTCCGCGATTGCCTGGGATGGAAAATCTTGGAGGATTATATGTAACATAAAATAGAAAGGAAGCAACTCAAGAACGATTCTAGAGTACTTACATATGCATGACTGGTCTCTCTGCGGTATCGATGTCTGGATACACCTCTGGCTGCAACTCTTGTAGATTCGGATACTCGTTGATGGTACTTGGAAGTCACCCGAGTGACTCGCGAATCGCGTATAAAAAAGACGTTATCTAGTCATCGCGCTCGCGAACCGGCCCGCGAGTATCCTCCCGACTGCGCCAATTATGTAAGCTGGAGCCGGAGGATGCAGAGAAAGCCAATTTGCTTAAAATAATTTTAATTATAAAATAATTACATTATGGACTACATTCTAGAGAGGTGATAATTGGTCGATGTATGTACCAAGAATGAATATTTCTATGAGATGATTAACTACGCGGATACATGAAAACTATTGCGAAATTAGGGTGGCATGATTTAG
Organism: Xestia xanthographa; assembly: GCA_905147715.2. NCBI lineage: Eukaryota > Metazoa > Arthropoda > Insecta > Lepidoptera > Noctuidae > Xestia > Xestia xanthographa. The sequence continues at coordinate 6,125,648 of LR990663.1, read as the reverse complement.
TGACGCATTTGCTGAGTCGCGGTTCATGTCGGCGAAGGTTGCGGTGCGCGGAATGGGTGTCAGTTGCAGTCAGCGTTTCTGGTAATTTCTTCTATTACACCGATGCGTAATAATCGATCACCCTGTTACACCAATATGTAACAAACTCTATAATAGAAATAAAAATATTTACAAGTATCAAAAAGGGTTACAGGGCGTCGAAAAATTCGTCCACATCGCTGTCAACAGGAAAAGTGCACAGAAGGCTGGCAGCATTGCCAGGTGCAAAAAAGGGTTGATAATAAAAAATTGATAATAGCAATTAGGATCAATATTCCAAAGATCTTGTCTAATAAAGATTACACGCAAACCACTGCAGTTATGTCACCAAGTGCGTTACCTGCCTTAGATTACCTTAATTTGTTACAATCTTCATGAATTCAACATGAACGTGTAAATAACTAGAAGATTGTACTCAATCCGCCGCCTACGGAACCCATAGTTATAAGTTACCTGATTTCTAAGTTGAATACTGTAACTTGCGTAGGCTGGAAAGCAGCTTAAGTTACACTGATCCATTCTGTCCGCTTATGCGTAAAAAATGTAATATCACAACATAAAGGATTACGATTTTTTAATCCTATATTTTAATCCGTTGAAAATTGATTTCATAATAGTAAATTAATCAGCGCATCTCATATCGAGAGCTCTCACAATCACCATCGGTTATAATAAAACCGATTTCTGTAATCGATTTCGATTACCAACAAGAAACGGTCGGGCGGCCCCACGGCGTCCAAACGAATTAATAAATACGTCATCTAGTCGGCCATCTTCACGGTTCCAAATTCAAATTACGAAAATCGAACCGAAAAAACGTCGTTTTAACGGACTTTTTTTGTTAAAAAAGCTCAAGGTGCGGACGTTTCATTGCACCTGCTTGCACTATTCTATAGATACTCACAAAATTTATCGAAACAGGTGTATTTAAAAACTGAATTTATTCTGACTGATACCTATTCACCCTAATTAAAACAGAGATAAAAGAAATTTTTATCAATTGAGCTCACTGACTTATGATTTTCTGTAGTCATTAATGTTGTCGTAACGAATTTCTTCGATGACTTTTTAACTTATACATTATTATCATCGTATTTTGTTAACATAACTGTTATTAATGGGTGCTTGTTAATGTCAAATGTCGTGGTTAAACCCTTACGGTTGACATTCATACTTTTTACAAAGTTTTTGTTGTCAGAAGCTTGTGTTGTGGTTATTGTTGAATAATTTCCTTCTGGTCGTACGATAACATTAAAATATCTGAAATAACTACTACCTGAATAGCTATCTTGCTAACATTTGGTGTAATAAATGTTGAGTATGGATATGTTAATCTTGTCAAGTCATTTTATGGTTATTGCGTTGGGTGGCGTTGATATTATGAATTAAACTCGATTTTCGTGTTTGTTTGTGTGACCAGCATAGTTATTCACAAACGCTACCGATTTTTCGATTCGATTTCGATTCGGGAAGTCGTATATCTGTTTTTAGCATTACAAAAGCGAGTAAGATAGACATACGACTTTCCGAATCGAAATCGAATCGAAGCCTTTTTGAATTCTGGACCACGTTATCATAAAATATATTTAGCAAAACAGTTGCAAGTAACGATAATGTCGAAATCTCAAATGTTAGGTAGCGACCTGCCCGATCTAGGTTTAATTAAACCTGTGTTTCAGGCCATCACTCATTAATTAATATTATTATACTTTTTATAATTCTTCTTCTTCTTTTTTATTTTTTATAATTCCGTCGAGCCATAAAGGCCGATAGCTTGGACTCTACTCCCGATATCGGCAGACAACTATTTTTTTATATATTTAAATGTTTTCCTAAGAAAAAAAAAATGTGCAGTCGCGAGCAAAAACTAGCTATCCATAATTTTATGAGAAAGTGGACAAATTGTCGAAAGGCGCGCACTTAGGAGATGAAATAAAATGGGTTTTATTGCGAAAAACACAAATTAGCGGCGTGCTAATAAAGTTTAATAGTTTTGAGCAACGTATAGCGGCTGGCGGAGAGGTCATTAAAGTTTTAACACCCTGTTACATGAGTGTCGGGAAAAGGTACGTTGATGTAAGCGACTGTTACTGTATACTAAGATACTTGTTAGACTGTTTTAGTGCCAATTTGTTTTAAGTTTACCTTGGGTTTGTTGAAATTAATCTCTAAGACAATTTATTAGGTAGGTACTCATTAACTTATGCCCTCGGCTTCGCCCGTGTGGAGTTACTAGTAGTATGTGTTAATAGGAAATATGCATGCAATACAAAACTCCTGAAGCAATTGTTCAATGAAGTCTCGGTGATCAATGCGGTGAAAACCGGGAGCGATCACCGCATGGTAAGAGGCACATTGAACATCAATATCAAGCTTGAAAGGTATCGACTGATGAAGTCTACGCTCCGTCCAGCACAGATCCAAATCCAAAACTCCGAGAGCTTTCGGCTATTGAACTGCAGAACCGTTTCGAGTGCTAGGAAGCTCAGTGGACGAACATTCTTAGCAGATTTCGCAATAGCGACCAGTGTTTTTCAACGTGTGGGTCGTGGTCCCCTGGGGGATCGCTAAGCCTCTGTTGGGGGGTCGCAAGAGATCGCGAAAACTACCTCAGTAAAAAAGAAACATTTATTAAGAAAATGTTAATTAAAGGATGTATCGACACCTGCAAGGAACAACATCGTAACTCACTTTTTGGCAGTTTTGATTTACAATCATATTCTTATTGTACAAAATATGCAAAAATTTTTTTGCATTCACTACTGTCTAAATTCTTTTGCGTTGAGATTTTAAGAAGTGTAAAAACATTGTAAGTCACGAGTGAACTGCAGTTCATAAAATGGTATATTGAGTTACACACCATCATCATCATGGTTAAATACATTTTTATCCGTTGTATCTCAGACATACAATTTTTTTCATTTTATGAAATACATACTTACCTAGTATCTACCACACTTTTTGCGATTGTAAGTCTATGTTTGCAATGTAATTTTATACAGATATTGTGATCTGTCAATCTAACTCATAAAAAGTCCATCAATATACATTTATATATGTAATCACATAAAAGTGTAGCTATTCCCTCGTTGCTTAAAACTCTCAAGGCTTTAACACTTAACTGAAACCTGAGAGAATTTTTTAAATCTTTGACGCGCTCCCCTGACAAGTTACTAAAAATGAGTTACGATGTTGTTCCTTGCAGGTGTCGGTATGTTTACATTTGTATGTTTACAAATAAACACAGGGTACTCGTCCACCTTAACGCGAAGGTTGTGATTGTTTTTCGTTAAGTAACTAATTTCTCTCATAGGCGAGACGACAAAAAAAAATCGAATTAGTCCGTCAGATAGATTTCTAAAAACTATTTTACATATATTTTTTCTTTTGTTACGTAAACCAAAATTGACGAAGATATGACGCTTTTAAAATTCTCAATACGTCACGCCTTGGTATAATTTTTAGCTAGTTCTGACGTCACGAGCCCCCACTCCCGAGTTTTGATGCGTTTTATCTTTGTCAATATTCATTGATTTACAAAAACAAAAATAGGTGTCCATTATTTTCCAATACTCTTAACTGACGGACTAAATAGATTTGCAATTTTTTGATACTGTCGTCATGAGTATTGTGTAACCGTTTTTGCTACATTCGGAATTAAATCGTTTAACTAATTTAAAAAAATGTGTTAATTATATCCGAATCCTAATTTTGCAAATGCATAAAAATGTTGTATGAATTGAATAATTGTAACATAATAAAATATGTACATGGAACAAAAACGGAAGGTCGGGGGTCGCAAAATATTTTTTCATACTGTGGGTGTCGTGACATGAAAAAACTTTTTGCAAAAAAAAAAAAAAAACTTCAAAAAACACAAAACACAAAAAAGTAAAAAAAAACATTAGCTTCAGAAGTCAGTGACCTTTGTTCGATTTATTTAGTTTTTTTTTTGTCACCGACTTCTGAAGCTAAAGTTATTTTTGACTTTTTTGTGTTTTTTGAAGTCGGTTTTATTTTTTTTGCAAAAAGTTTTTTTATATATCCATTTTTTGTTGTAATATCCTATACAAATATTTGCTATGCATTTATTTTACATTGTTAACAATACATGTCATGGTAATAGGCTTATCTTCAATAAATGGAACTTAACATACCTAAACTGTCGAAATTTGGGTGTATTGTACACATTTGCGTACCCTTCATTGCAAGCAGGCGTGATGTTAAGTCATGATGTTGTATAAACAATAAACATCCAAGCGATTGCAGCAATCACGACCGATTTACCGTCTAGTTTTGAAGAGTTCCATTGTATTTCTCCGAAGATCAGCATCAGATCTTTACCAAATTTAAATGCGACCATCTCAGGAGACTGGTTGCTGCTGGCTGGTTGGTTTCTCTTTCAAATAAACAAGAATAAAGAATTTCGAGAATAACTTCACAAATGGAGGAGAAATTGGTGAACATACATGAAATTATACCACACGACTGAAGTAAAAATGTTCATAAAATGAAAACTGCTGTGCCAAACTATGTTTTTTTTTTTATGGAACCAAATGGCAACTATTCTGCATCAAACTAAAGAAGAATCACGTAAATCGGATCATAAATCTCAGCGTTATCGGTGTACATACATAAAATAAAATAAAATAAAAATACCAATCGAATTGAGAACATCCTCCTTTTTGAAATCGGTTAAAAAGTTTGAAAAACACTGCACTAGACCAAGGAGACAGGCGAGACGAGACGAGAGAGACAAAAATCAGTTACATTAACACGTTGGATCAATCAATATTTTCTACATGCTTAATTTATTGTTTTATTTATGTAACATCATCTAACGATATGTGTACCAATTACACAGATGCAATCACAGTCATTATAATTACCTTGGTTACGAGTGACAGAAATACGCCCACGTTTCAACCGTCGCCTTTTGATTGATAATACTTTATTAGTTTCGTCTGCTTTCGTTTTAGGTAGGACAAATTGGACTTATCTATTCAAGTGTCCATGGATTGCATTTTAAATAAGTGACGTTGCAGTTCGTAGAAAAATGGTGATAAACAAAGATAAACAAATACCTAGTGAAATTTTGCGGTTTGATTAAGCCATATTCCATGTTAATGCAATATTTCCATACATTTATTGCCACTACTCTATTTTTTTTAAACGTTGCCCTTCATAATGAAGGGCCTCTCGGTTTCTCCTGTATCTTGGGTCCGTTTATAGACTTTTAAACTCAACACACAAATAGCCTAATGCTTAGTAATACTTACGTATCTGCTTTAGCATTATGTCGTCTAATATGATTTTTAAGTTCCGATTTCTAGTTGCAATACCTATAATGGAAACTTTTGTTGCAATTTGTTGTAATGTAATTATTAAGTTTCGGAAACATTCTCAATTTCATTCAAGTTTAGATCTCAGAAAATACCTCAGATTCAAAATTCGAGAAATATCAGTTTTAAGCGTTCACGGTTTAAAACTAAGCTTAGATTGTCACTTACGGGATATCTTCCGTGATTTTTATTGAATCACAGAAGATATCCCAGTGACAATTATAAGTTTCGAGAAATATTGTATAGGTAGGTATGTTTTTACTGTATTTTTCACGAAAAGTATCAAACATCTTTTTATTTTTAGTCACAATTATGTGGGTTTTGTGAAACTAAGCACACTTTACAAAATAGATGATAATGGTGTCGATTCTGTTGTGCACAAACTAAACTTAATTTAGGCTATTGCTATCTTTTACTAAAAGGCAGTGCGAGAAAAGGATGGCTATAGTTATGAACTAAGTTAGAGATGTCAAACTAGTTTATGCCTTGCACTTCACCGTGTTTTTAGTCGACATGTTTTTACGTGCACCTTTCATTTGTATGGAAATATTAGTTCCAATTAACCTTGACAGCTCTACATTACGTCCGTCTCTTTCTAGTTTTATTAGAGAGAAAAAGATAGCAATAGCCTAAATTATGTTTAGTTTGTGCACAACAGAATCGACACCAATATCTCGCCATACGTCCGACCAACTCCTAAGCAAAAAACACCATCTAAACAGGTGCTTACATCCCCCCGGGGCAAATTTGACACTACACACCGTGCGTATACGCACACTTTGAGCCAATTTATTACACATGACGGCTCCACAGCAAATAGATTAACGGAATTTAAAACGTAATTATGTGATTGCGGCCATCCCTAAAACAGATAATTGGCTGAGCTGTCAATGATAGAATTTATAGATAGTTTTGAAGTGACCATTGCCGTAGGGCCTATGTTGAGGTGGTAGGTTGTGAAATTATTTGAGCTGTAATTTAATAACTTTCGTTTTGAAAGGTGTGAGAGAATTTCAGTGAGAATTGTGTACGTTTTCACTAATACTAGGCAATACCTAAATATCGTTCTTTTTTTCATGTATTTCGGCGATGAGACTTGAAATCCAACAGTACCTACCTTAACATTAGTTTATTATTATTATAATTATTATTACCTTTTTGAGGAGCTCGTGGCTAAATAATGACAGCCGCTCGGGTCGATCGTTAGGTTAAGCCGTGCTTGCCTAGGTTGGTCTGTGGATGGGTGACCGCCCATTACATACCGAGTTTCCTCCGTGCCTCGGAATGCACGTTAAGCCGTTGGTCCCGGCTGTAATTTGTAGATCTTTGACAGTCGTTAGGTAGTCAGAGGCCCGAAAAGTCTGACAACCAGAGTCTTACCAAGGGGTATCGTATTACCCGGTACTAACTGGGTTGTGGAGGTCAGATAGGCAGTCGCTCCATGTAAAATACTGGTATTCAGCTGCATCCGGTAAAACTGGAAGCCGACCCCAACATAGTTGGGAAAAGGCTAGGCAGATGATGAATTATTATTACCTTTTTATATATTACGAATTCATTTAGTCTAGTTGGTCCAATCTAGTTAAAAATATATATATACACCCAAGTAAGCCATACATATTTTATATTAAAAAAACTTTTTGATTGATATTTTTCCGACCGGTTAGGAACTCTATTGCTCGTTTTCACCAACACTAAGCAAAAATTAAAAGGGCTATTACAATTTATTTTTTGTTTTCGAGTGTTTTAAGAGTCTAGCACTCAAATACAAGAAAAATTGTTATAGCCTTCTTAAACGAATAGCTGATCATCCAATAGGGCTTTTCAATTAGGAATCTTCTGAAAACTGGCATAAATTATACTTATAAATACTTTAACTTCCCATACCTGGTGCTAGTCCTAAGGGCAACACAACTCACATTTTATAACTTAGAAGATGTCTCAACAACGGAACGGCCGGATGACAAGCAATACAGAAATATTTCATAACTAATGTCGTATTATAATAATATATTTTTACGACGGACTATAAAGAATGTACGCCTATTGGCAAACATTATTTGGTTATTAGGAATGAATCCGGTATGTTGTGTGGCATCAGTTACAGGCGGTAGCGATTTGAAAAAGGGCCTAAGTAAAATCTTCAGCTTTGGAATTCGAAAACTAAGCAACTTTTGCTGAATCTTTGTTACTTTACTGAATCTGTACAGTCCACAGCAATGCAAAAGGGAAAATAAGGAAAAAATCGTGAGGAACGCTTTGTAGTGCGTGAAGGTCAAAGTAACGATGGATAGACATTGAAAAAAGATGAAATAGCTAGAAAGTGAAAAACTACTGTAATGACGACTAAGAGTCAAAAATAGAAGAAGTGTGAAGTGTGGAAAACAAATAAATTGTATTAAGAGCAGGAGAAACATGATAACAACAGGGTTTGTTTCGTTTATAGAATTATTGTGAGAATGATTTATTCTTCGTTCGTCCTATTGAGTTTCGGCCCACATAAAATAATTCTGGTCCATCCTAAACAACATGCTTCCTTCGTCCCAAAACATATATTACTATTTTACTCCCATCATCATCAGCCTATTAATGTTCCCACTGCTGGGACATAGGCCTCCTCTCTATGAGAGGGAATGGGCTATAATCCACCACACGGGCCCAGTGCGGATTGGCAGATGTCACAATGACATGTCTTCGATTTTTTTGGTCCTAAGACATGCCGGTTTCCTCACGATGTTTTCCTTCACCAACCACCACTTACACAAAGTAATGCGCCTGTCTTGGTTCGAACTCACGACTTACTGTTCGTAAGTCGGGGCCGCCACCACTGGGCCACCGCTGCTCTCATTTTACTCCCGCTTCGTCCTATTTCACATTCCTTCTACGTCCATATTTATTTTGTATGGGCCAAACTTACTTTTTTGTACAATCAGCAAAGAAAGATTATTAAATCAAAAGTTAAAACAAAAAAATGGAGATTATGTGTAACTGGCGTGAATGTGTGTGTCTTAAGACGAGAAAAATAGTATACTGTGTTCTTTTTACTCGTTACTGAGACTTCTTCTCTTCTTAGCGTGTCGATGGCAATCTAAATTGAGTCCGCCCAGAACTGAGCTACTAGTTTGGCGTTTTCTGTAGCGTCATCAGATCCTGTAGTGAACAAACAACAGGACACGCAGGACACGATAATAAAGTGCCCCATCGTTTGTGGAACAGCATCACATTTACACTCCAGGGAAGAGTCATTAATGAATCTCCACCTGAGCAATTTTTTGATTTTTACTCCCTGGATCAATTTTTTTCGATCGGCGTACACGATTCGATAATAATAGCGATCTCCGGATGATTGTTGATTGTTATTGACGAAAATTAGAGACGAGACTGACATGAGACTGAGGAGCGACTTGAATTGACGCAGAATTATAGTACTTCAATTTTATTTATTGTAATTTTGTCTTATTATATATTGACAAACGAATACTAATGAAACGTATTCATTGTAGATCGAAGTTTTATATCATATTAATTTATTTACGATTTTATCCGTGAAAACTCAAGGAATTTAAAGAAATTCTAGAAACAAGTAAAACATTCAACTTATCTTTCAGTAATTTTAGCTTTTATAAGAATTGAATCTAACAATGTGAATTTGAGCGTCAAAGTTTCATCGCCGACGGTTTCTCTTGCAAACTGAGTTCGTAAAATATTTATAGTAAATTACACGAAAAGAAAATTTAAAATGTGTAACTCCAACTTACAAGAAAGAGAATGGCACTATCGTTATTCTTATGCAAATAATTAAAATATCTTGAATTTGCGTAAAAAATGTAATAGGACTCTTAAAGACTTCCAGGTCAGCCATGGCAACTCATGTCCAGGTGGGAGATTTTCAGCAGGTGGAACGAGACAATCCCCGCTTATGACTTAGACCACAAACCCGACTAAGACAAGTCAACTAATAATATTTTCCCCTGGCTATTAACACCACTCATTTGAAAGGCCTGTACCATGATAATGTCTCCTCTTAATTACCCCGGTTTATATACATCGAATATCCGTATAGTAAAGTATTTATTATCCCATATAATGTACGTATGTTAATGCAAGGATTAATTGTCTAGTTTAAAGGCTATGTCTGGTTTCAGTTGTGGTTGAAAATTGTGTATTTCATATTTATGTATGCAATTTGTTCTGTAGGTTATAAGCATGTTCGTTTTGTAATGATTAATTTGACTGATAAGTACTACTTCGACGTTGAATCTTCATTAGTAGCTTTTTTAGATGAGGTACAACAATTTTCTAATTAGAACAACATTTTTTATCCCGTGTTTTAGCCAAAGCGGTCTGTCGCGCGAAAACGTGATTGTTGCGTTCATATGTAGCGCGTCCTCTGCCAATGTTAATTCGTCATTTGGAAGATATTATTTTTAAGAAGTAAAATCCGCAGACCCTTGTTACGTTTTAAAAATAAAATAAAAATTTTATAGGTACTTATTTATTTGTTGTTTAATTTTTAAATGGGAAAATTCCCGCTAGACACCTTTTATAACTGTCCACATTCATAACCAAAACTTTCCTCATTTTTCCTCATTTATTTCATTCATTCTCATTTCATTTTTTTTCGGATGGGAAATCATCAAATGACTCCTCCCGCTCTGGGCGGAGCAGGAGGGAGTGTCAGACTTTTACTGACTAAAACCCATCCATGTTCCTTCATCGCCCTTTGTGTTCCGGGGCCACGGTATCTCTTTCGAACAGTCCCGCAACCCCGGAACAATCCCGCAACCCCGGCACATGCCTATACCTTATAATAAAGTTCTTCTTTGGTGGTTAGTACCTTACCTGGTGTCTGAGTTTTCATGACGCCCTATCTCTCAGGCATGCTGGTTTCCTCACGAGGTTTTCAAACGCACGGTGTTTTCGATACTTTTTTCTTTTGTAAAACTAAGAGCCCAAGCACACGGCGTATTTTAAACGCGCAGACGACGCGCGTTTTCTGCGCCGTAGATGCCGATTTTTCAGTTTTTATAGATGCAAACGTGCGTTAAACGTGATACAAACGCGCGTGTGAAACGCGTTCGACACTCGTTTGAAGCGCGTACAAAGGGTCAAAGCCAGCGTAAGCAGTGTTGTCTCAACCGACGCCATTGTACAACTGACGAGGAGTCTCTGACCAAAACGCGGAAGCTACGAGCGACTACAGTGCGTCTGTATCGCTGTATCTGCGCGTATATGCACAGTAGACGCGCGTTTCACGAACGCCCGTGATGTGCTAAGGTTACAAGGTTGCGTTCAAATCTCGTTTGAAGCGCGTATACGCGCGTCACCTGTGCATCGTCTGCGCGCTTAAAATACGCCGTGTGGTTAGGCCCTAAGCTGTTAGGTTTATTCCGAACCAGACCCAGCATCCTAACCCGGTTGCGGGTTAGGTTAGGAACTTGAAAAAAAAAAGAAAATAGTTCCGAACGTAACCCTCTTCCTAACCTGACCCGACGATGTTTTAAACGTGTGTAATAAAAGAATTGATATTTTTAAATTTTATGATCGTTCGTATTATTAACCTACGTTTACTCCGCGCGTTCCTGCAAGGCTTACCACTTTGGTGAAAGAAACAAGCGTGGATTCTGTCCGTTTATTTTATAAGTACACTGTATTAAAGTGCATATGAGGGGAAACTTAATAATATGACGACTGGTTGGAAAAGTCATAATAAAATATTAAAAACAAAAAACACACTTTAGAGTGACGTAATTTTTTTTTTCGAATTACAGCTATCCCTTGCATTTGATTTCATGAGAATGCATAAAAATAACTAGCCCGCCATTTTTGGGAGTCCGCCATCTTGGATTTAGAATGACGTTACTTATTTGTCGTTTAAATTAAACATGTACCTAAGCATAATTTCAACTCAATCGGATACCGGGATGTGGGTCGAATTCTACTTCTAAGATTTTCTTACAAAGTTACAGGTGAAAATAATAAATGCTTGTTAAAAAGTACATATAGAGCTGGCGATACAATTGGGATATTTATGTGGATGCGAAAATAAGAAATCTGACGACCGAATAGCGCAGCGGTAGTGAGGGTGTGCCTTACGTTCTTAGGGTGTGAATCCCCGTAGGAGCAAATGTTTGTGTGATGAGCATGGACATTTGTTTCTGATTCATGGATGTTTATATGTATAATAAGTATGTATTTACAAACAAAAAGTACCTATATATGTAGTATAACAATTATCTGGTGTCCACAATACAAGCCTCGTTGCTTAGTATGACGCTAGATGGCGCTGTCTGTAATGTCCACCAATATTTATTTATTTATTTTAGTAGCAAGAAATAAAAAATTAATAAACAGATAAGCACAGCCAAGTATAAAGCTAGTCAATAAAAGGTAGCGCGAATCGCGATAGCAAAGATAAAATCAGTAACAAGCATTTTATTGCCACACTCTTGGCAATAGCTATAAAAGTCAATAGTAATTGAAAACAATAGGTTTTTTTTTAAATCCTCGTTTCTATTACCAAGTCCTCATAAGGAGTGTGAAGGTAATAATACTTTCATTAATTTTAACGAATTTACGCAGCTGGTACTATTTATAGCAATTCCTTTTATAGATTTACGATATTTTCGCGTTGAGGGATACGATCATAAATGTATAGATCTACGGTTCCTTCTTTATGTTCTAAAATAACATTTATGCCGCCATTATTTAGCGGGTGAATAGAACCTTCTCATCATCTGCCTAGCCTTTTCCCAACTATATTGGGGTCAACTTCCAGTCTAACCACCAGTATTTTACATGGAGCGACTGCCTATCTGACCTCCACAACCCAGTTGGTACTGAGTAATACGATACCCCTTGGTAAGACTGGTGGTCAGACTGGGCTTGTGGTTGTCTGTTTCGAGTGAATAGAACCTAATAGTGATTAATCAGTGATTTATTTTCAGTACTTACGTAAATGTTCGTTTTTATGTTCAATGTATTAAACTCTTTATAAATCGTTTATTGGACTCAGTAAAAATATAGCATAATACAATTTCATCCACTATAGGGTGTACAAAAAAGGCTGCAATAAAAAACTAAAAGGACGCCTGACTTCCAAACTAGGTAAAGAACCTGTATCTTGGAAATCAGTACACTTCCATGGACAAAATTTCTTTATTAAAATTATAGAATTAATTGATGACAATTCCAACACTGGTAGACTACAAAATTTAGATATAAAAACATTATACAATAGTTATATGAAAACTGACTAAGAAATAAAGAAAATTAAAAATCGTGCAAGGAATCTAAGTGTGGTAGTATTTTGTGTTTGGTGTGGGGTGTGATAGTTTATATTGATTATGGTAACACAATTGCAATGGCAGTGCCATTCATTTTGACAGTGCAACAGCATTGATTGAGTTATTTTCGTGGCTGTGCTGACGATTTTTTCATACTAATGAAGCAATGTATTAAGAATTTCTTTCAAAATTCTTCAGATTGTGATTGAAAGTGTACGCTATTGGGGTGCTGCTTGACGTCACATCACACACACACACACACACACCACATCACAACGTCACAATTGTCAACGTCGTTAATTGAAAGAGGTGGTTACTCCTGCCTTTGGACGTATCCAGCACCAGACCCTTGGGGGTTCATTCAAACACCTGTTCCTAAAACAATTGATTTTAAACTATTCTGTTCCAAACCATTTTCCGGTTGATATTTTGTAGGTATAGACAAGAAAGCGTGGTCAAAACGGCCATATTGTTTATAGGTCAACACTTTTTTGTACTACTTATTTTATTTTATGCAAAAAAAATTCATGCACAATATTTTTTTTCTAATTTATTTTTAATTCGCGAATGCACCCGGAGAGTTGGGCAAAGATCTTTACTCACTGGACGCCTCACGGAGGATCACCGTCGAGGAAGGCCGCGGCAAAGGTTTTTGTTTGCGGGGCGAACATGGTCAAATATCGCACTAGATGGAGAGGTTTGGAGGGAGAGTGGGAAAGCCTTTTCCCAGCAGTGGGACACATGGTACGAAAAAAAAAAGTCATATTACTAATTGAAAAATTCTCACCTATCTCTAATTACTTCTAAAGTATAATCAAATCTCGCCTCAAAACGTTCACAAGGCACTTCTCTTTATTGCCGCATAGCGTTAGGCCGCTCCCAACATATTTGAATACACCCACTCTGTATTAAAACCGTTAACTAAGTGTAAAATTTCATGTGCGCATGTTAAACTTACTTAAATGTACATTACTTGATGATTCTAAACACGACTTGTTTGGTAGACAAACAAAGGTTGATCAAACTAAAAGTGGTGACTAAATTGGGAGACGTAATTAGGTAACTACTTAACTAGTAGTACCTACTGGTTTGTTTCCGGTTCGCCCACACTTCAATGAAGATTCTTCGGAGAAAAATACTTGGTGTTTCTTAAATTCTTTTGGAAACTTTATTTTCTACTTTGAGATGACACACGCTAATGTTAAAGACGCAACTTTGCATTCAATGATAGGTAACAATTAATGAATTAGAATTATTAATTTAATTTTCCAATATATGAATTTTAAAAGTCCATGTATTCCTATTCCTACTGCAGGGAAAACGCCTCCCATCCTGTTTTTAAGTAACGACATCTATAGAGTTACCATAACCTAACTTTAAGACCTACTGTATCACCAAAAATCTCGAAAAAACTTTGTGTTTTATTTTTATAACCAGGTTTTAGCAAATTAATGGCCTTTACATAATTCCAGCAAGTCGAACCTTTCACACAATAGGTAATTCTGACCTTAGTACTAGCTAGCACTGTTTCTACTTGCTAGAGACTAGCATCATATTCATATTTTAACGAAGAAGACGCTCCACACTCAAGATATATTACTCCCGCACAATGTTGGAACCAGTTTCCGTAAAACATTGCGTGTGTACGTTGCAGTGAATGTGTGAACTATGGAATATTGGTAAATTTTCTAGAGTCAAAACCTAGTTATTATCCAGAACTAAAATAGTTGATAGGTTAGAACCAAGAACCAAAAATCTTTAAAAAACGTGTACTTTGTATCTTATGAAAGATGGACTATGAAAGAGACCCATCCTATCCTAATTTTAATGGATCTTTTCTGGAATACTCGACTGACCTTACAAAATATCTCATGAAGTCGTTCAAAGATTAAACAGTCACAAAGTTTGGTGAGAAGCTTTAAAGGCTTCCTTGTGCAAGAAAGTTTACAAATTTCTTCAATTAATTATGCTTTCATCTACCTACTAGTAAAACCATGCATTGAATATATTTTTTTCTTTTTACCGCAACCAACACATACCCAAAACACACTGCCGAGTGAAAACAATTACCATTGCCCTTTCTTTATTTTCTATTCGTACACTTATCTAGGAAGACCACACATTGTCCATCATTTGCACTTGAACCGTAACACATGAACCGTAATACATGTTGCCGTGTGAAAACAATTTCCCTTACGCTATTGAACACCGTTTTCTATGGCTGCTGTGACGTCGACTACACTGTATTCAATAACCTATATTGTCGTACTGAACTAAGTGCCTGTGCGCAGGTAGGGGGAGCGTACACTGAGGGGTGATGGAGACAGAAAATGTTTCTTTTTTTAATCATCATCATCATTTCAGCCGCAAGACGTCCACTGCTGGACATAGGCCTCCCCCAAGTGTCACCACATTGACCGGTCCCGTGCGACACGCATCCAGCGGATTCCCGCAACCTTCACCAGGTCATCGGTCCACCTAGTGGGAGCCTAGTTGCCTTCCAACGCAACGTCTTCCGGTTCGCAGTCGCCACTCCAGGACTTTTCGGCCCCATCGGCCATCTGTTCTGCGAGCAATGTGCCCTGCCCACTTAAGTTTGGCAATTCTTCGGGCTACGTCGGTAACCTTGGTTCTCTTGCGGATGTCTTCATTTCTGATTCGATCACGCAAGGAAACTCCGAGCATAGCCCTCTCCATTGCCCTTTGGGTGACTTTTTTATTACCTTTATTTTTTTAGGTTAAAGGCCTCCCCCATAGCTATCAAACCTTCTTTCTCTTCGTGCGGTTTTCTCCAGCAATTTTCTCACAAACGCCTCTAAGTCGTCACGCCAGAGCGTTTTATAAGCCTTCCTCGGCGGCGAAACCCGTCTTTTGGCACCCACTGCCATGCGTGATAACTCTGGCCCATCGACCCTGGTGTACAGTCATGACCCGCCCAATTTCAACTTCAACCCAGCAGTCTAATTGCTCACACCAGTGATTCCAGTTTTTGAGCGTATTCTGGTATTGCGAATTCTGTCGCTGACCTTAGTACCCATTAGGCTACGCTCCATCTCTCTTTGGCAAACCTTGAGTTTGGACTTTTGCGACTCGGTCAGGGCCCAAGTTTGAGCGCCGCAGGTTAGGACATTACCTACAATATTTTTGATGTGAAACATCTATAGGCGTGGGTAAACCAAAAAAAAAAAATTAAAAATTCGTGGCGAGCGTGGCCACCAAACCTGGCCCGAACAATCCCGAACATTACCGAGCTGTTGAAGCAGCATAAGATCTACATATTAGCCACGATTTACAACAAGCCAGCTGGTCTTGGGGCACGGCGCGCTGGGATATAATCTCGTGATTTTGAGTTCGGTTCCAGCATAAGGATTTTCTTTTTGTGAATCGAGTAATTTTGTTTTCTTTTTCTTTTATTTTATTTTATGTGTTTGTTTTTTATATCGACTTTTTTTAAGCGTATTACTTGTACAAAATAATTTTGATGTTTCACATTTCCCGCGACGGCTCACTTTTTTATTTTATCCACAGATGCAGTACGGAAGAAGAAGAGATGTAGAGCTGTTCCCAAATAAATTGAGATTAGGGCAGGATAATGACGATGATGATGATCAACAGATGCAGTTCGTCCCTCTGTGCGCCCCGCCTATAGCGGAAGCTGCGCGTGCGTCGATTAATACACGTAGCTGTCGCGGCAACAAATTGTGCGCCAAATGAATGCCGATTGAAACCACCGACGAATGGATTACTTTCCAATGAGGTTGAGGAAGCGAGTTATTTAATAATAATATGGAAGAAAATAATTCTGTTAGGATAGAAGATAGACAAAATTAATTATGAATGTATTTAAATGAAATATTGAGAACATACGCCACAGACGGCCTCTGACAGTGCAAAATGAACCTTCGTGACTAAAATAATAACAGCCGCACAGGTGGGTGTTCTAGGTTAAGCAACGCTTACCAAGGTTGGTCCGTAGATGGGTGACTATCCATTACATACCGAGTTTCCTGACCCTGTATATAAAAGTACTTTTGACGGCAAAAGTACTCTTTAACAGTTTGTAAGTCCTCGCGTCTATAGCGGAAACTGCACAACCTGCGCAAGAGTCGATTAATACACATAGCTGTCGCAGTAACAAATTGCACGGCAAATGAATGCCGATTGAAACACACAGAAGGTACTTTCCAATAGGAATTGAGGAAGCTGAACTACTATTGTGAATCGAATTGATCTATTGGAGACTTAGAAATAAGTTATTTCTTAAGTGGTTCATTCTATTAGCAGTGAAAGCAAAGTATACGTGGTTAGTGATTTATCAAGGAAGAAATAAGTCTTACTCTGAGGCCAAACGAGCGTATTTTTTTGAGCTGTTAGTAGCGGAATTTACGATGCATTCGGTTTCATACTAAAGTCCTGTTTGTGTGGTAGGTACATGCCATTTTGCGTGAAGCAGCCTTAGAAATGACTTTTTTAAATACCTCGGCCATATTGTTACCGCAGACATCGAATATGACCTGGATATAGAAAGGGAGCGTAGAGCTTTGGCGGTTCGATGCAGCATGCTTGTCCGTAGGTTTGCTCACTGTACAACAACAACAACAACAACAACGACAGCCCATAACGTCTGCTGGACATAAGCCTCTCCCATGATGGGAGGAATTTGCCGTAATATCCACGCTTGGCAGGCGGATTGGAGATCGCAGTGATGAAAGACTAACAGAAAACGCTGCTGCCCATTCTCTGGTCTACGGAGGCGCAAGGTGTTCTGCCTCAGACATTAGTCGCCTTATACGACACCAGTGAGTGTAATGGGTTGGTTCTATTCTACTCTGCCGGATACCACACGGCTCAGCACGTGTGAAGTGAAAGTGACTGTCAGATACTGTACACGTGTAGCCTGTGGACAAGCTGTACGCAGAGAGCCATCAATGCTCTTCGAGTTCAGTATAACAATGCATTCAGGATGCTGCTGGGGCTGCCACGCTTCTCTAGTGCGTCGGGAATGTTTGCTGATGCGCACACTGATGGCTTCGTAGCTATCAGACGTAAGCGTGCTGCGTCGCTACTGCAGAGGGTCCGGGGCAGCTCAAACAGTCTTCTGAATGTCATTGCGGGGAAATTTGATTGCCCGTTTATGCATTTCATGTCAAACCTACATGTTCTACTATATTAAATAAAATTATTATTATTTATTTTGTCACCGAGAAAAAATTATAAAGGCCAAGAAAGATTCAGCACTAACATAATTATTGTCCGATGTGTACGATTATAAAGTCGGTTAGTCCTAGGTCTAGTGGTCCCCAACACTCGCTCGAGTTCAACAGCCTAAGATGAATTATTATAAGTATTGTACCTCTCATTTTAATCAAACACTTGTACAGTATGGACAATGTAGACTTTAATTAATAGAAAGGTTCTGATGCCTATCTCAAACATTATATTTCAAACAATGACTAATCAAACAAACAAAAAAAATCTTCACAACGAAGAATAATTTAAAGGAAAGAGATAGCGAGACTAACTTGTTAGTGAAGAAGAATTGAATACAATTGGTTCGTTAATTAGTGAAGTATGAAAACTGTTTGGTGTTTTCAAGATGTGAGCAAAACATTGAATCATTACTCTGAGAGTGAACATCATAATGACTGGGCAAAATCACCGATCAGCTTTAAAATATTACTAAAATCTAATACCTATTTGCTACTATTTGATACTTTTTACAGTTATTTACTACATCTATTGGTTTAAGTGACCTTTTAGACAAAATTTGCCTGTGTTAGGTCACTTCGCTCTTCCAAAGCTTAAAGTTACGTGGTGTACAAATAAATTTAAATCTTATTGTCTTAAGAAAACATTTCAAAGTAATTTTACAAAAAGGAAAAGTTATGTCAAATTTTGAATTTGCATAAATAAGAATAAAATTTACAAAAGCAAAAGTAAATAATTTAGCAGCTAATAATACTCATATTTATACATTCATATAGAGTGTAAAACACTTCTTAAAAACTGATTTAGTGCTATCAAATTGTGAGTCATAC
Organism: Xestia xanthographa; assembly: GCA_905147715.2. Classification (NCBI taxonomy): domain Eukaryota; kingdom Metazoa; phylum Arthropoda; class Insecta; order Lepidoptera; family Noctuidae; genus Xestia; species Xestia xanthographa. Next base: position 6,106,943 of record LR990663.1, on the reverse strand, counting down.
AAGTAGTCATGATTCTGAGTAGGGTACTACCGATTTCACTGACGGTCTACCAATTTTCACCTTTATGCTCTAAGTGATATGGTTCAAAAGAACAACTGTAACAACATGGTAGATCAATTCATACACCTATTATTTATATTTATTTAATTGTCCTTCCTTCCTCTGTTACAAGCAATAATAATTGTATTTCCTTCCTGGCAAGCAATACGCCTATTAATTTTATTGCATAGTTCTAATGTAAAGTTATTCATTATACTGATGTTAGTGCTAACTGAGTTGCTGAAAAATACTTAGTGTCACACGAATGGATAGAACAACGAATTTGTAGAATATCGAAGATTCTGATACCGATGTTCAAAATAACTAAGTTAAAATACCGAACAGTTACTTCACAATCGTAAAAAAAAACTGAACAACTTTTTTTTCTGCGTTGCCTCTAATGCCCACTGCTGGGAAAAGGCCTCTACCATAGCCTTCCACTTCGTGCGTTCCATTTTCTCTCCGTGCTGTTTTCTCTGGCCATCTCTCACTCTCCTTTAGGTCATCACGCCACAGTCTGGGCCTCTCAAGTTCTTGGAGACGACGTCCTTCTGGCACCCACTGCTTGACGACTCATAGCCAAGGCATATCATGGCCCTAATGCATTACTCAATCATAGCTCGCCCAATCAACTTCAACGGCAGTCTTATTACCCACATCAGCGATTCCGGTTTTTGACCGTATTGTGTTGTTGCGAATTCTGTTTGTTTCTAGCATTGAAAAAAAATGTGAAATCGTACAGCAATTGCTCAATCACAGTTTCAACAGAAAACAATCATCATCTTTTATTGTGTTGTTCTAATCAAAGTAAGTTCCTCGTGAGAATTGCGCTCGCGTGTCAATCAGTAAACGTTCTAACTGTAGAGTAATTGTTGATTGTAATTGTATCTATTAGTGCAACTGCCTCATATTTATCATGATTCTCCATTGTAGTGCTATTGTCAGATAGAGGAAATTGCTTCGGTTCATTATCTTTAAGTAATTACGCGAAATTTCTTGCAGTTTCCTCGTCTTTATTAACAGTTTTTCTTAGTTCATTACCGGACTCTGCATTTAAATAACTTGGTCGATTTATTATTTTTATATGGTGGGATTAAAAGGGTATCGTATTATCCAGTACTAAATGGGTTGTGGGGGTTAGATAGGCAGTCGGTATATGTAAAAATACTGGTATATTTAGCTGCATCAGATACATGCGGTTAGACTGGAAGCCGACCTGAACATAGTTGGGAAAAGGCTAGGCAGATGATGATGATTACTGTTTTTTAAAGATAGCTTTGATTGGATAGACGATGTGCCTATAGAATATAGGTAGCTTGACTAATTCAACTGAAGAGATGAATCAGGTTTGTCTTTAGGAAAAAAAAGTCAAATTTAACGTAGTAATAGTAAGTGCCTATTAAGGAAAACGAACCGCTGATCACTGTTTTTTTTTTTAAACAAACATTTTATTTAATGACTGAACATTGAACTAACCCAAGCGATCGTCTAGTAAAACTAGCCTTTTTTTTCGGCGAACCCGAACGCCTAGTCGCGACGAGACTTTTTTTTAAGAATAACATAACGGGTGTAAAACTTTTTCACAATGTTTTCTTTAAATTATACAAGTTTTTTAATAACATTGAATACCTTCACGACCCCCATACTATTGAATGCATCCAATGACATGCATGCACACAATGCACGGCAACTACAGTACTTTCTCAAGTTATTATGCCTTGTGACTGACTGTAGCTTTGATTTTCTTTTTTGTATTTTTGACATTCAAAAGTGCCGTAATAGTCTAATTGAAATAAATGCTTTGAGTTTGAGTTTGAATGTTTTGAGTGCGTAACATTGAATGCTACCGTAAAACGTGATTTTTCACCCCAAAAACAAAGTCGTTTCCGAGCGATAGTTTTTGCATAGAGTTACTTAATTTGATGTACAGTATGCTTGGTTCACGGCTTCGTGTAGAGTCAGTTTAAGTCTTGTATAAATACGCGATGATCGCGTACCTACCTACGTGCGACTGATCGCTTTGGTTAGAACATGGGCGACCTATAACAGAACAAGCATTCAAAGTGTTAATCAAAATAAATTGGCTTCTATTTACAGTTAGCTTTACGATGTAAATTACTTGAGTAAAATTAAATTTAGTTATAAACTAGTCAGTGCTTTATTTAGGTTTATTATTTTGTTATTATAAGCTGAATTATTTGTAGTTAATTATCAATCAACCGCTGTCGAGGTGGCCTGTACATTTCCGCTATACGGTCGATCATTTTTCAACCATAAAACTAAGAGCATAAGGATGAAAAGGCAAACCGTCAGGGAATTCAGTTGTACCAATTTACAGGCTCTAAACTTTACAAGTGCTAATGGATTCTTTTTATGGCTACTTACTCACTTCATCTAGCTCTAAACCGTAAACCGTTAATATCGAGTAAACCGAATTGGTCCCAAATGGTCAGAGTCTAAAAACAAAGACATTCCTAAGTCTTCCTAAGTCTTTGTCAATTTTGTGTCTTAGCAAAGAACTTAGCTGCAATAGGGAATATGCATGAAATACAAAAATAAAACCGACTTCAAAAAACACAAAAAAGTGCAAAATAACTTTAGCTTCAGAAGTCGGTGACCTTTGTTTGATTGATTTAGTGTTTTTGTCACCGACTTCTGAAGCTAAAGTTATTTTTCACTTTTTTTGTGTTTTTTGAAGTCGGTTTAATTTTTTTGCAAAAAAGTTTTTTCTTTTTCCATTTTTAGTTGTTCCCAAACAAATATTTGCCATGAATTTATTTGACATTGTTAACAATACATGTCATGGTATATGCGTAATAGGCGTATCCCCGATATATGGAACTTAAAATACCTACCATGTTTTTTTTTTCGGATGGGAAATCAAATTACGGGTCCCGCTCTGGGAGGAGCGGAAGGGAGTGTTTAAGGTTGATCTGCGCAACATATTTTCCATAAAAATTTCGGGGGGCTATTACTCCACTGTTTGTCATGGTACAACTAAAGTTAAACATGGTATCGTTTTGTCTCATTATTAATTGTGTCTGTACGGAAACAGAATAGTAAAATAAAAAGCCATTCAAAAGTTACGAGCTACCAAAGATTCATTTTTATTGCCAATTTTAACGTAACTTTGGGCGTAAATTAGTAATAAAAGAAGTGTCAAATTTCCAAAACAAAGTCGGTACCGACACAGCACAATTATCGAAGAATTCAATAAATTTTAGTTGTAATTGATTTATGCAGTGGTTTTTTCATAAAACCCGATTTTCCAAAGGCCTTTTCGTATTTTTTTACGCGCGCCTTTTACTAGACTTATCGTGCATCTCACTGAACAATGTTTCCCCCGCTGCGGTGCGCGGTGCGGGAGGACGACGACGACGTTCACGCACACATTAACAATATGTCATACCCGCGTAGGGTGGTGGTACCAATTATCGACCGTGTCAACTTTTTTTGAACTTTGACTACTTGTAATTTTTAAGTGCTTTTGATTTCTTGCAAAAAAAAAAAAAATCGTGGATTTGGGGTGCCATATTGTAGACTTCGAATTTTTTTTTCTTCTAATACCATCGAGTGGGGTATCAAAATGAAGGGTTTTAAAAGATGATTACAAAAATGTATTCAACGTTTGAATGTAATTCGAAATGACAGATAGTATAAAAGAATAAATAAATTTCAAATGTTTCTCATCATGAAGATTTTAAAATGAAATGTATTTATGGTATGGGAGGTTATGTGTATGGATATAGAGTCGTTTTTGCATGAAAAGTATTATGATTTTAGGGCAAATTTTATAGTTATGTTACTTTTTCTAGAAAAGGCCGATTTTAGGAGGAGGCTAATACTAGGAGACTCCACCCTATTCCAGTTATATTCGAAATTTCGAATCTGCTTCTAAAGCCTATGTCATTCGTGTGACGTTTGACGTATAACTGTTTGGACTCCGGATTTTTGATAAAAAAATTAATTTTTGGTTTGAGTGGACGCTCTGCTAGTGATATTGTGTTGGTTCATTGAAGAACAGGTGTGAATAACTACAAATTAACAATGGGTAAGTCATATAATTTGTTGCACCTAATCTATTTAGTGTTCTTACACACGAGCGACACGCGGCATCGACATCAGAGGCACGTGTCGATGGTGACTTCAACCATTAGTGCTATTCTCTACACGTAGCGTCGCAGGCTTACTTTACCCATGGTGGCCGGCGGCGCGGCTTTGTGTATAGGCAGTAGGGTGCCCCCCTATGTAAGCAAGAAGATCTAAGCGCGGTCCAATGCGCTAGTGACTTTTATTTTGTATGCGTATGTAAATGGGGAGAGGCCTTTGCCCAACAGTGGGATGACGCAGGCTAACAGTATCGGTATCAGTATGTAAATGGAAATGGTTGCGCAAATAGTAGGTGCCTCATCATCAGCCTATTAATGTTCCCACTGCTGGGACACAGGCCTCCTCTCTAAGAGGCAAAGGAGGTAATGGGCTATAATCCACCACGCGGGCCAGTGCGGGTTAGTAGATGTCACATGTCTTCGAATTTTTGGTTGTAGGACATTCCGGTTTCCTCACGATGTTTTCCTTCACCGCTTTGAGAGCAGTGGTGTTGAAATAAATTATACAAAGTAAAGCGCCTGTCTGGGTTCGAACCCATGACTTACTGTTCGTAAGTCGGGGCCGCCACCACTGGGCCACCGCTCGCTGCTCTTGGTGCCTATACATATATAAAACCAACCTCTGGCACTTCCGGCACGGTAAAAACTTATGAAATCTGTACCGGGGGTCTAAAATGCCGCTTTAGCAGAATCGTTTTGTAAATCACGTTAAAAATTTAAAATTCTTAAAATGGACTTTATAGTTATTGACATAAAGTCCATTTTAAGAATTTAAATTTTTTAACGTGATTCATGCTAAGATTCTGCGTAGATTCTGCTATAGCGGCTATTTTAGACCCGCTGTGCTGTGTGTATCGTTGACCCGAAAAAAAATAGCTTTTGATTTTTATGTGCGGAGTTTCGCTAACTCATTTAATTTGACCCTGTGTAATCCATTTTTTTTTTTAGATCAACACAAGATTTCGGGCAAGATACCTGTGCAGCAGAAGCACATGAAGCAATGTCTGCACAATGTGAATAGATTAGTTCCGATATTCCTCATGTACTGACCAAACCTTACACTCCATTTAACAAAAAAAAAAAGTCTCGTGAAATGGTGCATTTTATGCACTTGATGTACAATCTATTATTTCACTTCTCATGCTCTAAAAGTACGCCAATATAGCCCTACGAAGCGGGACTGTTGGAGGTTGATACCTTCCTGGTATATAATCTGTCACATAGTGACTTTGTTTGTAGGCATGACAACAGTTCTCAATAAAATGTCTGAAAACTAAAACGTGTTTTCTGTGAATAATAATTTATGCTATCGCTAGTCATCTTTAGTCCATCAGGGACTAAAGTAACCTTTTTAGTCTCTAGAAAGTAAAAGTTTTTTTTTTTTTAATTTCTTTCATGTGACATAGACAAACTCCAAAGGGTAAAAACAGTACCCTATGATTACTAAGACTCCGCTGCCTATCCGTCTGTCTGTCCATGTCTGTCTATCCGTCTGTCTGTGCGTCTGTCTATCCGTCTGTCTGTCTATCATCTTTCTTTCTCTGCGCTATTCTGTCTGTCTGCCCATGTCTGTCTGTCCGTCTGTCAGGCCAACTATCTTTCTATCCCTCTGTCTGTCTGTCCATCTGTTGTCTATCCGTCTGTATGTCCGTCTGTTTGTTTGTCCGTCTGTCTGCCCATCTGTGTGTCTATCTGTCTGTCTGTCCATCTGTCTGTCTAGCCGTCTGTATGTCCGTCTGTCTGTCCAACTGTCTGTCCTTCAGACTAAATTGACTATGTTTACAATGCACTATTTTGTTAGTTTTTGCATATTCTAATTGAGTTATGCGTTTACAGGACCACGCAGGATGAATTGATGACACGTCATGAATACAGGGTGCAAAAGACCTCCTCACGAAGCCGTCAGTCAACCAAGCATTCTGTACATCAAACGACTTTTTTGGGGTGAAAAATCATGTTTTGTGTTACAACTCAATGTAACGCATTCAAAACATTGTGCTGATGTATGGATTGAATAGTACGGGGGTTGTGGAGGTGTAATCTTACATTAAAACATTGTATTTAAAAAAAAAACTTGTTAGGTGTAGATGGATGCAAAGTAAGCATGCAGTTGCACGGGCTCATGTATACTAAGGTAATTAGTGATGGAGATAGCAGTGTAATAAACGCTCTAAGAGACGCAATGGTGTATGGTCCTAATGTTCACATATGTAAGAAAAATAGAATGCAGTACTGCGAAATTATTCAAATAAACTAAGACAAATAGGGAAAATATGTATGTGCTTTAGAAAATTATTATAAGAGCTATAGCATTAAAAACGTTACCCTATTTACTAAGACTCCGCTGTCCATCTGTCTGTCTGTATGTCCGTCTGTCTGTCCATCGCTCTGTCCATCCATCTGTCTGTCCGTCTGACTAAATTGACTATTTTTCTCGCTCTCAAAGTGAAAAGTACAGTGTAACACTAAAATCCCATTATAAGAGCTATAGCTTTCAAAACGGAACCCTATTACAAAGACTCCGCTGTCCATCTGTCTGTCCGTCTGTCTGTATGTCAGTCTGTCTGTATGTCAGTCTGTCTGTCCGTCCGTCTGTCTGTTCGTCTGTCTGTCAGTCTGTCTGTCCGCCTGTCTGTCCGTCCGTCTATCCGTCTGACTAAATTGACTATTTTTCTCCCACTCAAAGTAAAAATTACAGTGTGACACACTAATATCCCATTATAACTCGTTCTAAAATCCCATTATAACTCGGTTCCTATTCACTACCTCGTGTATAATGGGTCATTTTAGCCCCTTGTATTACACGTGCGTAAATTACGGTTACATTCGTCTACTCGTTTGTAAAAACCAACTTTCCACACTAGTACCATACAACAACAAAAACAGCCCATAACGTCCACTGCTGGACATAAGCCTCTCCCATTATGGGAGGAATTTGCCGTTATCTCCACGCTTGGCAGGCGGATTGGAGATCGCAGTGATGAAAGACTAACAGAAAACGCTGCTGCCCATTCTCTGGTCTACGGAGGCGCAAGGTGTTCTGCCTCAGACATTAGTCGCCTTATACGACACCCATGAGTGTAATGGGTTGGTTCTATTCTACTCTGCCGGATACCACACGGCACGGCACAGCACGGCTAGTACCATAAATACCTTACTATTTTTCTGTTTATTAGGAATCATTTATTTTGAGCTATAGTGGCGGTAATTACACACCGCAGACGTAAAAAGAAACAATGTCAGTAATTGTGTTATTATGTAATTCCATAATAATAATAATAATTTAATTGGACAAGAGCCTCAACTAACATCTGAGGTGACCCTCGCTAGGCAGCTGGATCAAGCGCTTGATTCAGAAAGCAGTTCTTCTGGACACGGCGCGTGTTGTTAGGAGGTTCCTCTCTCAAGAGCCCTAACCACCAGCAGCTTGGACCCTGTTCCCGATGCTGGCGGGCTACCTATTTTATATGCTTTTAATTTTATTTATAATTTTGTTAATAAAAAATTAAAAATGTAAATTTATTACATTTTAAATATTTATGTATAATAATATTTTTTTTACGGACTCGTTCCTGACTGATGGGCCGGAGGAGGCAAAACACCGGGAGAGTTGGAAAGGAATGTGGGAGGCCTTTGTCCAGCAGTGGGACAGAATAGGCTAACTAAAAAAATATATATTTTTAGTAACAAAAATATGTATACTTTTTGGGCATTCAATTATTCTTTATTCGATTTCTATACATTGTAGATTTCACTTCTCACGCTCTAAAAGTACGCCATTATAGCCCTACGAAGTGGGACTAAAGTGACCCTTTTAGTCTCTAAGGAGTGAAAGTAATTAGTTTTTTTTTTAATTTCCTTCATGTGACAAAGACAAACTCCAAAGGGTAAAAAGGGACCCTATCACTAAGACTCCGCTGTCCATCTGTCTGTCCGTCTGTATATCTGTCCGTCTGTCTGTCTGTCTGTCCGTCTGGCTGTCCATCTGTCTGTCTGGCCGTCTGACTAAATTGACTAATGAAAATATGTATACTTTTTGGGCATTAAATTATTCTATAATCGTTTTCTATACATATTTAAGTAGTTTTCACTTTTCATGCTCTAAAAGTATGCCAATAGCTTTTTTAATTTCCTTCATGTGACATAGACAAACTGCAAAGGGTAAAAACGGCACCCTATTACTAAGGCTCCGCTGTCCATCTGTCTGTCCGTCTGTCGGTTCGTCTGTCTATCCACCTGTCTGTTCGTCTGTCAGTCCGTCCATCTGTCTGTCTGTCCGTCTGATGAAATTGACTATTATTTTTGTCATGGACTCTAAAATGTAAATACTAAGAAAAAAATCTTGATTTGTCATTTGTCTTGATGAAAACATGTGTTTACATTTAGTGATATTGAGCATAATTATAAACCTAAAAAAGTAAAAAGACAGGTAAGTATTTTTGTAAAACAATTTATGTAGGCAAAACTAATTACAATTATTAGGTATCCACTCTGACATAAGACCAACCCGCACTGGGCCCGCATTCCCTCTCACAGAGAGGAGCTCTGTGTCCCAGCAGTGGGAGCATTATAGGCTGGTTATGCTGCTGCAATCGGACATAAACTGCGATGAACTTTCAAGTAAGCATGTGTCGTCGCGGCGGCAGCGTCGTGAACTCTTGAGCGATCGCTGCATGCATGACCACCCGGGGAAAACTAAACATAATAAGCAATCTATATTAGGTTCTTAGAGAGCCATACAGGTACAAAACGATGACGCAGCGCCTACTACTTTAGTACGAGTTCGTAGATACCTACTTGCTGATTTCTCGGCGATTCGAGCTGGCGTCGAATGGTGTCATGCTGTGCCACGGAGCCACTATCTTAGAAATCGATCAATTATATCTTAAAATGATGTACGTCAAACGTACATCAACGTATCAACGTATATCGTTATCGCTGTACGTGAAACAACAACAGCCCACAACGTCCACTGCTGGACATAAGCCTCTCCCATGATGGGAGGAATTTGCCGTAATCTCCACGCTTGGCAGGCGGATTGGAGATCGCAGTGATGTAAGACTAACAGAAAACGCTGCTGCCCATTCTCAGGTCTACGGAGGCACAAGGTGTTCTGCCTCAGACATTAGTCGCCTTATACGACACCCGTGAGTGTAATGGGTTGGTTCTATTCTACTCTGCCGGATACCCCATGCCTAACGTACGTGCGTGTGTACCTACGTGCAATATGTAATAATAAAATAGACATTGATTGTGGCTCTGCTGGAGAGCATACTCTAGCAGAGCAGTACATGTACTCAAGAAAGACAAACGCTACTGTTTTTTCATATCAATTGTGTGCATCGTGTAACTTCGTTTTTGTTCGGAACGGTTCGGAACGCTGTGTGTGTACGTATGAACTAGACGTGCGTGAAGACTAGCGTCTAACTGCTCATCACTGATACTATCTCTGTCGGGCACGATGCCAGGTGAGACAGCGTGCTTTTTGGTCACGCCCACCAATGAGTTCGAGCCTGTGAGCTGTGTCACCTTAAGGGGTTTTACCATAATCGCCACGCTTGGCAGGCGGGTTGGCGATCGCAGTACGGTTGTTACAAAAGCACAGAGAACGCTGCTGCCCATTCTCTGGTAAGTCCCTTAGTCGCCTCTTACGACACCCACGGGAAGATATGGGATGATGCTATTCTTTACGTCCGACACCATACAGACGGCTCGGCGGAAACTCTTTTTATTTATGAAAAATGCCTTGTATTGGCGCATAAAAACATTGTGGTACACTTGTGTAAGTTTCTAATACATCACTTATTAAAAATCACATATTTACATCAAACAAATTAGCCAAGCCATCACAAGTTTTGCGGATGAAGCCGTGGGCGAGCTGCTAGTCTTATCTAGGTACATACAATCAACTTATAATGTTCCCACTGCTGGGACACAGGCCTCCTCACTCCATGAAAGGTACTCATAATCCATTACGCGTGCCCAATGGCACACGCATTGGGCACGCGCTTTGCCCATAATGTCCTTGAAAAACTACAACAGTCACTCTACGGATTTGGCACTGCAAGGTTGACCTTGAACAAGTTTTGCGACCTTGGACAATAGCGACCTGACCCGACGACCTAACAACATGTTCCTGCTTCAGTTGTAAACTAGTTGCAGTTTAAGCCCGTTAGTTTTAGTTGCAAAACAAGTTGGGGAGACCAGTTTGATACGGGCAAATATGGGGTCATTGTAAATTGTTTGTTTGAGGAACTCGTGGCTAAATAATAACAGCCGCTCGGGACAATCGTTAGGTTAAGCCGTGCTTGCCTAGGTTGGTCTGTGGATGGGTGACCACCCATTACATACCGAGTTTCCTCCGCGCCTCGGAAAGCACGTTAAGCCGTTGGTCCCGGCTGTCATTTGTAGATCTTTGACAGTCGTTAGGTAGTCAGAGGCCCAAAAAGTCTGACAACCAGTCTTACCAAGGGGTATCGTATTACCCGGTACTAATTGGGTTGTGGAGGTCAGATAGGCAGTCGCTCCATGTAAAATACTGGTATTCAGCTGCATCCGGTAAAACTGGAAGCCGACCCCAACACAGTTGGGAAAAGGCTAGGCAGATGATGATGATGTAAATTGTTTGTCTAACTTTCGAGGTACCCTTGCATGGTGTGGGCTTTTATAAACAATCTTATAATATAACATCATGACTGTAATCCATGGACGGTTAGACAAAAGTGTAATATACATCCACATTTCGGAAGTTATACTCAAGTTGAATGTAATAGGGAGCGATCCTATTGCTATCAATAGAGTAGAAAGTCAAGCTCGGGGCACCTACTGAGAAATTCCTGACGGAAGAAAAAACTTTATCTGACCTAGCAATCGAACCCAAAACCTCGAACTCAGCAATAAGGCTTTTATTAACATAGGGAACATGTCTTAAGACAACACACAAAATCTACCTAACTAATAAAAAAAAATAAAAATAAACTTTTTATTTCAGACATTAGTCCATAACGTTTTAACAATATTACATTACAAATTAATTACATAAACACACATATACATAACATATACACATATACATATACATTACATTACACATTACACACACACACACACACACACACACACACATACACATACACAACACACACACACACATACACACGTTACATTACATACACGTTTTATTATTTTATATTACATTATTAACTAATGCAGCAGGTGTCATCGTTATACCCAAAAATTGAGATATTAATTTAAAAATTATTTACTGCATATTATTTTGTCACAGAAAATATAAGTAATATCCCACCTTAGACAGTTTTCGCAGACGGCAGCTAAAAGACTAGCTACCCACGTAAGATGAATGGCCATTAACTTTTGTACAGCACAGTCTGCCCAGGGTTGTAGAGGTCGTATGTTTTAGATGTCGAAGCTGTCACATGACTGTCGCTTAGCGCTAATGTGAGCGAAGAAACTGGTCAAGCGGTTACTAATGAGCGAGCTATAGACGAGGACGAGTAGTGAAATTGTTAGAGAGGAGATTTAATGTCCGCAAAAATTGTGATTGCTTGGATAATATGCATGATATAAATATTTAAAGTTATGCTTACTTATATCCCGCCGTGTGGTATCCGGCAGAGTAGAATAGAACCAACCCATTACACTCACGGGTGTCGTATAAGGCGACTAATGTCTGAGGCAGAACACCTTGCGCCTCCGTAGACCTGAGAATGGGCAGCAGCGTTTTCTGTTAGTATTTCATCACTGCAATCTCAAATCCGCCTGCCAAGCGTGGAGATTACGGCAAATTCCTCCCATCATGGGAGAGGCTTATGTCCAGTAGTGGACGTTATGGGCTGTTGTTGTTACTTATATCACTCACTAATCACACACTATCTATCTAGATAGATACCCTATACTGCAATATTAGTTTTAAGTTATCTTGCTGCGCCCTAACAGGGTAATGTACTCACTAGTTTAACTTTAACGTGTATAATTGGTTGTGTACATTGTGCATTAAATTAAATCAATAGTAATTTAGCTTTCTGTCAGTTAAAGAATTTTTAGAATTGGATCGTGAGTTCCGGCAATTACCCATACAAACTTACAAACAAATTTTACCTCTTTATAATATTAGTTAGATAGGTACATAATATTGAGCGTTTTTAGAACCGGATCATAGATCAGGCTTCCTATAAGATATCTAGAGAGGGATGTCGAAGTAGAAAGAAGATGACACTTTCTAGATCCTAGATAGATTTAATACTGTTGCGAAGGTCATATATTTGATAGTTGTGACGTCAATATTAAATTCATATAGCCAGGAGAGTAGCGGTGGCCCAGTGGTGGCGGCCCCAACTTACGAACAGAGTCGTGGGTTCGAACCCAGACAGGCACATTACTTTGTGTAATTTATTTCATCACCGCTGCTCTCAACGTTTTGAGAGCAGCGGTGAAGGAAAACATCGTGAGGAAACCGGCATGTCTTAGAACCAAAAAATTCGAAGACATGTGACATTTACCAATCCGCACTGGGTCCGCGTGGTGGATTATAGAGCCCATTCCCTCTCATAGAGAGGAGGCCTGTGTCCCAGCAGTGGGAACATTAATAGGCTGATGATGATGATGAGCCAACAGACCAAGAAAGACGTTCAAGAAGGAAGACGTTCTTCATTTTCGTTGTAATAATGCAATGTGACATTATTACAACGAAAATGAAGAACGAACAATCAAAAATATGTACCTATATGAAACTGCCATAATCTACTAAAATTCTTAGATCACGAAACGCTGTAAAATTGATTGCCGCTTGTCTAGATCCTAAGGTACCATGAACGTTATCCTCATCACGAGTTTCCTGGCAAAAACAACGCCACAATATTTACAGGAGTCAGAAACATCAATAAAGACTATCCCAAACACACATTTATCTATTCAACCAACACTAAAATCTCCAGCCGACGAAACTCTCCAGTTACCCGCCAATTATTGAATTAATATTCGTGTCACTATCAAAGCGGCGTCGAAGAATCCTGTGGGTAGGCAGGCGATATAAAATTAGTTTTAACATCACAAGCTAGGCCTGGCGAGCATACGAATTACTAGTTAATACCACTTATTTTACAAAACAGTTAGCGGCCGGCTATTCTACGGTGTTGACGCACGGAACCCTAAATTAGGCAGCAAAGTTGTCATCGTAAAAATAAATTGGCTATATCATTTACATTTTGTGACATTCGTTTTGGCATGTGATTTTGGATCGGTTTTAGGGAGTTTTAATTTGTTTGTGAAGACATCTTAAATCATAATTAATGGATTTCAGAGTCCTAAAAAATAATAATAATAAAATAATACATTTTTATTCAGAATCTCTAAAGGTAAAATACAATATGAATCTAAAAACTAACAATGGTGTCGATTCTGTTGTGCACAAACTAAACTTAATTTAGGCTATTGCCATATTTTACTCTCTAATAAAACGAGAAAGAGACGGACTAATGTATGATGCCTGTACTAGGATAATCCTGTATCAAAGGCTGCAGAAGCTCTAACATTATGCTGTATGTAGGACAGTAGTTATTATTAATAGAAGGTGAATAGCTAATTCTAAATGATCATCAAGCTGTTTCAAAGAGACGACAAGAGCTTAATTAAGTCTAAAAGAAACTGGTCAGTCAATAGGTGACTGAAGATGGTCTATTGACATCAAAATCATCAAAATGTAGAAGAATTAGTTTCATCATCATTCTTATCCCATCTTATTTGAGATCGGCGCAGCATATCTTCTTCTTCCACACTTCTCTATAACTCGTCATCTCATCAGACACATCCTTTCTTCCCATATCATCCTTTACACAGTCCATCCATCTCTATTCTTATACTATTATCTTATCATAGAAGAATTAGTTTATAATAATAATAATAACAACAGCCCATAACGTACACTGCTGGACATAAGCCTCTCCCATGATGGGAGGAATTTGCCGTAATCTCCACGCTTGGCAGGCGGATTGGAGATCGCAGTGATATAAGACTAACGGAAAACGCTGCTGCCCATTCTCTGGTCTACGGAGGCGCAAGGTGTTCAGCCTCAGACATTAGTCGCCTTATACGATACCCGTGAGTGTAATGGGTTGGTTCTATTCTACTCTGCCGGATACCACACGGCTAAGGAAGAATTATTTTACTTCAAGTAAAAATCATTCCCCAAGCAATCAAATAAGTATAGTGGACTTTGCTATTTAAGCAAAGACACTCCCAAGCAACAAGATCTAACAAGCCCATCTCCCAAACATGTTGTTCATTCTATCTCTCCGTAAGTCCACATAGAAAGCTCAAACCAGCGTGTATATAAACAGACCGATTTGAAACCGTTGAATGGTGCCGCATGTAAACTGTGTAGTGTGGAACAGCTTAGTATGTGAGTGTCGTGTGGGTTAGCCCCTTTGACGACAGCGCTCACACTACTGGGTTTAGACGAATAACCAGTTGGTAGTTGCTATATGCGGAGTTTTATTTAATGTCAATAATTTATGCATGTTGAGAGATTCTAAGATATGACAATGGTGTCTATTCTGTTGTGCACAAACTAAAGTTAATTTAGGCTATTGCTATCTTTTACTAAAAGGCAGTGCGAGAAAAGGACGGTTAAAGTCATGAACTAAGTTATAGATGTCAAACTAGTTTATGCCTTGCGCTTCACCGTGTTTTTATTCGACATGTTTTTAAGTGCACCCTTCATTTGTTTAGAAATATTAGTTCCACCTAAATTTGACAGCTCTAAATTACATCCGTCTCTTTCTCGTTTTAATAGAGAGAAAAAGATAACAATAGCCTAAATTAAGTTTAGTGTGTGCACAACAGAATCGACACCAATAACATTTTTAAATAAAGCCGTGTCAAAATCGAATGGAATCGCAACCACCAGAAACGAACATGATTCTCCAATGATAGAAGAGACCAATCAAACGAAGGTCAAAACACCAATGCTCATTCCTGTGGATTGTACCTGTTTTTACCACTATTCCTATATTGGCTCTAGGCTGTATAGTCGGCTGATTGTGCCCGACTGGCTGCAGTTGGTCGGGCTTCCTTTCCCATCCCAGAGCATGACTTTCCTTATAAAATAGTGCCCGCTGGTTTTTCCGGCTTGTCCGGGTCAGGCTTGCTCCTGGCTGGGTGTGGTGCTCAATCTCATCATCATGATTCTAAGATATGGTTTCTAGTCGTAAAATGCTTCGATAATCGACAGGGAGCTGCATGATTGGTGAAGAAGCTTGTATCCCAAAAAACGTCTAGTAGTAATTTTTCTATAAAGCTGCTGACTGGCTAATAATGGCTGCAAGGAATTCTCGTTAGTTAACGAAACGAATAAGAAAGAAAAATTACAAGGCCCTTTTCATTCTAATCTCTGATCGGAAAAGAGACAGATATTACTTAGTACTGCGGAAATGCCACCGATCTAATTACTAAACTTTTAACTGCCCCCCTAGCCAAATTGACAATCTACAATCGTTAACGCTAGTAGAAAACTATTCAAATGAATGGGAATGACATCATCTCAACGTTAAATCACGTGATCAACACAAACGAATAGAAAATTCATAGACAAGTTTGCATCGTTCAAAATCATAGAATAGAATGTTATCCTTTCTACAATGTTGATGTAGTTTTTTTTTTCTACTGACATTAGAGAACGAGCGATCGACTCAGTCGTGTCAACTTGGCTACCAATTTAGCGCTTTCTACAATCGTTTACGCCGAGTCGTTTACGATTGTAGAAAGAGAATCGATACGAAACGTTTGTAACTTGGCTAGGGGTGCTGGACTGAAAGTGGCGTCTTTGACTGAAAAGTAGTGTAGTAATCATGGTATGGACATGTGACGCGGAGGAATGAGGAAAATTTTGTGAGGTAAATGTTAAGTATGAATGGAGATGACTATAAGAATATAGGAAGACGAAATAAATGATGGATGAACTGTGTGAAAGATGATATGGTTAGAATGGAGATATCTGATGAGATGACGAGTAATAGAGAAGTGTGGAAGAAGGAGATATGCTGTGACGACCACAAATGAATTGGGATAAGGACAAGAGAATGATGATGAATAAAGAATATTTTCTTTTGTTTCTTTTTTTTTTTCTTTTTTTTCTTTTTGTTTCTTTTTTTTTCTTTCTTTTTCTTTTCTTTTTTTTCTTTCTTTTTCTTTCTTTCTTTCTTTTTTTTTCTTTCTTTTTCTTTCTCTTTTTTTTTCTTTTTTCATAGTCTCTTTTCAGAGACTGATAGAAAGGCTTTACATGAACATGTATGTATGATGGAAGTTGCTACACACACTACGTATATATTTAGACCAAGATTTTGTAACAATATTTTGATTTTAAAAGAGTGTCCATGGAGTTTCTTGCCCATTCTTCTCCATAGAGATCTACGCTAGGGAATGGGCAACTACAGTACTTTCTCAAGTTATTATGCTTTGTGACTGGGACTGTAGCTTTGATTTTCTTTTTTGTATTTTTGACTTTCAAAAGTGCCGTAATGGTCTAATTGAAATAAATGCTTTGAGTTTGAGTTTGAGTTTGATTCCAATCGGTAATCGGAAAAGACACTGATTTTGCAGAATATCCGAAAACATTATTACTGCAGAAATACCTCCTAACTTGGTAGGTATTGAACTTATAACTGGAGATGCCTGTGAACTTCTGCCTAAAAAGTTAAGCCTCCAAAAAAGAAGTCCGCCCTCCAAAAAAAGCAGGTGTAATGTGATGTTATGTTTAACTGAACACTTCTACGTTTAGAGACCTTGCTCTGAACTAGAAACAACATTGCAAATGCAGCGGATTTTTTAAATTACTATCAGCTTCCGTAACTGAAAGCCCATGTTCAGCGGTCGACATTTATCTATCAGATAAAGCAATCAGATCTTATCAGATGGCGATAATCAAAAGCAGAGAAAATGCCGCTAGCGACGTATAATGGTGCAAATCGCACCTTTCCTATCCTATGACGGATATTTACAACTAGCTGACCCACGCAACTTCGTCTGCGTCACATAATAAGAGAGAATAAGCTTTTAAAAGGAACAAATTATCCCCGTTTTTGCAACATTTTTCACTTATGCTCCGCTCCTATTAGTCGTAGCGTGATGTTATATAGCCTATAGCCTTCCTCGATAAATGGACTACCCAACACTGAAAGAATCATTCAAATCGGACCAGTAGTTCCAGAGATTAGCGCGTTCAAACAAACAAACAAACAAACTCTTCAGCTTTATAATATTATAAGTATAGATATAGTATAGATTTATGGGCTTATGTTCACAGATGCTAAATGATCAATAAAATAGAAACTTTACAACGTTTTCTCCTATACGACACTTTTATGGGATTATGGAATGGATAATATGTAAAAGTGACACCGCGTAGTTTGTGTAATTTATGTAATTACTGCTGTTCTCAAAAGATCTCGTGGCTAAATAATAACAGCCGCTCGGGTCGATCTTCAGGTTAAGCCGCGCTTGCTTAGGTTGGTCCGTGGATGGGTGGCCCATTAAATACCGAGTTTCCTCAGAAAGCATGTTAAGCCGTTGGTCCCGGCTGTGATTTGTAGATCTTTGACAGTCGTTACAAGTAGTCTGTGGCCCGATAGTCTGACAACCAGTCTTACCAGTGTGTTTCGTATTAGCCAGTACTAACTGGGTTGTGGTGGTCAGATAGCCAGTCGCTCCATGTAAAATAATGGTATTCAGTTGCATCAGTATAGACTGGACGTCCACCACAACTATGTTGGGAAAAGGCTATGCAGATGTTGACCACTGCTTTCAAAATGGTGAAGAAAAATATCGTGAGGAAACTAAAAGATCATAGAACCAAACATGGGAATATATTTTTCATGTACCAGCCTGAGCTCATGTGGTGGATCCTTCATTGTCACTAGTACCATTAATAGTTCCATAGGTACAGCCCATTCCTTCTCTTGAAGAGATAGCCAGTGTCTAAGCAATGGGAACATGCTAGACTTGATTTAGTAAACACGGTTTGTAAGACAACACCTGTTGAAATGGCTCAGTCGCAAAATGACTACTTATCAAAATGACTACAGGTAGCAAAATGTCCCTTTAGAAAAATGTCCCTTTCGAAAAATGTACCTTTCGCAAAATGTCCCTTTCGCAAAATGTCGCTTTCGCAAAAATTATTTTGCGAAAGGGACATTTTGCGACAGGGACACATTTTGGGGGAGAGGGACTCGATTGTTGATGACAAAATCTGGTTTAGTGATTACACTAAACCAAATTTTGTCATCAACAATCGAGTTAATAATGTACTAAACGAACTTAAAGATACTTCAAAAACCAATTTATTATTGAACGCCAGGTTGTTTTTATGACCAAATATGCTACAGAACTGGATAAGTACCTACATAATTAAAATTATTTATGCACATCCTACCACATTTATTTACTTCATCATCATCATTTCTGCCGAAAGACGTCCACTGCTGGACATAGGCCTCCCCCAAGTGTCGCCACATTGACCATTATTTACTTACATAAAACTAAATATTATTCGTCACCATGTTCTTGCACCTATATTTTTCTGGGTTAAAACTAATTAAAATGACTCTCTATCCAATAAAATTCATATTAATCTGATGATTTTTTCGACAATTAAACATCAGTATACCAAAAACAGACACTTATCAAACTAATCAATAGGGGCCAAAAAAGGGCTAAACATCGAAAACAATTAAAAAAGACGTCTAATTTGCAACGGACTGAATCAAAGAACTATAAAACATCTTCTCGAAATGGTTTCCACATTACAAAACCACAAAAAAACTTTATTTTAGGGCCTTTAAAGTCCTAAACAGTGTGATAGCCAATTTGTTTTGTACTAAAAGTCAAATTGTAGTTGTTAGGCACTGGTTTTAAAGTTGACCGTCCACTGCTTCGTAGGATATGTACGGAGAGATTTGCTGCGCTGTGCGGTTCATTTGTTTTTCAGCCACTAATTCCTGTAGCGTGATTTTGGGCCGCAGTAGTGGACAATTGGCATAAATCACCTGCGTAGCTTAGCTGTGGCCTGCTGTGGAGCGGCATCAACATTACCATCATCAGCCTACAGCAGTCCACTGCTGTAATTAGACCACTTGGGCGAAGCACCACAGTGTCCTCGTAGCGGCGATCGGCGGCGGCAACCTCTCGCATCCGGGCCTGGTTCAATAAATGGTCCAGAGCGAGACGAAATGGGAAGCCGCCACCTCCTTCGCTAGCATGACTGCTTTGCAGAAGGAGGTGGCGGCTTCCCATTTCGTCTCGCTCTGAGAGGGAGAGAACCTCAAGTCCCAGCCGCCGCGGGAGACACACCGGACGCGCGACGAAAAAAAAAAGGTCTCTCACACTGATCGATTTTAGGCAACTAACATCCACCTAGTCTGAAAGCGGCCCACCTTACGCTTGCCGATTTGATGGTCTCCACTCAAGAATACGTCTACCCGACGAGCAGATCGGATAAAAGATATGCGGGAATCTACCAATCACATTGGTTGAAATACACATCGCGTGTCTCGTCGCTCTTGTGATTGGTCAAATCTTCGCGCCGTACCGCTCGGCTTGTGGATACCGTGCCTTAAATTGCGCGTAGGCACGACAGCTATCAAAGTGTGACCCCTAAGTACCGTTAGACGTTCGATCCCAACTTAATAGTAAAACCGTTGTAATCTAAGATTGAATTTATAAATAATTCAGATAGATTCTCTTAGATAACGTATGCCGTTTAGATAGTACAATATCTTGCGGTGTTAAACTCCTTAGGAGGAAATATAGCACATATAACTTGCCTTATATTATTGGTTATCAGTCGTGTGAGTCTATTAGGGTCGTATACAGGGTGTAAACTTGGAATTGAGAGGTGGAGACCGTATTTTAGAATAGACCTAGAATTCTAGATTGCGGAGAAATTGGAGAGGGCGTTGATAGCTTATCTAATCTATTTTCTCTACATAGATTGTGGAAAGCAGTTGTCAGGATTGTAAAGTTCATAACGCACTAGAGATTCAGAGTGAATCTCGAAATGTCTCGAATGGACTGATTTCAAATATTTGACCATTTTGGATTTTGAATAACAATTTCTGAAGATCGAAACGAATGTAGGTAGGAATCAAATCAATTAATATTAGAACCATATTCAAAAAAATAATTGGAAGACCAAAAGGAAAACAGCTCGTAAAGGTTAAAACAAACCAAACCAAAGACAAACAAAAGGTGGTCCTAATTAAATAAATGCTTGCAATTAGGACCACCTTTTATAAAATCAATGACCATTAAAACTACAAACAATATAACACTTGATAATTAAGTTTTTGAATCATTAAAAACAATCGTTCATATGCGACTAACGATTGTCCTGTGAAGTTCAAAATCCTTTTTTTTTTTCGGATGGGAAGTCATCAAATGACTTCTCCCGCTCTGGGCAGAGCAGAAAGGAGTGTCAGACTTTTACTGAATAAAATCCATACATGTTCCTTCATCGCCCTATGTGTTCCGGGGCCACGGTATCTCTTTCGAACAGTCCCGCAACCCAGGCAGGAGTCCCGCAACCCCGGCAGGAAGTTCAAAATCCTTAGATTATCAGCACATACAACATCGCCTCCCATAAACGGTAACAGCTGAGTAAGATAACATAGCAGCTGCTACTGTTAAATTCCTGACGGGAAAACCTAAAGACGTTAAGTCCAAGTTAATAAGGGGTGGGCCTATTGCCGTCAATCGGGCACAAATCCAGACTCTGGGCTGCTACTGTGAAATTCTTGACGAGAAAACCTAAAGACGAGAAGTACGAGTTAATAAGGGGTGACCCTATTGCCGTCAATTGTGCACAAATCCAGACTATGGGCTATTACTGTTAAATTCCTGATGGGAAAACTAAATAACACATGCCTAACCAAGACCTACCAAAGAAAAAAGAAAAAGAAGAAGAAAGAAAGAAAGAAAAAAAAGAAGAAAGAAAGAAGAAAAAAAAAAGAAAGAAAGTTTGCAAAGAAGCTGCATTTACGAGGGTTTTTAAAAATGACTAAAAAATACCAATCGAATTGAGAACCTCCTCCTTATTAAGTCGGTTAAGAACCACAAGGTGGCAGCACTGGTGGTAAGGTCTAATCATCTATCAAAATACACGAGTTTCTTGTAGTTTACGATATTTTTTTCATTTAATTATTATTTAAATCATTAAATAAAATGCCTAAGTGTTGTGCCGCATAAGTTACCTTTTATTAAGTTTTTCCTTGTACCACTGACTTTTACAGGAATAAGAAGCTTAATCTTTAGTTCAGCTACTTTTATTTGTCCGTAATCCATATTTATATTGTAAAACAGTCCAAATACGATGAAATTTCGGTAAAAAGTTTCACTAGCATACAATTTGACAGTTGTTTATACCAGACGCCTACGTAGCGACATCAGATTTGCGTAGCTATTCACAACGCTTCGATTCGATTTCGATTCGACAAGTCGTATGTCTGTCTTTTTTTGGCATTACAAAAGCGAGCGAGATAGAAATAAGACTCTCCGAATCGAAATCGAATTGAAGCGTTATGAATAGCTATACAGGTGGCAGATAAAATCCGAAAAACCCTCATTGAAACGTTGACATTTGATTATTAATTTAACGATGGTTTAAAACAATAGTCTAAATCATTTAAGTGATTGACGTACGTAGTTCAAAATCCTGAGATCATCTGCACTTACAACATTGTTCTACACATACGCTTATTCCATTGTCTTCCATAAAAGTACCAATCGTATAGCATCTTCGTAAATAATCATCTGCCAAAAAAGAAGTCCGTAATACCATTGCACCAATGGTATTCAAATCCATACTTCCATAATCAATATTATAAATGAAAGACGATAATAATTCTGTCACCTTTTTATGTTTGTAACCTTATAGAGTCTATACTGCCTCAGATTAGCAACTCTATTTGTGGTGGTTCAAACTTCGTTTGTAATACTGTTAGAATAACGTTCTAATCAGCTTGCACTACAAAGCGGTTGTTACGTCAGTCACTGCGGCCGAATAGTGCGAAATGAGTGGTTTTTATTCTTTATAAAATCAAATTTTCGTCTTTTGGAAAAAATTAAAAACATCAGACCTGCTTTATAGTTAGTTCAGTTAGTATGCAAAGTTTCATGATCTAATTTGAAGTACTTTTTGAATACCAGCAGTTTATTGTTCGATTTGGAGGTAACTTTGGGGTTTTTTTTCTATCGAGAAAATTTTATGAAATCGTGTTTTCGCCAAACATAAGACCTAACATTAATCCTCAACTTTACCATATATTTATTTCAAAATTAATGCTGCCGTATTTTAGGCGTAACGGAGGATCATGCTAAGCCATTTGAGGTAGTATAGGCCCTTAAAGGCTGAATGGATTTCGATGTTTGGCACAAACATAGACTTAGGATACTTTTTATCCCATTAGAAAATTCCCAAAATACGTTTTGATGATCTCTTCGCGGGTGAAGCTTCGAGGCTTAAGTTAGGTATCTTATTCATATCCAAATCATTTAGTATTTCATATACATGTTTTCGCGTCATCGCACCTTATACTACTTCTGGGGAAGTAGAGTAGAGGCACCATCGTTTAAATGTAAAATAGATAAGGAATGTCAAAATATACTTAATAAGTAGCGGTAGGTCAGGCCAGATTGAGTGATGACCTTCGTAGAGTGGCTGACATCTGTTAGACGAGTCAATTCTTCTGAAAATTGTAAAAGCATTATTTATTACGTGTCAAACAGTGGATTTTTATAGGCACAGAAGTGAAAATTTCTAAATAGACTGAACTGTGGAGTATATTTTGTACCTAAATGGAAAAAAAGATAACGATGAAAATGGAAGTGTAGCGAAAATTAAACCTTCACATTTCACTGTATTTTAAGTTGCTAAATTTTATGGCATGAATTGTAGTATCATGTCATATTATGAATAACTAATTGTTACCAAATTATTGAATAACTAATTGTAACCCAATTATTGAATAACTAATTGTAACCAAATTATTGAATAACTAATTGTTACCAAATAATAATGAATTTACAATTTGCTAATTGATTCATAATTCAAATTATTTAATTTTTTTACATAAGAAAATAATATCTACCTTCAATCCTATCCTTTTTTACGCAAATAAATGGTTTTGATATGTAATTTTTATAGTGTTCTGGATAGTGAGCACTAATAAGACTAACGATTTTTTTCTATCAAATTTTCAATATCCATAATCTAAAACATCGTGTAGTTATTCTACAAAAGCAAAGAGGAAAGCATACAAAGTACCTTTAGTGTTAGAATATCAAACGATTGTAATAGATTATCTTTTTTTTTCAATATTTATAGACCATTGTAGTCTCAAGGGATAGCCTATCATTTCGGCCACTGCCTACGCGAGATGAATTCATAATCGTCATTCTAAAGTTTGTTGAACCCTCGTATGTACTTTGCCAAGGCATTTCTGACATCTACCAAACACATAACACATCTTATTCCCAACATCGTTAAGGTGAAAATCATGTGGTTTGTGTTTTATCGCCAGCAAATTAAATATGTTGTTTTCGAACTTGACCAAGACGAAAACTGTGATCGGAATTGACTTGGCTTATGTGTGGAGATTTAAGTAAGTATAAGTATTAAGTTACAAAACTAAAAATACTTATGCACGTATGTATGAGATATAAAAATAACTTAATCTTGTTTTTGGGGTCTGCCAAAGATGGGTAAAAAAAAAACAAGTTATAAAGACGTCATACTCAAAACGAATTGTATTAAAAACCAGTTAAACATCGTTTTTTTAAAGAAAAAAATTAATTATGCAAATATCGAATTTACTAATAGGCTTTCTGTAAGGCACTTAAATAGAATATAAATTCTTTAAATAGTACTTAGTAGTAAAGTTCAACATAACATAATGATTTGTCGTCCTTGCTAAAATGTTTATCTGGTTTTTCCAGTTAGCTGTTAGAAAGATACCAGTTAGGATGATTTCATTAATCAGTAACTCAGAATTTAATGGGCATTTTCACCAACATTAGGAGACAGGTTCTGTATGGTGTCGGACGTAAAGAATAGCACCATCCCATATCTTCCCGTGGGTGTCGAAAGAGGCGACTAAGGGGCTTACCAGAGAATGGGCAGCAGCGTTCTCTGTGCTTTCGTAACAACCGTACTGCGATCGCCAACCCACTTGCCGAGCGTGGCGATTATGGCAAAAACCCCCCTTTGGGGAGGCCCATGTCCAGCAGTGGACGTCTTACGGCTGAAATGATGATGATGAATGATAGGAGACATTCTCAATGTTAGGATGATTTCATCAATCAGTAACTCAGAATTTAATGGGCATTTTCACTAACATTAGGAGACATCTCAATGAATTCCAAATCAAGCGAATTAAATTACTCTAAGTATGGACAATACTTGGCCACGAAAACGCCAAAAAGGAAACTAAGGCGTCGACGATTAATAAACATGACATAATATCACGCCTATAATCCCTGAAGGGTCGGGCAGTTTACCTAATGGTACCAATGACATTATATAGTAAAAAGAGGTAGATATCGCACTAGCACGCACAAATTGTTGAGGACAAAGTGACACAATTGTTGCACTTTGATAGCTAGCTATCTCTTTCTATCTTATACGTTCCGTATTATCTATAGCTGTCGTAGTTTTAAATTACTCGCAACGATATCTGAACGCCA
Organism: Xestia xanthographa; assembly: GCA_905147715.2. Lineage (NCBI taxonomy): Eukaryota > Metazoa > Arthropoda > Insecta > Lepidoptera > Noctuidae > Xestia > Xestia xanthographa. Next base: position 6,082,047 of record LR990663.1, on the reverse strand, counting down.
TTCAGTATGAACATGGCGTATCTTCTTTATAATATCATTGAATGGTACACCCACATTTCGCCAATTATGTTAAAGGAATGTAATAGGGAGCGAGCCTATTGCCATCAACTGGGCACAAATCCACACTCCGTGGCTGCTACTGGCAATCCATAATGGAAAATCCCAATAACACTTTGCTCAAGGCAGACGATTGATAAAATACCTTTATAATCAATTGTAAAGTCACAAATAAGCACAAAATCACTACACATCGGGCCACAAAAAACAACCCATCTATCAAAAACTACCGGAAAAATAATTTCCGAATGAGTAACCACTAAACAATTGTAAAAGTGTCCCACTAAAATTACACTGACAATAAAAAGTTAATTAAAAACAGCATAACAGATTGTAACGGAAGGGGCAGCGACGAAACCTCTGTAATAAGCAGGTGGGCAGCTATAGAAGAGGTAAACAATAATTTTGTTAATAGCATTATTCAAGACAATAGCGCTTGTGTGGAACTGTTTAGTGTGACTATGAGTTTGAGAGAAATGACAAAAAAAAATTAAACATTTAGAATATGGCGTACACAAATCTAATGAGCATAAACTTCAATTTCAAATGAACTTTTTGCATCAAGGAATTCTTAACAATTAGGTAGGCTTGTCAAAAGTATTTAGACAGAAGAGAAAGCGTACGAGTATGTACGCTTTCTTAACAGAAAGTTAATTGGCGTTGCCAGGATAACACACAAGTGATGACTAGGCAAAAACCGTAAAAATCATCATAAGGCCTCTGAGAATATTGTTACATAAACTTTTTTGTGTCACTTAGTAACAAACAACTTCACTAAGAAAAAATAATTTAACAACAACAATTAATGGTCTGAATAATTTACGTGGTACTTAGGTAATCAAAAAAAGTGCTAGGAAATATATACGCGTGCTAAACTTACGACCACACTGCAAAATATGGACAAAAAAACGCTTTCACCGGATCCGAGGACCAACAAAAAATAGTATCCACACTACAAAAGCAAAAGCTTTTTGTATGACAATGCGCACAGTGACCGCCCACAACACATCCGGTATTTTGTTACAATTTCACTTCCCGGGACTCAAACCTGCTTTGGACAATAACTCATAATATTACTCGAGAAAAAACAACCGAAGCCGGTAGGCGAACATGGTCATTTTCGCAAGAACGCTAAATCAGCGGTGTACATTCTAAGAAATGTGTAATGGAATAAATACTGTTTGTACCAATTACTGTCTACCGGTTAGCGTGGGTCTAATAATTCCGGGATAAAATAAAGTGCGGTCGGTAAAAATGCAAGGCAGTGTAGCTAATTGCTATGCATCAGTGATTATTGGAAGTTTCGAGTTTATTCTGCGGATTTATCGTTATTTGTTTTTCTGGTGAGCAACATTAATTAGAATCATGATTTTCTGTTCTACTTTTGAAATTAGCAAGATCATGAGTTCTCTTTTTGCAAGCCAGTTCATTTGTCAGCTCTGAAAACCTAATGGGGATGCCAACTGTGGAACTAATGGCGCTAGCATCGCTTGTACCAAGCATCGTCATTGGTTGAAAATCTGTCAATGTCATTTTAAATTTCAAAATAGCTTGTCCTCATTGGACAGATTGGGACTAAGCTATGGACACGCCATCTACAATCAGCTTTGACCAGCCTTCCCCATTGCAATCGTTGCCAAAAAAAAATGACTCGCTACAGAATTCCCACTGAGGTTTCGATAGCTTGTGTCTGATTCATCAGTTCATGGCTATCGCTGTTAGAATTTGACATTGTCTAAACCCTGCAGTGAAATTCCAAGGAATTATTTTGATATAAGCAGCGCAATAGAAACGAAACACGAGTACAATTGCTTCTGGTCTAGGTTCACAGTTCGTCGATCTACCTTACAGCCTGAACACGGGATCCTCCCTGCAGCGAAAAACCAGGCGGTGCTAACGGCGAAATGAACTAATCAGATCACTTCCTGCTGTTTGCCGCTACGCACTATGTACAATTTACCGTGGCCAGGCTGTTATTGAGACCCTACCCAAGCTTCCGTATCCGGTAGACCTCACCTATTTGAAAAAGACCTAAAACAACAAAATCAAAAAGCAGTGATAGTCTAGAGTCCCTCGGACTGCCAGGTCCAAGGTTTCGAGTTTGAACCCAAGACACGTACCTCTGATTTTTTGGATTCTTGTGCATAATTATCACTTGCTTTGGTGAAGTAGAACATTGTGAGGAAACCAGCATCCCTGAGAGATATTTATAGACGGCATGTAAAGCCAAGGGGCTTATTTACGGAGACGCGGCGGTCGTGCGGCGCGGCCCGCTTAAAATTCAAACATATAGCAATGTATGAGAGCGTTTATGGAGAAGCGATTTTACGCGCGTTTGCTGAAATGCAGCGTTGCCCGCCGCGTGCACCGCCGCGGTCAACGCGGTAGTGCGCGCGCAAATACAAACATATGACAGATGACACCGCCGCTGCACACGCCGCCTCTCCGTAAACGGAAATACGCGCAACGCGCCGCGTGACGCGCCGCACAACGCGCTGCCTGACGCAGCGCCTGACGCGCCGCGTTTCCAGAATTGAGCACTCAGAGGCCCGTAGGCGGCATGAATACTCTGACACCAGGTTAAGCACTAACCACACGATAAAGGAGAAGAAGATCATGTTTTAGGTTCATGCACCTTGATGAAACCTTTAAGCCTAGCTTGAGTATGACTGTTATCGATGGTCTAACGATGGAGACGGAAGGCAGTTGCAAGAGATCCTCAACAGCTTACAGCATCTATAATGCTATTGGGCTCACTTCATGCACCTTGATGAGAACTTACACCCAGCTGGAGTATGACCGTCATTGAAGGTCACACACTATAAAGAAGCACAATAGACAGAGAAGAAGACAACAAAATACCTGACATACCTAAGGGCTGTTTCGACAAAATAAAACTCAAATTGTACTTAATTACATGTGTGTGTGAGTACGATGATCGAAATCACACAAAGAGTGATTATGCACTTATGTGGGTGGTTGTTACGAGATAAAAATCATCGCTTCTGTGCGTTTATTTAATTATGGATTGTGTGGTGCGATTGGGAGCGGTTAGCGGGAGTTAATAGAGATAACGAAGCTGGAAATATAGTAAGTATAGTAAATATAGTAAACATAGTAAATATACTAAATATAGTATTTTTAGACAAGTGACCAGTGAGCTTATTGACTTTCTGTGGTGCATATTTTATATCGGTCGTCTCAGAGATCTTTATTCTGTGGGACACAAACTATTTGGTTTTCTGTGACCGAGTTGTCACTACTTTTTGACTTCCAAGTTGTGCTTGTGTCAGTGCTTTCCACGTCCAGGTAACCTTCATCATCATCTTCAGATTTTTTTCCCAATTATGTATGTCTCTCTTCTCTCTTGAATTAATTCAATCCACGCACACAACCAACACAAAAACGCTACTAATACCTCTGCATGCTCAAAACGTGCCTTGAGACAATAAGTAATATCTGTTGCGCTCTCAACAGTGGCCACACCAATTTTTAAATCCATGTTCTGTTATACAACATCTGGTTTTTCGCCTTCTACATCCACCACTCTACCTTCTTCAGTTTCTAGTTCCATCTAAAGGGTAAACCAATCTCCACCAATCAACCAACCCAACCATCCACCAACCATCCATCCATCTACCAACTCTTCAATTTCATCGCCCAGAAAACCGCCGTCAGTAGCATCTCAATGCGTGTTCAAAACGTAGCTTATTTATCTTTATCTACTGCTCTCTCAACGGTGACCACACCAAATTCAATTTCACCTGGTACTTCAAATTCTGCATCCACCACTCTGTCTCCTTCAGGTTCTTGTCCCATCTAACGGGTAAACCCATTTCCATCTACCAATTCTTCAATTTCACCACCCAGAAAACGCTATCCGCCGTCAGTACCACCTCAATGTGTGTACAAAACGTAGCTTGTTGCAATAACATTTTCTGCTGTGCTCTTAACAGTGCCCACACCTATATTAATTTCACCTGGTTCTTCGCATTCTGCATCCACCACTCTGACTCTGCCAGTTTCTTGGTCCATCTAACGGGTAAACCAATTTCCATCTACCAACTCTTCAATTTCATCACCCAGAAAACGTTATCCGCCGTCAGTAGCACCTCAATGCGTGCTCAAAACGCAGCTTGTTACAATAACTTTATCTACTGCTCTCTCAACGGTGACCACACAATTTCGTAACACTCCACCGTTACATGTTTCTACTCATTTACATTTTCTAGTTTCGTTCATCTAATTATGTTTACATAATTTGGGATTAATTATTCGAGTTCTTTATCGGGTGCTTGTGCTTTTAGAATGCAATTGTATGCGAGATATTTTTACTTTGGTTTTGATTTAAGGCTTGAGATTGGTTAAGAAATTAGCTAATGAATTGTTATTTAAGTGATGGGAGCTGGGTAATAGTGATAATCCTCGGCTTCTTAAACAGTTTATACAAGGTGTAAACAGACCCTCTATGAAGCCGTCAACCAAATAAAGTAAGTCTACGCAAAAAAAAAATTGCTGGGATCTGACTTTTTTTGGGGTTTTCGGTAGGACTCAATGTAACGCACACAAAACATTGTGCTGATACATGCATTGAATAGTGCAGGGCTCAGTGTCGGTAACTGGCAGTCACATCAGAAGTAGCTTTTATTTATGCTGTTGGTGTCTTGTGTGATTGTGCCTATTTATCTGTGGAAGGAGATAAGAAGCTATCAGCCAGCATTCATTCTGATCCAAGTAATCATTGTTATTATCACAATCATACATTTACAAAACTCACAATTCATCCTTCATCAGGAACTTCCCAACTATTCTATCGGTTGGGAAGTTCCCGCACGAAGATAATCTAGCTCTTATCGCTTTTTTATGCGCACACGCATTAATCTCGCTGCCTACAATAAGTGGATCACTTGTTACCGTCGGTTCATTAAGTTGGCAAATTATGGCTTCAGATAAGACGGTAGAGTATGATTTACAAGTTTCTATTGTTTGGGTGAAGAATTTTTAACCGAAGAATCAGTTTTCTGTTTTTTTTTTCTATATTTTCTTTAAGAGGATATTTATACATCTTGTACGTATACTAGGTGTAAAAATACCCATCGCCTTACGGCAGAATATACCTGGGAACTGGTAACATTGAGTGTATCTGGGAAATGATTTTTTTTTTGATGAGAAAAATCTTCGTTTGCGGTTACATGAAACGTATTTAAAACCTTGTGCTTATAACGTGCAAAGTAGAGGATTTGTGGGGGCACTTAAAGTTTAGATATGACATTTAACACAATATGAACTTGTAAAAACCGGCCAAGTGCGAGTCGGACTCGCGCACGAAGGGTTCCGTACCATTATCTATACATTAGACAAAACGGCAAAAAAATCAGGTTTGTTGTATGGGAGCCCCCCTTAAATATTAATTTTATTCTGTTTTTAGTATTTGTTGTTATAGCGGCAACAGAAATACATCATCTGTGAAAATTTCAACTGTCTAGCTGTCACGGTTCATGAGATACAGCCTGGTGACAGACAGACGGACAGACAGACAGACGGACAGACAGCGAAGTCTTAGTAATAGGGTTCCGTTTTTACCCTTTGGGTACGGAACCCTAATAATAGGGTTCCGTTTTTACCCTTTGGGTACGGAACCCTAAAAAGGCAAGTTTTAAGGCGTAAATTGGAACTTGTACTTACAGTAACAGAAGGTATTGATCAAGTATTGATAACTTCAGTTTATCCGTGCAAAAGCGGTGAAATATCGGAAGCTCAGAATAATTGTTATTCACGGAAGAAATCTTACTGACAGTGTAAGTTTATGAAAAACCGCGCTCACAAGTCATCTCAAGAAACAAGAGAAAATTAATTTTCTGTAAGTAAATAATTGTTCAGACGCTTTTACAATTTTATGTTTACTGTGGCTATTCCGTAAAATTATTACTCATTATGAGGAGAACAATCATCATCATCATCAATCTAGCCTTTTCCCAATATGTTACCCCTGATGCAGTTGAATAGTCCTCTTGACTAATTATTAATCTATACAAGATCTTACTACTGGAGGAGCTCATGGCTAAATAATAACAGCCGCTCGGGTCGATCGTTAGATTAAGCCGTGCTTGCCTAGGTTGGTCTGTGGATGGGTGACCACCCATTACATACCGAGTTTCCTCCGTGCCTCGGAAAGCACGTTAGCAGTTGGTCCCGGCCGGTCATTTGTGATCTTTGACAGTCGTTACAGGTAGTCAGTGGCCAAAAAAGTCTGACAACCAGTCTTACCAAGGGGTATCGTATTACCCAGTACTAACTGGGTTGTGGAGGTCAGATAGGCAGTCGCTCCATGTAAAATACTGGTATTCAGCTGCATCCGGTTAGACTGGAAGCCGACCCCAATAAAACTTGGGAAAAGGCTAGGCAGATGATGATGATGTAGTGATTATAACAGCCTGTAAAGTTATTTTTTTTTAATGCCTAATCTTCAGAAATACATATCCGATTTTGAAAATACTTACACTAATAGAATGCTACTTTATCCACTAGTTGAAGCTAAACGCAAGACCTCCTGTGTGGTCATTCAGACCACGAAACAGAACATCTTTTGTTCTACAAGTTCTTGAAATTTCCAAAACAAGGACTTTCTATAGGAACTGACGCTATCCACTGAATGACATGTATGGTGAAACAAAAAACGTTATGTATTTTCAAAAGTCATAGAACATAATTTGTTTAGTTTCGTGAAACTAAATAAATTTGCACACCTTGCGTTTATTATGCAACACCGACAAAGTCACGGGTAAACTAAAAAAACAAAGCTACTATTTTAAAGACGATGAACAATCATTTCAAGTGATTGCCAGCATTTCTATAATTATCCGCTTGAAACCTCATGAGTAAAGCAAACAAACTATAAAATATTCAGTACAGAGAAAACAAACAAAACAAGTTTAGGTACCTGTCTTTTTTAGAAATATTAGCTACGTCTGTCAAATAAAAACTATGAATTATTGACAATCCTTCATGATTTTATTTAGCTTAGCTTAGCCCCAGCACTCGTGTGCTGAAATTTAAAGGTGTTAAATAACTAAATTGCTGCAACAAACTTTATGTAAAAACAATAATTATAAGTGTTTTTCTAAGCTATAGTCTCCGTCAGATAAGTAAGAATTAAAGGTCATTGCTCTTTCCTTAATTTCTCTGCGTAGGTACCCCGACAGTACATTATGAATCGTTTTATTACTAGAAAAAGTCAAGGATCACGATAAAGGTCGTTTCGGGACAAGTTTATGTCATTATTTCTGTTTTCGGAATTATGTATTTATGAATAAATGTATGCGGGTTAATGACCTTTAATTCTTACTTATCTGGCGGAGACTATAGCAGAATTATGTCCCATTTAATTATTATTTTAATTGCATTATTGTCTAGTTTTTACTACTTACATTGTATTTTCATAAATAATCTGGATATACTGCTTCGTTGGTGTAGTGGTCGCAAGCGTAACTGCTAAGCAATTATGGGTGGTCACCCCATACACAGGCTATCCTAGGCGAGCACGGCTTAACCTAAAGATCGACAAGAGCGGCTGTTATTATTTAGCCACGAGCTCCTCACCTTTCTGATTCACATCCTGTATTATAATTAGATGGTAACAAAGCAGGCAGTTTCATGGTTTCACAGTCAGCTGATAAGATCTCGGTGTAAAAAACACTTTGACCGATAAAATTAGACAATAGGCCTGCGTGTGCGCATAGGTTGAAGGTAAAGAGATAAATGAGCTACCTACATTAATTTAACTTTTCAACAATTATTGAAAAATGTAGTCACTCTTTTGGATGTGGTATCAAGATTCTTCTACTGGAGGATATTTTTGAGATTGAGATGAATCCACATTTCATCATTTCATAATCATTGAGGAGCTCGTGGCTAAATAATAACAGCCGCTCGGGTCGATCGTTAGGTTAAGCCGTGCTTGCCTAGGTTGGTCTGTGGATGGGTGACCACCCATTACATACTGAGTTTCCTCCGTGCCTCGGAAAGCACGTTAAGCCGTTGGTCCCGGCTGTCATTTGTAGATCTTTGACAGTCGTTAGGTAGTCAGAGGCCCAAAAAGTCTGACAACCAGTCTTACCAAAGTGGTATCGTATTACCCAGTATTAACTGGGTTGTGGAGGTCAGATAGGCAGTCGCTCCATGTAAAATACTGTTACTCAGCTGCATCCGGTTAGACTGGAAGCCGACCCCAACATAGTTGGGAAATGGCTAGGCAGATGATGATGAGATGAATCCACATTATTCACATCGGGTCTTTAAGAATGATACATGATTATTAAGTCAGACTCTTAAATATAATGGATCAATAGACCTACAAGTTTAATTAAAGTAGTACATATGACCGAGTTTTGCTCGGGTGAATTTAGAGAAAACTAATTATCCCAGATACGAGACATAGCTAGATCAATGTTGCGCCCCCTCAAACCTCTATATTGAAACTTTCATCGAAATTGTTAAAGCCGGTTTTTCAAAAAAGAAGAAGCATTCTAATAAATGCCCCTTTGGAAATATATCCCTCTTATTTTGACAATTATTTTTTGATTTTTTTCAAACTGTTTGTAGAGCAAGCAATTGCCAATGTTCTATATAAATAAAGTTAGACATCATTGTTGCACTAGATAGCGTGATGTCGAGCAGCAGTTTGTCGCACTAGCGTGATGTCATTCATCAGTTTGTCGCACTAGCGTGATATCAAGCTTCAGTTTGTCGCACTAGCGTAATGTCGAGCATCAGTTTGTCGCACTAGCGTGATCGAGCTTCAGTTTGTCACACTAGCGTGATGCCGAGCTTCAGTTTGTCACACTAGCGTGTTGTCGAGCTTAAGTTTGTCGCACTAGCGTGATATCAAGCTTCAGTTTGTCGCACTATCGTGATGTCGAGCTTCAGTTTGTCGCACTAGCGTGATGTCGAGCTTAAGTTTGTCGCACTAGCGTGATATCAAGCTTCAGTTTGTCACACTAGCGTGATGCCGAGCTTCAGTTTGTCACACTAGCGTGTTGTCGAGCTTAAGTTTGTCGCACTAGCGTGATATCAAGCTTCAGTTTGTCGCACTAGCGTAATGTCGAGCATCAGTTTGTCGCACTAGCGTGATCGAGCTTCAGTTTGTCACACTAGCGTGATGCCGAGCTTCAGTTTGTCACACTAGCGTGATGCCGAGCTTCAGTTTGTCACACTAGCGTGATGCCGAGCTTCAGTTTGTCACACTAGCGTGTTGTCGAGCTTAAGTTTGTCGCACTAGCGTGATATCAAGCTTCAGTTTGTCGCACTAGCGTAATGTCGAGCATCAGTTTGTCGCACTAGCGTGATCGAGCTTCAGTTTGTCACACTAGCGTGATGCCGAGCTTCAGTTTGTCACACTAGCGTGATGCCGAGCTTCAGTTTGTCACACTAGCGTGATGCCGAGCTTCAGTTTGTCACACTAGCGTGTTGTCGAGCTTCAGTTTGTCGCACTTACGTGATGTCAAGCTTCAGTTTGTCGCACTAGCGTGATGTCGAGCATCAGTTTTTCGCACTAGCGTGATGCCGTGATTCAGTTTGTCGAACTAGCGTGATGCCAAGAATTACTTTGTCGCACTAGCGTGATATTGAACATCATTTTGTCGCACTAGTGTGATGTCGAGCTTCAGTTTGTCGCACTAGCGTGGTGTCAAGCTTCAGTTTGTCGCACTAGCGTGATCGAGCTTCAGTTTGTCACACTAGCGTGATGTCAAGCTTCAGTTTGTCGCACTATCGTGATGTCGAGCTTCAGTTTGTCACACTAGCGTGATGTCGAGCATCAGTTTGTCGCACTAGCGTGATGTCGAGCTTCAGTTTGTCGCACTAGCGTGATGTCAAGCTTCAGTTTGTCGCACAAGCGTGATGACGAGCTTCAGTTTGTCACACTAGCGTGATGTCGAGCATCAGTTTGTCGCACTAACGTGATGTCGAGCTTCAGTTTGTCGCACTTACGTGATGTCAAGCTTCAGTTTGTCGCACAAGCGTGATGACGAGCTTCAGTTTGTCACACTAGCGTGATGTCGAGCATCAGTTTGTCGCACTAGCGTGATGTCGAGCTTCAGTTTGTCGCACTAGCGTGATGTCAAGCTTCAGTTTGTCGCACAAGCGTGATGACGAGCTTCAGTTTGTCACACTAGCGTGATGTCGAGCATCAGTTTGTCGCACTAGCGTGATGTCGAGCTTCAGTTTGTCGCACTAGCGTGATGTCAAGCTTCAGTTTGTCGCACAAGCGTGATGACGAGCTTCAGTTTGTCACACTAGCGTGATGTCGAGCATCAGTTTGTCGCACTAGCGTGATGTCGAGCTTCAGTTTGTCGCACTAGCGTGATGTCAAGCTTCAGTTTGTCGCACAAGCGTGATGACGAGCTTCAGTTTGTCACACTAGCGTGATGTCAAGCATCAGTTTGTCGCACTAGCGTGATGTCGAGCTTCAGTTTGTCGCACTTACGTGATGTCAAGCTTCAGTTTGTCGCACAAGCGTGATGACGAGCTTCAGTTTGTCACACTAGCGTGATGTCGAGCATCAGTTTGTCGCACTAGCGTGATGTCGAGCTTCAGTTTGTCGCACTAGCGTGATGTCAAGCTTCAGTTTGTCGCACAAGCGTGATGACGAGCTTCAGTTTGTCACACTAGCGTGATGTCGAGCATCAGTTTGTCGCACTAGCGTGATGTCGAGCTTCAGTTTGTCACACTAGCGTGATGTCGAGCATCAGTTTGTCGCACAAGCGTGATGACGAGCTTCAGTTTGTCACACTAGCGTGATGCCGGAGCTTCGGTGTTTCGTACTAGCGTGCATTCGAACTATGGTGAGTCGCAGTACAGTTTTGTCGCACAAGCATTAATCGCACTTCACACATGGTCGAGCTAACGCTCATGTTGTTTTGTTTGTAGTCAAATAGTGGTCCTATTTTTAATAAAAAAATATTAACATACGTCTAATTCCCTTACTTTCTAGTTCCATGTAACCAGTACGTACTCGTACACTAGACCCTAATGGTCACAAATAAAGGGCTTTAACAATACCGCCATGCTCCACAACCCACGAACACAAAGCGTTACACTCAGAACATTAGAATACGTTATCTACTGTTTTCCACCAATTTGTATGTGCTGTTTATATTTTGGGTGTATTTTTTGGGAAATTATTGTGTATATTGTTTCTAATGTAATGGTTTGAGATAATCATCATGTGTGTGTAATTATGTTTTTGGCTCATCGATATTGAGTAATATTGTATCTTTTTGACGGCCGCGTTAGTCTATGAGGAAGCATGAGGTCCTGGGTTCGATTCAAAGGTCTGGCATAGTGTTATTGGGTTTTTACATCAAAAAATTCTCAGTAGCAGCCATGAAGCCTGGGTTTATGCCTGGTTGGTGACAATATCCTTGCCCACCTATTACATGGGAATTCAATTGGCGAAATGTGGGTGTAGGTACACCTCTGCCTATCCCTTCAGGGATTACAAGCGTGATGTTATGTTGTGTAACTTTTTGAAACCTTTAATAACAGACGAGTTTTGCCGAGCCTCTAAGAGTTTGTCAAAAAGCATTTAGTTTAACGAGCCTCTAAGAGTTTGTCAAAAAGCATTTAGTTTTGATCTATTATATTTGAAAAGCAGTAGTAACATCTGTTGGGAAAAATGACAATAACTTGAGGTAATCGGCCAATTTTTGTTATTTCAGGGATAATTGTTGATCGGACACAAGTTGACCGAAGCAAGGAACACCTGTTTAGGTGGAGGTTCATAGATGACTCTGCCCTGGAGTGTAAATGTGGTGTTGCCCCACAAACGAACAATTGATATTGTGTCCTGCCTGTCATGTTGCTTGCTTATCACAGGAGCTGATGGACGATACTGAAAGTGCAAAACTCGTCGGCAAATGGACTGACTGCAGTCATTAAATAAATAAATAAATATATTAAACTTTATTTCAGACTGAAGTCCATAGTTTTGTTAGTATTTCTTATGTACTAAGTTAGTATTGTTAGTATCTTAATAATAATGAACAATTTAATTTAAATATGTATTTTTGTTAGTAACAATGAATACTTTTAAACTATGTTAGTAATATTTACTCTAAGCTGGGTGAGGTACGCCGATCCTGGAGAATTTCTACTTGACTGCGTGCAGTCGTATCCACCGCCGCAAGATCGGAGAGTCCCACCTATCAGCCAACGTTCTTAGAATGATGTTGGGGCTGGCGCATGGTGGCCGAAAAACTATCAACGTCCGCGTCTCAACAGACACAGACATTGCAGTCACTGCAGTCTTTGCAGTATGAACGCAATATTATGCTGGAAAGTGTACGCATTACATCCGGAGTTATTTAAATTACTATACAGACCTTGTAGAAACTAGAACAAATTTCCATGCATTCAAGCATTTTTGCCAAATCCATTATTGGAATCAAATATAATAGCTCACCTTAGGACCCATTAATGTTAATATTTATCCGTGGTGCTAGGCAACTGGGCCTATCCCAGTTGTAAACGTCCCTTTGTGCCTATTGGCCTTGTTACCCTCTGTCTCCTGCTAATATGGAGTTAAGTGGAAATTACGGTTATTTCCTACTCCTCCACTATATACTTTTGTGATTTATTTCGTTGTGGGATCCAAGACTTCATTGTCTCGGTGCTTTTCTGGTGGTCGCCACTGTTGATTCTGGCTTTCAGGAGTTACAGTGGTTTGGGAATAGTGTGGTGGGCTTTTACCAAAAAAAAAAAACAATGGACTGACTCTATTCAAATTGTTACCGTCACGCTAAGAAGGAGGATAATTTTTCGAAAGAATAATCTGATACACTAAACATAAACAGTTTAAGCAAACCATTTACCCGTTTTAATAACTTCAAAACATTCTCATTTTTTTTTCAACAAATTGTAACTACATTGCTAACCACACACCTAGACCACACAAATAATTTCTCGACCATCACAATGACCTATCATATCCATCATGAATAAAAGTTTTCACTTGTAACCCGTGTTTATCACACAATTTCACCTAATTCATGTGGTGTGGTATCACTTTGACAGCAGCACAATAACTTTGACATGGTTATAGGATGAAATTAGACGAAATTAGGCAGCGCTCCTACCAGCCACATCCTCGTTGGCTCTGTCGCTGTCGCGTAGTATATGGAAATGTTTCAGATACTTTAATATTATTTGTTTTTAGCCGTGTGGTATCTGGCAGCCGTGTGGTTATCGGGCAAAGTAGAATAGAACCAACCCATTACACTCACGGGTGTCGTATAAGGCGACTAATGTCTGAGGCAGAACACCTTGCGCTTCCGTAGACCTGAGAATGGGCAGCTGCGTTTTCTGTTAGTCTTTCATAACTGCGATCTCCAATCCGCCTGCCAAGCGTGGAGATTACGGCAAATTCCTCCCATCATGGGAGAGGTTTATTTCCAGCAGTGGACGTTATGGGCTGTTGTTGTTGTTGTATTTGTTTTATGTCCACTGATAATAGCCAATTATGAAGCTAGTGTAGGTAGATAGGTAGTCCTTCAAGACATATGTGACGTCTACCAATCTGCACTGGGGCCGCGTGGTGAATTAGAGCTAGCTCATTCCCTCTCATTGAGAGGAGGCCGTGTCCCAGCAGTGGGTACATAATAGGCTGATGATGATGATGTACCTACATCATCATCAGCCTATTATGTACCCACTATTATGTACCTATTATGTACCCTAGGTACCTACCTAGGCGTATAATATCACTGTTTTTATTTCACACAAATACCTACAGCTACTGACGTAGTATTTAAGACTAATAAACCTTTAAAGTATAGTGAAACAGTTCCTTGATAAGCAAGAACTTGAAAACAATAATTAAGAGGCCCACAGAAAGTCGCACAGAACGTAATCCAAGATAATGTTGTCATTATATTCATGAAGTCAGGATTCTGTAAATAACACTGCTCCTGTAGATTACTACAGTATAATGTTAAACTGGTTAGATGAATAGATATCAGTTACTCAAAGAGATACAACACGCAATCTCATTGGTTTTATTTATGTTCAACTGGGTTCTAAGGACCACCAAGGTTTGGTCTATCCACAAACCTACTCATACTTAAGAGTCAGAGTCCAGAACAAGCTTGTTATCTACTCAGCAAAGTTCCGAAACTGTAAACTGGCACGTCCTGTAATAACCGAAGATTCGAAGACATGTGTAACTTCTACTAACCTGCCTTGCACTGAACCCGGGTGATGGATTACAGCATAAGCAGATCAATGCAAGAAAACCAAGGTTACCGACGTAGCCCGAAGAATTGCCAAACTTAAGTGGCAGTGGGCAGAGCACATTGCTCGCAGAACGGATGGCCGATGGGGCCCAAAAGTTCTGAAGTGGCGACCGCGAACCGGAAGACGTTACGTTGGAAGACCTCCCACTAGGTGGACCGATTACCTGGTGAAGGTTGCGGGAATCCGCTGGATGGGAGTCGCACGGGACCGGTCAATGTTGCGACACTTAGGGGAGGCCTATGTCCAGCAGTGGACGTCTTTCGGCTGAAATGATGATAAGCAGATACAGTACTCCCTGCATGCTAGCTCTAGGATAGTCATAAGCTAATTAATTGATGAAGTAATAACAGCTGCTCGGGCCATCTCCAAGGTTAAGTAGCTCTTGCCTCAGTCGAGCCTTAGATAGGTGACCATCCATACTGCTTAGGGTGGTTTTCGTGGCACGTTGGAAACTTTGTATAAATGACAGCTGGGACCAACAGGTCCCAGCTGTCATTTGCAGATCTTTGACCGATAGCTGGAGTCAGCAAAATTTGAAAAAAATGCGTTGCAATTTTTCATCCTCATAATCTATTTATATATGTAAATCAGCAAGATGGTGTCAAACGATAATAAAACACACTTTCTTTAACACCATTCACAATCACAACTAAAAATAATAAATCCACCCATTTCAAAAGAACTTTATTCCCACATACATTGCCATAATAAAAAAGAAATAAAAAATAATAATATTACCTGCTAACACATTAATTTTATATACATAATAAAGATGTCAAAACTTTCGATATACTAACATGGAACATTGTATTGCGACATCAAAATCAGGAAATGACTCTATCGCGCGTCGCTGCCTCTACTATTACCGGGATGTAGAGCTACTAGATGTGGCTATTAGTTACTTTCGGGCATTTTTATTCTTAGGCTGAGGCCAAACGGGCGTATTAAGGTAGATGACTAAAAAAATCTAATTAGTCTCAAACTCAAAGCATTTATTTCAATTAGACCATTACGGCGGCACTTTTGAATGTCAAAAAAACAAAAAAAAAACAAAGCTACAGTCACAAGACATAATAACTTGAGAAAGTACTGTATCTGTCGAATAGATTTCAAAAAAATATTGGACACGTATTTTTTCTTTTGTTATGTAAACCAAAATTGACGAAGATACGACGCTTTTAAAATGCTCAATTCGTCACGCCGTGGTATAATTTTTAGTGCGTTGTGACGTCACGCACGCGCCCCGACTCGCGAGTTTTGATGCGTTTCATCTTTGTCAATATTCATTGATTTACAAAAACAAAAAATACGTGTCCATTATTTTCCAATACTCTTAACTAACGGACTAAATAGATTTGCAATTTATTGATGGTGGAAACTAGCCTGTGTGTGAGTTGCGTAAATTCGGTTTCATACATAATTGGGCGCATTTTACGTTGTCACGTGACACAAACCGTTTTTACGTGATTACGTTTGTTTGGCCTCACCCTTAACCGTGATTTTTCTCGGCAGTCCGTTATGATTTTGCTATTAAGTACCTTTTCTTTGGGTTTCTTTTGGTTCCTTGCTAAAATAATACAAATACATTTTTATTTTATTAAAGAATGTTTTATTATTTTTATTTTTGCATAACATAGGATACTGTTGGACGCAGTCTGTACCAAGCGGTTCACACTACAGGAGACCGCATGTCTTGGAGACGTGTTATATCTTAACCAGTAATTGGTAACTGTGTAAGTCCAAGACTGTATAACCTTTATTTAAGATGTGTTGTACACAGAAGCTGTTGGTGAACCTTTATTAGTGAATAAATAAACATGTGGTCGCGATCCTCAGCCGTCAGGAAACGACGAAGAAAAACACAGGACAACTATCTTGAAGTTAAACTATGTCCAATAACAAAAATATTATCTATTGTAGGCTAAAACTACTGAAATTCCTTAATAATAACCACACGCACTAGCCGTCTCATTCCCACGCAACTATCTCTATAATACCTACCAGCACTCAGGTCAGTAATAACCTAACTGAGAGACTAATTATTCACAATTCAAAAGTAGTTTTCAAGTCTAGACTAATTAAAAACGACTAAACTAACTCACATTTTGACGACCCAAATAACGTAGCGGTAGTGAAGCCTCACTTCTTCGCCTTACGTTCTTAGGGTCCCGGGTATAGGAATCCCGGTAGAGGCAAATGTTTATGTGATGATCATGGACATTTGTTTCCGAGTCATATAATAAGTATGTATTTACAAACAAAAAAATATCTACGTAGTATATTGAATCAACTATCTGGTGTCCACGACACAAGCCTCGTTGCTTAGTGTGGCACTAGACGGCGCTGTGTGTAATGTCCAGCGATATATTTTATTTCGCACACCCATCATTTCAACTTACCATCGCAACTACGCTCAAATTCACCTCCCAACTACACTTCTACCCCATCCAGCAAATATCTACCTACATCACTGTCACCCACAGAACATTACACGCAGTGGCGAACATACCAATCCTCGAATGTTTACACATTAGCGTCCATCCTACCTAGATCGTAAAATATCGTATTCAAGCACATGCACGATGTATCGCGATATAAATTAGATTACCTCATGAAAGGAAATCAACTGTATTGTATGATGAAATCAGGTGATTTTGGTAGATTGAATAATATGATACCAGTTAGTTAACTACTATTTGGAAGGTAACACTAAGTTCGTAAAGCGGTATTTTCAGTTCCTCTGAAATCTAAGCTCCAGGCCATTCAAGTCTGAACTACCTCGCCCTACCCCGTGACGCGTATTTGAACCCAGAACCACACACGCAGTCGTTCCTGAGAACTAGCTGGACTATAACCGCAATTACATATTATACATCAAGCTGAGAACACATTATAATGCAATACAAAAAAAAGGCTAAAATTATCCATGCTTGTTGTAAAGTTAAGTAAAATTAATAAGCTACTAGCAGACATCACGCGGTTTCACCCGCATAGCTCCCGTTCCCGTAGGAGTACGCGGATACAATGTAGCCCATGTTATTCAGGGTGAATGTAGCTTTCTAATGGTGAAAGAATTTGTGAAATCGGCGCAGTAGTTTTTGAGTTTACTCATTACAAACATACACACACACAAAAATACAAATCTTTCCTTTTTATAATATTAGTGTAGATGTACACATCTACAATAATGAGTAGTCATCATCATACCATGGAAGAGGAGCTCGTGGTCTTAGAGGAGGTCGTGGCTAAATAATAACAGCCGCTCGGGTTAAGCCGTGCTTGCCTAGGTTGGTCTGTGGATGGGTGACCACCCATTACATACCGAGTTTCCTCCGTGCCTCGGAAAGCACGTTAAGCAGTTGGTCCCGGCTGTCATTTGTGATCTTTGACAGTCGTTACAGGTAGTCAGTGGCCCAAAAAGTCTGACAACCAGTTTTACCAAGGGGTATCGTATTACCCAGTACTAACTGGGTTGTGGAGGTCAGATAGGCAGTCGCTCCATGTAAAATACGGGTATTCAGCTGCATCCGGTTAGACTGGAAGCCGACCCCAACATAGTTGGGAAAAGGCTAGGCAGATGATGATGATCATCATCCCAAGTAACAAAAGCTTCTATAACCAAGGCGTTTTATCAACAAATAGTGATATAGTAGGCCTATAATGGTAACCATTGTGACTGCTTGTACTATAAAGGTTACTAACAGAGCGTTTTTGTTTTGGTTAGAGAGCATTTAAGTTCTATAATTTAGCTCTTAGAACGCTTACAGGACCATTCAAAAGAATCTTTAAAGTGTTGCGTTTTAGTAGATATGAAAAAAGCGATTATGGTACAATTTAATAGTAGAGACGACCTTACTAACACTTTTATGTATCTGTCGGAATGGTCAGGATTTTATTTCACTAGGCTCGAGCTTATGTGGGCAGAAGACGGGTTTGGGTCTATGAAAACACACTGGATGCGATACACTATTTTATTTCGCATTGCACGGTTCGGGTAGGTAGTTTCCATGGAGAAGAACCGGCAAGAAACTCCATGGTTACTCTTTTCAAACAGATACACTGAGTCTAACAAATTACTTGACATTATACTTTTACACAATAGCAATGACACCCAATAATACAGTAACACCTTAGTTCAGACAAAAGAGCAACAATATACAGAAAAGCACAGTAACAATAATTAAGAGTAATACAACCTGTGCACCGGGCCACGCCTGAAGTCAGAATGTCCATTCGCCGCTGTGCGGCCCCTTTTATACGCTAGTTTTGGAGGTAGGGTAACGGCGTAGCGCGCTACGACGTAGCGTGCATTAACTCCGCCCCGCAGCGAGGAGGTGGGAGAACAACGTAGCATGCTACGACGCCGACGTAGCGTTCACTTAGCTCCGCCTCGAATGACGTAGCGCGCTACTGCGTGGCCTGATACACGTGTTGTTTACAATGTGACGCCGACACGGCCATTCTGACGTGCGGACGTCCTCGTTCGCTCAGCTTACAATATTACATCTGAAACACGAAAAACTGATCAAGTATCGTTTGGTCATCCTGATTTTGTTCTTGGACCGGTCTACATAGACCCTTCAGATATTTGAACACCTGGTCCAGTCAGCTATGACTCCAAGACTTACAAGATCAACCCCCTAGTCTGGCAATTCTTTTTTTGCCCTTCAGGTGTGTCCCTTCAGTTAAACTGGACCGGACTTAGCTAGGCCGAAAAAGTATCGTTCCTTTAGCTTTCAATTACGATCTCACTTAACGCACAACAGTTGATAATGTAAGCTACAGGTGCATCAGAATCGAAAGGAACCAGCATCGTCTGCATACTGGGTGTCATGCGACGGGGTGTCATACTATCTGCTATTTCTTTTTTAATCGATTTTATACTACTAGCCAAAAAAAATGACATTTGTGCCTGTATTAAATTGCCGGCAGTCCCAGATAAAGGTAGGAGTGGGGCTAATCCCACTTCTGATGTCGGGATGGTCAGGATTTTATTTCACTAGGCTCGAGCTGATGTGGGCAGAAGACGGGTTTGGGTCTATGAAAACACACTGGATGCGATACACTATTTTATTTTGCATTGCACGGTTTGGGTAGGTAGTTTCCATGGAGAAGAACCGGTAAGAAACTCCATGGTTACTCTTTTCAAACAGATACACTGAGTCTAACAAATTACTTGACATTATACTTTCACACAATAGCAATGACACCCAATAATACAGTAACACCTTAGTTCAGACAAAAGAGCAATAATATACAGAGAAGCAGAGTAACAATAATTAAGAGTAATACAACCTGTGCACCGGGCCACGCCTGAAGTCAGAATGTCCATTCGCCGCTGTGCGGCCCCTTTTATACGCTAGTTTTGGAGGTGGGGTAACGGCGTAGCGCGCTACGACGTAGCGTGTATTAACTCCGCCCCGCAGCGAGGAGGTGGGAGAACAACGTAGCATGCTACGACGCCGACGTAGCGTTCACTTAGCTCCGCCTCGAATGACGTAGCGCGCTACCGCGTGGCCTGATACACGTGTTGTTTACAATGTGACGCCGACATATCTACTTCATGGATGTTTATTTGTATAATAAGTATGTATTTACAAACAAAAAGTATCTATGTAGTATATCAACTATCTGGTGTCTACGACACAAGACTTGTAGCTTAGTGTGGCACTAGATGACGCTGTGTGTAATGTCTAGCGATATTTATTTATTTATTTTGCACTAATAATGCGTGTCAAAACTAGAGCCTATTTAGGGTTCTGTAATCGTTTACAACACCAATAGTATAGGTACCTACTAAGCATGGACACTCAGTAGCACGTTCTAAAACGTTGTCAGGACTTACAAAGTACCAAATTTTGTTACTTGTGTGTTAACCTAACCTGGGAAATCACATAACCTGGGAAATCACATAACCTGGGAAATCACATACCCATTACCCATTTCATCATCATCATCATCTGCCTAGCCTTTTCCCAACTATGTTGGGGTCGGCTTCCAGTCTCACTGGATGCAGCTGAATACCAGTATTTTACATGGTGCGACTGCCTATCTGACCTTCACAACCCAGTTAGTACTGGGTAATACGATACCCCTTGGTAAGACTGGTTGTCAGCTTTTTGGGTCACTGACTACCTGTAACGACTGCCAAAGATCTACAAATGACAGCCAGGACCAACGGCTTAACGTGCTTTCCGAGGCACGGATGAAACCCGGTATGTAATGGGTGGTCACCCATCCACAGACCAACCTAGGCAAGCTCGGGTTAACCTAAAGATCGACCTGAGCAGTTGTTATTATTTAGCCACGGGCTCCTCAAATCACATACCCATTTATGATTTTATATTTTGTTTTAGTACTAGTGGCTCGCCCCTGCTTCACATGGGTGCTGTGTACTGATATGCCTGTATATCAATAAGTCTGTACAATTTCCAAGACAACTTTGACCGTATAACCATAACCGTTTCAATAAAATACCTTATACGATGGTGAAAACCGCGTCCAAATCCGTAATGTCGACAACACGAAAATCCAATTTCATTTTTCAAGGAAACAACAATACTACACTTAAAGTACTTACGGGATAGTATCCGTGGTTTTCTTTATTTATGATTGCTCCCAAAGAAAACCACGGATATTATCCCGTAAGTACTTTAAGTGTAGTGAAAAACCGTGAAAGTCTAAAACAGAACAACAATACACTGTTTTAAGCTTTCACGGTTAATAACTATACTTAAAATGGAATAACAATTTATATTTATATAGGCTTTTATTTAATTACCTAATTAAAATAACACGGAGCTCCAAAATAAGTATTCATAAATAAATAAATACTGAAGTAGCTTCTACTCGTCCATTAAAAACCAAAATTAATATACACACGCATAAAACTCGCACTCTTAAATCTTGCGTAAATCTGTGAGATAAATCACCAGAAAAAACAACTCTGACTATAAAATCTGTTCGACCACTGTAACCGGCTACTCTATGCCAAAACTATAAAATATCTAAAACATCTCATAATGTTTAATTTTATAGTCAACCCCGACCTTACGAAATGGTGAATAAATAAGAAGATGGCATAAAAACTGTATTTTTATGTAAATAATTTTTGATATAAAACATATAATTTGTATGCCTTCGCACTACCTACGCTGATTATGCGATTTTTCTAGGTTTATGAAGACAGGTGCCTCTTTATATCTTAAAATAGAAGTATACAACTAGCGACGCCCCCCTGCTTCGTACGATCTTTATGACTTGATAGAACATCCAGTAGTCTTGATTTATGAAACTTTAATTTAAATATACAGGGCGTAAACAACCTCATCACGAAGCCATCAACCAAGCATTCTGTACATCAAACTAAGTAACTTTACGCAAAAATTTTTGCTCGGAAACGACTTTTTTTTTGGGGTGAAAAATCATTTATTTATTTATTTGTGTACACACAAAATACTTTACAGGACAATAAATTTACATAGAAAATCATGTTTTGTGGTAGAATGTAACGCACTCAAAACATTGTGCAGATGGATGGATTTAACAGTACGGGTGTTGTGGAGGTGTTTAAAGTAGTAAGTAAACATCTTACATTAAAAACTTGTATTTAAAAAAAACTTGTCAAAAAGTTGGAACTTTGACCCCCAATATCTCCGTAACTAGAAGGTACGTGGTGGTGTAGAACAAAAAATGATCGCAATGCCGTGGAGAACAAGTGCCTTTCAGCTTCGTTAAGACGTTTTTTACGCTCTTTATAGCATCATTATTGTCAGACTTGATCCACCTTCTGCAGAGTTTATAAGCCTCTCCCATTTTGTCCTATGGTTCCTTGGTCGGCGCTCAGCGAAACATAACTGCATCAAGATCTATTGCGTAGTTCCGAAGAAAAACAATCAGGCAGCAAAAGTTATTTTGATAACATGAATAATGGACGAATCAGAGATGAAGAGAACCGCATGAGGGTACCCCACCAAGGTAACAGGCACCCAAAATAAAAAAAAGCCAAAAATTGGCAGCGGCAACAACTATAGCTATGGAACATCTCCAAGGAGAATCTTCCCCGGGAATTCGGTGGAACCAAGAATCGTAGATCTAGTCGATGTGTCCACACTTAACGGAGGCCTATGTCCAACAATGCACGGCTCATCATCTGCCGAACGTTTTCCTAACCATGTTGAGTTTCGGCTTCCAGTGTAACCGCATGCAGCTGAATACCAGTATTTTACATAGAGCGACAGCCTATCTGACTTCCACAATCCAGTTAGGACTGAGTAACGATATCCCTTGGTAAGGCTGGTAAAACTTTTGAGCCACTGACCACCTGTAACGACCGTCAAAGATCTACAAATGACAACAATATATGACTATCGGCTGAAATTATGATGACAGAGAGATTGTTGGTAAGAACTGACTTGTAATACGTTCAGTATATTTTATTTCCCAGGTTAACTCTTGCACACTGTAATCAAATCAAATTCTTCTAATACACCCACGTTCGGGTAAATGGTTTCCTTGTAACTTTGGGAGCTGACTGTACTGTACAAAAAACAGTTGAAATTTATGGTTGACGACATGGGATTCAATGTCATCATCATCATCATCAGCCGAAAGACGACCACTGCTGGACATAGGCCTCCCCCAAGTGTCGCCACATTGACCGGTCCCGTGCGACTCGCATCCAGCGGATTCAATGTATGAAGATTAAATAAAATATGTAGTTACGAGTTGGCACACTTTTTCACTTGTTTCGCACGTCTTTTGTTTAGTTGTCTAAATGGGAAAGTTACAAGATGGGCCGGAGCCAGTCCCTGAAAAAACGAAGAAAAAGATCGTATTTCTGACATAACACTAATTTAGACGCCTAGAACATTTTACTTAGCCCTGTAATAAACATATCAGAAAAGGGGCATGTCACAATTAATTATTACCTACCGTCAATTATAGGAGGCCGATAATAGGCCCAATCTAAGCCAAAAGGTCACGCCGTTCGTGTCTTACATATCATTATATACGGCAATTTATCAAAACGATTGCAGACAAACATAAGCTGTACACCCACGACCTAATGTTACAATAACAACGCTAAATATCCAAGCAATTATCTCCCCTATTTGCATGCAATAATGTTAATAATCGTGTGCACGATATTGACAGTTATGGTCAATGAATGTGATGGTGGTGGTAGGGTTGGCGAATTCGACCTTTTATTGGTTACTACAACAGCCCATAACGTCCACTGCTGGACATAAGCCTCTCCCATGATGGGAGGAATTTGCCGTAATCTCCACGCTTGGCAGGCGGATTGGAGATCGCAGTGATGAAAGACTAACAGAAAACGCTGCTGCCCATTCTCTGGTCTACGGAGGCGCAAGGTGTTCTGCCTCAGACATTAGTCGCCTTATACGACACCCGTGAGTGTAATGGGTTGGTTCTATTCTACTCTGCCAGATACCACACGGCAATTTTTTTTATTGGTTACATTGACAGAATTGTTTGAAAACCACAAAAATAGGTTTGAACAAGCTGTTCTCGCAGGAAACTGAGAATCAACAAAGCTCATTACATCAGGGATTGGAGAGAAGATATAGTGATAGCTTATCTCTAATTCATGAAAGAACCCTAGTAGAAAAAACTTATTTTTAATGGGATGCCTTTGAGCTAAATATTTTCCACTTAGATGGCTCTCCTTCTCTGATGTTGACGATTCTTTAATAAAGAATCATGTGTCTCCCGAATCCGACGGATCCGGATCGAGTCCATATTGGGGAGGCCTACCCAGACTATGCAATCCTGGTAGAATTGTGCAGCCTCAGAAATGACATGTAGCGCCGAAATAAAACCAATAAGACTTAAATCGCCAGTACCTCTTTACCAACCCTACTGCACGCGTACAATCGTAACGCCGAAACGGGTGCGCACGAAGCTGACCGAACAGGCGCGTAATGACACGAGCCGTCACGAGCGCGTCCGATTGCACCCGAACACGAGCGTCGTGAGCGCAATACGGTTATCAAGGTGTCATAGGGAACATTGATTTTCAGGTCGAAAATCAGAGCAGAAACTGGCATAAGTGGAGTGAGTCATGTCAGGCTTAAAGATATAATTATATTTTCCACCTCAATGTAGATCAAGACTTGGTTTTTAAACGTTACTTAGCACATTGGCCTATTTTAGCAGACCGTGACTTTAATAGATTGTGGGTTAGACCTGGTGGAGACCCGCGCAGATGAAAAGGGAGGTGGCTTACCCAGCCGAAGGTAAAATAAGGCTACCAATGATAAATGATGACCACTTTGGTCAAGCGTCATTTCTGTCAAACTACGAGTGGAACTGTGGAAGATAGAGACGGGAAGATGTCTAACAAAGCCCGTGCTAAGTAACGTTTTTAGATCTTGTCCTAAAATCTTACAGCCAAAAATGAAAAGTAAAAACACGTTAGAGACATGTTAAGTTACATATATGGCATTGGTCACCCTCTATATTAAAGCAAATAGACCCATAACTAATGCAAAGACCGTAAATTTTCACTACTTATTGGCCCACCGCTGAAAGGTGCAAACATTGTTTAAAATACGGTCACAAAAGCTATATTTGTACATGTACAAATAAACACATCGAACCGCATTTAAACGACGTGCATTAAAGGAACAAAACACAATAAACTCTTACAAATAATGCATCGTTTCGCTGCAAAAAAGGCGGGTCGAGTATCATAGTCAACACTGCGAAATAAGGCCGAATAAAGACATGCAACAGAGTAATGCTATCGCTTCGGGCACCTGTCAAACGAATTGCTTCGGAAATTATCCGAGTACTCGATACCCGAGGCACATCCACGATTTACGATACCGAATTCCATAATCGAATGCATCAGCTGAGTAAAATCGAATGGAAATCGTCCCGTTTTAGGTAAACGACAAATTTATGATGCGAATTCGAAAGTCGGTTACAAATCGAATTTGGAATTTCTTTTGAATTACTTAGTAAGTTTATCGTTGACGCCATCAGTACATTAATAAAGTTAGCGTGCATTTTGGTGTAAATGTCAAAATATGCTGGCTCGATATTCGTGAGATTTTTATCTTTTTGGATTGCGTTTTTTTCTGAAATGGGTCTCGCGAGATATCTTGTCATGATCATGGCTTGAATACTCCGTTTTTGGTTTGCAACTTTATTTTAAACAAAAATCTAGAATCAAAATCTTCGAAAAAATCTTTAAGTAATAAATGTTAAACGGCATTACCACACAGTAAAACGTATGCGTTGCATTCACATACTGCCATTTAGTTTACAATAAAGTTTATTACACCCAACGCGTCACTTTCACCTACTTAACATAACCAAATACGCTGCAACGTCGGTTAGGGCCGTACTCGGTCGTAAAACGGTCCTAAACTCTATTTTCTATTTAAATCTTTTATTACTTGCCACGGCTTTAAAGTTCGACAATAACTTAAGAAGCGAGACCAAATTAGTTTTACAACCAAACTCTTTCGACCCCTGATTTTTTTCTAAAAACCTTTTTGACAGAAAAAAATGTTGGTGATCTATGAAGCAGGGAAGGCCAACCTAAAATGGATGATTGGATTTTTAATGAGAGAGAAAATAGGTGTTTATAAAATCTTCAGTAGATTTTTGTAGGATAGTAAATTATGCGGTAAAGTTGACTAGATAGTTTTTATTACTTGTTTATTAGAAACTTTTAGCGAGTTTTTCATCTATTAACAGATTCAGATTACAGTTTTATGAGTTTCATGATTTATTTTTATTTAAATATTGTTTTTGAAGCTCTAAGATGTGAATCATATGGCTTAAATAGCTTTGTTGCACACCGCAAGCAAATTCGAAAAGTTTTATGACTTAAAAAATAACAAATATCTTTTTCGAACTACAATCATTTTAGATAGATAAACTATTTATTTGGTGCACACAAAAGACATAGCACAACACACAGAAGTACAATTTACATGATTATAAAAACAAAGGTGCCAATGGGGAAGAAAACTGTCAAATAGTTTCACGTAGATGGCGCTGACTGTTTGTTACAAACAAACTGTCAAACTCCATAGAAATTGAACAATATCTTGTTATTTTGTGACTTTTTTCAATATTATGGGTCGTTGTGTAGCCTTTGGATGCAAAGAAATAGGCGTTGTCACATTTCCAAGAAATTTGCGCATGAAGAGAAAGTGGGAAAAGGCACTGAAACTAAAAAAAAAACAAATCAAGTTATTTTCCGAGGTTATGTGGGAAACATTTCAACGAAACAGACTACGAGACCACTTCAGGACTGTTACACACACTGTTGAAGTTGAAATTTCTGTAGTAAGCTGAAGAAAAAATGGGTTCTTTTCAATTAACCTTACATTTTGTAACATGTAACCAACGATGTATTACCTTAGTTTGTTTATCATTAGATCATTAAAAAGCAAAACGTTAGTGAGTAAAGTTTATTTTACAACCTAAAGAACCATAATATTGCCCAGACAACAGCTCTAAGTCGATAAAATGTTAAATATAATGTACTTTTCGATAAGCTCCGCTTTCTTTCCTTGTTACGTTGCTCCTCGTTTTTTCAATTTCTCCTTCAACTGGATGATAAGCCAGGTATCATACATTGTACAGCAACACAAAGTGAGTAAAAAAAACACGCAAATACTTAAAAAATCGTCTACACAATGCACACGTTTATATCAAAAACTTTTGACTGGTAACAAACTATCAGCGCCATCTTGCGGCGAAATTTCCGGGAAACAACCCCATTATACAAAAAGAAAAACATATTTACGAAATAAGTATGGTAACACCATGATATGCTTCAAATAAAATAACAAAAATATAATAATAATAAATATTTTTTTAATAAATATATAATATATATTATATAATAAATACACATATTATATAAATTTATAATTATATAATAAATAAATAATAATATATTTAGTCTTCATCTAACCGCTTCGTGGTACGTATACCTACTTACCTCTTAATAGTTCATACCGTGATGAAAGGATTAACCAACCATTTACTACCGTGGAGCAATATTATTGTTAAAGTCGTGCAACACGGGTAACGAAGACCCGAAGCGCCACAGGACACCTTCACACAAAAAGTTTAGAGCTCCAGAGTGAGGCGACATCATCGCTGTTCCAAAGGTCAGTAGTGACGAAACAGTTCGGAATTTTATGCTGTTTAGAGTTCCGTACCCAAAGGGTAACCAACGGGACCCTATTACTAAGCCTCCGCTGTCTGTCCGTCCGTCTTCCGTCCGTCAGTCTGTCAGCGGCTGTCTCTCATGATCCGTAAGGTAGACAGTTGAAATTTTCACAGAATGTGTATTTCTGTGTGTCTTTCCAAGGGGTATCGTATTAAACAGGGTTGTGGAGGTCAGATAGGCAGTCGCTCCATGTAAAATACGGGTATTCAGCTGCATCCGGTTAGACTGGAAACCGACCCCAGCATAGTTGGGAAAAGGCTAGGCAGATGATGATGATGATGTGTATTTCTGTTGCCGCTATAACGACAAATAATAAATTAAAAATTAAAGGGGGCTGCCCCGACAACGATGATACGGAACCCTTTATGCGCGAGTCCGATTTACACTTGGCCGGTTTTTGTTCTTATAAAACTTAACGCTCACGTTTCAGCACTGCACCGAGTCACTAAATAAAAAATAAAATGAAATAATTTCTATAAAACTCCGTACCTATTCATCATTATCATCATCAGCCTATTAATGTTCCCACTGCTGGGACACAGGCCTCCCCTCTATGAGAAGGAATGGGCTATAATCCACTACGCGGGCCCAGTGAGGGATGGTAGATGTCACCATGTCTTCGAATTTTTTGGATCTAGGGCATGCCGGTTTCCTCGCGATGTTTTCCTTCACCGTTTTGAGAGCAGTGGTGATGAAATAAATTACACAGAGTAATGCGCCTGTCTGGGTTCGAGTCCACGACTTACTGTTCGTAAGTTGGGGCTGAAACCACTGGGCCACCGCTGCTCTTACCCATTGCAAAGCACAAAAACTGAGCCTGTAGTTTTAAACATGTTCCTAAATAACAATCTTGTTATGATCCAGCCTGTTCCTTTGCTGTCCTCCCAAAGCAACACCCTAATCCGAGGCTGGTACCCCACAGGGGGTGCCTTTAGCATGTAGTAGACTGTAGTCGTTTGTATGTTCTTTGCCTCTGGCTGGAAGCCTTGCACTCAAGGCACCCACAAGATAGTCAAACATCGAAATTATTTTGTACAAAATGTATGCTTGAAAAAAAACAATATAAAAAACAAACATTAAATAAAATAAAAGAAAATAAAAACGAAATGACTCGATTCACAAAAAGAAAATCCTTATACAGGGATCGAACACGATGTCACGAGATTGTAACCCAGCGCTGTGCCTCGAGACCAGCTGGCTTGTTGTAACCCGTGGCAAATATGTAGGTAGATATTTTGCTGCTTCAACAGGTCGGTAATGTTCGGGATTGTTCGGGCCGGGTTGACAACTTGACAGTTTAGTCGCCACGGCATGCGTTGCCACGCCATTTTTTGGTTTTACCCGCGTATATGTAGATGTTTCACATCAAAAAACAAACAACGCACAAATACTTCATAACGGCAATGCCTTGGGATCAGGATCAGCTAGTAAAAATAATGTAAGGTGATTTTATGGGTGCTATGAGCTCTAAAAGGCTAATTAATTAGGCTAATATTACCTATTTTTTTGTAAACCTAAATTCTGCCCCACAGCAAGGTAACGGCCTCTCCTTTCTCTGACCGTGGCTTAATCACAAACAACTCCATCGTGACAGCACCTTGGCACTACATATATTAGGTTAATTAATTTCAAGCGGCAACACAACATGTTTTTTTCAATAAAACACATTAATTTAAAAGCCTACAGCTACCAAATCTAGTCAGAATGTCAAATAAATTAATGCAAAATTACGACACGATAGTAAAAATAAGAAACAAGTGATGATCACAAAAACTCGCGTATCGTAAATGTCTACTACAATTTAATAGTTTCCTGTGAATGTCAGAATTTTGGAGATAGTTAATGGCTTTTTAATATTTAATTTGGAGAGCTTTGATGGTAAAACGGCTCCTGCGCAGATTCATCGGTATCAACAACGAGCTATATGTACGACAGACATGATTTTTTGTGTTGTTGTTCGGCAATCAAATCCTTTTGCGTTAATCTACGTGGCGGTAAGCGTCAAAGATAGGTACACGGTTCGGGTTCGTCATTCCCAAAGGAGAAGAACTGTCAAGAAACTCCATGGTTCAATTCAAACTTGCGGACTACCTGATGGTCAGTGGATCTGCGACTTACATCCAACGGATTCCCGCAACCTTCACCTAGTGGGAGGTCTTCCAACGCATCGTCTTCTGGTTTGCGGTCGCCACACCAGAACTTTTCGGTCCCATCGGCCATCCGTTCTCGAGCATTCCATCGAATGATGATGATGATTATCTTAGGAATGACCTGTAAAGTAATACAGAGTGAGAAGGATACCAACACACAAACAGTTACCACGTCAGTACATCAATCATACGCCTGTAATCACCGGAGTGTTCGGCAGATCAATAACTTCGGGAAACCTCTGGTAGTCATTGACTTTACCTACCAATGCCGCCACAATGACATCAATATGGTTCAATAGAACCTAAAATAATATACAGAGACTATTGTTAAAAAATTTACAGCTTTTAAAAAAGTGATTTCTATTCTCCGCATGTTTTTTTTTCTTCAGACTAATTGAATAATTATTGCTAACAAAGTCTCGAGTACTTACTGGTCAGAGCTTTGATGGTCGATAGACCAATCGAGCGACTCGATTCTAAAAACGATTTATATCGAGTAAATGCGAGGAGCATAAACAATCGGATTTTACAAGGACATGGTATAGAGTTATGTACATTGAACTATTGATGTCCACTATCACTGTTGATGGATGGAGAGGGAGAGGAAGACCAAGGAAATGATTGATGGATTGTGTGAGGAATGACTAGTGGGAACAAAAATTCCCTTTAGTTCTACCGTAAAATTGTTTTATAAAACAGTAGAACTAATGCAACTTTTTGTTCCCACTAGTTCTACGACATTGTACCACCTGAAATAGTTATAGGACTAGTGGGGAAAAAAAAGTCCCACAAGTTCTGCCGTAGAACTTTGTAGTAGAACTAGTGGGAATGATCCTAAAATTAAAATTTACGCCATTTCGTTTTTTTCGTCCATTCTCCACTTTCGGCAACCAACCAACCATCAGCATGGTTGAAAAATTGGTTGCCTGTAAAGTCGGTATACGGGCGAAAGTTTTACGTGACAACGACTTTGAGTGGTAAAATAAACTTTTTATGTCTGTCTCTCTCGCTCTTAGGCGGGCTCTCACTCGCTCTCATTGTGAGCACATAACGTGAGCGGGAGCGTAACGCAGTTTCTTGAAGTGTCACCCGGCAAACCAATTTATAAGACGTTGTCACGTCAAAAGGGGAGAATGGACGAAAAAAACGTTTTGCGCCGACCCCAAGTAACAAGGGCTGGAAAATGATGATGATGTCCAGTATAAATCCAAGAATTATTTATCCTGGGTTTTCTTGCATTCTCTTCACGTCATATCCATTTTTTTCTGTAATGGTCGTTGACCAATGGATGGACTGTGTCA
Organism: Xestia xanthographa; assembly: GCA_905147715.2. Taxonomy (NCBI): domain Eukaryota; kingdom Metazoa; phylum Arthropoda; class Insecta; order Lepidoptera; family Noctuidae; genus Xestia; species Xestia xanthographa. The sequence goes on along the minus strand of LR990663.1, from coordinate 6,051,028 downwards.
AGTATGATATGGTTAGAAAGGAGGTGTCTGCTGAGATGACGAGTGATAGAGAAGATGGATGAAGAAGAGATGCTGCGCCGACCAAAAATAAACTAGGGTAAGGGCCTGACAACAACCACAGCCCATAAAGTCCACTGCTAGACATAAGCCTCTCCCATGATGGGAGGAATTTGCCGTAATCTCCACGTTTGGCAGGCGGATTGGAGATTGCAGTGATGAAAGACTAACAGAAAACGCTGCTGCCCATTCTCTGGTCTACGGAGGCGCAAGGTGTTCTGCCTCAGACATTACTCGCCTTATACGACACCCGTGAGTGTAATGGGTTGGTTCTATTCTACTCTGCCGGATACCACACGGCTAAGGGCCTGAGAATGATTATAATGTGATCGTTGACCAGCATACACGCTTATTGGTCATTCTGAAACCGAAAGCCATAAACTTGATCATCGAAGTCAACGATTGGGACTGTTGATTTTTTAAATAACTACGCAGCTAGGGCACTCTACAGACTAGCTATGTTAAGATTTAAGATTTAGTTGATGTAGGTACATTCGATATTTGTTACAAATTTAAAAACAACCAGGGCGGCCATAATTGCATGCGCGACAAAGCCCTTTTTATAGAATAAAGAAAAAAAAAAGAAAACACTATAAATTAAATTTATAATAATTTATAATATTTTTTTAGTTATTAAAAAAAACAGTCCCAATCGTCCCGAGTTCGATGATCGAGTTTATTATGTCTTTCGGTTTCAGAATCACCTAAAATCAACGGTGTATAACGTTCTCTGTACTGGGAATAATGTCACACAGGTCTCTTCTCTGTTAGAGGCGACTGTAATCCACCACGCGGGCCTAGTGCGGTTTGGTGGATATCACATAATTTTATTTTGAATTTCTGGTTCTCAAAACAATCATACAAATGCCGGTTTCCTCACGATATCTTTTTCATCGTTTCAAGAGCAGTGATGATGATATTAATGACGTGAAGTAAAGAGAACCCTTGCTCGAGCCAGTCCGCGATACTGAGCCTGTAGTTTTAAACCAGCCCCTAAATAATTATATTGTTCTGATTCAGCCTATTTCTTTGCTGTCCTCCTACAGCGACGCCCTTAGCCGAAACTCGTAACCCACAGGGGGTGCCCTTAGCGTGCAGTCGTTTTTTTTCTAAATTTTTCGCCCTTTCATGGACTCCTTACACTCTTACACAGGATAGTCTGGTTAAGCATACGACAACCATAAAGGTTGACTTGCGAGATCCACCAACCAGAAAAACAGACATGGATTCAAGCCACGAGGTACGTAAGGCAAACTGTTTCCAATGATCCACCACAGCTCACTCAACAGTCAATTTTAATAATTATTGAAATATCATCATCATTTTCATAATCCGGTTTAAGTTTTTCGCGCTTTTGCAAAACTTTTCTCCAGTTTTTAATTCCATATTCCTATTCCAAAGCTCAATAGACTTCTTCGGATGAGTTCATCATCATCATCATTTCAGCCGAAAGACGTCCACTGCTGGACATAGGCCTCCCCCAAAGGGAGGCGGGTTGGCGATTGCAGTGCGGGTACACCCACGGGAAGATATGGTGCTATTCTTTACGTCCGACATCATACAGACACGATGAGTTCACAAATATTTTATCGCTATCATGTACTTCTTTTACGTTTAGAACATATCATTGTATACTCTCAGATTCATTCCGCGTGCCACAAGGCGTCCGTACATACGCCGAGTGTTTCACACCCATAAAATAGTTGACATTTTAGACTATCACGATTAGAGTCAGGTAGGTGGACCAGTTGTCGTCCCACCATTTAATATTTATTTACACACGTTTCGCCTTACGTGTTGGTGTAATGCTATCAAAAAGCGTTGGATTGTGTAGTAAATAATAGTTTAAATTCATAGCACATAGAGTGAGGCGCCAGTAATAGTGAAGAAAGCGTCAAATGCTATAAAGACGACGCCGACGTTAATCTTAACGTCGCGTCGTCGACTTTATAGCATTTGACGCTTTGCGTTGCGATTGAAGTAGGGTGCTGTTAACCATGGTTTATAACAATAACACGTTACAACAACAAAAAAAACAACAATAAAAAAACACGTTGTCGAACACGACAACGTGTTTTTTTTTTAGTATAAATATACTAAAAAAAAAACACGTTGTCGTGTCGTGACTTTTTCACAAGATCCAAAAAAAAACTCAAATAAATATTTGAGTTTTTTTTTGGATCTTGTGAAAAAGTTGTTAAGAGTTTTAAGTGTTTTTTTTTTTTTTCAAAAAACCTATTTGCTACATTCGAGTCACCACCTAAAAACATGCCTCAGAGAGTAAATTGATGAAAATAATTAATAAAATATGAAAATTACAATCCCATTCTTATGGCAACCTGAACTCTTCAGTCATTCACTCATTCAATCGAACCATTATTTTTTCAAATAGCTTGGTGTGGGGCAGTATTGCACACCGTGTCAATCATTGACAATTGAACGTGGGATCAATGGCGGGAACGTCAATCATTGCGCGGAATGAACGATTTGATTGGCATTCGATTACCTACGGATCTACGAATTATGCTTAGGTGTAATATACTTAGATAGGTTATTTTTTTATTTTTGTTCTAAATAAGAACTACTACAGGTCATGGCTATGCTACGCGGTACAATGTGCAAGGTATACAGGGTGTAAAAGACCTCATTACAAAGCCGTCAACCAAGCATTCTGCACATCAAACTAAGTATAAACTTTACGCAAAAATTATTGCTGGGAAACGACTTTTTTTATTGGGGTGAAAAATCATGTTTTGTGGTAAAACTCAATGTGGTGTTCACTCGAAACACTATAGTTAGGGTTTACAATAAATTCACCAAATTATCAGTAAGTAGATGAACTCTAAGGCTACGTGTGCTCGCTGCCCGGGATAAGTGTGGACTGCTCGACACGGAACCTCAAAGCTCACGCTACGTTTATTAGTATATCACATCAGGAGTAACGCAACTCAAAACATTGTGCTGAAGGATGGTTTAAATAGTACGTGGTCGTCGGTCGTGGAGGTGTATAAAGTAAAAATCTTATATTAAAAACTTGTACTTAAAAAAAAAACTTGTCAAAAAGTTGGAACTTTGACCCCCAATTTCTCCGTAACTAGAAGGTTCCCAGGTACGGTGTAGAACAAAAAAATGATCATAATGACGGGGAGAACAAGTGCCTTTCGGCTTCGTTCAGAGGTGTTTTACACCCTTTATAAAGCAACGATTACAGAGGTCAGTCTGTAGATGGATGACCGTTCATTCCCTAACAAGGTTGTGAAGCATTTTTAGCTGTTGGTTCAGCTGTTATTTGCAGATCTTTGACAGTGGTTACAGGTAGTCTGAAGAATGAAACTCTATAGTATCCAATTACTGGGTTGTACAAGTTATAGACAGTGTAAATGACTAGTGTTCAGCCCGCGTAGCATGAACACCGTCGAAACGGGTTTTGTCGAAGAAAGAATCCACAAAATTACAGATTTCTTATGTTCATCTGTCATTTATCTGTCATGTTGTCGATTCTTCGTCGACAAAACCCGTTTCTTCGGCGGACATGCTACGGGGGCAGCTGCATCCGGATAGACTAGAAGCCTAGATTAGGAGACGAATTAATTAGAACTTTAGAAGTAGCTTGGAGGTGCTTGAATTTTTAAACAACACTTAAAAGCTTCAAAGTAATAAATTTGTTATAGTATGACCTCAGTTCAGAACATAAATTATTTTCAAACTAAAATATATTTAGTATCACTTTAGTTGATACATCAATTAGCCTCTTCACCTCAACTAGAGAGGTACCGTTTCACCTCTGATGACAGTTTGTCGACAGAAATGTCATAAAATAATAAATAAATATTCTTGGCGTTTTTATTGCCTAGCTCTACTCTAGTGTTTTATGTGTCTAAATAGAATGACATAGTAATTTTGTAAATTGCAAATGTAGGTATGACGTCCTGTTGCTGGTTGCTGTGTGGTCCTGGCTATTAAAATAGCTATAAATGTAGGTTCGTACTAAAATATACCTTTGAGAAACTCAGCCCATTTCGCGGTCCACTGCTGGACCTGAGTGCCCATATTCAAGCTGTGTCACAAAACCCTGAATCCAGAATAATACACCACTATTTTTTAATTTGTACAAATACTGGTTAAAGTTTTGCAGCGTGCTGCCCCGATAGGGCTCCGGGGACCGGGGGCGGGGGAGGGGGAGGGGAAGGGGCTCCCATCCCCCCCCCTACCGCTAACCGGAAATGTATAGTTTTTTTTTATGATTTTTTTTAGATGCAATAATTTTGTCATAGCAAATGTACATTTTGGGGGTTCAGGGGAGAGAAAGAGTAGGAGAAGGGAAGGGGGACCTCGCACCCCCCCTTTCCGCTTGCCAGAAATGTATATTTTTGTGTTTTTGACCTAACCTAATCCGGTCAAGTTGGTCTGACTCGGATTCCGGACGCGCTCCCGCCAGACACTCTCGCTCACCCCTGAGTGTCGCTAAGCCACACTCCACCTTCGCATCGCTACGGAGGTCGCCGGCTCGCTTCGCTTGCCACCTCCCCCCTTCGCTCTGCTCGGCTTTGTGTGGCTTGCTCCACTCAGGAGCTCCCTCGAGCATCTGGCTCCCGCAATTATAAAAAACACTCTAGGGGTAGGGACCACAAGACCACGTGGGGTCGGGGTGCCCTGTGTCGGTTCTGAGGCCAAGTCCTGTCTGTGTATTTAATTAAAAATAAAATTTGCGTTTAGTTTCACGTAATTGTGTAATTTCAACTGTCAAAGTGACAAAATTGCGTTTAGTTTGACGTAATTATGTTTATTTTTGGCCTAAATATGTTCGTTCCTAACCTAAAAATTAGGTTTTTTCTTTATTTATTTTTTGGTTAATACTGCGTTTCCTATGAAAAAAAAGTGTTGAAAGGTAAGACCCCTAGGAACCCCTAATATTATCACATTTCCTCCAGCGAGGCAGCACGTTTTAAAACCCAACCCCAAATACTTATAGGGAAAACAAACAAATACTTAAAGAAGGTATTTTTATTACACAATATATAAAGTCTCAATCACTACATATTATAAAACAAAGTACCACGCCGCGTCTGTCTGTCCCTATGTATGCTTAGATCTTTAAAACTGCGCAACAGATTTTGATGCGGGATTTTTTAATAGATAGAGTGATTCAAGAGGAAGGTTTTAGTATATAATTTGAGGGCGGGCGAAGCTGCGGGCATCAGCTAGTACTTACATAATATTAATAAACAGCAAAGTTATTAGCGTTTGTTTATATCCCAAAGAGTCACTCAATTTATGGAAATATTGTACAGGCTATTTATTAGGTAGTATTTGTTAATCGTTTTCTCTCGCTCTCGCGTTCGCGTGGTCAATTTCTAGTAGCAATTGATATGAATGATCGATTCCGTTGAGTTTACCAATTAACTAAGAAAGTAGTATAAAATAAAGGGTATACACCTCTTAACGAAGCCGAAAGGCATTTTGTTCTCCTTGTCATTGCGATCATTTTTTTGTTCTACACCATACCTGGGAACCTTCTTACGGAGATATTGGGGGTCAAAGTTCCAATTGTTAGACAAGTTTTTTTTTTAAATACCAGTTTTTATGTATTATTTTTAAACACCTCCACGACCCCCGTACTATTCAATCCATCCATCAGCACAATGTTTTGAGTGCGTTACATTCAGTTCTACCACAAAACATGATATTTCACCCCAAAAAAAAGTCGTTTCCCAGCAATAATTTTTGCGTTAAGTTACTTAGTTTGATGTCCAGAATGCTTGGTTGACGGTTTCGTGATGAGGTTGTTTATACCCTGTATATATATATATATATATATATATATATATATATTTTATAAAAGCAATGAGTTGTCTTTAATTAAAACGATTTTCATTAAGACTGTGACGCAATTAGAGCTCTCCTTTAACCGACACCAAAGATATAAGTAATAAAATAATCTTGCTTTTTAATCAGTTCGTAAAACCAACCGGTTACAGAGTTGATTGACATTATTTTGATCGCGTTCTGAAGGTAATATAATTAAAACTAATTAATATTCTTATTAAAGATCTAATCAGTGTTTAAGAACTCATCACATTTTCAAATAAGCCGTCTTTTTACGATTCAAATAAGACTTGTCTGGTGGAAAATGTTATATATCAGGTAATTACCCTGTACTCTTAGGCGGTTGGATCAAGGGCCTGATGCAGAAGGCAGCACTCTTCGATACGGCCCTCATTGTGAGGAGGTTCTTGCCTCTGAAGACCTAACCACTGCTAGCTTGGACCCTGTTCCTGACACTGGCGAATTAATACACGTATTTAAGGGGACTACACGAGCTAAACGCGAGTTTTATAATGCAAAAAAGCATATGAATCACTGCAATAAACAAAACCAGAAAAATATATGATATTCTTCAGGATATATGCTAGTATGATATTGTTTTATTATTTTTAGTCCAATCAATAGTTTTTTTGAAAATAGCAAAAAGCCACTCATTTCGCACTATTCGGCCCGCAGTGACTGACGTAACAATAGTGCAAGCTGATTAGAACTGTATTTCAAACGAAGTTTGACCCACCACAAATAGAGTTGCTAATTTAGCTTCTGTAGTCGCCTTAAGTGTTGCATGTGTGGTTCCTGAGTTTGGTTCTCAGGTAGGTATGAATTATACCTAACTACTCATTTTGATTTTTAAGTGTTTTTTTGGAACTTGTTGCAGATTAGAGGATCGTCAAAGACAGGTTTTTTTTATTTAGAAACGAGGATTTGATGTTTAGTTTATGCAGGAAGACTGTAGATCTACATGTCATAACATTTTTTGAAACTGTTTGTTTGTATAATAATTGAGTACTTAGATATACAGGGTGTTTGGTTTATGGACCGACACAATTTTTCCAGGGATTTTGGGGGTCACTAGCTAGGTTCTACCCATACACCCAATGTCCTAAATGGCATGGTTGGTTACATATGTTTTTTCTTTTCAAATGAAAAAAATACCCAAAATGTTTCCTTTAATTCCAAATAACTTTTTCGTTTGTGAGTGTAATGGCTCAAAATAAATTTTGTTGTATTCTTCAAAGTCTTTTTAATCTAAATAAATCTTTTTTTGATAGAACTGGTTTCAAGAAAATTTCTTACGAGCTACCACAATTATTTTCTTTTTTAAATGTATGAAATTGTACAACTTCAAAATGTATTATAAAAAAAACTAAAAGCCATTTTGAACTTAGCTTTATTTTAAAAAGTTCTTTAGTTAATACCCTTTCTAACGGTATGCCACATGTCACAAAGACCAATTCATTAAGTAGTCAAAATGTTAGTTAGGAGAGTCAGGATTAAGAAAAGACTCATAAATATTATTATGTTTTTATAAACTAAAGTTACAAATCTTGTTCAATTTTGATTCAAATTAACCCAATATTACCCATACATCCTATGTCCCAAATGTCACGGTTGGTTACATGTTTTTTTTTTTTTATTGAAAAAAATACCCGAAATGTTTCCTTTGATTCGAAATAACTTTTTCGTTTGTGGGTGTAATGGTACAAAATAAATATTGGGTTAATTTGAATCAAAAATTGAACAAGATTTATAACTTTAGTTTATAAAAAAATAATAACATTTATAAGTCTTTTCTTAATCCTGACTCTCCTAATTTACATTTTGAATACTTAATGAATTGTTCTTTGTGACATGTAGCTTACCGTTAGAAAGGGTATTAACTAAAGAACTTTTTAAAATAAAGCTAAGTTCAAAATGGCTTATAATTTTTTTTATAATAATTTTTGAAGTTGTACAATTTCATACATTTAAAAAAGAAAATAACTTTGGTAGCTCGTAAGAAATTTTCTTGAAACCAGTTCTATGAAACAAAGATTTATTTAGATTAAGAAGACTTTGGAGAATACAACAAAATTTATTTTGTGCCATTACACTCACAAACGAAAAAGTTATTTGGAATTAAAGGAAACATTTTGGGTATTTATTTCATTTGAAAAGAAAAAACAGATGTAACCAACCATGACATTTAGGACATAGGGTGTATGGGTAGAACCTAGCTAGTGACCCCCCAAATCCCTGGAAAAATTATGTCGGTCCATAAGCCAAACACCCTGTATATTATTTTTACTTTTGCAAGCCTTACATATTATTTTGTACCCACATTCATGGCAAATAAATGATTTCTGATTCTAATTCTGATTCTGATTATGATCCAGGGATAAGATGCAATTAAGTAACATCCAATGTCAACAGCAGAAAACTAAGATACCCACCCTATAGCTAGGTTGTTAAGTACTCTTATCAAATGTCACAAAGATACAACTGATTCCTAGAACTCCACTCGTCTAATTAGAACATACAAGACTTGCAATTAGAACGACAGTAAATTAAATGGCCCCATTCTGTTCTAACAATAAGTAAATATTTTATCAAACGGTTCTCGGCACTTTAGAAAATGTTTATAAATAGCCCAACAACACTTTACGACAGTCCCGATGCCCCCTGGTTTGTTTGAGATATGATACTAATAACATATTTCATTATTTACAACCCACTTTTATGTGATTTATAACCCTCTTATCGATAAAAGTGATAATTATTATTTAACCGTTGTGCTCAATAACAGAACTGCTATTTCACCATAATAAAATAAGTTTCCGTAGTGTAGCGGTTATCACGTGTGCTTCACACGCACAAGGCCCCCGGTTCGATCCCGGGCGGAAACAGTTTCATTTTGTGATTTTAGAGTTTGTATTTTAACTTTTTGTTATATTCTCGCTGATTATTTAGCAAGATAGTTAATAAATTTTATTAAAATATTGTGTCTTACATTATTTTTGTAAAAATAATAATTAAATTACTGTCACACTATGCTGTACGATACACACACATTGTACTATTAAGTATTCTGTTATTTAGATTACGCAAAAAAACATTTGGCACTTGGGATGACTTGGACTACCTATTTGTCTTTTTAAAGTATACCTTCCTATTAGGTATACATGACAGGGAAATTTAAGATTAAACAAACTTAATTGAAGTGAAGTTTGGCCGTAAATATACGAGTCGCTCTATCCGAAATGATTTTCACATCTGGTAGTCCACTTACCTTGGTCGATGCCCGATACATCAGGTTAGTAGTGATTACCTTGTGAGTTAAATGTCTTCGGATCCAGCGGCGAAGTGTAAATTACATTAAACAATAAATGTAACGCCATCAAAAAATAAAGAAACACTGACCTAGAGATTATTTTAAAAGCTTCTTCACCAATCAAGAACCGCTTCTACCAGACATTTCGAATTTCGAACATACGACAAAAAAAACCGTTAAAAACTCTTTAAAAAGGCAACTCCACACGTGCATCGCCCGCATGAATAAAACAAAAAAATAAAATAATAATTCGTACAAAATTCATTTGCATAAAAGACTCGTTTTTATTATAATACTACACGGGGCGCCTGAACAATCAGCGTATTGTTCTTAGTAACTCAAAAATAATTAAAACAATGCACTCATAGTGTGCGCTACGCTTTAGAATCGTTATAAATGCGGGTTCTCTTTTAACCAACTTTGACGAAAGGGGTGTAATTGGATCTAGTAATGTCGGACAAAGATGTCGAACGGTTCTTGTCTAGAAGTTTTGAAAAGTTTTTTTGGGGCTAGAAATAAACTGTATTAATTCTGCAGTCGAGACAATACGAATTAAGATATTTGAAATATTGACTTAGACTGATGACCTCCCACTAAGTGGACCGATGGCCTGGTGAAGGTTGCGGGAATCCGCTGGAATCGCACGGGACCGGTCAATGTGGCCACACTTGGTCCCCAGGCCTATGTCCAGCAGTGGACGTCTTTCGGCTGAAATGATGATGATGATGATGAGACTGATGACTTTTATTTTAGAAAAGAAAGTCGAGTAAATAATTTGTTTTTTTTTTTAAATTAAATATTATTGTAAGTATTAAATTGTAACACTATTGGAAACATCTTTGTTTTTCAGTTATGTTAGTATAAGTTAAAATTAACGAAATTAAGTAGTAAATTAAGGGCTATAATATATCCCTCAAATGGCTTAGCATGATCCTCCGTTACGCCTATAAAATACTGCAGCATTAATTTTGAAATAAATATATGGTAAAGTTGAGGATTAATGCTAAGTGCCCTATGTGTGACGAAAACACGATTCCATAAAGTTTTCTCGATAGAAAAAAAATCCAAAGCTACCTCCAAATCGAACAATAAACCGCTGGTATTCAAAAAGTACTTCAAATTAGATTATGAAACTTTGCATACTAACTAAATTATCTATAATGCAGGTCTTATGTGTTTTATTTTTTTAGTTCAATCAATAGATTTTTTGTAAATCGCAAAAAACCACTCATTTCGTAGTATTCGGCCGCAGTGACTGACGTAACAACCGCTTTGTAGTGCAAGCTGATTAGAACTTTATTCTAACAGAATTTTTAAATGAAGTTTGAACCACCACAAATAGAGTTGCTAATTTAGTTCATGTAATCGCCTTAAATAAATTTGTTTCAAAATTGTATAGGTACCTACAACTAATAAGTTCACTGATTCCGTTACTTTATTTATAGAAATCATTATATCGTCCATAAAATTGATTTTGACATAAAAATGAATTCATTAGTGGACTATAAAACTAATCTAGATATTTATGTTACATACATAAATCGTGATTTATATCACAATCTAGATTGATTATGTCCATCTGTTTGTTGATTTATGAATGACAGTTAATGTTCTATGTTTATGTTAGTAGAAAGTAATCCACTCAGTTTTCCAGGTGATACAGGTCTCTGTGTACTTTTCACCCTTCGTCATCATAATCATCATTTCAGCCGAAAGACTGCTGGACATAGGCCTCCCCCGAATGTCGCCACATTGACCGGTCCCACGCATCCAACGGATTCCCGCAACCTTCACTAGGTCATCGGTCCACCAGTGGGAGGCCTCCCAACGCAACGTCTTCTTTTCAACATTATGCCCTTAGTAATAAGGTTAAAACGTGGTCGACCTTAAGGGGCCACCTCCACGAGCGAGAGAATCGCGGCGATTTAACGTATTTCTATACGAAAATATTGCCGCGATTCTCTCGCCAGCCCAAAAGAGAGTGTATAGAAAAACGTGGCAAGGACGATAATATCGCCGCGATTCTCTCGCTCGTGGAGGCGACCCCTTAGTGTACCTACTGGTCGGACAAAATTTGAGTCAATGACTTGAAAATGACCAACATCATAATTTTCCTTATAGAAAAATTTAGTTATTTCAAACTGAGGCTGTTTTTCAGATATATAAGAACTCCTTACAGGCACGCGTTTTCTTTACTCATTGAAATGAGGGATTTTCTTTTTAGCTCTTCCCTAGTCGCTGGATAGATGGCGCTAGGAGTAAGTGTGATAATGCAAGGAACGGAACCTAGAAAAACTGATTTTAGCAAAGCGCGCGAAATGTTGGTTATATTCGGAAGGTTAAGCAAATGAAAGTGTCAGTCAACGAGAGTATGTGACGTGACACAATGTTTTTTTTTCAAGCGTTTTGGCTTTGGCACCAACTATCATAGTAAGTTCAACGCCATCTATAGTGTTCTTGGAAACTAAGTTTTTTTTTAAAACCTCAAAAGGAAAACCTCTCATTGAAAATGAAAAAGAAAGCTGCACAAAGAACACATAGTTTTAGAGGTTTGTTCTTTTTCATCATCATCATCGGCATATTAATGTTCCCACTGCTGGGACACAGGCCTCCTCTCTATGAGAGGGATTGTTCTTTTTACCCGAATACAACAAAGCCAAAAAGAAGGGTTATGATATTAGCTGCAGTCTGTTTGTTAGTATATATGTTACGGCTAATAGCCGAAGTGCGGCTACACCTAGTTTTAGCCGGCTAGAACTAGGTGCAGCCGGCCATATGCGGTTAAACCTAGATGTATCCTCTTATCTTCGGTTAGAACTAGGTTTAGCCTTCATCATAGCGGCTAGAACTAGGTGCAACCACACACCAGTGGTTAAACTTAGGTGTATTATATTTATCATCGCCTGGAAGTAGCTTTTCAGTTCAGTAATGAGATGGTTGATGACAAACTAGTTTTGCCTAGGCCGACTTGGGGCACCCTGACAAAGATAGATTAGGTTAGAAGGGGCCTACACGACTCGATAATAATATTGATCTCCGGACGATTGTCGATTGTTATTGACGAAAATTAGAGACGAGACTGACATGAGACTGAGGTGCGAGTTGAACTGACGCAGAATTATAGTTCTCCAATTTTATTTATTGTAATTTTGTCTTATTATATTGACAAACGAAAACTAATCAAACGTATTCGTTTTAGATCGAAGTTTTATATCATATTAATTTATTTGATAAAATTGAGTTTATTTGGAATTAAATAGACGCTGAAAATGCATACATTTTAGATCAATATTGCTTTTGAATATCGTTTTTTTTTGCGTCGATTCAATTTTTATTTCAATATTCTAATCAATCTACAACCTTGAGGACTATATGACCAGTACATATATATTTTTTTTAGATTTTTTCGTATTACCAGTTTGATACAAATGGCAGGAGAAAACCTATTCGCTCGCTTCGCTCGCTCATTCGACACTGCCATACCCTTCGTGGTTATTTTTTTATAAACCATTCAGAAGTAGGAGCCCCGATCGCGGGGCCCGGTTCTCCCTCGACTCGGATGCATCTGTGGGAGTAAAACGAAATCGAATCAATCGGGAAACGCAAGATAAGAATCTCAAAACAAAACCAATAATTATGTTTAACTGAACTAAAAACCTAGTTCTAGCCGATGATAAAAGACACACCTAAGTTTAACCACCGGTGTGCGGCTGCACCTAGTTCTAGCCGCTACGATGAAAGCTAAACCTAGTTTTAGAACCGAAGATAAGAGGATAAATCTAGGTTTAACTGCATGTGGCCGGCTGCACCTAGTTCTAGCCGGCTAAAACTAGGTGTAGCCGCACTTCGGCTATTAGCCGTAACATATCTAAGTATGTTAGAATCATGTTCTACTGTAGCGCCTAAACTACTCATGACATTTTTTTAATTACATAGGTATATCAAAAAACCACATCGTTAAAAGCAAAGACATATAAAACATTTTCCATTTCAAAATCATTCTAGAAATTAGCGACATTCACTAATTAAGTCCAAATCTACAGATTAAATTTTATTTATGTACGAATCCTCTCTAATTTGACGTTTATGTATCATTTGGTGTATTAACAACGCCATTTTATTTGTGGGTGGGACCAGAGTGCAATAAATTAAGTTTTAAGTTATACTTAAGTAGCACATTAAGTTTCATAGATCCTCTGATTGAGAAACCGGTGATAACCTTAGAGAAGAGAATGTCGTTTTATCGATGCTGTATTTTTAGCTTGAAAAGTAAAGTTGTCTGATTTTTAATGTGATTTGGTTTTGGTTTGGTTTGATTTGGTTTGGATCGTAAGAATTTCGGATTCGGATCAGTTGTTCCCCATAGTCCCCATTAGGGCTTTCAATCCGGAGTTCCGGAGTTTCGGAGCGATTTTAAGCATTTTTCAAATCCGGAGTTCAAATAGAACACCAGAGTTGAAACCGGTTTTCAAAAACCATGTAAACATTATTTACAAAACGACGAAAAACGCATCTTAATTCTTGAGCGATTGATTTTAGTTGAGACTTGGATTCGTAAGAGTAGTAAAAGCAATTTATGACAATGGCGGATGCAGAGGAAAATACCTTTCAGAAGCGTACCCTATCTGCTGTGTCCAGCTGTGTCTTGCCGACGAGCGTGGAGTCAGAACGAGCATTCTCGGCAGCAGGCTTTTTCTGCACGAAGCTTAGAAGTTCTCTTTCTGACTCATCTGTAAATGCCTTATCGTTTCTCAAAACATATTACCAAGAACTTCGATCTCAACAAAAAGTAGATTTTTAGGGGTACCTATAAGTTCATGATTATTATTTTATTGTAATTTGCCAAACAAATGTTTATTTTTTATGATTGTTGATTGTTTTAATATTTTATAATGCGTATTAGTTGTCTATTATAACGTCTGTCTGTCAGACAGTAAATTTTTAAACAAAAACACTGATTCCTTAACAAATAAAACTTCTATTGATTAAAATAAAGGGCCTTTTAATTAATTTCTAAAAAAGCTGTCAACTCCGGAGCCAACTCCGGAGTTCCGGATTTGATTGCTCAACTTCGTAACTAGCTCCGGAATTGATAACTATCCGAGTTTGAATGCCCTAGTCCCCATACATACAAAATTAAAACATACAAATTTTACCTCTTTATAATATTTGCACAGATTTATTCTTGCACTGTTTACACACAGAATTAAATAAATTATAATCACTCACAGCTCTAGGTGTTTATGAGATTAAGATTGAGTGTTATTTTTCTCGAAAATAATTCGAATTTATAGCTAGGAATAAGAACCTCATTAACTTTATATAAAAACTTATCATTAGGTATTATCTTCTTCCATTGTAGATTTGTACGTTTTTGTATATTTTTTGCACATCTCACACTTTTCATACATTTATATATTTTTTAAAACAAAGGCTTAAAAATTAAGTTAATTTGTTACATTAAATTCACGTTTGGTAATATAATAAGCGGTCAGCGATGTTTTTTTGTGGGGTTTGATGATAAGATAAGATAATATTTTATTTGCTAAAGATGTGTCATACATACAAGAAAATACATGCATGCAAGATAGTAACACGAACAACATTATTAGGTACAGCATGTTTGCCACATGATGTGACGTGCAAATGTCCAGAAGTGTTATTATTTAAAAAAATCCTCATAGAATAACAATAAATTAGGTAATTCAATAATAATAATATTGCAATAAATTTAAAATAACAAAAATCAAACAGAACATTAAAAACAAAAATAAGTTATTAGGACTGAAAAACAATAATCATGTCAACAATAAAAATCAAAAAATTAAATTATTCCATTGTAAATTAATAAACAAAAAAAAGTAATAATAATAATCAAATCAAATAAGCTACTAATGTGTGTATTTTTCGTGTCTAAATTAATTCAACTAAAATCATGCCTTATTCGTGATTAATTCGATTTCGGTCTAGTAAGATTCTACTCAGAAAGTCAAATAATTGTCTTCAATCCGTTTGCTTGTAGATAGATATGTCTCAAAGAATACAATTTTCTGCATCTAACCAACTATACCTAATTTTGATAAATGCACATTTACTGATTCACAGTCTCCAGTCAAAGAGTCATCATGCCTACTTCAAGAGTTCACTTTTCACAAACATTTCAAAACCTCCCAACTTTCCGACTACGAAAGCCATATCTGTATACACAATTCTTCTTTCAATAATCTTGTTCAAGATCTTCACAACGTAATGACACCCTAACGACATAAAAGGTAGTAAAGGCAAAACATATAAATGTTACCCAGGCAATAAAGATAAAATTTCACCTGGATCCGCCATCGCCTCGTGAATAAGAAAATCGAATTGCTCACATACCAATTTTATGAGTCAACGATTTTCTAAGTGGCCCAGGCTTGGCCAGGCGTGTACACAATGGCTTAGTATGGACAAGATTTTAGAAATTAATAATAAGAACCGGGTATCAATCAAGTGTCTTTTATGAATATAGGATTATGAAAACCCAGTTAAAATCACTGTTTAAAGTTTGAGTACTAGCTCGAATGGTTATAGCAAAATTGTCTATGCGTGTCCCGTCCAGGGCAATCAAAAGTTAGCGATTTTGTCGCTATCTCTGTCGAGACTGCCGAGTCGCTGCGATAACGACAAAATCGCTAACTTTAGATTGCTAATTATTAGCAATCAAAAGTAAGCGATTTTGTCGTTGTCTTTGTCGAGTCTGCCGGCCCAGTAGGGCTATTACGTATCTCTGTTGACAGCTCGAAATGATAGTAACTGGGCTCAGTGTCCATCAATTAACTGTCAAAAGGTTAGTTTCATAATATTATGACGTCATTGGTTGTCATCGTGGCTGATAGTCACCATAACTCATTTTGACAGACGCTTTTGTATCGATATTTCGATGATGTAAGCATATTGGACAACAAATTGATGACAACTAAGTTTGAAGTGGCTTTCGTGAAAGACGTCACACCGTACCCGGGCTGTTAGTCACCGTAAAGTGATATCCACTCAGTGCGATACGTAATACCAATATATACCACTGTATATCAGAAAGATACGTAATAGGCCTACTGGTCTGCGTTCACCTTTAATGTCTCAACGAAGTGACGAATCTTCGAGCAACATTTCATCATGCGAAGTGAATCACTGTTCATCGTAACACATTAATTTAATTCTTATAATAATGAACGGAACTTTACTGAACGCGTTTCGATATAAGGAAAATACCTTACCCTAGATTTCTCTAATAGGTTTGGCTAAAATTCTTACTGGTAAAGTTGAATCAAGCTGTAGCATGTCTAGCCGTGTGGTATCCGGCAGAGTAGAATAGAACCAACCCATTACACTCACGGGTGTCGTATAAGGCGACTAATGTCTGAGGCAGAACACCTTGCGCCTCCGTAGACCAGAGAATGGGCAGCAGCGTTTTCTGTTAGTCTTTCATCACTGCGATCTCCAATCCGCCTGCCAAGCGTGGAGATTACGGCAAATTCCTCCCATCATGGGAGAGGCTTATGTCCAGCAGTGGATGTTATGGGCTGTTGTTGTTGTTGTAGCATGTCTGATGTTGAGTTAGTTATTTTATCTATAGTCATCTTCATCATCAGCCTACAGCAGTCCACTGCTGGACATAGGCCTCCTGCCTGCTCCTGCTGCTGCTCATACTTACATCTGAATACTAGGTATTTGTTTAGCAGTAATATTTGCAAAATTATATCACCACGACTCTAATCCCCGAAGGGTAAGGCAGACATGAAGCTATAGTACACCCACATTACCTCAGGCATATTTAAGTCCCATGTAATAGGGAGCAGCCTATTGCCATCAACCGGGCAAATCCTAACTCCGCTGTTACTAAGAAATTCTTGAGGAATTCAGTCTTTCTTAGAAAAACTCAATCCACAGTCCTTCATTGTTTAATCATCTCTAGAATCACAAAGAAAACTCCAATAAGACAGAATAAAGTACTCATTACTTTTTTTCCATATTTCTTGTATGTTGAAAAAATTACAAGACATGGTCTTGTAATTTTATCAACACACAAGAAATTCGACCCATCCCACACCGACTCACTATAGAGATTACAATCGCTTCCTACAAACAGAAGGGTCTAAAATATCCAATTTAGCAGATGCAGAATCATATAGAATAATAATATGAATCACGTTAAAATTCTTAAAATTTAAAAATTATTTGCGACCATTTAACGAATTTTAACTACCCTGGTATTCTAAAGATTGGAAGGTTGTTGGTGGAATGGGTTATACAGGCTGATATTATACTACAAACTAAATATCTACATGCTAACTTCCAGTCAAACAGCTATAGCTACCAGGGCTCCAGATTCATCAAGGTCTAAATCACCTCTTCCATTGAACTTCAATCGTGATTGCTCACAAGGATCGTCGAACCCGCCAACAGCCAGAAACGAACCATCATGTTCGAAGTTTGAAATATTAAAAAAAAACAGCAGTAGAAAAACGTCACCGGTATTATGAGCTTTGTCTTTGATCCTTGGTCCCCCTTCCCACAAGCCAGTGAGTGCATTATTATGCACTGATCTTTGACGTGTGCTTACCCTGTAATGGTTGTATGAGTGCCGTGTATGTAGGAGAGCATTATTTTTTTATACCAGTTCCACTACCAAGTACTTCTTATAAAAACGTTTCAACTTTTTTTAAACTTGGCCATTTTTTAGACCGTGGGTCGCGTCGCCATTATCAATTATGATATTTTTAATGAAACGTCTAACAATGTGTGTAGCTTTCAATAATCACCAACACAATAAACACACCTTTTTACGATTTGAAGTTTTGAAAAAAAAATACTTTGTAACGAGAAGTTATAAAGTAAAAAATATGTATATCATCTTATTGTAATCAACATAGATGAAGAAGGAAAAATATGTATTTATAGAAGATTATTCATTAAGTGCCCTAATAATGTTGATCAAAATATGGGACACCCGCGCAAACTTCCTCTACCAAATTAAAAAATAATCACTAAAATTGGCTTAATATTCGGTGTAAATACATAAAAAAAATATTTGTGATATACCTACATAAAAAAGTAATTTCGGCATCCTTTTAAACAGCTTTAATTTCCAAATAATAATACAATGCGAGAACTATTATTACGTTGTTAAAACTAGTATATTTTTTTATTTAAAAGAGCAAAAAAACTCATCCGCATACCGCGTCCATTCGGACCCCAAAGTTTTAAAACCCTTTCAATGCAGTCGTTTTTAATACCATATTTCGTGCACGAATTCTCCGGGCCTTATTTGCATATACGTTTGTTAATATGACCCTACGATTTTTTCTAGATACTGTAGGTTCGTTAAGAAAAAAATCACAGCATAGGGTTACGTTTTTTTTTCTTAAAATAAAAAAAAAGAATTGTCATTATACTAAAAAAGTTGAAAGAAAAAACGTTTCACTTTTTTGTTTTTTTTTATTGTTTCAAGCACATCTGCTCTTTTTTCCGAGATTTTTATTGGTTTGTCATTATATTTGGAGAGCGTTTTGTGTTGCATATATTTTAATTTGCATATTAGCGGATGCTTTGTTGTAATTGTTTAACTTTTAATACATCTGCGATAGGATGAAGTTTTCTCCGGCCTTTTGAGTAATTGCTCCGTGATTATTTTTTTCTGGTTTATAAAGTGTTAAAAATAATGTAACCAGTTTTAATAAAATGTAACGGTATTTTTTTTTGTAAGTTATCTTTATAACTATAGTTGCAATTTATTATGATCAGTCATAAATTACTTTGTCGCTCGGTGATAGAAGTATCTTATTAAGTATTAAAACTTTTACAGCTAATAGAAGGTATCTTTGATTTTTTTACTGTAAAAAAACGATTATTGTACACACCTTCCTATGATTTATGATTCAAACATTTTTAAATTAAACGAATTTTATGTGCAATTATGTGCCTAGTATTCACGTAGTCACGTTTAGATAATTATCTTAATTCTGATTGGGTGTTTAATTGAAGGTATTAATTTTTACAAAAAAAAAACCTAATTTGGACTTTTCAAAATGAATATTAAATACCAACAAGCAAATAACATAACAAAAAACATGTACCGTGGTGTTCTCGACACATGTTTCTTCCATAAAATTATGTAAATATAAAATTACTTTACCAACAAGCGTTTTAGAAAATCAGTAACAGGCTTCATTAAAACCCTGTAATAACGCTAAGACAGCCCTGATTACCATCTATTACTCTGCCTTATAAACGTATAAGCTATTACAATACCGGAAACTGGTTCGGACCGGTTCTAGCTAGTTTCACTGGCCATCAACTTTTTCAAATTTAGTGAACATTGAGATTAAAAATATTGGCCGTTGAGACCGGTCCCGCAGTAAACGGGTTAGTTAGCGGGCAGATAGGAACTGTTAACGGTTGAATAGTTCCAGTTATTTTAACTCAATGGTGAGTAATAAAAAGTAATACAAGTTTTGTGCGTATCTTTTGTATGGGAACATTTATTTTGGAAAAGTCGGGCACTAAGAGGTTAGCTATTGCGTTGGGATGGAAATTATTAATGTCAAAAAGTGTATTTTACATTAATTGACAAAGCATTACTTTGAAAAGCGGGATTAAAACAAATATTAATAAAAAAATAGCCATTTTTGTAAATTAATTACTTTTAATTTGTATATTGTGTAGTGTTTTAAAGGTTTACCAGCATCTTCATGAGATGGTTCATTTTTTTCGCCGAATCTTGTAAGTTTTATAAAGCGATTATTACTCGCTTGCATCATGACCTAGCCTTATAGCCAGCTTGACAAGATTTACTATCGACGATGAAGAAACCTCATGTTTAGAACATTTAATTTATTTATACGAGCAAGCATTATTTTTTAAACAATTTATTGTGATTGGAAAACGTTGCTTTTGGCTGGGAGGCTTATTTAAAAACTTTTTTCTGTAAAAGAAAATAATTGTAATGAATTTTATGATTGACCTAAGTGGAATATTCTAAAACCTACAGTTATTAAACTTAATATTACACATAAGCAAAATGAACTAGGATTAATAAGGGTCACATAAACAAAATAATTGACTATCAAATGAGAATCCAATAAGAGTCATACTGCTTTTCACAAAACTCATAAGAAATATTACATTGAACTTAAACATACTTGGAAAATGTGGGTATATCATCGGTAAACAATGGGGGCTATCGTTTTAGAGCTCACCAGATGGCGCACTGTCGAGTAAGGTCCTGTCAATAATTCTATTTTATTTTTTATAGCACCAATAACTTCATAGAAAAGTTTATTTTATAACGTATAACGACACAGTGTAAGCTTTAGATATATATTTACAATATTCTTCCTAAAATTAGTAAGCATGAAACATTTAAAAATCATTCTACCTCCAAGTACTAACAATAAATAAATAAATATTGATGGACATTACACACAGCGCCATCTAGTGCCACACTAAGCAACGAGGCTTGTGTCGTGGACACCAGATAGTTGATATACTACATAGATACTTTTTGTTTGTAAATACATACTTATAATACATAATAAACATCCATGACTCGGAAACAAATGTCCATGCTCATCACACAAACATTTGCTCCGACCGGGATTCGAACCCGGGACCCTAAGAACGTAAGGCAGCCTCACTACCGCTGCGCCAATCGGGTCGTCGTACAATATTATGGTCCTAAGTTGCTACTTAAAATCTTCAAGTCATAATAAATTAATCAGGAATGGCTCAATTTAGAACACAATCACGAGTATTAGTATAACTAAGTGATAAAAAATCACGCAACGCGCCAACACTGTATGACATCTGACCTTTTGGAGGACCTTAGTATACACAAGCGCCTCTAGCGGCAAATTCACACGCGATAGCCCCCATTCTGCCAAGCCCTTTGAGGGTAACAGCCGTTAGTTTATATACGACGCCAAAAAAAAAAAACACAAAAAAAAATGTTTACAATGATGAAGAAACAAGATGGCAAATCCTAAAAATATTCCAATAAATATTCAATTCTGTATAATACCTAGTAATTATCACCAGTTACAACGGTATATTTTAAATCTGGCAACTCGATGAGCAAGACAGTTGGAATTCCATATTTTTTATCCAATATATTAAGTCAATGCCTTGTACAAAATGCCTATTATGATTTATTAATTATTATTCTAGTTACAAAAACAACGTATTCATTTTAGCACGGCTATAAATAATCATTTAGGAGAAACTAAACGTATGAGTGGGTTTATAATGTCAAAAACGAATCGTCTATGGTCCGGAGTTATGATTGAATGTGGAACATTAGCCGTTTTAGTTTATTTTGATGTCGGATTATTTATTTCATACCAAAGATGTGAAATTTAATAAATGCTTTTTCTTTCTTTTCTTTTTTCTTTATTTGTTGCATTTTTCTCAAATGCCTTTTTTGTCTTGCCCGTTTTCTGGGATGTCCGTCTTTGGTTGGCTTTCTATTATCTGCAGGCCTATTACGTATCTTTCTGATATCCAGTGATAAATGATAAATGATAAATGATGTTTATTTTGCAAGTAGGTTTTTACAAACACTTTTATACGTCATTTTTTAAAACTAGATGGGGCCGGTGTTTCGTACCTGACTACTCTGAGAAGAAACAGCCGAAACAAACTCAGAGGTCATAGTGTCTTTTAAAGTCCAGACAATCTTGCTCAATTCACATGAGGACTATGCAGATTAGTGTCTGATATGGTCTTTTGAAGAAAGAACCATACAGTTTTGAGTGGACCTGTCCAGTCAGTGCAAGCATTTGTCAGTTAATGTGTAGCTCGACTTATAACCCAAGGAGCTCAACGAAACGACGAACAATACCAAAGAAAGGACATTTGGGTAGGTCGCAGTACTCAAACTGTCAGACAGTTGTGGGAAAAAATAAACAAAAAATATAAATGTGACCCACATGGTCCCCACATTCACAATAATCATATAAAATTCATAACAAGTTCTATTCAAAAATAATGTAAATAAAAATCACAAAAATCATTAAAAGGCACAATGATGATAAAAAAAAAAAACTAAAATACCTACTTAACAAAATAAGTATTCATGTCAAATCAGTAAATGTCAAAAAAAAATACATATCAAAACATTACATGTCAGAGTGTATAAAAAATAATAAAATACATGTCAAAACATTAAATGTCAGAGTGTATAAAAAAAGGAAAAGAAAAAATAAAAAAAGGAAAAGAAAGGAATAAATAATAAACAAGCGAAGTCCGAAGCTTCGACATTCACAGAGCAAATTTCGTTGGAGCAGCTTAATCCCAAGCCTTTTTATCTTCGAGATAGTGATTAACATGATAGTAGGCTTTCAGGCACAGCTTCCGTTTTATAAACGATTTGAATTTATTTAGGCTTAGTGCTTGAATTTGGCTCGGAAGTTTATTGTAAAAACGTATACATTGGCATCTGAACGTACCCCCTATTTTTTTGAGCCTCGTTGCAGGAACAACAAATTTGTGTTTGTTCCTCGTATTTATGTTGTGGATATCACTGTACTTTTTAAACAAATTAATATTTGTGTGTGCGTACAAAAGGTTTTCATAAATAAACTGAGAAGGGACAGTAAGAACATTAATCTCTTTAAATTTTTCTCTGAGGGAGTATCTGGGACTTAATTTATAAATTGAACGAATTGCCCTTTTTTGCAAAACAAATATTGTCTGAATATCGGCGGCATTGCCCCACAAGAGAATACCGTACGACATCACGCTATGGAAATAAATAAAGTAAACTAAACGGGCTGTCTCTAAATCAGTTAACTCACGAATCCTTCTAACGGCGTATGCTGCAGAGCTAAGTTTTTTTGACAATTTGTCTATATGCGGGCCCCACTGAAGCTTGGCATCCAAAGTTATGCCTAGGAACACTGTGCTATCTTCCGGTTTCAACTCTTCATCCTTAATTAGTACAGTAGTTTCCACTTGTCTTACATGGGGTATCGTAAATTTAATACATTTAGTTTTTTTCTCATTTAGGAGTAGGTTATTAACATTAAACCAATTAACGACTTTTGCCAGGGCGCTATTAACATCATCTGTAACTAACTGCTGACGTTTGAGTTTAAATAAACGAGAAGTGTCGTCTGCAAACAATACTATGTCATGATTATCCTTTATGAGGTGAGGCAAGTCATTTATGTAAATAAGAAACAAAAATGGACCAACTATACTATCAAGCTTCGGTTGTACACCGAACTTTGATGACAACCGTGAATGTCATAATATTGGTATTACGTAGGTATTACACAGAATGGATATTTATATCACTTTACGATGACTAACATCCCGGGTACGGTGTAACGTCTTTCACGAAAGCCACTTCAAACTCAGTTGTCATCAATTTGATGTCCACTATGCTTACATAATCGCATTAATAGAAGAATCGATACGAAAGCGTCTGTCAAAATGATTTACGGTGACTATCAGCCACGATGGGCACCGATGACGTCATATTTGATCGCGACTGGTCATTCATAATACGAAACTAACCTTTTGATTGTAATTTATTTATTTATTAATTTAAACTTCATGTACAAGAGTGGTACATAGGCGGACTTAATGCCACAAGGCATTCTCTACCAGTCAACCTTTGGGTTACAAAATAATGTCTGAAAAACTAACTTCTTGTTAACGAGAATGTATATAGGTACTTATATTGATACTAATACACATATACACATAAAATAAACTAATTAATATTCAAATACCAAAAATTGAAAATAAAATAACGAGAAAACTAATAATAATTATTATGACTAGACTTCGATTTGAGAGTTATTTAGTCTGACTTAAATAGTAGTCACGAACTTTTCTTTTGAAAGTGAATTTTCTTTCAGCCTTTTTAATGCCAAAAGGTAGCGCGTTCCAGAGCTTTATAGTAGAGATAGCGTAAGAATTTGACATAAAACCTGTACGGTGTGAAAGAATTTGGAGAAGTAGATTCTTTGAGGTACGAAGGTTACGATGGACACTGAGCCCAGTTACTATCATTTCGAGCTGTCATAGGAGATACGTAATAGGCCACTGGTAATTGTTCTTCTTTTTCGTGTGGTTAGTGCCTAACCCGGTGTCAGAGTTTTTATTGTGCCCATGGGCCTGAACATTATTAACTGAAAACTGTAACCCAATGGGAAGTTGCGAGGTAACCCCAACACAAGTATCCTTATAACTTACATGGGCTACCTCAATTTTGTGCTGTAGAACAATAGGCATGACGACAGTATCAAAATATTGCAAATCTATTTAGTCCGTCAGTTAGAGTATTGGAAAATAATGGACACATATTTTTTGTTTTTGTAAATCAATGAATATTGTCAAAGATAAAACGCATCAAAACTCGGGAGTGGAGGCTCGTGACGTTAGAACTAGCTAAACCTAGGCGTGACGTATTGAGAATTTTAAAAGCGTCATATCTTCGTCAATTTTGGTTTACGTAACAAAAGAAAAAACACGTGTCCATTATTTTTTGGAAATCTATCTGACGGACTAATTAGATTTTTTTTGTCGTCTCGCCTATTGTATGAGAAATAAAAAATACTTTTTATTTTTTTATTTACTGGATCTATTCATAGTTCGAGAGAATCTGTCTCTTCAAGCGTACTCGACCATCGCTTTCCTTTATCATGAGTTGCGGCAACATGCATGATTATGAATCTAGATCATAGCCAAGTCTTAGGCTGATTAAATTTAGACTGCCATACGATAAGAAGAAAACTTCTATTGTAAAAATACAATAGTTTTATAAGAAATTATAGGTAATCACGCAAATATGTTTTCTTTTGGAAATAAATAAAAATATCGTTGGTTATTACACACAGCACCATCTAGTGGCACACTAAGAAACGAGGCTTGTGACGTGACACCAGATAGTTGATAGATACTTTTTGTTTGTAAATACATACTTATTATACATATATAATAATATAAACATCCATGACTCGGAAACAAAATAATGACCATGCTCAGAACACAAACATTTGCTTCTACCGGGATTCTAACCCAGTACCTACCCTAAGAACCTAAGGCAGCCTCACTACCGCTGCACCATTCCGGTCGTCATATGAATATGTCTGACCTCTTATTTGCCATCTGCTGTTGACCTTTTACAAGGAAACGTCTCATCACAAAAGATTCCCAGTAGCATACCTCAACAAAAGATATTCAAATCAGCCAGCTTCAGCAAGAACTATCAACCCTCATCTCGCTACCGGAAAAAAATAAATTCGAAATTTAAATAAATAATTCTCTGTTTCACACAATTTCACACAATTAGCATACGACTTGCCGGTACCGCAAACGTGAGAAATTGTAACACAATACAACTCTGAATCGGGAATCGATTGATTACTCGTAAATATATGCAAAACAGTACATTTTAATTTTAATATATTCTCGGAATGTCTCGAGACTTTCTATGTATTACAAACTACTTGTTACTTAGAAAGGTTATGTAAATTTTTGTACAGATAAATTCAGGTAGCGGTTGACTCAATAAATCTAATCGACAACAATGTGGATTGGTATTTTTTTAAATCGGTTTCAGTGTGATTTAAATTTTTGGTCATCATTGAATTTTCGTCCCACGAGAATTTTGTAAGAAAGTACTTCTAGAATAATAGAGAATAGAATAGTATAATAATAGTATCGAAATTTAAAAAAGACACGTCCTTTTTTTGTAAATATTTAGTCTTATTCTAAAAGAAAGTACCTAGCTTCAATTGATTGATGTATTTATTTATTAACTAGAATTCAAATTATAAACTGATGATAACTTAAGGTGATATGTTGAAAAACATGTGTTTTTTCTATTTCGTGTAACTTGTTGAGTATGTGGAATACGGATTTAACATTTTGGTATATGCTTTTTGACTCTTTAGTCTAGTATCGTGTAAAAGGAATACACGATTAAATGAATTTTTCTCGATGCAAAAAAATTGCGAAGTGTTATCTAATTTTTTACTTTTTTCGACATCATGGCGTAACGTTTAAGGATTATTCAATGAAATTTACTTTAAAACATAGATAATTATTGTATCAAACTTTACTCAAAGTAGTTTTAAATTTAATTCTTTATTTTGTTAAAAAAGGAGTAAATTCGTTTTGGCACATACGTCGTTTTACTCCGAGCGCACGCACATTATAGCCATCTCTCTTCTTTTGCGTTTCAAAAGTAATTGCATCACTTTCGCTCGCTTAGTAGAGCAGTCGCCCGGTGCGAGGTATCGATGTAGGCCCGAACAGAATAAAACTTTAAGTAAAATTATTTAACTCTCGTTAACATCATAAAAAACTAACTAGCCTTTCATAAAATTTGTTTAAATATCTAAGATTTCTAACACAACCAATAAAATTAAAATCCAATATCCAACAGATGTTAATAGAAATACAATGAGAGGTTTTCCTTTGGAGATATAAAAAAAAAAACTTAGTTTCCAAGAACTCTATAGATGGCGTTAAACTTACTATGATAATTGGTGCCAAAGCCAAAACGCTTGGAAAATAAAACATTGTGTCACGTCACATACTCTCGTTGACTGACACTTTCATTTGCTTAACCTTCCGAATATAACCTAGATTTCTCGCGCTTTGTTAAAATCTGTTTTTTTAGGTTCCGTTCCTTGCATTATCATACTAACTCCTAGCGCCATCTATCCAGCGACTAGGGAAGAGCTAAAGAGAAAATCCCTCATTCAAAACTTTATAGAAAACCTTCCTTTATTAATTTATTTTAAGATCAAAAAAGGTTTTATTGAGTAACGGTAGCTTCTCAGTGTTACTTTAGGGCCTTGTTTTCTGCCTACTTTTATAGCCGTAAAATCATTAAATTTATATTTACGACTTGACTTCGATCCATTGGCTATTGAAGGGTTAAGTGTTTTTAGGGTTCCGTACCCAAAGGGTAAAAACGGAACCCTATTACTAAGACTTCGCTGTCTGTCCGTCTGTCCGTCTGTCTGTCACCAGGCTGTATCTCATGAACCGTGACAGCTAGACAGTTGAAATTTTCGGTCGGTTTTTTTTTTTTATATCAATACTTTGGTTACAACAATTTTATGTAAGACTAACGGACGTCCCGCGGTTTCACCCGCGTAGTTCCCGTTCCCGTGGGAGTACGGGGATAAAATATCCTATGTCACTCAGGGTGAATGTAGCTTTCGAATGGTGAAAGAATTTTTGAAATTGGTTCATTACTTCTGGAGATTACCCCCTACATACAAACTTACAAACAAATGTTACCTCTTTATAGTATTAGTATAGACTAACACTTATGTCCACGGCTTCGCCCGCGTTTAGTTCGGTATTGTCCCACAGGATCGGCTACCGGAATAAAAAAAATGTTAATCCAGGTTATAAACTATCTCTGTGTTTAAATTTTATCCAAATCTGTTCAGGAGTTTTAGCGGGAAAGACTAACAAATATCAAACCACCCTTACAAACGTTTGCAATTTTAATATATCTATATACATATCTATATCTATATTTATTTATTTATTTATATATATTATTATATATATATATATACATATAATAAAACAGTAGAAAAACTGTGTCTGTACATTGAATATATTAAAAAAAAAAAAATTGAGGGGGGTTTAGAAACAGGAAAAGAACACGAATCAAAAAAAAAAATTCTGTCTGTTTGTCTGTTTGTTTGTACACGCTAATCTTCGGAACTACGGGACGGATTTGAATGATTTTTTTGTTGTTGTATAGGTATTAAGTTTGGGCAAGATATAGGCTATAATTTATCTTGGAAACTTGAACACCTGATGCAGAACCACAACAGACCAGCTGAACTATAGGAGATACAAAAATGGTACCATAGCAAAAATTGTTCCACGTGATGAGCATTTTCTGCTGAGAGAATAAATTTGAAGATCTGGAACACCTGATGTGGAACTCCAAGAGCCCAGCTACACCATAACACATATAGGAATGACGTCTTAGCAAAAGTTGTTCAATCTGATGAGCACTCTTTGTTGATTTATAAAAATCGAAGATCTGAAACACCTGTTGTGGAACTCCGAGAGCCCAGCTACACCATAACACATATAGGAATGACGTCTTAGCAAAAGTTGTTCAATCTGATGAGCACTCTCTGTTGACTTATAAAAATCGAAGATCTGGAACACCTGATGTGGAACTGCAAGAGCCCAGCTACACTAACATATATATAGGAATGACGTTTTAGCAAAAGTTGTTGAATCTGATGAGCACTCTCTGTTGACTAATAAAAATCGAAGATCTGAACCACCGAATGTGGAACTCCAAGAGCCCAGCTACACCATAACACGTAGGAATGACGTCTTAGCAAGTGTTGTTTGGTCTGATGGGCATTTCCTGTTGACTTTTATCTTGGAAACAAACACTTGATGCAGAACCGCAACAGACCGGCTGAACTATAAGAGATACAAAAATGGTACCATAGCAAAAATTGTTCTACGTGATGATGAGCATTTTCTGCTGTGAGAATAAATTTGAAGATAAATAAATATAAATATTGCTGGACATTACACACAGCGCCATCTAGAGCCACACTAAGCAACGAGGCTTGTGTTGTGGACACCAGATAGTTGATATACTACATAGATACTTTTTGTTTGTAAATACATACTTATTATACATATAAACATCCATGACTCGGAAACAAATGTCCGTGCTCATCACACAAACATTTGCTCCGACCGGGATTCGAACCCGGGACCCTAAGAACGTAAGGCAGCCTCACTACCGCTGCGCCAATCGGGTCGTCCCAGATCTGGAACACCTCGAAGATCTGGAACACCTGTTGTAGAACTCCAAGAGCCCAGCTACACCATAACACATAGGAATGACGTCTAAGCAAGTGTTGTTTGGTCCGATGGGCATTTCCTGTTGACTTATAAAAATGTTTAGTCTGATGGGCATTTCCTGTTGACTTACAAAAATGAAAGATCTGGAACGTCTCGAATCGTCTCGCGCATCCCGTTGTATTCCCGTCCCCGGGCTCTTAAAATTTGACATCAGACGTTTCAGATCTTCGATTTTGACGACCCCGTTGTCGCTGGCATAAGCAACAGGATCCGCGTACGAAGTCGCGGGCAGAAGCTAGTATATACATATAATAAAACAGTAAAAAAACTGTGTCTGTACATTGAATATATTAAAAAAAGAAATAATTGAGGGGGGTTTAGAAACAGTAATAGAGCACGAATCCAAAAAAAAAGTTCTGTCTGTTTGTCTGTTTGTCTGTTTGTTTGTACACGCTAATCTTCGGAACTACTGGACGGATTTGAATGATTTTTTTGTTGTTGTATAGGTATTAAGTCTGGGCAAGATATAGGCTATAATTTATCTTGGAAACTTGAACACCTGATGCAGAACCACAACAGACCAGCTGAACTATAAGAGATACAAAAATGGTACCGTAGCAAAAATTGTTCCACGTGATGGGCATTTTCTGCTGAGAGAATAAATTTGAAGATCTGGAACACCTGATGTGGAACTCCAAGAGCCCAGCTACACTTACATATATATAGGAATGACGTTTTAGCAAAAGTTGTTCAATCTGATGAGCACTCTCTGTTGACTAATAAAAATCGAAGATCTGGAACACCTGATGTGGAACTCCAAGAGCCCAGCTACACCATAACACTTAGCAAGTGTTGTTTGGTCTGATGGGCATTTCCTGTTGACTTTTATCTTGGAAACAAACACCTGATGCAGAACCGCAACAGACCAGCTGAACTATAAGAGATACAAAAATGGTACCATAGCAAAAATTGTTCTACGTGATGAGCATTTTCTGCTGTGAGAATAAATTTGAAGATTTGGAACACCTCGAAGGTCTTGAACACCTGTTGTGGAACTCCAAGAGCCCAGCTACACCATAATACATAGGAATGACGTCTTAGCAAGTGTCTGATGGGCATTTCCTGTTGACTTATAAAAATGTTTAGTCTGATGGGTATTTCCTGTTGACTACAAAAATGAAATATCTGGAATGTCTCGCGCATCCCGTTGTATTCCCGTCCCCGGGCTCTTAAAATTCGACATCAGACGTTTCAGATCTTCGATTTTGACGACCCCGTTGTCGCTGGCATAAGTAACAGGATCCGCGTACGAAGTCGCGGGCAGAAGCTAGTAGTAACTATAAGAAGATTCTTTTCTTTTTGAGGAGCTCGTGGCTAAAAATTAACAGCCACTCGGGTCGATCGTTAGGTTAAGCCGTGCTTGCCTAGGTTGGTATGTGGATGGGTGACCGCCCATTATATACCGAGTTTCCTCCGTGCCTCGGAAAGCACGTCAAGCCGTTGGTCCCGGCTGTCATTAGATCTTTGACAGTCGCTAGGTAGTCAGAGGCCCAAAAAGTCTGACAACCATTTTTACTATGGGGTATCGTATTACCCAGTACTAACTGGGTTGTGGAGGTCAGATAGACAGTCGCTCCATGTAAAATGGGTAGGACATGTCTGCCGCATGCCGGACAAACCGTGGGCCAAAATAACAGGAAACTGGTGCCCTGACAAAGTACCTATGGCGAGGTCACGGCAGGCCACGAAGGAGACGGCAGGACGAACTGCACAGGTTCCGTCATAACAGGCCTTGTCCCAGGTGTGGGACAGATAAGCTAGGAAAAAAAGAAGTAACTAACGCCACGATCTTATTTTTTCAATAATTACAATAGGTGTACATGACAACATAAAACAATAATTCCAAAACACCAATCTCTAAAAAAAAAACATTATTTTGAGCCTGAAAACCTGATTTATTTTCAACTAGCGGACGTCACGCGGTTTCACCCACAGAGTTCCCGTTCGCGAGGGAGTACGAGGGTAAAATATAGCCTATGTTACTCAAGGTGAATGTAGCTTTCTAATAGTGAAAGAATTTTTGGAATCGGCGCATTAGTTTTTGAGTTTATTCATTACAAACATACGAAAATACAAATCTTTCCTCTTTATAATATTATTAATTAATTAATTAATAACTAGCTGTCGTCCCGTGGTTTGTCCCGCGTAGTTCCCGTTCCCGTGGGAGTACGGGAATAAAATATAGCCTATAGCACTCACGAATAATGTAGCTTTCTACCAGTGAAACAATTTTTAAAATTGGTTCTTTACTTCCGGAGATTACCCGCTACATACAAACTTACAAACATACAAACTTACAAACATACAAACTTACAAACAAATGTTACCTCTTTATAATATTAGTATAGATTGCCAAATTCGATTTTTAATCACTTCGAAATCACTAAATAGTTGAGTCATTGAGTTGACAAAATAGTGACGTCACAGCGTGCTAACGATTGCAATATTATAATCTATGAGAGAACCGCGTTTTGACAGCTCTTAAAAAGTATCTCAATTGATTGGTGAGTCATCTACCCCATTCTCACATTCAATTACATAAACCCTAATAGTGCTCTAGTTTCTGAGAATGTGAATCAGAAATGTATGTACCTATGTGTATTTTTTATTTCTTTTTGAGGTAATTCAGAAAACCTTAATTGAAATTATTTTTTTTATACTACACGGCATTGACAAAGGTACCGTGTACAATTTTATTTATAATTTATACAATTACAACTTTGCCTTACAAATCTTTTAACATCATAGTTTTTAATGTATGTTAATCGGTCCACCAAATATGGTGGGTAGTCAAATGATTAAAATAACAGCAATTATAGTTCATATATTTAAAGCGTTACAATTAATTTATTTTAACGACTAATTAATACTTGAGAGTCAAATAAGATCATTACAAAAATTGTTATTTTATACATAGAGCTACTCATTTTAAAAAAAAAAACTTATAGCTATATAAACTTATACATTTTGACTTTATTTAACAGTTTTTTTTTTTGCATAAAATAGGGACATTTACAGCAGGAACGAATTTACATCAGGAATTTATAATTCAGATGTAACATTATTTAGATTACTTTTTGAGTCCTTCACGGCTTAGATTCAGTAATTTTTCGCGTCACACAAACATTTTTTGCACAGCAGTAACGATTTAACATGCAATAAAAATATTTACCTACATACAAACTGCGGGTACCTCCCACATGTGGCGAATACCATCACTGAGCGCCCCCACATCGGGGAGCTTTGCCAAATCGCCCTTTGCCAATCAATCGAGACATTGACTTACGATTGGTTACCCCACACATCCCCTACGCTATAAACCACACTACCTACACCCCTAAATCACAAACACTCTCATACGAATCATACAAAAAGGTTAGGGTGCCACAGCTCAACGTAAAATGGCACGCCACACGTATGATGCAATAAAAATTTTATTTTCCATGATTTCCCCCGTTTCGGGGATACTCGGCAACACTCGTGGGGATTCGACCAATCAAATTAAATTCGCGATTGAAGTCCATCGCTTGAATTTCGAACTTCACATTAAAACGTCAGCGAATTTAAATATTAAAATTTGTATTTGTACATTTTGAGCGTTAGGTTTTTAAATGAAATTTGAAACTAGAAATAATAAAATTTAGAAATTAGATTAACATTTAAATTTTCTTTTAGATGGATCGCTATAAAACTAGTTTTTTTTTTTGTTGGGTGATTGATCACGGTTATATTTGGCGTCAAATAGGTTATTAAGACGACTTCATTTCGGAGGTGTGTCTTGCATAATAGCTTATGAATATATTAGGAGCCTGATATAATGTTTAAATGCTATGTTATTATCGCCTATGTATGATAAGTAACCAATATGTTGTCAACAACATTTAAACGTAGATCGAGTCATAAAGTTAATTTATTAAAGACGTTAACTTTTTTGCAGAAAACACACAGGTAACCCACACCAAAACACATAAATTAAGGTTCAAAATACTTTTTTAATTCAACTTATCGTATCATTAATCGCTAAAGAATGAAATGTTGTATTTTTTAAAACATACGAAAAACGGCATTCTATGTTATACATATTATTTTCATAAACCACAGCTTTATTAGTTAACTAGCTGTTGCCCGCGGCTTCGCCCGCGTGAAGTTCGGTAACTGTCCCACTGGATCATACTAAAGGGATAATAGTGTCCTCCATGTTAATCCAGGTTATAAACTATCTATGTGCCACATTTCATAATCATCACAATTATTATTATCACAATTACCATCACTACCATCACTATCACAACCGCCATCATTATCACAATCTCCATCACTATCACTATCACAATCACAATCACCATCACAATCCCCATCACCATCACTATCACAGTCACCATCATTATCACCAATTATCATCATTAACACAACCACCATAATTACCACAATCATTATCACAATCACCATCACAACCACCATAACAAACACAATCACCATCACTATCACAATCACAATCACCATCACAATCCCCATAACTATCGCTATCACAATCACTATCACAATCACCATCACCATCACCATAAAAATCACCATCAAAATAACTATCACAATCACCATCATTGTTATCACAATAATTATCATCGTAATCACAGTCATTATCACACTCACCATCACAATCACCATCACCATCACCATCAAAATCACCATCACAATCACCATCACAATCACAATCACCATCACAATCACAATCACCATCACAATCACCATCACAATCACCATCACAATCACCATCACAATCACCATCACAATCACCATCACAATCACCATCACAATCACCATCACAATCACCATCACAATCACCATCACAATCACCATCACAATCACCATCACATTCACCATCACAAACACCATCACAATCACCATCACAATCACCATCACATTCACCATCACAATCACCATCACAATCACCATCACAATCACCATCACAATCACCATCACAATGACCATCACAATCAACATCACAATGACCATCACAATCACCATCACAATCACCATCACATTCACCATCACAAACACCATCACAATCACCATCACAATCACCATCACAATCACCATCACAATCACCATCACAATCACCATCACAATCACCATCACAATCACCATCACAATCACCATCACAATCACCATCACAATCACCATCACAATCACCATGACAATCGCCATCACAATCACCATCACAATTACCATCATAATTACTATCACAATCACAATCACCATCACAATCCCCATCACCATCACTATCACAGTCACCATCATTATCACCAATTATCATAATTAACACAACCACCATAATTACCAAAATCATTATCACAATCACCATCACAACCACCATAACAATCACAATCACCATGACCCTCACAATCACCATCCCAATGACCATCACAATCACCATCACAATCACCATCACAATTACCATCACAATCACCATCACAATCACCATCGGTATCACCATCACAATCACCACCACTCTCAGAATAACTATCACAATCATCATCACCATCACAATCATCATCAAAATCAGTATCACAATCACCATCATCGTTATCACAATCATTATCATCGTAGCCACAATCGCTATCATCATTATCACAATCACTATCATTGTAATCACAATCATTATCATCGTTATCACAATCATCATAATCACAATCATCATCATCGTAATCACAATCATTATCATCGTAATCAAAATCATCATCATCACAATCATCGTCATCATTATCACAATCATCATCATCGTAATCACAATCATTATCATCTGGATCTCAAAATAAATGCCATTTTCGTAATCAGCACCCCTGATAATCTCGGTATCGACACTCATATTGTTTTTTAGACATTTCAACCCCATCGCACCCCAACAGGGAATGGTAGTATTTCAGGTCTGCCACATTAAATCAATCGTTGTTTTTGTAATACACCCGACCCAATTCACCATAAAAATAATAACTATGTTGAATTTCAGGCTTTGTTACCCCAGTTTTTTTTCAGAATTCAACCCGGTTGAATTCTGAAAAAAAA
The DNA here is from genome assembly GCA_905147715.2 of Xestia xanthographa. Classification (NCBI taxonomy): domain Eukaryota; kingdom Metazoa; phylum Arthropoda; class Insecta; order Lepidoptera; family Noctuidae; genus Xestia; species Xestia xanthographa. Next base: position 6,015,855 of record LR990663.1, on the reverse strand, counting down.
CTAAAACATAAACGTTAATTCATTTATCGATAGGAGTACTCCTGTTAAGTTTCGAATAAAGTAGTCTAACTAATCTTATTTCCCCACGTAATCTTTGGACTCCCGTTCCAATCCCTAAGGGGGTGAATTTTGAAAAATCCTTTCTTAATGCACCCCTAAACCTCATAAAGAACCTTTGTGTTAAATTTGGAATCTCTAGACTCAGCGGTTTGGGCTGTGCATTGATTTTTATACTTTGCCACCCCATTTCCCCCTCTTAGGGGTTGAATTCTGAAAAAACCTGAAACCCATTTCTACTCATTTATCAATAGGAGCACTCCTGTGAAGTTTCGAATAAATAACTAATCTTGTTTTACCCATACAAACTTTAGATTCCCGTTTAATCCCCTTAGGGGTTGAATTTTGAAAAATCCTTTCTTAGTGCACCCCTAGACTACATAAGGAACCTACTTGCCAAATTTGGAATCTCTAGACTAAGCGGTTTGGGCTGTGCATTGATTTTTATACTTTGCCACTCCATTTCCCCCTCTTAGGGGTTGAATTCAGAAAAAACCTGAAACCCGTTTCTACTCATTTATCAATAGGAGCACTCCTGTGAAGTTTCGAATAAAATAGTCTAACTAATCTTGTTTTCCCATACAAACTTTGGAGCCCCGTTTAACCCCTTTAGGGGATGAATTTTGAAAAATCCTTTCTTAGTGCACCCCTAGACCACATAAGGAACCTACTTGCCAAATTTGGAATCTGTAGACCCAGCGGTTTGGGCTGTGCGTTGATAGATGAGTCAGTCAGTCAGTCAGTCAGTCAGTCAGTCAGTCAGTCAGTCAGTCAATCAGTCAGTCAGTCAGTCAGTCAGTCAGTTTCTTCTTTTATATATTTAGATTTATAAAAATAGATTGAACTAAATAAGATTCTAAACATACTCTAATTTAAGTTAAAAAAAACCATCGATATTTTAGCACACCGCATTATTTAATTCCACGGCAACTGAACCTGTTTTATACCCTACCTACATACGCTTAAAGTTTAAAATACCAAATCAATCAAGTACGTATATTTTTAAAGAAAATCAAGGGCTGTCAGGATATTTATTTGGTAGAACAACGGACTTCTTTGCGGGGGATTAAAGACAAAATCATGCATAGTATGAAATCTGGCGTAGTTTTTTTCTTAATAATAATATTTGTTTTACTTTTAATACACACATGTGTTATGAGTTTATAACATGTAGTAAGTTGTGGAGGGTTAGTTACGAATAGTGATGTGACATCCCGGGAATATTTTGAATGAAAAGGTTGTCATGAAAATGTTGGCTACAGTACTACAAGGATCTTTTTAAGGTTAAATGCTCCAACCAGCCCGAGAAATTCAAATTTTCTTACGTTTTTTGCAATTTGATGAATGACTTTGAACTTGAAAAAGTCATTTTTCAACCTTTATGAACTTTGAGGGTTGTATTGATGATTTTGATGATTATAATTCTGTAACTACATACGTCTTACAGCTGCGAGTAATATTTTAATCAATCTATACTATATAATAGTATTATAAAGAGGTAACATTTGTTTGTAAGTTTGTATGTTTGTATGTAGGGGGTAATCTCCGGAAGTAATGATCCAATTTTAAAATTTTTTTCTCTGGTAGAAAGCTACATTATTCGTGAGTGCTATAGGCTATATTTTATTCCCGTACCTTCACGGGAACGGGAACTACGCGGGTGAAACCGCGGGACGTCAGCTAGTAATATTATAAAGAGGTAACATTTTTTTGTAAGTTTGTATGTTTGTAAGTTTGTATGTAGGGGGTAATCTCCGGAAGTAATGATCCAATTTAAAAAAATGTTTCACTGGTAGAAAGCTACAGTATTCGTGAGTGCTATAGGCTTATTTTATTCCCGTACTCCCACGGGAACGGTAACTACGCGGGTAAAACCACGGGACGTCAGCTAGTCATAAATATGTTGGCTACAGTACTACAAGGATCTTTTTAAGGTAAATGCTCCAACCAGCCTGAGAAATTCAAATGTTATAACGTTTTTTGCATTGCATTGTATTGATGATTTTGATGATTATAATTCTGTAACTACATACGTCTTACAGCTGCGAATAATATTTTAATCAACATACAACCTAGCACTGGCCTGCAAATTGCAAAAAAACGTAAGAAAATTTGAATTTAGCGGGCTACCCTGGAGCATTAGCCTCAAGCTTGAATAAAGTTTACATTGTTCACCGAGAGGAGAAAGTGACCGATTACCGTCGAGGGTGTCATTTGAAGCCCGAGCCGTAGGCGAGGGCTTTAAAACACCCGAGATCGGGAATTGCACTTTCTCTCGAGTGATACATAGTGCTTTACCATAGTGTTTCACCTACGAGGAAAATAAAAAACGAAATCTTTACTAATTGAAATTTATATTGAAATTGTTGCAGTTATTGAAGCTTAATGTAACACTTTTTCCATTAATGTTCTTTTTCCAAATTGTTTATGCTGCCGCCGCCGCAGGGTCGCACTGCCAGCCCGACACCATCCAACACACAGCTAGTGGCCAGTGTCATTTTGCTAACTTGGAGATAAAAACTCACTGTAAAAACTTTTTGGCTTTTGATATTTAGGTTACCGGCGCATAGTCTTACCCAAAATTAAAAAAGAAAAACCACGTAAGAAATGGATTTTCATACACTTTTCTCTCCCGCTCAGATGCGTTTTCTCCCCGCATATTTGTTCGATATGCAATGACGTACTTTCTACCGTAAATTTGATAAAGTATCAAGGTACTTTCCAAGCAGGTGTAGTATAAAATAAATAATATCACGCCACGCCTATAATCCCCGTAGGGTTAGGCAGGCAGAGACATCTCTGCTGCATCTCTGTCTGGCGAAATGTAGATACTGAACTATTAGGTACATACCTAATAGTTCAGTATCTACATTTCGCCAGTTATGCTTAAGTCCATGTAATAAGGGGCTAAACAATTGCCATAAACCGGGAATAAATCCAGTCTTCTACTGAGAAATTCCTTATAGAAATACCCAGTAATAATTTACCCGACCCGGGAATCGAACCTAGGACCTCATGCTCAGCAGTTGCGATTGCGACCAATAGACCAACAAGACAGTACCTACCTAAATAAAAAACAAATCGGAAATCCTCAAGCATCTACAATGGTATCAGAATCACCAGGTCATATTCAAGTCAGAATGACCAGGTCATATTCAAGTCAAAAAGACCAGGTCATATTCAAGTAGGTACAACATTAAAATATGTGTCCAGTTACTAAAATTTAGTCTGACAGGCTTATTATTCGCATGGCCTATTATTTTTAAGGTATAAAGGGTGTAAAACACCTCTTAACGACGCCGAAAGGCACTTGTTCTCCCCGTCATTGCGATTTTTTTTTGTTCTACACCATACCTTCTAGTTACGGAGATATTGGGGGTCAAAGTTCCAACTTTTTGACAACTTTTTTTTTAATGTAAGATTTTTACTTTAAACACCTCCACGACCCCCGTAATATTCAATCCATCCATCAGCACAATGTTTTGAGTGCGTTACATTGAGTTCTACCACAAAACATGATTTTTCACCCCGAAAATAAAAGTCGTTTCCCAGCAATAATTTTTGCGTAAAGTTTACATAGTTTGATGTACAGAATACTTGGTTGGCGGCTTCGTGATGAGGTCTTTTACACCCTGTATATAAAGTAGTATAAAGTATTTATTTATAATATAAAATAATATGTAAATAGCTTGTTCGACCGTAAATAGTAGCATTAGTAGCTATAGGTGCGTGTGGCGTCTTTAAACAACAATCTGTCTCCAGTAGGTACTGAAGTATAGTTCAGTATAGGACAACTTATTAAGGTGAATGCTTCAGGGTAGCCCGCGAAATTCAAATTTTCTTACGTTTTTAGGGTTCCGTACCCAAAGGGTAAAAACGGAACCCTATTACTAAGACTTCGCTGTCTGTCCGTCTGTCCGTCTGTCCGTCTGTCTGTCGCCAGGCTGTATCTCATGAACCGTGACAGCTAGACAGTTGAAATTTTCACAGATGATGCATTTCTGTTGCCGCTATAACAACAAATACTAAAAACATAATAAAATTAATATTTAAGGGGGGCTCCCATACAACAAACGTGATTTTTTTATAATAATTGGTACGGAACCCTTCGTGCGCGAGTCCGACTCGCACTTGGCCGGTTTTTGCAATTTGCAGGCCAGTGCTAGGTTGTATGTTGATTAAAATATTATTCGCGGCTGTAAGACGTATGTAATTACAGAATTATATTCATCAAAATCATCAATACAACCCTCAAAGTTCATAAAGGTGGAAAAATTACTTTTCCAAGATTAAAACCATTCTTGCACCTTTATGAACGTGGAGGGTTGTATTGATGATTTTGATGATTATAATTATGTAACTACATAAGTCATAGAGTCGCTAAGAATTTTTTAATCAACATACAACCTAGCACTGGCCTGCAAATTGCAAAAAACGTAAGAAAATTTGAATTTCGCGGGCTACCCTGGAGCATCAGCCTTAAGCATTGCCTATTACTTTTATGGTACCTATATAGGCAGTTACGAGGACACTGTCACATAGGTACTACAGACAGACAATGAATAATACGGAAAAATCCTGATTACTCCTGATACATGAATAAAACCACTCGTTGACATTCGGCTTTCCTTCCTCGTATGAATCCTCTAGATAGAGCTACTTACTTGTTATTGAGTACTGCCAACAGCACGACAGTGTTAGAAACTTATACCTACTTGATTTACCAAATCCACACTTGCTGCTACGACTTAGAGTTTAAGACGCTGTGGTATTAAATTTTAACCATACGGTTGGCTACACTACCAATCACCGATTTCATGCGTATTTTCCTAAATAATAAGTTAAAAAAACTATCACACACCATTACATGGAATAAAATTAAAATATCATTACATTTTAATTCTGCGTGATAGAAAATAAAAGGAATCGCGAATCCCGTACCAAGTGGACACAAAACTGCGTACATAGTTTCTAAATTTAGTTAAATTTAGTTTCTTAATCTATAAATTTGTAAACAAACACGTGTTTTTGGAAAAACTACTTTATTCGTAACGCACAAAATTCAGTTTGCATTACAACTTATAATTTTTTGTCAACAATTATTTTAGTCATTCAGATATCAATTTAATTTTCCCAGTTATAAAGTTGATTCTCGTTTAAGTTCGAATAACATCAAGACTTGAATACATTTTATAATAATTGTTTCATCTAACACACTGCCCCAGACTGCCCCAAACTTAATAGCCATACCTTTTTTAATTTAGTCACTAAAAAGGAGAAAGAAAAATCTTTAATGTAATTTATAGCCGCGACGGTTGTTCATCGATTGCATTAAGTGGCTTTAAAAGTGTTGTTAGAATCGATATTTCTAGAACAATCACGATTTGAATTAAAAAAAAATTGGATTACGAATTATTAAGAATTTAAAAAAATGATGCTTGCTTAACATAAAGGGTGTAAAATACCTCTTAACGAAGCCGAAAGGTACTTGTTCTCCCCGTCATTGCGATCATTTTTAGGGTTCCGTACCCAAAGGGTAAAAACGGAACCCTATTACTAAGACTTCGCTGTCTGTCTGTCCGTCTGTCCGTCTGTCTGTCACCAGGCTGTATCTCATGAACTGTGACAGCTAGACAGTTGAAATTTTCACAGATGATGTATTTCTGTTGCCGCTATAACAACAAATACTAAAAACAGAATTAAATCACTATTTAAGGGGGGCTCCCATACAACAAACGTGATTTTTTTGCAGTTTTGTCTAATGTTTTTAAATAATGGTACGGAAACCTTCGTGCGCGAGTCCGACTCGCACTTGGCCGGTTTTCTGTTCTACACCATACCTGGGAACCTTCTAGTTACGGAGATATTGGGCGTCAAAGTTCCAACATTTTGACAAGTTTTTTTTAAATGCAAGTTTTTATTGTAAGATTTTTACTTTAAACACCTCCACGACCCCCGTGCTATTCAATCCATTTATCAGTACAATATTTTGAGTGCGTTACATTAAGTTCTACAAGAATTCATGATTTTTCACCCCAAAAAAAAAAGTCGTTTCCTAGCAATAATTTTTGCGTAAAATTACTTAGTTTGTACAGAATGCTTGGTTGACGGCTTCGTGATGAGGTTGTTTACACCCTGTATTTTCATTCTGCCTCATGTAAGCACGAACTTCTTATAGTGTTGCTGAAGAGCTAAAATAGGTTACTTATCAATATTCTCTGCACATAACTATCATCTGCAATAGCTATGCAGATTATGGTTATAAATAGTGTATCTAGTAATTCCTGTCCTATCAAACGATTTTCTCAGATACCCAATATTATTGAACAAATGAACATCCTTCATCATCTATTCCAGCCCAAAAACTCCACATCAACATCAAACTCGTCATCAAATTTTATTCAAATTCAATCCCGCAACCGGTCGCAGTCGCCTATTAAACAATAAAGCAGCCGTCGCTAGATCACCTATGATTACGTAGGGCCGCACCCCTATTATACGGCTAACCCTTTCGATTCATTACGGGGTACCTACGTGCCCCGGCATTCGAGGCAGCTTGATTCTTTATATTCAAATCCTTTTATTTTATCGTATGACGTCACGTTATAGCGCGACTGAGTTATCTTGATTGTTTACTGAAGCTGGTATGACCAGATGAATAAATGAGGCGAAAGGCATGTGTAAGGGATCGTGGCCACGACCAGGGGTCTAAAACGGCCGCTTTATCAGAATCATAATATGAATCACGTTAAAACAATTAAATTCTCAAAATGGACTTTATGCTCCTAACCCTAAAGTCCACTTTAAGAATTTTGAAGTTAAAACATGATTCATGATTCCGATAAAGCGGCCATTTTAGGCCCGCAGGCAGAATCAGGTCTGCGTGATGGCATAAGGAGCTAAATGATGGGAGGTCCATGGTTTGCAGGAAGATGCCACGTCAACATTGATATAACCAAGAAACCACATTTATGGAAATTGTCTTTGCTGCGACCTGAGGGGTTACCATGACCGTCTTAAACAATGATATTATATAGTAAAAAGAGGTAGATATCGCACTAGCACGCACAAATTGTTGAGGACAAAGTGATACAATTGTTGCACTTTGATAGCTAGCTATCTCTTTCTATCTTATACGTTCCGTATTATCTATCGCTGTCGTAGTTTTAAATTACTCGCAACGATATCTGAATGCCATTCAATATGAACATGGCGTATCTTCTTTATAATATCATTGGTCTTAAAGCAGTGTTTGTTAATGTCACTCCAGTGTGAGAAAGAGACGGAGCTATAGAGTTTGTCTGGCGCCATCTCTTTCCTACTCTGGAATAAGATTAAAACAATATTGCTCTAAGATGTCATGGTAAGCAACCTGAGGGCGAACTCTATTTATAGTTTCTAAGTCAGCCACGGCAACGAAGGTGATACGTCATAGTTCATAGTAACGTTGCATGTAAGCACTCTTTCGATTTAATAAACAATCAAGTTTTCAAATGGCGCTTCATTTGAAAACTTGATTGTTTATTAAATCGATTTGAATGAATCTCTTTTTGAGAATCATAATATAAAAATCCTTAGAATTTGCATTTGTTACGTTATGGTCGTTTTACAGTCACAACGATAGGTAAACTCTATAACATGCGGTCATTAGCTCATTATTGTGCTCTAAGAGGAAATTGTTGTGTTTTCTATTTTTGTCTGCTTGTGGTTTGTAAACTGAATATATGGTTATAACATATAGTTTTACCTCCATAAATAATAACACCAAATCAATAATGATGCTCTGAAATTCTGAAATAAAATATATTTATGGATTTTATTATTTTATTTCTCTTTGACTGCAAATTTTAAGGTATTTTATTTAAATCTAAATCCAAATGACTAGGTATCTGTCCAAAAATATCATTTGACCTCGTGATGCATTCGTTTTCTAGATAAAACTGCTTTCATTTTAACAAAAGGGTTAAGAAAAGGGTTTTTTAATCTTGTTGACAGGTTTTTAAGTACCTAATTATGGGTTTAAAAACATACTGATACATGCGACTGTATAGCTACACCTCTGCTTATCTCTTTGGGGATTACAAGCGTGATGTCATGTATATGTTACGAGTTTACGACTTTAACTTCGACTTAAACAAAAAAGAAACTAACTCTTTTAGTAACAAGTATCAAAACTGTTCACCCGCACTAAAAAAAACAGTGCTTACGTGCAACGTTACTATGAACTATGACGTATCACCTTCGTTAATACACCATTTAATACCATACAACATCGGGTTCTTTGTTTTAGCCCCTGTCGGTTATTCTACACAAAATACCGGTTTTTTTTTTCCAGCAACAATGCAAGGAATCCCTTTGAGGTGAATGTTTCGGTGATGTGATTAAAATCTGTATCGTTTGTGCGACGAGAACTTCGTGATAGTTCAGTGTGTTTTTGTAGGCATGATTTTTAGATGTTAAAATTACAAATGTATAATTCTGGGGTTTAGACAGCATAATTTATCTAATGTAATATTAAATTTAATCTGCTACGTCTCTCGCTAGGCCGAGTCATTCGTCATCTGGCGACTGTGAATCTCGCGACTGGTCGTCAATTCGCGCCACCTACGTAAAATAAGTCACATGTACAGTCAACTACGTAAACTTCTAATAAAATGTATTGTGTTGATCTAATAATTCCTTTAAACGAGCAATGCTTGCATAATACTTAAAAGAAAGAAAAAAGAAAAAAATATTTGTAATATTATAAATGTTGTTTTTTATATTTTAAAAAATATATATACCTATATAAATATTTTTTTTTGATAACTTTATTTTATTTTTGTAATTTTTTTTTGTTAGCATTTCTTTTTTTTTCTAAATAAAAAACATAAAAAAATATATATAAAAAACGAAAAACGCCGCCGCCATGATACACGTAATAGTTAGTTATTTAAAGATATTGGTTTCAATCCGTTTGCATTTGACTGTACTTTATAACGTGAGTGCGAGTTGACGACAACAAAATAAATAAAAATTGGAAGGTGCCAACTCGCGACCAGTCGCGAGATTCACAGTCGCCAGATGACGAATGACTCACTTGTCCGTCGGATGTTGGATATAGGGCCTCATTGAAAAGGCAGTACTCATCGATACAGCCCGCATTGTGAGTAGGTTCCTGTCACTGGAGCCCTAACCACCGGCAGCTTGGATCCTGGTCCCGACACCGGTGGTACTCAATTTTTATATGTTTGTTTTCATAGGTTTTTTTTCAAATGAATAAAGAAACAATGTTATTCAATCATTAAAATATGTATATTTATTGTTTGGCTTCAGAATAAGGTCGTTCATTTTAGGTCTACCTTAAATTCTAGCAAAAAGTTTATAATTAATTTAGCTATAAGTATTTATCACGGATCTGACAGAACTTAGCAGAAAAATAATGTTGACAGAACCATTTCAATCAAACGTCCGTCACTTCGACCGTTTGAAAAAATAAAACTTTGTAAAAAGTGTAAAAAATACAAAAAAAACATGTGATTTTTATTGATCTGCCATTGTCGATGTGGATAGAGAATCGACATGTCAATGCCTCGACGGGGAATACAAAAACAAGGACAATGTACAATGTGCCGCACGAGTATCTAAAGACCTACAATCCAGTTACAGAGTTACATACAGACAGCTCAGACTTCGAAGGCGCAAACTCCTCAGTCTACACGCACGCAATGGCTCGACGCAAGCGCTACACGAAAACAGTTTACCCAAGTCGCTACAATGACTCCACCAGTGAAATACAAACAGTCACTGAACATAGCTCTAAAGAAACATGGGCGTCTGTAACCACATCCGTCAGTCACAATGGATTAACCATTGGTATACAAGTTCAAAAAGGCTACAAAAACAAAAAATATAAATATGTTGGAGACGGAGATCAAATCGAAACATTAAAACCAAAGCAGTCTGTAATACGACACAAATTAATACCTTGCCTGTCCAACATATTCGGACGAACCAATAATAAAGTTAAACAAATGACAATTATAAAGGAAAATCCGGCTGAAAACGTAAGTTTCGATAACGGTTCGAAGGCAACCCGCGTCAACCACGAACACAAAATAAGGAAATTTAGTAGACAACAGCAATGCTACGCTGCCCAACCTGTTTACGCCGTTGAAGGAAACATTCATGCCAAGACAACTCCGTTTCAACACACAAAAATTGTTCGAGAACCGTTAACGACCTCCAAAGCGGTTGGAAACGAGAATTGTGACATCTACAGTTCGACATCATCTTCCGACGAAGTAGAAACTCAAAGATATTTTAAAAATAAAAAAGGCAAGCGACATATGCCTGATTATATTGTGGAGTCCGGAATAGGGAAAGAATATTTTGAACGTTATGAAGGAAATGCCTTGAATCATATACAGCAGCAGTGCCCTGTGCCTTCGTTCTTTAGATACCCAAATGTTGATCAGTACCAATTGCAGAATTCAGGTTGTTCACCAATGGCTTCCAGTTTGAATAGAAGCGGATTTGAACTAGGCGCGGCGTGCTCTGGTTTTTGGGAATATATCGTGAATAAAATTAATACAAAACTGCAAAACCCAGCCAAGAAATCTGAGGAAACCTCAACCAACACATCAATGTTCAAGTCGTGCGAGTGTCATGCTGAGCAGAAAGTATTAGCGACCTACGACTATGTTTGTCCTAAATGTGACACGCCTTATGTTCCACAAACCCTGATAAAACAGGAATCAAGCGCCTGTTTTCGATTATCTTGCAAGACAACTAAAAAAAATAATGCTGAATGTTTGTGTCACCCAATGAAACACTCAGACGTATGCGTAAATGTTGAAAATTCTGGACCGACTTCTAAATTACCCCCCTGTACTGGATTATCACCCAGTCCTGGATTACAACCTGAATCACCCCCTGGTTCACCCCCTAGATTTAAACCTGGATCACCCCCTGGAATACAACCTGGATCACCCCGTAGAATACGCCCTGAATTACAAAACAAACCTTCCCCTAGATTACCACCTTTACTACCACGATCACCATGTCCCCAAGACCAACCATCTGCTTTACCCTCTCCCCAAGAACTACCTTGTGGATTACTTTATCCACCTAGTCCCCCAGAATCACCCCCTGGATTAGCCTGTTCCAGTGCACCACCCTGTCACCCTAATTCAGCTCGTCCACCTGTATTACCTCCTACCATTGAACCCCGACCATGTCAACTGGGTCACGATGAGGTCACGAAGGCATTGTCTAAACAGTACAAAGGTGAAATACTCTGCATTCATAACCCCCCATGTGTTCTGATAAACGGATGCCTCAACCTACCAGATAGTAAAGAACCAAAGGCTACTAACTTGTACTCAGTAACCACGGATTTAAGGACGAACGAATTTGGGCACCGGAAAAGGAATAAAAAATGGTGGAAAAAGCAACAAAGTGCTCAGTACCGTTATCCACATGAGATGCAACAATATGAGATGATTAAGGATGCTAGCTGTCAGTGTTTTCCACCGACGAAGGATATGATGTCAGGAATGGGCGGCACGAAACATCAAAGTTGTCAGTATCAAATACCTCATATATTGAGACAATTAATGACTCCAAACGAGGGTATTCATTTCCACACTTCACCGCTTGAGGCGCGAAAACAGCTGACTTCTGATATCGACAGTAGTTGGGAATCGACTAGTGAAATACAGAAACACGAAGCAACAGACATAGATTTTAAGTTTTGGTTACCACCTAATGAAATATGTAGACAGCAGAATGCTAGTCCTGTTGGCTGTCAGTATCGGTCACCACCCACTGAAATCCGAAAACAGTCGTCCCCTTATAACGGTAGCCACGCAAGAGTACCCAATGAGGTGAAGCGAAGAAAGAACAAACGACCAAAGCAAGAGAAAAATATCCAAAGTAGCTGCAGCCATAAACCTCCTTGTGAAGTTGTGAGAACTTGCTGTATCACTAAACTTAATCCAAAACTCCAGAATTCTTGTGTGCATGTACCAATGTGTAAGAATGTACCATTGTGTTTGATAGATCTGAAGAATCAGTCTCAGGATGTCTCATGTATTGATTGTCCTCACAAGCCTAAATGTACTGAAGTCCCAGTCTGTACAAGGAATTACATAGTATTGACAGCTAAAGAGGAGGCAGCTACTCAGGTACGGCCTAAAGCCACGATGGTGTGTAGACACGAACCGCCGTGTATAATGATCCCGACGTGCGTGTCCCACGTGTGTGACAGTTACATAGCTTTCGACTCCATCCCCGACTGTGTACACCAGCCAATGTGTGAGATGATACCCGCATGCTGCAGGAAGTCAGCCAAAGAAATGGTTTCTATTCGTTCGCAATATCCAAGTCAGTGTTGTATAGTTTAGAAGATAAGGTTCAATTTCCTCTGCTCATTTGAGTGATTATTTTAAGTTGTAGCGTGTTGGTGTTAACTCAGCTAAATTGCTAGACAAATATAGTGTTTTACTGATTACATACGACGTTGTACACACGCTATGTTGTACCAAACTTTGAATTTTTTATGTTGTTACAAATGACGATGGCCAGAGACGTTATCGAATATTTTGGTTTCACTTAGAGCCTTTGTAACTTCCCGTAAGGTGTATGATTGTATGTTTGATTTAAAGATCCAGTATGATCTACAAGTTTCTTCACAACTTGGTACATTTAAGTAGTTAATCTATATGCTCATTGTGACATAATTAAATCTTTCCCCATCAAAATTTACATTTGACTAACAAGCTGGTCCGGTTTGTACAATACGTTGACACCAACACATAGCCTACGCGCGCTTGCATTGCGAGTGGGTGGTGTGTATTAATTGTACCTTGTCTCCTCAGAATCCTCAATCTTCGGAAGATGGCGAGCCCGCTAAAGCGCTAACAGTAGCAGAGTGTAAACAAAGCAAACTGTTCAAGTTGATGCAATGGAGACGTAACTAGATGCAGTGATAGTGTTCAGTGGTAAACAGTGCTCAATAAAGTCAATAATCAGTCATTATCATTGTAGTTTTTTTTCTGACTCCGAAACAGTGATATTGTACTGTAACTAAACTTAATTTAGGCTATTGCTATCTTTTACTAAAAGGCAGTACGAGACAAGGACGGCTATAGCTACGAACTAAGTTGGAGATGTCAAACTAGTTTATGCCTTGCGCTTCACCGTGTTTTTAGTCAACATGTTACGTGTGTACTTGCACCCTTCATTTGTCTGGAAATATTAGTCCCAATTAAATCTGACAGCTCTAAATTACGTCCATCTCTTTCTCGTTTTATCAGAGAGAAAAAGATAGCAATAGCCTAAATTAAGTTTAGTTTGTGCACAACAGAATCGACACCATTGTCATCAGACTGAATGGTGATCGTAGTATGTTGTTGTCTTGAAATTGTACCTTTAACATCCCATTTTTGTTTTTTGTCGTCATGTCCTATAACCAACATTTCTAAGGCACTGAGCCTGTTGGACTAAAGCCCACGCCTCATAGAAAGGCTGCCTACGTCCTGGCAGTGTGTACGTACATACCCTTCATAGACAGCGTTTACGAGAAAGGTGGGGTCATGTTTCAGGGTGTGATGCAGACCATCTAACTGAACAACTTTCTTCAATGTGCATCTGGATTGAGGGCCCATTTTTTAAATCTTTGAGAAACGAAATAAGACTTATAGGGAATTTACTTAAAAATAGTAAAAACTGAATTAAAATAGTTATGATCAAATAACTAGGGCCCTCAATCCAGACGCTTGCGTAAAGTGGCATAGTCTAAATCTCAAAAAGTACTATTTCCTAAACGATCGAATTTCTTAAAATATTTAAGAAATTCTTAACGAAATTCTTAAATAAAAATGATTAACTCAGATAAAGTACTTTTTGAGGTTTAGACTATGCTACTTTACGCAAGCGTCTGGATTGAGGGCCCTAGTTATTTGATCATAACTATTTTAATTCACGTTAAACAAATTCATCGCCTATTGCTAAAAGTTTTTACTATTTTTAAGTAAATTCCCTATAAGTCTTATTTCGTTTCTCAAAGATTTAAAAAATGGGCCCTCAATCCAGATGCACACCTTTCTTCATGGGACGACTTTACAAATTGCAAGAAACCATCTGTTCAGTACAAAACTTCAATACCTACCCGACCAAATGTATGAGACAGCTGATTTTTGGTGAAAGGCCTCCTTCATATCTTTTCAGGCACTCTATTCATCACACTCGAACCAACCATCTCAGTGTACGTCCAGCCCGCGTAGCATGACCACCGTAGACACGAAAGAGAATCGACAAATCTTTTGTTCATCTGTCATTTTGTCGATTCAATGACAGATGCACAAAAGATTTGTCGATTCTCTTTCGTGTCTACGGTGGTCATGCTAAGTGCGCAGGTCATCTCGCTACGTCTATCTGGGCCGGCCTCGGCAACCAGTCAGCCAGGCAGTCTCGATAGAAATAACTACAAAATCGCTAACTTTTGATTGCTAATTACTAACGAATACATTCGGTTGCAATAACGATGCTTGCGAGAATCGCATCTTGGATGTAGAGACTTGCATTTCCCGCAAGAATAGTTGAATACGTTCGGTTGCAATAACAATGATTGCGAGGATCGCATCTTGGATGTAGAGACTTGCATTTCCCGCAAGAATAGTTGAATACGTTCGGTTGCAATAACAATGCTTGCGAGAATCGCATCTTGGATGTAGAGACTTGCATTTCCCGCAAGAATAGTTGAATACGTTCGGTTGCAATAACAATGCTTGCGAGGATCGCATCTTGGATGTAGAGACTTGCATTTCCCGCAAGCATCGTTATTGCAACCGAATTTATTCGTTAGTAATTGGCAATCAAAAGTTAGCGATTTTGTCGTTATCTCTGTTGAGACTGCCAGCCCAGGTCCATCTTCAAGCACCAATTGCGTGGAGACTTTAGCCCAGAGTTTAGTATACAATAAATTATCCTCATAGCCTAGCCTTTTCCCAACTATGTTGGGGTCGGCTTCCAGTTTTACCGGATGCAGCTGAATACCAGTATTTTACTTGGAGCGACTGCCTATCTGACCTCCACAACCCAGTTAGTACCGGGTAATACGATACCCCTTGGTAAGACTGGTTGTCAGACTTTTTGGGCCTCTGACTACCTAGCAACTGTCAAAGATCTACAAATGATTTTAAACCATAAAACGTTGATGGTTATAAAGTTCAAAATCGAATGAGAAAATTTTACAGTTGGTGGTAACTTCATATACGTTGGCGACTGGACCTTCTAGTTACTTTAAATACATAGTTACATTACAATTTCCTCAGTCCTTCTCATACTTGACTATTCATTATTCAATCAGCGACCGATCTTGTGGGTATGTGTAATGCATTCAGATGATTAGTTGAATACAGTATGGTTCGTCACTTCCTTTATTGTTTTGTACTAGCTGGTACTTTGCCCGCGAACTTTGTCTTGCTACTTTACTTATTCATCATCATCAGCCTATTAATGTTCCCACTGCTGGGACACAGGCCTCTCTATGAGAGGGTTTACTTATTCTACAAATATTACTCCCCTGTGTGAATCGAATTTGGTTGACGACTTAAAGGATTTGAAAACCCCAATCCTTTTTCTTAAATTAAAGTAGCTTACGTTACTCCTTATAATATCCATTATCTGCCTGAAAAACTGCTCTTTCCCAACTATATTGGAGTCGACTTCCAGTTTACCTGCACATAACATGAAGCGACTGCTTATCTGACCGCCACAACCCAGTTAGTACTGGTTAATACGATACCCCTTGGTAAGACTGGTTGTCAGACTTTTGGGCCACTGACTACCTGTCACGTTTAACGTGCTTTCCGAGGCACGCAGGAAACTCGGAAACTCGGTATGTAATGGGTGGTCATCCCAGCGAAACTGAAGTGGGGGCAATGATTTCCCAGTCACCACCGGTGGCGACTGGGAATTTTTATTCCCATTTGCCTCCGGAGGCAATCCCCGCGGGGGCGACTGAGAAATATGCTTCCTCGGACCAGCCTAGGCAAACACGGATTAACCTAAAGATCGACCCGAGCAGCTGTTATTATTAACCACAAACTTCCACAGACAATCTGTCTGTGGAAGATGATGAGAGGAGCTTGTAGGTATCTACCTACAAGCCTCTTCTCTCATCATCATCATCAGCCTATTAATGTTCCCACTGCTGGGACACAGGCCTCCTCTCTATGAGAGGGAATGGGCTATAACCTACCACGCGGGTTGGTAGATGTCACATGTCTTCGAATTTTTTGGTTCTAGGACATGCCGGTTTCCTCACGATGTTTTCCTTCACCGTTTTGAGAGCAGTGGTGATGAAATAAATTAGACAAAGTAATGTCCGGGTTCGAACCCACGACCCACTGGGCCACCGCTGCTCCCCTCATCCTTCCCTGCTTGCCTCTTATCTATGAGATCATAATCCCCCACGCTGGCCAAAGTAATCACAAACCAAAGCTAAGCGCATACTACAGAAGCGTCGTCGATCCGCCTTTATAGTGCCATGGTTGATGAAGGAGGATCTTTCCAACACGGTGTGGCCCTCCCAAATTTGTGTCAACCTTTATCATTAAATAACCTTAGGATTTTCGACTAATACTTCACATAGACAGAACGTATGTCATTAGGTATCCATATTACACTTGGTAGAGATATATTATTTAATTCAGCGTCTTAAAAAACTCTAGTTGATATTCAAGTAGCAGTTTGTCAGTTACCCCATGAGTCATCGCGCAAAACGTTTCTCTAAACACAATGATTAACAAACAAAGAGTATCGTAAATTGCCAAACTCAATTGTTTTCACTGTAGAATATTTAATTTGAAATCAATTCAATGCAAATCGCAGCGAAGCCAGCATTCTTCCACGGAGCCAGACGATTTAAGAATACTAACTATTCAACCATTTTTACGAAATTTTATCAAAAAAAAACCTGTTCAAAGCCGTCCCTATAAACATATCTGACTTATAGTTGAGAATTTCCTAATCTATAGGTGCTCAAAAGAGGAATTTTATCATTTCGAACGTCCAAATGTAGAAAACCAGTTGTATGCCATGTTTAAAAAAAATCTTCGCTGACTCTACCATTCCAAAATCACCTTTACATCTTGCCTCCAAAGTGGAATTTCGTTCGAACCACATGTGGGACATATGACGTTAAGTTGTTTATGAGGGTGTGATCAAAAACTAATGAGAAGAGACCGTTGAACTTGCCCAGTTTTGGTCACCACGCGTATTTAGGGTTCCGTGAAGTTGTTAATAAAACTTCACTATAGTTCTGCTCTATGATAGATAATATTTTATGGTTTTAACACACAATAATGTTGATGGAAATGTAAGTAGATTTTTATTGGTTTTTAAGAAGTGAGAAACCTGAGTTAAAAGGTTTTTTACAGCTTCTTAAATGCGTAGTTGATGATGTGGATTTTTTTCTCATGACATGAAAAGTCAGAGTAAAATTATTTATTTATTTATTTAAATTTCATGTGCAATCGTGGTACATAGGCGGACTTAATGCCACAGGGCATTCTCTACCAGCCAACCTAAAAAATAAAAAAAAATAAAAAAAAAATGATGTCTTGTATGTTGTACTGATGCCTGACAAGTCTAAATAATTACCTAATCTTTAGTTTTTTGCTACGTCTGCTACGAAAATATGCTTTTTCATTCGTTTACCTGTGTAAATTATTTATCGATTATATTCGGAAGATTTCCATGTCTGATAAAATATCCTGCAATAGTACCAAATTAAGTTACTTATACCCAAAAATGTCTCAACCTAAACCACACAAAATTAGCTATAATTACGTCAACAAAGTAATCAACTAATCGTCACAAATTCAACAGTGGGCGTTCTACGAACATTTACTTAATTTCCTTATAAAAACAGAAAACGTAGATTACCACATAACATTGCCTGACCAATCGCCGTTCACACAATATAATTGTACGCATTCTTTCCACAAATACATTTCGTGATGAAAACCAATAACTAACGCAGCAATGTAATGGGAAAAAATGAAAAAAAAAAACAGTAAAAAGTTTTTTTTCGCCTTTAAGAACATGAGATTGTTCGAAAAAGTGAATTCTTGTGTTAAGATAAGATGGCGTATACTACAGTCTTTTCACAGAATATTTTAAATCTAACATCTGCAACCCAAGAGCAACCTTATCGTTACGAGAATAAAGTTCACTGTAATTTCGACAACGATGCAAGGTGAAGGTAAAATGACTACGAAAGGACTGTACTGTGTGTGTTCTCTTTGCCTATGGTTAAATTTTTGAACATGGAACGATGGAATTCTAGCGACGGTTATGGTTATGAGGGTCTCACATTTTCTGTATGGCCTGTTTTCTTTTTTAAGTTTACTTAGATATCGCGATGATCATGGACACTAGAGAATGTTGTCGAAATGGCCCGTGTTATGGGATACTGGTGTCGATTCTGTTGTGCACAAACTAAACTTAATTTAGGCTATTGCTATCTTTTCTTACTAAAAGGCAGTGCGAGAAAATGACGGCTATAGCTATGAACTAAGATAAAGATGTAAAACTAGTTTATGCCTTGCGCTTCACCGTGTTTTTAGTCGACATGTTTTTACGTGCACCCTTCATTTGCATGGAAATATTAGTTCCAACTAAATTTGACAGCTCTAATTTACGTCCGTCTCTTTCTCGTTTTATTAGAGAGAAAAATATAGCAATAGCCTAAATTAGGTTTAGTTTGTGCACAACAGAATTGACACCACTGTCTCTCAAGTTAGAACATAATCGTAGGTGGTGAAACAGGTCATTAGAGAATTCAAACCTGACATAACCGATGTTATTTTTTCTAGAAGGTAAATTAATCTTGGATATTATGACTGACTCAAGTGCAGTTGGGCAGAACATCTGATTACACACGGAGATGGCCGATGGAGCAAAACTTTTAATGAACGGTAGTTAAGTCTAGGGCAAAGGAAGTCAGGTGCGTTGGATTGATGAACCCGTCAAAGACGAAGGAAACACTAACTTGGATAAAGGATGCACAGAACCGAGATCTGCTGAAGAAGAAAACGGAGGCCAATACCGGATGATTTTTTTATTAAAAACATATAAGTATATATTTTGAAGTGAAAACTTCTATAGGCGCGTTGAGCACTTTTTGGGTGAAGGAAAAACATTGAACTCATCGTCACGTAACGTAACGTGCGGTCACGCTTCGTAGCCGTTCGTAGCACTCGTAGAATCCGCTACGGCGTAGCACCACATAGGCATGCGCGGGGCATAACCAGTGCTACGACTGGGGCCGGGCGGGGCCTGTGTATTTTCACTTCTATCGGCAGTCCCCAAAGACTGCTCCGATTTTTTTTTAATTATTATTAATCGTTTTTTTTTTTTTTTTATTAAAATAAGCCTTTATCACTTTCCAAAAAAAAGGGTATATTAGGTGAACGGAGTAGAAGCTTACCTAGTTTTTTTTTCTTTTTTCCACAGCTTAGAAAAAAATAGATCTATCATCAAAAACGCTACAAATTTCAAGTAAACAACATTTTATATCTTATGCAATACGTGTATGATTTGTATTTCAAATTTTTTACTCCGTTCACCTATAATACCATTTTTTTTTAGAAAGTGATAAAAAAAGTCATTCTGTATAGGCCTTCACAGACGTATGCCTGTGAGGGTAGTTTTGTAGTTCTTCGACTGTGTTCGCTCCTCAGCAAACATAGTCATTCCAATAAAACGTCAAAAGCCGTTGAGATTATTATTAGTTACTTTTTCGTATCGAAACATTAGAATTCGGGTACCAAAGGTTTATCGGTTTTAGTTTTCTTGGCTTTGATACGTACTTATTGATGACCACATTCTATATTTTTTTCGTCAATGCATAAAAAGTAGATTAAAAAATATAATTTTATACATGTCTAGACTTGATAGTGTCGCCGCAGACATTTCACATAAAAATGTGGTTCCGAATGAGAGATTCTGATTTTTATTAAACAAATCTGGTTTTATTTGTATGGTGATTACTATAAAAATTTAGAATAGACTAATTCTTATGCAAATGGCTAATAAGTAGATCAGGTTAGTATTAGAAAATATTTCTAAAAATATACGAGGAATAATAATAGCTTCTTCATTGGAATATTATCTTTTTATCAACCCACACAATAGGTGACGAAGAATTATATAAAAGTTGTTTTAAAAAGTTGTAGATTTTAATTATAGGTATTAAATTTCAAACTCGAGGAGCTCATGGCTAAATAATAATAACCGCTTGGGTTGATTTTCAGGTTAAGCCATGTTTGCCTAGGTTGGTTCCTGGATGGGTGACCAAACGTTACATACCGAGTTTCCTCCATGTCTAGGAAAGCACGTTAAGCTGTTGGTCCCGGCTGTCAATTGTAGATTTTTACAATCCTAGTCGTTACAGGTAGTCAGTGGCCCAAAAGTATAACAACTAGTCAAACCGTACCTAGGGGTATCGTATTACCCAGTAATAACTGGGTTGTGGAGATATGTCGAAAATGTGGACAGGCAATCGCTCCATGTTAAATACTAGTATTCAGCTGCATCCGGTTAGACTGGAAGCCGATCTCAACATAAAGAGTGTAACTTTTTACACCCTTTATGTTGAGTGAGATCGGCTTTCAGCCTTTCGGCTTTCGGCCTTTCGGCTTTCGACCTTTCGGCATTCGGCCTTTTAGCATTCGGCCTTTCGGCTCGGCCCTTCGGCTTCGTTAAGGGTCTTTACCCTTAACGAAGCTGAAAGGCACTTGTTCTCCGTCATTGCGAAATTTCTTTTGTTCTAGGTCGTACCTAGGAACTAGGAACCTTGTAGTTACGGAGATATTGGAGGTCAAAGTTTCAACTTTTTCACAAGTTTTCTTCTAAATAATAGTTTTTAAAGCTATAAATTTACTTTAAATACCTCCACGACCCGTTTACTATTCAATGCATCCATCAACACAATGTTTTGTGTGCGATACATTGATTTTTTTACCGTCAAACGTGATTTTTCACTCCCAAAAAAGTCGTTTCCCAGCTATAATTTTTGCGTAGAGTTTACTTACTTTGACGTACAGAATGCTTCGTTGACGGCTTCTTGAAGGGGTCTGCTTACACCCTGTAGTACTTACCTATGTATAGGTCTCCTCATTTTAGTAAACTAAATTCAAGTTATCGTCTTATCGCATCGCTAAAACCCACTGAACGATAGCATAATAAATAAAGACACGACCACATGCTGACTTTTATCTAGGTTTGACACAAATGTATGTAAACTACCTTCCGACGCAATAAATCTATTGGTAAATTCGAAAGAGATGTCAACTTCGGAGTACTATTATCTATTCTGTGGCTTTGGGTGCGTATTCATTATTTTTTGTAGAAAATACTCGTACATTGTAATATGTATTATGAAAAGTTATTGGCATAATGTATGTAGGTTTTTATGCAAAGTAGCAGTAGCGAAGGGTCAATTTTTGTAATAGGTAAGCCGGAGTACATACTTAGCTTTAAAGTGATTTTATTATTGAAGTGAAAACTTCTTTAGGCGCCTTGAGCACTTTTTGGGTAAAACAAAAACATTGAACTCATCGTCACGTCACGTCACGAACGTGCGGATACGCTTCGTAGCCGTTCGTAGCACTCGTAGCATCCGCTACGGCGTAGCACCACATAGGCATGCGCGGGGCATAACTAGTGCTACGACTGGGGCAGGGCCTGTGTACTTTTTGTTTTCACTTCTATCGGTAGTCCCCAAAGACTGCTCCGATTTTTTTGTCTATACTCTGACTGTGTCATTCTTCTCCGGTAAAAATCCGTCCGGGGAATCCGGTAGGAATCGAGTTGTATGGAACCCTGCAACGTAGTGTATGACTACATGTATGAATGTGGATGAAAATTCTTACTCCTTTCGGAGTAAGAATTGTGTCTGTACCTGACTGTAACGGCCAAATGTTGCATGTTTACGTCTGCAATTAGAATTACAATTTATAGAAAAAATAAAAGTCCTGGCAAATAAGCGATTTGAAAACACCACACAATTTACTTTTGACAAAATATGACGAAGCCGGACGGATGGTAATCCTTCTTGCAATGGTTTACTTACTTTGACGTACAGAATGCTTCGTTGACGGCTTCTTGAAGGGGTCTGCTTCCGGGGTTGCGGGACTGTTCGAAAGAGATACCGTGGCCCCGGAACAAAAAGGGCGATGAAGGAACATGGATGAGTTTTAGTCAGTAAAAGTCTGACACTCCCTCCTGCTCCGCCCAGAGCGGGAGGAGTTATTTGATGATTTCCCATACGAAAAAAAAAAAAAAAGGTTTTGCTTGCCAAAGGGGTATGTCACTACATATTTATTATGTAGCGACATACGCGCCGCTGTCGTTAGCGTCGCAGTGTGGTGCTATTATAGTACACCACAATGTGTACTACATAGCACCATACTGGGTCGTACGCGCGACCGACGTACGCGACCGACATCAGAGCAGCAGGAATTCAGGCCTCATAGAATCACAGCGTACTGTGCGTAGCGCGCATTATTTTTTACGCTCCAGATAGGCCTATTTTTTGTTTGTTGTTAACTATGTAAGGTTTTGCTTGCCAAAGGGGTATGTCGCTACATATATATATTTATAATGTAGCGACATACGCGCCGCTGTTGTCAGCATCGCATTATGGTGCTATATAGTACACGACAATGTGTACTATATAGCACCATACTGCGTCGTACACGCGACCAACGTACGCGACCGATATCCGAGTAGCAGGAATTCAGGCCTCACAGCGTAGGTACTGTGCGTAGCGCGCATTATTTTTTACGCTCCAAATAGGCCTATTTTTTTGTTTGTTGAAAACTATGTAAGGTTTTGCTTGCCAAAGGGGTATCATTTCATTCAATGAGTTCTTGAGGTCAGATAGGCAGTCACTCCATGTCTGTATTCTACTGCATCTGGTTAGACTAGAAGCCGACCCCACATAGTTCAGATATGGCTGGGCAGATGATTTTGATTTGTGTAAGGTAGTCTATCTCTATCATGGGGTTTTGGTTTCCGCACTTAGTCCCTAAAGTGGACCATTGTGCGCGAGCCGTGGTGGCCGTTCACTCCAACCAGCCCACCTCCCTCCAGAAGCAGATCAAACTTCCCGGTCTTCTCAGGGCGTCCGCAAGGGATCTTGGTGTTCCCAGGGTCTCCTCGCGAATCTTGGTAACGCCAGTGCACTCAAGGAGCACATGCGCCACCGTTTCCTCCGCCTCCATGCATGCTCTGCACAGGGGACTGTCAGTGATTCCTAGGGTGTGGAAGTGTTTATTTAGTGAACAGTGTCCAGTGATGGTCCCCGCCACCAGTCGTAGGCTATCTCTGTCCAGGCGCAGAAGGTGCCTGGTCAGCTTTGTGTCCAGGGATGGCATAGCTTCCTTGGATTGCCTACACCCTGGTGCCGAGGTCTAACGTAGTTCCTAATTACTTTTTTTTTACATAATTATCTTCTTAACGTATCCAATCTATAAAATGTGTCAGCCGAAAGCAATTGGCACTATTGGGCAAATACTTTTTGTAGCGTGCAGGCATCAGCGCAAGCAGGACACGAAATCACGCGTCATGTTTGTGGAACAGCACCACATTTGCACTCCAGGCTAGAATGGTCTTTAACTCAACTGTTATCGGAAAAAACTTCATCAGTCTACTAATGCATTACTACATAGTTACTTATGCTTGGTTCTTTGGCTTTCAGCAGGCTCTCCTACCATGGGCCTGTGATGAAGCATGTAGGTATACCAGAGTCTATCACTGTTAATGTCGTACTATTCTGCGAACTCGTCATGAGTCTTTTTTTTTGGGAAAGTTGTTTATTCTATGACGAGTAGACCACCGCCCTAAAGGATGCAGGTGACTCACTGGCCACCCTATACCTATACTATATAGGCTAGTTTCCACCATCAATAAATTGCAAATCTATTTAGTCCATCAGTTAGAGTATTGGAAAATAATGGACACGTATTTTTTGTTTTTGTAAATCAATGAATATTGACAAAGATAAAACGCATCAAAACTCGATAGTGGGGGCTCGTGACGTCACAACGCACTAAAACTTATAGCACGGCGTGACGTATTGAGAATTTTAAAAGTGTCGTATCTTCGTCAATTTTGGTTTAAATAACAAAATAAAAAATACGTGTCAATTATTTTTTTGATAATCTAACTGACGGACTAATTAGATTTTTTCAGGACACAAGCCTTTTATAGGCTGACAATTTCGGGGCTTGATACACAAGAGACGGTGACAAATGGAGGAGTCTGGGCGATGCGTCAAAGGCTTCACCAATTTACGAACATGCTGAAGTGCAGTAGGTACTTATGCTTGACTTTATTATCATCATCTGCCTAGCCTTTTCCCAACTATGTTGGGGTCGGCTTGCAGTTTTACCGGATGCAGCTGAATACCAGTATTTTACATGGAGCGACTGCCTATCAGACCTCCACAACCCAGTTAGTACCGGGTAATACGATACCCCTTGGTAAGACTGGTTGTCAGACTTTTTGGGCCTCTGACTACCTAACGACTGTCAAAGATCTACGAATGACAGCCGGGACCAACGGCTTAACGTGCTTTCCGAGGCACGGAGGAAACTCGGTATGTAATGGGTGGTCACCCATCCACAGACCAACCTAGGCAAGAACGGCTTAACCTAACGATTGGCCCGAGCGGCTGTTATTATTTAGCCACGAGTTCCTCTTGCGCTTGACTTTATTATATTTCATTGTAATTAGTTTTACTTTATCAGTAAATAAAGGCTTTATTATTATTATAGGGTGATAAGCAAGCTTTCCGTTCTCGATAAGAAGACGACAAAAGTGATAGGATGATTTGACATTGCGGTGCGACCTGCCCAAATGTACGTCGGCTTATATAAGTGCCGATAAATACTTACAAGAACGCTTACCATATGAATAGCAATTATGTCTCTGAAGCTGATGACATGGTCATGACACCACCTAATTGTATCAATAACCTGTTACATAGGTACTTTAGAGATTTCAACGGTGTCAGAATTTCAATCAGTATCTTTTTTATGCATTTTTTGACGGCTGCTTGTAATGAGAATTGTGATTTAATGATAGCCGTCAGGCAGCTGTTAATAACGCTATTTTTATCGATGATATCACTCATGGCATCATAGCTTTCTTTGGGAGGTTTACAAGCGTTGACATCCAATAGAACTGTTTCGCATCTTAAAACCAACTTCGAGAAGCTCAACTTCTTGAAATCTGTAGGGGAGATTCGGTAGCAAGCTTCGCGAAGTAATTACAAGCGTTTACATCCAACAGAACTGTTTCGCATCTTAAAACCAACTTCGAAAAGCTCAACTTCTTGAAGTTTATAGGGGAGATTCGGCAGCAAGCTTCGCGAAGTAATTACTAGCATTTACATCCAACAGAACTGTTTCGCATCTTAAAACCAACTTCGAAAAGCTCAACTTCTTGAAGTGTATAGTAATTACAAGCGTTTACATCCAACAGAACTGTTGCACGTCTTAAAATAAACTTCGAGAAGCTCAACTTCTATAAGTCTATAGGGGAGATTCAGCAGCAAGAAGTATTGTCAGTCCTTTGGACATTATATAACAGTGATGGCCAAGTGGTGTGACCGTGGGACTATCAAGTCATGGGTCACTAGTTCGAACCCAAGACACGCCACCTCTGATTTCTCAGATTCATGTGCGTATTGTATGATTAACACTTGCTTTGGAGAAGTAAAACATCGTGAGGAAGCCATACTAGCATGCCTGATAGAGGTTTGTAAACGATATGTAAAAATCAAGTCACCCGAAGCATTGCCAAACTTAAGTGGCAGTGGGCAGGGCACATTGCTCGCAGAACGGATGGCCGATGGGGCCGAAAATTTCTGGAGTGGCGACCGCGAGAGGCCCATGGACTGCATAAAAACTCTGACACCAGCCCGCTTAGCATGAACGCCGTAGACACGAAAGAGAGTCGACAAATCTTTTGTTCATCTGTCATTGAATCGACAAAATGACAGATGAACAAAAGATTTGTCGAGTCTCTTTCGTGTCTACGGCGTTCATGCTAAGCTGGCAGGTTAGGCAATAACCACACGATAAAGAACAAAGAAGTCCTTTGGATTTTTTCCCTTCTCAATGTTTTGTTCTTTCCAGTTTACTTTCATGTGTGCGTGCAGTCTCATGGCGTTTGCAAAAGCAATATGTGTCCAGCAATAAAACAAATATTTTTCAACCTCTACCTGTACTGAGAACGTTACACGCTGTATACACGTTATAGCAGCGTTACCATCCTCTCTGAATGGCTTATTTATTTAAACTTCATGTATAAGAGTGGGTGTTTAGCCGTGTGGTATCCGGCAGAGTAGAATAGAACCAACCCATTACACTCACGGGTGTCGTATAAGGCGACTAATGTCTGAGGCAGAACACCTTGCGCCTCCGTAGACCTGAGAATGGGCAGCAGCGTTTTCTGTTACTCTTTCATCACTGCGATCTCCAATCCGCCTGCCAAGCGTGGAGATTACGGCAAATTCCTCCCATCATGGGAGAGGCTTATGTCCAGCAGTGGACGTTATGGGCTGTTGTTGTTGTTGTTGTACAAGAGTAGACATAGGCGGACTTAATAACTTTCTCTACCAGTCAACCTTTGGCTGAAAAATGGCTTCTTTTTAAACAAAAGATGAAATATTCGACAAGCATATCGTGGAATGGCTCTTCCTAAGTGGACAGAAGAAGAGAGAGATGAGAAAAAGGAAGTTATGGAAGGCAGAGAACTTGGTTTAACTCACACATCCCCCTCCAATACATTATCTCGGAAGTTGCAGAAAAGCTTCCACCGGGACACTTGATGCCATAGCTCACCTGGAAGACCCTAAACCGATTGCGAAGCCAGATGGGCCGCTGCAGATACAACCAGGGCCCCTACTCTCTAACGCTTCGTCCGTATATTCGGATCTTTCCGTCTCTCTCACTCGCACTCATCTGTAGACATGCGCGAGAGAGAAGGATAGATCCGAAGGGCCTCTGGTCCGGTGGGAGTATGCCGATGAAGCCATGTGTGACTGCGGTGCCTCAACGCAAACTATGGCACACCTCCCGTCCTGCACTATGTGTGGTTCCACCTGCATTTGAGGGACCTGTCTGAGGCCCTGACCAACGCCGCCGAGGTCGCAGGGTTCTGTTCTAAACATCACGACGAAGAAGAAGAATAACTTGGCTCAGATTTACGTCCAGCAATGGACTTTGGTAGTCTGAGCTCGCTGATTGATTCTCTTATTGCTTTACACCTAGGAAAGAAGATCTTTATTTCTAAGGCGATTACAGGAGCTAAATTAGCAACTCTATTTGTGGTGGTTCAAACTTTCGTTTGAAACACTGTTAGAATAAGGTTCTAATCAGATTGCACTACAAAGTGGTTGTTATGTCAGTCACTGTGGGACGAATAGTGCGAGACGAGTGTTTTTTTGGCGATTTACAAAAAATCTATTGATTGGACTAAAAAAGTAAAACACTATGATGCTAATATGTTGCTTGTACGTATAGAATTATTTGCCAAAAAATCAGAATGGTCACAAGTACTTTAGTATGGTTATTACTCGACGAAATAATTTTTAAGAGATAAGTTCGTGATTTTTTTGAAAAGTCTGACAACCATTCTTACCAAGGGGTATCGTATTACCCGGTACTAACTGGGTTGTGGAGGTCAGATAGGCAGTCGCTCCATGTAAAATACTGGTATTCAGCTGCATCCGGTAAAACTGGAAGCCGACCCCAACATAGTTGGGAAAAGGCTAGGCAGATGATGATGAAGCTCGTGATTTTCTATCGAATAAAATTTGTTGTATTATGTTTTCAAAACACTATCGTACTAGCATATATCCTGAAAAATATCATATATTTTTCTGGTTTTGCTTACTGCAGTAAATCATATGCTTTTTTACATTATAAGACTCGCGTTTAGCTCCTGTAGTCGCCTTAACGTGAGATTGAATACTGATTCTCTTGCCCTCGTTCAAATTCATTTGTGGTAGGCGCAGCATATCTTCTTATTCTATACTTCTTTCTCTCTCACTCGTCATCTCATCAGACACCTCCGTGCTTGCCATATCATCCTTTACACGTAACATTGATGATGATGATGATTGAGCACTACACCTAGCCAGGAGCAAGCCTGACCCGGACAAGCCGGATACACCAGGGGGCACTTTTTCATAAGGAAACACATGCTCTGGGATGGGAGAGGAAACCTGACCAACTGCAGCCAGTCGGGCACAATCAGCGGGCTATGCAGCCTAGAGCCAATATAGGAATAGTGGTAAAGACAGGTACAATCCAAAGGAATGAGCATTGGTGTTTTGACCTTCGTTTGGTTTGTCTCTTCTAGCATTGGAGAATCATGTTCGTTTCTGATGGTTGCGATTTTATTAGTTTTTGACACGTCTTATTTAAACAATATTTTCTTCATCCTTCACACAGTAACATTGAATACCTAAAAGGAGGTAATCAAAAACAAGTGCTATCTCACAGGTAATTCCAGGAGTTATGTATTTGACATTTCAGAGAACATAATGAAACACGACACCAATAACGATTATAAATATTTATTGCACAATACATAATTATTTATACACAAACTGGTGTTTTATCGTCACCGAATCTATAATTACATGAATTTACGATAATTACATTTATTTCATGTCAGTGATAAGAGTCGGCAATAAAATGATAGTGGCGAAGAGCTGACAGTTAAATAACTAAAATATTGTTGTTATTGATAATATTGTAGTTATGTTTGTTAAGGAAAATGTTTGGCTTAATAATTGTTACTTACCTACTGATAATTGGATGTCATTGTACAATTATGACTAGCTATTGCTCGTTCGCGTGTAATTATTACAATAAAATACTTCCCTATTAAATTAAATCTGATTCTGAATACAATTTCAAGGGTTTTAATTTATTGCATGAAAATTTTGCATTTTTCCTAAAATAAAGTAACCTAAGCTACGCTTTACAACATCAGCTATCTACAGTAAAAGTCTGTCAAAATCGGTCCAGCCGTTTTGGAGATGATTAGGAACAAACAGAAAATTAATAAAAAAGATATAATTATGTAGCGTATACTTTCGTATGCATTCAATACTGTGAGTTTAAAATTACAAACATACACATACATATTATTTATTTGTATGTATAGATATACATTACATAAGTACATATCCTACCTACCTACTTTAAATAGGTTGCCAAAATAAATATCATAATTAAGAATCCTGCCGCCCTGTGTAAAATGTGTGACGATTGCTTGAAAGTAACGCCCAGTTAGGTTGCCAAATGATTATTTCTACTTCAACATAAGCTGCTCAGCTTATTCGTGGGGATTGAGTATTTGAATGGCTGTAATTACTCGCAAAATAGCCTAGTTTAGGTAC
Organism: Xestia xanthographa; assembly: GCA_905147715.2. Lineage (NCBI taxonomy): Eukaryota > Metazoa > Arthropoda > Insecta > Lepidoptera > Noctuidae > Xestia > Xestia xanthographa. Next base: position 5,986,322 of record LR990663.1, on the reverse strand, counting down.
TACCGATTTCACTGGCGGTCGACCCTTTTCAACCTTATTACGTAGGGCATAGGGTAAAATATGACAGACCATCGGTGAACTCAGGAGTACCTCGATCGACCATACCATAATACCTATATGGGATGAGGATTTAATTGTCCTGCTATAAATCCATTTCAGGAATACATTTAGGTTTTCCTAAAATAACAATTCAATTTATGCGGTTGAATAAGGGGAAACAAACATAATATATATAATAATGATGAGCTATTTATATACTTACAGGAAATTAGGTCTAGCTGATATGCAAGGTACAATGCCCATGGTTGTAGATTGAAACAATATAATATGACGACGTGTTTTGTAGAGATACTAAGTGTTAGGTAGGTATAATATGGCTTGCTTGAATTTTAAAGCCTTTTGAATCTGTTATATTTTTCTGTGAAGATTTTTTTTTTTGTTTTTCACATAACATTTCGTCACGCCTGTAATCACTGAAAGGTTAGGTAGATGTATATCTAAATAATACACCCACATTTTGTCATTATATAAAAATGTTGAAAGCTAACTGAAACAATACACATAAAAAGGCACACAACATATTCAGCCTATACGAATCCTATTGCTGGGGCACTGGCCTGAGGCCTCCTCTATTCGGGAGTAGGGTTACCAGGGCCTAAAATCGGAAATCCGGTCTTAGAAGATGAAAAATCCTGATTTTCGACATAAAAGTCCGGTCTACTACGATCAAACAAAAGACTGAATTTTTTATTCAAAGTTAGAAAAAAATCATGTTCAGATAACAAAAGTGAAACGTAAAAGTGTTAATTATATTTTATTACTAGAAATAGCTTTTAAAATTTGGTTTTGACCGCCAAAATTTTATTGAAGAATTGTTCACAATTTTATTCTTTCCAGTAATACTTCGTAAGTACGATGGCCCTAATGGACTCCACTGATAGTCTGTTACTTTCTTTCGCCCGGCATGAGTCGAAAAATACGGTCTGGCATAAAATCCAGGCTTTTCAAAATCCGGTCAAGACCGGATTTATCCGGTCAGATGATAACCCTATTCGGGAAGCACATAGACATCAAGAATTTATAAATCAAATTGGTTTTACAAAATCAACACAAAAAGCTTTAAATTGGAATCTTCGGCTTCAATAGTCTTGAAAGATGTTGTAGCTTGAATCTTCAAAGGAATGATGAAGAACGGCGGATTGGAGAAAATTGGCGTACCCAAGAGCACGGTATGAAGTTCCTACAGCGGTAGAATACGTAGGAACTCTATACCTCGCTAGTGGTAATCACCATTACGAAGGCAGTCTTCTGGAATCTTCTCGAATTCTTCTTTTGTTCTAATCATTGCTTCTTGATACTTCATCTTTTCTTGAATTGTTATTTTAGTCTTGCAACATGTGGTAGAGCTAAATATAAAGACATAAACTTGATATAAATTGGGATTAAAAATGTTTTACATAAATAAAATGGCCGTAGCAACTTTAGTAACTTTAATAAAATATTTTGAATAAATTCTCCAGTATCGTCTCACATATTTACATTTCCCATTTAATTTAAATCACAAGAGACTATAATAATTGTAATTCAATTCAAACCGCCACGAGGTCCAAAAATGTATCAAATAAACTGCCAAATCTGGGCTCCCAAGGCTACCCACCTGATTCGGTAGCCATCTTGAATTAGCATTCGAATAAAAAAAAAACAGCAGCTGTCAAATCTCGAATAATTACTCAAGGTATTTGCAGATTTGCATATTTTGTGGCAAGTTCTTGGGGATGCCAACCCTTTAGGCATGCAAATTTTTCAGCCCGTGGGAAGTCGGTAATTTGCATAAGAAATTCATCTTATTTGAAGGTTACCGTTGCTTGTTTTTTATTAGAACCCGGAAAGTTTCGTGGGAACTAGGAAGCTGGACCAGTTTTTTTGGATTAGGATTGATAAAATTGTATTAATAATAGTTTAGTTTTGCAAGTGAATGCTGCGGTTGAGATAGTTACAGTATTTTATTATTTTGCTTACAGATTTAAGGTCAAGAGGATAAGGGTAGACCGAAAAGTTGTAAACAATTATTATTACAAAACTAGACGCAATTAATTCTGAACCTTAAAACACAACAGATAATACACATAATTTTCTCACAAAAAAAATTAAACCGTTGCATAAACAAGACTTAACAGCGCTAAAAGGAGTATCCTTGCATAAAACATGGGCTACCGTTCTAGCACCCTAAGGCGACATACACACGTACTTACTTTAAAGTTCATTTTTAATGAGCCATAACGCAAACTGTCTGCACCCTACTTTATAATTAGGAGAACAAAGGGTGGGTCTGCACCCAGTCTAAATTGACCTTTGGATACGATCCTTTTTGTATGATGGACGGGTCGTTTTACTTCGGTTGATGTTTCTAAGATAGTATCGCTGAACTGTCTTATTTATTGTGATTATTGAGTTACTATGCCTTTAGCTTGTGATGTTTCATTCGACACATGGTTTATGAAGGGGTCTTTTTATTGTTAGTGTTTTGTGCAGGCTATATCGTTATAGAGATGTGCTTATATTTTGTTTTATAATTAATTAAAACTCTGGTCTAAGGTTTTCTAGAGCAATTAATTGCTTATGTTTCCTCATACAGAGATAATAGGGTAAATTACACCATAAAACAATAATTCCAAGACACCAATCTCTAAAAAAACACTATATTTTGGGCCTGAAAACCCGCTTTATTTTCAATTAATTGCAAAATTCGATTTTTAGTTGCTTTGAAATCAATAAATAGTTTAGTCATTTAGTTGAATTAACAGTGACGCACAGTTTGCCATTGCCATACAAAATCTATGAGAGAACCACGTTTTGACAGCTCTTAAAAAGTAGGTATCTCAAATGATTGGTGTGGATACCACATTCCTGTATGGAAACAGTAGTAACAATTTAGGCTAATTTTGCTATTATGTCCTGCAGTTCCTGTAGCTAATAGCTAAACTCATAATAAATAGCACCTAAATACACACAGTTGCACACAATGGCGTTACAAAGTAACAACAACCAATTCAAATAAGCAAAAGCATCTTTAAATATACAAAGGTCACAAAAGATAACCATTTTTGAAAGAGAAAACGGAAATTTCTATTGACTCCAGCAACAAAAGGCTAAGATAACTATCTAGTCGGTTACTTGTAACAGAACATTTGGTTCTAGATCTATAATAAAAGCTGGCTAATAGACACACTTAGAAAACACAGTTCCATTTTAAAAATATGTAAACAGTCTTTGTGTTAAACAAAAATGTTGATACTGCAAACAATTTGAGAGACAGACTGCTAAATATTTGAGTATTAGTGGAAATTGTTTTAAGCAAAACGTTTCAATTTTGGAATGGCTTTTGAGAAATAACTGTTTTCTTTATTTTGGTAACGGTTTTAGATTAAAAAGTTAAGGCTAGGACTACACCATAGACAAAATAATATTTTGTTGCACTTATTGCACTCCTTTTTAACCGATTAAAAAAAAAAGGAGATATGATGTTGTTTTTTTCCGAGCATATCTCAAAAACTATAAGTCTAATTGAAAAAAATCTTATTTAGTTAGACTTGGTATAGTCCAAATCAGGGAACAGTGCAAGTTTCATTAAAATCGGTTCAGAAGTTTTGGTCATACAGAGAAAATAAAAAAAATACTTAAGATAAATAAATAACAAAATAAAACTAGCCTGTTTAGATAACTATCAGAAACTATTCCAATAGCAGCAATTTATATGTGTTTTACAAAAAAAAACTAGAAGATTAAATATTTTATTCTTTGCTCAAAAAAAAATCCTTTTTACATTTTTTCATCCATTTTACATCATGTAAAAATCCTATATTTTTACACCATTCATTTCCCTAACCCTACTTCAACGCAAGATACGCAATTTTGCCGACAATAAAAACCGAAACAATAAGCCAAGTCATAGCTCTAGCTATTTATCCGTATGTCTCATCTACATCTGTAACAGGGGGTTCCTAAGCCTGAGATTTGCGAACTAATTTCAACTGCAAATCCTTAAAATGAGAGGGATTTAGGGATGTAGCTACACCTTTATGAATGTTCTTGTAATGTTATCTCGGATTGTGTGTACGGGGCTTTATTTTATGTTTAGGTACTCGGGTTTGGATGTGCTGAAGTTTTTGATGATGGTTTTTTTTTTTTAAGATCTTAAATTTATACAGGGTTATTCTGTATTTTGTATTTTTTCAGTCGGTACCCGTAAAGACTAAAGAATCAAAAAAGTTTAAAATTTATGATCATCTCAGAAAATAATATTGATAATTTTTTTTTTTTTCATTTTAAAAGTTTCGAATAAAACAACTTTTCGAATAAAAGTTTGTTTTCTGATATTAATAAAAATGCTTCCACTAGTTTTGTAGAGACTTCAAGTTACATAAGTAAATGTTCTATTTCTATAATTTTAAACTTGTTATCAGGCACAGAAAATATTATCTCAATGATAACCGAGAGAGATTGTATATTTATGTAGATACGTAATGTGCCTAAGATATTATGCTACAATTTTATCTTGGCTTTGTTTGAAAGAGAATTCAGAAATATCTCTTATTATCTCTTATTTTTCTTATTCTCTATTATTTATCAAAATATTTTTGGAGTAATTTTATCCACAGAAAAAATCTGATGAAATATCTAATCGAAATTACATAGTTAATCAAAAAAGGTTCTAGAAAAACTAAACACTGCTGATATTATATTAAAAAAAAACTATATAAAATTATCAAAAAATGCCCAGCTCACCGATTACGTTCAATTCACCAGTAAAAGCACAATACACACGCGTCACGTAAATGTTTACGTAAAATGTACGTGAAAGTTACGTTTTATCGCCATTTAATCCGATTCGACGAAATTAATGCCGACTAAATATGTATGAACGGCTCAATTGTTACTCCACGCGACGCACATAAGTGCCCCTACACACGACAACACTGGATAACTCAAGTAGCGAGCGGAATCCGGCGAAACTTGATACAGAGTACTTAATGCTCGCGTGTCAGTTGGCAGTTTAACTCCGTATCTTCTTCGCCTGACGCAGCGCTGCGAATGTCCAATAAATACGCGTTTGACGCCCGTTGCGTACACAATAACCAACCTAGCATGGTCCTTCGAGCCGGATAACGGAATCCCACGTCTAACTCACATCACTAGAACGCACGACTGTGAATGGCTCTCGCCAATCTGGTTGGTGAACGGAACGACAGTGCTGCCAACACAGACGTACCAACTAACAGGCCTTTTGTCGCATCTGAATTGATATTAACGCAAATAAATAATTCAAAACGTGTAACGCAAGAAACCAGACATAATGAATAGATAGTGTTGTGACTCTGTGAAAATAATTACCCGAATAAGGTTTATTGCCTTGAATGGATCCTTATTGTGCAGGGAAACGGTTTAGTAAAAAGTGGTTCCTTGCCAAAAGACTATGCATGCATGCGTGCGTTTATGGCGGCGACATTTCCCGCGCGTTCCATATTTAAATTTTATAGGCGATTAAAATGAATACCCATTTATTTTTGAATTCTAAACATAGGCTATTTTAATCAGCATTGTACGAATTCTTATATTAGGCCCTAAATAACTACGTACCTACACTTTTTTTCAACCCAATAGCCAGTGCTACATAGTTCCACGAGCAAAATTCAAAGGATCGATAAATTCTTAAAGCACTCTATAGCCTACTGTATCAGCAGACAATAATTTTATTGGCACACTTGGCAAGTCGCTGGGTGTACAAACTTTATTGCGTTAGCCACAGTTGCTGTTAACCCTAAAACAGTTTATAAGGGTATCGTACATTAGAGTAATTACTTGTGAACGCGCATTTTAGTGTTTTGCCTCCCTATGTGCTCTTTGAATGTGTTTTACTAATGGATTCACTCGTTTCATTTTTATAGATAGAAATGTACTGTAGGGAATATAATTAAGTACCTGTATTGTAGTTTTAAATAGATATGGGCTACGGATTTAAACCCGGTTCTTAGTCCAGTAATCGGGTCTAAACCCGGTGAGTGTCCCATCTCTAGTAATTTTACTTTTTTTTGTTGTAATATTTTTATTACAAGAATGGAATTTGTAGGCAAGCTGACAAAGTCCATATCAATTACTACAAACAAACATTTCACAGTTTAAAACACATTTTGTTTAAAACTACCACATACGAAATGCATTCACTGTGCCGCTAAAATGCAAATACTCGTTTTCGGGTTATTTCAGGGAGGCGTTTAATGGTTGCATTTAACGGGCATTTTGTAAGTTATACGTTACTTTTATGGCAGCTAATAAAAATGTAAAAATGTTACTGAATGATATTTTTGTACAATGTTCTGTTGAACTGTGAAGTCATAATGTGTATTACGGGTTGTAAAAAGTAAATATGCTATATCATAAGTAAAACTATGTAGATTTTACTTATACAGCCAAACGAGTGAACCGAAAGAGGAATTATAATTTTTATCCAACTACCAAATAAATTGTTTAAAGTGCGTGCAATGCAAAATTTCACAATACGAGAACTGTGTGGGGCAAGCAGGAAATACGCTATTATCATACCCTCCTCCACACATAAACACACATCACTACATAGGGTGTTTACCCCTCGGGGGTAATTTTTACCCCATCAACGAACGTCGCCACCCACTCTACTCATCATTCGTTATTTGAATTACTAGTGAGCAATTCCGTATATATTATTTTTGGGTATTTTTATTCGAAAGGTGCGGTTTTTCGAATAATTTGCATAACATTCTTATTAAACTAAACATGATTGTTCCAACTCAAATGATACGAGTACAAGTTAAAACAATGATGAGTTATTTCTTTATAATAAAATCACCATATTTTGGCCAGCATTCATAAAAACAATACAACTGATCATGTTCGCAAACGTAAAATTTATTCGATTTAAGCGGCACATTATCCCGGCCAACGTAATTATTATCAGATATTTACAATGTCAAACGTTTATCGATGTAATTGCACCCGATAACGATTATTACGTGTTTAATTCGATTATTCGATAAATTATTCGATATACGAAATGCGATGGTTGAATTTTTAGGGGTGCGTGACGCAATGATTTGTGGTGGAAGTTTCATTAAGTTGAAGATTTGGAGCAATTTATGTAACTGTACTTGTGGGAATTTCAACAAATGTGCCGCTCGACCGAATAATTTTCTTTTTAGAAATTCTTCGGACGTGATACGTGAAATTACGTTTTGTGAGTGGCAATACTGGCAATTACAATGGAAATTACGTTATATTTTAATATAGGACTATTTGGTACATATTTCTGCTCAGAAACTGGACACCTACTGAAACAATTTAAAGAAGAAAGATATTTTTTTTTTAATCTACACATATTATATTTAAATACATTCTAAATTCTCGTTATACTTCAAAAATGTTAAATATAATAAAACGACTTAAAACTCCTTATTCATAGCCCACATATCGATAAACGCCTAAAGGGGGAGACGAGTGATAAATTATACTCAATATTCATAAATATTTCGTCCTTTTCGCACCTACGAGATGGGAGCGAGATAAAATAGTGCTCGTTCCCACATACACAAGTATACCGCTAATTTGTTTTGACATATCTGAACGAACGACCACTTTTCCCGCCTACAAGTTGCCTACTCCAAAGGGGATAGATTTCGAATAATCGAATAACAAAAAAATGTGGTTCGTATTTCGGCGACATAGGGGTTGGAATCGTTTGACCGATTTACGAACTTAGATCATTGGATTTTATTGTTAGACGCAAACGCGATTGAGTTTTCGCATATCTATTGTACTGGACCGACCCCCTGGCCCCTTTTTGCATTTTTTTTTGCCCTTCACTACGTTAGGGTGACCCCCCAAACGCGTGCCGTGTGAGATATTGCGTTACGTATCACACAAAAACTTATTCCGCGGTCGATCAATAACTATTGAGGCAACTAGATCTTTATTAAAATTTAGAAAGTAGGCGCATGAGTAATTATCATTTGTGAGTCAAATAGAAGTCGACTAATTATTACAAAATACGTAACATCAGGGTCCCCCGGGGCACAATGCACAAAGACATCTATTGTGTAACCCAACAATGGCGTGACTCACTCTTGACGGACAGAAAGACAATGAGACGGCCGACACTCTTCTAGGGCCCGTATAAGGCCGATATGCATAACGGATATCGGGGGCGTCGTATAAAGTGGAATTTCTTTCTCCACATATTCGTATAAAAAGCAACATTTTAAAAATTGCCTTGTTTTTCTCACAACCGTACAAGGCATCTGGCGTGAGGCCAGATAATTTATGCATTTTTGTTATAAGCAAACCTTAAAAATAACTCACAATTTAAGAGTCGTTACACCCGCATTTAAATGTGCGGCCCTGCAACAAAAAAGATTTAAGAATAAATAACAATTGAATTTAATTTTAAAGGAGTTCTTAAATGAGAATGCAGCGTGAATGGAACACCCGAAAAAAAAAAACAATGCGAATCAATCGCGTGCCGTGAAAAGAAATCCCATCAATCAGCCGAGCCGAATGCAATATTCAAATGTAGAATATTTTTTTATTCCAAGTTCAAAATCCCCGCGACCTTGCCACGGTCAACTTGTTAGTGTTTATCCTAGTCGATATTTGATGCCAGTACTTTTTGCTTGCTACACTTTTTGCTAACATCTATTGTTGTTGATCACCGCACTATTTACGTTGATAGACTGACGCTACATGCCAATGCAATGACTCAATTAAACAGTTTTCAAACGTAACTTTCCCTGTAAAAATGCGACTATACGTGAATTATTCCTAATTGAAAACAGTTCTTTATCTTTTTCTCCAAGGTCGACCTTAACCGCACATGCTAACTCATCGGTATACGCAAAATAATTTACATGAAGGTGCAAATTACACAATTTATTTAGTTTTCAGTTGGCGTTAATGGCCTCAGTGTCACATTCATTGCTCGGTCGTCGCACGAGACACGAAAAAGTGACAAATGACAGCTAATCATTGTATTCCAAACGACCGACATACTTACTTGTTAGTGGCGGACAGCAAAATTTCCTTTATTAGTCGTTCCGTAAAGGTATAAAAATATGAGTCACGGATACGTGTTTTTGCACTGGCGATGATTTTGCGTTATTTTTTACAGGCGTGCAATGCCCGCCGTGACCTGCATGACCCAACTCTTTGTTAAGCCAGTCCTTTATCATTTTTTGCGTATGCAGATCGGTCGTGAATTTCCGACGTTCCGAGCGCAGGACGATTGACTCGATAGTGTCCCAAATCGTCCACATGTAGCGTCAAGTCTGATGGGAGTAAAAAAACAAAAACTGGTTCCAATGATGCCGCCGGCCAAAAATATTCGATATTTGAAAATTTGAATATGGCGGTCGCGGGCGTGGCCGATGCCACCAAAAGTCTACGAACCGGTTAAACGTGGTAAAAACTGAATGATTCTTATTCAACGGAATATTTTAAAGTTAAATTAAAAATTAATTCATTCCGAACTATATTTGAAGGTTTGGAAGTTTCCAAATAGGCATTTTATCTGAAACATGCAGCTAATGGGACCGCAGAGCGGCATATCGATACCAGAAGTATCAATTAACGTAAGGGACATTTTGGCGAAAATGAGTTATATACATCATTGGATTCAGAATTTTCTGCTCCATCGATTGGTATTATTAAAAACATTCTATCGTTAAAAAAAAATCCCTTACGTTAAAAAAATTTGGCCTGCGTAAAACGATTTATGAAAAAAAAATGATGTAACAGACGTTTACATTTTTTTTTCTCTGAAAAATAAAGTAAGTCATAGTGTTAAATAATTTACAACCTCACCTTAAACCTCAAATCAGTCGATTTAAATAGCATGTCCCTTACTTTAATTCATGATTAGAGTTTTTTAAGAATTATTCTCTTACATTATTATCTCACAAAACTATCTTTATTTTAAGCTCCTTACTGTAATATGCCTATTACGTAACAACTAAAAATCAAATTCGTATTTGCTTTACTTTATTTGTTTAAAAGCTCGTTGCTAAAATACCGAGTATAAGAGAAACGATTTTTCAAGGTCAAAGTCATTGCTAGACCTTTATGAACTTGGAGGGTTGTATTGATGGTTTTGATGATTATAATTCTGTAACTACATACGTCTTACAATCGCGTCCAATATTTTAATCAACATACAACCTAGCACTGGCTTGCAATTTACCAAAAACGTAAGAAAATTTGAATTTCGCGGGCTGGTCGAAGCTTTCACCTTAAGTCTAAGAAAACATTTTTTTTTATTCATTAGGTGATTATAATTATAAAGCCAATTAAACGTAATTATTAAAAGTACAGATTTTGTAGGATTTTATACATAATTATTTTTACATTGATAACTAGAAGGTGTGTAAGACTGTTAATTAGAGCACTGGAGGCCTACCATGATCTAATTAGAATTCAATTGCAAGGCATTTCAGTTTATATTCCTAAACTGCATTGCTCAAACTCGTACCATGACGTCCAATACGCTCAGTTGCATTTGGATCGTTGAAAGTGAATGAAAGATCGCAATTTGTGACTGAACCGCGTTTGAAACGTTTTTGGTGAAAAAGAGACAACGCTATTAATATCAAATAACTTTGTTTCGCGCACATTTTAGTGTCAGACACGCTCAGAAGCAAGTAACGTTTTATTTTGTTTTTAACTCAGTAACGTTACCTACCAAAAGTAAAAAAGACACATAGCAGTTGTTTTTAAGATTCCACGGTACCGCACGTTCATACGGTAAGTATTGTTAAAATAATTCTTATTCAAAGTAGATATTTATTTACCTTTTGCTATTTATTACACGATTTTGTCGACACCGATAGTGCAGTTAGGTAGTCTGTGGAGTTATGATTACGGTAGGAAAATTAAAGTGAAGAGTAGTTTTGAATTCGATAAAAAAAACATTATTTCAAGTGGCACCCTCAAAATTATAAGAAAGATGTCTGTGGAGTTGTGATTACGGTAAGAAAATTAAAGTGAAGAGTAGTTTTGATTTCGATAAAAAAAACATTATTTCAAGTGGCATCCTTAAAGTTATAAGAAAGAAGTACATTTACATTGGTTTTTGTAAGATTTCACTAAAATAGAACTAAAAAACTTTATTTTCGTCAATAATTCACCAAACGTTTCAGTTTACGTTAGAGAAATAGTAACCTAAAGTGAATCGCTTAATTTAACAGTTGACCGTTTCAGTTGAGCTGCTCTATGGACGTCATGGTACCAAACAAATACAAATTTGACTGAATGAAACCAAAACTTGCGACTCAGTTTGGAGTCAACCGCTGTCAGATGGCATGGCCTAAATTGAATCGTTAAACTGACGTCATGGTACGAATTAGACGAACAATTCAATTTAGTTCCTAAAATGGATCGCGATAAGAGCTCGTGGTAGGCCCCCTGTTACTTTTAGAACATTTATTTAAACTTAAAAAAAAAGTTTTATAGACTGATTAGTGTGTTGAATTTATGATAATTACGCAGACATAAAAGTCTAAAATAAAATATTAACAATAAATCGTTTTATTTTTGTATCCCTAAATTTCATTTAAATCTGTGATAGCTAAGCTGAAACTAACATTAATCATGCAAAGAACCTATTTCCATGGTGTTAAAATACCATAATTTTAGTAGATAATCTATAGTTACATCAAATTGCAACACTGTAAAAGTCCTTTACAATAGAATTACGTATAATTTTCTATTTCTCTTGCTGCTTACACTATGCTTGACGGTTTACACATAAAATATTAGTAACGTAAGGCACAACTAAACATATTTTTTTAATGTAAGGGACATGCTATATTTTAAACCGCTGGGTATTCCTAAATCTTTCGTTTAGAGCATGAAAGAAGAGGAAATTCTAAGAAACTTTGCTCTAGACACAATTAAAATTGGAGCAGACAGTAAAAAGTTAAAGACAGATTTAAAAAAATAAAATCGTTTTTTGGCTCTCCTGAAAAACCGTGATTTGTCCCTTACATTAATTGATACTTCTGGTATCGATATAGATAAACAAATGGGGGAGGCAGTTGGGCGATAATTATAGGTATATTTTTATCAGCTTATATCTAAATAGGCACCATTACCTGCCGGGTCAGTAAGGGCCGTCACCACTGTGACCATATAAAGACTGCTTGAAACAATTTGCGCAATAGATAATGATCTCTATTTGCGTACTATGTAACTTAAACCCCGTTAAGACTGTGAATATCGCAATAAATAAAATTAACACTTACAAAACTACATAAAATTAACTGCTGCTGTAATTCGAACAAAATCTTTTAAATAGCCATTGAGTTATGATCTTGATCATTTACATTTACGTTTATAGTGATAAACCTAGTTAATATTATTGTAAAGGCTCAGTACTAATTGCAATAAAAGGCACAAGCTTTATGTTTTTTCTTGTAGCACTTAATCAATTACAGACACAATTAAAATAACAATGCACCGTACCCGATCGGGCACGGCTGGGGACATAAGGGATGTTTTTTTGTCAACAACACATGATCCAAACTCTGTTTTAAACATAGCCATACTGAAACATTATTTATCAGTACACAAGTTGTTGAACGTTTTGTCATCACCAAGTGTTGGAATATAAACACAAAACTGTAAACACAGCCAGGTCCCACGGTCAGGCATTTAAAAAATGGTTGTTTTTAAAATGAAAAAGATTATTTTTTACCTCTATTCCAACCGGTCTCGCGAGAGCAGGTGCCATGATGTTTCTATGTTAGATTGAACTATAAGGTTTAAAGTTTATCGTGATTTAATTTTTTTGTCTAACGCAAAATATTATTTGAATAATTTAATCAATGATTAAAATGTAAGTGTCCATTCTCCTTTATTTAAAAAAAAAATTGATACGGTTTTAATTTTAAGAAGGCATTCTGAATAGTATACGAAACTTTTGTCAACATGAGAATCAAGACATTGTTGCATATTAATATATAGCCAAAGAAACAAAAATATCTACAAAAAACAGTCACAAAAACAATAATGTCACGCGTCATCAATTTTTATGTTCACACGACTTCTTTTTGCGAGTTTTCTTTACAATCAAAAATTATTTAGTGGAAGTTTGATGTCCTTATTAAGTTGATCATTATCTATTTTACCCAACTGAAAAGCAACCAAAGCCCAAAAGGGGGTTATATATTGTAACATTAATTATAATATAATAACAATCATCGTTTCCATAATTTTGGATACAAATAACAGAGGCCACGACAGACAATTAGTCGCTGGCGTTTGTTTCAATAATCTTATAGGTACTTACATAATTAATAATAATCATGAAATAGATATCAAAGTGTAACACTGTTGCATAAAGCCTTCCACACATCTCAACTCACAGCAGGTAGAGCATTCACATGTATTTCTTTGAAACATTGATCGCCCAGTGAACAGCTCAAACGAAAACCTACTCCATACCTTAAAAAATAAGACATAAAGTCCAGTGGACCAACACAATGAATGGATAGCAAAATAGCCCAGTACTATATAATTTAAAACATATCAACAGGTTCCGTGATTGTCTGTCCGTCCGCACGTTTGTAGTGACAAAAAGTAATCAAATCAAATTAACAATGATTGAGGTTATTTCAAGGAAAATACACATTTTATTTTTGTTATGAAATGTTAATCTCTATAAAATTGCAAGTGACACAGTAAAACAGGGTTGGATCAAATTTTTAAAGATGGAACACAATTTTGAATTCGCGCGAATCTGGGGTCTTGACCGTTTTAATGGCCATAAAGACAGAATGATTCATATAATTGTTGTAAGATGAGCCTTATAATGTATGAAAGGGATAAATGTATGACGCATTTTATTTTATTTAACAACGCCTCTTGTATGGGCCTAACATAATATTTAAAGGATGACATTTGCACATAAAAACGTCTTACAAAAAGATTTATTAAAGTAAAAACTACTAAAAACAGTCGTTATTACACACCACACATTAAAAGAACAACAACTGTCTTTAAAAAAACACAGAAGTATTAATTCCATCCGTGTTATAAATATAAAAAAAAAAACTTTAACCCTTCACGAGCCGAGTCAAATTAACTTTTATCCTAACCCCAATTTCGAAAGTAAAATAAATAGGTTATAACTATTTCCGAGAGCACTTGGAAAAAAATAAAATAAAAAGTTCCACGATACCTGCACTTAACCTCAACTGGAGTGGTCCTGTCCGTTCAGATACGTGGTAAGGACTGAGACACAGCAAGCAAGACTATTAACGTCATTTTTTTTCTTCGATATAGACTTTATTATAAGTAGGTACTGCTTGTGGGTGACTAATGTTTGAGATTTAGTTGGTACAAAGACTTTTTGTTGTTATTGGTAATTTGATAGTTTACTCGAAAACGTTACAGAAACTTAAGCCTTAGAATTGCATTTTACAAAGTTTTAATAATAGGTAATCATTATGTATTCACAAATTTGAGACAAATACAGAGTAACTTAATAATAAACACAAAATAGATAGATTGTTGGATGTGAAATGGTACAATGAAAAGATGGTTTGGCTGTCTATGGTCTGATTCGCTCTATCCCCTCGTAGTATAAAACTGTATCACGAGCGGATAGTCTTCTTCTCTAACCTAACCTTAGAATAACAGATTTCCACAAGGTTCCAGTTACAAGTCACATAGCAGCAGTTTGAATAAATACTAAGTTAATTTCAAATCAAACGACGAATAAAGGTACAAGCCCATACAAGAAATATTGATCTGTATTTTTACTTCTGTACTTTTTAATTACTTACTACAATTTCTTAACAAGGCACAAAGATTCAAAATATTCTAAAAACAAAGTGCCTTTGTTTCCCACTTCTTGGTTATCTTTTATCATTTAATTAGCAGATAACGAGATTAAATGATAGTGCAATGTGAAACTCTGGCGATAATGTAGTGTAGTATAATATGATAAGTTCATTGATAAATTGTTTTATGGGTGTAGGTATAAAATCATAATATTTGAAACACATAATTGAATATTAAAATTTTTAATACGACAAATAAATAAATAAAGCAAAATAATAAATACGTATCAAATACTTATGTTCATATTTAAATGTCGATAAACCTACTCAGATAATTAATCATTAAAATATGTACTTAATATAAAAATACAGTACAATATTTCTAATTCAAAAGAACCCTCAAATCTCTCAGTGCACCACAATCTTCAACCCACTCGTATCTCGTTTTCAAAGGATCGTATTATTTACATTTTTTTTTCTCCTTTTTCTACATTTTTTATTAAAAAAGTGGAACAGAAAAGGATAAAGAATAATATGGAGCGCTCACCAAATGTCCCCGAGCATACAACAGGTTGGCCGCGGTGGTATTCAAGTTTTTTTTTCTTTTTTTCCCCTTTTTGTTGATCTCATGTTTCCGACACATCTGAAATGTAAGAAGTTTTTGGTTAATCGATATGATTTTGTAACTAGCATGGAGGTTTTAGTTTTTTGCTTTACTTTTGACCTAAAATCTTGTTTTCTTTTTATTATGTTATTTTGATTAGCTTAACCCTATTTTTAACCCATCGTTTCTTTAAAAAAAACATGACACAAACAATTCAACTTAAATGTAAACTTATTCGTTATCCGTACACGAGAAAAACATGTATCAGCATTCTGGAAATACAGCGAGTAAACAAAAACACGTAATTTATTTATAATAATAATTATGTTATAAATAGAATAACAACGTCTGTTTCTAATAATTATAATCAATTAGTAAACAAGGATCCAGTTATAACTTGACGTTTTGCTTAACCTTTTGTTAAAACCTTTGAATTGTACTCATGGTAAGATATATATTATTTTTTTATATCTTTTCAAGTAGTTTTCGTCTGTGAACACATTGATACCATTAAAATGTTCAAGTTTATGAGTAAAAAACTCACAATACACGTGTTCCATTTAATTAATTGCTGTATAAATTAATTTAATTAGTTTCACGTGTTCATGTCATATTAATTTTTATATCAAGGTCTCTTCATAGCTTCATAATTATATCTATGTAAATAATTGCTTCGTTTATTAAAATGGTTAAGTACTTACAAAGTAACAGCCCATGAGATTAAGTTAAAAAAAAATCTCATCCTGCACAAAAACATCAAGAATTTGAAAAAAAGGGTAGTGGGCAAATTGGTTACACAATATCGTAATTTCGTTTAGTCCACATTTTTGACCTCACAGCGTACTTACAAAAAGTATTGTTGCACGTGAAAACACGGTAACTGACAAAGTGGCGATGCCGCCTCGTGATAGGCTCTTGCACGCTCCACATTTATATACAGGTTTTATCGTGGCGTATCGTGAAAAATAACGCGAGAAAAAAGTTGAAAACGAACCTTTGGAAAGCCGACCGTCAAGTAAGAAGGTAATCTGATTACGAGATCAAAATCTAGAACTTTTAGAGCTTTAGCAATTGCGCGTTAGTTTACTTGAATTAATTACAACAACAACAAAAAACACGATTAATATATTAATGAAAAGTTTGTTAACCTCTATATAATCAGTTAACGACGGTTACAGTTTCGGTGCCACCTAATCGAGTGCCACTGCTTATGAGAAATTATAACCATTGTCTCTTCAACAATCAACTATACATCGATAATTATGAGAAAATGCACAAGAACTTATATTATGAAGAAAACTTCAACAGCACAAAAGAATTACCATAGAAATTGGAATAATATTTAAAATCGTATTAAATAATTCATGCAAGTGATCCATCAAACCAAACAAGGCAGAATGCGCTAGCGCTCGTTGCAAATGAAAAAGGAATTTTTTAAAATGGTAAAGCAAGATGGCGGCCGGTCTTCGGCGCGGGGGCGATTAGTCTGATAGCCACGCCTGCGCAATGACTGATCACAGGGGTAGGTATAGCCACCATATTTTAATAATTCTTAACACAATTTAACTGAGGGGCTCAATGAGTATGAAGGATTGTGGATTATTGTTATTTCATGTTGTTATTTGTTAGACGTTCCGGAATTATCGGACTAAAACCAGCTTAATTTTGAAATGAGAATGTGTTAGGGTGACCGTAATTTAAGATATCAAGGAGACACTATCGAGACACTTTTCAATTTCATCGTGATAGACAATAGAAAATCCAATTCAGTTTGACACAGGTTTTTTGTCAAATAATCCATTTTACTGGGTTTACAACTAAACATTTTCTCACAAGAATCGTTTTTCTTATCACAAATACCGTATTTTTCATAACCAAAAGCTAAAATAGTTTGTCAAGGATACATTCGAGCTCCGTTTCAAGCCGTAGTTAATTAAGTTAATAAAGTACAATGACCTAATATTATTTATGAGCTGTCAACAGCACTTGGGTACTTTGTATTACATCACGACATGACGTGGGTTTTAGGTACTGCCCTAGTTTCAATGGCCCTTCCCCTTTGTTTATGATTGGTCTATAAATTATGATAGAATTTTATGTTAGTAAATCCAGTATAAAAAACTCCAGTATAAAAAACTCAATTATACTGTTTGTTTCTTTCTGCATTACCCAAAGGTTGACTGGTAGAAAATTCCTATCAAGTTGAGTACACCTTCGTATACCACTGTTCTTTAAGTTTCAAACAATTAAATAAACTTACTTAACAAAAATCTTAAATTCAATCGTTCACTGACAAAAAACGCACAAATAAAACACAAGGGTCCAATCCATTTTATGATTTATTTGCAGGTTATTTTGCAAAATGCAGTAAAGTACTCTGTATAAAGAAAGTGAGCAATAAGGAAGATTTTTTGAACATTCATACTCCTAAGTAATAGGTGGACAGTTTGTATGGAAGTTCTTCGTTTTTGCAAAAAGAAAACTAATCAGGAACACGGCTTGTGTAGCTATTAAACTAAACAGAGTTTTTTAGAGTATATTGAAATAAATTCAATAGTTGTATCCTCACCGTTTTTCAGAAAGTTATACAATTCTACTGCCTACATTTAAGTATCTAACAACAAATCGTCTATCTTTTGTTCCCAAAGCCATAGAAACAGTGTCTAAAATTAAACTAATCGTTGTACAAACCGCCTACGTACCGTCGCTTACTATCAGTTGTTTTCGCAAACAAATAGACAGACAGACGAGATTAAGTTCACGTTTTAAGATAGTAAACACGTACCTACTAGACAACCTTTGAAGATAAACATTTCCATTGATTCTAAGTTAGCTTGGTTTCCTTATTTTATGTTGTGAAATAATTTTCATTTTGCACAATAAGTTTTTTAGAATTACGTATCCAAAGAGTTCCAATGGGACTCCATTACTTAGACTCTGCTGTCTGTCTGTAAGTCCATCTGTCACGGTGTGTATTTTTAAACCGTTATATTTAAAGACTCGTAGTTTTAACAGGCAGAGGCACTGTGAATTCGTCTCAGTGTAGATACCGAGTCAAAAAAACGTATTGCACATCCAAATTGCGAAGTGTTCAAACTTGCATGGAATTGAAATTAATTAATGATTATCACGGATGTTTCTTTGAACATAATTACACCTATCAACATATGTATTTCGAAGCAAAAAGACTTATCTAATAATCGCTTCACCCTGTATACAATTACAGGTATTTTTTTAAAAACTGAAGTCACGAATTTAATTTAATGGTTAACCTAAAGAATTTTAAATAATGCCAACGATATAAGATACCAATCACCAATTAAATTAAACGATATGAAATGTTAATTAAAATCTTTGACATAATTGAATCGAGATATTTTTAAATACGAATAATTATTGATCAAATCGAAACGATTGGGATGGCTTTACTTGCGATGTGTTATTAAAGCTTGATTGAAAGGATTATTTGCTTGTTGCTAAGGCCGGTGTAAAATGTTTGTTTGACAGTATAACTTTTTTTAAATTTGTGCTGTAAAAAATTATAGAAATTCAGAAAAAAAAAACATTTTACAAGCATAACAACCGGTCAGATAAAGCCATAACATGCACATGAACATTAAAATTGAAAAAAAAGAATTCCCTTAACTACACAAAACTATTATCTTTGTAAAAATCAAGCGTTTTCTTCAACTACCATTAAAGCATTTTATGTGTTGCATCTTACATCCGTCAGGTGTAACAAGGTTCATTTTCGCAAAAAAAAAACTTACTCGAGTATGGAAAAAGGTATTTTGTAAAACAAAAGTGAGAAACGTTCGCTTATCACGTTCTTGTGGTCCCCTTAGCCCTTTAATTAACGACTATAAAATTTTATTGAGGAAGCCACCAAATTAAATGACATAACACATGAAGCGGACATTTTATGCACAAGGCATGTGTGTAGTTTGCTGTGAAAATACACTCTGCATACTGTGAAGTATGTATGTTTATTCAGTTTTAAAAGCAAAATAAACGGTATAAAAATCATTCTAATATACCTGAGCACAGTACTAAAAAATTTAATGTTACCTACATCAAAAATATGTTTACGCTGAAAATATTGAAATTAATCAATTCCTCTCACAAAAAGTTGATCGGTTTCAACTCATTTCAATTAAAATCAAGACGAATAAAATGTTAATAAACCCGTCCTCTGACGTCAAAGAGTTTATTGTTCGCATTTTAAATAAGAATAAAAACTATAAATAAGATTTATAGTGTGACATTCACTCAAATTTTAAGATATTATAAAAAAAATTTTGCCAGTGAATTAATTTGCAGTTTTAAATAAATTAAGACTTATGAAGTCTTCAGAAATTCACTTCATGTTTACTAATTAATTGGGCAGAATTTTTGTATTGCAATCTAAAATAGCTTTATGTTAAAAAAATAAAGAATTTAAGACTAATTAAGATTATAACGTGTCAGTGCATCCATTTGGCTCTTTGTATTTTAATTTTAATACTTCGCCCAAGGTTTTTTGTTTCAAAGCAATTACTTTAAACTTTATGATTGAACAACCCGCTTCTAAAAATATAAAACATAGACCACACAAGTCGTAAAATTTTAAACGATTTTTTTAAGCAACAGCAAATAGTTATTTTGTTTTGTATAATTTCACACATGCGTTATTTAAACGAATTTTGATTGGAGTCACAAGTCAAAGCTAAAAATACTCGCACATGATAATTACACAACGAATACTGGTCACACTACAATTTTTGTATTTTTTTCCTTATGGCTCAGCCAATGAACCTAGACGGCAACACGGAAAGAACATAGATAACCTCCATAACACGGTATTTTTTAATTTAAAATTGCTTTAGTCTTGGTTCATAGATCAAGACTTGTTTTCAATAAGGTTTGATTGGTTCATTTGTTTACAATATTTCTATTTTTAGAAAAAAAATAATGAAAAAAAGTGCTCTTTGCATCTGTATTTGTTTGTCTTGAGAGTAGAAAATTAAAAACGAAAGATACTACTACCATCAAATTAGTCATCATCCGTGTTATGTTTTCAGATTTTTAGCGTCAATAATGTCTAGAGGAATTAATATGGAGGAACTATTAATAAATTAAATAGGATATTATTAATAACACACAAAGTTGTTCACTTAAATCCTATTTTTTTTTATTAAAATAAAAAAAATAACAATACTTACTGCTGTCTGGAGATCGTTTAATAGTTCCTTTATGGTTATGAAGGAATTATTAAAACATGAAAAATCGTATAATGGATTCGCCAAATTGTTTCTTAAATATTGGCAAATAACAAAAGCGTTTGTCATCGAAAAGAGTTTGGGTAATGAAGACGGCCCGTCACAGTACATAATAACTTTGAATAGTCGTAAATTATTTATGACCAACATAAAACTCGATGTTTCTTCACACAAGTGTTCGTTAAAGTCAACTATAGGAGAGCTGACTCACGTATAATTAATAACATATTTAATATAATGGCGTTTTATAGGATTACAAGTATGATAGAGTTGGTGTTTCTTTTAATTTATTTTTCAGAGTTAAAATGAATATGAGACATTTTGTTTGAAAACCACTGAAAAACAGAA
Source organism: Xestia xanthographa (assembly GCA_905147715.2). Taxonomy (NCBI): domain Eukaryota; kingdom Metazoa; phylum Arthropoda; class Insecta; order Lepidoptera; family Noctuidae; genus Xestia; species Xestia xanthographa. The sequence goes on along the minus strand of LR990663.1, from coordinate 5,965,251 downwards.
ATAAAAAAAACAATAATTAAATAAATTTTCATTTGAAGTCCAAGTAAATCACTTTATTTTTACAAATGTCAAATGCCTTAATCGAGAAAAACAATACCAACCTAAAAAAATCAACAAACCAACCGAATAAATACTTTATCTTATCTTAATTTTATAGCACTTAGGTACAGAAATAAGTATAAAATTATTTTTATTGCCCACTTCAAAATAAAGTGAGTTTAATGATACCTAACTAATTATTTAAATTCAAGTACCTGACTTAAAATATAAACTTAAACAAACTTAGGCGCACCTAAATTCAAGGTGAGCCACACTCATCGATTCCATATTTTTATCTGCATTTTTTAAGCTAGTTTTTTAATGGCAAAGGTCGTTGAACATACAGCCAGCAACATATTTAAACACGTGCATTTTTATATCAGTGTCTAAAAAAAAATCTTCTAAATACCATCTCTTGAGTACAGACTACTGGTTATTTCTAGTACAACGAATAAAACGAAATACTGCTTTGCATAAGAATAGTATAGGAACAGCTGTGTTCGTCGGCCATATGTGTAAGGCGGGCTATTAACATACGTTTTGTGTACTCGTGAAAGAGTTCGAAGTTTAATTTTGAAACGAACGGGCGACGTGTTCGAGAATTTGAATCTTTGATTTTGGAATTACTGTTTAGAAAATAATTGTTTTATAAATACATAAGTGCTACCTATCTAAAAAAAAGAAAGGATTTTTATGGTATACAGTAAAAATATTTAAATATGTAATATCAGAACAAAGTTTAAACGCTGGATAACGTTTTTATTAAAAAATACATCGACGCATTTAATTTAATAACGTCGGTATATTTTATAGAACTATGGTCTTTTAATATGCAGTTATAAAATAATAATAGTCACCTCATCCTTCCTAACGACTGGTGTTAATACAATATGTTATGAAAACAGCTAAAATAACCTATGACTCATAATCATAAACAATAAATTCACAACTATTAACAGAACGTTATTTTTTGCTTTTACTGCTAGTATACGAAGTTTTACAATACCCCTAACCATTTGGTTCATGTTATTTCTATGATAATATTGTACCTAATGTAGTCTAGATCACATAATTATTCTTACGTTAGTTTTAACAACGAAAAAAAGACAATCATGTAAAAGGTAGCAATTACCTTCGCTGTGAATAAAATGGGGTAAGTATTATTAATAATACACAAAACTGTTCACTCGTAGCAGTCGTAGCCAAACCCTAAAAGCGTTCTAAATTCAAATAAAAGAAAAAAGCAATACTGGAACTCGTTTTCGAAATAGCGTGCACCAAAGATAAGTGCAAAACTGTCGTAACCGCGACTCGTCGACGTAAAACTGTAATTTCGAGTTTTCTTTTTAAAACCAATTATAATAATTAAACACATGGAATTGAACGGTGGAGGAAACAGCACCAATTACCGATCGACAGGTATTTCTCGTGAATTCTACGTTGGATGCATTCATTTGTTTTATTTATGCAAGGCCTTATTTTAGGGTTTGAATAATAAAGATATGTCTATTCTCTATCCGAATATGAAAGAATCGACTCTATCATTATCAGAATTGGATTTGTAATAGGTAGATATCAGCCAGATAAATTAAATTAACAGCAGGATGTATTAAAATGATAAAGATTAATAACGTAAAAGAATTATCATCAAAATTAATTACGTTTTTTTTACTTATTTTAAGAAACTATGGGCGCTTGTGATCGAAAACTATTCAATTATATTAGACCTAGTATTTTTAAGAAAAAGCCTACATAATGATCTAATTCGTAGCACCCTAAACCTGACTTATTCGACATATGGGCGTAATTAATAATGCCCATTTATTATTATTAAACATTTGCGTTGAAACATTATGTAAATATGGGCCGATGTCCTGCTGCGTTATTAATTAAATTCAATAAAGGCTAGAAGTTATTGTTACTAAAGTTATGCAGTAATAATAGTATTTTCTGTGTAACTGCAAGCAAATGATAATGCAAGTAAAATTATAATTATAAAGTTTGATACGACACCATGTTTGTAAACCTAAGCTACACGGACATACTGTGTAAAAGCGCACTTATAAAGGATTTTCCGAAATCAAGCAAATAACGTATCCGAAGTAAGATTTTAGATTTTATACAGCACAAACAACTGGAACCTACTTTTCGAAATAAACAAGCAAGGAAAAAGCAAGAACAAAAGTAAACAACAAACAAAGTAAAATAAATTACAGTCGTAATAACAATTACCACAGTATCTGATTACAGAAATTACACAGATTCACCGCAGAGACGACAGTAAACAGATAATTATTGTTTAATTTTCCATTTCAACTCGTTATTTTTTTTTTTTACGGCAGGTCCTCGCTTTCTGCGGAAATCGTCATAAGTCCAATGTACGGCATTATAAGTTTTGTTCGGAAAAGGCTTATTTAATAATGAAATTTTTATTCTCCTAAAATGATTGGTATTATTTATTGCTTGTTTTTTTTAATGACGTCGTAGCTGTAACTAGAAATCGTGGAAAAAGAGTTGATGACTAGTACTTACCTAAAGGTAAAGTTACAGAAAGGTACCCGAGGGACGGAAAAAGACATAGAGGAAGGCAGATAAAACGATGGGAGGATGATCTGCCTAAGGGTTGGAGGAGTATAGCAAGGGATTGACAATTATGGAGGAAACTTGAGGCTTATGTCGCAAGACAACCTGCCCTGGCCTTTTCGTCTTATCAGCTGATAAGATGAAAAAATAACAGGAAATATTATTTAAGTTAGTTTAAGTTGTAATTCAAGTATAGTTTAAGTACGATTTAAGTTTAGTTAAAGTTGTAATTTAAGTTAAGTTACTACAACAGCCCATAACGTCTACTGCTGGACACGAATTTGCCGTAATCTCCACGCTTGGTAAAATCGTAGTAGTGAAAGATTAACAGAAAACGCTGCTGCCCTTTCTCTGGTCTACGGAGGCGCAAGGTGTTCTGCCTCAGATATTAGTCGCCTTCTACGACACCCGTGAGTGTAATGGGTAAGTAAGTAAGTTGGTGTAAGTTTAGTTAAAGCTGTGTTAAATATATATATATAGAAAACCAATAAGTGTAGTTCATATTTAATTTTTCCAAATTACTAAATATTGTGTCTAAGAATGTCAGAGTAAATAAAGGCTGTTTTTATTTTATTTATTTATTTTATTTACATAAAGTTAAATTGTACAACTTATGCCAAACCTCAGCTATAAAACCTAGATTAAAAATCCAAACACGTGCAATAAAATTTTTATGATCCAAAATTTAAATATCAGCAGTAATTCTTTAACAGAAATCTTTGATTCAGCCATCATAAATCATAGGATCCATTCCCAAAATATCGGTAATCCGTAAAATAATGACCAATGAACCGTCTTGAATCTTATTCAAATGCTTGGAACCGTGTGCATTAGAATACGAACATAAATATATCACTAGCGTTTCTCACATAAATTCTATACACTATGCATGGGAATAAGATCGGAGACAAAAGAACAAAAATCTTAATAAATGATTGAACACGTAGGGTCGATTCAACCCTTTAAACGTGACACCTGGTCTCAAAGACCGAAGTCAAAAAATTTCTTTATCGCATTAGCATAATATTTATAATATTCACAATAGGATGCTTTATTCAAAGTAGCTTCGATTTTTAAATACACGGTAGTTTATTGTTAGAGATAAGGGATGGGACAATGGCACACTTTGTGGTGGTTTGTAAGACGACGTTGAAAGGGCTACGGTGAGAAGTTAACGAGGTAGTAACAATGCTGTTTCATTCAATAATATTTTATGTTTCTTCGTTTTGTTGTTCATATTTTCGTTAATAAACTTTTGGTTTACTGAAAGTTAGGTGCGGTTTGGAATTGCGTGTTTGAATAGAATTGAAATAGCGATTTACACTGTGGTTAGTTGTCAACATGGCTATCTAACGATTTCATGTGACGGCTAGTCTTAAGTGTTTTTTTTTGCAATTTTTCTCTCATTTCAGTTCATACAAATCCACAACCACATTTTTATTTAAAAAAAAACAACGCGAAGAGAAGAAACCTACTAACCCATTTATAGAAACGAATAAACAAAGGCCCAAAAATATCGTTTACAATCATAAAATAAAAACCGAAAGTAATATTCATTCATGCTGAGCAAACTATCAGTTGCATCTTCCGATCCAATTTCGAAGACAGCAAAAAAAATCCTTTTAACCCGACAATAGACAGTGGGCTTTTGTCTAGACACCGTCAAATGATACGCATTAGGTTTTTTATGCGTTATGAATACATTTAAAACAGGAAGGATGTGAAAGTCGGGGTATTGAAGACACCGTATGGCATTAAAGGGTTAGGGTGGTTTAGAACGGCTGTGTCGTATAAAGAAATAGGGATAATGGGTGAAACATTGTATTAACGAATGAATTATTACCGGCATTTTGTTGTGGTTTTTTAATATTTTTTTAATATTTTGAGAGCAATTTTAAATTTCAATGACAGAAATTATGAATAAATTGCGTTGGCGAGCATAAAAGATTCAAGCCCAAATACCTACTGTTATAAAAAAAGAACAAAGAAACGAAAACAACATTGTAATCAATTTTACTATAAGCAATTCATCATTGCTAAACCGCTACCGTTTTTTGATACCATATACAAATGGCGGAGCAAAAACTCGGTAACAAAAAATGCCTAGTTTCAGATAAAGTCATAGCAATGTAACCTTACAATGTCATTATCGAACTAAGGTGAAATTCTTCGATACGGTATCTAATCGAATTCGATAAGTAAAAGGACTTTGTTTTTACCTTTCGATCAATCAATTTTTTATCAAACTTTCTTTTCGAAGGTTATTTATTGATTATAGATAACACGTGTATAAAGTCGTTTAACTTGTGTTGAAAAAACAAGGACGTAATAGACGATTAATAATAATAAAAATAAAAAAAAACAAAAAGAGTGAAATTTAAGACCACATTATTAATAAAAACTTCAAACTTCAAAGGATCGTTTTTTAGGGTTACCCTGTTCATTTTTTGGTGGAAATATTTAAAAAATGTAGGCCCCTTCGGTGATACGTTGAAGATATATGTTATCTAAACCGCGACCGTGTCGGGAACATTTTATATTGGCCTTGATTTGACTATCATATTGTATGGAACAACATGTAGCTTCGATAAGGCCCAAAAACTAGAAGCATTCACTGGGGATCGAGCCTGCGACGCGACGTTCACAAGAAATAATGTAGCGTCCATACCCACTGAGCCAATTCCAACATTCTGATTAGTGCTGAAATTTACAACCATATTGTGTGTGTCAAGATTCATTTTCGTCTTTTATTTCAGATATTGTTTGTTTTGTATCGGATAGATTTAAGGTCAAAAGTAATTCTGAATAGTTTTTATATACATATTTTAAATAAAGTTGAAATTACCTTTTTTCATGTCTTTCAGCTCAATAAAATATCCGTAACATATCTGAAACAAAACAAAAAATAAATTAGTATTATTGACAAGTACTGCCAAGATATTTTTAGCTAAAATAGTGCCATACCGCTTGGCTTTTAAGCTATCACAATTCTTGTACAAGAAAAATTGTGATATTTATTTAGAACACTCCTGAGAGAAATACTCAAACTTTCACGGGAATATTTATGTTTTATTTTTAGAGCCTTAGGCCATATTTCACATTTAATGTGTGATTATGGTTTAGTTAAGGCCACAAAATTCAAACACTCAATTACAAGAAAAATTGTGATGGCCCTCTTAATCTGAGTTAAATTAATAACCATAGACTTTATTTTATCTAAATCCTAATTTTTTAAATAAAAAAAATCGACTTCAAAAAACACAAAAAAGTGAAAAAAAATTTAGCTTCAGAAGTCGGTGACCTTTGTTTGATTCATTTAGGTTTTTTTTTCACCGACTTCTGAAGCTAAAGTTTTTTTTTCACTTTTTTGTGTTTTTTGAAGTCGGTTTTATTTTTTTGCAAAAATGTTTTTCTTATTTTTACATTTTTAGTTGTCTATACAAATATTTGCTATGCATTTATTTTACATTGTTAAAAATACATGTCATGGTAATAGGCTTATCCCCAATAAATGGAACTTAACATACCTAAACTGTCCAAATTTGGGTGTATTGTACACATCTGCGTACCCCTCAGAGCATATAGGCGTGATGTTACATCATGATGTTGTGTAAACAATAAACATCTAAGCGATTGCAGCAATCACGACCGATTTACCATCTAGTTTTGAAGAGTTCCATTGTATATCTCCGAAGATCAGCATCAGATCTTCACTAAATTTAAATGCGACCATCTTAGGAGTATATTCTTTCAAATAAAAAAAGAATTTTGAGAATCGCTCCACAAACCGAAAAACAATCGAATTGAGAACCTCCTCCTTTTGGAAGTCGGTTAAAAATAGTAAATGCTAAGCTCTATATATTATGTTAAGCTACACCGAGTCAGCAAATACTTAGCTATTACCTAGTTCGCGAAACGTTTCCAATCGTGTGACTATCTAGTTCTAGTATCTACTGGAAAATCCTTTTAAATGGGAAAAAAACTAAATGCTATACAATTTTGTTTTTCCATTATTCAAAAGACTGTGAGATATCGTGAATTCGTGACCGGATCACTTTAACACGACAGTTAAACAGTTAGCGCTCGCTGCCTAGTTTCACCGCCATTTAATTATTGTCAGCGTCTAGTACAGATAAACCATTCATTTTAACGAGATTTTATTTTTATTTGACGTTTTATGTCCACCAGCAATTACTGGACGCATTGAAATTGAATTATTCAACAGCGAATTTATCAATAGCCGCCTTTGCCACGTGTATATCAACAAGGTCGGAATGACCCATAAAATAGGGTTTGATGTTAAGGTCCTTCTAACCCTAAAAATAGCAACTCTATTTGTGGTGGTTCAAACTTCATTTGATATACTGTCAGAATAAAGTTCTAATCAGCTTGCACTACAAAGCGGTTGTTACGTCAGTCACTGCGGCCGAATAGTGCGAAATGAGTGGTTTTTTGCGAATTACAAAAAATCTATTGAATGGACTAAAAAAATAAAACACATAAGACCTGCTTTATAGTTAGTTCAGTTAGTATGCAAAGTTTCATGATCTAATTTGAAGTACTTTTTGAAAACCAGTGGTTTATTGTTCGATTTGGAGGTAACTTTGTTTTCTTTTTTCTATCGAGAAAAGTTTATGGAATCGTGTTTTCGTCACACATAGTACTTAGCATTAATCCTCAACTTTACCATATATTTATTTCAAAATTAATGCTTCAGTATTTTAGGCGTAACGGAGGATCATGCTAAGCCATTTGAGGGAGTATAGGCCCTTAAGGACTATAAAATGTGTGTTGTGATTTCGATGATTTCTCTTAAAGCCATAAACAGACAAAAAAAATTGAACGTTCTCGTACGTACGTACGTACCGACGTCCAATTACGCGCGTATAAATATCCGATCGGGACAGATGATTTATTAAAAATGTTATCGCGCGAAGGTGTCAACAAATCTTATTTGACCATCCATCTTTGTCTAACTGGAGTTATCGTTTGCTGATATCTAAGTGCGGGGCATATACATTATTTATTTATGCACGAATTTGCATCAGGTTTTGAAGGGTTAACCCGTTGCGATGTTGACGACTTCACGCGTCGTAATCGCGTTGCATGCGAAAACAGTCGTGTGCCTACTTAATATTAATAGGTAATATTTTTTTTTACCATTTTGAAATTTACTAAATAGGTACCAACTTGTCAGTAAATTTAATGTCGTAGGTATTTATTCAGCTACCGTTCGAATGAAAAATGTATTTTATCGTGAGAAAATAAAATACGTTACATTACTATGTATTAAACACGACATAAATAATGTGTATCAAAGTTGTTCATTTTTAAACCTGTATCAAATAAAACTTAAGAACGATACGTAGGTATAAGAAATATCAGCTATAATAAAAACATATTTTATGTTTTTCAAATAAACCTGTACGAAGTGGTTTAGTATGAAATGTGATGCCGTTTGCCTTGAACTTACAGGGCAACATTGTATCTCAAAACTTTATAAAAATATCAAGTTGCTCCAATGTTGGCTTCGTAGAAAGGCTCACAATATGGCAACCATTCAGCGTTGCTTGTAAATTAATATTCGAACAGAGAAAAACAAAGACGATCAAACTTGCGCTATACCTAGAATGTACAGGGTAAACTATTAGAATTAAAAAAAACTTGCAAAAACGTCATTTAAAAAAATCGAACAACAACATTATGAAAATTAAAATGTCATAATAACATTTCAAAAAAAGGAACACTAAGAAAAAGTTGACAATAAAACCACTAGATTAAAAAAAGAACACTCGAAGACGCACCACGAGTCGGAAATTATTTTACAATAGTTTACAACTTTTGTGTTTGTAATAAAAAGGTACTTAATGTGATTGTACCCCATTGTGGAGCCGTGGGCTATGGATTTCTTTCCTATTGTGTGCCGAAGACAGTAATGAATTGCTTGTTACTTTATGTCACACTTGTTTTGACAGCCAACATGAGCTTGAATGCTTTTCGAGTTCGAACAAATACAGTCAAGTATTGTATCACTCCGACTATGAATAAAATATAATTAAGTGCAATTGTCATAATCATAAAGTTTTATTTTATCATTAATGGCAAGCTATTATTCATTGAAATTCATTAGTATTTTTTTGTTGATGATTGTTTATTCCAATTAAACTTTAAAGTCAAGTACACATCATTATTGAAATTAATGAGTATATTTCAAATGAATTTGGTTGTAATTGAATTAAGCACATACCTAGTTATTTGGGTAATAACTAGATTGTTTTAGGTACTGCTTGAAGAGGAATTTCAATGTTGCATCTATTAATTACACAATAAAATAAAAATCTAAAGTTCTAAAAAATAATCATAGAACATTGAAGGATAACGTTATTGAATCTCAAAAGGTCAAATAACATCAAAATATCATTTGTTAAGTGTCATGCAACGCCCTTGATAGTTCTCAAGGCAATAAATTATTTCGAAAAAAGAATACTATTCCGACAATGCACTTGAGATATTTCCCTGTCTGTTTAATTGCCTGTCAGAATCTAACATCTAACCTTTTACAAGTGGGCGAATAAAAATGGGTATAAACAACAGAAGAGTCTTTAAGAATGAGGTCATGTTATTTTTAATTTTGAACTTTTGATAGAAACTTTTTGTGTTTTTTGCGGTCGCATTCTGTATCTATGGTTGATCGATCATTCCTTTCTTTTGTGGTGTCTATTGATTGTGATGTTTTTATAGGGGTTTAGAATTTTTAGAAGGAAATGTTATTAATTAATGAGTAACGGTAGTTTCAATTAATAATACGTCTTACTTAGGGTACTTTAAGTTATAATATAAAAATGGTACGCTCTTTATTTTTTCAGAACAGTATCTCAAGCACGTGCTCCAAAATAATGACATAACTACTTACGGCGATAAGAATCTTATTAATGTTCCCAATTATTTGGTACAAGTACGAGTTAGTAATTGTGTTGCCTAAACTGTATAGAAACTAGTAGCTAGGCAAGCCAGCCATACTAACATTGTTCTTGTCAGTCTAATTGCGATTTATTACCAGTTTACGTCAATTACAGAATTTAAAGATATTTGTTAGGGTTACCACCATGTGCTACTGCAATCAAAATTTCCCCTTTAAATTCATATTATCCCCCTTTAGGATTACATTTTGATTGGTACAAGGGATTTCGGAACCTTTTCCTCTAAAAAACTTTTCATTTAATTTTATAATGAAGGAAATATTTTTACTCGAAATCCTCTAAAGGTAGCACAACCCTAATCTTTACATAGCCTATAAATACTAAGATTAGTTAACACATTATTTATTCACATTGTAACCTACATTACCTACTTATTCCAATTACACTTTTTACCACAATTTTGGCATGCAGATTAAAAATAACTGGCACCTCTATTAGACCTAATTTGTTCTACCTAGAACAATGACCATCGCGTGAGCCAGCACACATTTTTGTTCATTTATATCAATCTTCTTCGTTCCTACAGTCATTCGTTCACTTCGTGTTCATTTTAAATGAATTTTCAAACGTTATTTCCTGTTATTATCAAGGTATTATTACTAACCAGTGTCATACAAATAACATTATTGGAAATTGAAATCCGTTTGGATTGACAGTCGACTCATCAGCAGTAGCCTGTACAGAATGAATCATTTTATTCAATAAAAAAGTATAGAACTGTTAGGTTGGTAGGTACTTTAATGGTATGAAAACTCTTTGCTAGTGCAACGAAGACATGTTTTTGTAAAAAAAAAAAAATACTTTACAGAGTAAAAATGTTCTTCAGACAGTTCAAACCATTTTTGTTGTTGTGTGCGTCCATGTCATTTATTCTATTCTCGGCAATGACCGCATATGAGTCACCGGCAGCAACATGTTTTCATATAACGTTGGGCAAACGTTGGCATATTGGCGAATTAAACAGTGTTGCGATGATTAATGTGTGTTCAAAAATTTGGCAAACATTTTAACGAAATGTTTGCTTGATACGAATGTGCTTTTGTGAATGTTATTCGGCGTTTAGTTTAGCAATTATTTTTGAGTCGATGCGTTTCGTAGTGAGTAAGAAGAAAAAAATGATTTGGAAAAAATGCAGATAGCTGAATAATATGAGATAACTGAACATCTCCGCTTTCCAGGGTTAATTTTATTTTCTTTACGATTATTGCCCTCAAATCCAGTCTTTGGCTGTTTTTATAAATCTTGAGAAAAAGAAGGAAAACAAACTAACGATACTAATAATTCCTTCAACATAATAGAACAGACGAATACTGAGAAAATGAAAACTCTCATGACAAATAATGATTAAAACTTAAATGGGTTACATAAGTTTAAAATTATAGTTTCTGAAATTGAAAGTACTTAAATTAATAGAATAAGTGACGAAGGTGTATCCAGCCAAGGCATTAGGATTAGGACAATATGAGTAAATTGCCGTGGTGACTTTATCTTCAATAAAAAAAATATAACTACCTACTCTCTACTTCCATGGTATTTCTGTTATTAAATCTCTAATTACCATTCAAATGAAAAATAAAAGACAAAACAATCCAAATTCAAAATACAAAAACAGAATACTGAAGTAGGTAGGTATATCAAGACAACTCACAAATTAGTCACCAAAACGACCTTGGCAACGTCACAATGAACTACTCTATGACAAAATACCAAGTGCTTGCCGATCAACAAGAAATTACCGTAGACGGTAGCAAGTAACCACCGCCCGCATGCCATAATATCATAGACCAGCCTATTATTACAGCGTTATTGGTCATCAGCATCACAAACCGATATTTTGTGGTCATTTGACGTCGTTAAACGCGATTGCAATATTGTTGTTGATTTATAGCAATTTCGCGATCAAGTACTTACGTTCAATTCGTTCAAGTGGGAAATTTGAAATATTTTCTTCTTTGAGAAATCTTTTTTTCAAGTGGCCAGTATTCGATGTTGTCGGCTAGTCATTATTGTGGGCTATTCACGGGTGAAACGTTTCTTTTTTTTTAATTTTGGCACTGGCTGTTTTTGACTGTCATATTTCTCTGTACAATTTTATAAAAGAACGCTCTTTATTATGCCATGTATAATTGTTACGGTATCCTAACGCTAATTAATCTTTGTATACATTCCTAAGGTGCGGTTTCAATGCACATGCATTAAAACGGGTTTTGCTCAACTCCTAAACGGAATAATCATGACAATCTAAGTGACTGTACATGCATAAAATAAATTATTAATTTATTTCCTTATGTTTATTCTTAGGTATAGCTCAACATAAAAGAGTAGAAATTAAATATTTGGGAACTAAAATTTTTCATTTTCTGGCAACATCTAAAATTAGTACTTGAGCTGTCAATTCTTCTCGATCGGTTTCTTTTTTCATTAGAATTTTGGTTTTTGTGTGTTATTTCTGAGTGTGGACAGGAAAACAGCGACATATCATGAATAAGGTAATTCGTGGAGGTGCCCGTGAAATAATGTTTAAGTTTTCATGCGGTGTTTGACCGAATTACAAGCTGGGAAGCTGCTATCCTACTTCGAAGATGTTTGCCATCGTACAGCAGATTTTACTGGTAAGTAACTATTGAAAGTTGCAGTAAACGTTAATTACAAACGATTATTACACTCAGGGAGCAAAATTTTCGATCTAAATAGTATTTACAAATTAGTTGTCTACCATTTTTGAGGTTATGCTAAGATAAACAAATACTCTTGTAGTTATAGCGCGACTTAACAACATTGATAGTAAGGCAACAACGTTTAATGTAATTAATTGCGTATTACCAAATACGTTTTTTGCTATACCATATTTGTTGAAGCAACCGACTAATGGAAAGAAACAATTTTTAAATATTTTCACTTTTTTCGTCGGACTGACAGCAGTTATATTATTTATGAAGATAGAGCACTAACCTTATTGTATTTATTGTATCTATAAGCTTATGTTAATAACATGCTTTGTTTGTTTTAGGTGTTTCTGTAAGCACAGTGCGCAGAATTGTGCAAAACGGCGGGAAATTCTCGACTCCAGCTATACACAGAAAGGGTCGCCCCTCATAATATATATTTGAGTGAACTTGTAGTTTTAGTACTATTACCACAGAATAATAACTAGTAACTAGCGTTACAGAAGCGTTACTTCGCAATGGTTTTCAAAGAAATATGTACTCAATCTGATAAACAATATGATTTAATTTAGCTCGCGTTCCAGTCGAGCACGTGTTCATTTAAATACCTACCAATTTTTTTTTTAGGGAATATGGGCCTTAATTCACTGGACTACGGTTCATAATAAGTTATACGTGGTTATACGTATTGAAAGAGCCGCGGACTAGGGTTGCTCACTTCGAGAAACTACTTACGACATCTAGTGTGGATTCGCAAACTTCCTTTAAGTTGAAAAGAATTCCATAGGTATCACCTATAGTATCACCGTAAATATTTTGCGTTGGGCTCTTAGTCTAAGTTCGTAAATGAATACGACAAATGAAATGCAACTCGAATGAAACGACTAAAATGTCTTTTTATTGTACTTTTAAATACTTTTAGGGTATTGGAATAGTACTTTGTTCAACAAGGGGAGAAAGGGTTTGTAGTTTGAATTCATTTCATTTCAAATAGGAACATGGTGCCGATTCCCTTGTTCACAAACTAAACTAAATTTAAGTTGAATGCATCTTTTTTTTTCTATTTCATTATGAAAAGGACAGAAGATAAATATTAGTTTAATCCTGTCAAATTAGTCAGCGCCTGACGTAATTTGATGTAATTTTATTAGTCAACTTTTTAATCGCGTCTAAAACTTGTATGGCGCTGATTAATTTGACAGAACATAACTAAAATTATCTTCTATCCTTTTCTTAATGAAATAGAAAGAAAAAAATGCACTGAACTTAAATTTGGTTTAGTTTGTAAACAAGGGAATCGGCACCAATGTAATCCAATCAAAGTAGATTTTACCTGTCAGCGTCTTTAGACAACGAAAAAAAAGTTAAATTTAGATCACGATTCGTATTTAAACAATTAAATACTGCACAGTATTTTTTTGCTTTTTTTCGTTTTGTGTCCATCTTGCAATTATCGAGAAAGTTGAACGTGGTCGAACAAATAGCGCGCGCGCGTGTGTCTTCTTTCGATAGCGGCAGCCTACTAGATTAGCCCCTCCGCAGGGGCCGCCGCCTGTAGGTATGTTTTTAATACCTACACGCGGAGTGACACAGGCCTGCTATTACGTACCAAATCTATTTATTATCTATGAGGAACTTATTGAAAGCAATGAATTAATAAACATACTTATTTAAAATAATTATTTTCTCATTATTTATAGCTATTAGACCAATAATACTATTCAAGTATCAAGATCAGCTAGGTCGTACTAACTGGGTTGCCACCTGAGCGATCGCAGCGCCCTCATTTAATTTCTACTCTTTTGTGTTGCACTATACTAACATATTTTTTTTAATTACTTCCCTGGTTAATGAGGGATTTTCTTTTTAGCTCTTCCCTAGTCGCTGGATAGATGGCGCTAGGAGTAAGTATGATAATGCAAGGAACGGAACCTAAAAAAACTGATTTTAACAAAGCGCGAGAAATGTTGGTTAGATTCGGAAGGTTAAGCAAATGAAAGTGTCAGTCAACGAGAGTATGTGACGTAACACAATGTTTTTTTTTTCAAGCGTTTTGGCTTTGGCATAGTAAGTTCAACGCCATCTATAGAGTTCTTGGAAACTAAGTTTTTTTTTAAAACCTCAAAAGGAAAACCTCTCATTCTTAACAATCTTAACTTGATCAAATATGAGATAAAACTGGAAATGATTTAAAAATAGGGAGTACGTTTTAAAAAATATTTATAACACATGTATACGTAAGTAGATCTAAGTTAATAAGTTTTTACACGCTTTTATTTTTTCAATGTTGCAAAAATATTTTTAGATAAGCTAAAACTAATTAAATAAATTAATAAAAAATATGATAATTTATAAGACTTATATTACCTAAGTATCTAATAACTTGAAATACGTAGTAGTAATTTTGTCGTAGCTACATAGTATACCTACACCTCATTATATATACCTTTCAAGATTTACGATTTTCTTTAAAAAAAAAACATTCTATATGCTAATGCTATAGGTAAATATATTTTTATGTTCACTGAAAAATTTAAATTTAAAACTAGTAAATTTTAAATTTTAATTTTCTTCTAAATAAATCGTAGTTTGTTGGTTTAATTTATGTTTTTTTGTCCGTTTACAGCGCATTTACTGGTAAATTTATTTCTCCACCTTGGATGAAAGGTTTTATTATAAGTACATATAAAAGTATATGAAAGGAATGTGTTACAGAAATGAGTGGGTAAATTCGGTCGCCATTAAGTGGACCTTAAAAAAAACTGGTTAAACAGGGGCAGGCCATTACTCTTTTCAACCTATTTTAGATACCATACCTATATACTTATTATGGGTATACCTACCACCTAATGTATTTGACTATGGTAGGTACCTAGGTACCTTCTCACGAGGCTTTTTGTTTAACATTTTTATTTTAATCAAAGTAAGATTCATACCAAATTATCTAGTAAGAAAATAAGGACAAAAACACACATCTTCAGTTTTTTTTTAATTGAAACTAAATCACCAGATTGATAAAAATCTAGCTTGTTAATAGAAAAGAAAACTAACTCGTAAGAATTAATTTAGCACTTAAATAAATGCAATGTATTTGACGTCTTTAGCGTTCGTGCGTCAATCCAATAGATCAGGTAGGTATTACACGCAACGTTTAATGCCACTAGCCACCTCTCGTTTTATCATTAAAATGATTGGTAATGAGCCATCATTAAGGTTAGCTTAATTATAATTATTATTGTTTTTAATTGCGAAAAAAAAACAGTAACAGGCGATCTCTCAAACACCAGTCTAGGTTTAGTCACAGTTACTTCAGTGTCATGCTGTCTTTGACACTGTTCACACTAGTGTAACATTAAAAGAAAAACGATAAAAGTTTAATTATGAGAAGAGACAAAATATAAAGATTTCAAATAAGGAACGCACGTTGTAACAACAAAAGTTTCCTAAAGAACGACTTACCTATATGGCATCTAAGTAAAGGGGTGAGAGAAATTTTGAAATAAAATTGTCTTATGCTGTTGTCTTAGGTATTTATGACTGAAGAATTTTCATTCATATCAAATGGTTGATAAATGATTGATTGCCTTATTAAATATTTTAATGTAAAACATCGCATGTTCACACAGAAATCACCCAGCCAGTTAAATATACTTAAGTTTTAGTTAGGCAGTTTATTTTTTTTTATTGTCTGCGGTGTTGCAAATTGAACGATTTTTTTTTTTAAATTTATTGATTTAATACAGATAACAAACTTTTCATAAGAACAATGAAATAATAGAGATAGGAAAAAAAACATAAGAGTCAAAAAATTGAACTCTGTATAGGTATTATACCAATTTTTATTGATAAATGACGTAGGTGCGCTAAATAACATTTATAAAAAAAATATGAAGTATAATCGACAGTGTTTTCATCGTTTAAATATATAAATCGATTATTCTGATCGTTACGACAAGCTATATTTTATACAGGATGTCTATGAATGGCTGATTTTATTACTTTTATTTCAGTAATCCTTAGATTTATGTCTAAAATTCTAATTTTTTTACTAAACGGTATATAATAAAGAAGATTTATCCCGCCAAAAAGTATTAGTATCGAAAAAATGCTGCCAAAAATGGAGTCACGACTGTTTCAATTTTTTTTTTTTTAATCAAAGATATTGAATTGTTAGAAGAATTTTTATGAATCAAAATAATATGGAACACAGTTATGGTGATTATTATTAGGAGCCGAAGTAATGTAACTCATAAAATAAACATATTGAGAGCACAATCATGAAATCGAATGTCATTTTTGACCGTTGTATTTTTTTGTATGTGGGCGATAACAATGTAACAACAACTACAACAACAACTTGCAACTTGTAACTGTACACAGTTTTTTTTAAATACTGGTTATATGAGTCAGTACAATACAAACAAAATACTGCAGTTATGACACTTCTTACGTATGTTACATCCGAAATCATTGGCCAGTGGACAGTTATTATAAGTATTTTTTGATTGGGTGCTGATTAAATGAAAATAATTTGTTTTAGCTAGTTCGTTACAGTTGAAAATTATTACTGTGTATTTTTAGGTCATAAACCAATCAAGAAAATAATTAGGAAAATACTTAATCATAACAATTATCTGCAATTTATTTTGTGTATTTTTGAGTCACTGCAGAGTAAATTCCAACAAAACTAAAAGTTCATATAATTGCATCGAACCTTTTTTATAAAAGAACTTTTGAATGTCAAAAGTGTTTGTTTCCAATACAAACTTGGGCTGTAGGTGTTAAGCGTGAACTTGGTTCATAATAAAAACCGGATTTCAAATTAAGGTCTTTTAGAATGACTAACTTATTGCTTCTTTATTCTTAGTCTTTACCTGTTTTGTGTTGGACTGAAATTCAATCTTTTGTACTAACGAATGAATAAAATGAATATTTTTTACGTTTTTACTTTTACAATTTATGGGTGAAGTTTACAATATTGTAAATAAGTTAACTTAAAAGTGTACCTACTTTTAAGTTACACTGTAATAACTTACTTCTCTATAAGTACAAAAAAATACACGTCAAGAAAACCATAAAAAAACTGCTGTTTCATGGTTCAAAACGAAAGATAAAATCATTCTTGAACGCAACATAAAACGAGACAAATTAATGACATAAACACAATTAAGTACGAAAGTAATTGCGACGAAAACAATTATAAATAAACACACAAACAAACACACTAATGGACAAAATGAAGTGAATTACTATTAATTGCAAAGAAAATGGCTGCCCGCCAAACTATTTACACCGAATAAAGTAGTTGTTAAGTGAAATTGATGAGTCCAGTTGATAATTTATTTAATTTACGAAGTGACAGAGGAAATGCGTTATTCAGCCAACGAGGTGTTCTCGCAATGAGGTATTAAAGATAATTTAGGTGTAGTACTAAAATTAAATCCATTTTACACGTTTCCATTTTTGGTTCGATGAGTTGCGTAATTTAATGTGATTTTAAGATTTGTAGGGCAGTAATAAAAATATGTAATTAACGGTAATTTTTAGTATTGAACTATGTTTTAAATAATACGGGGTAGATGACCGTGTGGCATGGACAATACACACCAAATTAAAATAAAAAATGAATTCCTTTTCATGTTTCTGATTGTTTCAGTTAATTTATGTTGCTAGAAAAATTTACCTCCTGCATAGATGAATTTTGCGAGCAACAGATTTTAAACCATGCTTTTTTTAACCGGTACCTAATACTTTTAAAATATTTATGAATATCTGTCTAGGTACCTGTTTATTTAAATTTTGAACGTCTGTTAGTTTTTTTTTGGTGCCACAATCTAACAAAATATCATGAAAAAAAGGCATAAGATTTCACCTTAGTAATAAATAGTAGGTAAAACAATAAATTATGTTAAATATTATGTATTATTGCCACCAGTATTTATCAGAAGACATTTTTAATAATGCACTGTTTTAGACTTTCTCAGTTTTTCACTTCACTTACCTATATTATTATTCCGCAAGTACCTACTTTAAGTGTATTTTTAACAATGTTTTTTTTATTAGAATTTAGCTGAATGGAAACAAAACTTTGTATGTTAGACCTTCTTTCTTTTTAATCGACGCCTACATCAATTAATCGTGTGCAAGTCGAAGAAACTTCAACATTCCGCAACACTTCCTAACGGCCATTGGCTAAAGATAAGAGTTGCTCATAAATAATAATTAGCAGCCAGGAATCGAACCTGGGCCGCACTTTGTGACTAACGATCCTGCCTGTCGCCCGAGGCGTACAGATATTAATAACTAGCAACAACCATCTGATTTATATCTTCATATGAACGACTATACTTGGTAATCATTTAAACTTGATTCGATTTAACGTAAGTACACCAATTACAACGTCAGACGTTAAGATAAATTGTCTAATTAACGATTGAAAAAGTGAGAAAAAAGAACGCGTTTCGGTTGTGTAGAACACAACGTTTCATAAGCTTAGCAAGTAGCAACGTTATATATACGAGTGCGTTACCGTACGGCAAGTCAGCGCATTAGCGTGCCAACATCAATCATTTACCGTTCTTAATTCAAAATAAAAACTAAAATCGATTGTCTTTTAACAACGCCTCGAGATAAGGACCAAGACGAAGTCACGATAAGCCTTAAGGCCGAATTTGTGAACAAAAAAGGTTGCCCACGGCCAAACTAAATTAATAATTCCGTGTTTATAACCGCCATTTTTCGTGCAACACACCCAAATTATTTTGAGATAAAAACATATACATGTGGGCGTACGATTGCATATTTACCGAGCTGTAGGTACTGGCGACCACGAATTTGTAAAAAAAATAACACGAATATTACGTTTCGAAATTTTTACTGGAACCAACACAGATGTTTTTTCATCGTAGCAGGCATTATCCATTTTTGGTTGGTAAAGTGTTGAAGTCCGTTAACATTTTAAATTGGTAAAGAAAAATATTTTTAGAGCGCACTTGACATGTTATTTTTAACTATTGAAGTAACTGTTACTTTTAACTATTCTTTTACTACAAATTATAAATACTAGGTATTTTAGTGAAGTATTTTTCGGAGTACTCATATTAGTATTTTTAACATTAACAGTAATATTTTTAGAACCACCTTATACAACTTAACAGTTACTATGAATTGATTTTGAAACTATTCCTTTTCCCTGTTCCATTATTACAAGTTTTAAGTACTTAGTAATTATATATCAACGCAACGCAACCCGTTGTTGATGACCGTTAATTATGGGTTGAAACAAAGTATACTGAGTAGTTGTCAGCACAATTTACTGATGAGTATTTACAATACCTCGGGAAAGCCACTTTTCCATGTATTTTAATAGAAATACAGCCATCGGTTAAAAAAATGTGCGTAGGTAGGTACGTGCATTATCAAGTTGCTATGTGCATCGTAACGGATTAAAATGTATGAAACTAATTACTTAAACTTTTTAGCTCTGTACACCAATATGCCGTAGCAACACAGATAAGGACCGACAGTAGGTATATTGTAACAACTAACAAAACACAATACCTACGTCTGTATGTGACGTATACTCGTTTAAAATTAGCATTTATATCATATACATAGCCTCTATGTATAGAACTTATGTAAAAGAACATGAAAAATCACCTTTTGCCGAAAACATGTTGATAAGTTGAAAGGTGAAGGAGATAATGAAGGTTCAGTAGATTACGTAAAACCTCGTGATAATTTGATAAAATAAAT
The DNA here is from genome assembly GCA_905147715.2 of Xestia xanthographa. Taxonomy (NCBI): domain Eukaryota; kingdom Metazoa; phylum Arthropoda; class Insecta; order Lepidoptera; family Noctuidae; genus Xestia; species Xestia xanthographa. Next base: position 5,945,228 of record LR990663.1, on the reverse strand, counting down.
GTTTTCGTTTTTTGTTATGTAAGATATAATGTCGTAAGTACGTCGTTCACCTACATTTTTGCAGCTTAGTAACAGTGCAGGACTAAGTTTTTTTTATTTTTTATTAATAATTATTTAAAAAAATAATTATGTTTAAAAAAGTATAGATACTGCATTTAAAAATCTACAGGACTTATTGTGTTTAGTAATGTTATTTTGTCCTTTATTTGTACTCGATAAGGGACCAGTAGGTATGTTTAAAGCGTCGCTGTGTGATAAAAACATGTGACTGTTTTTATCACGAACATTGACGGTTGCTAAGCGGATTGATAAGTGCCAACTGTTTTTTTTTTTTGCTAACTTATTTGAATAAAACCAGTAAGTCTAGCATAAAATATGAAGGTGCTAATATCTATGGTACTTATTTATTTAATCGTTTGGAGATAAAAAAAAAACAACAAAATAAAATAAAATAAATAAATAAATTAAACTTTATTTCAGACTGAAGTCCATAGTTTTGTTAGTATTTTAGTATTAGTAACAATGATGATAAATAAAACTCAAACTTATTTTTTTTAAACTAGCCTGTTGATAGAAATGTTGCCAGGTTAACAATTTAACTATCCGATAACTGTTTTTTTTACGGTCGATGTAATCCATTTACAAAAACACCGGTCCATTTTTTGTTTGTTAAACTTTGGGCAGCAAAAAGTTAACACAAAAAAAAAAGCGTGCGGTGACGATTTAAGTGAACGTCTTTTTATTGTGTCACTTTTTAACGTAATTTTTGACTTGTAGTAAAAGTTGTAAATTAAAAATACCTAAACTATTTGTTACCTTGCAAATAAATATTAAAAAGTTTTGTAAAAAATGTGCTTTTCCGTCGGCAACGTTATCTACATGAAAATTAACACACGCCTAAACAACTACCTACTTACCAAAAGAAAAGTAAAAAAACTCACCAATAGTGTTGCCGTTGAAAAATCTAAATATTATTTTAATTTTTGTCGATGGCACAACTTTTTGCGCCTGATGTTCCATTGACACTGTACCACTAATCGTCACTTCGTAAAATATTACTATCACAACATTTACAGTTCTATTATACTACTAAATTTTCATATTTTCCAGAAAAAAAGAAAACTCCATATTATAAATTCCATTTATAAAATGAAAATGTTGCCTTTCTTCAATATACCAATCACTATGGCAGCCGCACTAAAATATTTGAAGCTCAAAATCATTAATTGTTGTCAGCTTTTTATGATAATATTGGAACTTGAATTCTTATAAGAAGTTCCAAAACCGCTTAGGGAGCGCTGAACTCGTATGAGTTTCAAGATGTTATAAAAAAAACAATTGACGATACGTGTTCGCACGTCGATCGTCGTCACAAGAAGAAGCCACGCATCCGACGCGAGTGTCGCCCGCGCTCCGAACCAACGGATTGTGTAAACGCGCGCCACTCGCTCGGCTGGCGTCGCGAGCGGGGGCGGAGGCGCGGGGGAGGGTCGCTGGCTCTCTCGCACGCACACATCCACCCCACTGTACACCACTCCATTACTAACGTTCCTATTTTGAATACGCGACGCGCCAATCTAGCTCCTATGCGATAGCTATAGGAGCCGAGGGATGTGATGACCGAACCGCGACGTGCGACCGACATCAGATCGTGCGTGTAGACGGAGAGCGCGCTAAGGTTACCACGCGGCTGATAGAGACAGAAAATCATCGGTAGTTGAGCCGCGTAACGCATGTGTGTCTTTAAACGCGGGGCGATGCAATAGTGGCATAAGTGGCATAGTGTCAGACTTTGTAAGTACACGTAGCTAAGAAGAGCAGTCTTGAAAATTTAATAAAGAAGGCTCTGTTTTATTCTCTTTAATTTCAACTAAATGAAATCTGCCACGCCATGTGGCATTCAAGCGCCCCAACTCTTCTGACATTGAAAATTATTAATTGACGCGTATACACGGATCAGTGAATATTGCTCGGTTTAATTTACTCGACATCGAAGCTCACATTTCTACCTGAGATATTAATAAGGATTACTTTATTGTCAGTGCATAATTAAAATCTTTCATTTAATTTGCAATCAAATGTTTCAGTCAATTTATAAAATTTCGTATGGAGCAGGATTGGTATACCTAAATAATGAACTTATGGAATGGTTTTGTTGACGAAGTCTACGACTCTACGTCTACTGGTTTTATATCGGTCTTTATCTCTTATCTATTATAGGAGTGTAAAGTATTAAGTTCTGGCGACACAATCTTGATAGAAAATTGTAGAAAGATCTTCATATAAAATCCCCAGAAACAAGCAAAATGTTCTTCAGATAAAATTTTACAAGCATATTTTGTAAATCAAGATCAAAGCATCTCATAAGAGTGTCGAGCTTAGAGACCTTATTCGTGTTACCTCTTCGGTGCTGTTATGACGAATAAAATTTGATAGTCGAATCGGGAGAGAAAATCGTTTACACAGTTGGTATACGAGTACGAACACCCACACGCGAGCCCACGTTCGCAATTCAAAATTCAAATTTACGAATTTCTATTGGTTAGAGGGCATTCGAATTTCGACGTGTAGTTGCGTCCAACCAGCCAGCTTTATCATTTATGTTTATTCGACTGGTTTTATCTTGATGATTTAAAAACCAGATTTTTGGGTTATAGAACATTTAGAATGATTTAATGCATTGCGTTGTGTGGACACAGGTGTTAATGCTAATTTATTATATGCTAATTTATTATAGAGTTTTTGGTGTCTCTGGCCAGGTCGAGTCCCTTACGGTTTCTATGTAATAAACTTAATTAGTACAGTTAAATATTATATCTTGGTGAGAATCTTTTGAAAGTTGTATATATAGGCACATTAAGCCATCTGTTTGAATTTGATTTTATAGCCCAACATGTGCCATGGTTGGAGTAGGTAGTTGAAGTTTGTTTTCTATAACCAGGAAATATACCTATTTCATGTTCGAACAAAGATTGCGTTATTACTGTCGTTCAAACAGGTTTAAATTCTATCATATTCCCACAAAGTGCATTTCTTCAAATTGCCACGTTAATAAAAATAGGATAGAATACAGAAATAACTAAGCCAGAGAGAAAGAACTACTTAGTCGATGTTCTTGATTTTTTTTACTTTCATTCAACTCATAAGTTCATCGATAAACTGCCAAAATAGATGAGTTAATGGATTTTATCATTTTATTATGTCATGTGTGTTTTTTTGTGTGACATTCAAAGGTAATATTGAATGCCACACAAAAAAAAACACACATGACATATAAAATGATAAAATCCATTAACTCATCTATTTTGTATGCACATCTGTTATGCTATGCAGGTAATAACAGGAAAATAGTGTTCCAATCTTATGTCATGTCTTAATTGATTTTTAATACATTTAACTAACGGAAACATTCGATATCTTGAGAAAAAAACATTAGTTTTCTGTGATAAAAATATTTTCGCTAACTTATCATTAAAATATGGCATGATGATATTGACGTTAACGTTTTGGTTTGGCCAAGACGTTTTTAGGAAAAAATATATGTATAATTTTCAATCGTTGTCAGTATTTTCCTCGTAGCAGAATAAATAACAAAGCAAGCACTAGGGAAAAATAATTCTATTTTTCCTGTACACGTGCACCTTTCTCAATAAAGATTTAGGTAGGTTTTACTCTGATGCAGTTCTGAAAACTAAAACAGAGACTTTTAACTCTGAAGAGTTGGGACTGTACTTTTATCTAAACGAATATTATAAAGAGGACAGATTTGTTTTTTTTGTTTATTTGTTTGTTACGATTTAACTCAAGAACTCCTCAACCGATTTTAAAAATTCTTTCACCATTAGAAAGCTACATCTTTACCAAGTAACATGGGATATAAATTATATTGATATCATACAAATTAGCCGAGCTATCACAATTTTCGCGGACGAAGTCGCGGATGAAGTGCTAGTTGTATCATAAAAAAGCCTATTAGAGTCGTATAAAAGTGTAAAGCACAATGTCATCAATTTTTTTTACTAGGAATTAAGTAAAAGGAAAGCTTTTTTGGAAATTCACGTTACTACTTACCAAGGTTTTAAAAATATTGGTTCCAACAAGATGTCTTGTGCATCGTAGTTTTTACAAAGATCAAGATGTGTTATTATTCAGTTAATGCCTACACAAAAGGTTTTTAAAATACATGATTTTATCACTTCTCACCTGACATCATATCAGTAAGATACGCTACGACACTGGCATTTTAGATAAACATTATTTTGTTTTTCTCTCTTACCTACAAGCCTTCAATGTCACGCTGGTGATAAAAAATGACTTTCCACTCTATGACATAAATAACACCTGACATTTTTACAATGCACTAAAAATAACAGGTATTTTATAACAGTTATTTTTATGATCTTTAAAATAATTAATATGAGGTTTAGTGATTTTTTGTAGTAAGTTTAAAAATTGAATTATTTATATTAGAGAAAATCATCATCATCTTCATTGGTACGTTTATGATATTTTGTTATTTATATATTTGTGATGATAATACTTAGTTTCAATTTACTAAGTGCTTTACTTAGAAAATTTCTTACGTTACGCAAACTGAGTAAACACTAGTACTGATATTTATTTTAGCTTCGCTGTAAGAAAATAACACTCAAGAATGAGATAACGTTTTCGCTATCAAGTGGTATTTACTAGCATTTTCTAATTTAGGTGCGTGTAAATAAAGTGTCGGTGTAGTGAAGTTCAGTTAAGTGTCTAGTTTATCTAAACGACAGCCTGATGTTTGCTTGTATCAGTTTTGGCGTTTAGCACATTACACTAATAAGTATGTGGAGTTGAAAAATATTCTAGCTATGTGATAGTTGTATTTATTGTAATATTTACTTATAGACACTGAAGCTCATCCTGTATCAGTTGATAAGATTGTCTGCAGGCATATTTTTCGTTTATGAACGCAAATTTTCCTTTTAATTTCACCATTACTAAAATTACCTTAACAATTTTCGTATAAACAGTCCCACAGAGTAAGTTCAACGACCAATTTTCACTGTTCAACAACAACGGGCACACGAAAAGAAAGCGCGGTCTCGAATTCGATTCATTACCAGTTTAAGCGGGAAAACGGCACAGTCATGGAACTGCAGTCGGTATCGAACAAACAACACGACACATCGCCCCTCACTCGAAATTCGAGGTTATTTTCGAAGTGTCAGTCCGAATATTTACCTTTTTTAAACTTAGAAACTTAAACGCACACTGCACACGTTTGGGAACCGATATGTTTCGCCGGGACATCACTAGTGTGGCCGGTGCACTTTAACCGTACTCGCTCGTTAATCGCAATAATTAGCGGTTTTTGTTTTTGTTGGGCCGCGCCGGTGGCGACCGCTCGCGGCGCGCTTCTCCACTGCAACTCGTCACATAATGCCCACTAACAACGTCTCTTTCCCCCTTTACTTCCGCACCGGCTTTTTACCGAGGGCGCAGGCGCCCCTGACATTTTTTAAACCGCGCCCATGTTTCTGTAATTTCTATCGCGGCGCGCACCTTTAATGAAAACAGCTTTTTTCGGACATTTTTTCGCGACATCTCTGTCTAACGGGCACGTTTGCCAACTAGCCATCCCCCTCCTTCTAACGGTCGTCGGTAGGCACTGCTCCGATGCGACGCTAGCTACGTTATATCCTCTCTTTCTAGTGACGCCGCGACGCCGGTGACGCCAATTATTTTGCTACATTCTAGAGTCTAAACGCAATTTCAAAAAAGCTTATGTTTGATTTTCGACCTTATGGTCCACACATAAAGTTCAAGCTCATGCGCGTCTAATGCAGTTGCGACTTTATGCTCTAACGCGAAAAGTGTAAAGTTCCGGCCATTTTTGCGATAAAAAAAATGCTTGCATGCACGTAACCACGCCTTTGTATACACACATATTGCTGTCTATTTTACTCCTTTTTTATTTTTCACTCGCGGTCTCGCTCTATCACGCACACATGCTTAAGTCTCGATACGAATGCTTCGGGACGCACCGCGTCGCTGCCACCTAGCGGGCAATAGCGGGACTTTTACGACGGAAAAGCGTTGGTAAACTTTCACCTTAGGGGTGGCAGCACTGAGTGAAAGGGGTTGCTATCCCAATTTAGTTTGTCTACTCGCCGCAGCGCCGCGCTGTGCGGCAGTTGAAATACGACATGGGGTTTTCCATTTTATTAAACGGGTTGCGTGCTGTTTTGCTAATTAAATCGTTTATTAATGCGACCAAGAATCAATTATAGAACCGGCCCTAAGCCGTTAAGGAAAAAAATCTGTCTTGTCTACTTTAAATTTAATCAAAACAGATTTTACTGGGCGAATTAGCATTTTATTTGCGCGTGTAGTCGCGATTCCCGGCAGGGGGCGCTGGGAGCCGGTCCAACAACTGGATTAACTAGAGCCTTAGAAAGAAAAATTGCCTCTGAGTTAGTTTAATGATTCAAGTCAATAATGTCATTTTGTTCGCGGGCAAGCTTGTTAATTTTTCGTGTTCCGTAGTCGTTATGTTGGTCCATTATCATTTTATTGGATTCAGTAAGCAGGTAAATTAGGACCAATTTATGATTTTTTTAATGGTCTTTCGTTAACAGTTCAATTTGAAATGTCGTTTAAATCATGATCAAGGCGATTAGGTTCCGCGCCCTCCATGTAAATGGACTCAGCGTGGTATCAGGTTTCCTACTAAGTTTTTCCTGCTGTTTTGCCCGCGCTTTTGTTTGTGACTTAAAATTCGTAACCATGTACGAATCTAGGCGTAATTTCCTCCCAATTTTTTTTTTTTTAGATGTATCGGACAGGTTAATGATTGCACAAAATAGAGAAGACGGCCAAATTCCAACTCAGCACTTGAAAAAATGTCGCCATTCCAACATGAATAAATTTAGAAGATTTTTTTTCAATTCAAAGATTCTCAACACTAACAAGTCATAGCAAAAAAATCACTACAACAAGAGACTGCACCAAACCATTAAAATATTCATAGCAATGAAATCAAACAGTTAATTGTACAAGGAATAATAGAATAGTGATTAACGTGAACCAGTACAGGCGCCAGATGCTGATAAATATTGAAAGGTATGTACTGTTAGATAAAATGAACAAATTGTTACACAAATTGTAGCTACGGAACCCACACGGGCTGCACGACCTATCAAGGATAATGTTACCGGAATAGCTGACGAAAATGGAGTTGAGTTAGGAAAGGAATTCGAAGGATTTGGTAATAGATCAAATAACTTGCAAGGTGGAAACTAAATAACAAAAAACATCAAGTTAATTGCAATAGGTATCTACAATAATTTGGTAGAAGGTATGTGTGTAAAAAAGCGTTACTTACAAGAAATATAAATTGCGAAAGGATGCCTTAAAAGAGAAGACGACTAAACTCAGCAGTGGTTGGTTGGAACAAGGCGTTCAATTAATATTATGAAGAGAATAGAAACAGCCAAAAAGAAAGATATCCATCTTTCTTTTGGACAATTTCTATTCTTTACTGAGTGGAGACTGAGTGAAGGATAAATAACTAAGAAGGAAATGATTTCAAGCACACGCTGGAAAACGATTATTCATGAAGGTCAGATACGTAAGTAATATCTGCAACCAGCGGCACGTGTATGACTCAAGCTAGACAAAGAAAAATGAATGTAGGGAAACATCGCGTGTAGTTATAATTTTTATCATTACTTACTAAGAGTCGCCATGGATTACCTACTTAGGTCAAAAATTGATGATAGTTTTAAAGAATTTGATAGAATACTAAGAGTAGGGTAAGAACAAAGAATGATGAACAAAGAAGCGATGAATGGCCTATGGGAAAGATCATGAAGTTACAAAGGGGATGACTACGGAAATGACGTATTGACAACTTCTAATAGAGAAGTAAGGTAGACGATAGACCAAGGATAGACGGAGATGGCGAATCATCGTCAGGGAAAAAATGTTTTCAAGGGAGGATCACGACCCTCAGTAATGAGAAGCATGACTTGAGGAGGAGGAGGAGGAATAGAGAAGTATGGAAGAAGAAAAGCTACGCCGACCCTACATAAATCCACAAACTTTACCTACAGAACCCTAGGCTTCGCATAATGGCCCTGATTATGATGCAGCTAATAATATAAACCGTCAGTCATCCTTTTATGACGCCCACGACGTCTGTACAAGTTGGAACATAGGTACTGCATAAAGCATACCTTTTGATTATTACACAGCAATCTGTGTGAGTCAGAATTAATTAGCTATTTCATACAGTCATCATCTATCTAGATATAAATTGTTACCTAGATGTAGGTACAAAGGGAAATCTGTTTGAGGGACTGGATAATAGAGCAGTCCATTTACAAAGCGTTATAGTACGAGTAGGTATAGAAGAAAAATTAAGGATTCTAAGCAAAGAAAGAAAGGTAATAGCAAAAAAGCCTATTAAGATCAAAATAAAAATCTAAAATCCATTTATTGAAAGCTTGGGAAGACCTAAACCGCTGATCCAGAAGCTTAAAATTTTACACAGGAGTTAAAACAAAAGTTAGCACTGGAAAAAATATAAAAAATTTGTTAAAAAACCAATTAAAACATATAGTGCTGAAATGAAAATTGAAATTCCATTGAGCACAAGGCTTGCAACTATAGAAGTTCTAACTCTAACCGAACACAATATTGAGATTAGAACCATGCTCAATTTAAATACAACAAATCGGGTTGTTACAATACCGACTAGCAACTTATAGGAACCCAACATTAGTTATACAATAACATTGCCAACAGACCGCCTTGATGCCGTTAACTTCGCAAGGCTGAATGAAAGTCAACTCAAATAGTTTGACTAAATCACTCGTAACTAGGTATGCACTATACTGCATTATCGATACATTGTTTTCTTCGTACCTCGGAAAGGACGTTGAGTCATTGGTTCAGACTGTCAATTGTAGATCTTTGACAGTCGTTACATGGGAGTCAGTGAGCCGAAAGTCTGGCAACCGGTCTTAGCAAGGGGTATTGTATTACCCAGTTAACCCAGTTACTCTATTCAGTTGTATCCCGTTAGACTGGAAGCCCGGAAGCGGAAAAGGCTAGACAGAATGATGATGCTGAGTACCGATACATTGGATCAATCTGGATAGGAACTAAACGATACGATTGTAGAATCGTATCGAATGGTTTTGGTCCGATTCTCCAAATATCGAATCGTATATCCTAGAAAACTTTGAGAAATTGAGAGTCTTTATTTGTATTTTTTTAAATACTGACTGATCACATCATTTATGACAATTTGGTATAATACGATCCTTGCGTACGTGTACTTTTGTTTCGATCCAAGCATTGCATTGTCTTCGTTTTTATGTATCCAAAATATCGGTGTCATCATGGGTCCCCCACCCTACCCATGTTGACACCGATATTTTGGATACATGGGCTATAGGGACCAGGACCTCGGTCCCAGATTCCCCTCAAATATTTTTGCGTAGTTACCTATGTCTTGGGAAAGTACGGTCAACCAAACATATTTCGTATTTTTATAAAACCAAAAATAGTAAAACCATTTTGATACAAGTGGAGAAAGTTTGTTATCATGTTTTATCGATACGGTAAAATATTGGATTGACTCGTGCATCACTTCGAGTAACTTTATGTAGGTACTTAATTACGTTTTGTTAAAGCTTAGACTTGAGTAATTAATTCTCTTAATTGATTGGCATACCGATGTAATATAAATGTTGTTTCGATAATTCTTAGAGACTTCAGCTATCGTAGTTGTTAGATATAAATTTTAATTAAGGATTTTACACGTATTTATCTTTAGTTTTATGATAATATACATAGTTATTAAATAAGGTTCAAGTATATATTTAATCAGTTAATATAAAACCCGTAGATCAAGCTTAGAATTTAAACTAATTTGTTTAGTGGCTGCAAGCGGTACTCCTAATCTTGAGGTCCTGAAATCTATTCCTAAGTCAGGCAAGGTACCTACTATTGCTTAAACATTAAAGTTCCATAGTTGACATTGTCTAGTAAACATTTTTTTCAAACTGAATGCTTTGGTTTAGCAATGAGAGGTTTTCTTTTTGAGTTATTAAAAAAAAACTTAGTTTCCAAGAACTCTATAGATGGCGTTGAACTTACTATGATAGTTGGTGCCAAGGCCAAAACGCTTGGAAAAAAAAAACATTGTGTCACGTCACATACTCTCGTTGACTGACAATTTCATTTGCTTAACCTTCCGAATATAACCTAGTTTTCTCGCGCTTTGTTAAAATCAATTTTTTTAGGTTCCGTTCCTTGCATTATCATACTACTTAACTCCTAGCGCCATCTATCCAACGACTAGGGAAGAGCTAGAAAGAAAATCCCTCATTGTCTTTTAAATCCTTCGGGTTGTGAGAAAAAGCGTATAAGTTAACACAATATTGGGGATTCAGGTTTTTTCGGTCAAGTCAACCACCGTTAATACTTAATACACTATAAAACATGAATGCCAAGATCAGTTGCTACCTGTTAAGATCGCAATAGTGGTCATTGCCCTTTCCCTAATATCTCTTCTTACGAACAAAAAACCAACCATGTATAGTTTTTCATTAGAAAAATAGATGACGATTCAAGACTTGAACAGGCTTATTTTTGGATTTCAAAGTTAAGAGCTTAAATAAATGTAGGTGGGACAATGACCACTATTGTGATCTTAAGGCTGATGCTCAAGGGTAGTCCGCGAAATTCAAATTTTCTCACGTTTTTTGCAATTTGCAGGCCAGTGCTAGGTTGTATGTTGATAAAAATATTGTTTGCGACTGTAAGACGTATGTAGTTACAGAATTATAATGATCAAAATCATCAATTTCGCGGGCTAACCTGGAGCATTCACCTTAACTGGCAGCAACTATATGCTACCCAACTCCCAAAGGACCAAACAACTCACTTCAAAACTCAAAGCTTGAACAACGGCTTATCGTTAGCGGAACCTAGCCCCAATCAGGTAAGTATCGACAATCCATGATTGGTACCGATATGATCGTAATTCGTAAGGGTAAAGCCAGATTGGCACAGCAAGCTTTATGCTGAGATACCAGTACAGGAAAAGTATATAATAATGTTGGACTTTATTGTATAAACTTTATAGCAGGAAGAACTTAAAAGACTACTGCAAGACTAGTGGTTTGATTTTCCACCACAATGTTAGGATGAATACAACACCATGATACATGGCATCTGCCTAGCCTTTTCCCAACTCAAACTCAAACTCAAAGCATTTATTTCAATTAGACCATTTCGGTACTTTTGAATGTCAAAAAAACAAAAACCGGCCAAGTGCGAGTCGGACTCGCACACGAAGGGTTCCGTACCATTGACTATATTTAGTATTTGTTGTTATAGCGGCAACAGAAATACATCATCTGTGAAAATTTCAACTGTCTAGCTGTCACGGTTCATGAGATACAGCCTGGTGACAGACAGACGGACAGACGGACAGACGGACAGACGGACAGACGGACAGACGGACAGACGGACAGACGGACAGACGGACAGACAGTGAAGTCTTAGTAATAGGGTTCCGTTTTTACCCTTTGGGTACGGAACCCTAAAAAAGAAAATCAGCATAATAACTTAAGAAAGTCCTGTAGTTGCCCATTCCCTAGCGTAGATCTCTATGGAGAAGAACGGGCAAGAAACTCCATGGACACTCTTTTTTAAAATCAAAATATTGGTACAAAATCTTGGTTACATCATTAATTTTGAGACTATACATTTAAGTGAGAACGATGTAGAAAGAGAACTATGTTGGGGTCGGCTTCCAGTCTAACCGCATGCAGTTGAATACCTGTATTTTACATGGAACGACTGCCTATCTGATCTCCACAACCCACTTAGTACTGGGTAATACGATACCTCTTGGTAAGACTGGTTGTCAGACTTTTTGGGTCACTGACTACCTGTAACGACTGTCAAAGATCTACAACTGACAGCCGGGACCAACTGCTTAACGTGCTTTCCGAGGCACGGAGGAAACCCGGTATGTAATGGGTGGTCACCCATCCACAGACCTAGGCAAGCACGGCTTAACCTAAAGATCGACCCGAGCGGCTGTTATTATTTAGCCACGAGCTCAATACAACACCATGATACGTTAAATATTATTTAAACCAGTACTTGATTGATCAAGAAAACCGGGGTTGCGGGACTATTCCGGGGTTGTGGGACTATTCCGGGGTGTCGGGACTATTCGAAAGAGATACCGTGGACACAAAGGACGATGAAGGAACATGGATTGGTTTTAATCAGTAAAAGTCTGACACTCCCTCCTGCTGCGGCGTCATTTGATGATTTCCCATCCGAAAAAAAAATAATTAAAAAAAGGTATACCACAAAAATTATACCTTTTAGTAGGTAGAAGCCAATACAAGTGGTTGAGAAAAAAGATAATGCCAAAAAGGGTTCCTATTCAAAGAGGGAAATAACATAACATCACGCTGGTAATCCCCGAAGAGTTAGGCAGAGGTGTATCAAATAGTACACCCACATTTCGCCAGTAACCTATTGCTATCAACCAGGCACTACTCCAAACTCTGTGGCTGCTACTAAGAAATTCCTGATGAAAAACCCAATAATATTTTGCCCGACCCGGAAATCGAACCCTTTATGTTCAGCAGTCGCGCTCGTAACCATTAGACCTGTGAACCAGTCCATCGAAATAACATTTGAATATTTTTGGTGCATTGTGGTTTGATTGATTTCTACTTTTGTGTTGTCAATTTTATGCATGCTTGTATTGTTTCCAATACCTAGTTGCCCTTAGCTTGTTCCAATCGGAGGCAAAGTGTCCACAATCAGCTATTGTTAGTCAATACTATATATCGTTACGACATTGACAATATCAGACCAACGTTCAACGATAACGTTGATCGTTGATTCTGAAAAGCTTACTTTGACATAACTTTTAGAGTAAGGATATCAACCCAAACCAAGTTTATGAGTTTTCTAATAGGAAAAACACAAGCTTAAAAGTCGTTTCTATTTTGTTTAAAAAGTATGTTTCTTATTTTTTACTTTTTACTAACATTACGTTAAGACTAATAACAACATATGGATTGTTTTTGATCTGAAATAAATGTATTATTATTATTAAAGCCAGCAGCTTCTATGTTATACCTTTGTGTACTGTGCAAAGTACAACGTGCTGCATCATGACCTGAGCTTGAATCTTCTCATTCATTAACAAGGTGCGCCCATTTGCTCCGCTTGCAATAAAGTCATCATCTGCCTAGCCTTTTCCCAACTGTTGGAGTCGGCTTCTAGTCTTACCGGATGCAGATGAATACATGGAACGACTGCCTATCTGACCTCCACAACCCAGTTATTACTGGGTAATACGATACTTCTTGGTAAGGCTGGTTGTCAGACTGTCGGGTCACTGAATACCTTTAACGACTGTAATAGCTTCATGTACGTCTGTGCACTATAGCAAAGTGATGCTGATCAAGACTTAAGCTTGAATCATCTCATCCAGCTGCTTGACAATATGCTTCTCCCAAGCTAGAGATAAAATTTACTTTAAAATACCTCCATTTTTTCTATTCAATACATCCATCAGCATAGTGTTTAGAGTGCGTTACATTGAGTTTTACCGTAAAAGTGATTTTTCACCAGCAATAATTTTTGCATAGGGTTACTTGAATGAACAGAGTAAGTATAAAATGGCAGTTTTTCCAGTTAATATTTCAAGATTCCTACATGTTCCCGCTCTAACATGGTCCTTCGAGCCGGATATTATGTTTGATGTACATAATGTTAACGGCTTAGTGAAGAGTCCATTTACACCTTGGAACCGATTCAGAACATATGGTATGGTTCTTTCGCTCCACTTTGGTACTGATGGCTACCGCTGCCCTCCTTTAGGTTCCAAGAACTACGCCCCTGTGGCTTGCCTCCTCCGGTAGTTCGGCCGTACCGACAACTATTGTCTACGCCCTTCCCCACCGTTGAGGTCTTCACCCGTAACCCAGGGCACGGGCTCCGCGCTATACTGTTTGCTCGTCAACGTAAATACTAAAATGAAACTTGTTAAATTATGAACACTGATAGCGTGAGATGTGAGTGTGCTACACAATTACACCGCAGAATGAACACTAAGTATATTTTCTAATTACAATCTAACAAGCTATCATCTAACAGAACCTCCAACTCCAGCTAATCAAGCGGCAGCGCAGCCACAATCTATTATTGTGGCCGCAGATAAAATCGTAAGGGTAGCCTCCGACTGCCGCGGTTACATTCCGTCGACGTTCGCGAGTCATCATAACTCAATCGAACAGGGATCTTGATTGCGCTGGCCGTGGAGGCGGTAGGGTCAGCAGAAGTGGAGATCATGGTGAAAAAAGACAAAATTAACGTTTACAATATTGATGTCATTATTTTGTGGCATCAAAATATTTTACTTTACATAAGCCCAGAAGCAGAAGTTTGTTAAATTTTTAACTAGGTACGTACCTAAACTACGAGTACAATGTGTTAGGTATTTTAAGTTTGCATGCTGAAGGTCGGAGAAATGTGCGAAACCTTTTAATTAATAAGACCATTATGTACCATACCAATAGGGATGATGACTAACTAAAAAAAATATGATTTCTGTTTAGTCCGTCAGATAGATACGTATAATATTATCGAAAAACATTGGATACGTGTTATTGTTTTACCAAATTAATAAAAATTGACGAAGATAAAACGTGTCAAAGATCATGAGTGGCTTGTGACGTCACATTTGAGTAAAAAATGAACTCATATGTGACGTCACACGAGTTTTCGACGCCATGCATCGTCTTCGTTTTTTGTTTACAGGAAACACGAAAAAATATGTGTCCAATATTTAATGGATTTTTCCTCTCATAGAGATCTGTGTCCCAGTATTGGGAATATTAATAGGCTGATGATGAAAATGATGATTTTATGGAAATCTATCTGACGGACTAATTAGTTTATTTTTGTCATCTACCCTATTGAAGCTACTATGTTTTCAGTTACTAGGGCATTCATGCAAATAAAAAATCTTGCATCTTGAAGGAACGAAGCAGAAGCTTTCCAATCGCAAAAAGTGGAAGGAGGTATGGAAGGCCTTTGCAGCAGTGGGACAATGTAGGCTTATAATAGGTATAGTAAATTTAATGTTTTATTTTATATTATTTTAGATTTTAATATTTAAATATATAATTAACAGTGATAGGAATAGGTAGTGCTTATTAGCCTAAACTTCGAAGAAGAACAGAGAAAAGAATCGGAGACTTCCTTAGACTATATTTTATTATGCGACCACGGCGAGTTTTTTTTTGTAAATTCTAAGAGTGCGTACCTAAGAGAGCGTATCATAGTTTTATGATGAAGAAGTCGTTTCCAAAATGTTCTTAAAAAGAAAACTTTCAGAAATTTTGATGGTTGTAACGACTGTGTAATGTTATGTCTAGTCGCAAACTTTAGGTAAACATAGACCAATTACTTATTCCAAATAACATTAATTTTTGATGTACTTACGTGATGTCCCGGAAAAAAATATAGTCTAAGGAAGTCTCCGATTCTTGTCTCTGTTCTTCGAAGTTTAGGCTAATAAGCACTACCTATTCCTATCACTGATAATTAATGTGTTAAGAAATACAATAATAATGGGCCTATGTCTACTTATAAAACGTCGAGAAAAGAACACCATTGTTAACTGTAGAATTACTTTTATAACCTTTTCTGCGGACCGTACACAGTAAACTAAACGAGTCGCATGCCTTTCCGGATTCTATCTGTGAGGCTGTGAGCGCAAATCTCGGAAACTGAGTTAGCTAGAACAAATTTCAATGCTACTTAGTAATTGTCGCCGGTCCTGTATTTGTTGACTAGATACGTGTCGTGGGTTTGTTCGAGTCTCACCACCTACTATGAATTTAGACGTTTGATGCGGTAGATGTACTTAGTGCTGAAAGTATTTATTTAAATCTTTTCTTTAATAATACTGCAATTTCGTGATATTGTGTTATTTATTACGAATATTGGCAGTGTCTTCTAGTTTCATAATTATCATTAGACAATTTTTCAGTAATAGGTACTGCACTTAATTTTACAGATTTATTTTTTTGTTAAAAAAATTGTTTGGGACAGACGGACCCACAGAAATTGTATGGCTTTATTAAATAACGAAAAATAAACCTTAATCTCACTTTTACTTTAAACCTTACTCTCTACGGCTGAGAGTAGTCAAAATGATATACTGGCTAAGGATATCGCGACAAAATCTTTTACCCATGGATCAGTACATGACTGTAACATATAACAGTAATACGCACGTTTAGTAGCTTCACTTATCTATGTAAAAAATCTTAAATGTCAAATTTGACCCACTTTCTGGTTTCCGATTGAGCTGAAATTTTTCATACACGTTTAGTTTGAATGACAATGCATGGTTAAGTAACGTCATTCTGAATCCAATATGGCGAACTCCTAAAGATGGCGGACTAATTATTTTTTATGCATTTCCATGATGCGGGTATCAAATGAAAGGGTTTGCTGAGAAGAATAAGAAAAAGCGTGTTATTTTAATTGATTTTTCGTTTTGTGTGCATGCAGAGTTTACCTGTAAGTGGTTGTTACACTTTATTCTGATTTGTTACTTCTGTTTTATTTCCTTGTATTAGTGTAAGAAATTTTTGGTGAACCAAATAAATAAATAAATAAATAATGGTGTCGATTCTGTTATGCACAAACTAAACTTAATTTATGCTATTGCTATCTTTTTCTTAATAAAACGAGAAAGAGACGGACGTAATTTAGAGCTGTCAAATTTAGTTGGAACTAATATTTTCATACAAAAGAAGGGTGCACGTAAAAACATGTCGACTAATAACAAGGTGAAGCGCAAGGCTTAAACTAGTTTGACATCTCTAACTTAGTTCAAAGCTATAGCCGTCCTTTTCTCGCACTGCCTTTTAGTAAAAGATAGCAATAGGGAACGTGCAGGAACTATAGGTGGCAGCACTAATCGACAAAAGAGACACTATGCGGACAGAAAAGGAAACCTAACACTTCTCATCGTGCTTTCAATTTACTGAGGTTAGACAAAATTGTCTCTTCAATTATAATTATTATTTTTGAATATGCTAAAAGGTATAAAATATGAGTTCCGGTCTATCAATAACGATCGTCAGCGTAATATAAATGTTTAATAATATGAATTTTATATCTTTCGTTTACTTTCTGATGAAAATTGTGGTGTATGAAGACATGGTGGCTGGCATTTACTAAGATAGCCTTCTTATTTTCAACACATGTTATAATGGAAGGGAATCCTTTATCAGCGAGAACAGTATCTCCAGGCCCTAATAAATCAATTAGTTCACAATCACAATCATTTGATGAAGCAATCAATAAAATGCAGTCCGTAGCATTTAGATACAAAACTTAAAAAACCAAAGGAGTGCAGCCAACTAAAAACATTATTGTGGGTATAACCATGTTTATATTCTGAGTACATGTGGAGTCTTTGATTAACTGTTGAGGGATATTCGGTGTGAACTTTAGTGCGGTCTAGTAGAACACGTGTATGGTGAAGTATAAATGGTTCTGGTATGTTTGCATGGACGGTTGATTTTGAGGGCCTTTTCAATGCAGAGTGTAACAAAAACAAGTTGTTTTCAAATATTTTTCTTTACTGCGTTTATCCATTTTTTGCGTTTTTCACCAAATCATGGTATGTTATTAGTATTCTTTGGAAAGTAATAGAATTTTACGCTAATTGATTTATTTTCATTTTTGTGGATGTATTGGTACCTACATCCAGAAATGCAACAATGCATTATGATTAGTTAATTAATTTTCACTATAAAATTAATTCTGTTTACTTGTTAGAAAAGTCAATGTCAAGCATTATTAGAGCACAAGATTCGGATTGGCGACGCCAGTTGGCAGCACCGTCGTTGTGCACGTTCCCTATAGCCTAAATTAAGTTTAGTTTGTGCTCAACAGAATCGACACCATTGCCATCAAACACACAGACACCAAACTGAACATACGGCAGTGCGACATTATGTCTCTAAATGTCCGTGTTTGGCACATCCGCGATGCACACGCTAATGTAAATGATTTCTTGGACAAGACATGGACTGACTTGGGAGCATCGCTTGTCCCATGTCCATTAATAGAGATTGAGGGACCAGTTATAAATATTAATGGCATTAACTCATGCAGGCCTAATGTTGATTGAAAACAATGAATAAAATTAATTGGTTAATGTCCTTTAGTAAAAAAATCTGCGATGTTTAATTTGATAGGTGACGTATCAATATTTTATGCGTTTTAAGTTCATAATTTAACTGTTTTCTTAGTCAGTACCGCTTTACTAACTATTAAAATTATTCATCATCATCATCATCAGCCTATTAATGTTCCCACTGCTGGGACACAGTTCTCCTCTCTAAGATAGCCCAATCCCTCGATTGGGCTATATTCCACCCAAGGGCGGATCCAGCTTTGGCGCCAGGGGGGGGTCACATTGTCTTGGTCAAGTCACAAGAAGTTACAATTTAATTTTGATAATAATAGACACAAGTTAAAAGTAGATATTTTATAAGTAAGTACTGTACTTAAAAATACCTACCTATATTTAAATAACAAAATCAAATTTTCTTTTACATCTTTTCCCGAAACGCGCTATCATCTCATCTACTTCAATTGGTACGTTTTTATGAACGTGGAGAAGTGTCAGTCCGGTTAGACGTTCTTCAACCATTGAAGCTTTTTCGTAGCCAAGATTTGATTTTTTGAAGGCTCTCTTTAACACTCTACCTTGGGCAGGTTGCAATTGTTTAGACCCTTCATAGAGGAGTTACTAGATCGACCCTCAGACAAACAATGACAACATTCAAGAGGAAGTAGGCTGCAAGAGCGAGCGTAGCGAGCTCGAAACTTTTATGACATCTTGCCTTGGACAGATTAGAATGGTTTCTAGGGAATCCAATCCCGCATCAAAATCTCGATCCCGCAAGCATGCGGGATCAAGGTCATCAATCCCGCGGATCCCGCGGGATTTGCGGCATTGCTTTTATTTACTATTATTTTTGTTTTGTGTAGTGAAATGAAAGACATCCATTTTCTGCTCTTAAAAAGTGTTTCCACACTCGAGCTTTTATACTCTTTATAAACTAAATTGACACTCATTTTTAATAGGTATTAAACTGTATTTTTCACTCGAAACGTGCTCTTAACAATTTGATAAAAAAAAAGATTTGTCTCGCGTACGTTATGTAACCTTTTCACATCACAAGTAAGACGCTATGACGCAATAACTTTCTTTGACACTTGACCGCCCGCGAAGGTAAATTCCCGTGCACCGTAGGGAAATCCCTAGTCATAGAGTATTTGAACTGAACTGACATTGATTACGTTCCGTTCCGACTTCCGATCATACGACACAAAATAGAAATTCAAAACTTATTTAGCTGTAAGTTAAGAACTGAATCAAAATAATTTTCCATACAAATTCTACATAAAAGTCACGAGTTCTATGGGAAAGTTGTTAAATCACTTATTAATAAGCTGTGCTGAGGTGTCTTATAAATAATAAGAAGTCGCCTGAGCCCATTTTTCTTAAATATATATTTTTTTCAATCCCGCAAATCTGCGGGATCCCGCGGGTGTAATCCCGCATTTCTGAACCCGCAAAAAAGGTGCGGGATCCCGCGTTTGCGGAATTGGATTCCCACTTTCGATCCTTCATATAGGAGTTACTTGGTCGACTTTTTGATAAATCCAAGAGAAAGTAGTCTGTCGAGCGAGCGCAGCGAGCTCGAAAATTTTACCACATTACCTACCTTGAACTGGTTGGAATTGTTTTGACCTACTGGAGTTACTTGGGCCTCTTATAGACAAAGTAAAGACTCAAGAAAAACTATGTAACAAGAGCGAGCGAAGCGAGATCGCAATTTTTTATATCATTGCCTAAGATAATTACTTATGCTATAATTGCATATAAGGCTTCGGGGCATGGGGCTCCTATAGGATACATCTCAATATCGCAATTTAGAATATGGTCAGAAACCGACTGCTGTATGTCCTGACTCTGCTGCCACTTCACCATCCACAGCCGATATTCGTTTACGACACAAACTGGCGTATTATCTAGTAACAATGTATAATCGGTTGCTAGTCGTTTCAAAGTTTTCAATGTCTTGATTACTGTATTCGCTTTTTGGCATAAAAAAAACGCTTAGCTTGAACAAAATAAGTATTTCAGGTGACGGTCCTGTAGGTCACTTATTATTAAATCCAGAAGAGGGATGTATATGGCTCTTCGGAAATATGCTTCAGCAGATTGACCAGGTTGGTTATTGGCCCTATGTATTTGTCTTTACACTATTCTGGTACATTATGTTTAACAATTTTAATTAGTGGTCCACCTAGGTCCTGGACCCAGCCCAGGGGGGGGTCATGACCCCCATGACCCCCCCCCTGGATCCGCCCTTGATTCCACCACGCGGGCCCAGTGCGGATTGGTAGATGTCACATGGTCTTCGAATTTTTTTTTTAGTTCTAGGACATGCCGGTTTCCTTACGATGTTTTCCTTCACCGTTTTGAGAGCAGTGGTGATGAAATAAATTAATGCACACAGTACACAAAGTAATGCGCCTGTCTGGGTTCGAACGCACGTCTTACTGTTCGTAAGTCGGGGCTGCCACCACTGGGCCACCGCTGCTCAAAACTGCATTCAAATTATTATTACTATTAAATTACTATATCAGAAATACGAAACGAAGTCCGTTTTTCTAACGAAAGTGAGCTTTTAGAAATGTTTTCTGAAAATTCATCCCAAGAAATTAATAGTGGATGACAGTTTGTATGGAAGTTTGTAATTTTGGGCCGTGAGAATCTTAAGTGACCTAATTACAGCTTGTTATAAAATAACAAAACATAACATCACGCCTGTAATCACCGTAGGGTTAGGCAGAGTCATGTAATAGGGGGCGAGCCTATTGCCATCGATCGGGCACAAATCCGGACTCCGTGGCTAATACTAAAACATTTCTGATGGAAAATCCAATAACAATTTTGCCCGACCCGAGAATCGAACCCAGGATCTCAAGCTCAGCAGTCGCGATTCCGACCACTAGACCAACGAGACAGTATACCTAAAATAAACCATAAAATAACCAGAATCCTGAAATTACTAAAATTATAAAATTTGTCACACATAAAAAAAAAAATATATATATAAATGAAATAGAAATTAATCAATACAATATACATTAATTACACACACATTACATTACATTAATACATTACATTAATTAGATATTTTTATAATTAATGAATTATAGAAATTTGTTAAAATTGTGTGCATTTTGGCAAGTAAATCAGTCAATAATAAAAAAAATATCAGTCTGCGTCTATGGCAGAGAGAGAGCGAAATAAAATCACGTTTCCACAGACTATATTAAGCAATTACACAGCTCAAAAATGCTGTCAACTCTTACAGTAGAGCTTATCTCGAGAAATGATAATCATAAAAATTCTCAACATCAAGAGAACCCTTCAATAGCCGCTAATAACACTAATTAAAGTTAATAAAGCAGCCTGTTTATGTACTAACTAATTAATCCAGAATTAACAATAGACCGTTAGCGAATCTTCACGTAAAACTATCATTATGGACAAGACGGAATAATTGAAGAGAGCCTTTTTTGTCTATTTTAGGGGTCCGTATCTCATTCGGAAAACACGGAACCCTTATAGGATCACTTTGTTGTCCGTCTGTCTGTCTGGCCGTCTGTCAAGACGCTTTCTCAGGAATGCATAAAGCGATCTATCAAGCTGCAAAATTAATATCAAATACTCAGGTCTGCTACCCCTTAGAGCAGTGAAAAAAAACACTTTGTAAGTCAACGCGATCGAAAGATAAAATATGATTGTTTATGTCGGTTTTTTTTTTTGATGACTTGTACAGTATGCCTTGTGGCATTAGGTCCGCAAAATAAATAAATATTATTTTGTTATTTCCCAAGGGAATCAAAACCTTTAAGGTATTTGCCGTTGACCTAGAATCATGAAATTTGGCAAGAAACAATGCATCAGCAGCACGACCCTCGGTGCGCGAGTCCAACTCGCACTTGGCTGGTTTTTAATGTAATAATCCCTTTTTCTGTCACCTTTCATGGAACAATCGCTTTTATGATAATTAATTAATATTGTTTTAATACTTTACTGATATTGCCTCAGTTCAATGTTAGATTTCAGAGCTTCGATTCCTCCCATAGTCATTTAAAAACTGTGACTAGGTAGAATGTGATCTTTGCGGTTTTTTTTTCTTCATCTAAATTCGTCTTCCGAAGTCAAAACCAGCCATTTCACAGGAACTCTAAAGTCAACTACTAGAAAAGACTGCTAATTACTGCGTGTGCATGATAATGCTATTCTCTTCAAATTCAAAAGTTATTTATTCAAATTAGGCTTATAATCAGCACTGCTCCGCAATCAGCGGTGCCAGCGCACATTGTTCGTAGAATGGATGGCCGATGGGGCCGAAAAGTTCTGGAATGGCGACCGCGAACCGGAAGATGTTGCGTTGGAAGACCTCCCACTAGGTAAACCGATGACCTGGTGAAGGTTACGGGGATCCGCTGGATGCGGGTCGCACGCGACCGATCAATGTGGCGACACTTAGGGGAGGCCTATGTCCAGCAGTGGACGTCTTTCAGCTGAAATGATGATGATGATGGCCCATTAATTATGGTGTCCTTACCTCATCTGCGGATTCAGGCATTAAGTTGCAACATGTAGTATATTACCTGAAAGAAGAAGAACACAGAGATTAATATTGGGAACTGGATCTGTATATAAAAATAATAAATAAAATAATAAACAAACAATAAATTGTTTTACATTGCTGCTGCGTAACGTCTAGTCTCCAAGTACTGAATGACTGCAATATTTTGGCTGAATGTCCAATGATGTCCTAAGGTCTTAAATAAATTATTACTGATAGGTATCGGGTAATATCATGATTATTTTTATGTTGATCTAGCTTATGCCCGCGTCGAAATCGATAATTATCCCACGGGATCACACTACTGGGATAAAAAGTATCCTATGTGTTAATCTAGGTTACTATCTGTATGCTAAATCATTAATCATTATCCAAATCCGTACAGTAGTTTTTGCGTGAAAGATTAACAAACACACACACACACACACACAATCACTTTCACATTTATGATATTATAGTGTGTGATAATCTGCATATTCATCAGTGGAAATTGGACATTAAAATGAACAATTTTTGCAAATATTTGTATACATAAGCGGCCGCCAAAAGACTAATAATCATTATCTAAGTTTCTGTAAGTGTACAAAAGGCTTTATTTTCCATTAACTTAATTACTAATCAATGTTAGGTATATCCAGCTTTATGTTTAATAATATTAGAATAAAATATGAGAATATTAGAATTAGAATAAATAAATTACAACAATATTAGAATAAATTAAGTTTTACCGTTATGACGATATTTTATTTTATTTTAACAAGGACACATTTACGATTGATAATAAATAAATTCAAATTCAAATATTTATTAATTGCAAACAACAAGGTCCATAGGGGTTAGTAAAATAGTACTTATGAACTATGTTAGCGGTGAGAAATTAGGAAATTTTGTTACATTCATTATAATTCTGATTATTTTTCAAATAATAAATTAATAACTCTATCATTTTGTGTTATTCATTTTTGTCAGTACCATAATGTGATGACATAAAATAGGGCAGTCAAATTTGTCCGCAATGACCGCCAGAATACCATTGCCGCTAGCACGCACTCTGCTCAATAACGAAGCGACTTTTTTGCGCAGTATCGCTGCGAATCCGTCCGTTCGAGCCTCCGTGAACATGGCAGATGCGCTGCAGAAACGTGGGAGCCGCAATAGCATTCTGAAGGCATTGTTATATTGGACGCGCAAAGTGTTGAGGGTCTTAAGAGAGTACGCTGTCCATAAGCTGCTGCCATAGAAGTTTTGGCAGTACGCCTTAAAGAGGGAAATTTTAACTTCTTTTGAACAAGACGCAAATCTTCTGATCAACATATTAGCCCTGACCGTCAACGCCCTGCGCTCCCTATCAATATCTATAAAGCAAGCAACAATGTAATGGACTTGTGATAAATCTGAGATTTTTAATTGAATTTGATTTGAGTGCAAGAATTGATTCAATCATGTTCATTATTGTTGGTATAGCAGCACAATGAAGAAAATGTCGTAAGGAAAGTTTTAATTACGAATATGGATGGCCAATAAGAGTACCCCAAGGAAATGATGAAAAGACTTTGTCAAGGATGATACGGCTAGAACAGAGATGACTGCTTAGATGACGAGTAATAGAAAAATATGGAAGAAGAAGACATCTACAACAACCCATAACGTCCACTGCTGGACATAAGCCTCTCCCATGATGGGAGGAATTTGCCGTAATCTCCACGCTTGGCAGGCGGATTGGAGATCGCAGTGATGAAAGACTAACAGAAATCGTTGCTGCCCATTCTCTGGTCTACGGAGGCGCAAGGTGTTCTGCCTCAGACATTAGTCGCCTTATACGACACCCGTGAGTGTAATGGGTTGGTTCTATTCTACTCTGCCGGATACCACACGGCTAAAGAAAGACGAGGAAGACATACTGCGCAACAAATAAATTGGAGTACCTTTACTCCAATTATTTGTGGTGGCAGGAGAATGATAAGGAGTAACAGCTTTTCGAGATGGGTCAAAAGAATTTCAGAAAGGCCACTTTCTTCATTTTTAACTAAGTACAAGTTACAACAACTACTTAAGGCCCTTCTAACCCCAAAATTAACAACTTTATTTGTGGTAGTTCAAACTTCGTTTGAAATTCTGTTAGTATAAAGTTCTAATCAGCTTGCACTACAAAGCGGTTGTTACGTCAGTCACTGCTGCCGAAAAAATTTATTGATTGGACTAAAAAAATAAAACACATAAGACCTGCTTTATAGTTAGTTCAGTTAGTATGCAAAGTTTCATGATCTAATTTGAAGTACTTTTTGAAAACCAGCGGTTTATTGTTCGATTTGGAGGTAACTTTGGATTTATTTTCTATCGAGAAAAGTTTATGGAATCGTGTTTTTGTCACACATAAGACTTAGCATTAATCCTCAACTTTACCATATATTTATTTCAAAATTAATGCTGCAGTATTTTAGGCGTAACGGAGGATCATGCTAAGCCATTTGGGGGATTTAAAGCCCTTAACGCAGTACCTAATGCTAATCTATCTATGGAAATAACGGCCCGCTTCTATCAGCTCATTTAAGTAGTTGACTTTGATAAATACAAAATTCAGATTTTATTCATTTACTAGCTCACTCATATAGACTTGTCTACTGAAAAAATCTAATTAGTCCCTCAGTTAGATTATCAAAAAATATTTGACACGTATTTTTTATTTTTTTAAGTAGATCAAAATTGACGAAGAAACGACGCTTTTAAAATTCCCAATACGTCACGCCGTGGTATAATTTTTAGTGCGTTCTGATGTCACGAGCCCCCCCACTCCCGAGTTTTGATGCGTTTTATCTTTGTTTCACTCATTGATTTAAAAAAACAAAAAATTCGTGTCCATAATTTTCCCATGCTTTAATTGACGGAATACATAGATTTGCAATTTATTGATGGTGGACACTGGCCTATTACCTACGATGGAAACAATATGCAAAGTCATCACAATTAATGTCATGTAATTGGAGTAAAAACGTATTGTTGCCAGTTCAAGTTTGTTACAGCCAGATGAAGTTCTTGCACGAATTCTCTTACTGTTAGACCTGCTGCTAATTGGATCATAAATATAGGCATTTAACAGGTGGTATTTAGACTTATAATGGTCTTCACAGAACCTCATCCAGAGTTAGCAGAGAAATGGGCTCATCATCATCTGCCTAGCCTTTTCCCAACTATGTTGGGGTCGGCTTCCAGTCTAACTGGATGCAGCTGAATACCAGTATTTTACATGGAGCGACTGCCTATCTGACCTCGTGAACCTAGTTAGTACTGGGTAATACGATACCACTGAGTAAGACTAATTTAAGAAATGGGGTAATAGTTTGAAATTGATATAAAAATCAAATAAGAAGCCAACTTCAACTTTTTTGTAGGATTTAAACTCCTGTTTTTACACGCAGACTGGATTTTTTTCTTAGCACCATTGACAATAATCCGAACAAAGTTCATTTCTTCGAGGAGGTACGCTATATCTTTACTGTACTGACATTGTTGGCCATCAAAGTTGCCTTGAAATTACGTAAAAATACACGCAATTTGACAAACTATAACAAAAAGAAATCCTATGTGTTTGGCACACAGATCAAAGAAACAACAGATTTGGCACAATCATGCCATAAGTTGCACACAGCATAAACCAAAAAATATTATCTCAACAAAATAAAGATAATATTGTGTTTCACGGCTGCACCAAATAGCCCCCATTTCGGCAAAATGCCGGGGCAACTAGTGCCTGTCGCTGGTTTTCTAGTGGACCTGAAAGATGACAACATTTTTCGAACTTCGCGAACTATCCCGTAGCGTCTTCTCTGTTACCTGGGTAATCGTTTTTTCCCTCAACTCATATCATGTCAATCAGCAACTACTGCACAGTACACTGTATAATATTCATGACAATTTCGTAATCAATTCTAGCAATTAGCGAGCACGAACTGCATTTGATCGCGATGACCCGAATGCTTAATACACTGTTTATTTTAAGTCCCTGGCTCAATGGATGTGACCTCAATTAACGCTTTGTGCAGTAATTATAACGATATGTTAGCTACTGGCGAGTGTTACTGTGTTATAATTATTTGTAGCACGAGTTTTTTGTTCAATCACTCAAAGTACTCTGGACATGTGATGCGGTCATGCGGAGGAATGAGGAAAATGTCGTGAGGAATGTTTTGAGTATGAATGTAGATGGGTATAAGAGTAAAGGAAACCTAGGCCAAAGAAACGATGGATATGAAGGATGATGTGGCAAGAAAGATGAAGGTATCTAATGAGATGACGAGTACGAAAGAAGTATGGAAGAAGAAGACATCCTGCGCCGACCCCAAATAAACGCTGATGTGGACAGGAGAATGATGGTGACTGAAAGTACTCTGCTTACTGAGCATGCTGTGTTTTTAATTGTCGTGCCTACTACCTGTGGGCGTTAGCTTAAGCGTAATCAGCATGTAATAATCCCAGAACTGGTTCACGGGCTTCGTTTCTGTGTGTGCTTCCTAACCTGTTGATTATTTTCTTGGTTCTAGGTGTTATCAAAGTGCTGGAGGCCACGAACGAAAGACGACAACCAACTAGGTGGACAGACGATCTCGTTAAACTAGGTGGAAGAAACTGGATAGCCATGAGACAAAACCGCCAAAAGTGGAGAGATTTGGAAGAGACCTACACTCCGCATTGGATTACCAAAGGTTGAATAAGAAAAAGAAAAAGAATTTCCCATTACAATCCTCTCCAGTATCTATCGGTGCGTATAGACCTCAACACTCTTATTTGATTCCCAAATTAGACTCAAACCGTGTTACATTAACTAACGTATCGCCTTTAAATTCTATTTCAAGTACCTACATTTCAGTACAAAGAGCTCTTTCAGTACTACTTGTATTAAACGCTAAGCCCAGATCAAGTTTCGTTTATTTTAGACCTGATAGGGCTGGTCCCGCTTTGATATCTTTGGATACATTTCGGTTAATTTTATTAGCAGTCTCTTCGAACTGTTTCCCAATGGATTCTAGGCAACAAGGAGGAGCAGTGGTTAAATGGTAAGGTTAAGCCGCGCTTGCCTAAGTTAGTCCGTAGAAGAGTTGCCGCCCATTACATACCGAGTTTCCTCCGTGCTTCGGAAAGGTTAAATCATCCAAACGTTAAGCCATTGGCCCCGGCTGTCATTTGTAGGTCTTTGACAGTCGTTACAGGTAGTGGCCCAAAACTCGGACAAGCAGTCTTACCAATGGGTATCGTGTTACCCAGTACTAACTGGGTTGTGGAGATTAGACAGGTAGTCACTCGATGTGAAATACTGGTATTCAGCTGCATCGAGTTAGCCTGGAAGCAGACGTCAACATAGTTGGGAAAAGGCTTCGCAGACGATGATGTTTTTGGGTTTATTTGCAGGAGATCATATTTTTTTTTGTTGTAATTGTTACGTAAAATAAAGATTCGGACAGCCCTAAATACATTCCAAAAGTACTTCTCATTAAA
Source organism: Xestia xanthographa (assembly GCA_905147715.2). Taxonomy (NCBI): domain Eukaryota; kingdom Metazoa; phylum Arthropoda; class Insecta; order Lepidoptera; family Noctuidae; genus Xestia; species Xestia xanthographa. The sequence continues at coordinate 5,916,933 of LR990663.1, read as the reverse complement.
ATCTAATAACTAAAGACACTAATGTCTTTATATAAAGTGAAATATCTGCGAGGAACGAAATTGCAATGAATGCAAATTGACGGCTGATGAAAACGTACAACGTTCACAATTACATTGCTCTTAATTATTTAAATTATGCAAGTACTGGTTCTTAGAAGTTACGTGTGGTCTAAGACCATCTTATCATTTGTCATAACAATGACTGAGCGACCAGTTTCTATTGGCCCGTGGCGAAATCTAGAACTAGTTGGACTTATACTGAATTTGGGTACAATAGGCGAGACGACAAAAAAAAACTAATTAGTCCGTCAGATAGATTTCCAAAAAATATTGGACACATATTTTTTCTTTTGTTACGTAAACCAAAATTGATGAAGATATGACGCTTTTAAAATTCTCAATACGTCACGCCTAGGTATAATTTTTAGCTAGTTCTGACGTCACGAGCCCCCACTCCCGAGTTTTGATGCGTTTTATCTTTGTCAATATTCATTGATTTACAAAAACAAAAAATACGTGTCCATTATTTTCCAATACTCTAACTGACGGAGTAAATAGATTTGCAGTTTTTTGATACTGTCGTCATTCCTATTGCTATGGCATTCGAAACTAGCGTCCCCTTCAAATAGCAAGGTATTCTGGTCATTCTGTTAGGAATTATGTCAGAAAGATGACTTAGCATCTTAGGAAACACTCATGATAGTATGAACACATTGTGTCAGACTTGTAATTAAAATGGAATCGTGTCATTGTATTGGGAACTGCATAAAGTGCCAGCTTTATCTTAAAGCCAATTATAATTAACTAGCGGACGCCACGCGGTTTCAGCCGCGTAGTTCCCGTTTCCGTGGGAGTACGAGGATCAAAAAGCTTATGTTACTCGATGATGATGTAGCTATCCATTGCTGAAAGAATTTTTCAAATCGGTCTAGTAGTTTTTATGTTTATTTGTAACATACAAAAATATAAAAATACAAATCTTTCCTCTTTACAATATTAGTACGTTCTGTATGGTGGCGGAAGTAAAGAATAGCACCATCCCATATCTTCCCGTGGGTGTCGTAAGAGGCGACTGAGGGACTTACCAGAGAATGGGCAGCAGCGCTCTCTGTGCTTTGGTAACAACCGCACTGCGATCGCCAACCCGCCTGCCAAGCGTGGCGATTATGGCAAAAACCCCCTTTGGGGGTGGCCTATGTCCATCCAGCAGTGGATGTCTTTCGCCTGAAATGATGATGAATGATGATAGACAAGCACTTCACCCGCGATTTTTTATTTTTCCTTGACCACGAAAATTGTGATAGCTCTGCTAATATGAATGATATAAATATAATTTATAGCCTATAGGGCCCACAAATAATGTAGCTTTCTGCCAGTGAAAGAATTTTCAGAATCGGATTATTCGTTTCAGAGGTTACCCCCTATATTATACAAACTTATAAACTACCTCTTTATAGTATTAAATAGTTTAGATAGATCTATCATTATCGCAATGGTTGGAAGACATGTATTGCCAAACTTGAAACTCAGACCCGAGCGGTCATTCTAAGTTACCCGTCGTGCTTTGACCATTAAATTTATTATTATTTCTTTATTTATGTAAACACAAAATACTTTAAAGGATATCAATAATAATATATTAACATAGAAGAGCACAAAGGTACTGCTTATTTCAAAAGAAATTTCTTCCAGCAGACCTGTGACTGGAAAGTTTGATAAGAAATGTAGACGCAGTGTGTAGAAAAGTCAAATACAAAATTTAAATTAAAACTTAAAACAAAACTAAATGTGTCTAGGTATAAAATAAACATACATCATCATCTGCCTAGCCTTTTCCCAACTATGTTGGGGTCAGCTTCCAGTTTTACCGGATGCAGCTGAATACCAGTATTTTACATGGAGCGACGGCCTATCTGACCTCCACAACCTGGTAATACGATACCCCTTGGTAATACTGGTTGTCAGACTTTTTGGGCCTCTGACTACCTAACGACTGCCAAAGATCTACAAATGACAGCCGGGACCAACGGCTTAACGTGCTTTCCGAGGCACGGAGGAAACTCGGTATGTAATGGGTGGTCACCCATCCACATACCAACCTAGGCAAGCACGGCTTAACCTAACGATTGACCAGAGCGGCTGTTATTATTTAGCCAAGAGCTTCTCATAAAATAAACATACATACACACACATAATTAGTTTTCCTGTAAGGGAAAGTTTTTCAGTATGACAAGAAGAATCTTCCCGTAAACGCTTACAGATGGACAGCATCAGCCTCCTCTTGCTGTGAGGGAGCGGACAGTAACACCACGCCAACCCCGTGCGATGGATTTCACATATCTTCGAATTTTTGGTTCTTGGACATGTTGGTTTCCTCACGATATTTTCCTTCACCGTTTAGAGAGGAGTGGTGATGAATTAATTTACCCACAGCTAAGTGCCAGCCCGAGTTTGAACCTTAAACTTGTAAGCATGTAAGTCACGGCCATTTCCTTTGTGACAATCTATTTGATTCTGATCAGCATCAGAATTAGACTAGCCAATTAAGCGAGATGTAATTATTTTTGAGGATGTTAATATGTTTTGTTTAATCTCAAAATACTAAGAAACACAGAAGACACCAGTTTTAAATTCTCCGAAAACGACTAATTATTGCCTTTCAGATAAAACGAACCCTCCTTTGTTAAGTCGGTAAAGAGGGCAGTGAATCACGATCATGATGTCAAGTTTAACCAGAATATGACTCAGTTCGCATGATAGTAAGTCAGGTATTCCTTTGTCATGACATAGTAGTAATACTATTGTGATAATTACAAATAGTATTCTAGGCGATCAAATAAAGAGATCCCTTTTGATTTTAATAAGCTTGCTCCCATTATTGAGTCTATTAAAGGTCCTCTGCATAATTCATGTATGGGGATTTTCAATAACTAACGGTGAACTAAATAGATGGAATAGATCAAATGCGGAAAACGAAAAAACAAATCGGTACTTGGTAGAGGCATGTCCACCAGTGGACTGCAATAAGCTAAGTAGAAAACTATTTGCTTTACCTATAAAAGACAATCCGTCTGCTAAGCCTGGTGATATTTTAAAATCATAATTATTTCAGAGCAAGCATTTCTAAGCAAATTAAAAGCCACCGTTATAAGCTGACAAACTTTTGATCAATTCGACCATAATTTTCTTGGGTAAACAAAAATGACGAAAAAAGAACTCAAGCCCCCTTAATGAAAATTTTGAAAAATTTTGCTTTCGACACGATAAGAAGAATGGTCTGAAAATTAATAATTATTAAAATACTGTTCGAAAGAGATACCGTGGCCCCGGAACACAAAGGGCGATGAAGGAACATGGATGGGTTTTAGTCAGTAAAAGTCTGACACTCCCTCCTGCTCCGCCCAGAGCGGGAGGAGTCATTTGATGATTTCCCATCCAAAAAAAAAAGGTTTGAGATGCATGCTGACCTTTGTACAACTATTCCCCCAAAATATAATATTTTGTGATTCATTCTTTCTCTTTCGCAACAAAAAGCGCTATTTCCTCTACATCTCAACTAGTTACTCCAAAACACGAGTTTAAAACCGTCCACCGCTCAGCTGCAAACGCATTCAATGCACGACAATGTAATACCCTGATCACGACGACTGATTTGCACTATTATAATATTACCATATAAATCCTTCCACTTGAAAACCTACAAACTTTCAAATTTGAACCCTAATACTATGAACCTAAGTTGAATCTAGCTGTAAACGAAGTGGTACATGCCATTATAACATTACCACCTTAATTATTCCATTCGAAAACCAAGAACCAATCGATTCTAAACTCAATCACCTTCAACTTAATGTAGGTGCGGTTGTAAATGAGGAGGTAAAATAAAGCTTGTTCCACAGTATTACGGCTGACATTAATGACATTCCTGCGTTGAGGACTCCCTCACTTTTGAAGGTTATAGAATATGGCACGAGTATACTTAGCTTTTAATTGAATAGGTTACGTTACAAAGAGGTGGTTTCCGTGGTTATGGAAAAACTAGAAGTTTTTAACACGAACTTTATAAGAATAGCTCATGTCATGATGAATAGTCCCAGAAGGAACGGCATGGTGATGGTTGTGGGAATACTCTGGAAGTAGAAAACTTAAAGTCGGTTGTTGTTAGGCTGTTTTGAGGATGTCGTTGTCACCAAAATAGATGTGTTTTTCTGAATTTTGATGATGATGATGATAAAAGAACCTCCACAAAAAGACCCCCGAAGACGACTGCTGAGCTTGAGGTCCTGGGTTCGATTCTCATGTCGGACAGACTGTTATTGGGCTTTCCATCAGGAATTTCTCAGTAGCCGCAATGGATTCTGGATGTGTGCCCAATATATTTTGTTGAAATTTTGTTGATGGCAATAGGTAAGCTCGCCCCCTGTTAAATGAAACAAACATAGCTGGTGAAATTTGGGTGTCTAAACAACTCTGCCGAAACCCTATCGGGATTGCAGGCATGTGATTATCATTATCACTATCACCACATATTATAAAACAAAGTCACCCGCCGCGCCTGTCCATGTATGCCTAGATCTATAAAACTACGCAACGGATTATGATGCGGGCTTTTTTAATAGATAGAGTGATTCAAGAAGAAGGTTTTAGTATATAATTTGCGGGCGGGCGAAGCCGCGGGCATCAGCTAGTTATTATTATAAGTCTATATTGTCCCACTCCAGGGCAAAGGCCTCCCTTCCCTCCTTCCACATCTCAGGATCTAGTGCAATTGTAGGCCAATTGAACCGTTAGATAAATAGCATCTGGCTATTGATGATCTGCGTGATTGACATTGGCCGTGTGGTATCCGGCAGAGTAGAATAGAACCAACCCATTACACTCACGGGTGTCGTATAAGGCGACTAATGTCTGAGGCAGAACACCTTGCGCCTCCGTAAACCTGAGAATGGGCAGCAGCGTTTTCTGTTAGTCTATCATCACTGCGATCTCCAATCCGCCTGCCAAGCGTGGAGATTACGGCAAATTCCTCCTATCATGGGAGAGGCTTATGTCCAGCAGTGGACGTTATGGGCTGTTGTAGTAGTAGTAGTGGATGACATTCAGAAGATAGCAGGTAAGATCTGGTGAAGGCTCACACTCACCCGGGAAGTCCAAAAACAGGGAGTCCTTTAATCGCCAGTACCTAGAACATAGCTACCAATACTGATAAGTATGATGAATAAAACATTAAGTTACTGTCAAGTTCGAATGATAACAACATCCTAAAGCCACGTCCTTCTCCAACAACTGAACCATAAACGCAACGTTCACAAGCCTCACATCTACCCACCAAACCATACCTATTTCCCTAACAACATCACTGCAATTTTATTTTACAATTTTATAAGGCAAAAACCAGTTAGTCTAGCGTTTCCTTCAAGGGTAAAACATAATTAAAATCAGCCCACATCGTCGGTGCGTTTGAGCTAAGCGACCAATCTGTTTACTGATTAGTTATGGCTATAAGACCTAAGGGCCCGTACCACTGCCAGCGATTTGAGAGAAGCGCTTAGAGATAAAACCGACATTAAATATTTTGCAAATCATTTAAAACTATCGAACCGCCCTCGTCTTCGCGGGGGTGCAACTTACTAATGAAGAAAACGTGGAAATTTTCATTCATACAAACCTTGTCCTGACAATTACTATGAAAGCAGCGAAAAAAAATCCGTCCAACCGTCCTTGAGTGCCATGTGACAATTGATTTTTATTTAAGACCCTTCTAACCCTAAAATTAGCAACTCTATTTGTGGTGGTTCAAACTTCGTTTGAAATACTGTTAGAATAAAGTTCTAATCAGCTTGCACTACAAAGCGGTTGTTAGGTGTCACTGCGGCCGAATAGTGTGAAATGAGTGGTTTTTTGCGATTTACAAAAAAATCTATTGATTGGACTAAAAAAATAAAACACATAAGACCTGCTTTATGGTTAGTCCAGTTAGTATGCAAAGTTTCATGATCTAATTTGAAGTACTTATTGAATACCAGCGGTTTATTGTTCGATTTGGAGGTAACTTTGGTTTTTTTTTCTATCGAGAAAAGTTTATGGAATCGTGTTTTCGTCACACATAGTAACTAGCATTAACCCTCAACTTTACCATATATTTATTTAAAATTAATGCTGCAGTATTTTAGGCGTAACGGAGGGTCATGCTAAGCCATTTGAGGCATGTTAGGCCCTTAACTGCGACTACTACTGGGAAATTCCTAATAGAATAACTCAATAGCACTTTGCCCGACCCGGGAATCGAACCCAGGACCTCACGCTCAGCAATCCTGCTTGCGGCCACTCGGCCAACCAGGCAGTCAATCTTTAGTACCTACCTCCTCGTTAAGGCGAATGGTTACGCCAAACTACAAAGTAGACCTCTCTTTGAAGGCTTACTTCTCCCAAATGGATAGTCCAAATAATGATATGATATGTGACATAAAAGGTGTAAACACCTCCTAACGAAGCCGAAAGGCACTTGTTCTCCTCGTCATTGCGATCATTTTTTTGTTCTACACCATACCTGGGAACCTTCTAGTTACGGAGATATTGGGGGTGAAAGTTCCAACTTTTTGAGAAGTTTTTTTTTTAAATACAAGTTTTTAATGTAAGATTTTTACTTTAAACACCTCCACCACCCCCGTACTATTCAATCCTTCCATCAGCACAATGTTTTGAGTGCGTTACATTGAGTTCTACCACAAAACATGATCTTTCACCCCAAAAAAAAAGTAGTTTCCCAGCAATATTTTTTTGCGTAAAGTTACTTAGTTTGATGTACAGAATGCGTGGTTGACGGCTTCGTGATGAGGTCTTTTACACCCTGTACAATACGGCCGATGTATCTTGGCGAGTCTGAACATAGGCTCTGCGAACTTCAGCGCATGTACACTCGTGAAGAAAACTGTTATTGTCTTTATTTTTTTATAAACCAATGTACGAATAAAATAACCATAATATGCTTTGGTTGGCATATTTGGCGAATAATATAAGTGCCAACTGACACTTGCAAATACCGCAATTAAAACAAACTTAACACTAAACAAAAAAACTAAACAATAATAATAACCAATAATAAATAATACACAACAATAACAACGAAAACTTTTATAGCCGACTGTACTCAAGACAGAGATAGTGACACGAAAACGACACCAATGCTAACGTGTGAGTGAGACATATTACCGTGTACCGAGCATTGCCGAATAAGCACGAAGCTTCACGAAGTAATCAAATAGGGATGTCCAATACGCGTTCCTGAGGGTGCTGTTTAATCGATTTTTATTCAAATCGATTAAAATTAAGTAAATAAATATATTTATTTTTAATTTTTTAAGGAGGTTTTAAATTTTCTCAAATAGTCGTTACTCAAGTAGTCGCTAATAGATAACTGATATTTTATGTAAATCATGTCTTTCAACCGAGAAAATAAAATTACATAAGTTTTTTTTTTAATTTCAATCAAAATCCCGTTTATTCACAAACAAAATACACTATATTTGTAAATCTATTTCGTTTAATATCCTAAATAAACAAAAATCTGTTAATTCTAAATAAAACTAATCGATTACGATATTAGATTGAATAAAGGGTCGATTGTGTTTATTTTTGGTCAATCTCTAGCCTAGACCACCGCCCCCCGCACGTCGCCTCATGCCACCATTTGGTTCCTCAAAACAGTGATTGCGCAACCTTCTGCGCGAAGTTCGGACTCGCCAAGATACGTCGGCCGTATTGTACTTATGTTTGCAAATATATTCTACGTATTTTATTATTATTGTTAGTTTTGACAAAAAAAAAAACCATATCTATGCTCTTATTTTACGCAAGAATTCTCTTTCTACTTCCAATTTTGAAGATTCTTCCGCCAAAATATTGCAAATGAAAATTGATGAAATATTTTATAAAACTTCCGCTTCCTCGTTGGCAGGGACTGGTACCTAACCACCTACATAGGTATTGCAGGTAGTTAGGTATCTACTTAGGGTTCTGTCAAGGTCCTAAGTGATTTACGCGAGACTGACGGTTTTGTGTGGGTTTGGTTGCGTGATTATGATTCATTGGTGAAGTAACTCGACACAGTAGTCGTCGACGACCCGAATGGCGCAGTGGTAGTGTGGCTGCTTTACGTTCTTAGGGTCCCGAGTTCGAATCCCGGTTGGAGCAAATGTTTGTGTGATGAGCATGGACACTCGTTCCAGTCATAGATGTTTATACACACAACAAAGAAAGTTTGCGATCACTTTGGAAAATAGAAATGTTTTTTGTTACAGTAGATTATATTATGATTTCTTCTTGTTTTTAGATTATTTATTTAAAAATATAGATTTAGAATATAAAACAATAAAACAGTTCAAGAAAACATATAACAAAAAAAAATTCTTGATAAAATTCATTTAAAAAAAATATATCAGCGTGTGCTAGTGATCACAAACTTTTTTTGATATGTATAATAAGTATGTATTTACAAACAAAAAGTATCTATGTAGTGTATCAACTATCTGGTGTCCACGATCCAAGCCTCATTGCTTAGTGTCGAACCTAGATGGTGCTGTCACAGAATAATAACTAGTAACTGTCCAGCTATATTTAATATAATTTTTAATTTTAACTGTCATATTATTGTAATATAGGTACTAGATTGTTCTTTGCTGTTGATAGTCTTCAGTCTGAATTCTCTTCTTTTGAACAGAAGGAACGAGCATCACTGCTGTCGGGCACTTCATGACGCCATTTTGTGTGCTAAACAACCAGGACAGTGAAAACTCATTAGATTCTTACTACATTACTATCTTTTTAAAACCAGGGTTGAAATGGATTTCATTTAAATTAGACTTTTAAAGTATCTTAATTCTTCCAGCGAGTTTTTCGCGTCGTCGGTTTATCCAACTAGATTCTTCCAAGAATCATTATCAGCTAAAATCTCCATTCCACTCTGCCCCTGTCAGCCGTCATGCTATCATATACTTACTCTTTTTCTTTTATATTAATCGTCACACAATCTATCTTTTCACTGTTATTTCCTTTCCATCTGTATCTACACATATATAATATATAATATTATAAACATGAAAGATTTGTATTTTTGTGTGTGTATGTTTGTAATAAATAAACTCAAAAACTACTGCGCCGATTTAAAAAATTCTTACACCATTAGAAAGCCATTACATCTTAAAGCTTATCCATTAGCTTTACTGAAAACATAGGCTATATTTTATTCCCGTACTCGTACGGGAAACGGGAATTACGCGGGTGGAACCGCGTGACGTCCGGTCCGCTAGTCTTTTAATAAAATCAATTAAAAACAAAACAAATAAATAATGAAGCTAATATTTTACGAAACAAGTCCACAAATAACTAAAAATCTTGACACATTCTCTCGCCCTTAACCTACAGAACCATCACGTGTAATATATTTCATTATTACACCACGCTCTATATAATCGGCGATCATAAAGCTCGGCGCACACGATAAGATCTAAAACACATCCCTCTAAATGAGTTCGTGTGTACAATCTTTAGCCCTTATAAGATTTTTTACATGTTGTTCTTGTTCTTGTCAAGGGAATATCGTGACTGTGTGAAGGGTCTGTTTTAAGCCTGAATGTTTTTTGTATTGTGTAATGTTTTAAACAACTTTTTGTAGTTTTTTAAGGTGTCTGCCCAGGCCTACTACATTATACCCTGCGATGTGCCTAAAAGCCAACAATACGCACGCCGATAAAGCGAGCAGATTGTTCATAAATCCTAACATCATGAAGTAGTAGATTATAATAGCAAGCCAAACTTTTACGCTTGTTTATAAGTATCCGTACCATTACCATGACCGTGATATGAACGTATCAACGTCTCGGAAAGTAACACGACATGGGCTACTGTGCCCACTGTGCCTTAGAACGTTTCAACCACGTATCATACCCGTTTATTGGGTTTAGAACGGTCACCGTACGCGGTTAAACCCGATATTCTTTGTATTGACAAGTATGGCAATAGTGACATACTTGTCTATACAAATAATATCGGGTTTGGGGATGATGACGATGAGTCGCAGTTTTGCCGATTGGGGTCGGCTTCCAGTCTAACCGGATGCAGCTGAATACCAGTATTTTACATGAAGCGACTGCCTATCTGACCTCCACAACCCAGTTAGTACTGGGTAATACGATACCCCTTGGTAAGACTGGTTGTCAGACTTAGGCAAAAACGACTGAAACATGAAATACTTTGACAGTGATAGTCAATATACTGTCTATAAGCACTCTGGAAACCCCCACCTCATTTTGTTTACTTCACGCCTCTCCACGATTCTCCGCTCTTCATTACATAGTAAGTAGTGAATTTCCCTAAGTTATAGTCAAGTCCCAAGAAATTATCTTAATTCTAGTCATCTCCTGGCTTCTTAGGTAGGGTTAGAGGAACTAATTAGCAGTATCATCATTAGCAAATGCAACACGATAAAACCAGTTGGGACTATTAAAGTGAGGGTTTTATCCATGGTGACTAAGTACACTAATTACAGTACATATTTAGATATTAGGAATATTGTTTGCTTTTTCCATAGTTGTGTTCTGTTTTGAAGGTTGGTATAATCCTGGAAAATGGAACATAATAGGGAAGATGCATACATTTTCTTTTGTTAATGTTAAAGTACTATAAAAATAATGACAAAAAGCGGAAACAAGACATAAATCGGCCAAATAACACAAAAGTTATACCTAACCATTTAAACTTTTGTTTCTATCTCTGTCTAGATAAACGGAATTTAGTATGGATTTTGTACGTCGATGCAGAGAATGACGTCATTCGTTGTATCGGATCTCTCTGTCTAATCAGCAGTTTCAAATGCTTATAACTTAGTATTTTTAATAGATATTTAAAAAATAATTTCACTTGGCTATTTCTGATGTTAATACGCTTTGTTTAGAGTGATAAAAAAAAATAATTCATCTTCCCTTTTAGTGTACGAACACAGTGGCCGCTCGACGCTATAGCGTCGGGCAGCGCGTTCTGCGGGGCGTCGAGCTGCCGACCAACGCGGCGGGCGTCTACTCTGGCCACTCACGTATAAATGCATGTGTTTGACATGAACGCTGCACGCGTCGCCCCGCCGCACGCTCGATTCGAGGGGTGTTTAGTCTGAACGGACCAAATCGAATGGACCGCAGTCCGTTCAGACGTAGACAAAAAATGTCTACGTCCGAAAGGACCGGTGTCAAAAAAAACAAATGAATAAACTTCATCAAGTACATTCGGGTGCAAACGTTAAAAAAATAAAATGAAATGGTAATTTATTGCCCGACTACGGCGAAGCCAAAAGGAAGGGTTATGATTTAAAGTCTTTTTATTATAATTTATGTATTATTCCAGATTTGTATTATCTTCTTTAGAAAAACAATCAATTATGGGCAGTGTCGTACACGTCACGAAAAGTACTAGGCAAGCATGAATCCAAGATGGTATCTAAATGATATAATTGTATTCATTACTAGTAGACCGTTTCTTTAAATAAATACCACCTTGAACTGGATACCCACCGTACCCCTGATGGTACGGTGGGTTTTTTAAAGTTAAACGATACCACCAGGTAATAGTGTTGTATTTTTTAATCCTTTATGGGTGGCATGGGCACTGGCCGTAGGCCGGAAGGAGGCCGGCGGAGGCCCGGCACTTTGGGGACAGAAGTCAAAGAGTGTTATTTACGAAGTTTTCGCGAAGCGAGCACGCGTCATGGAGTCGTAGCAGGTTCTAAATTTGCTTATATCTCGAAAAGTCTTGCTACTAGAGGGTCAGAAGTGGTTTTAACTAGTGTTACAACTTTACAACACTATTACCTGGTGGTATCGTTTAACTTTAAAACACCCACCGTACCACCAGGGGTACGGCCAGGGCAGTGGCGTAGCGTGGGTTTTCGCCGCTTGATTTTCGCCGATTTTCGCCGTTGGGGCCGACCGAAAATACGCCGCCCCTTGTTTTTTATTGGCCCTGATAACTGGGTGGTTTTTGAAAAATCGAACTTTTAAAGATATTTTGAAACTTTATCACTATAAAGTGCTGATTGTGAGAAATCTAAGCCGTTCAGGAAGTTAAACTGATACTTTTCTGATAGCTTACGAACGAATGTATCCTTCGAAAACGAATTTGTCAGAAAATACATCTGCCTTTGGAAAATAAGCGCCTAATAGGTCATGTTCTGGAAACTTCTTGAAACTTCCCTTGTTTTTCTGAAAACAGTTTGGACCCCGAGTTCTCCGGGTCAAAATTGTAGCAAATAAGGTGTTTAATGGTATCACCCATTTGAAGGCGTGCACCCAATTACCAATCACTCTGTATATCAATATTTATATCGTTTTCTATGGCAAGAATGGCATGACATTGCGCGCGCGATTTCTATTTTTTTTTACATTTTCCAAATTAATAAATTGGCGCTTCCTGCCGCCCCCTTTCGTATGCCGCCTGGGGCCATGGCCCCCACCACCCCCTGGAGCTACGCCACTGGGCCAGGGGTACGGTGGGTCTGCAGTGCATTGAACTCATGCCAGCCTAGTACTTTTTCGGGTACCTAAGCTTAGTACTTTTTGGGGTACATGACCGATTCTTAAAATAAATACCACCTTGAACTCATGCCAGCCTAGTACTTTTTGGGGTGGATCTATTAACATTTATTTGTGTTCTAAACTCAAACATATATTTGAATTTTCTATTTTTCATATTATAGGCTGTTTAGCGACTTTATACCTTTGCTTCTCTTTCAACCTGGCGAAAGCAAAGCGCGGAAAAAAAGGAAAATTTAAATCATAGTTTCCTAATAATTCATTACAAAAATATTTTTAGATTTTTTATTTTATTTCTTCAAAGGTGTATTGAAAAACGTCGTTTGATACACGTGGACATTTGTTATTGCAGTTCTCGGCTCTCCGCCTCGAACACAATAACAAACTTCCTCCACTTGTATCAAAATGTACTATTCTTTAAGGGGGTAAAATAGGGGATGAAAGATTGTATGAAACTCCGTAATTATTAAAGTTTAAAAAAAGTGATACAGTATACTTTTATTTCTAACCATGCATGAGCTCATCTACAATTTTTTACTATTCTAACTTCAACAATGAAGAAATTTCATACAAACTTTCATCCCCTATTTTACGCTCATAAAGAATGTTTTTTTTTTTTAATTCGTTTGAAAACTAGCCAAGTCAGACCTTAGGCTTCAATAAACGTGAGCAATGAAAACAACAACAATGTATGCGACTGTCCCTGTAAACTTATTATTGTTTATTCATTTGTTTATTTTGACACCGGTCCGTTCGGACGTAAACATTTTTTGTCTACGTCTGAACGGACCGAAATGAATTGACAGCGGTCCGTTGAGACTAAACACCGAGCGGCCACTGTGTTCACTTAGGTGTTTCTGTGCCAATCCAATGCATTTTTGTCTTCATAGTTATCTACCCTAGATGCATAATAGCTTACATACACGTAACCTCTGTAGGATAGGTCATACAAATAAGATTTTATTCCGTAAGAAAATTGAAAATAGGATTCCAATTGAAGAAACCAATTTCACTTAGTTACACAGCCAATCGAGCAATCAAGTCTCATTTATTAATATATTAAAATATCCGCCCTGTTAAGACTATGGATCAGACATTTTTGGGAATAGACTTGTACGGTCTCATCAACCGTACATTTACTTTGCGAACGCAGCAACCTGCTTGGATGTCGTGCGTCACAAATACACTACAACAGCCCATACCGTCCACTGCTGGACATAAGCCACTCCCATGATGGGAGGAATTTGCCGTAATCTCCACGCTTGGCAGGCGGATTGGAGATCGCAGTGATGAAAGACTAACAGAAAACGCTGCTGCCCATTCTCTGGTCTACGGAGGCGCAAGGTATTCTGCCTCAGATATTAGTCGCCTTATACGACACCCGTGAGTGTAATGGGTTGGTTCTATTCTACTCTGCCGGATACCACACGGCTAAAAACGCGCGCACAAATGCGTCACAAATGTTACGCTATAATTGTAACTTTTCACGCAAGGCAGAGCGAGTCAGACAACAACTGTGGAACTAGCCACTTGTCAAGAGAAAGAATCGCTACCACACTAACTACTGTAACTTCTACTTTCCAATATAACTATAATACAACTTGTGGTTCTTTCCGTGTACTCCTTAACCAACATCGACTAAGTGATAGTGTACGGTGCCTTCAACCATTGGCCCCTACAACGATATCGTTCTATGTGACTACATGACACACTATTATTGCGTTTGCCAAACTTAAATTACTGTTAGCTATAGTCATAATTTCGAACTCATCATCTACGAAAAAGCTATATATAGTCTGATTTCGTAATGTTATTTCCCAACTACGTTGGGGTTGGTTTCCAAGCCAACTAGGAGCAGATAAGAACCAGAATCTTACAAGAAGCGACTCTCTATCTGACCTCCATGCCAAGCCATGATCATCATCATCAGCCTATTAATGTTCCCACTGCTGGGACACAGGCCTCCTCTCTATGAGAGGGAATGGGCTATAATCCACCACGCGGGCCCAGTGCGGATTGGTAGATGTCACATGTCTTCGAATTGGTTCTCGGACATGCCGGTTTCCTCACGATGTTTTCCTTCACCGTTTTGAGAGCAGTGGTGATGAAATAAATTACACAAAGTCATGCGCCTGTCTGGGTTCGAACCCACGACTTACTGTTCGTAAGTCGGGGCCGCCACCACTGGGCCACCGCTGCTCAAGCCATGATATCCCAGTCTTATTCTCAAGCTACTGACACAATTGTTCCTTTTCAAGCTCTTTAACTTTCTTCTCATCCATTTGGCAACGACAGCAAACTTAATACTCACTCCTTCCATCCATCTGATTCATACAAAGTGCATTACGGCCTATATCTATGCAAACAGTCGCATGCGGAACCCTGAGCAACAAATATGCACAGTGCTACCTCGTAATAGGACCACTGTGCATACTAAATGGCCCTTATAAGGGACCGGTGCGTTTCCATTTGCTTAGTGTATGAGATTCAAGTTCTACTACAACTTGGGGTGAATAAATACTGGTTCTAATTGGTGTAATATTATTAACATCACGTTGGAGTAGGAGTAACAAGTTCTGAAATTGAGATGGGCAGGACACGTGGTGATGATAGGTAGAGCATACCCCTTTTTTTTTCGGATGGGAAATCATCAAATGACTCCTCCCGCTCTGGGCGGAGCAGGAGGGAGTGTCAGACTTTTACTGACTAAAACCCATCCATGTTCCTTCATCGCCCTTTGTGTTCCGGGGCCACGGTGTCTCTTTCGACAGTCCCGCAACCCCGGCAGGCATCGGCTCTTACGGACCCCTTCCTATTGCTGACTCTCTTTGAGGCGCGCGTGGAACACGAACGCGCCGTCGACACGGCCTGTCGTCATGAGACGAACGGACGGCGAGCTAGCCCAAAGCCCACCGTCTACAGGCCCGCGCCTACGGTGGCCGGGGGTCACGTGGTGGAGGTGGAGCAGAACCTTTACGGTATAGTTTTTATTTACTTTGGGACAACCCTTCCAGTCTTACTAAGAGGTATCGTATTTCCCAATACTACCTGGATTATGGAGGTCAGACAGGCAGTCCCTCCGCATGAAATACTGGTATCCAGCTAAATCCGGTAAGACTGGAAGCTGACCCCAACATAGTTAGGAAAGGGCTAGGCAAGCAGTCTTACCAGGGGGTATCGTATTACCCAGTACTAGCTGGATTGTGGAGGTCCAATCTGGCAGTCACTCCGTGTAAAATACTGGTATTCAGTTAAATCCGGTAAGACTAGAAGCTGACCCCAACATAATTAGAAAAGAGCTAGCCAGTCTTACCAGGGGGTATTACCCAGTACTAACTGGATTAAGGAGGTCCGATCTGGCAGTCACTCCGTGTAAAATACTGGTACTTATTCAGCTAAATCCGGTAAGACTCAAAGCCAACCCCAACATACTTAGGAAAAGGCTAAGCAGATGATGACAATCCCGCCACACTATTCCCAACTACTGTTACTCCTGAAAGACAGAGTCAACAGTAGCACCAACTAGAAAAGTACACACACAATGAAGCTTAATGAAGTCCTCCCGCAGCGAAATGAATGAGAAAAAAATAGCAGAGGAGTAGGAAAAACATAATTTCCACTCAACGGACCCGAATGGCGCAGCGGTAGTAAGGCTGCCTTACGTTCTTAGGGTCCCGGGTTGGAATCCCGGTAGGAGCAAATGTTTGTGTGATGAGCATGGACATTTGTTTCAGAGTCATGGATGTTTATATGTTTAATAAGTATGTATTTACAAACAAAAAGTACCTATCTGGGGTACACGACACAAGCCTCGTTGCTTAGAGTGGTATTAGATGGCAATGTGTGTAATGTCCAGCGATATTTATTATTTATTATTATTTATTGACAAGATGCATACCATGTCGGCAATCGTTGTCCGTTGAGTGGAAATTATGTGTTTTGAGCATTGGTAGTCCAACAGCCATCTTACTGTCTAAGTTCGCATAAACCAGGAAATCATCGTATAAAACAAACAAACAAACATCCTCTCACCCCAAACGCATACAACGTCTCCGTTCCGTCGTGGGTAAAAATAGAGGAGGTCTCTGAGTTGTTCGGATTACGCTGAGCTCAAAATCAGTTTTACTGTAAATCATGTATTTTATTTTAGCCACGAGCCAATTGCAATAAAACCACAATTAATTAATAACCCGTAAAACAATGCGCACTCCACCTTCACGTACCGAACGCACTAAGATTCAAATTCGCACTAACTGTCCCCATGATTATCATTCTGCGCCAGTACTTCTTGTACCAGCGATATTTTATTAACTGCCGATCTCCTCTGCTGAATACCTAATCTTTGTAGCTGGTAACACTGCAAGTATTGCCAGGTGCAGTGGAAAAGCATAACATCACGCCTGTTATCCCAGGAGGGTTAGGCAGAAATACGTACCTATCTATAGTTGCTGCCAGTTATGATGACAATAGCGGTCATTGCTAGTTCATCTATACTAATATTATAAAGAGGTAACATTTGTTTGTAAGTTTGTATGTTTGCAAGTTTGTATGTAGGGGGTAATCTCCGAAAGTAATGAACCAATTTTAAAAATTGTTTCACTGGTAGAAAGCTACATTATTCGTGAGTGCTATGCTATATTTTATTCCCGTACTCCCACGGGAACGGGAACTACGCGGGTGAAAACGCGGGACGTCAGCTAGTTAATAATAATTATTTTAATTTTGTAAAAAAACCAACTAGGTGGACCGATGACCTGGTGAAGGTTGCAGGAATCCGCTGGATGCAAGTCGCAC
This sequence comes from Xestia xanthographa, assembly GCA_905147715.2. Taxonomy (NCBI): domain Eukaryota; kingdom Metazoa; phylum Arthropoda; class Insecta; order Lepidoptera; family Noctuidae; genus Xestia; species Xestia xanthographa. Next base: position 5,899,561 of record LR990663.1, on the reverse strand, counting down.
GGGACCGGTCAATGTGGCGACACTTGGGGGAGGCCTATGTCCAGCAGTGGACGTCTTTCGGCTGAAATGATGATGATGATGATGAAAAAAACCAAAAATAAGCCAAATCTTGAATGCTCATCTATCGTGATGTTTAAGCCTCGTATCCACTAGGCAACATTTGGCGCACGACATGTTGCTCAGCATGTTGCTCAACGTGTTGAAAGTCAGCGCGGAACTTTTGTTTCGCAACTTTTGCTTTGTTTTGTCATGTTGCGCGCCAGCTGGCAACGTCGCGCGATGTTGTGCCACGCTGCCGAACATGTTGAGCGTCACGTGTTGCCCGTCAATTGTTGCCTAGTGGATACGAGACTTTAACATTTTTTCTAATGAAAACCGATACATGGTTTTGGTTCGTACGAAGAGATATCAGGGAAAGGGCAATGACCGCTATTGTCATCTTATCTGGCACTAACTATAGTACACTCACATTCGCCAGTTATGTTTAAGTCTCATGTAATAGGGGTCGAGCCTATTGCCATCAACTGGGAACACAAATCCAGACTCCGTGGCTGCTACTGAGAAATTCCTGGTGGATAAATGAAATAACACTTTGCCCGACCCGGGAATCGAACCCAGGACCTCAGACTCAGCAGTCACGCTTGCCACCCAGTGCTGCCAATCGCGGGGAAAATCCCCGATTTGCGGGGAATTGAGGGATAGCGCGGGGAATGACAATAATCGGGTAATTTTGGGAAATCCAGGCCAATTTTTTCCGCTAAAAAACTGTCATTCAAACACGATTTTGTATTATTTTAATATACTATTCCTAATAAAATACGGGCCGGATTTAAATAAATGTTTTTTTTGTACCTTTGTATATTAAACAAATTTTGTATAAAACAGTATTTTAATTCCAAAAATATCATTTTGTGAATTATGTGGCAAATTCATCAAAAATAAGCGGGGAATTTCAGGGAATTGGCAACACTGAGTCGGGGAATCGAGATTTTTTTATTGGCAGCACTGTTGCTACCACTAGACCAACGACGCAGTCAGTAAATGAGTACTATTTTTATAAAATAAATAACCATCGTAGCAGTCAATAGTGCATCTTTTATTACAATAAAATTCTAATAAGCAATAAATTCCTTACTGGAATCATCATAGATTTTATATTCATTTCCTTTTAACATTTTATTGAAAGACAATGAATGGCATACATTATCAGCCAACTAACAATAAAGATAATATCCATAAATATATATAAAGAATATTAAGATACCATTACGCTTCTATCGTCCAAAGCAGTAGGCAGGCCACGTTTCGCCAGGTAATGCTCAAGTTATGCGTAAGTTTCCTTAGTTATTAAGATGAACCTAAATAAAAAAATAAAAAAATATAGAAATATAACATCAATTAAGACTCAGAGACACAACAACAACAACAACAACAGCAGCCCATAACGTCCACTGCTGGACATAAGCCTCTCCCATGATGGGTGGATTTGCCGTAATCTCCATGCTTGGCAGGCGGATTGGAGATCGCAGTGATGAAAGACTAACAGAAAACGCTGCTGCCCATTCTCAGGTCTACGGAGGCGCAAGGTGTTCTACCTCAGACATTAGTCGCCTTATACGACACCCGTGAGTGTAATGGGTTGGTTCTATTCTACTCTGCCGGATACCACACAGAGACACAATAGGATGATAACTCCATAAATGAATATAACTTTTCCCAACCTGAGCATTGAACTTGGGACACCGATGACTCTATTGTATCGGCAGTCGCTCTTGTTACCACTGATCCAACGAGGCAGGTTTCATTTATAATAATAACAGCCACTCGGGTCGATATTAAGGTTAAGCCGCGCTTGCCTAGGTTGGTCCGTGAATGGGTGAACACTCAATACATACCGAGTTTCCTACGGGCCTCAGAAAGCACGTCAAGCCGTTGGTCCCGGCTGTCAATTGTAGATCTTTGACAGGTAGTCAGTGGCCCGAAAGCCTGACTAGTCTTAACAAGGGGTATACAGGGTGTAAAAGACCTCATCACGAAGCCGTCAACCAAGCATTCTGTACATCAAACTAAGTAACTTTACGTAAAAATTATTGCTGAATTGAAACGGCGTTTTTTTTTTTTAGAAGGTTCCCAGGTATGGAGTAGAACAAAAAAATTGTCGCAATGACGAGGAGAACAAGTGCCTTTCGGCTTCGTTAAGAGGTGTCTATTGGAGGTCAGACAGGCAGTCACTCCATGTAAAATACGGGTATTTCGCTGCATATACCCAGGCAGATGATGACATATATGAAGAATGTTCAAAATCTCATAAAAATGGTCCAACATACGTGAAAGTTCTTATATTTTGTGGTAAAAGTAATTTTCTCACACCTAAACCCACGTTTCCCAACTAGTTTTAAATGTAACTGTGCTGCCAAAAGCCCACAACAGTATAGTTTTCTTGTTATTAGCATTATAGCTATCAATGTGCCCAAATATGGCTCAAGACCAACCAGATCCCTAATCGAATGGTCACAGTAGCCATTGTAAAATGTGGTGTACGGTACTAGTGGGGTAACAAGACTTTAAGGTTTAACGGGACTTTCCTCATAGTTTTAGTCTAGTCATGGCAAACAAAAATTGACACAGCGGTTCCTTTCAATAAGATTGAGGCTAAGGAGTACAGTTCCAAGGAGGAAAAGTTAAATCAGGATTGAAAATATTTAATGGATAAAAATGAAAAAAATCTAATTAGTCCGTCAAATAGATTTCCAGAAAATATTGGACACATATTTTTTTCTTTTTTCACGGAATCAAATAAAACAAGACGAACAGTGCGTCGAAAACTCGTGTGACATCACATTTCAGTACATTTATTACTCAAATGTGACACAAGCCCCCACTCCTGATCTTTGACACGTTTTATCTTTGTCAATTTTTATTAATTTGATAAAACAAAAAACACGTATCTAATATTTTTTGATAATCTAACTGACGGACTAAACAGAATCATATTTTTTAGTTAGTCATCATCCCTGTAATGTTTGACTTGTTTGACGGCTTCATCCGCGTGGAGTTCGATAATTGTTTCACGGGATCATACCACCGGGATAAATAATCCAGGTTATAAACTATCTGTGGGACAAATTTCCTCCAAACTCGTTCTGTAGTTTTGCGTGAAAGAGTTAGAAACATCCATCCATCCTCAAAAACTTTCACATTTATTCTTATTCTTTATTGGACACAAAATTAAAAAATATACGCACAAAATTAAAATGTATAGCTTAATGTAAAACGGCGAGCTTAACCCAGAATTGGGTTTTCCTACAGCAAACCTTACTTCTGTTGCCTTACACATGTAAACCTTATTTATGATATTAGTAGGAAGTAGGATTAGCATAACAATTATTGATTAGCCAAATGGCAAGTTATCACTTTGCTACTAACAAGAATGTTTGTCGTTAACACGTATATACGTATAATTATTAATGATGATAATGATGATAATGATTTCTTATTTTTATTTTATTCTTATTTTGTTGTGTACTTGCGGCTAAAGCCAAATAAATACGTTTTCTTTCTTTCTTTCTTTCTATGTTTAGGTCAGTCAATAAAAAAATACCTAACTTAACTATTGTCTCCTTTATTAAAATAATTCCTGAAACAATTTACAATATAAAATGGACTTGTAAAACGTATTCGGTTTACTTATTATTCTTCAGTATTTTAATCAGAATCTTTAAATAAATTCCTTACTTAAAAGCATGGCCACCCTACAAACAAGGTAAGTACTTCCATGTACCGAAGAAATTGACCATAAATATTTATTGTTACCGAAATGGCTAAAACTATCATTACTCTTGCTACTATAGAAGGTAAGCAGAGATATCGGTAGTTCAGGATTAAGTATTGCAAGGCGAGGAGTAATTGAGTAGTCTGAGGTTCGAATAAACTGTGGAATGTCGTAAGATCTTGGGATTACAACGGTATTTTATGCCCGTGTTAACTAAAACTAGGAAATACCTAAATTATGCCTTAACAAAAGCTTACTGTTAGATTTACAACTTGATTTAAGGTTAAAATTATAATAAAACGGGCATTAGTGTTGAGGATACCAAATTCACATCAAAAATGTTTTAATTAAGTCAAGTTAGGTAGGTATATAAAATATATACTTAGAATAAAACATTTAAAAAACTGACATTATAAAGTGTTCACACAAAATGAAAAAAAAAAAAGTTCTTAAAAATATCAAAATAAAAATAAAAAAACCTAAACTGTAGACGACCAATCGTTTAAGCTGAACTAATTAGGTACTTGTACTGTGTTGAAATAGCGCTGTTTAGGACTAATATTTTGCAATAACAAATCTATGAAGTTGGTGATTATAATAATATTCAAAACCTTACAAATTATCAAACAGTCTCACAGCTGTTTAAACATTTCCGACTCTTCAACTACCAAATCAGGACTCTCAACTAAGTGTTACAAATAAACAACAATTATAACATTTCTGTGGATATCAACAAAATTATCGTCGGATATAAATCACATTTGCCGTTGCAGTTATGAGTCAAGCCAACAATCGCCAATGAAACTCAATCTGATTTCTATCAGACAATCAAGTATCAAAGGAGATATACGAGACCAATGCACATTGATCTCACTCTCCCCGCACAGTCCTGGAAATTTCATAGAAATCGAGGTCACACTATCTTTACTTGGGGACCAAAGTTAACTGGCTACCTTAACTGATTTTCTGTCAAGCATAATCAAGTTATTTCTGCTAAAGTTGTTTGCGACAAGGCCCTTAACGGGTTCGATTCCCGTTTCGGTTATAACCGAATGCCACTTGTTTAGATAAAGCTACTTATAGGAATGTTCGAGATAGCCGTATAGTGGAGTTAAATCCAATAATTAGATATTGTTATTGATTTATTGGGATCTCAGTGAATCTAATTATAAATGATTTATGGTACTTATGGTCAGTTCGTAATTGGTGATAAATAATGTTATCTGATTAATTATAATTCTATTATACAATAAAGATGCTACTTTCTTATTAAAAATAATCATGATTAACTTCTATACCTACGTTTTTTTAAAGTAATCGTTGATTTATTACTTACTAATAAGACATGATAGTTTTGGTTTGAAAATCTTGTCGGAATTTTGTTGAAACTAGTCCCACAATATTGTAATTGTTTTTACTAGATAAATATACTTTTAAACTTGATAGTATTCAAGCATTAGCTGTGTGGTATCCGGCAGAGTAGAATAGAACCAACCCATTACACTCACGGGTGTCGTATAAGGCGACTAATGTCTGAGGCAGAACACCTTGCGCCTCCGGAGACCAGAGAATGGGCAGCAGCGTTTTCTGTTAGTCTTTCATCACTGCGATCTCCAATCCGCCTGCCAAGCGTGGAGATTATGGCAAATTCCTCCCATCATGGAAGAGGCTTATGTCCAACAGTGGACGTATTATGGGCTGTTGTAGTATTCAAGATTATATTCTTAGCAGATAATGCTCATTTATTTTCTGTTCAAACACTAAAACATGTATGTATTACATTCAAGTAAGACGGCTATTTCTTTTTTTCTCTTCTTGTAAAATAATTCATAATATCTATCATATTTTGTAAATGTCACGGGAATAAATAAACTTAGAAAAAATATTCCTAATGATCCTTTAAAAGCGATAAAATAACCAACTACATAATATTAGAACATGTAAAAATAAATTAAGTATAAACTTACAACCGAAACGATCTTGTATGGCCAGAAGCAATTCTGATGCACATGTCTTTAATAATAGTTCTGCTGACCATAGAAGGGAAAAATGGCGTGAATATAAAATGTAACACCACATATCAATAAATTTTCAATCAGTCAGCTTGAGATCAGTCGCCTTTGGCTATATGTGGACGTGTCTGAATATAATTGTGACGAATCATCGTCTGCGCAAGTTGGTGTATCTAGGAGTAAATTAGGCTGGCTGCATGCTTTCAAACTTTTTGGAAGACTGGTGACTGAGTCGGACTATTATTATTATTCATTTAGTATCAGAATCAAAAAATATTCCATACATTGTTAGTAAATCATACTTATATGATAATAAATCAATAAATAATAATAATAAACAATAATAATAAGCCTGACATAGTAATGATAGACCGATCAACGCGCCGCGTAATGATTATCGATGTTATCATTCCGCATGACGAGAACTTCGTGAAAGCTGAGAAAGAGAAACAAATAAAATATCTCGACTTGGCACACGAGGTTCGCGACATGTGGAATATGAACTCGGTTATCATTGTGCCGATTATCGTGACGGCCAATGGCCTTATAGCCAAGAACTTCGATGACCATCTATCGAAGCTCTCTGTAGGCGGTTGGATCAAGGGCCTGATTCAGAAGGCCGTACTCCTCGATACGGCTCGCATTGTGAGGAGGTTCCTGTCTCCAAGCCACTGGTGGTTAGGGCTGCCCTAACCACCAGTGGCTTGGACCCTGCTCCCGACACCGGCGGACTACTCTTTTTTTTATATTTTTAAATGTTTTTATTTTTTTTTAAGAAATATTTGAAAATATAATCTAATACGAAGGAATAAAGAAAATAATAGTAATACATAATAATAATAATAAAACACCATTAAAGCTATTAACACCTATGCCATCCCCATACTCACCTACTCCTTTGTCATCATAAAATGGAACAAGACCGACCTGAAAACTTACAAAGGATTATTCACTAAACACAGGAGACACCATCCTAGGTTATGTGTACAGAGACTCACACTACCAAGGAACGACGGCGGAAGGGGAATAATAGATATCACTAACCTACATAACAAACAAATAACAACATTGAGAACATACTTTGACAATAAAAGCTCCACTTCAATCCTACATAAAGCAATAGCGTATAATGACAAGAAACTTTGAACATGTATGACAGGACAACACAAAGTAATGAACAACAGACTGACCGACAGACAAAAATATGAGAACTAGCCAAGTCAGACCTTAGTCTACTATATTATATTCTCCTAAGTTATAAGAAAAAATGATATTTTATGTTGTTATAGATAAATTTCAGGACTGACCATTGAACTTGGCACCCATTTAGATTTCACTTCTTTTGTCGTTGAAGTCAACAACCAAGGCATATATCATAATATTGAACTTGGCTCTCATTTCACATTTATGTTTTTGATGGGATACAAACTTTTACTCTACTCTTTTAAAACATGATGATGAACATGATTTTTTTTAACAGATTTTTTTTGTTTTTTTTTTTTTTTAAGTATGAATAATACATATTATTCATACTTTTAATGCCATGATTTGGATCGAAACCACTGGAAGTCATGGGGATAGGCGTTTGCTCTGGGCGGAGCAGGAGGGAGTGTCAGACTTTTACAGACTAAAACACATCCATGTTCCTTCATCGCCCTTTGTGTTCCGGGGCCACGGTATCTCTTTCGAACAGTCCCGCAGCCCCGGCAGGCGTCGGCTCTTGCGGACTCCTTCCCTTTGCTGACACTCTTTGAGGCGCGCGTGGAACACGAACGCGCCGTCGACACATGAGTATGATGCCTCAAACAGGGGTCAGCTTAAAGCCATTAACCGGTCACAAATCCAGACTGTAAGACAGAAATGTGAAATTTCTCATCCAGACAGAGACAGAGAGAGACAGACAGAGAGATTATTTTTATAAAGGATGCAAGGTACACCGAAGCACAAGATTACGGATAGAATAACCTAATAACACTTTGCTTAAGCAGGGAATCGCGCCGCAGATACACTAGTCATTGGACTACTTTCAACTGATAGTCTGCAACCCGCCTATCTCAATAGCAATGCATGTACCCATGCTCGCGAAACACAGCTGACAGCTTGATCGATCATGAGCTCAGCCTCTTTGCTCGAATACTGCATTGAAGATATATTGTCGTTCAGGCTGGCTTGTTAAAATTATAATAGAATCTTTATTTATTAATAAATGTATGTTTTGTCGCTGCTGCGGAGTTTGTTCCGATACTCAGCTAAAACACGTCGAAAGATTATGGCTGACGATTGTTTAAGATGTTTTGAAACTGTCATGGTCATTATACATAGACATTGTGATGGTAATAGGCTCGCCCTACATGCGACTTAAACATTACTGGCAAAATGTGGGTTTACCAATGTGTACCCATTGGTAAACCCTCACCTAAGCCTTCAGGGGTATAGGCTTGATGTTATGTATGGATTGGGCGTTTGTTTGCCAATTCATCTGTCTTTATCTTTTTTTAAAGGAATTTATGTTAGAACTGACACGCAGTTCAGATTTGTCATAATCATTGTTAGGTACTTATTTAAAATGTTAATGAGATTGATCCTGCATGCGAAGAGAACACTTTTGCAAATCATGCTGCATGCTGCATCAAGAAATCGATTTGTGCATGATTGAGAATTACTTGCAGTTTAAAAACTCTTTAATAAACTATAGCGTAAAATGTTGAATAAGAATTTTATTTAGCAGATAATTCCTATAAATATGCAGGTTAAGTTTATTTCAATGATTTGTAACAATATTTGACGGTTAGCACAGTGGCTGAGCGATTGGCTAATACGCTGCGTGTTCGAGTTCGGTTCCCGAACGGAACAAATGTTTGTATGGTCTACTTACAGGTAGTTGTTCCAGGTTTAGCTGTATGTGTATGTGAGTTTAAATTTTTGTAAGTACACCCACGAATACAGGAGAAATTTCTTAAAAGTCGCATACTCCTTTCAAGACATATCTTGAAAGGCAACATGGATTAAAAGTAACAACAATACCTTTAGTAATAAAATTCATGATACTGCACATTTCGTGCAAAGGCTTTAGTTGATGAGTCATTCGATTAATAAACGGCAATAATGTTTGATGTAAGTAATATTATTTAAGACATTATAAACCTTATAATTGTTAAAATGATCATTCAGTTTATTTATTTACAAGATAATTACTACTTTGTACGATGTAAATATGCAAATTAGTATCTTTTAACCATATTTTAATAATAATCATTATGATCTACTTTTATTGCTATTCTAATGGTCTAGAGCTGGGTATTTAGGCAACATCTTGTGTCATTTTCATTATTCTTATTTTATTAATCCCATCAGGTTTTTTTATAGAAGAACATAATAATATTTTAAGTATTCGTCTTTTATATTACTTGAATCATTCCACATTGTTCAGTTATATTATTTATCGAATAATTTCAATTTTCTAGTACTTCGACAAAACATCGAGTTTGCCATTTGACAAAATTATTATATTTACGTAATCGTAAATAGTTAGTAGCTATTACTTTATATAAATCTGAAAACAATAAACTACTGGCGATAATAATCTTAGTTTTGTCAGGTTTTAATAAAATACGACCTTACTGCTCGTACAGCGGTTGTTCATACAATTTCCTAAATACCAACACAACCAATTTATCTTTTATAATTAAACACAGTTTATTTATTGAAAACTGATTGAACACAATCGATTCATACATTGATTTATTCATAACCGACGTGAATAATGTATTCTATAAAGGGCTATAATGTCAGTAATTAGTCACATATGAAATGTAAAAATGTGGTCCAATAACCGCTCCTTGGGAGACTCCGACCGCGAAGCAAGTTTCTGACGCAAAACAACGAAGTATCGATACTTGCCTTATATATCTACACCATACACGTGCCGACTTAATCTGTTACGTAGAATATCCGACAAGGTTCGCAAGTAACATTGTTTGTTGCACATTCAACTGTGTCAAAGGCTTCGGTTAGATTTATAGTTTTATAGCGTGAGACAATAGATTGCAAAATAATTGTTTTTCATTAGCTAAGTTGGCGTGACTGAACCAGATTCTATGGAATTCTGCTGCTGTTTCTAAAAACTTGATCTGCCAGACAAGTTGCAGCGAACAATTGACTCTAGATCGTCGTTATAGGAAAATGGATGCAGATTTTTTCCTGATCACGTCAAAATATGTCATTTTTATCGTGTTTGCAATTGCGGAAATTCAATAGAACCATCCATTGAATTTCAATGCTGTCATTATATTTTAATAGGCAGATGTATTTCGCTTCTAAGTTATTATTTACTTTATTTCAAATGATAAGAATAATTTATGTAAGTTCTGTTTTAAAAACTTGGAATTTTATAATCCTATTATACCCTTGAATGGACAGGACTAATTCTTGATAGACGACAGATAATAAGACTTTATGTGAAAGGTGTTCCAAAGTCATTAGTCGAACAATAAAATCAATAAATATGTTGATAGCAATAAACACTTCATTGTGGAAATTATATTATTACTGAATGGGATACGTAGCAAGGAATATAATATTTTAGCAGTTGATCAAGTAATAAAAGTCGATAATAAATGGCATTGTCTTGTTTAATACCCCATTGATTGTGGTGCTGTAAATACATATTTTTTTGCTCAGTCGTAAAAAGGTGGGCGTGTGCTGACTGCAGTAATAAAAGATCGATTGTGAAGTTTTTTCGTAGCAAATTATCTCCTAAACAATGGATGTGAAAAACTTATGGATCTATAAATCGTCGATACAGAATGTTCAACCTAGCGGTAACCAAGATTTTAAATTCATTGTTTTAAAAGTTTATTCTTGTCTCGAAGATTACTTTTGATTGTATAAAATACTTACAAAAATGTCCTTTTCAAAATTTACCTTTATGTGGTTAAAAGGCCGAATAAAATTAAAATTGAATATTTTTCCCTGCCGCATTTAATCCACTATTGATTACATGTATCTTTTCAAAACTATAGTCAGAACTTCATTTTTTCTACACTCATAACACTCATAAAATTCCTATTATATTATATTTCAAACCAGAGTTTTTTTCGATTCGTAGTATTTATGACCCCGAATACGATCTCCATACCTTGCACACTAACGCCACGACTTCAACATGGAGAACTTCTGCAAAAACAGTTTCTATAACACGCTAACAGATGTCGCTAGTATTGCAAAATGAACGTGCCGATAAGGAACTTGTAAGGACAGGTAGGGGTTCGTAACAAAGAGCAAAGTTAAACTTACCGAGAGGCCGATAGATGGCGCTGGGCGTTCTTAAAGTAAGATCTGCAATGAGAAAAAAATAACGCTTTATATCTTGTAGGAATAACGGAAAATATCTATTGGAAAAACGGTTTCAGAACCGTTTTGGTTGATAGACAAGTTTCGTTATTTTGATGAATTTAAAAATCGTTTTACATGTTTTATTTTTCGTTTTAATGTAGGTAATTTAATAAGTTAACTACATAGTAATTGACAAAACAATTATATCCATATTTTTAATGAGCGGTCTTTTAAAAATTGGCCTAGAAAATAGTACATTAATTATGCCAATCAAGAAAATTATAGAAAATGTATAGTAGGTATACGCACAATTACTGTATTTTCTGCAAATTCTATGTATTAAAGTAATTATCCCTGCAGACATAATTATTATGTGTGGGTCTTGTCATGATGACATAGTCATGTCCTTGTGTCTGAACTTTTAAATAATTGCTGGTAAAAATAATAAAACAAAGCCTTGGGGTGAAATACACTGGCCTGCAAAACTATATCATACTTTTAAAATTGCAATAACTTTTTAAATACACAAGAAATACTTTCGGAACAAAAAGGACTCGAAAAAGAGTTTAATTTTGTACATAAAAACTAATAAAGTTGATAAAAATTGCTATAAAACGTTTTTTATTTTTAATCTTTAACTTCTATAATTTAGAAAAAAAAAAAATTTTAAAAGCGCTACCTACCTACTTAATTTTGCAGGCCAGTGTAGTTTCAACATGAGTTTGTGAAGTTGAATGTTTTTGGGTATTACCGGTAGGTACCTAACCAAGTGGAAAGTTTAAAGAGACTAAGATATGACGAAAATTAAGAATTTGGCTGATGTTACTAATAGCTGCGAACTTATCGGCCAATTTTATAGAAATATTGGTTAGGGTAATACTCATAAAAACCACTAAGTATTTTGGTGGAAAAAACTTTAATCAAGCATTTTGAGGGATTTTTTTGAGGTTACTTTCCGTGCTTCGTCACGAAGAAAAAAAACCGGATAACACTCAAGCAATATGCGAATAATATCTACAAATAAAACTACTAAACAAAATAACGGTCAAATTAGAAAAAAAAAAAGAAAAAACTTCCATTTTATTTTCTAACAGAAAAAAATCTTATAAGAAGCTGACAGCTGTATAAAACTATCGGGGGTTGGTCCCCCACTATAGAAAAAATCGATGGGCGTCAACGTGGGACAGGGGTGGTTACCCCCGGGTCATTCATGGCGTTTGGATCACGCGACGCAATTTTAAATTATGGGGTGGCCGAGTAAAGTGAGTTTTTCATTTTTTTTTCTTGTCCGATATTTTTTTTTTTGCTTTTTTTCTGTTTAGTGACGATTATTAATTTCTATTTTTGGATAAAATGTTTTTTTGGAGGGTTTTTGTGGTTTGCGGTTTCGGTAGGTTATTATTAAGAGTTAATTATGTTTTTTTTTTTTCAAAGTTTTAGTTTCGCTTTTTACCCATAATTTATAAATTAATTTAGAGTAGAGTACATTAACCCTTAGAATAACAAAATTAAACATTTTTCGAAAATAAGTCCGGCGGCATAACTTAAATTCGCTTTCATTATAGCAACGAGAGTTCAGATAATGATCAATTTTCGAATTCGAAAGTAATGAGGGATTTTCTTTTTAGCTCTTCCCTAGTCGCTGGATAAATGGCGCTAGGAGTAAGTATGATAATGCAAGGAACGGAACCTAAAAAAACTGATTTTAACAAAGCGCGAGAAATGTAGGTTATATTCGGAAGGATAAGCAAATGAAAGTGTCAGTCAGCGAGAGTATGTGACGTGACAAAATGTTTTTTTTTTCAAGCGTTTTGGCTTTGGCACCAACTATCATAGTAAGTTCAACGCCATCTATAGAGTTCTTGGAAACTAAGTTTTTTTTTAAAACCTCAAAAGGAAAACCTCTCATTGACGATTTTTTTTTTTATGTTCTGGTGACTCTCTGGTAATATGTAGAGCAAAATTATGATATTTAACATAGTTTGGCAAAGGGGAATAGGCAGCCGTTTAGTTTATTTTATTTTATAAGCCCTTTAGTGTACTATTTTTTCTTCGTACCACAACTTTGTAACAACTCTAGCCTGTAGGCTAGCTAGATAATAATGGTAAATGAACAACAGCTCATTTACCATTATTTTCTGAACACCGTCCTATTAATACAAAGTACCTCTTTGTCCATACTTGCAATATTAATAATTTTAATAAGTAGTAGCTGACATATCGGTAGCTACACTGTCGGGTATTATAAGTAAATTATGACATCATGATCAGCATACAGGCGTGTGTATAACGGTAGATGTGTATGCAACTTCCTTTAAAATAGTATGTTGTAGTGATGAGCTATTATATTGTATTGTTGTTAGTAAATATGTTTATACAAAAGAAAAAAGAGTAGAAGCAAATGTCTTTTTTTTATTTGAAAAAAAATAATATTAAAAAAAATGTTTTTTTTTTTTTTTTAAATTTCTCGTTCTTTGTTCTAATCGAAAAGTTTACTTGCAATTTATAGCGTTTTTTGATGATAGATCAATATTTTTCTAAGCTGTGGAAAAAAACTAGGTATGCCATAGGTTTCTACTGCGTTCACCTAATATATCAATTTTTTTGGAAAGTAATATAAAAAGTAATCCGGTATAGACTAGTATATGGATAGACTAGCTTATGCCCGCAGCTTCGCCCGCGTTTAATTGTCCAAGGGATCTTACTACCGAGATAAAAAGTATCCTATATCTTAATCCAGGTTAGATGGCATAGCTGTATGGCAAATTTCATCCAAATCTGCGCAGTAGTTTTTGTGTGAAAGAGTAAAAAAATATCCATGCATCCTCACAAACTTTCGGATTTATAATAAACTGGCCTGCAAAAATAAGTATCACACTTTTAAAATTGCAATAACTTTTTTATGTAGGTACACAAGATATACTTTCGAAACAAAAAGGACTCGAAAAGAGTTTTATTTTGTTCATAAAACTTAAAGCTGATAAAAATTGCTATAAAACGATTTTTTTATTTTAAATCTCTAACTTCTACCTATAGAGTTTAGAAAAAAATAAATAAAAGTGTAGTATTACAGTTTTGCGGGCCAGTGTAGTAGTAAGATATTGCATTAGATATGACATTTTTGTAGTGTCTACAAAGAAAAAAACATTCGTTGCAGAAACCCGTTGATTTCGGCACAAACTCGTTTTTGCAGCCCAAACAGAACCCATGCATGCAAGCCACTGGGAATTGTGAAACTAGTAACAAAACAATTTTGCAAAATAAAAAAGTTTTGTGCGTTAGAGCCTATTCAACAACTTTTAGTCAATTAACCGTACTATTAGGTAAGTATCTAATTATGAATTTTTCAGAATAGCCTTGAGTTTATTTTAGTTGTGTACATGATATGAGTCCTCTGTACTTAGTTGATTGATTTTAGCATGTCCTATAACCGGAAGATAATTAATAATAAAAAAAAAAAAAACAAAAATCAATAAAAAAAATCAGCTTCAAAAGCAAATTAACCGACCTACCAATATACCAATAAATAAAATCCGCAATGAAAAATTCTTCGGGATTATTTTGGTCTACAAAAGTTATTTTTAATACATGGTAAAGCACAACACTACGCTATATTATGCTCCGCCCGTTGTCTGTCTGAGCCCACGTGGAATTTATAATATAAATCATAATAAATATTTATAATTTGTAATAAAATCCATGAATGGATACCTCATATTTAGTGGGTGTTTCTATGCATCCGTAATTTTATTGTGACTGTATTTATTAACTGCGTTTACAAGGATTAAATTAATTATAATTTGTACATATTACTGAAATTGAGCCAATCTTCTTGTAAAAAATGACGTTAGTAGGTAGTTTTATCGAGAAGTGTAGCATTTGTTTTCATGTTGATCCGTCATTTTGGTGTATAAACACCTCTTAACGAAGCTGAAAGGCACTTGTTCTCCTCGTCATTGCGATCATTTTTTTGTTCTACACCATACCTGGGAACCTTCTAGTTACGGAGATATTGGGGGTCAAAGTTCTAACTTTTTGTGAAGTTTTTTTTTTTAAATACAAGTTTTTAATGTAAGATTTTTACTTTAAACACTCCACGACCCCTGTACTATTCAATCCATCCATCAGCACAATGTTTTGAGTGCGTTACATTGAGTTCTACCACAAAACATGATTTTTCTACCCCAAAAAAAAGGCGTTTCCCAGCAATAATTTTCGCGTAAAGTTACTTAGTTTGATGTACATAATGCTTGGTTGACGGCTTCGTGATGAGGTCTTTTACACCCTGTATATGCCGTTATAAAATCGATATTGCTCTTGACCCTGCGTTACCTACCCATGCAAGCAGGGTAGAGGGGCGTCACTGTTCAAATCAACAAAGTGGTTCTAGCTCGTTTTAAAAGGTTATGTGGATTTTCGCAACTTACGAATTACATTTTTTTTTTAATATTTCATATAAAAGTACTAGCTATGATTGTTAGCTGTAATTGTGGTGTTCATAAGAAATTAATGATTTAGAAAAAAAAAACATTAATTTTATCATCATCATGAGATGACTCGTCTCATTCTACTTGAGGTCGGCGCAACACGTTTTCTTCCTCAATTCTCCACTCTTTTCTTTCTCTCTTTCTCTTTTTTTTGAAGTGAAAACTTCTTTAGGCGCGTTGAGCACTTTTTGGGTGAAGGAAAAACATTGAACTCATTGTCACGTAACGTAACGTGCGGTCACGCTTCGTAGCACTCGTAGCATCCGCTACGGCGTAGCACCACATAGGCATGCGTGGGGCATAACCAGTGCTACGACTGGGGCGGGGCCTGTGTACTTTTTGTTTTCTGTTCTATCGGCAGTCCCTAAAGACTGCTCTTTTTATATATTATCTTGCAATCAGTTTAACAACTATGAGCAGATGAGGAGCTGACGGGTTAGAGTTTGTTCCTCATCAGGATCAACTCTTTCAGTTATACAACATCACACTTCAACAGTGTTTTTCAACCTTTTTCGTGACATGACCCCCATAGTTAAATATAATTATTTGGCGACCCCCCGACCCTTGGCTTTTTCTTTCGTTTAATTTATTACAAATATTAAACCATACACAATTTTTATGCATTATCATAATTAGGATTCGGATAAACATAATTATGTAGGTACTTAACACATTTAAAAAAAAAAAAATGGAATTCGGTTTTATTTTCAATGTAGCAAAAATGGACCCACGATGAAAGAAATTATAGTTAATGACAAACAAGCGAAACCTCAATGATATATGAGTACTAATAGGTTTTTATTTTGTTAATTTGTATGATCATACAAATGTTTATATCCTCTAGTTAACATTTTCTTATTAAATCTATCTTTCTAGGCCTCCGGTCCGCCGGTGGCCTTTGTTGCTCTATGTTCTAGGCTTTACGGTTTTGTTTATTGAGGCAGTTTTTGTGACCTCTTGCGACCCCTATAGAGGCTTCACGACCTCCCAGGGGGTCGGGACCCACAGGTTGAAAAAACTGCACTACAACAACACTATCATCATCAGGTGACCCGTCTCATTCTACTTGAGGTCGGCGCAACAAGTTTTCTTCCTTAATTCTCCACCCCTTTCTCTTTTATGTCTTTTTATGTTAATTGGAACTTAAATCAGAGGCTTAATATTTACTTAGGTTCTTGAGTGCTTTACTAAGAAGATTTACGCGTATTTTCCTTACCTACATGTGGCTCGACTATCCTTTCTGTGAACATACGTGTTGATACACACGTAACTGATATTCCACGTGTAGGAATAGAGGCCCTAGCATAAACGCACGATTTAAATCATATCTTATCTTCTTATTTAACTACTATTATTAGTGCGAAAGTTTGCAGGAGCGATGTCTAAGATGTTCTTTTTTTGAAACGACTAATTAGTACATACAATAGTTAACAATTGACATAAATCTCCTGGAGATTTAGTAACGGACGGGAGGATACCTAATGAACGGATCTAGTTGGGCACCTGGATAGTTTCTAATGTTGATTAACACATTGTATATCGAACTCAACGCGAGCAAAGCCACGGGAATAAACTAGTGTAACGTTATCTATACTAATATTATAAAGAGGAAACCTTTGTATTTTTGTATGTTTGTATTGAATAGGCTCAAAAACTACTGGACCGATTTCAAAATTTCTTTTACCATTACTTAGAGGGATTCTTTCGAATCCGTATAGGCTATATTTTATCACCGTACTCCCACGGGAACGGGAACTACGCGGGTGAAACCGCGTGACGTCCGCTAGTTTGGAATATTGTGCCAAAAACACTGCCTATTATATAGCATTTTGGTTCATTGTTTTGCAGCAGGCATACTTATTAAGGGTCGTCTATGAAATGGAAATCAAAATTGCTTTATAGAACTCAATTGGAGTTGGGCAGGACACCTAGCAAGGCACGGTGATGGAAGGAGTAAAGCTGTGACCAAGTGGCGTCCTAGGAATGGAAAGAGAAGTGTTGGTCGTCCGGCGGCGAGGTGGGCAGACGACATTGTTGCCATCGTGGGTAAATCCTGGGTGATGCTGTCATAAGAACTTGGAATATGGCACAAGCAAAGACAGGCATATACCCAGTAGAGGGTGAAGTCAGCCTGTGGATAGTGATGATGTGAATAATTATATTATTACAATTAAGTAAAAAGTATGTACAAAGGAGGGGGAGAGCAGCGGTGGCCCAGTGGTGGAGGCTCCAACTTAGTATCTATTTAGTTATCCATTCACTCAATTTAAAATCTAAAATAACATCTGATAAATATTGTGTCAATAGAATGTAAATAGTAATTATATAAATTATTGTAAATATTATCATGTCAAATGCAACACATTATAAATCTATTCTCTAAAATGCAAAAAATCGAATAATGTCTTGAATAAATATTTGATGTCAAAAGGTAAATTACTATAATTTAAAAAAACTATATCACCATCATTTGTCACCAATTCAGATATAGAACAAACAGTAAGTCGTGAGTTCGAACCCAGGCAGGCGCATTATTTTTTCTTTCTTCTTTCTTTCATTACTTTGTGTAATTTATTTCATCATCGCTGCTCTCAAAACGGTGAAGGAAAACATCGTGAAGAAACCGGCATGTCCTAGAAACAACAAAATTCGACAAACCCGCACTGGGCCCGCGTGGTGGATGATAGCCCATTCCCTCTCATGGAGAGGAGGCCTGTGTCCCAGCAGTGGGAACATTAATAGGCTGATGATGATGTACAAAACGAGGATTTTCGTCGGATTCTAAGTTACGTTTATGTCGCGAGTTAGTGCTAGCCCCACAGAAATTATAGACGTTTAATTAATACATTCTAAGAATTTTACGATGTTTAGACAAGATACTCGTGCCCACATGTTGATGTTTACTTATTTGTCAAGGATTCAAATAGAATTTATTGAATACGTAGGTGCTCGGAGTAATAACTGACAAAGAAACAACTGATCTAGGAACCAATTGCGTCTTATGGCTTAAGTATTTACATTTGCAATAGTTAAGTGAAGAAAAAGTTTTGCCAAACACACGTCAGATTTGCTGTTTATTATTGAAGAGTTTCATTGTATTTCTCCGAAGATCAGCAAATCTCTACCAAATTAGAAAGAACCACCGCTAGATAATATTCTTCCAAACAAAAAATAATCATCGAAATCAGTGCTCAATTGTCGAAGATATCGGTGAAAATACACACAATAATTACAATCAGACGAATCGATAATCTCCTCCTTTTGGAAGTCGGTTAAAAACTTTAGTGCATAAGTGACAGTTACCCATTGCGAGGTATTACATGTAGAGGACTAGGATCTTAACGGGATTCTAAAATAATGAGAACGAAAATCAACCATTATCATTATAGGCATGACGACAGTATCAAAAAATTGCAAATCTATTTAGTCCGTCAGTTAGAGTATTGGAAAATAATGGACACATATTTTTTGTTTTCGTAAATCAATGAATATTGACAAAGATAAAACGCGTCAAAACTCGGGAGTGATGTGATGTCAGAACTAGCTAAAAATTATACCAATGCATGACGTATTGAGAATTTTAAAAGCGTCATAACTTCGTCAATTTTGGTTTACGTAACAAAAGAAAAAATATGTGTACAATATTTTTTGGAAATCTATCTGACGGACTTATTAGATTTTTTGTCGTCTCCCCTATTACCTACATCATTTCCAGATTGGTCACCAGGACACAGGAGTGAGATTATCCTAATGGAAGAATTTGTCTTCTCTGAAAACCTGGTGGCAAAAGAAAACGAAGAAAAATGAATTCATTCTTTTTTTAAAGGAACATAAATGCCATCTGTAATCAAACTATGTAGTTTAAATGAACTTTCACAAGTCCTCTTTGCCAAAAAAACGCATCACCCTACATACCCTACGTCCATAAACAGAAAAGAGCCAAATTCTAAATAATTCCAACTTTTTTTACAACCGAATCGTAATGGCAATCATTACATATTTCCAAAATTGCATGCGATAGCCAATCGTCCCCTCTACAGGGGTGAATAACAAAAGAGGTGGGCAGGGACGCTACGCAACGAGTTTTGGGGCAAAAACTACCGAATGTGGGGGCCGGTCAACCGGGAAATTGGCTTTTTTATTACTTGTGTGTTTATTATCATGAGGAAGTTTGTGATTAGCTGGTTTGTTAGGTGCGTTTTGTGGTGTTATTAGGTACGTATAGTAAGTAAAAGTAGGAGGAGCTCATGGCTAAATAATAACAGCCGCTCTGGGCGCCACAGTCTCGACAGAAATCGAGAGAACTCGTTGAGATGTTGCCGCGTTGGTCCCGGCTGTAATTTGTAGATCTTTGGCAGTCGTTACAAGTAGTCAGTGGCCTGAAAGTCTGTCAACCAGTCTGACCAAGGGGTATCGTATTATCCAGTACTCACTGGGTTGTGAAGGTCAAATAGGCAGTCTCTCCGTGTAAAATATAGGTATTCAGCTGCATCCGGTAAGTCTAGAAGCCGACCCCAACGTTAGGAAAACTCTACGTAGTTGATGATGAGCAAAATAACAACGAAGACGGTAGGAGCTGCAAACCGCAACTACAAAAGCCTCTATGATAGCCGAATTTGATTGTCATCATCATCAGCCTATTAATGTTCCCACTCAAACTCAAACTCAAACTCAAAGCATTTATTTCAATTAGACCATTACGGCACTTTTGAAAGTCAAAAATACAAAAAAGAAAATCAAAGCTACAGTCCCAGTCACAAGGCATAATAACTTGAGAAAGTACTGTAGTTGCCCATTCCCTAGCGTAGATCTCTATGGAGAAGAATGGGCAAGAAACTCCATGGACACTCTTTTAAAATCAAAATATTGTTACAAAATCTTGGTTACATCATTAATTTTGAGATTATACATAAATGTGAGAACGATGTAGAAAGACGTGCACACTAAGAGCATCCAGAGTGAAAGATTAGATTAAAAATGTATGAATAAAGTAATTAAAATGAACCTTGGCAGCTAAGAGATGACCAGTCCCAACTGACAGCGCCCGTTCACAGACATGACGCATGTACCGGCGCCATTCAACTCAACCATATTGAAGGGAACTAAATGACCCGACACACCCGCCACCATCAGCGAGACATTTAAGTGAGCATGACATTCTCTCAGTCACCAAGGCATATTCAAGTCAATGAAAAATAAATAAATGTAAATGGTGGCTGAACAGTACAAAGTACTCACACATGTGCTATGCAATTATATAATACTAAGAACTGGAATCTATACAATGCAAGTATATTTTTACAATCTTCTGCAGCTTCCACAATACATTAACATGGGAATCAATTCTTCATCTTCTTCTTTACGTGTCGATGGACTCAAATAATGCCCGTCCAGTACAAACAATTAGTTTGCCCCCCTCCCCCCCACCTATGGTTGTGGAGCAGGACCAGCATTTAGCCAAGCATTTTTATCATCAATGTAATCCCCCAACTTATAATATGCTTGCCTACATAGTGTGCGTTTTATACAAGATTTAAATTTCGTCTCATTCAGTTGAAGAATGTGGGGAGGTATTTTATTGTAACATTTCAAACAGTACCCCATGAAAGATGAATCCACTTTAGCAAGCCTGAAACCTGGCTGAACTAGTTGGTCCCTATTTCTAGTGTTATAGTGGTGTCTGTCCCCTCTCTTACTGAATAAATGCCGATTTTTTCTAACGTACATGATGTTTTCATAGATGTATTGACAAGGTACTGTCATGATATTAATTTCCTTAAACAGTTCTCTTAGAGAATCGCGTCTACGTAATTCATAAATGGCTCTGATGGCTCTTTTCTGCAGAATAAATATAGACTCGATGTCTGCAGCCCGTCCCCATAGTAAAATACCGTATGACATAATACTATGAAAATAACTAAAATAGACCAGCCTCGCGGTATCAACATCAGTAAATTGACGGATTTTTCTAACAGCATATGCTGCTGAGCTTAGCCGTCCTGCAAGAGATGTTAGATGAGGACCCCATTGTAACCTTGAGTCGAGCGTGATTCCCAAGAAAACCGTTTTATCGACAAATTCTAGTTTCTCTTGATTCAATATTATGTCACAATCACTACTTTTGACATTTGGTAGAGCAAATCTAATGCATTTAGTTTTTTTCCCATTTAGTACTAAATTATTAGCGGTAAACCAATCGTGGACCTGCAGTAGGGCGTTATTTACGTCATCAAGATTAGTGGCACGTCTGTTTATTTTAAATATTAAAGAAGTATCGTCAGCAAACAACACCATATGCGGATGGTTGTTAAATAGATGGGGTAGGTCATTAATATATACTAAAAAGAGGAAGGGACCCAATATCGAACCTTGTGGTACACCCATTTTTACTTTTAAACCCATTGAGTTGACTCCATTTATTTGTACCTGCTGCTGTCTATCATTCAAATACGATTTTATTAAACTGAGCGCAAGTTTACCTAAACCGTAATGCTGAAGTTTCAAGATCAGGGTTTCGTGATTTACGCAATCAAATGCCTTCGAAAGGTCACAAAAGATTCCTATGGCATCTTGTGCCTCTTCCCACGCAGTAAATATGTGTTTTAATAAAGTGACACCGGCGTCAGTTGTACAACGTCTTTTGGTGAAACCATACTGTTGCTCGTGTAATATTTTATTAGTGTTAAAATGGTTAAGCATTTGATTGAGCATTATCTTTTCAAACACCTTGCTGAAAACCGGCAACACGGATACGGGCCTATAGTTATTGGTGTCTTTACTGTCCCCGGATTTAAAAAGCGGTATTACCTTACTGAATTTCATTAGATCCGGGAAGACCCCTTGATCCACGCACAAATTAAATATTGAGGCTAAATACGGCGCTACAGTCTCAATAATTGAGGTACAAGCTTTGATAGACATACCCCATAGATCTTCCGTTAATTTGACCTTGATTTGCTTAAAACCTTTTATGACTGTTATGGGGTTTATATGCTGAAATTTAAATTCATTTGGACAGGCTGAAACGTTCGCTTTCAATAAATCAATAGAGAGCAAGGGAGAGGAATTTAAGGTTTCTGTAGTTTTAAGTGGGATACTGGTAAAGAAATTTACAAATTCTTGAGCAACTTCATTGTTGGAGCTCACAAGGCCACGCGATGTCTCTAGTGTGAAGTCAATACCTTGTTTTTTATTTCTATTTGTTTCACTGTTGATGATTTTCCAAACCGTTTTTATTTTGTTGTCGGCTGATTTAATCTTGTTGCTAATGAATAAGGATTTGGCTACCTTGCAAGTGTTTTTAAAAATTTTCGAGTAAGTAGCAACATATTTATTAAAAGCTTCAGTGTTGATATAAGGCTTAAGGCCGTACAGCTCAAACAATCGTTCCCTACTTTTCCGAATACCCTGTGTTGCCCAGTCACTGAAAATAAACTTTGGGCCAATAGTTTTAGATTTCTTTTTTAAAGTATTATTAAATTCGGTGTGCACTACCGAAAAGAATTCTTCATAAAATACATTTGCATTGTTTCTAATATGACCCGGTATACCTAACTTGCTAATTAAATTATTATTAAATTTGTCTAGATTGCTGGGTGTTATTTGTCTAGTTTGTATCTGAATTCTTTGTAATTGTCTATTGTACGCGAATGTAACCGTCTGACCACTATGATCTGAAGGCAGGTAATTTACGATGGATTTATTTATGTAATCGCAGCAACAAAAAACATTATCGATACATGTAGCAGTATTTGTAGTAATTCGAGTTGGTTCTGAAAACACATTTGACAAGTTAAATGATTTAAAGAGACTTAAGAATCTACTGCTATTCACATTATTCTCTATGATATTGACATTAAAGTCACCACAGATAATTATTGGTTTATTACCAGTTACAAGTTTTGCCAAAGCATCTTCCATTACTGACTCAAAGATAGAATAGTTCAGGTAATTAGGGGGTCTGTAAACGCACACTATTACATGCTTATCTAGCTCAACACAAGACAATTCAATGCTATGTTCAACCGATAGATCGACTATATCATTACGAGACTTAGATTTAATACAATTTTTTACTAGGATTAATGAACCCCCACGCATCTTAGATTTTCGGTTAAAGCAACTGCTCACATTGTAATTCTCATAATTTATTTGCATTACTTCATAATCTTTCATCCAATGTTCAGTAAAACAGATAATATCAAACTTAGTTTTTTCTAAAAATAGTTCTATTTCTAGTTCTTTGGAAGAAAGTCCCTGAATATTCTGGTGAAACAATTTTAAGGAATTCTGCTCAGCCCCTTTTTTACAGTTATTTGATTGAGAGCTAGAAGATACCTCGAAGTTGACGAGATTAACTAAATTGTCACTCGTACCTTCTATTGTCTTAGTGACTAGTTTAAATCTAAGCTAATACTATTTGTATAATTACAATTAGTATAATTACTAATTTCCGTAGACCTATTTACAAAAAACTGCGACATACCACATATGTCTGAGTTTATATTAAAAGCTAATAGCCGAGCTATTTGACGTCTAAAACTAATAGGCAAGTACGCATGTTTTCTGGTTGACTTCAATTTCTGAACGAAACTGTTAGTGTCGAAAAATGTCAACCTGTCACTATAGTGACTAACTAGAAAATGCAAATGATTATTTAAGGCATGGATATTATGGTTTTGCTTGCTAGACAATTTCGTAAAGTACGGGAACGAGCACAGAATTACTCTCTTACAATTTAGTTTTAATAGTTGAGTGACATTGTCCGTGATATCATCAAGTTTAACGTTAGAACTGTTACCTACAAGTACAGTTATAATGGTATTAGGATCAAATTCCTTCCGAGTTATTGATGTTATTATCTGGTTGTAAGAAGCCTGAGGAGTACAATAATTTAGAGAAGAATGACTCAGATTGTTACTAATTAACTTGCCTAACCCTTTTCCTATACTATCTGAGAACAAAATGGAGCAACAACTGTGTGTATTACAAGAAGGGGGAGAACTACTATCTATTTGACCTACCTGTGATGAACCTTGTACAATATCTGGTGGATTTTGAATGGAGATACAGTCCGGAACACTGCTCAGCCGGGTCGGGTTCTCCGTTACCTCGGGTAGGAGAGTGTCCGGGCTGGATTCACTTTGTGATGTACATTGAGTGTTGTTGAAGGTCATCGTGTCTACACAGTATGCATTACTATTACCGCTATCAACTAATTCGTTTGCAGCAAGGATATGTTCCTTAATTTGTTTTTGAGAATTTACATACATAGAATAACATGACTTTAATTGACGCTCTAAAACTTGAATTTCAGACTGTAAGTTTTGAGTGTCTATTTCATAAAACTTCTTACTATCCTCTAATTTAATTTGATAATTATTCAACTTTTTTATGAGGAAAACACGTTCTTTTATTAGTTGAATATTTTTGGAACTGTGTTTTTGTTGTTTTTTAAATTTCTTGCATTTTTTTATAATTCTATTTAGTTTTGCATATTTCTTTATTTTATTTTGGCTTACTTTATAACTACTACAATTATATTTCAGAATAGAATCTTCAGTAAGATCTATTGTTGTTAAGAAATGTGGGTTGCAATTTGAATTTAATAATTGATTATATAGGTGATCTGTTTCCCTAACCTGAGTACATTCTCTTTCTTTCTGAAACTCAATAATTTGTTTGTTGGCATGAAGCAGTTCAACTTCTAAGTCCCTAACCTTACATAAAGCCATTTCATAATGGTTACTGCAGTCGTTGAAACCATCTGTGACCACCCGCAGATTGTCCCGTTCCTGAACAACATCCATGTATTGTTGGTGCAGGTCCACTAGCTCCCGTTTCAGGCTTGTGTTTTTGTGAACGACCTTCTCGATTTCAACCTCATGTTCCTCTCTATCCAATAACAGCTGTTGACATTTGCTGTTTGCTTCCTTAAGTTCATCAAGGGCCGTTCTCAACTTAGCCTGTAACTCCTGGGTAGTTGCCTTACGGGTCATCACAGGCATGGTTTCAGGGAATAGAACTGAAAGTAGAAGTACAAAGAATGGTGAGAACTAATTGAATGGACAAAATTAGGAAAGCTAGAAATGAAAGAAGAAAATGAGAATAGACTGGAATATGTGATTAATAAATTGGTAACTGTGGTAGGCTTATGAGTCTTACACAAAATACTTTAATAAGATTATTAAATTAAATTAAACTTTAAGTTGATTTCATGTCTATAACTTTTTTATGAAGTGGGTAGGACTCTTGGTTTAAAATTATTGGACTTATTTGAATAATAATGCCAAAAATTATTAAAGAATAACCAACGTACTTTTTTGATGTGTATTTAGTTAATAAAATATATAGATAGCAAGTACATTTACTTATTACAAACTACACAACTAGATAACTAACAAGTGCTAACTGACATAGAACCTAACTTCAACTACAAAAGAGTGCCAGATTAGTCGGAATAATGAACTTAGTGCTACAGAGCTTTTAATTGGTTAATATGAGCTACTTATTAGACATTAAAAGGAAACAATTATACTCCCCAGATAGATCCGCAGGTACATCAGCTGTTCGTGTAATAGGTTACCGGTCGAGTTAGGAAACCAATCACTACGTGTTACAGTGTATTTTTCCGTGAAAACAATAATCTTGGGTATTAATACACTTAATAGACATTTAATTATAATAATACAAGTTTTTTACACTAAAATATTAATTAAAACTAATTTAAAATTACGGAGCTAAATTTTGACATGTCACTCAGCCAGTGTTGCCCTACCAAAAAACTGCTGGGACACAGGCCTATCAATAGAGGGAATGGGCTATAATCCACCACGCGGACCCAGTGCGGATTGGTAGATGTCACGTCTTCGCATGTTTTGGTTCTAGGACATGCCGGTTTCCTCACGATGTTTTCCTTCACCGTTTTGAGAGCAGTGGTAATGAAATAAATTACACAAAGTAATGCGCCTGCCTGGGTTCGAACCCACGACTTACTGTTCGTAATTCGGGGCCGCCACCACTGGGCCACCGCTGCTCTGTAATTCCTATACAACGCTTCTGTAAGGCATTGCCGCCTTACGGCAGTGTTTGCTTCCGAAATTGTGCCTCAATGTTGAAAAAGTCATAAAATGTTTCCACATAAGGCACACGTGCGCAAAAACGCACTTTTGTGTTGATTTTCCACTCAAATATTGTCAAAGCCACGAAGATATGAATAGGTCTGTAATTTCTGAATGACAACTAGAAATACAGAGTCGTCGGTTTCAAAAAGTTTTAGATGCAGAAAATACAAAATCTCAGTAAGTAGAACCTACACAAGTTTAATTAACAAGAGTGCCTGACTAATCCAAACTATTGACACAAGAACCAACTGTCACTTGAACTCAGCAAACCCTCTAACAGAATCAGACCGTGAACATAAAAATAACAAGTAACAAACTAGTATAAGCCAATAAATCACTCGAATGATCAATAACCGTATTGATCCGATCCAAAAAGATCCCTCATTTATAGAGATCAAAGCCAAAATCGTTAGCCCATTCTTCACCGAATAGGAAAAATTTGCATAGCAATGCGTTAACGTATTTGCATATTGGGTTACCGAAATAATTTTGCATATAAAAAGGTAAGGTACCTATTGTGTTAAAATGTACCTGGGTAGGAACATGTGCAAGCTAAGTTTGGTAATAATACTTTTTTTTTTTCAACCCTTTGGATGAAATCTGGGGTGGGAGAGAGCAGCTTCCAGCTTCCGTTACTGGTTTGCAGTATGGAACTGGCTTGGTGAGTTGACGGTCTATCTTTTATTCAATCCGTAAATGTCCGGTCGAACTGGTGCGGACATTTAAACGAAGACTAAAGTATCCGTTAGTGTCCGTTGTCAACTGTAGTACTGTAGTTTAACTGATCCTTTGTAATTCTATTTTTTGCTTCTGACATCAACTTATTCCGTTAATTTAATTCATTGTTATATTTCCAACACCACAACGACTGAGGAAGTGGTGCAGTATATTTGAAAGTGAAGACCAACTGGACTCTGAGGGTCGAAAGGTTGGAATCGCGGCACGACATCAACTTCAAGTCATTAGTGGTACGAGTTCCAACCCATGTTTTGTATCTAATATGGGTCAATGACCTGTTTTTTTTTTATATATTGATATAACGAGAATAGGAACAAAAAGTGTTTATTAATCTCGCACAGGACAAAACAAAAAAAAATGGTTAAGTTAACAATAAAACGAAATTATATAAAACCGGTAAAGTGCGAGTCGGACTCACGCACGAAGGGTTCCGTACCATTATCTATACATTAGACAAAACGGCAAAAAAAACACGTTTGTTGTATGGGAGCCCCCTTAAATATTAATTTTATTCTGTTTTTAGTATTTGTTGTTATAGCGGCAACAGAATTACATCATCTGTGAAAATTTCAACTGTCTAGCTGTCACGGTTCATGAGATACAGCCTGGTGACAGACAGACGGACAGACAGCGAAGTCTTAGTAATAGGGTTCCGTTTTTACCCTTTGGGTACGGAACCCTAAAAAAGTAAACATAAGAAAAAGATAAAACGACCATGGATCACCACCACTTTCGTTGCGTTTAGTAGGTATTAAGTTTTCTTATGAAAAAAATTTTTTCTGAGGTTTTTTTTGAGTTCTAGAATTTTCAAGGTACCATCACTACCTAGAATCCAGTTCTTAGAAACTACATTCAATCACATAAATAAGAAATCTCACCGACAGATGACATGCTTTTGCTACCTCTTTAAATTAATATTTTATAATACTTCTTTAAATTCTCTAATAATCTCTGGTATCCAAACTAAAAATCATAATCGAGAAATTTCAAATAATAATTATTAAACGCATTCTTAATTCTACGTACTTACATCCCTATCCCAAAAACATTTTATTAAAATTCTCTAACCCTCTAACTGCCGACCGTCAGAAGTGCGAACAATCTATCTTACGGCCTTACCCATTCGATTCCTTACCCATTCGATTCTTTTCTGAACCGTAGACGCTAACGAACTCATACAAAACCGTATGCAAATATAAATCATGTAGTCACTAAATACAATGCCGCATTCAAATACTCAGGTGCCAAAGTGTCACAATGGTTTGCAATAAAAAATCATTCACATTATTGTTGCTAGAGAGGGTTTAGATTAGACGGTCTATTTAATATGCGTGTGAACTGCGAATATTTTCTTATTAATCGAGATGTATTTAACATCTACTAGTTTTTTTATTACATTCGTGTATTACTGATTATTAATAAAATCCCGCTAGTTATACCTTTTTGCGGTGTTTTGCGTGCAAATGAATGTATTTCCATTTACTAATGATATTTTTAGAATGACCGCGTTTAGAATTATGCTTGTATAAAATTTGCATAGCAACCGGTAAACTATGAACGTTAAAAACTTAATTTATATTCTTTTAACCGTTGTATTGCGACCACATGTGGTTTAATGAGAAATATTGTGAATACTCGAGTAACAATACGTTTTTGCTCCACAAAATAAACTAAAAACTTGACTCAATTATTTTCGTAACACAACCCTCGAGAGCAAAGATTCCCACTATCAATTTCACGCAACATAATTGTCTTCGATCAATAAACCAAATAAATCATAGACTACAAGATTTTTTGTACCCACGGATTCACTTTCTACGCAGGTGTCCCGAAGACTTCCTGCCCCGAAATGAAAGGGTTAAACAGACAATTGTCGACAAGAAAAGGGTCTAAACATCCCTTTGTTCGAAATCTCAGGTGGCGCAAACCGATGTTAGTTTTTTTTCTTAAAAGGATTTAATGCAGGTTGAGTGAAAGTGAATCTTTGGATCGTGTTGCGTTTGAGGGTTAAATATTGTAATGGAACTTGGCTTATGTGACTTTGTGGTAAGATTTGACTCAGTTTTTTTTAAATCTATTTATTGTGACAGTAGTAGGTATGTGATAACTTTCTTTTTTTTATTGTTTCAATATGCTCTAAGTACTCGTAAGTCAACAATAAGAGAAGTTTTTTTATTTGTAAACACGCTTTATTTTCATATTATTTTAATTAAACCAACAAGTATTTATTTTTAGTATAGTTTGTAGTAAATTTTATACAGCCTTTCAAAGTCCACGATTAGTAATAAATTTAGTATTGTAAAAACTAATAAATAAGTTTTTAAAAGCCTTTCAAATGTCCACGTTACTGACGACAGTTGCCAATAAACCTATCCAATGTAAAAGAACTTGCAATTTAACGCCCGTTAATAAACAGCTGATCCTTTTTATAAAGTAACAACAAGAACTCAACGTCCCATACAATTTTATTATGTTCTTAAAACCTACTTATAAGAGAAAATTAAAAATGTTCCTTCTAGTAATTGGTCATTTAATTAATTCGTCCTATGTCAACACTTAGTATTGAGCTTAATTAATTACTCTACATCAGGTTTTAGAATCTTAAAAATGGTTATTTAGTGCCAGGGTTGCCAGATTGAGAAGTAAAACATATTTTTTGTCGGTAATTATTTTGAAATTGGAACGATATCTCTGTTATTCTGGAAATAAAATGTTGAATATGGAACTTTATAAGGGAAAAAAAAACATTCACTTTTGTATGAGGCTATCATAGATCCATAATTAACAGACATAGTAAAGGGTGTACAAACACCTCTTAAGGAATCCGAAAGGCACTTGTTCTCCCCGTCATTGCAATCATTTGATCACAATGAGGTGACGATTTTAATTTTTTTTTCCAAATGTATGTAATCATCATCATTAGTCAGCCTATTAATGTTCTCACTGCGGGGACACAGGCCTCATGAGATATTGGGGGTCAAAGTTCCAACTTTTTGACAAGTTTTTAATGTAAGATTTTTACTTTAAACACCTCCACGACCCCCATATTATTCAATCCATCCATCAACACAATGTTTTGAGTGCGTTACATTGAGTTCTACCACAAAACATGATTTTTCACCCCAAAAAAAAAGTAGTTTCGCAGCAATAATTTTGACACACGAATGCTTCCTGATAACCGCTTATCAGGAAGCATTCGTGTCTTCCAGTCGGTCTTTCCAGTGTCACACGCCCGCGCGTGTGACACTGGAAATACCGATTTGTTACAAAGTAGTACCAAGTTTTGGATTACGATTTTCCTCGTCCTGTCCCGCTATCGCTGTTTGAGTGTCTTTGCATAGGATTTATCAGAACTGCGACGCTTGCAAATCGAAACCTAAAAATTCTTTATCGTACCTAGTTTAATGCTACTGATAGCCCATATTGTCCCACTGTTGGGTAAAAGCCTCCTTGACTTCGATCTAGAGTAGAATAGAACCAACCCATTACACTCACGGGTGTCGTATAAGGCGACTAATGTCTGAGGCAGAACACCTTGCGCCTCCGTAGACCAGACCAGTTTTCTGTTAGTCTTCCATCACTGCGATCTCCAATCCGCCCGCCAAGCCTGGAGATTACGGCAAATTC
Source organism: Xestia xanthographa (assembly GCA_905147715.2). Classification (NCBI taxonomy): domain Eukaryota; kingdom Metazoa; phylum Arthropoda; class Insecta; order Lepidoptera; family Noctuidae; genus Xestia; species Xestia xanthographa. The sequence continues at coordinate 5,868,468 of LR990663.1, read as the reverse complement.
CTCCCAGCATGGGAGAGGCTTATGTCCAGCAGTGGACGTTATGGGCTGTTGTTGTTGTTGTTGTTTGTTGTTGACTTCGATCTTGGGCAAATGGGAACCACTGGTAATGGTATCACCGAATATTCTATTCAATTTTTAAATTGGCAACCCTGCGTAAGACACTTCTACAAATGAGGTAAAAAGTAACGAAGTTTTATTTATTACTATCTTTTATAGGAACCTTGTGACTAATTAATTGACTGTGGTAATTAAAAGTTGAGGCTGACTGCCACGCGGGCGGGTTAAAACAGCCTGTAATTAATTGTGTATTTTAGTACCTACTCGCGAAATGGAAATACATGACTGATTACAAATACGGTGTATTCTTACAAATTTAAACTTAATAACTATCTTGGATTCAGTTCAAATATTACAAAACAAATAGTATCGTATTTGTAGTTTTTGTATAAGCCGAAAAGGAACAATGGTTCATTAAATGATTACACTTGGTTATTGCAAATTATTATGTTAGTTTTCATCATCTACCTGGCCTTATCCTATGTTGGGGTCGGCTTCCAGTCTAACCGGATGCAGCTGAATACCTGTATTTTACATGGAGCGACTGCCTACCTTATCTCCCTCCCTCCCTGGCTGTAAGACTTTCGGACCACTGACTACTTGGAACGACTGTCAAAGATCTACAAATGACAGCCGGGACCAACAGCTTAACGTGGTTTCCGAGGCACGGAGGAAGCTCGGTATGTAATGGGTAGTCACGCATACACGGACCAACTTAGGCAAGCGCGGCTTAACCTGAAAATTGACCCGACTAAAGTAAGGTAAAAATAATGATTCAAAAAAGACTTTTCGCATCAAAGGTTAGAAGAATACTCATCATCATTTTATATAATGACATCCTACAGGTCTGAACCAGCCGATCATTATCAGCCGATCAAATTATACCTAAATAAGCGTAAATTTCGTAATTAAAGCACTCAATAAACGCTGAAAACGGACCACCAATTACGGGCTTATAAACAGTTATTAACAGGTAATGCGACAGTTTTGTCGCATGCGCGTGCGACTAATGTCAGCTGTTGCAAGTGTATCACATTATTAGCTAGGGTTTTTTTTTTGTTCGTGTTATAAATAAGTAACTGTAGAAAAGGAGATCTAGAGGTTTTAGAAGTGGTATGGAAGTGGCACCACCTACTTTCAAAATCTGCTTAGCCTTTTCTCTTCTTGTTGGCTTTGACAGTACTTTCAGCCCATGTAGCATGACCACCGTAGAAACGAAAGAGAATCGACAAATATTTTGTTCATCTGTCATTTTGACGATTTAATGACAGATGAACAAAAGATTTGTCGATTCTCTTTCGTTTCTACGGTGGTCATGCTAAGCAGGCTGATTTCCACAATCTATTTATTATGTCACAATCCAGAACAGTGTAGTGTGCCGCAAGAAAGGCTAGTTTCCATCATCAATAAATTGCAAATCTATTTAGTCCGTCAGTTAGAGTATTGAAAAAAATAATAATTAAAAAAATTAAAAAACCCGACTGCGTAAAAAATAACTAATATTTAATTTTAAACAAAAACTGAACAGAATAAAGCAAGTTCAAGAGACAGTCGGGACCCATATTGGATGTTATGATTTTAGTCTAGATTATTTAATGGGCCCGACTCGGGTTTTGCCCTTTACGTAACGTCCATCGGCTCCTGTATTGTGTAAACAACAAGACAGGCAAGACACGATATCAAGACAAGTGTCCTGAAAATCACCCTTACTGCTTCGGAACAAAGGTCCTGTCAATGGTGATGATTGCCACTATACTCATTTAACAGTACCCCATACTGAGAATGTCATGTGACGTTGGAAGACGTTTGCCGTCGATAAAGGCATAGGCATGGAATTTCGCTAAAGATTCATAATTACTATACACAGAAGCTGTTGGTAATTACTAAATAAATAAAGATTAAAGTGCTAAACATGCCACATCTAGCAATTCTCTACAACCCCACATTTTCCTCTTTTTACATACACCCATAAGGGGTGATTAGACGTTCATACAAGGTTCGTTTACAGTAACTATGACTCCGTGACATCACAGGACTGGTGTTACATTGTACTCGATCCGTAAATGTCCGGCTAATGTGTATCCCATGCAAATTGAGGATAAAATTAGACATAATATGCTTGAATATGTAGATAGATGCAGACTAGTTAAGTTTTTCATGTAAAGCGAGTTAAAGTTAGATGTTTATTGAATAAAAATACAGGTGAAAAATGAGCACCTTTTCTAATAATATTATTTCAATAATAGGTTCTCTGTCGTTACAGGTAGTCAACTAGTCAGTGACCCAAAAAGTCTGACAACCAGTCTTACCAAGAGGTATCGTATTACCCAGTACTAACTGGGTTGTGGAGGTCAGGTAGGCAGTCGCTCCATGTAAAATACAGGTAATCAGCTGCATCCGATTAGACTGGAAGCCTACCCCAACATAGTTGGGAAAAGGATAGGCAGATGATTAATAGGTTCTCAATACCTATTGATTCGGCAAAGTTATTTATTCCAAACAGATCTGGTATATCTTAGTTTTCAGAAACGCAATGTAACTGCCAGTAAATCGAATTGATACTCTATAATACTAAACTTTCTTAAAACTATATACTTCAGCTAAGCATGCCTCAAAAAACAGGGAATAAGACCACTTAACCTTCTTTGGTTTAAAAGTCTAGATAATTTTCAGTACAGAAAGACTTGAGGTTTTTTTTTGTATAGAGAAATAATAATAAAACGTTTATTTCAGATACACAATCCATAAAGCATAATAGTAATAATAAAATAGTCATCGCACAAATACTAAAAATAGACAAAGTAAAAATAATAAAATCAATCAATTAATAGCATAATATACATACACTGGAAATGATGATACATATCAATTAAAATTGGAAATTATACAATCAAACAATACAATACAATTAAATTAAATAATATAATAGATCAACATTGTCCAATAGATATACACATCCACTTATGTTGGATCGGACAGTCTGTGCGGGAAGCAATCATCTTGAGGATGCTATTGCTACTGTCTCTCACTCGTCTTAATGCATATCTTCTAAATTTATTTTTTAAAGACATATAATGCCGTAACGCCCCTTGTATGCACCTTTTACCATTTGCTTAAGTTCAGATGACAAAGAAAGTGTGCGACCCCTAAGCAATTTATCGTACGACGTAATTTAAGGCACATAACCAATAACCAATAACCCAGTAAGTATACAGCATGTTTCAGATAAGTTTTGTCATTTATATTTAAGGATTAGGTAGCCCACAAAACTGAATAACTTATCTACTCCATGAGACCTACATCGCGGAAAATATTCAATTATCACATACAAAATTTCAACATCTACAAGACTCAAATGTATGAGACTGCTGATTAAGTTTTTCGCGATTTTGTAGATGGTCACGCCTGTTGTTGTCGTTGGGTTCGGCAGAGGTGTACTTGATAGTAGACCTACATTTCACCAGATATGTTTAAGACCGTTGTAATAGGGAGCGAGCCCATTACAATCAACAAAGCACAAATCCAGACTCCTTAAAATAAAAAATAAATAAAATAAAATAACTTTTATTTCGGACAAGCAACATCCATAGGAGGTTAGTAAAAATAACTTATAAACTATATTAGTTACAGCTTATTATTTATTTTGACACAAGCTTGTTGTTCGTAATGCATCTACGAACAATAGCCCCAAATATAGGCGAGTCGTATCTCCCTGCTATAGTCTTCAGAATAGAGTTGGAGCTGGCCCGTGCTCTGCAGAGTAACGACGCAGACTTCTTCCTAATTATCGCATGAAAGTCGTCGACGTGTGCCTGCGCGAACATACCAGATGCACTGCAGCCTGCAGCTCCTTAGCTGATACTGAGAAATTCAGGAATTTCTGAATAGCAGCCACGGAGTTTGAAGATTCCACCATCATGGAAATACACAGGACCTCAGTAGCGCTTGCGTGGACGAGTGGTCTGTATTCCTACTCTTAAAATTAAATGACCATTCCTTCGACACAACATGCTGTATTAACTATTAACCCAGTATATTAATAAACTACTTACAAAAGAATTTTAAAAGTTGCGTGATAAATTAATAATATCCGATGACAAATATCCCTGTGTTTAGTGCACTTTGGCACGAGAATAATAAACTATGTAGAACATAGATCGATGTGTGCTCCCTTAATGACACCTTTCGTAGCCATTATTGGAGCTAAAACTATATTAAAAACTGTGTTGTGAACTGTTAGTTGACATGTGAAAAAATGAAAACAGAAGGTTGAATGTTTTACACACGCAATGAGAGGTTTTCCTTTTGAGGTTTTAAAAATAAACTTGTTTGCAAGAACTCTATAGATGGCGTTGAACTTACTATGATAGTTGGTGCCAAAGCCAAAACGCTTGAAAAAAAAACATTGTGTCACGTCACATACTCTCGTTGACTGACACTTACATTTGTTTAACCTTCCGAAAATAACCAACATTTTTCGCGCTTTGTTAAAATCAGTTTTTTTAGGCTTCGTTCCTTGCATTATCATACTTACTCCTAGCGCCATCTATCCAGCGACTAGAGAAGAGCTAAAAAGAAAATCCCTCATTGTGTAACCTTCTTTTTATTGTAGTTAGTGCCTAAGTTGGTGTCAGGGATTTTATGCCACCCTTAAGCCAGTTGGCTTTAAATGCCGTCGAGAAATACCGCACAGGAATGCAGCTGGTTTCCTCACGATGTTTTCCTTTACTGAAGCAAATACGCACATGAATTCGAAAAAATGGTGCAAAGATGCGTGATTTGTGCAATGACAAGATCTTTTAGGGTTGTTTTTATGTAACTAATTAAGTGTTTTTTTTTTCAACTGCTGGACAAAAGAGAAGAGCAGAAGCATCCCGCTCTACTTCTAGATATAATCCAAATAGTTCCATATATGTAGGAACGGAATATTATGATAGACGAGTGGAATGAAACGTAAAGATGAATGATAAATGTGAAGAATGTTGAATGAAAGAGATGAAAGTATGAAATAGTCTAGGAGTGAAGGAGAAAGCAAGTGAATGTTAAACAAGGTGAAAGGAGACAGACTGGAATACAGGAAGAAAGACGAAGGACGTTACCTACGAAGAAGTGTTAAAATAAAATTCAAGTTTACTCAAGAAATATTTTTTTTAAATTTGGCTTTTATCGAACAAATCCCACATAATATTTCATCGAAGGAGTCGGACTCAGCCCGTCATAATTTGCCTGAGCCTGCCGTAATGTCGTTTGCTTTGTAAAGGCAACTACCAATACATCACCCACCTTTACATTATGTATAGTCTGGATTAACAGTAAACACTAGGTCCTACCTAGTCTCTCTAGACTGTTAGATATCTGTGAAAAGTCCGCTCACAGCCATGGCTTGATTAGTAACGTCAAGAAGACTGAACACATGTCATGGTCTTTCAGGCCAGAGAAAATTTCAGGCAACGATACCTGCCATAAAATACTGTGGAACACCAATCGAAAGAGTGGAACATTTTAAATATCTTGGTCATATGTTGTCCTCTGATCTGAAAGATAGTACGGACATTGATAGGCCCACACACAGGTTTGCTCGTGGAACCACTGAAGTGAAGACGAAGTTATGTCAAGTTGTCCTTTTTATTCGGATGGGAAATCATCAAATGACACCTCCCGCTCTGCGGAGCAGGAGGGAGTGTCAGACTTTTACTGACTAAAACCTTCTGTTGCTTCATCGCCCTTTGTGTTCCGGGGCCACAGTATCTCTTTCGAACAGTCCCGCAGCCCCGGCAGGCATCGGCCCTTGCGGACTTCTTCCTTTTGCCGACTCTCTTATGTCAAGTTGTCCTTCTGTATCAATCTTTAGTGCAAAAACTTTATTAAAAACTGAATAATAAAGTGCTAATAACATTGTATAATTCTGTAATATAACATGGTGACAATGTTATGACGTAATTTTTTACAGCAGGCGACCAATGAGCGACGTTTTTTTTTTTAAAAAAATAAACCGGTTGTTGGTCAGTGGACGGTTGCCATATTGATAAAGTGCAATTTTGGCATTATTAATATTGTTTTTGTTATAATATTTTTCAATAAATCTTTCATTTATGGCGATGTGTTATTTTTATAATTAATGGAGCTGTCTTTGTGCTGGTCTTTTAAATTGACATACACAATTTCATGATGTAAGTAGTTCCATGTGATAATGGCTACCAATTTAGATTTTATCATTGTACAAGCTATAAAAAATAATCACTCTGTTTGGAAATGTCTTAACTGTTAATGATATTATTTTATGACATTATTTACTTTTATTGATAAATTATTTGCAGGCTAATAAGGTTTACTCAAGACTCTGGGCCAGTGTGGAGGATTATAGTCAGAGATGAGAGGCCTCTCATCGATAAGAGGCCTGTGTCCTAGCAGTGTGAACGCTATCTATAGACATTTACACATTATTGACATTTACATTTATTGACATTTACATTTATTGACATTTACATTTATTGACATTTACATTTATTGACATTTACATTTATTGACATTTACATTTATTGACATTAACATTTATTGACATTTACATTTATCGGCATTTACATTTATTGACATTTTCTCTTGACAGCTACTAGCCATGAGACTCACAGAAAATTGGGGCCCCCTTAGATCGTGGTGCCCTGGGCACTTGCCCAGGGTACCCAAGTGACAAAGATAAGTTGACCCTGACCCTACCAAAGAGAATCTAAAACAAAAAAAATGGTTGACTAAAGCCACACCACTATTACGAACAGTCATTTGTTTTCCGGTAAACACAATAAATAAACTAACAAGTTGACGTGGGTTATTGTACATTCGTCACAAAGTTAATTTGCCACGAAAAAAAGTATGTGTAAACTCGCCACAACTCTATTTTCATGAAGGAAAATCCGCCATGTTGTTTATTTCCGTACAGATAGCAGAAAAATCAAACAATAAGTAGATTATAACGTTATTTATTTATTTTTAATGATTATTAAAAATAAATAAATAACGTTATGTGAATTTCTGTGATTACAGAAATTTGCAACCAACCTAAGTCATGAAAAAACTGCCCCAGTTACTTACCATAATTATAAATGGCATATAGTTGGGTGCCAGTTAAGATGAGAATTAAATAGCGGTCATTGCCCTTTCCTTAATATCTCTTCGTACGAACCAAAACAAGTAAACCATGTATCGTTTTTCATAACAAAAAATGTTGACGATTACGATAGATGACGATTCCAAACTTGAACAGGCTTATTTTTGATTTTCAAAGTTAAGAAGTTTAATAAATGTAGGTGGGTCAATGATCGCTATTCTCATCTTAACTGGCACCAACTACAGCAAACAGTTACTCCAGGTCATCGACTTGAACTATAAAGTTCTACAATCATGAATTAATTTTAATCCCTTTGCACGATTTCAAAGTTTCCACACTCTACAGTATTTCTAATCCATTCACAAACAATCTGTTAACTTTACAATAACCAAATTAAACGTAACTATAACTTCCTAAGACTTCCAGCGCCTTAGGGTGGCGGCACCAATTATGGGCGCAGTGAATTTATCCAAAGAATACTGCGCACTGTGCGGCCGTTTTTGCCATTGTGCTGATAATTTATAAACGCAATGCTTTTATTGTTTATTTACTGTTGCGTTCTCGCGGCTACATTGCGGGATTCCTTGTTAGGAACTAATGAATCTACGGCATCCGATAAGTCTTTACTATGCAGCAATTGTTGTAAAAAACAGGCTTGAACTAGTCCTTATTTGCGTTCGTCTAACATCAAACTATTTTAATGGTAATTGCGTTTAGAAATCGATATATATCTCTATTGCTATGTCCATCTATAGAGTTGAGGAAATGTGCACGCTACCCACAGCCAGTCGCAACAAATTTATAGACTTTTAAAGGTTTTGTATCCGTAAATAATAAAATACAATAGTATTAAATGTCAGGTAGGTGCACTTGTAACTCCACCAGGGACTTGTTAGATAGACAGGAGGCCCTTAAAGTGGACAGATAGATGGACATATTGTATGGTAGTTTGAATGGAAATTGCGATACAATTAATGTGCAACTTGTGCCTCGGGTGCTAGTGACAGGTGCAGCCGCCCTATTACTTATGTAAAAAGAAGTACGTAACAAAACTTGATTTTAAAGATAAAAAGTACATGTTCATTTAGTTTAGAATTATAATACAATTAAGTGATTATAAAGCAGTGTCATGGTGTAAAAATGGGTGTTGATTGGTCGACTAGCATATCTTTAAAAATATCGTTGGTTAAGTGTGTAATTAAAGTTCACGGGACTTTTGAAGATTTAATTTGATATTTGTAATAGATATGGCGTAAAAAAGAGTTAATTGCTACCATTTTAATAATTAGAACCCTGTGATTTCACAGAGCAGATTCGAGCCCTGTGTCCCAACTGTGGGAATGTTACAGGCCGGTTATAACATAACATAACATAACGCCTGTAATCCTCGAAAGGTTAGGCAGACGCGTTCCTAATAGTACACCCATATTTCAGTTATGTTTGTCCATGGACGAGCCTATTGCCATCAACCGGGCGCAAATCCAGACTCCGTGGCTGCTACTGAGAAATTTCTGATGGAAAAACCCAATGACACTTTGCTCGACCCGGGAATTGAACCCAGGAGCTCATGCCCAGCAGTCGTGTTTGCGACCACTAGACCATAAAAAACGAAAAACTTCAGTCTTGCCGGCAATTGAAAACACTAGTAAACTATGACGTCACTCTAATGGAAAGTACATGAAAACTAATGTAGCTCCACCTTTCATAAAGAAACACGATTCCCCCCAATTTATTACCCCCAGAACTAAAAGCTCAAAAGATTCCATTACCAAATTGGAAACTATCATTTACGCACGCTCATATTTTCGCACGGCCATATTTCGCACTCGCAGACGGCACGTTTCGCAATCGTATCGTATCCGTACCGTGCCAAAATCGTAAATATGTCCGAATGAAATACTCGTTAACGTTCGGTGTTACGAATATTTCCGAAAACTTACGAGCTTGGCAAAGTTGCAGTACAAATAAGTTGCCATTTGTTTATTAGTATTTTTATGGGTGACTAGCTGACGTCCCGCGGTTTCACCCGCGTAGTTCCCGTTCCCGTGGGAGTACGGGAATAAAATATGGCCTATAGCACTCATGAATAATGTAGCTTACTACCAGTGAAACAATTTTTAAAATTGGTTCATTACTTCCGGACATTACCCCCTACATACAAACTTACAAACATACAAACTTACAAACAAATGTTACCTCTTTATAATACTATTATTATAAGTAAGTATATAAGTATAGATAAAGAAGTAAGTTACCGCGTGTTCTTAAGTTGCTCTGTAGATGGGTAACCACCACTTACATACCGAGTTACCTCCGTGCCTCGGAAAACACGTTGGTCCCGGCTGCACAACGAGATCTTGACAAACTCTGATTTAAGGCCGGAGCTAAATTAGCAACTCTATTTGTGGTGGTTCAAACTTCGTTTGAAATACTGTTAGAATAAAGTTCTAATCCGCTTGCACTACAATGTGGTTGTTACGTAACAACCACATTGTAGTGCAAGCGGATTAGAACTTGAACGCAGTCACTGCGGGTCGAATAGTGCGAAATTTGTGTTTTTTTGCGATTTACAAAAAAAATATTGATTGGACTACAAAAGTTAAACACTATGATGCCTAATATGTTGCTTTTAAATTCAGAATGATTACAACACTTTTTTTTTAGTTGCGATTTCAGAGTCGATCATCCGAAGTTGATAATTTTCGAATAGGTATATGTACCTACGTACTATACATATATAAACTCACGCCTTTTTCCCATGGGGGTAAGCAGAAACAATTAGTAGATGAAAATTGGCTAAAACGCGTGGCAAAGGACTGATAGGTGTGCTGTATCACACCCATCACGCGTCACCAGAAATCGTTTTCTTCGTTTTGGGGGTTCGAACTTGGGCCTGCGGAACTCAGTTTCGGTCTTACAGTAAAACCCGGGATTAATCCCGGGAACCTACGATCTTGAAGTCGTAAGACTGTTTCCACTAGACTACCATTGCTCAGCATTCCCAATAGGAGGTAGATGACACCATAAAATAATAATTCCAAGACACCGATCTCTAAAAAAACACTTTATTTTGGGCCTGAAAACCAGTTTTTTTTTCAATAAATATACAGGGTGTAAAAGACCTCATCACAAAGCCGTCAACCAAGCATTCTGTACATCAAAATATGTAACTTTACGCAAAACATATTGCTGGGAAACGACTTTTTTTTTTGGGGTAAAAAATCATGTTTTGTGGTAGAACTCAATGTAACGCACTCTAAACATTGTGCTGATGCATGGATTAAATAGTATGGGGGTCAGAAAAAAAAAGAAGTCGTTTCCCAGCAATAATTTTTGCGTAAAGTTACTTAGTTTGATGTACAGAATACTTGGTACTTGGCTTCGTGATGAGGTCTTTTACACCCTGTATATTCGATTTTTAGTTGCTCTGAAATCAATAAATAGTTGAGTCATTGAGTTGAAAAAACAGTGACGTCACAGTTGACCATACAAATCTATGAGAACCGCGTTTTGACAGCTCTAAAAATATATCTCTATGTTATCTTCCCTATGTTGTTTATTTCTCTCGATGAAAATTGAGTCATTGTTTTTAATTATGATATCGTTTGGTAGTAAAAAACGCAAAGAGCAAACTTTTAGCAAAATAATTACTTTTTGTTGCGGTGTTTCAATTAAAAGTGTTAATTTTTTGCTTCAAATAAATTAATCTTCATATTTTTCGGCTCTTAGCAGCACATAAAATTAAAATTGTTAACTTGTGAAGTAGGTAACTGTTTTCTTGGTTTTGTGCCAATTACTTTTTACAATGAAAAATAAATACTGTTCTTTTGATTCGTAGAAATTACTCTAGTTCAATAACCTATAGTTTCTGATACATAAACGGGACATCGTGACAAAAAGTTTTACCATGAATTCCGAAAATGATTCTGGACGTGTAGGTAATGCACTTTTATATGATACAGCTAATTTAGTGGCTTTATTTTTTTAATTGATCGATCTAGAAAGGAGAGCACTGGTAGCTCAGTGGTAATGGCCCCTACTTACAATTGGTAGGACATGTGTTCGAATCCAGGCAGGCGCATTACTTTGTGTAAAAATTCGTTTCATCACCACTGCTCTCAAAACGGTGAAGGACATCATCAGGAATCCGGCCTAGAACCAATGTGATGATGTCCTAGAACCAAAAAATCGAAGGGCCGCGTGGTGAATTACAGTCCTCTCCCTTACCAGTCCAGTCCTTTACCTATGTGTCACAAATAAACAATTTAGAATTTGAATTAGAATTTGAATTCAAAAAGAGAGGAAGGTCCTATCAGTGGGAACCTTATAGGCTGATTACGTTACGCTATCTAGAATCATGAATGGTAAAAAAAAATCTTTTTTGCAACCGACTTCCGAAGCTAAAGTTATTTTTCACTTTTTTGTTTTTTTTTTTTTAAGTCTGTTTTATTTTTTGCAAAAAAGATTTTTATCTTTCCATTTTTAGTTGTAATGTATCCTACACAAATATTTGCTATGCAAACTTGAATTTGAAGTAAGCTCAACAAAAGGTAACTGCTGTAAATCGTTGAAGAGTTGAGTCGACTGTCTATGGTCACTATCATCAGACCTGTAATGGCACTTATAACTTATATGGGTGCAAAGGTCTCATCAATAGAAATTAATTAGGTCCAAACACAAGGTAGCTACTGTAAAACGTTGAGGAGTTCCCTTGACTGTCCTTCGTCTTCATCATCAGACCCCTAATGACAGTCACAACCCATCTAGGTGTAAAGTTCTCACCAATACAAATTAATCAAGCCCTGACACCAGGTAATTGCTGTAAATCGTTGAGGAGTTCCTTCGGCTCCATCATCAGATCGACTCCAGACCTACATTAAATAGTAGTGCTTTATAATACTGAAAAAAATAACAAACGCACTAATCACCAGTACGATTTTCGCAGGTTCTCCTCGATTTCTCTGGGATGCCATTATCAGACCCTGGATTCCTTATCATGGTACCACCCTTGGGATATTTCCAACAAAAAAAGAATCATCTAAATCGGTTCATAAACGACGAAGTTATCCTCGAACAGTCAAAAAAAAAGAACATGTAGGTATACGGTCGAATTGAGAAACCTCCTTTTTTAGAAGTCGGTTAAAAACCTTAGTAAAAAAAAGGTGAAGCACAAAATGAGTCACGACATGACTCATCAACTGATCAACAGGCTTAAACAAACAAACAAAAAAAAACAAATATACTCAAGCGATAACACTCCATTCACTCACCCTAATCCCGGTAAAACAAAACCTAAGCTAAAACAAAAAGATTAGGTAGGTAGACCTAAATATAGGCATTCCTTTTTAGGCACCCTAACTGTAGGTATATCCGTGAGAGCTTACATCGGAAATCCTGGCCAGACGATGGAAGATACAGCTTTCACAAACATTCCGGCACTAGATAGACTTAGGTACTAAGTTTTAGGGTTTAGACCATCGTTTAGGTTTTACTTTCAATGGGGTTTTGTTTGCTTCGATTTGTGATAATGGTGTTTTTGATCTAATAATCTTTAAACCTTAAATAAACCTTTGTGGTAACTATATTTTCGAGCCGTTTGGGGTTGAAACTCTAGGGTCGTGAGGTCCGAGTGTCCATAGCCTGTTCAAAGAACTTTCAAAGTCAAAGTCAAAGTATTTATTAGTCTGGTTTTTGGTGATAGTTGGTCTTACAGTTAGGTTATAGTAACTCAAAAAACTACCCATTAGGGCATACACTATTTAACATTATAAGAATTTAAAATTAGATATTACATACAATTAACAAAAAATTCTAAATTTAAAATACAAAAAATAAAAATAAAAAACTTTTAGAATACATAATATACAATATCAAAAATTAAGAGATAATACCCTATAACAAATTGATAAGTGATGTCAGAGTATAATGTCAAAATAGGTAATTAAGAAATCTATATCAAAACGCCTAGTTGATGCTTCCCGTGACCCAAGAGCTGGCTTTTACCTTGGTCAGAGGCTAAGTGTTGCCATACAACGTGGCAACGCCGCCGGTCTCTTGGGCACAATACCAGCTGACAGCGTTGAGGAGTTTTTCGATGCCATTTTATAGTTTGTTGTTAGTTTATTCAATACTGTTTATTATAAATAAAAGTACGAAGCGTTCTGAGCTAAAAAATAATAATAACACATCTGTATGTGTAATGGGTGTAGGTAAAAGTATGAAGCCGAAAGGTATTTGTTCTTCCCGTCATTGCAATATCTTTTTAGTTCATATAGTTCCCCTACCTAGGAACTTTCTAGTTACGGAGATCATCATCATCATCATTTCAGCCGAAAGACGTCCACTGCTGGACATAGGCCTCCCCCAAAAAAACGCCACATTGACCGGTCCGTGCGACTCTCATCCAGCGGATTCCCGCAACCTTCACCAGGTCATCAGTCCACCTAGTGGGAGGTCTTCCAACGCAACGTCTTCCGGTTCGCGGTCACCACTCCAGAACTCTTCGAACTTACGGAGATATTGGTGGTCAAAGTTCCAACTTTTTCACATGTTTTTCTTTATATGCTAGTTTTATACCACCACGACGCAACGCAATGATCATGATCAGCACAATGTTTTGTGTGCGTTACTTTGAGTCCTACCGTAAAACGTCAAATTTCATCCCAAAAAAAGTCATTTCCCAGTAATAATTTTTGCATAGAGTTACTTAGTTTGATGTACAGAATGCTTGGTTGACGGCTTCGTGATGAGGTTGTTTACACCCTGTATTGAGGCATAGTTGTTTAAAAAATGAGTCTCGTTGAATTTTTTTTTTGTAACTGCGTTTATCAAATAGTCATTTTTGTCTACATACTCCGTTGCTTTATCTGGAGTTCATATATCTGGAGTTTATATATATAGGTATACACGCACGTTGTAAGGCTGATAATATTTTCGGAGCTTTGACTACCTTTGAGGATAGTCCTAGGAGATAATATGACAAAGACAGACCTAGGAACTCCACACAGCACAAAAAGGTCTCAAAATTCTCGTTAAGAAGGCACTTAGCGAGTCATCATCTGCTTAGCCTCTTCTCAACTATGTTGGTGTCGGCTTCCAGTCTAACCGGATGCAGCTGAATACCTGTATTTTACATGGAGCGACTGCCTATCTGACCTCCACAACCCAGTCAGTACTGGGTAATACGAGACCCCTTGGTAAGACTGGTTGTCAGACTTTTTGGGCCACTGTCTACCTGTAACGACTGTCAAAGATCTACAAATGTCAGCCGGGACCAACAGCTTAACGTGCTTTCCGAGGCACGAAGGTATACTTGGTATGTAAGGGTGGTCACCCATTCACAGACCAACGTAGGCAAGCACGGCTTAACCTAAAGATCGACCCGAGCGGCTGTTATTATTTAGGCACGAGCTCTTTTACGGCACTAAACGAGTAACTCTTAAAAAGCATAATTCTTTTCCAGTCTAACCGGATGCAGCTGAATACCAGTTTACATTACTTTGTGTAATTTATTTCATCACCACTGCTCTCAAAAACGGTGAAGGAAAATATCGTGAGGAAACCGGCATGTCTTAGAACCAAAAAAATCGAAGACATGTGACATATACCAATCCGCACTGGGCCCGCGTTGTAGATTATAAAAAAAAAAAAAAAACATTTATTTCAGGTTCTCCCAATGGGTCGGGGGGCTTTCGGGACCAGGACCGCGGTCCCGGATTCCCCTTAAATATTTTTGAGTGGTATTTTGGGACCACAAAAAAACAAAAGTTAGAGTACAGTAAGCTGAAATAATATTGTGATCAACAATTACATGAATTTATTTTAAAGACGGGGTATTAGAAAAACAAAAAAAAAATCTCTACTTGTATCAAAATGTACTATTTTTCATCAACTCGTCCCACAGGCCCACAGCCCATTTAGGACTAGTTCATGAAAATCAAAATCAAAATAAAAATGAAAATCAAATATATTTTCGTTCTGCAACGTCCCACGTTTCTTTTTGCGTGGAACTTTAAACTTTATCAACGTTAGGTGCAGTTAGGACGATAAGATTATAACAATATTATGACAATTATATCTACGAAACACGAGATCACAAAAAACACAATCACAATAATCTATACATATAAATCTGTAGAAAAGTCATTTTTGTACATTGAAGAAATTGAAACAAAAAATAGCCAGCGTGTGAAAAGATAAGTAACAGAACCCATTTCCATCATTTTTGAAATTTTTGTCTGTTTGTCTGTTTGTTTGTGCGCACATCACGTAAAATCTACGAATTCAATGCTGACAATGTTTATACATAAAAATTGTGTGTAACTTGGGGTATGATTTAGTGTTTGTTTCATTGAAATCGGTTAATTCTATCAAAAGATATATGAACTTAAAGTTTTGAAGAAGAACTAATCATCAAATGTAAGATACATACATGCAGCGACATCTGTTTAACTAAAATGATACCAATGACTAAAAATGTGCTCACCACAGTCATAACTTTTAAATCGACTGACCAGCTTTAAAAAAAAATTATAGCATAGGTAATATACTTTAGCAGTTTAACATTTTGGTCGATAGACGGCGTTGTTTATTTCACTCCATTTTCTGAATTGAATGACCCTCGCCCGTGTCAGGGGCCTATTTTTTGTTTTTTTTTTTCGGATGGGAAATCATCAAATGACTCCTCCTGCTCTGGGCGGAGCAGGAGGGAGTGTCAGACTTTTACTGACTAAAACCCAGCCATGTTCCTTCATCGCCCTTTTGTTCCGGGGCCACGGTATCTCTTTCGAACAGTCCCGCAACCCCGGCAGACATCGGTCCTTGCGGATCGGCCCTTCCTTTTTGCTGACTCTCTTTTAGGCGCGCGTGGAACACGAACGCGCCGTCGACACGGCCTGTCGTCATGAGACGGACGGACGGCGAGCTAGCCCATAGCCCACCGTCCACAGGCCCGCGCCTAAGGTGGCCGGGGGCCACGTGGTTGCCCCGGAAGCCCGGCGTCTGCCGCGGTGGCCGGGACGTTGAGAGGTTCTCTCCCTCTCACGTTCCGCCACCTCCTTCTCTAGCATTACTGCTTCGCAGAAGGAGGTGACGGCGTCCCATTCCGTCTCGCTCCGGACCATGGCTTGCACCAGGGCCGGACGCGAGAGGTCGCCGCCGCAAACGTGTAAGTTCCCTCAAGATTGGTTTTTTAACCGACGAAACAAAAAGAAGGCAGTTCTCAATTCGACGCGTATTTTTTTTATAAATGACCACGGATAACTTTTACAGAGAAGTCCGTACATGGTCCTTTTGTTTGTAAAAAGCGTAGGTACTTACATCTCAAAGTTGGTCCCATTTATAATTGAAAAATCGTGTTTGGGCTAATTTCTTGCACCCTTGATGAGAACTTTCGACCTAGCTGGAGTATGACTGTCATCGAGTGTCTAAGGATGAAGGAGGTGGCGGAACGTGAGAGGGAGAGAACCTCTAAACGTCCCGGCCGCCGCGGGAGACGCCACCACGTGGCACCCGGCCACCGTACGCGCGGGCCTGTGGACGGTGGGCTATGGGCTAGCTCGCCGTCCGTCTGTCTCATGACGACAGGCCGTGTCGACGGCACGTTCGCGTTCGACGCGCGCCTCAAAGAGAGTCAGCAATAGGAAGGGGTCCGCAAGGACCGATGCCTGCCGGGGTTGCGGGACTGTTCTAAAGAGATACCGTGGCCCCGGAACACAAAGGGCGATGAAGGAACATGGATGGGTTTAGTCAGTAAAAGTATGACACTGCCTCCTGGTCCGCCCAGAGCGGGAGGAGTCATTTGATGATTTCCCATCCGAAAAAAAAAAGGCTGTCGAGGTAAGCCCTTTTTTGGAAAAACATAAGTAGATTATTTTAGCGATTAATGCAAATATATCGAAGAAATTAAATTGTTACCCACTTGGATCTACGTAGGTATATATCTACTAATATTATAAAGCTAAAGAGATTTTGGTTGGTTGAACGCGCTAATTACAGGAAAACTTTTAGTGTTGAATAGTTATCGAGGATGGCTATAGGTTATCTAACATCACGCTATAATTAAAAGGAGCGGAGCATCAATGATAAATGTTGCAAAAACAAGGAATATTTATTTCTTTCGAGAGCTTCCTTTGCGGGCGCTGCATAAACGGTTAAAGTTGCGCAACAATCATGTATTAGGGAATTGTTCGTTTTAAAGCGTTCTAAAAAAAACCGCGATAGCATTATGTCTATCTTTCAAGGTTGACTCCACTCTCTCTAACCCTCTCTCTCTCATGTGACGCAGACGAAGTTGCGCGGGTCAGCTAGTTTAACATAAGAATTTAAAAATAATAATAAAAACAAAAAACAAAAAAATGCCAACAAATCAGAATTACAATGTCAAAGAAATCAAATCAAAACCAATGTCACATAAAAAAAAGTGAGTCGGAAATTAAATTAATTAATATAAAATACGAATGGATGCGAGTCGCACGGGACCGTTCAATGTGGCGACACTTGGGGGAGGCCTATGTCCAGCAGTGGACGTCTTTCGGCTGAAATGATGATGATGATGATGATGATGATATAAAATACAAATCGAATTATGATTATAGGCATAGCCCATTCCCTTTCATTAAGAGGAGGCCATGTCCCAGCAGTGGGAACATTACAGGCTGATGATGATGATGATGATGATCATTCTCTTCCTGTCCTTATCCCAACCTATTTCTGGTCGGCGCAGCATATTTTCTTCTTTCATACTTCTCTATTACTCGTGATCTCATCAGACACCTCATTTCTAACTATATCATCCTTCACGCAGTCTTCTATCTTTTCTTTGATATTCCTCTACTCTTAAACAGCCATATAATCATAGCCATACACATTCATACTCAAAACTTTCATCAAGATATTTCTCCGCATCACATGACCATATATGTCAATAGTTGTCAGTGACAGTGATGATCAAATTTTATCTCACTCGACTTCAATCAAAACGAACACACACTCTCTTTCACTCCATCACACACACACACACACACACACACACACACACTCGTACACACACCCACACACTCGTACACACACACACACGCACACACCACTTACACACATTCAATCACACACACTTGCACGTATTCAATTATAAAAATTATTGTAGTACAAAAAAAATATATACTAGAGTATTGTAACTTTTGTAAGGGACAGTGGGACTGCTAATCCTTAATACAGGTTATTCTATAACCTAGCTATGAAAGCAGAACTTCACCCACCAGATTGTGATTGACACGGTACAAACATAATGTATAACTCTGTGTATGCTCGTGTACTACAATCTCCTTTTTATGAAATAAATTTTATTATTATTATTATACAACGATAATCGATTACCAAACCACTTTTCAGTCACTGGCGCCACTTTTAGACTTCCTCATAAGTACTCATTCCTTATTTTAGAAAGCGTAAGTACCTATTATTATCAATTTTTTTGTTCAATTTATTTTTCCTATTATTTTAGGTTGGCCTGTGGATTTGTGACCACCCATTACATACCGAGTTTCCTCCGTGCCTCGGAAAGCACGTTAAGCATTTGGTCCCGGCTGTCATTTGTGATCTTTGACAGTCGACGTTACTGGTAGGCAGTGGCCCAAAATGTCAGTCAACCAGTCTTACCAAGGGGTATCGTATTACCCAGTACTAACTGGGTTGTGGAGGTCAGATAGGCAGTCGCTCCATGTAAAATACTGGTATTCAGCTGCACCTGGTTCGACTGGAAGCCGACCCCAATAAAACTTGGGAAAAGGCTAGGCAGATGATGACCTATTATTTTCAAATATTTTCTAAGCCATGTAACAATGCTACATACTATGTAATAGGTAATAAACATGGCCACTACATACGCTGTCACAAATGTCAGTGGGCGCACAAATCATCGTATAATACGGTTGATTTGCATATCACATGTACGCTTACGATTCATACGCAGCAAATGTAGCTATGACACGACAGCACTATATCGTGGAGCGTTTGAATGGGGAAGCTGACTTGTTTGTTTAAGCAAGTGTAGTTACTTGCCAATCGCGTCAATATTAGACTTTTCCGTGCATGTTCTAGCAGTTCCACCTGTTGTTGTTGTTGTCCTGAAGAAGGTGAGTTGTTTGGAAAAGCTTCCCTTGTTTTAGTAGGATTTATCACACCAGCGTAAGCATGTAAAGTGTTTTCAAATAATCATGAGAGTTTTTAGTCATGATGGGATTGAACTATGCACAAATTAAGCAAGCATTAAGTATTCTTAGTGCTTATTCTCACAAGATCACCATGATAGGCTTAACACTTACAAAAGCTACCTATACTTTTGCCAGAGATGATATACTTTACATACTTTTTAATCATCATGAAACGGTTTTCAAAACTATCTAATTATATTATTGAAAGCACCCACATATACTGTTACTAGCCTACCAGTTAAGAATAAAACCGTTGAACGTGTATCCCAACCAATTTAAAAATTATATCATTTTAAGACTAAGAATTAAAATTTACCTAGAATAAGTTTATTACATTATGTTATTATAAGTTCTCATATAAGTGGCTCTTTTGTCTTTTTGAGAATAAAGTATATTAAACCTAAACCTAAACGGAAAACTTAAGAACCATCATAAGAAGATGGAACATCAAGTAACTATATGAACATCTAGCAACAATCAATGAATCTGAATCTGAATCATCAGAGTTGTGAAATCATCTATTTCACAAAGACCACTACCACTCGACTTGCCAAACCCACTCGCCTGGTTTTCCCATCCAAACGCTCCCTAAAAACGACCGGAATACTCAAACGTGAACGTTAACGTTTAACCAGTGGGTTCCGTTTCGTGCGAGTCGAACATAAAAAGCTATTACCGGCCATGGTATGTATGTGTTTTATGGTAAGCATGTGGAGTAGGTATTAAGGAATTATTATGGGGTTGTGATTTTTATGAGTAGATTTGATGTTTTCGACTGAAGTTACATGTAGAACGGAAATTTGTAAATTTTCTGGAATGTTCTGGTAATAAAATTGTTGTCGTGTGGGCTTTGCCCTTCGATAATCATATACATCATCATCATCTGCCTAGCCTTTTCCCAACTATATTGGGGTCGGCTTCCAGTTTTACCGGATGCAGCTGAATACCAGTATTTTACATGGAGCGACTGCCTATCTGACCTCCACAACCCAGTTAGTACCGAGTAATACGATACCCCTTGGTAAGACTGGTTGTCAGACTTATTGGGCCTCATAATAATCAATACATCGATAATCATATGTATACTGAGGGTTATTCCATGTAAGTAATAATGAGGGATTTTCTTTTTAACTCTTCCCTAGTCGCTGGATAGATGGCGCTGAACTGGTAAGTTACTGCAAGGAACGGAACCTAAAAACACTGATTTTAACAAAGACTAAAAAACTAGGTTATATTCGGAAGCTTAGGCAAACGAAAGTGTCAGTCAACGAGCGTATGTGACGTGATGCAATATCTTTTTTCCAAGCATTTTGGCTTTGGCACCAAGTAACGTAGTCAGTTCAACGCCATCTACAGAGTTCTTGGAAACTAAGTTTTTTTTAATACCTCAAAAAGAAAACTTCTCATTGAAAGTAATGTCAATGTCAAAAGGTACAAGAGAACAATATTCACTTACACACCTACAAATAGGAAATCTTGCTCTACGTTAACATAATAGACAATAGAAAAACCCAAAACTAGCCTGAAGAAAACCCTGAAGAAAACTTTGGTCGTTTACAGGGTGTAAACAACCTCATCACGAAGCCGTCAACCAAGCATTCTGTACATCAAACTAAATAACTTTACGCAAAAATTATTGCTGGGAAACTACTTTTATTTGGGGTGAAAAATCATGTTTTGTGGTAGAACTCAACGTAACGCACTCAAAACATTGTGCTGATGGATGGATTGAATAGTACGGGGGTCGTGGAGGTGTTTAGAGTAAAAATCTTACAGTAGAAACTTGTATTTAAAAAAAAAAAGCTTGTCAAAATGTTGGAACTTTGACCCCCAATTTCTCCGTAACTAGAAGGTTCCCAGGTATGGTGTAGAACAAAAAATTGATCGCAATGACGAGGAAAACAAGTGCCTTTCGGCTTCCATAAGAGGTTTTTTACACTCTTTATAAATTATAACTTGCTTAACCATATTCTCTCTCAAATTAGTAGCTCCACACTAAACTACTCAAGGATAATGGTAAAATTGTTTTTGTTTTATTATTATTTATTGTAATTCCTTGATTGAATTGAGAGGACCCAACCAATTTTAGTTTGATGCAATCAACATCAGCTAAATATATAAATGAAGAAAATCGCGTTTATAACACTATACGGAACTTACAATTCGAAACTTTGGTAGAAAGATCGCCATTTCTCCTTTGCTCCTTGCTTTGTAAAACTATTCAGACTTTTAATTAAAGCTGCTAAAGTATGGATTCCAGAGAGCATTCGTTTTTATACATATACAAAATACAAAATGTTTTCTACACTAATATTATAAAGAGGAAAAATTTGTATTTTTGTGTGTGTGTATGTTTGTAATGGATAAACTCAAAACTTACTGCGCCGATTTTAAAAATTCTTTCACCATTAGAAAGCTACTTTCACCCTGTGTAACATAGGCTATATTTTATCCCCGTACTCTTACGGAAACGGGAACTACGCGGGTGAAACCGCGTGACGTCCACTAGTCTATACTAATATTATAAAGAGGTAACATTTGTTTGGAAGTTTTATGTTTGTAAGTTTGTATGTAGGGGGTAATATCCGGAAGTAATGAACCAATTTAAAAAAATGTTTTACTGGTAGAAAGCTACTTTATTCGTGAGTGCTATAGGCTATATTTTATCTCCGTACTCTTACGGGAACGGGAACTACGCGAGTGAAACCGCGTGACGTCCGCTAGTATTCAATAAATTTGTTACAATCATGGGTGGTTGTGTTTGGGGGACTCCTTTTAAGCAATTTTTGCCTGTGTTAGGAGACCCCTAAAGATGATGACTTTCACAGAATAATTATAATATGAAACTAGTAGTTTTTAATAAATGACCTATTTGTCCTACTGAACCACAAATTCTGCGTCACCAAAGCAATTTATCTACCACAGTCCTCCCTTTTAATAAACGCGAATACAAGTAACAATGATATTCGAAATGCAAGAAAAATAAATAAAATATTCAGCTCCCAAGTGTACTATATCGCGAAAATCACTCACACACGTACGTCTAAACAAAATTGCCACGTGTATGTACACTGGCGTGCAAGAGTACGGGGTGTGTAGGTACACTGGCGTGCAAGAGTACGTGTGATCTAAGCCTTTACTTGCGTCAGTGTGCGTCATTTCTTTACGGTTGATCTGAATTTTCGCATGAGCTTGTTGTATTTAGGCGCACACATGCATAACCCTTTAGTTAAGGGGACGTTTAGGCGTTTGATATTCTTTTGAGGAGATATTGAAAGAGGAATTAATAAAGAGAAATTTATTGCCTGTTTCCAACAAGCTGTCATCGAGATGAGTTTTCTTCGCTGTAATTTACTTGACTCCTAGTTTTTGATGGTAAGGTTATGCAGCGAATGCAATCATGTTTAACGAATTCACGGTTTCCAGCGATTTTACGGTTTTTAACGATTTTTACTGAACAACTAGCTGTGCCCCGCGGCCTTCGTCCGCGTGAAATGACCATAAAAATATTACTTCCCTGTTTGTTTCAGATTTTGTTACCAACTTCATTTTTAACTTATATTGTCACTTCCGGGATATCTTCCGTGATTGGTAATTGTTTTGAGCTCCCCATATTTCGACGCTGCTCAATCGAGAGGATGGCTTCAAATTGTCTAGTAGGTACGTGGAATCCAGTTTTGAGTATGCTTAAAAGTAGCAGCCGGCATCATAATAAGGACTCCACAAAACCTGGTGATACTGTGAGTGTGTTTTATCGTGACTTAGTGGCGAGTTCCAATAGTGCGCGTAGCAAAAGACAAAGAAAGAGGGTAGACAGATTTGTCTGCTCTTAACAATTTATTTTCCATCCACCAGCATTCTCCAGTCAACCCGCGATCATGGCACTTGCGAAAGCGTTGAAATATCGTGAGCTCAAAACAATTACCAATCACGGAAGATATCCCGTAAGTGACAACATAAGTTTAGTTTTAAACCGTGAAAGCTTAAAACAGAACTTCATTTTTATTAATTTCTTTGCACGGAACCATAAGTCTTTTTTTAAATAAAAGTAGCCTAAGTTACCTACTCCTTATAACATCAGCTATATGCCCGTCCCGTCAAAGTCGGTTCAGCCGTTTCGGAGATTAGCCGAAATTATATAGAAACCTTGGGCACTGTGAGAGAAGAAAAAAACCAGCGTGAAGAAACTGCAAACTGCTTGAGACAATACTCATAGATGACGTTCAGTAGTTGCTGCTGACCTCCAGTGGAAACATCGTGAAGTATTTAGAAATGAACTACGTCCTTATATAAGCCTATTTTCCCAATAACATTACTAGATTAAGACATAAAACTAGAACCAGTATTCATTCCCCTTAACACATCGTATAGTACATTCACACTAGTGTGCGTAAAGGTAACTTCGTACTAGTGTGACTTCTATTCAATCTTCTTACGTTCCATTTCGCAGGGACATTTGATTCCATCCCTTTCTAACTTGAGGAACACACATAGTACTATCTCGTTCTATTCCTAACGGGCTTAGACGCGTGATATATTGTATTGGATGGATTTTTCGTTTGTGGAAATGGAATTTCTTTTTTTGACTCGGTACCTGACACGGCGGGGATGTTCGATCAAACCACTGTTTCCTTATTCTATTTTATATGGAATGAGTTAAATTTGACGGCGGTTTGATGGTTTAGGATATTGTTCATTAGTGCTAATGTATATGGGAAGCGAATGAATGGTTAAAGTTGATTGAAATTTTGAGAAAATTTGGTGGATAGTTCTGTTGTAAGGGACTGTATTTTGTAAGAACTTTTAGTTTTTTTAGGAGCTTGTGGTTAGCCGTTATTATTTAGATAATAACAGCCGCTCGGGTCGATCTTTAGGTTAAGCCGTGCTTGCCTAGGTGGATGGGTGACCGCCCATTACATACAGTTTCCTCCGTGCCTCGGAAAACACGTTAAGCAGTTGGTCCCGGCTGTCATTTGTAGATCTTTGACAGTTGTTAGGTAGTCAGAGGCCCAATAAGTCTGACAACCAGTTTTACCAAGGGGTATCGTATTATCCGGTACTAACTGGGTTGTGGAGGTCAGATAGGCAGTCGCTCCATGTAAAATACTGGTATTCAGCTGCATCCGGTAAAACTGGAAGCCGACCCCAATATAGTTGGGAAAAGGCTGGGCAGATAATGATTTTGTAAGAACCTTTATAAATATAAATAGGTAAGATCATGATTATGTCGAAGAAAACGTAAGATGTCCTTAAAATATGTAACACAAGAAACACAAAATGTTTTAAACAGACGACACATATTTATGCAAACGTGTTAAGATAATATTTTATATCCTTCGAATATTTGAATAAATAGCGTATGCCAACCTATTTAAAGGATAGAAAACTAAAACAGAAAGCATACACAAAGCAAACGACATCATTAAACAAGACACAAAAATAAACGTCGCATTTCTCAGACACGGGATGATCAAACAGATTCTAGTTCACATTCGAATAAAAACAAAACCAAGGTTATCATTTTCTACACAAACATTGTATTTTATTATGTTTTCTCTCAGATCGTTATAAGGAACATAATTCAAAGAATACCGAAAAAAAAAAAAACGAATAATCTAAAAGAACGGGGTACCCTTTGGGTATTCCAGAAAATTGGAGCCTCCAAAGAATATATTTTGAATTTTTATTATGTACTATTTTCTATTCCTTTTCCCAAGGTAACCCTTCCTTCCTACAAAGGGGTTTCGTGCGGAGACATTCTATAGACGAGGGTGGGTACCCCCCTTAAGGGGCTGATGCCACCCCGTCCCATCTCGTTTTACTCTGAAGGATTTACCAAGTAGCATGTGTATTATATGCGTATATAAACATATGTATGTTTGAATTATTCGTGTATGTCGCTTTAATAAGGTCATTGTTTGCCCACAGAGGTTCTGTTTGGGATTATTCCGTGTCAATTTTAAAGGGATGAAGAATGTTCGACATGGTATTATCTTGGTTTTTCTCGTTTGAAGTTTGTTTCTTGAGGATGTTGGTTTTTTAAAGGGTGTTTAAGGTATTTTGATTAATATTATTCGTATCTATCTAGATCTCTTTTGAGATTAGCTAGCCTGGGAAATTCGATTGGCAGTTTATTATTTTTCTAGTAACCTTCTGGCAATTTTGTCGTCAAAGAAGACTTAAGGCGACTACAGGAGCTAAATTGGCAACTCTATTTGTGGTGGTTCGAACTTCGTTTAAAATACTATTAGAATAAAGTAATCTGATCTACATAGTCCTCATGTGAATTGAGCAAGATTATGTCTGGACTTTAAAAGAGACTACGACCTCTGACTTTGTTTTGGCTGTTTCTTCTCAGAGTAGTCAGGTACGAAACACCGGCCCCATCTAGTTTTAAAAAATGACGTGTAAAAGTGTTTGTAAAAACCTACTTGCAAAATAAACATCATTTATCATTTAAAGTTTTAATCAGCTTGCACTGCAAAGTGGTTACGTCAGTCACTGCGGGCCGAATAGTGCGAAATGAGTGGTTTTTTTTTTTGCAATTTACAAAAAACCTATTGATTGGACTAAAAAAATAAAACACTATCATGCTAATATGTTGCTGGTAGAATTATTTGCCAAAAAATCAGAATGATCGCATGTATTTTAGTATGGTTTTTACTCGTTAAAATAAATTTTTAGAGATAAGTTCGTGATTTTTTTTAACGAGTAAAATTAGTTGTTTTATGTTTTCAAAACACTATCATACTAGCATATATCCTGAAGAATATCATATATTTTTCTAGTTTTATTTATTGCAGTGAATCATATGCTTTTTTGCATTATAAGACTCGCGTTTAGCTCCTGTAGTCCCCTTATAGCCTCTCTCTTGCCCATATGCCGATTTACTTCAGGTCGGCGCAGCATGTTAGCCCAGTCAAATTAGACATGCAAGGTTACAATAATTCGCATAGAGCTAAAAATTGGTGCGAATGTTGGGAACACCATTACAAATGAAATGTCAAAAGTCCCCATCGATCTGACCTTTGCAAAAATAAATATTCAAGGTCAAAGGTCGTGTAAATGGGTTTTTTGTATTTTTCAGCCAAACGGTAAGTTGTATCATAAAAATATGTTCAACAAAATTGTAGATCGTACATTTATCTATAAAAACTAATTTATAACTTTTTCCTAAGAATTACCATTTCTGAGATATATCTATTCAAACCATGAAAAAGTTGTTTTTTTGATAATACGTTTATGCACATTATTGTAACCTTACCCCTATTTTTTGAGCTAATTTGACTGGACTATGTATTCTTCTTACATACTTCTCTATTTCCAGTCATCTCTTCAGACACATCTTTTCTAGCCACAGCATTGTTCACTCCATCTTCTATGGTTTAAACCTAAAAGCTACTCAGTACTCTATAGATAATAATATTGCTCAACTGACAATTACATAAGCTTTAGAAACAGAACTATATTCGTTATCAATCCTGTGTGATTTCTGAGAAAATATAAGAAAATCACAATAAAAGGTTACGTGATTTTCCGTCGCCCGCCGTCGTATATCATTCAAAGTATTTCTTTTTATAAGGATTGTAGGTATATGTCAGAGGTCGAGCCTCCATTTTCTTACAAGTTGTTTAGTAGCAGACCTACCTGTCATACACACTTAGTTTTAGGTCGTTCTGGAACCGAAAGGCATAAACTCCTTCATCGAATTCGGAACGATTGGGACTGTTTTTTTTTTTAAATAACTAAAAAAAATAAAACAAATTTTAAATATTTTGTGATTTTTTATATTACTTTATTGATATTGTTGAAAAAAAAAACACGAAAACTTTAATTTCATTTTTTTTATTGTTATTTACTGATACTGTTAGCCTGCGTCATCCGGATGCCCAGCAGTGGGATGCATCCCAAAGGCCGCTCCCCATGACTTCCAGTTTTCTCTATCCAGGGCTAATGTGGACCACTGGTCGTAGTTATTATTGTTGTTGTTATTTATTTGTTTGTTATTATTTTTATTATTTGTTTATTGTTATTTAATTTTTTTTTTTTAAACAGTCCAAATAGTTCCGAGTTTGATGATCGAGTTTATGGCTTTTGGTTCCAGAACGACCTAAAATTAACAGTGTATAAACCGTAAAATACGTAACAATATAGGTGTACTGCACAATCAGAGGAAAATTTCTAATGAAAAGACAGTATGTGATGCTTGTTTGCAACTGGATGCAGTTCAAGTATTGTTAGTACGAGCTTATTTTCCATGTCAGATGCTCGTATTGCAAATTTGATTTGAGAATTATGCGTCTCTGAAAACAGTACCTACCTATTCTATGGCTTTATTTTTTTTTCTTCTTTATTGAAGGCTTTCTTTAAAAAAAGGATTTAAGATCTTTGAAAGTATTATAAATAGTGTTTTCATAAACAGATGTGTTGCTGAGGAGTTATTTGCAACAATAATTTTCTCCCTAGCTTCTCCCATCCTTGGAAGTTTTGAATAGCGGCCATTTTGGAGACTGTTGTGTAATTTTACCGCTCAAAAGTGCATTCTCTTAGCCTAGTCTGATTAAATGACCATAAATTTGGATCGGTGTTCCTTCTTCCGTTAATTTTGATTTGAATAAACCTGATGGTTTCTTGAAAAGTAACATTAATAGATGTGTGAAGGATGATATGGCAAGAAAGGTGGTCTCTGAAATGTTGACGAGTGATATAGAAGTATGGAAAAAGAAGACGCTGCGTCGACCCCAAACAGATTGGAATAATAATAATAATAATAAATAATAATAACAACAACATCAACAATCAACAACATTTTAGGAGGCTCTCGCTTGGCAGCTGGATCAAGGGCTTGATTCAGAAAGCAGTACTTCTGGACACGGCACGTATTGTTAGGAGGTTCCTCTCTCAAGAGCCCTGACTACCGGCAGCTAGGACCCTGTTCCCAGCGCTGGTGGGCTACTATTTTTAAATGTTTTTTTTTTGTATAGAAATATTTAAATATGTAAAAAATATGTAAAATAATGAATAAAGGAATAATAAATAATAATAATAATAGATCCTTACCACTGTCTTTTAGTTAAGTTATTCTTGCTTGATTTAACTATTGTATAAAACTATTTGTGAAAACTTCTAATTGGCCATATTGTTATTATTAACTAAACTATTGTGTCTGCCTAGCTGTAAGTTTTCCGAAAATAGTAAAATAAAATAAAATAAGGGCAGGACATTGATGATGATGATTTTATAGATGCTTATAGATCAATGAGGTAGTAATGTCCATGACTACAAGGATAATAAATAAGCTCAAATATTAATATTAATTCTATACTACCTCAGATTAGCAACTCTATTTGTGGTGGTTCAAACTTCGTTTGTAATGCTGGTAGAATAAAGTTCTAATCAGCTTGCACTAGAAACCGGTTGTTACGTCAGTCACTGCGGCCGAATAGTGCGAAATGAGTGGTTTTTATTCTTTTTAAAATCAAATTTTCGTCTTTTGGAAAAAATAAAAAAACATAAGACCTGCTTTATAATTAGTTCAGTTAGTATGCAAAGTTTCATAATCTAATTTGAAGTACTTTTTGAATACCAGCGGTTTATTGTTCGATTTGGAGGTAACTTTGGGATTTTTTTCTATCGACAAAATTTTATGAAATCGTGTTTTCGCTAAACATAAGACCTAACATTAATCCTTAACTTTACCATATATATTTATTTAAAAATGATTGCTGCAGTATTTTAGGCGTAACGGAGGATCATGCTAAGCCATTTGAGGTAGTATAGGCCCTTAAACTTAACCCATAACCACCGCATCGTGACCAGTACAATAAAAACAACAGACAAATCAGTGACATCATATTACTGGTACAAGTAATTATTGGTACAACTAACCATTATTGGTACAAATACCAATAACAGTAATATTGTGACATTGGCTTGTAATATCGTATCATTTCCGTAATAACGGATAATGGCGACCCAATGAAAAGTATTGGTTTTTATTGTAATAACGGTTTTCTGCAGGCTTTGTAAATAATTTAAATTGGTTTTCTTTATTGGCTATTGATTTCGGCTTAGGTATCGTGACCTAAATTATGTCTTATTTTGGTAGTTACTTTACATAAATTATACAAAATGGGTATAAATAGGTGAACGAATGCAAGCAAGCAAATGACATCTTAGATAATTTAAAAAAAAAAACGATTTTTTTCTTTTTTTGTCAAAATTTATCTTTCTTTGTTCTAATATGAAAAGTTTACTAGAAATTTGTAGCGTTTTTTGAGGACAGGTCAATTTTTTTCAAAGCTGTGAAAAAAAAAAAAAAACTAGGTAAGCCATAAGCTTCTACTCCATTCACGTAATATACCCATTTTTTTTGGAAAGCGATAAAAATGTCATGCGGTATAGATAGGTAGGTAAAACCTATGAGGCGTTTGTGAGAGATTGACCGGAGAAATCCGCACGTCGGAAGATTGGAAGGCTATGGGGGAGGCCTTTGCCCAGCAGTGGGACACTAGAGGCTCTGTAAAAAAAGGTACAACCTAAACGTAGAAGAAACGATGCAAGAAAAAAGACGTTTGTAAAGTAATAAGATAAGCCTGAGGAAAATTAACTTTACTAATTTTAAGGTAGGTATAAATCTTTTGATTTACGCTCTAAAATATGTTATATAGAATAGGTTTCACTTTTTTAAGATTCGGACCCTTTAAGCGGCTTTCAGACTACGCTATAATATAATAGCATAATAGTACCTACCTAAATAGTTCATAGCACAACAATATCGCGCACCATACTTTGTTATGGACACGTTCACACTGTACTGTACTATATATTATTGGCTTACTATACGCTATAAAATTGTGCGATGCGCTGAATTCATGCTGTGCTATATCACGCGCCGCGCTCTTCCTCATCCCTCACCCCCGGCACTCTTCAAAGATCGCGTTCAACTGAGCTTGCTATATACTATAATGCTTGCGATAAAGCGGGTTTCAGACTACGCTATAATATAATAGCATATAGTATATAGTTCATAGCACAACAATATCGCGCACCATACATTCTTATGGACACGTTCACACTGTTCTGTACTATATATTATTGGCTTACTATACGCTATAAAATTGTGCGATGCGCTGAATTCATGCTGTGCTATATCACGCGCCGCGCTCTTTCTCGTCCCTCACCCCCGGCACTCTTCAAAGATCGCGGTCAACTGAGCTTGCTATATACTATAAATGCTTGCGATAATATCGCATAATGTGAACGCCAAGCTATATAATATAGCATTAGGTCCTTCTTTGCTATACTATATAGCACAATAGTATAGCGTAGTCTGAAAGCCGCTTTACAATCGCATGCACTATCTTGCTTACGGAATGGGTGTTTGACCAAGACCTCGCCTGATGGATGAATGTCCTATGGAACAAGCGTGCCTAGAAAATACTAGTTCACTCTTGTTTCATCACTACCAATATAATAGATACTTACCCACGTGTTAACTTGAAAGCACTCCAAAATCAGCAACATTATCGACCATCAATTGACACACTTTAAAACACCCACACAAAGAAACAATCGAACACACACAAATTCAAATTAACAACGTAACGTTCAATCAACAAGTGACACAATAACCCTCAAGGACCCTAATTCACCCCTCTTCACCCCCCCACTCATTACGTCGTAACCCGGACCTGCTCAACATTCGAAGTTTAAATTAAACAGGATCCGGAAAACAAGGAGGGGTATAAATGAGTGTTTGAGAGCCTCCGGCGTCCGCCATATTTAAAAAACTCGGCAGACGAAAGACGCGTGTAATGGTTGGTGTTATGCGATATTTTTAAGGAAAATTATAATTACGAGAAAACTTTTTTGTGACGACTTAAGAGGGCTATTACAATTTTCTTATTTTGAGTGTTCTATGAGCCTATATCACTCAAATACAAGAAAAAAATGATTTTTTTGAGCGCTCCCTAGAGAAATAATCAGACTTTCTCGAGTATATTTTTTTTTTATTTTGTGGCAAAAACACACATCAAAAATCTCAGTTTAGATGTGTGATTATGGTTTAGATATAGCCAAAAAATTAAAAAAAAATATGCCCGAGAAAGTATGATTATTTCTCTATGGAGCGCTAAAAATAAAAATCAAAATGTTTCTTGTATTTGAGTGCTAGACTCTTAAAACACTCAAAAACAAGAACAAATGTAATAGCGCTCTTAAGTGTGCATAATTAATTAAGTTTGTAATTCTCCAACTTTTACTATTGGTAAAATGATTTTCTTCTTAAGACTAGAAAGGAGGTGACTGCTGAAATAACGAGTAATTAAGAAGTATGGAAGAAGAAGATATGCTGCGCCGAGGCAAGAGAAAGATGATGATGATTTGTATCCAACTGATTCAGTATAAGAATTGATGCATTGCACTGCATGAAATCATAATAATTTTCTTGTGAATATACGACCTTTTCTTCTTCAAAATTCTCGCAAAAACAATCTGCATTTCCGGGTCGCGTGTTTGAAATTAAGAGGCGTAGTTCATACAAACGTAATACCAAAATAATTTGTAAATCAAACGTATTCTTAAGGTAGTGTGTCTTTATTCCGATTGGAAAACAGAATATCTAGGTTCCCAAATACATATTTTGAATGGACACTGATTTAAACAAGAGTTATGAGAAAAATAAGTTTTCTGTACAAATTTTAAATTCCTCATTATCTCGTCTTTATATCGCTGTCCTTTCAAAATATATATTTGGGAACATAGATATTCTGTAAGTAATCCAATCGAAATAAATACACACTTACTTAAGAATATGTTTGATTTACAAATAATTTTGGTATTACGTTTGTATGAACTACGCATCGGTCGCCGCCTCTTAATGTAGTCCAATAAAAACAACAGCATCCAGTAAAGTCTACACCACAAAATAACAACAAAACAACTCTTTAACTATTACACCAGGGAGCATCCCAACTTTCCCACACTCCCAACACTTTCCCCGGGAAGTCCAATCAAACTTTACCACTTTCACTATCGCATAAAGCCATCCCAAGGCGGTATAATTAAACGTTTCATGAATGGGAGTGAGTGAAACAGCACGATAGAAGAAAGAGACGGAATCGTCTGCTGTTGTACGCGTAATCAGTTTTACGGTAAGCGCAAATTACGCGGGGATGGGGTGAATTAACGCTTTTACAAGGTCACCAGTTTAAATTGCGAACGCTTTCGACAGTCAGCTGATGTCGGTCGATTTGAAATTTGAATTCGAATGGAATGTTCAAATTGGGCTGTTGCTTTTAGAAGGTTGATTCTATAATTGATTTAAATTAATAATAAGACAATTATTCTACAATATAAGTGCACTAATTTAGTAATATTATAAAGAGGTACCTATTCAAAGTTTTGTACCTTCGGATGTAAGAGGTAATCTTGAAACTTCATAACCGATCTCGAATTTTTTTTCGATGATGAAAGCTACAGATTACTTATGGAGCCATAGGATATGTTTTTTATGGACAGAAGGTACCTAAACACGTTTAATGTCGACAAATAATTTTATATTACATAATTACAGGAAGAATTTTTGCTACAATAATTAATTATTCTATTTTATCGACCATCGACATTTGTCTCATTTATCAATAGAGACTGTGATCACGATTTGCTTTCTTCTAATAGAATAAGCAGATTTATCAGTAGTGCCAACGCCTGAAGTAATAAAAGTAATTCTTGTTTAATTGAATGTGTCCTTAGATAGTAGTAATAAATAATAGACGATAAAGCAGGCCTATTGCCTACAGTTAATGCTAAGAAACTGTCAGATTATACTTACGACTTAGAACTAGCGATATTTTGAAATGAGCTCTATCTACTTAGTTTTTGTATAAGTCAGAATTTTCAACGTTGATCCGTAACTTCATGAATACATCCCTATTTGCAATTTGCATGTGCTACGTCTTTCAAACGACAAATTGTAGGCCAACAATACGAAATTACACACACCGTTGGAATATCAAAACGTCTACACTCTATAATAAAAACCAATAGAAAAAAAAAACTTGCCAAAAGACATTTACGCTGACTGAACGCAGTTTTTACAACGAAAGAGCAAACCGACAAATTACAAATGGAAACAAAAAAGGAACGTCTCGCGACAAAGGAAAAAATCGAACGCCGTGAAAATTTGAATAAGGAATCATTTCTTTTTTTCCTATCTTTTTTTATTCCTTTTTTTTTCACTCGCTGTCAATCATTTGTCTAAGGCAAGGAGGTTCGCTACTTTCTTTGTTGATGGATGGGATATTTTTCTTAGGGGTGTTCCTACTCGAGTGTAGTGTATTCTCCAAAGTTCATATTTCATTATTTTTATCTCGCGTGTGTTCGAGTTTGGGTTTCTAAGCGTGTTTGTTTACAGAACTGTTTACCTTTTTTATAAGGTTTACGTTTGACTTGCACAGTCGGGTTATGACAGTGTTTTTATGACAAAATTTACGTAAACATGTTTTATGTGAAAAATATCATGGTAATGAAAAGTCGTTTACGCAAATAAAAGTAATTCTCATGTTTGCGTGATGTTTTTTTGAATTTGAAAAGAAAAAGATGCCTAAAACTTTATTGATCGATAAAATAACTTGATTATAAGTTGCTGCCAGTTAAGATCGCAATAGCAGTCATTGCCCTTTCCCTAATTTCTCTTATCCTCTATCGTTTTTTATTAGAAAAAAAATGTTGACGATCACGATAGCTGACGATTCAAGACTTGAACAGGCTTATTTTTGGATTTCAAAGTAAAGAACAAAAAAAAATGTAAGTAGGTGGTAAATAATGGTGGGTAATGTAAGTGGTGGTTTAAATGTAGGTGGGTCAGTGACCGCTATTGCGATCTTAACTAGCAGCAACTATAGTTAACCCATCTTAGCAAATACGTTGCAATGCAATCGTCCGTAACTGAATAAATTGTTAGTTTTCGATTAAAATTGGATCAAAAGTCCTTTTTTTTTCGGGAAAGACCGGTGCTCCCAATGACGTACCTATCTCTACTTTGCTCCTAACTTTGATTGCCATGGATTTTTGAATATTAATGTATTCTTCGTCCATCCCATTGTTAGGGCAAAGGGGTCCCCATGGCCTAATGGCCATCCAGGGCTAATGTAGACCACGGTTCTGAATTTGTACATAGTCAAAACAAAAAACGAAACTGTTACAACTATATGAACCAGTCCTTACCAATCAAATTCAGGACCATCAATTTCAACAACTCATTGGTTCAACAAAAATTCGTCTCGCATACTACATTTATTTACAAATCCCAGCTTTACGTATCACGTGCTTGTAATCAGAACTGGTATATGAGCAATGTATCTGTGTTATCCCATCTTATTGGGTAAATATGAATGCCGCCTGCCATGCAGATTGGCATCCGAACCTCATGGTAATGCCATGTTTTCTTTGCCAGATACATTACTGATTCTGTAGAGTCCTTTATATTTGGTTTACTGATTTGCATGGTACTGTTGCTATGAGATTTTGTACGCCTCGATTCGAGTTCATTTTCATAAAGCTCTAATTCTGAGGTATTCTGCAAATTGGTTGTTAAACTTCTTTGGTGCGTTACGTTTCTTAGAATTTGTTCATAAGTGTAATTAGAACAGATACTATCGAACCGAAATCAAAAGAGGCTGTATGCCAGTATAAGTAAACTAGTTAAATAGTTGTCATATACAAATGCAACATCAGCTAATTTGTTAGTAGCTCAGTTAGTAGGACTGAACGATTACCATAGAAAACATCATCGGATCAAACTATGATGGAGCGTGTTTTTTTTTATTCTACGTCTACCGGCTTACTCACTGCTTGCAAAGACAGTGACACTGGTTAGTAATAATGTAACGTTATTTTGCAAGTAGATGGAAACTAAGAAGAAAAAGACTTTGCAGTTTATTTAGGTATTCTCTGCAAGGAGTCGTAAACCTTTTTACAGTTACAACATGCGGTGTGAATGTTCAAGACCCTTAAGCAGGCGTTAACAACCTTAAACGGGCATTAAATAATAAAAATCAGCTCTCAAGTATTCTCTACTGACTCTTTTTAGAATAACATCTTCCAACTATTCCATAGAATTGACGATTTTATTACTAAGAACATAGTGTCTAATGTAAGTTGCATTGCAGTGATATGATAGGCCATCACTAATATTATAGCTGGGCTGTATTGAATATAAATTGTGGCCGATACATAATCTATAAATAACGCCTATCTACAATTATATTATGATATTACATCACCGCTCATTCTTTATGAATCATGCATAGCATCAGATACATATGATGCACACGGACGATTATTGTTGAAAAACTACAGTTGCAACATGCAAACTTGCAATCATTATAAAAAAGAACCAGGAATCGGCCAATATAAATGACCTGATAGTGAATGAAGCTGATAGTGTTATTGGTCACGTACTTCTACCGATCTTCCTATTTCGAGAAGTTCTACATATTATTTGAAATTTGGAAGTCCACATTACAATTAATTCCAGTTTATCAAATCTCAGACACGCAGACTTGAAAATATGTAGCTGGCTATAGAAACCTGTTATTTCCATTTGTATGAAGCATTATCAAAGAACATAAAACATGTTGATTCGCAGATATGTCATGAGATCAAGATTTTCTGAGTTTGATTTTTTCGATCACTTCACACTTGACGTGTTTTTCCACATTGTATCTCGGATTTTTATTTGTATGTAGCTGGAATCAGTCATTATCAGTATCAAGAAGGCTTCTTAAACCTGTCTGAAATAACTTGATTATCTTCTCTTCGTTCGAGTTTGATTCTGGATTAGACTTCTTCACGATTCTGTTCTCCTAGTACTTATTGTTGGGTATTCACTAAAAAGACGATTTCAGCGGCACCAACATCTCCTTCTTGATTCTGTTCACCTAGTACTTTCTGTTCAAATTCAAAATTGAGTTCTCTCGTAACAAACCTTATAATGTGCCAGAGAGAGACAAAAAATATCAACTTCAACAAAATGGTTTCCTTGTAACTTTGGGAGCTGACTATACTGTACAAATAACAGTTTAAATTTATGGTTGACGAAATGGGATTCAATGTATGAAGATTAAAATAGTTACGAGTTGGCACACTTTTTCACTTGTTTCGCACTTCTTTTGTTTAGAAATGGGAAGTTACAGGATGGGCCGGAGCCTCCTTGTTTTGTGATCTGTCGTAGCTATTATCAATCCATTGTCATGTCTTTTCGAATATTGTTGGTTACATTTCACGACTTTCCACGTTTGTTCTGAATTAATCATCCATCCATGTGGAACTTAGCATAGCTGGAATCAGTCCATCGTTAGCTTAGCCAGAAATAACCCGCCCGTCTACCCAGACATCTGATAACTAACACACGCCGCGTAACCCAACGTGCTTACAAAGCTTAAACTCTTGGTTACTGGGCACGTAACACAGACTCAAACCACGTTAACTCTATAATAGTAGCGGCTGTCTACGCTAGATGGCAGATGCACGTACTACACCGCCGCTGAATAACGTGATCGGAATCTCAAATATCGAATCGATGGTTTTTAAAGCTCTCTCGGAATCGCAAGGCTCTTCAGCAAATATAACCGAATTGTGACTGGAATAAGCGCCAATTGTTGGTGGTGGGTGCAGCGGAATATGGAATTTTGTTCGGTGGAGTAATGTTTTTTTCGAATTCGAAAAAGGAATAGTATTTTTTTTTGGTAAGCGGTAGGGTTGCGGGGGCGTGATGGCGGAATGGAGCAATATGTTACGTGATTGATGATATTCAATACATGCGGTGATGATATTCTCCAAAGATCTCGCATAGTTGGTCATTAACAAAATCAACTCTATCCTTAGTTTAATAAAGACCAAGATATAACTGCCTCAAACAAAATGTACAAGAAAATTAAGATAATGTAGACGTATTTGAACTTCTTAAAGATTTCGACTTCATACAACATAATCTTGAAAGAGAAGCAAGAGGTAAGTGTTCATCAAATTGTGTGGCACGTGCTAAAACCCAATCTCTCAAAGATGTAGTAAGAAGAGAAACTTTAAACGAGTCACTGTCAAATAGACGAAAAAGAAAGAAAGAACTAGAGAGAAAGAGCTAGAACAAAGTATTCACTACAAAAAAGACTAAAGGAATTACAAAATAAAACAAACAAAAAGAACAAAAATACTACATTACTTAACCGTTAGCAAATGAAGACGTTGAAACTGAAGCGACATTGAAATCAGCAAAGCTAATGTGACGATGTTCTAAAAGATCTGAACCGAAGGTTTTCATATTATCCGGTACTAATACGGTTGTGGAGGTCAGATAGGCTGTATCTCCATGTAAACTACTGGTATTCAGCTGCATCCGGTTAGACTGGAAGCCCATACCAACATAGTTGGGAAAAGACTAGGCAGTTCATGATCATGTTTTATTAATTTTAGTTGGAATCAAAATTCAAGTACAACGATTTCTATCAATCACTGAATCAAGATATGTGAAGGTACGTACCACAATCATAACTAAGATATATTTTTGTAATTCCAATTATTCCTCTAAACACAATCCTTGTCTCCCAGAGGCACCATAGTTCAATACCACCTTATGCTAATTCACCCCAATCCGAGTTTCATAACAAGACCGCAGCAAAAAAAATAGAAACAAGTAAAAAATCATAACACGCTTGAGTACGCGATACATTTCTTCATATCCGCCGTATTCCAATGAAAAATGCTCAAAGAGTTAACTCCTCCAGCCCACTGGGGGGAACTACAAATCCGATAGAGAGAGACGAAAGAACGAGTTAGAAAGGGACGCCAAGCTAAACCCGAAAAGATGGATGGTACACAATGTCACTGAAGATGCTGAAATTGTATATTTTATATTCGGTATAAAAAAGTCCCAACATACGATATTAAAAAGACGGAACATTTTCTGCGTACTAGTTATATTGTAAGGAATTTAATCTTGCGGCGACATACGATGCTTTAAAGTAAAGGATTATTGGAATGTTTTCGGTATTTTCTTATATTCTGTTAATATTTTGACGTTGAGAGTATATTTTTGCGTACAATGTTGATGTTTAATAAGAAGACGAGAGGACACTTTTGGGTAAAATTGTGTTGCTAGCTCAAAAATAAGACTGAATACGAAAGTCTTAGGACATGGTAACACTGGACTGCGATAACCGTAGTTCATTGACAGTATTACAACAATATAGGACTCAGTAGATGCTAGACAGTTATAGACAGCCATAGATAACAATAGAAAGAAGTTTAGAGTGCTCTGCTTTGATTAAAATGAACTGTAGAAGTTACGCAGTTGAGTCAAAAGTCATTAGTTTAGTATAGTAAATCTTGTCTTGTTGTGTTGTGAGTCAGTAAACATTTGTAACATCTTGCTGAAGAGTTTGATGTATCCCAACACCACACTTTACAGGACCTAAAAGAGGCCACAGACGCCGCAATTAACGTGGCCACATACAGGTCCTAAAAAGAACAATAAGTAAATTTGGACCCCGTACCCGTACCGCACCCTACGCGATAGCATTAATAGACTATACTCTGGAATTAAAGGTCATTGCTCTTTCCTTACTTTATCTGCGTAGGTACCCCGACAATACATTACGAATCGTTTTTTATTACTAGAAAAAGTGAAGGATTACGATAAAGGTCGTTTCGGGACAAGTTTATGTCATTATTTCTGTTTTCGGAATGATGTATTTGAATAAATGTATGCGGGTTAATGACCTTTATTTCCTACTTATCCGGCGCAGACTATAGTTGTCATTTTAAAGAGGTTTATGTAAATAATCCGAAAAACGAATGAATGGGAGAAATCAAACAAATCGTACCATCGACACGAAAGAATTAAAAGAAGTTTTAGACTACAAGTTAAAAAGAAGAAGTTAAATTATAAAGAAGTTACTTTATTTCAGAAAAAACTGTTAACCCTAACAACCAACCCTATTTAATCCACCCTTCACTCACCTTCAAGGCAAAACCTCATCCTTCTTTTCAATCATTTTCCCCTGTCGAATTTTACCCGCTGATTTTCTCCTGTCAAATCTAAACTCGACTCTAAACTCAATCTACGCACATCCACACACTTCCTGCGTTCCTGGTATCTATCGATGCTCATAACCCTTTTTAGCTATCAACCGCCATTTTAAGGAAATAGCTCTATAACGGCTTATCGCTGGGGTACTTAGTACACCGTGTTTATGTGTTAACATATCTGAAGCGATAGGAGCGGCTTTAGAAAGTTAGCTAGTGATTTTTTAAAGAGTCGTTGGGAATCTTGAGATTTGATGATGTGCGTCATTTGAAGTTCGATTCAGCAAGGTGATATCCCTTCCGACATTGTATTCCGAATGGTTCGTATTTTGAATATTCGTTTTTTTTTTCGAATTACTCTTGCATTCGAATTTCAAAACAGTAAAATGCCAGTAGTAATTCAGTATTTTAATTTTGGAATCTCCGTACGTAAATGTCGATGAGCCAAAAGAATGTTAATGATCGTAATAGGTAAATTATTTTCATTGTTTATTTATAAGGGGATCTGGAATGTCACAATGAACCAATAGGTCGGTATCAGTTTAAGGCAGAAGTAACGAAGTAACCAAAGGTCGAAATTCTAACAACTCATTAAAATAGAAATCAATTTAAAATTTTGTAACACTACCATAAAATTCACCTACCACTTTCCTATTAAGTTTAAATTGACCGTAAATTTAATTTATTTACGTGCTATCAATAACTAAAATAATATATAGAAGCATGCAAGAAATTACAATGAAAAGAGAACCGTCACATTTTCAGAATAAACTAGAAATCTTTTATTTCCGATGTATTTTGTAATGAACAATTTTTGTCAAACATTTCTCAATTTTACACTTCAGACCACCAAAAACAACCCAGCAACTTACCAAAACATGGTACCTCTAACAAACTAAATCCAAACCGGTACCAAACACGATAAGTGTTTAGAAATCACGCCAGTGTATAGAAAAGGTGATGTATTTGAATATTAAAACCGTGTATTGTTAGGCAAATTAACCGGCAGATGTGTATCCGGGGACTGTGGCTGAGCACGGCTAATTGGGACAGATTTGCATCATAATGGTGAACCAGTAATAGTACCGGTACTTAGTCGGGAAGTTTTGAGCTCGGTACGAAAAAGTCTGAGTTCGGGAAAATAAATAAGGGGT
The DNA here is from genome assembly GCA_905147715.2 of Xestia xanthographa. NCBI lineage: Eukaryota > Metazoa > Arthropoda > Insecta > Lepidoptera > Noctuidae > Xestia > Xestia xanthographa. The sequence goes on along the minus strand of LR990663.1, from coordinate 5,827,861 downwards.
TGGATTGAAGAGTTGTTAGAGTTCGGTTTGGTGGTATAAAATTGTTGGGATATTGATAAGTTTAGCGGTTATTACGATTTGAGATATGTTTATTGTGGTAAATGGTTGTAGTCGGTTTCCTAAGAATTAATGTAGGTCGGTTGCAGCTCCACATAGTGTAAATAACCTCATCACGAAGCCGTCAACCAAGCATTCTCTACATCAAAGTTACGCAAAAATTATTGCTGGGAAACGACTTTTTTTTTAGGGTGAAATGTCATGTTGTGTGGTAGAACTCAATGTAACGCACTCAAAACATTGTGCTTATGGATGGATTGAATAGTACGGTCGTGGAGGTGTTTAAAGTAAAAGTCTTACTTAAAAACTTGAAAAAAAAATAAAAATAAAACTTTTCAAAAAGTTGGAATTATGACCCCCAATATCTCCGTAACTAGAAGGTTCCCGGGTATGGTGTAGAACAAAAATATGATCACAGTGACGAGGAGAACAAGTGCCTTTCGGCTTCGTGAAGTGGTTTTTTCCTTTAAGTATATCAAAGATGACTGCCTCGTTATGGGTCTAGTGGTAGCAAGCGCGACTGCTGAGCATGGGGTTCTGGGTTCGATTCCCAGGTCGGGCAAATTGTTATTGGGGTATTCCATCAGGAATTTCTCAGTAGCAGCCGCGGAGTCTGGATTTGTGCCTGGTTGATGGCAATAGGCTTGCCCCCTATTACATTGCACATAAACATAACTGGCGAAATGTGGGTGTATTATTAGGTACACGTCTGCTTATCCCTTCGGGGATTACAGGCGTGATGTTATGTTTAGTGGGTTTAGACTGCTCAACTTATGAGTCGACGAAATCTAAGAAGTCCATTTTGACAGCCGTCAAATCCATAGTAAATTGTCACCGCTATTGGAAATTTAACTTTATTACTATTATGCTAACGATTGTCAAAACGGGCCTTTTATTTTTTGAATACTTTACCACAGGACTTTAAATAATAATCCCCTGCAAAAAAACCATGGCCACACAAAAGTTGGCTGTACGTAATTCCTAGATTTCTATTAAGAAACACAATCCTATACTTTTAATATAATATCCTTCCGCCACCAAGCAGGCCATGCTTTACTTGGCGTTTTTTTTTTTTCAAACGGTACAGGGGAACGTTCATAAATCCTTTAGCCCGCCTGTCAACCGCATGCCTAGTGGGTAGTCGTATATTACGGAAAGTAACGGATTTTTTTTCGCTCGGAAAAATTACTATTTTTTTTTGAGGTTAGAGGTTATTTTCTAGAATTGGAGCTACGTAACGGTATGATTTTTCTTCGTCTGTTTACCAGTTTAGTACTAACAGCCATTTTTAATAACCTACCAACAGGTATCGGTAGGTTGCTATCTCTGTCTGTTTACATTTTGTTTACCGATCTATAGAAACAAAACGTCACAGAAAAGCTTTCTTTGATTTTTCTATGAATAACACTTTATTCATAGAAAAGTCAAAGAAAGATTTTCTGTGACCTGTCAGGTGGTAGGTGTCGCGGATAGGACTATAACTTTGTTTATATAAACCATTGAGCAGCGAGAACAAAATCTGTGCGCAGTGCGGGGCGCGCGGGGGGGACGTATATATAATGCTGTGATGAGTAAGCGAGTGAGTGAACTGCAGCCGGCTGACAGCAGTTGAATGGAGCACAGATTTTGTACGTGGTGTCTTCTCTACCTATACGTATAGTTGGTGCCAGTTAAGATAAGAATAGCGGTCATTGCCCTTTCCCTAATATCTCTTCGTACGAACCAAAGCAAATAAACCATGTATCGTTTTTCATTAGAAAAAATGTTAAAGATCGCGATAGATGACGATTCAAGACTTAAACAGGCTTATTTTTGGTTATCAAAGTTAAGAAGTTTAATAAATGTAGTTGGGTTAATGACCGCTATTCTCATCTTAACTGGCACCAACTATAGTAGTAATAGCTCAATGATAGAAACACCGGTAGCTACGAGAGTAGGCAAATTATCTGACAGTAAACACGTAAGTTATAGAAAATGGCTTTAAATGAACAATGGTGCCGATTCCCTTGTTCACAAACTAAACCAAATTTAAGTTCAGTGCATCTTTTTCTTTCTATTTCATTAAGAAAAGGACAGAAGATAAATTTTAGTTATGTTCTGTCAAATTAATCAGCGCCATACAAGTTTTAGACGCGATTAAAAAGTTGACTACTAAAATTACATCCAATTACGTCAGGTGCTGACTAATTTGACAGGATTAAACTAATATTTATCTTCTGTCCTTTTCATAATGAAATAGAAAGAAAAGAAAAAGATGCATTCAACTTAATTTTAGTTTAGTTTGTGAACAAGGGAATCGGCACCAGGGTTCGGTACTAACTACGGTAAATTACATGGAACTTAGCTGCTGAAATGCGGTTGGATGAACACCTACACACACACACATACACACATGATATTATATAGTAAAAAGAGGTAGATAACGCACTAGCACGCACAAATTGTTGAGGACAAAGTGATACAATTGTTGCACTTTGATAGCTAGCTATCTCTTTCTATCTTATACGTTCCGTATTATCTATCGCTGTCGTAGTTTTAAATTACTCGCAACGATATCTGAACCCCATTCAGTATGAACATGGCGTATCTTCTTTAACACACACACCTGCCGGTAATCTGCTGGTACACCTTTGCCTCATCTTTCAGGAATTTCAGGAGTGATGTTATGTCTTATCAACAGTAAAATTGGTGCAGTCAACATAGAAACAACAACAAACGACTATGCCAAGATAATTTTGTAAGCAACTGTTGAAACCAATTTAATTTTTGGCACAAACAGCCAAATAAAATATAGGGTAGTAATCAAATTATAGTTCGGAAGCTTATGTTACAAATAACAATATCTTTACGAATCATGGATGAATATAAAAGTTGTGAAAACAGGTTAGGTTTCATTGCCTTTGTTTTAGCATTTTCAGCCAAGTAACGACTGCTGGGACTGGGACATAGGCCTCCTCTTTATGAGAGGGAGTGGGCCAAAATCCATCACGCGGGCCCAATGCGGGTTAGCAGACGTCACATGCCTTGGAACTTTTGATTCTAGGACAGGCCCAACCGACTTTCATTCATCGTTTTGAGTAAGTACTCTATTGATGACGAAATAAACTTTATTTTTGCTTGAATTGAAAGCTAACTCTCAAGACAGACCTAGGTTATAATTTGAACAAAGTGTCACTCAAGATAATCTAGCTCACCTTCATAAAAGCCAATGACCAAGATTGGTGGCTACAAGGCAACCGAAAAAAAAGCAACATTGCATTAATTTTGAACAGTTTACCAACTTTAAGTAGCTAGGTAACTTCTTCCACGTAATAATCATAGGTACTCGCATGTCGCTTCTAGAATTGGACGTCCATAAACCACTTTTGAATTCCGAACACACATTCGGCTTCATCTTGAACTGTGACGGCACATAAAAATTCACACCGTCATTATCGCGCGATTCTGTATTCAAATAAAAACGGAAACGCCACATTTTCTACACCGCACGGCGGGGTTCGCTGGCAGTCCTCCAGTGAGAGAGAGATAGCACGATAGTTTGGCGCATAAAATAATGATCAATCAGAGCGGGATGACAAGCCGTTTATTGGTTCCACCGAGTAGTTTGTGGCTATCATATAGCTCGCAGATGCATCTAAGAGGAACGTAGCTTTCAGCACATATTTTTATCTACGACCATATTTTTTGTCAAAGGAAAATTAAAGAAAAGTTAATAGGCTCACAACTTCACAAGTCTTAACGTTTGATTCCCATAATGAAAACTTTCTTGTTTTCCGTGACTTCGCCCGTGTAAAACACATTCTACGGCACTCGGTAATAGTGTGACTTTCAATCGTTGAAATATTTTTTTGAAATCGGATAAGTAGTATCAAAGATTACCTCCTAACTTCCTAAGTACTTACATCCAAACTTACAAATGTTTTGTTATAAGTATAGTTTGTTTTCTTGTAATTTAATTTTATCAACATTGGTATTGTTCAGTCACTGCTAGATCAATCTATTTTATCTAATCTAGAATCTTTATAATTTTAATATCACATCTCTGCTCTAAAAGCAAACCTGTGACATAATACACCTTTTTTCTCATTGGCTGTTAGCAAAGAAATACATTGTTGTGTCTCGAACACTATCTTACAGAAAGTCGGCACTAGATCAATACTTCGCTTTATGTCGCACATGTGTCATATGGCGCTGTGAGAGAACAGCGGAATCTGTGGAGATGCCAGGGGGATTCTTTTTCGGATTAATATGGGATTTGACGGATGAATGGAAGGAAAACGATTTAGTTTATTTCATTTTTAGGAAAACTTACAGCTAAACAGACAGTGAGTAATAGTTTGTTGTTGTGTTTGTTCTTTGTTTGTTGTTTTGTTTGTTTGTTGTGAGTTGTGCTTGTTTGTTGTTTCCTATTCTTGTTTTTAAGTTGCTTATACTAACAAAAATTGTTATAAGTATGTATTTTTAGGTTAAGGTATTTATGTATGGGTCTATGGCCTATTACAAGTTTCACATGTAGTTATAAATAATATGACATAAAAATAAATAAGACCATATATAAACACCACACAGTGAAAATACTAGGTAAATAAGCTCGAAGAAGCTATTGGATAAAGTTTTCGTCAATTTAGCGGTACTAGTACTGAAAATGTCGACCTCAGCAAGTTGTTGTCTTCCTGGCAAGTTGCGTTGTACACACGAATCGCTCTCTATTACTAGTTATATCGGTTGGTGAATGAGAAACAATAAGATCAGGAATGCTGGAAAAGCTTGAATTTACAGAGACAACACTGGTTTTTTCAAACGGTCGCGATTATTTCAAATGCAGCTTCAAATTGTGCCTAAGAAACGGCTACTGTCAGTATTGGCACATAAAAATTGGACACTTAATACTGTATCTGAATGGTAAAACATTTAGCCCAGAACTAACGTATACTTAGATAACATCAGTAAAAACTTCTTCTTCTTCGTCGTCACACTCTTGGCAGAGTGGTCGTGGTCGTCACATCGGGGGTGGTGGCAAGCTTCACAATCCGTCGCCATTCCTCCCGTACTGTGGCTTTTCTTGTGCTTGGACCGTTGCGTGCAGTTTTAACTTGGTCGGTCCAACGCATTGGTTAAAAACTTCTAAGCGACTGAAAAAAAATATCTAACCTAAAAAAACACACCAAAAAATATAAGAACAACACCCACTCCACAGCACACAAGCTTATTCCGTGATAGATAATGTGTAACTCGCATATGCCAGGGGAGGTAGGGGGATGTTTTGTCAAACGCCACCCGAAGAAACGAAGGGAAACACTCGATTCCTCACACGCTTTTATTTCCAAGACTATTTTCCCTACGTATGAAGGTTTTCCATTTTTTCCTATCCTCCCCGAGAATATTATTTTGTTTCGTAATATTGGATGACGGTACGTAAAGTACTTTTGTGATGTAGAAAATTGTTTAAAGTGAATATGTTTTTTGTCGTTGTATTGTATTGTATTAAGTTGGTTGGATATTGTGTTTGTTTAAAGGTCTATGAAAGGAGATATCCTTGTTTCTGTGTTAGTTTAATAGGGATTATTCCTGACTAAGATCATGTTTAGTCCGTCAGTTTGAATATCGAAAAATATTGGATAAGTACGTGTTTTTTGTTTCATCAAATTAATAAAAATTGACGAAGATAAAACACGACAAAGATGTGAGTGGGGGCTTGTGACGTCACTTTCCGGTAAAAAATATTCACAAATGTGACGTCTCACGAGTTTTCAACGCACTGTATTGTCTTCACTTTTTTGTACGTGAAAAAAGAAAAAATATGTCCAATATTTTTTAGAAATCTATCTGACCGAATAATTAGATTTTTTTGCCATCTACTCTATTGTATCGAAATAGAGCTTGACTAATACGAACGAATTTTACACAACCAGTGATAGCCTAGTGATGTAACCGTAGGACGCTCCGGCCCACCTCTAATTTTTCAGATTCATATGCGTTTTGTATAATTATCACTTGCTTCGGTGAAGGAAAACATCGGGAGGAAACCATATGGCAGTTGCTAGGGTAGGCTTTGCCTAATTGCCTCTTCGTGGCGCACGCCCATGGTCTGAGACATATTTCTCGACTTGTTGTAAAGTCAAGTCAGAGGCTACATGGGCGGCATAAAAACGCCGACACTAGGTTAGGCGCTAACCACACGAAAAGAAAGAAAGAGCAACCAAATGTAGATTCCAACAACCAATACTACTTCTACTATTTTGGTGGTTTAATTTCGTTGCGGAGCCCAATATAGTTGAATAATTTTCCTGGAACTCAATGACCTACGTAGCTTCCCCGCTTTTAGCCTGTTTACCCGCTTTTTCATGTTGGTTAGGCTGTTATATTATTATTATTTGCCTTACGGGTGTAATTTAAGCGGGAGAGCTATGTGCCAAAATAAACTAACCAAATCCAAACCTTTTTTTTGGAGAAATTATTCTGGTTAAAGACATTTAATTCTCATAAAGAAATTTATATTTTCTAAAGGATACCAACGGCTAGAAACCTATGCCTATGCCAATTCCTTGCTAGATACTTAATAAAACATAACATCAATAACATCACGCCTGTAAGCCCAGAAAGATTAGACAGAGGTGTACCTAAAAATACGCCCAAATTTCACCAGTCATGTTGTAGTCAGTTGCTTGCTATTACACTAATTGGGACTAAGTCCCATGTAATATGTAGTGACTAGTGAACAACCGACTAACAGACGATCTGATTAAAGTGGCCGGAAGAAACTGGATAGCACTGACGCAAAACCGCCAAAAGTGGAGAGATTTGGAAACAAAACCGCCAAAAGTGGAGAAATTTGGAAACAAAATCGCCAAAAGTGGAGAGATTTGGAAACAAAATCGCCAAAAGTTGAGAGATTTGGAAACAAAACCGCCAAAAGTGGAGAGATTTGGAAACAAAACCGCCAAAAGTGGAGAGATTTGGAAGAGACTCACCATTCGGTGGTCAAAGGTTGAAGAATAGAGAGAAAAAAGGAAGCGAGTCTATTATCTTTATGTCAACATAAGTAATATGTTCACACATTTCAACGAAAAAGAATCACCTACCGTTTCCTACACGAAAATGATTTTACTCGAAGTAAAAAATCTTGAAACTTCTAAAATGGGGCAACTTTAGCAGAAGTCGTGAAATATTATTATATTTAAAGTTTACTCACAAGAATGTTTGCGTGAAGTGGCGGAGGAGGTAAGTCCGGTATGTCTGTCTGTTTGCCTTTGGCGAAACTTTTGGGGGTTGAGACGAGCGGAGAGGAAGCGGGAGCGGGCTGCAAACATCTTTATAAGAGCAGAGTTACACCTTCCACGTATATCATTCTTATAAATTTTATGAATGTTGGCAAAAGATTCCGTTTTACACGACTGACCGGCCCAAAAAAGGAGTGTGTCCCTAGTACTCATGGTCCAACTAGTTGTACAGAGCAGTTGGACCACTGCCTCGGAATGATATTTTTTCTATATAACTAAATTACTACTATGGCACAGGGTTCACAATAATATCTAGGATTTTTTTTATATCATAATGCTGTTTTATCATTTACAAAATATATTCCACAAAAAGGTTCTACATTCTTTAATATTTTGCCTAAGAATTTTAAGCTCATAGAGTAATTAAATTAGGTATAAATTTAAAACTCTGTTACATTTGGAATCAGAAGTTAAGTACAGAGGCGCTACTGCCACTTTTAACGTAGTATTTTTTTATCCTAATTCAGTGTGAAATAGAGGGAGCTAGATGTCTTGTATAGCCATCCCTTTCCCTCACAAAGGCGATTGTAGAGTCACAGAACATTGGCATTGTCTCTTAACCCGCTTTCCGCTCCGCTCCCCAACATATCCTCACCCAGTTCGACATACGGTTGGCGGGCAGACAAATATATTGTTGGTAAAACTTCATGCCGACTCCTGGAGTGGTTTCCCAACTTTTGAAGCCTCAAGTTGCGCATCCGAAGCTCGTGAATACGTTATTTTATTTATAACATACTTCTCGAACTTTCCAGTTCGGTTTCTTTGGTTATCAGCTATTTTACGAGTCGTGTGTTGGTATTTTTTATGATTTTCGTTAAGAAAAGTTTCAGTTTTGTGTCGGCTTTTGGGCCCAAAAGAGTTTTGAATTTGTTCTTTTATATGACACTAGCGGACGTCACGCGGTTTCAACCGCGTAGTTCCCGTTCCCGTGGGAGTACGGGGATAAAATATAGCTTATGTTTCTCGCTGATAATGTAGCTATCCATTGCTGAAAGAATTTTTCAAATCGGTCCAGTACTTTTTTAGTTTATTCGTTACATACAAAAATATAAAAATACAAAAATGAAAATCTTTTCTCTTAATACACACATCAACACGGTCTAGGGATATTTCATACTCAATTAAATAACTCGAAAAGTACTGGCCGCATTGGAATCTTTTATACACCGATTTGTTTGTAATTTATCTCAGACTAATTCCAAATTCAAATTTTTAAAAATTCTTTTGTTTCGGTGGCATAAAAATGTCTTGATGTATAGGAGAGGGAATTTTCATTTGTGCGAAATTTAGAAAACAATACGAATTACGTTTAGTTACAGTTTTTTTTCATTTTTAAACGAAAGATAAAGTTAAAATTGAGGTATTGTAGCCATGCAACGCCGAGATTTGACGAGGGCGGAGATGTTACGAGCTGTGGGAATGCTGGAAGCTGGATCTGTTCAGCGTAATGTTGCTGAGGCCATAGGGACCCATCAAAATGTAATTTCAAGATTGTGGACACGCTATCGTGCCACAGGTGAAGTAGCGGAGAGGCACCGGGGGCCAAGTCGCATCACTACCCCCAGACAAGACCGATTTTTGCAAATTACTGCGCGAGCACAACCAAATGCAACGGTGACTCAATTGGTCCAAAGGCTGCGAGTGGAACACCAAGTGCTTGTGAGTGACCAAACTGTAAGAAGGCGACTGCATGAAAGCAATCTACGCTCTCGTAAACCATTCCGGGTCCCACCTTTACGGAGAGGCAATCGTGGACGACGATTAGAATGGGTTCGGAACCACGTGGACTGGGGCCGTGACCAATGGTCCAATGTGCTGTTCACGGATGAATACAGGTTCGGCTTCCATCCAGATTCACGAAGGACGCGTGTTTGGCGAGTTCCTGGACGATGGAGCCGTCTCCAGAACCCTCAGGAAGTTCACCCATACCAAGGAGGAACAATTATGGTTCGGGCAGGAATTCGTCTTGGAGGACGGACGGATCTCGTTTGGGTGCGGGGCAATATGACGGCAGAACGATACGTCCAACAGGTGCTGGGGCCCGTAATCTTGCCCCACAGAACACAAATGGGGCAAGATTTCCTGCTCATGCACGACAATGCCCGGGCACACACGGCGAGAACGGTAGCAGCTTGGTTACATACACATAATGTTAGGGCCTTAGACTGGCCTGCTCAATCGCCAGATCTAAATCCCATAGAGCATGCGTGGGATATGCTGCAAAGAAGAGCTCTGAAGGAAGTTCCTGAAAATCTGGCTACAGAAGATCAACTTTTTGCACACCTCAGAAGGACATGGGACAATATTCCGCAGCAAGACATTGACAACCTTGTTCTGAGCATGCCGAATCGTTGCCGATGTGTTATGAACATCATGGGCGCTTTCTCAGACTACTAACTTCAAGTTTATAAACACAAATTAAATGATTTTTCTATTTTTTTCAGTTTTTACTCACAAATTAAAAGTTCATTCATATACGGTTTCCGTCTATGCTTCATTTTTGTTTCCATAAAATCCTGAAATTTTAATCTATACCTTAACCATTATTAAAAAATGGTAGAATATTAAATAACGTATCTTTTAAATATATACATGTCATATAAATAATTAACACATTGATAGTAATTCGCTTTTTTAAAAATATCCCTAGACCGTGTTGATGTGTGTAATATTAGAAGTATAGATTTAAAAAGTACTTTTAAATTACCACAAACAAAGGTCCTAGTTCAGTAGGCTTGGACAGACTCGATGCAGAATGCAGAGAACAGAATGGCATGAATGATTGGAAGAGTCCTAGCTCTGGGTCCAGCTGTGGACTGCTTTAGGCAAAGATTATTTCAACCTTTAGGCTCTTTGTTTCTCTCATACCTATTCGTCCTTTTCTTTCACATGTTTTGTGAACTGTATGATAATACGTCATGATGACTTGGTGATCTTTTCAGCCAGCCAGCAAGGAACAAGGTCCAAAGTGCCAACAATGCAGGTTCTTAAGATATTATTATGTACATATTTACTTATATTCTGCTTATTCATCTAAGCTAGTATACCAAGTGCCTTTAGTTAAGGATCTATTCAACTGAACTTACGATATCCATACTTACTACGCTGACATTTGGATTTCATAGAAGCTTTGAATGTGAACAAAGGCCTCAAGTCTGCTATTACAATAGTGTCAGAATGGTCTTTCATTGATTTCATAATTGTTGATTTTGACCAAGTTTGGTAATCTACTAATATGATGGCGTCATTATGACTTTCCAATGGTCAACCACTACTGAAACTCCATTGAAAGAAATGACATAGAATGGTAATCTCGTAATAAATGACTGGTGCTATTTATGAACTTCTTACTACTTCACATTGCTTATAACACTAATAAATAATATGTTAAAATATATTTAAATGAAATCTGGCGGGTTTTATAATAATGGCAATACGACAATGTAATTTTAACACAATTCTATTACGAGACCATTGACCGACCAATGATCGACCATTATAAATTTAGCAGATTACGAACTTTTAGCAAAATAACAATGGGATGAGAATGGGATCGTGTTGGAATGACGAATTTATAAAAATAGTAGACTTGAGCCCCAGATGCCTTGAGATCTCGAACGGAAGTACTTACAGTTGCATCGCATGTTAATTAGTGGACCAAGACAAATTTAACACAATGAATACCAACCTTATAGAGATTTACAAAAGGTGTATTTTTGTTCCTAGTTGATTTTCGTACTTACATCAGCATACGGTGTTTGAAAGATGTTAAAAAAAGCTTAAAAATACTCTACAACCATCGAAAAGTCAAATAGTTAAAATATGACCCATTGAACTCAAAATGTAGAACATCCCGTACCTTTGTACGGTGACAATAAATTATACGGACACAATGAGGACAACGGTAGCATCCCTTTGAATCGAGTGGCACTCAAAGGATTACGTTCGATATTCAAAAATCGTTACAATTGATTGGTTTATTTAAATAGGACTTTATTGAGTGTGTATGATGCGGCTAATGTCCTGTGATTTTGCATTTTATTGTCACAGTACTTCGTGGCAAAAATTTCAAAGTACTTACTAATAAAAGTGTAGACATATTTTTCTACCCTATTTGTAAGATATAACATCAGCAATTTTTGTATAAAAAATAAAAGAGAAAAAAGTCATAAAAAAGATACATTTTCTTAAAAAACTAAGCGTTCTGAAGCGTTAAGCTGTTAAAACTTATTGACATCACTCCACAAAGTAAAGGCAAACGCTTTGAAAGGAAAACTTAAAAAAACACATATTTCCCTGCAACTCTTAAAAGAAGTATAAAAGAACCTCTTCGGGGAAAGTGCATTAAAAATGAGTGCGCTAGAAAGGGACAGCGCGCTATCGACACCGTCTATCTGTCCTTATCGCACGCTTCTAAGAAAATGGTTTTATGAATGAAAATTACTTTTTTCTCACGCCATTTACTGAGTTCAGGGACGTTAGTTTTGTAGCTCGTTTTCCTACACGGGAATAGGTGAAAGTTGTCCGGGATTGCCTTTGAAAGTAGGGCATTGCCTTTTTAAACGTACCGCTTTTTTTTTTCTTGCGAGTTTTAACCCTCTTTTTCTTCAGGGGAGTGCGGAATTTTAGATTTTTAAAAGAGCAACTGTGATGATTTTTTGTTAGTTTGCATTATGAGAAACATAATATTCATTAAGTATGCACTTTTAAGAAAAGTTATGATTTAAGGTAAGTCAAACATCTTTTTTTGGTTCGGGCAAAATTCATTATTATCCTAGTAAGGCACGTCTCCAGCAAGATTACAATTTAGTGACTTAGGTACTTCTCACATTTTGTGTGATTTGACAAAACATCAAGCTTTGTTTATTTGTGTGTGTGTAATATTCATTGATATAATATTGATATTGATATCTTGTAGAAGAAAACCTAAATTATAGTGAAAACTACAATAATATGTTGCACATATGATCTCTCTCGTAATTTGCTCACCGTAGAGTCTCGAGAAAGAGTAAGTTATTGTTACCAGATAGATGTCACCCGAATAATTGAAATTATTACACGCTGTATTTCGCTACGGGGTGCTGACAAAAACAATCTAATGGCACTTATATTCCCAACTTTTGTCAACAAAAACTTTGTCCCCATATTGTTTTTTTTTCAAGAATTCGTTTTTGGGAGTATTAGGCCGTTTTTTAAATAACAAGCAATATTTTATCTTACATATTGTTATATTCATAATTTGGCGGCCGGAAGATATTATCCTAAGGTTTATGGTAAAATTATGACAATTAGTATAATCAATTAAATAAATTATGACAGCCCCAAGAAGGTATTTTTACGTCCCATGTTTTAATGACTTTTGGTTTTTGATAGCTATTGTTAAGCGACTAAAACCCGTTAAATTATAATAACTACATTTTAAGACTCACTGTCGTTGTCATAGATCTTAACAAATGCGTATGCACCCCTTTGAACGAAAAAAAAAACAACACCTTTGTTATGCCACAGATAAAATATAACTACCATTTTTTACAAGGAATAATACGCATAAATTTATCTATACATACATTAATAGAAAGGGTTTAATAGCCTATAAATCAGTATTTTAAACAAAGGCTAGTCAAATTCGGTACAATAGACCCCTTGTCCATAGACACAAGTTTTTTTTTGTTGCCGCAAACCCGTGAAATGTTTGTTTTGTTGGTACCGCGTGTAGTGGCTTTTTGCAAACGTTTTTTTTTTTCTATAATCGATACTTCGATGATTGCCTATAATAGCTTGCATTGTATGTTTTTTTTTTTAATACGGTAAATATTTGAGTAGAACTTACTACTTGTTGGAATTGTGGGTTTTTTAAATGCGTGTAAGTGGATACGTGTTTCTGTTGTTAATTGAGTTAGCTCTGTAGTCTGTTTATAGCGGTTTAATTTGTTTTGTTTTGTATTTAGTAGCCGGATAGAAAAAAAAAAACAGAAATATAGCAGAAAGAAAAGCCATATTCTTAAAGATGTATTCAAAACAAAACAAAATTAAAAAGCGCAATAATCTTGCCCAACCGACTTTCAAATCTTAACCCCCTAAACGCGACAGCTAAAAGTCTCAAGATCCTATTATTTCTCACAGATACTCCCATAGATACCAAATATCAGACGTTAGGGGTCAAAATGAATAGACAAGGCCCCTAATATCGAAGATATCGCTTCACCGGAAGGGTTTGAGCGTCTGTTACAAAAGATTCTACTTCCGGTTGATCGCACGCATTGTGGTTGATATTAATAAAAACAGATAATAAGAAATGTGATCGTATCAGTTTTATTATTAAAATTAATAATAGTGAGTTTGATGTTTTATGAATAGGTAATAATGTTAGACAAAGAAACGTTTTTTTTGTTGCCTAGCTTATTGGTATCTGTACTCCTTTTTTTAATTACGACGATGTTTTTTGTTGTTTTGTGACCGTTAAAACAAACTATTCGGCCATCAATGACTTTTGCTTTTAAGCTAATATTTTTTCGAAATTTTATGATTACCTGATACCACTTTTTATCTGGCTTTAAGCCAGGACAAAAAATCAAGGTGGGTGATCGACGATTCAGCAATAATATGGGATTGAACCGAGTGCAGAGAAGAAAGAAATGACTCAAATCAGAGATTTATAAATAAAAATGCATGTAGCTGCAAAAGCACTGCGTAGCAAGTAATAACAATCTTTTCAATCAGGCTTTAGAAAAGGTATAGAAAACACTCATATACTGGTCAAACAGGTCAAAAACTGGACGATGAGAATATTTAAATCAGAATCTGATCTGAAGGAAAGATCACGTGAGAGATTCCCGTTCATGTGAAAGAAACACAACTAAGAAATCGGAATCTGACAACGAGATCAGTGAGAGAACTGCGAACAAGCAAACAAATTGCCATTAAAAACATCAATGACAGTCAAACCGGTGGTGCTCTTGCGCATCCCAAACTGAACACGACAAACCTACTTAATCCATATTAATACAACCAATTCATCAACCCCCTGAAAACGTTACACAATACCCCCTTACATCCCTTCAAACATAAATAATAAACTAAAAATTATATGCAAATTCACGAACCATAAGTTTCTATAGAACTTTAACCCTTTCGATGCGGAGGGGACAAAAATGGATAATAATTTATTCACGTGAGATAAAAGGTCAGAAATAAGGTCGCATTCAAAATTGTGCTACAACTGTGTTCAGACGTGTCTGAAGTCCGTGGTTTTTATGTTTTTTTTTAGTAATTAAACGTCAAATTGTTAGGATATGTGTTGTGCGCATGCGTGATTAAAATGGCGGGTCAAGAAAGTGAATCTGATTTTTTCGGGTTGAAATTTTGTGAAGCTGTTTTGAAGGTAATTGAATAAGTGTTTTTTTTTTCTCATTTAATTCTTTTGTTTGTCTATTTTTTTAATGAAATCGGAAGGTTTTTTCTAACTCAAATCGTAATTGTCCTAAATGTATTTTTTAACTTTTCCTGCTCAATAATTACAATCAGAACTACTTAATTATACTACAAATGTCACTTACGGGATATCTTCCGTGATTATTGTTTATTTTTGAGCTCCCGATATTTCGATGCTGTTGCAAACGCTGTTGTTGTTGTTGAGTTAACCCGCGATCATGACGCTTGCAGCAGCGTCGAAATATCGGGAGCTCAAAAATAAAGAATAATCACGGAAGATATCCCGTAAGTGACACTTGTAGTATAGTTATGAACCGTGAAAGCTTAAAACACTACTTAATTATGTTATACATAATATATAATTAAACTTAGTTAATTTATTTAAAATAGGGAGTGTGCCTTTGTTTTTCATTGCATTCAACTAATTACCACAACCCGTTATTGTATAGGTACTAGGTTACATTGCATAGTTTATGTGCACAGCTTACAAAACAGCCCATTATTTATGATCCAACTAATGTATTCTATTTTAAAGGTCTATCTTCTTATCTATCCATCGAAAAAGCCGTTTTAAAAACTCAGCCTGATTGTTTTATGTGCTTCGGAAGTCGGTTAAAATGTAAAGAGCATGTCTTCGTTAATATGACGATACATCAATTAATAAAGTAAAGAGAAATTTATTACTGGAATATTCGATGGCTATCGTGAAATTCTGTATCTTTTTTTTATCGATAGTACCTATTAAAAAGTATCGCCTTTTTATAATGTGGTGTAAATAATGGTGGAATAGACTGAGTTGTTTTGACCGTGAAGATATTTATTGAACGGAAAGTGGTGTCTTCATTTATAGGGTTAAGTCTTCGGTTCGGTGTAAGACTAGTTTTTCTTTGCGGCTGCAATGTAAATGTTTTCGCTTTATGTGTTGACTTAAGAAGTTATCGTTTTGGAGTTTTAATTTATTCATAACATAACATCACGCCTGTAATCCTCGAAGCTTTAGGCAGAGTTGTTCCTAATAGTACAGTCGGGGTCTTTTCCGCCTGACCATTTTAATTTTTTTTCGCTTAAAACATGCGGAGGTGCCGAGCCACGCCCCCTATTAGGAAAGCCTCAACTTTGGCGCGCAAAATAACAATAACTCTCGTTTGGCGTGCGTCGTCAGTGCGCTCGGCCGATTCGGTATCTTTTCATTCCTTATTTCAATACAAAGTCAACGGGGCGGGGCTAGAGAGCGTTTCTATGTTGGGGGTGCAAGCAAAATAAGCTTATTGGTGGTCAGGTGGGAGTGTCCCCGATAGTACACTCACATTTCACCGGTATTTCATTAATTAATCATTATTAAAGTTTAATGTCTCTCATACTATTAACTACCAAATGCAGTACATGTGTAAATTACAATTAGAACGATGCTTTGCTAGAACCGATTTAATATATCTACCTTCTTCAAATAAACTGAAATTATGAATAAACGAAACTATTTGAAAAACCTTTCAAAATCACTGTTCTATTGTTAATAAATAGCCATATATGACGGAGGGTTAAGCCTCTTTAACCCTGCAGAACATAACTCAAACCGATCTGAGAATCGAGAATTTCGAGACAGCTAGAGTACTTCCATAAATTGATATAAACAATATCCTAATGGAAACTGTAACTCGATATATTTGTCAATACATTTACCATGGCTCCTATGACTCTTATGTACAAGAGAAATATGTCCAAATTGCAAACCCGAGACATGGAAAATTCACCAATCAAAAATAAACCATGTCAGCTTTGTTTTTGGGTGTGTTTTACTTTGGCCGTTGTTGTGTACTTGGGTTGTTTTCCCAAAATTGTAAGTCTATACTGTTTGCACATGTTTGATCGATTGACAACCCGGGGGTGGGGTTGGCATAATCATAACACCCCCGAATTCGATAGGTACGACCGTATTTTAGTTCGTTTTGTCCGGGCATTTCTCTTCATCAAATGAATCTTTATTCATAAAGTTTGAATGGACTTTAAACTATTTTAAATTTAAGTAGAGTTACTTTCATTTCATATCAACGCTGTTTGAGTATCTTTCTTAGCTATCGACACACTATCGTTAAAAGAACAAGAATCAGCAATTAAGATATAAGAATGTCATTTGAAAGATAAAAACTGTAATAAAAATATTTAGTAACCAATAAGTTATCTATTAAATTAAATCATAAATAACAATAAAACTAATTAACAGCAACAAAGTAGGAAGGAACCAATAAAATCAAACGACCACGTGGCGTGTCATAGACAATTTAGTTTTAACAGCCGTACACTGACCATGATGAACAATAAATTCCAAAATTAAAAATTTACAACTCTCGTAATTTTTTGAAGTTTCCGATACTTATTCGAAAAATCTACGACATTCAATTTTTTTAAGTTTCCAATAATCGTCGGTAGCGATCATAGTCGATTAAACAAGTTCTTTATTAGGGATCTTTTAAATACAAACAACAAAATAAAGTTTTACGATCCTACCACTACACCGTTAAATAAATAGCTACGCGTTCGATTCCCCGTTTGGTCATGCTATAAATCAACTGAGACGTGTAAAAAATATTGACGTTGAGTAGTTTTAAAATAATTAAATACTTTGTTACTGAGTTCTCACACTGTAAATTGAGCTCTTTGATATTAAATTTTTAGGTAGGTATAAATTGGCTGTGACAAGTTAATGACATAAAAAAAGAACCTAAGAACATTATTGCACAATTTAATAGTGTTAAAATGTTATAAAGACCATAGAAAGTTACTACAAGTTTTTACTCGCAAATAAAAAAAAATTAAAAAAAACACTTGTCATTTACACGTCATTTTAAAATAAAAATTATTCTAGCTAAATGGAAGTCGAACATTATTTTCGATTACTATCTTATTTTACTACCGCAAAAACTCCTTTTTAACTCCGCGTTCTCATCGGACGGGTTAACTGCTCGATCACTGTTAAGATAATTTTTACATCGAAAATAACTTCAATGTTTAATTTTCGGATGATTGCAATGAGTAAAATGGAATGGGCATATAAACGTAAAAAAAAAAAATGGAAAGTAAGAGCAGGGCTACCACCCTGAGGGTTCCTTCGTAAAACTGACCATCCTTGACCGCGGTTTTTTTCTTTTACTTGTATGCACAGATAATATAAGTAATATTATCTATTTTTAGAAAAAACTAAGTTTGATATTATCTGTTTTACTGAACATTGGATGAAAGATTATGAAGTAATGCAAATAAATTATGAGAATTACAATGTGAGCAGTTGCTTTAACCGAAAATCTAAGATGCGTGGGGGTTCATTAATCCTAGTAAAAAATTGTATTAAATCTAAGTCTCGTAATGATATAGTCGATCTATCGGTTGAACATAGCATTGAATTGTCTTGTGTTGAGCTAGATAAGCATGTAATAGTGTGCGTTTACAGACCCCCTAATTACCTGAACTATTCTATCTTTGAGTCAGTAATGGAAGATACTTTGGCAAAACTTGTAACTGGTAACAAACCAATAATTATCTGTGGTGACTTTAATGTTAATATCATAGAGAATAATGTGAATAGCAGTAGATTCTTAAGTCTCTTTAAATCATTTAACTTGTCAAATGTGTTTTCAGAACCAACTCGAATTACTACAAATACTGCTACATGTATCGATAATGTTTTTTGTTGCTGCGATTACATAAATAAATCCATCGTAAATTACCTGCCTTCAGATCATAGTGGTCAGACGGTTACTTTCGCGTACAATAGACAATTACAAAGAATTCAAATACAAACTAGACTAATAACACCCAGCAATCTAGACAAATTTAATAATAATTTAATTAGCAAGTTAAGTATACCGGGTCATATTAGAAACAATGCAAATGTATTTTATGAAGAATTATTTTCGGTAGTGCACACTGAATTTAATAATACTTTAAAAAAGAAATCTAAAACTATTGGCCCAAAGTTTACTTTCAGTGACTGGGCAACACAGGGTATTCGGAAAAGTAGGGAACGATTGTTTGAGCTGTACGGCCTTAAGCCTTGCATCAACACTGAAGCTTTTAATAAATATGTTGCTACTTACTCGAAAATTTTTAAAAACACTTGCAAGGTAGCCAAATCCTTATTCATTAGCAACAAGATTAAATCAGCCGACAACAAAATAAAGACGGTTTGGAAAATTATCAACAGTGAAACAAATAGAAATAAAAAACAAGGTAATGACTTCACACTAGAGACACCGCGTGGCCTTGTGAGCTCAAACAATGAAGTTGCTCAAGAATTTGTAAATTTCTTTACCAGTATCCCACTTAAAACTACTGAAACCTTAAATTCCTCTCCCTTGCTCTCTATTGATTTATTGAAAGCGAACGTTTCAGCCTGTCCAAATGAATTTAAATTTCAACATATAAACCCCTTAACAGTCATAAAAGGTTTTAAGCAAATCAAGGTCAAATTAACGGAAGATCTATGGGGTATGTCTATCAAAGCTTGTACCTCAATTATTGAGACTGTAGCGCCGTATTTAGCCTCAATATTTAATTTGTGCGTGGATCAAGGGGTCTTCCCGGATCTGATGAAATTCAGTAAGGTAATACCGCTTTTTAAATCCGGGGACAGTAAAGACACCAATAACTATAGGCCCGTATCCGTGTTGCCGGTTTTCAGCAAGGTGTTTGAAAAGATAATGCTCAATCAAATGCTTAACCATTTTAACACTAATAAAATATTACACGAGCAACAGTATGGTTTCACCAAAGGACGTTGTACAACTGACGCCGGTGTCACTTTATTAAAACACATATTTACTGCGTGGGAAGAGGCACAAGATGCCATAGGAATCTTCTGTGACCTTTCGAAGGCATTTGATTGCGTAAATCACGAAACCCTGATCTTGAAACTTCAGCATTACGGTTTAGGTAAACTTGCGCTCAGTTTAATAAAATCGTACTTGCATGATAGACAGCAGCAGGTACAAATAAATGGAGTCAACTCAATGGGTTTAAAAGTAAAAATGGGTGTACCACAGGGTTCGATATTGGGTCCCTTCCTCTTTTTAGTATATATTAATGACCTACCCCATCTATTTAACAACCATCCGCATATGGTGTTGTTTGCTGACGATACTTCTTTAATATTTAAAATAAACAGACGTGCCACTAATCTTGATGACGTAAATAACGCCCTACTGCAGGTCCACAATTGGTTTACCGCTAATAATTTAGTACTAAATGGGAAAAAAACTAAATGCATTAGATTTGCTCTACCAAATGTCAAAAGTAGTGATTGTGACATAATATTGAATCAAGAGAAACTAGAATTTGTCGATAAAACGGTTTTCTTGGGAATCACGCTCGATTCAAGGTTACAATGGGGTCCTCATCTAACATCTCTTGCAGGACGGCTAAGCTCAGCAGCATATGCTGTTAGAAAAATCCGTCAATTTACTGATGTTGATACCGCGAGGCTGGTCTATTTTAGTTATTTTCATAGTATTATGTCATACGGTATTTTACTATGGGGACGGGCTGCAGACATCGAGTCTATATTTATTCTGCAGAAAAGAGCCATCAGAGCCATTTATGAATTACGTAGACGCGATTCTCTTAGAGAACTATTTAAGGAAATTAATATCATGACAGTACCTTGTCAATACATCTATGAAAACATCATGTACGTTAGAAAAAATCGGCATTTATTCAGTAAGAGAGGGGACAGACACCACTATAACACTAGAAATAGGGACCAACTAGTTCAGCCAGGTTTCAGGCTTGCTAAAGTGGATTCATCTTTCATGGGGTACTGTTTGAAATGTTACAATAAAATACCTCCCCACATTCTTCAACTGAATGAGACGAAATTTAAATCTTGTATAAAACGCACACTATGTAGGCAAGCATATTATAAGTTGGGGGATTACATTGATGATAAAAATGCTTGGCTAAATGCTGGTCCTGCTCCACAACCATAGGTGGGAGGGGAGGGGGGGGGGGCAAACTAATTGTTTGTACTGGTCGGGCATTATTTGAGTCCATCGACACGTAAAGAAGAAGATGAAGAATTGATTCCCATGTTAATGTATTGTGGAAGCTGCAGAAGATTGTAAAAATATACTTGTATTGTATAGATTCCAGTTCTTAGTATTATATAATTGCATTGCACATGTGTGAGTACTTTGTACTGTTCAGCCACCATTTACATTTATTTATCTTTCATTGACTTGAATATGCCTTGGTAGCTGAGAGAATGTCATGCTCACTTAGATGTCTCGCTGATGGTGGCGGGTGTGTCGGGTCATTTAGTTCCCTTCAATGTGGTTGAGTTGAATGGCGCCGGTACATGCGTCATGTCTGTGAACGGGCGCTGTCAGTTGGGACTGGTCATCTCTTAGCTGCCAAGGTTCATTTTAATTACTTTATTCATAAATTTTTGATCTAATCTTTTACTCTGGATGCTCTTAGTGTGCACGTCTTTCTACATCGTTCTCACATATATGTATAATCTCAAAATTAATGATGTAACCAAGATTTTGTAACAATATTTTGATTTTAAAAGAGTGTCCATGGAGTTTCTTGCCCGTTCTTCTCCATAGAGATCTACGCTAGGGAATGGGCAACTACAGTACTTTCTCAAGTTATTATGCCTTGTGACTGGGACTGTAGCTTTGATTTTCTTTTTTGTATTTTTGACTTTCAAAAGTGCCATAATGGTCTAATTGAAATAAATGCTTTGAGTTTGAGTTTGAGTTTGTACTATGAGCAGTATCAGTCCTTTCTTCTTGACAAAATGAAATTTGTGCTGCTATGTCATCGGAAAGAAACCTAAGTTTTGATCCTTGAGAGATTTCTCTAGAAATATTTGTAACTTAATTGACAGAGGTGTCGATTCTGTTGTGCACAAACTAAACTTAATTTAGGCTATTGATATCTTTTACTAAAAGGCAGTGCGAGAAAAGGACGGCTATAGCTATGAACTAAGTTACGAGATGTGTCGTGTTTTATTTGATATGTATTTACGTGCACCCTTCATTTGTAAAGAAATATTAGTTCCAACTAAATTTGACAGCTCTAAATTAAGTCCTTCTCTTTCTCGTTTTATTAGAGTGAAAAATATAGCAACAGCCTAAATTAAGTTTAGTTTGTGCACAACAGAATCGACACCAGTATCTCTTTATTGAGTGGACTTGCAGTTTTCACCCGTCCAAGGAACCGCAAATTTTATTTTTGATATCGATTTCAATTACCTCTTTACCAATTCTTATGAACAATGATTTTAACCGACCGACAATAAAGTTATCCTATATGGGTTCCGTTTTTTTAGATTTGAGGTACGGATCTCTAAAAAATATAATGGTATTTTTGATTACCTCTTCACCATGAAGTAAGTATGCATATAATTGTTATTACACAATGTTATGTCTATCTGATTATGGAAAATCGACCTTTTATTTTCTTGGTATGGTGTACTTAAATTTAAGCTAACGAAGGCGCTATTAAAATACAATTATCTTTTATGTTGCTTGTTGCTCGCTGGTAGAGTTTCTCTCGTTTTGTGAAAAACGAAATGTCGAAGATGTATATATACTTAGCACCTACCTTTGTAAGTTATTTCTGTAATTGTGATTAAAAAATATTTTAAAAAAGAACAAAAAATATTATAACTATAGCTTTTAAATCTATGTAGATCAAGCTTAACCCAAAAGCGTTAAGAATTTTCCGACTGGAAAATTACAACCAATTTTAATGGTTGATATGTTATTATTTTATATTAGCAATGGTTTTTTAAAATGGCAACATTATATCCTAAACAATATGTTTTACCTGTTTGTGCCTTTAAACACTTTTAAAAAGTAGAACACGTAATCACTGAAAAAACAACAATTTCGAATACCGAATTCCGAATTCGAAAAAAAAATTGACAGTTCAAAAATCGTGCAAAGCCGTTGGTTTACAAAGGAGTTAGCCCTATCGATTTTGTCCTCAACCCTACGCTACTCACATGTATATATTATGTATATATCCATGCGTCGGAGGGTCGCAAGGTACGGGGGTGGAACCAACTATCGACTATACGTAATACGGGTAGGTATATAAATTATATGTCGTTCACCCCATCAATAGTATAATGTATGGAGATTCGATATTATTTTGTGATAGGTTTTCTGTTCGATTTTACTTTGTAAGTAGCTGGTTTAGATGGAAATAAAGTTGTTGCGTTTTATTTAGGAATAGACAAGTAAATTCTGTCTTATCTTGTGATTTATTATACTAGCGTAACGGTTTTGATTTATGGAACAATTTGAATTTGAGATTGGAACAGTTTTCGAACAACCAAATCATGTTCTGTCATCTCTTAGTATTCTTTTTTTAAATAAAGTTAATTTACCTCACCAACATGTAAATTAAATTGATTTATTCCGAAGTTAATTGCCGTCAGAGTTGCGCTTTGTAGTAACGACTCACAATTTAAGCAAATTAAGTCGTTAAAAGTTGACGTTTTAAATATACGGAGTTCTTTCTCGTCGTGTCAGAGGTACCGGTTCGTTTCAACAAATGTTGTTGAAACTTAATAAATATTACCTGTGTTAAAATTATAGGTAATATGAAACCAACTTGACATCACAAAGGTTTAATAAAAGTGTAAGGGTAGGTTGGATAGCCTTTATTTGGAGTAATACCAAAAAGAAAAGTCGCGAACGTCGAACTTCTATTGTGTGTGTTTTCTAAAATGAAATCTTAGATATATTTTTGTCATGAATTCTAAGTAAAAAGTAATTCGTCCTAAAATCTAAATCCGTCTTATCAAAAAATTTTTTTTTTTGCTTAGCCTATATTGTCCCAATGCTGGGCAAAGGCCTCCCCCATAGCCTCCTCCCTACGTGCGGCTCTCTCCAGTCAATCTCTCATAAACGCCTCTAGGTCGTCACGCCAGCGTTTTCTAGGCCTCCCTCGGCGACGACGCCCGTCTTCTGGCACCCACTGTGTGGCGACTCTGGCCCATCGGTCCTGATGCATTCTACAGACATGGCCCGCCCAATCCCACTTCAACACAGCAGTCTTGTTCCCCACATCAGTGATTCCAGTTTTGGAGCGTATTATGGTATTACGTATTCTATCGCTGAGCTTAATTCCTAACACGCTACGCTCCATCGCCCTTTGGCAAAGGTTTAAAGGTTCCTATAATTCATTAAAAAAATGTTCTACTATAGTGAAAAGTCCACTAAATCGGATTTCTGTCAGAGGCAAATCACCTCCGAGCAAAGCCGGAACGCGATCGTAGTTAATATTTATACGTGATTATCTCAGCGTGCGATGTTGTATTGTTTTTTTAAACAAGCGGAGTGGGTAATTTTCTAGGCTAGTTTGACAGGGGATGATTTTTTTTACTTTTAATTAGATTGACAGCTGTCAATCGGCAAATTGACAACACTATTTCATAGATTGTTCGGAATTTAAAAGATCGTGTCTCTAAATTAAAATGTTACTCTAGTCGCGTGTTGAAATTTCAAAATTGCAATGTCTTAGGCCTTTCTTTACAAAAAATGTAGTGAAAATGGGTTCTATACTCATTTTAACTCCATTTTTTGGGTACTTTATAGTTTATATCGACACTTTATGCGATTTTGGAATCTCTCTCAAAAATTACGTGTGAAAGAAAACTGGGACTAGTAATATTTAAAAAAAAAACAATGTTAAATAGTGATAAGTGTCATAGAGTAGTAATTACATAGAGAACATTCAAAAAAACGATGATATTCAGAATAGTAAACCCAAAAATGTCACCCTTAAGGCATAGGGTTGTTCCTAATTAAAGCTCCAAAATGTAGATAACTCCCGCGAAATATTACATCGACCAAAATCGAACTCAATTCAAATCTGAACATAACTTTTAAACAGTAGAGTTCTTTTTGCAGAAACAATCACGATGGACGCCTACAACAATATGTAGACGCACAAAAA
The DNA here is from genome assembly GCA_905147715.2 of Xestia xanthographa. Taxonomy (NCBI): domain Eukaryota; kingdom Metazoa; phylum Arthropoda; class Insecta; order Lepidoptera; family Noctuidae; genus Xestia; species Xestia xanthographa. The sequence goes on along the minus strand of LR990663.1, from coordinate 5,803,127 downwards.
ACATAAAAATAATTAAGTCATTCCGAATTACAACAACTCAATCTTCAGAAAACGGTACCTGACAAGTTCCAACCAAATGTCACTTGTTTTAAATGACATTTAGGACAAGTCCCGCCTACTGGTCGTCAATTGATGTCATTTCGTCATTCGGACGTCATTTGTGACAAGAGTCACGCCTCTCTGTCATTTTGAATGCTCAATTAGTTGAAATTATTGTCTATTAAATATACCTACTGGTAGTCTATGATCCGCGTGCTGTGATTAAATTAAGGAGGCTGTATGATTTGAATAAAAATGTTACTTTAAAGCGGTTTACGAAATATTTGGCGAAGTTTTTTTTATTTCAAGAATAAACGCCGACTAGGTATTCTTTACTATAGCAAAAGTACCATGAAAAAGACAGTCAAAAGTAAATCTAAAAAAAACAATAACTATTTTAACGAAACTTTACATGTGAGGCAGTATTACATATTTCATTTAATAACTGAATAAACTACAAAAAGACAGCTTATTTTTGTAATCTAAATGTCAAGAAAAAGTAAATACCTACATATACAATTTCGTATTAAAATCAATGATATCCACAAAAACGTTGGAAACAATTTCCGAAATAATATTTCTCCCGAAGATTTCAGTTCTTCTGAAAACTTTCCATCCATAATTACGCGGCAGCGTTTTAAGTTCCCGGCAAAACTTTATTACGAAGTACGTAACCAATTTCTAAGCCGAAATATTTTAGCTGGATTCCGAAAAAAATAATTAGCTGAATAAAAATCTAGGATATGTAGCTAACGTTTTTTTCATAGTAATATTCTGAATTATCAGACTCGATCATAAAAATATTGTTTCGTACTGGCTGAAAATTTTCTTACCTTTACGTCGACACGAAGCAAAGTTTTCATGTCGAAATTTTTACACGGCGCGAATTTAAAAAAGGAATATTTGTCACCGAAAATAAAAATAAAAGAATGAAAGACAAAAATAAAACAATACAAAAAATAACGCGTCACTCAAATACCGAACACCAGTAAAAAATATATGAAAAGACAAATTTGGAGGCAACGCGTCCCGAAGGAAATTCGAGAAAATCGTCGTCTCTATGCGGCGTACGGTGAGCGAATGTCCCGTTCAAACTACGCTACAATTTCCTCGGCGAAAACCGAATCGACTGCGCTGTGTAAGTATAGGGAAGGGTGGTTTTTCCTTCGAATTTCATAAGTATCTACCTTTCTTTATATCTAAGCGCAAGAACTACGCTCACCCCTTGAGAATACCTCGTGAGACTCGATCGCGGGCTCACATCAGCTCCACACTAACCGAACCAGATCTGCTCTTGTAAATTCAAATGTGTTCCAACTAGAATAAGACTCTAGTTGGACTGCACGCTCAATAGTGATGTAACCTTACAACATAGTTAGAAGTTCTAGTAAGGCAACGGTAACATAGATAAAATGTATTGGGTGGTGAATAGAAATATATTTATGTATGTAGATTCGTGTGTTCGAGAGTAAGATATGGTGTGGGCTTCGTTTCACGTATGACTGTGGATCTATACGTATAGACGCTTGGTTAAAATGTGAATTTTGATATGTGGAGCTGTCTCGCAATTTGTCACAATATGAGATATCGTATCGAGTAAGCAATATCGTTTAGACGATATCCTTTTGTGTATCAATTCTTTTGTCTGAAAGGTATTTCTCGAAGAAATAAATGAGGTCGCTTTTATTATTTTTGTTATGATAAAAATATAAAGTTAACATCACAGAAGAGGTTCAATAGAACTAATGAGCGGAAAATTATTAACCATCGAACGTGTTAATTTTTACGCCCAAAGGGTAACCTCTCATGCATAAAATTATACGCTAAAATAAGTTTTACGGTTAAACGGTAATGGGGGATAGGAAAATTCGGTTCAAAGTGACACCATCGGTTTATCAAATCGAGTAGCAATCGATTTTCAGGTCCGACGCTCGCGAGATTCAACCCGATGCAATGACACACATTTAAAAAGTCTTAAATAAATGCGAAATGATTCGGCAAGCAACAAGTTTCATTCATTCGCGGGAAAGGGAGAAGGCAATCCAATTAGAAAGGGAAAGAGAGGAATTTAAAAAGTGAACGCCCGGAAAGTTAGGCGGGAAAGCTCCGTGCTAATAACCTGTTGCTTCCGCCGCTAAATTAAATATCAGAGCGGACCGCGCTTAATAAAAACATCGACTATCGATAAAATTTTCGCAACGCAACTACGTGACCCCACTATGCCATTCCTCATCTACACAACACAATTTCACCCTTCTGATCGATTTTCCTCACCTTATTCGTTTTTAGATACAGCAGTCTATACTCTGAAATTGCTTACATTTATCATTTTACTATTCATAAGCCACCCCGTCGCCGTTTGAGTATTATCTTGGAAATATCGATAAAGCTCGCTTGATGCGGCTGACACCCCTACGCTTGCTTGACATGGAGCGAAAAAGAGACAGCATCATCCAAAACCAGTTGTCAGACAGAGAAAGAAGATAGTACCGCGACGAGATAAGTGTTCTAATTTATACTCAAATTGCGAACGTCGTCACAAGAACCACGTGCTAAATAACTTATTCAAATTCAGAATGTCTTAAGTGCTTTTATTTTTGGCATTGATATTGAACTTTAGCATGAGACATCAAGGTTGAAATTAAGAATTCATATCAATTTAAGAAATATTATGTTAGAATTTTTCATTTTTGAGAAACGAATCTCTATCTTTGCTCGTTGGAAATGAATTTCAACTCTTAGGGGTGGGAAAATTGGGTTGTTTTTCGTTTGTGAGAAAAGTTTGCAAATTAATACGTAAGATTTTAAAAGAAAGACTGTGCATACTAACTAGGGTTGGTTCAAGGTTAAATTGGTGTTTTATTAAAGTCGGTTAGTGGGTTAACTGGTACATTTAGGGGTGATTTCGGAGTTACGATACTGTGATTATGTAATTTACGTTTTGTATTTGATTAATTTTATCGTTTCTGATTGCTTTATGATTAGTTTAAGTACGTTTGTTGGGCAATAAAATGGCCGACGGGGGAATGACTGTTGTTCATGCAATTTTGTGGGTAATGCGATGAGTTGAAGTGATTAATTGGTTTATTTTAATGAATGGAGACGATAATGTTTGTGATTTCATAGTTTACCTACCTAGAATCGCCGTAGTAATTACTGCATTAAGTATGTATACTTTTGGTATTAAAGAATACTCATTAATTTAGATTTGCAAATACCGAAAATTTTTGTTTTACAGAAAATAAAATATTAAGGACCACCACCAAAACCACCAGTAAAAAATGTAAAGCGAGATATTTTTGCAGAAATTCTAAGTTACATATAACTTAGTTTAACTAAAAATAATACCATTCTAAATTCAAGTCTCATCTAAAACGCCACATCAGTTTTCGGGTTTCATACACACACACATACACACAACCCAAATAGACGTTACCAGAATACCGTCACGCGTGAGGTTCCCGGCAGTTTTTGTAGTAAATTTTTGACACTTGTCATGTCTGCCGCATCACAATGAGATGGGGTTCACCCCCTACCCCTAACAACCCCTTACAACCCTATACCTTTGCCTTTCTTTATATTTTCACAGCGTTATATTTTATGGTGTTTGAAAGGACAGAATTTTTCGACGAAAATTTCGACCAATTCAATGTTTTGGTGATTTTAAAAATATTTAGGAGTTGCTCATTCTTCTCCATAAAAAAACTTCTTTTGCAAGTTGGGCAACCAGAATAAATTCAGTTTTAAGGCGATTAAAAAGCAGCTAAACGCGAGTTTTATAATGAAAAAAGCATATGATTCACTGCAATAAACAAAACCAGAAAAATATATGATATTCTTCAGGATATATGCTGGTATGATAGTGTTTTGAAAACAATAAAACTAATTTTATTCGATAAAAAAAAATACGAACTTATCTTTAAAAAATTCTTTTAACGAGTAAAAACCATACTAAAATACATGCGATCATTCTGATTTTTTAGCAAATAATTCTACAAGCAACATATTAGCATCATAGTGTTTTACTTTTTTAATCCAATCAATAGATTTTTTTCAAAACGCAAAAAAACACTCATTTCGCACTATTCGGCCGCAGTGACTGACGTAACAACCACTTTGTAGTGCAAACTGATTAGAACTTTATTCTAATAGCATTTCAAACGAAGTTTGAACCACCACAAATAGAGTTGCTAATTAAGCTCCTGTAATCGCCATAAATAAAATTTGACGTTCAAAAATGCATTTTAATGGCTAATTGAAATAAATTATTGGACTTTGATTTCAATATACTTACTTACAATACACTACTGAGGAGCTTGTGGCTAAATAATAACAGCCGCTCGGGTCGATCTTCAGGTTAAGCCGTGCTTGCCTAGGTCAGTCTGTGGATGGGTGACCACCCATTACATACAGAGTTTCCTCCGTGCCCTGGAAAGCACGTAAAGCCGTTGGTACTGACTGTCATTTGTAGATCTCTGACAGTCGTTACAGGTAGTCAGTGTGAAGTGTCCTGAAAGTCTGACAACCATGAGTCTTACCAAAGGGTACCGTACTACCCTACTACTACTACTACAACAGCCCATAACGTCCACTGCTGGACATAAGCCTCTCCCATGATGGGAGGAATTTGCCGTAATCTCCAAGCTTGGCAGGCGGATTGGAGATCGCAGTGATGAAAGACTAACAGAAAACGCTGCTGCCCATTCTCAGGTCTGCGGAGGCGCAAGGTGTTCTGCCTCAGACATTAGTCGCCTTATACGACACCCGTGAGTGTAATGTGTTGGTTCTATTCTACTCTGCCGGATACCACACGGCTAACCGTACTACCCAGTACCTACTAACTAAAGTTATGGAGGTCAGATAGGCGGCTCCATGTAAAATACTGGTATTCAGTTGCATCCGGTTAGTTTAGAAGCCGACCCCAATTTAGTTAGGAAAAGGATATGCAGATAATGATTATTTTATGAGTCGATATGATATTTGTTTTTTAGGGTTCCGTACCCAAAGGGTAAAAACGGAACCCTATTACTAAGACTTCGCTGTCTGTCCGTCTGTCCGTCTGTCTGTCACCAGGCTGTATCTCATAAACCGTGACAGCTGGGTGTTTAGTAAACTGGTCCCACACAGATAGATCCCGCGGGATCAGTGGACCTAGTGAATTTTTGAATTGGTCAACTGATCCCGTTGACCAATTTTATGATTTGTACAGTCAAGTAGAAAAGTTTCTTGATATTAATTTATATGGTGATTCCCGTTGTCCCATCGCCCGTGTCCACACTGGTGGGGCGGGGTTGGGTTTATTTATATATTTTATTTATTACATCTAGACAGTTGAAATTTTCACAGATGATGTATTTCTGTTGCCGCTATAACAACACATACTATATAATAATGGTACGGAACCCTTCGTGGGCGAGTCCGACTCGCACTTGGCCGGTTTTTATAATATGATATGTTTTTTTTTGCAGATATTTATTATGGCTATTGTATCTTTATCGATATTCCGATCCAGTATTTTCTAAAGAAGGCTAGTTTCCTTAAGCGAAATCAATTTTATGAGCTAGTTTGATGAATTTTCTTGTAGAATTTTCTTCTTTGAGTGGATTTTTTTTCTCCCTCGCATGGAAAATTTTCCCCTTCTATTCATCTGGGTTGCTTTGTTAAGTGCTTGAGCCCTCATTAGTGGAAAGCCACACTCTTTTATACATTAGGAATAGAGCCTCATAATTTATTGAAAGTGGTGTTTTTTTCAATGATTTGTGTGTTTGAAAATGTAATTGGAGTTTAAGGTAGATAGGCAGTAGACAAAAAAAGTCTAAAATGCTCAAGAAATACGTTCTTACATAGCATAATATCACGCTTGGTAATCCCTGAAGGGATAGGCAGGGGTGTACCTAATAGTATATAGGTACCCACATTTCACCAGTTATGCTATAGTCCCTAGTAATAGGGGGCGAGCCTATTTCCATCAATCGAGCACAAATCCAGACTCCGTGGCTGCTCCTGAGAAATTTCTGACGGAAAAACCCAATAACACTTTGCCCGACCAGGGAATGGAACCTAGGACTTCATGCCCAGCAGTCGCGTTTACGACCACAAGACCAACGAGGCAGTCGTGACTATTATCATCATCATCATCAGCCTATAATGTTCCCACTGCTGGGACACGGCCAGCCGTCCCTCTCCCTCTATGAAAGGGAGAGGGGGAGGTTTGAGTACTTTGATACATTTTAAGATAATATGTTCATTACCACAGGACTTTCAATTATAATGCCCTGGGGTAATTTGATGATATCCCATCCGAAAAAAAAGGTATGTTAAGTTCCATGTATTGGGGATACGCCTATTCATCATCAGCCTATTAATGTTCCCACTGCTGGGACACAGGCCTCCTCTCTATGAGAGGGAATGGGCTATAATCTACCACGCGGGCCCAGTACGGATTGGTAGATGTCACATGTCTTCGAATTTTTAGTTCTAGGACATGCCGGTTTCCTCACGATGTTTTCCTTCACCATTTTGAGAGCAGTGGTGATGAAATAAATTACACAGAGTAATGCGCCTCTCTGGGTTCGAACCCACGACTTACTGTTCGTAAGTCGGGGCCGCCACCACTGGGCCACCACTGCTCTCTGACTCTGCCTTTTATAATTACAGAACATTGTTCAGTTTGTCGAGAAAACTATCTAACGATTGCTAGTCGCTAAACCGTCATTCATGATTATCACAAAAGTCTATTTAGGCATTTCCTACAAGAATTTATCAGTAGCCCAGAATGTACATTTGTGTCTATACCGTGTATAAACTCTGACTGAAACATAACTAGTATTTCAGTGTTATTTACACCCCAGTCTACCCCTTTTAACAAAACAGGCATGATGTTATCTTGAGTCGAATCTATCAAAACCTAAATTCCATTTCAAATACATCAACCAACCCCTTTATACTTGCAGCTATTCCAAAACATCAATATATTTTGGTACTAGCTTCTGAAATTCGTTAATTGTCCCATAGGATCTTACTACCGGTATATACATTCTCGTTAACAAGAAGTTAGTTTTTTAGACATTATTTTGTACCGTATCACTATGTTTTCCTATTTAACCCAAAGGTTGACTGGTAGAGAATGCCTTGTGGCATTAAGTCCGCCTATGTACCACTCTTGTACATGAAGTTTAAATAAATAAATAAAAAGTATCATATGTGTTAATCCAGGTTATAAACTATCTGTGTGCAAAATTTCACCCAAATCCGTTCAGCAGTTTTTGCGTGACAGAGTAACAAACATACACACATACTCAGACACATACAAAGTTTCACCTTTGTAATATTAGTGTGATAGCTATAGAATATATCGACAAATCCTCGACTCCACCTCGTTAGTACACTCATTCACCTTAACTAAAGAAGCTCGTAATCGTTTAAGCATATAGTAAATAATAATTCGGCCGCCACAGAGCTGCACATTGTCGTCTAACAAGCAACCCTTGAGAGGATGGCGGGGAGTTGTGGGTACGTGGTAGCGGTGTAGAGGAGCGAGTGAAAATTTTGAAAAAATACTCGTGGTAGTTTCACTGGTGGATGGATGGAGTAACGGATGGATAGCGTGACGGTTGATAGAGGAGAATGGAAGAAAACGTGTGGCGCCGACCCCAAGTAACATGGGACGAGGGCAGGAAGATGTTGGAGTTTCAATGGAAGCACGGATTCCAATCCATAGCTTTGAAGGTGTGATTGAATACTTACATCAATTATATTCTAGTAAACAGATATGTTGTGAGCGCGCAATCGTGAAGACTCGAAAACGGCCCAATTGGGTCGTATTGCCTTTAGTCTGCAACACGCATAGCGACGAGCGATACGCTGTTACGTATTTCTATATAAAATGTAAAAATGCCATTGTGCGTGTAATACCCAAGTAAATAAAACACAAGGGATCTCATACCACACGTAACCACGCAATATACTTCGATTTATTAATATTTTTCATTTTATTTTCCTAATATTCTGATATTTGGAGGATAAAAAAAGAAAGAGATGGGAAATACATTTTTGTCGTGAGTACGACAAGGACGCGTGCACTCCAGACATAGAACAACACTATCTGTCTCTTTTTTCTTTTTTATCGAGCTATCCCTTTTGTATCATTTTGAGTTGTGAAATGTAGAATGAATGAGAAGTGTGTATGTGTTCTGCCACTGCTGCGCGGATCACTTTTTTCGGTGGTTTTGTAGGTGTATAACATATCTGTTTATTAGAATATCATTGACTTACATCAAATCTGGAGGTGCTCGTGGCTAAATAATAACAGCCACTCGGGTCGATCGTTAGGTTAAGCCGTGCTTGCCTAGGTTGGTCTGTGGATGGGTGACCACCCATTACATACCGAGTTTCCTCCGTGCCTCGGAAAGCACGCTAAGCCGTTGGTCCCGGCTGTCATTTGTAGATCTTTGACAGTCGTTAGGTAGTCAGAGTCCCAAAAAGTCTGACAACCAGTCTTACCAAGGGGTATCGTATTACCCGGTACTAACTGGGTTGTGGAGGTCAGATAGGCAGTCGCTCCATGTAAAATACTGGTATTCAGCTGCATCCGATAAAACTGGAAGCCGACCTCAACATAGTTAGGAAAAGGCTACGCAGATGATTGACTTACATCAAATCAAATAGCTCCTACCAGCTCCAAAGGTTTGTGCTTCTCTCGGCCAAAAGGCTTAAACATGTGGCAAAGCTCTCAAATCGATACATATTTTCTACAAAGGCTGTCAACAGGATTGACGAAAGTTTTCGATAGCTTATGTCAATTGAATATATTTTTTATTTTTTCCGTTACCGTTAGCAGTAATGAAATGTCACTTTGTCTCTTGCGATTGTAAAACTTTCTTAAAAATTGGTAGTTTATTTCGTCGCCATTAAACATCACGTCAAAAGTGCGCGCCGTATCAAAGATCAAATAAATGATTTAATGCATAATTAAACGAGCCCGTTATTAATATTACAGTGGAATATTTGTGTTCAATATTATAATGCATCTGTTGTTTATTACTATAATAAATAAATTGTAATTAAATTATACGGAGGTACTTAAAATTAAACGTTAAATGATTGTTTTATTGCAAAATCCTCTTTGTTATAAATTAAACCTAGATAATTATTTCTGCTGTTAGTTAAAAATTGACGCAATTGCTATATTTACCGAGAACTGAGGGCCTAATCCGAGTTTTTATCACTAAAAAACCTCCTCTATCGCTTTGTTAGTTTATGGAATATGGCTATTTAAATTTCAGTATCTATGAATTGAAATTCCCAATAACGCAACTAAAAACTCTTAATAAGCCCTCAGTTAATTGAAAACACACCAAATAAAACCTAAGAAATCTCACTTACACCTCTATTCTTTTTACCAGTACGCCTGTCAAAACGAATGGGAAATATGCGAGAAAGAGTGACTGGATAACAAGCACACACACACACACACACACACACAGTGCACATGGGGACCAGTCGCCATCTTGAAACCATTCACTATCGGAAAATTTAGTTTACGTCAAGGAATTGGACGCGGTAACTATGGAACGGGGGACTGTAGGGTACGTTGGTTCGTATTTTGGTCGTAGTTCTTGAGATTCGTTTTGAGTTAGCGTGGTTTACAAATAGGAAAACCAATATCTATAATTTATGCTAAGCATATACATATATATTTAACAGTATCTTAATAAGTTATGGAATCGGGAGATATTTTGTGGAAATTCACGACGCTAAATGTTTTGCAAAATATTTAGCGTTTTTCGCATTCTGGGATTTGTTTTTTGTTGTTTATTTATCGGTTTTAATGTATATTTTTGTTAATTATTAGGCAAATCATATAACAGTATTTTAAAATCAAATAGAATGCATTCAAAGTTGTTTAAGTCCAATCACCTATCAATTTCTGAACGTCTAATGACAGCTCCTAAAATTGCTAGCTATAATAGCTAATATTGGTTCAGACATCAAAATATGCTACTAGCATACTTTTTTAATCTATAGAACGCTTTTAGTCGGCCTAAGAACTAAAGTGACTACAGGGTGTAAAAAAACGATTATATTGAAAATAGACTACCCACAAACCACAACACCTCCATTTCAACGTATCAATTTACAAAAAAAAGTAACTTTCTTCCTTATCACAAAAGCTTTATCCTTGTCCCTCCATTAAAAATTCAAATATCTTCATTTACTAACATTTATCATTAGTAAACACGCGATTTGCTAATGTACAGTATGAAAAGCAATTTGTTTGGCGATTTAACAGCGAGCCTCTGAGAAAGGATTTTTGGAAATTCCACCCTAAGGGCGTTAGATAGGGGGTTAAGTTTATATTGAAATCCGTGATTTTGAATGTTAGAAAAATTGTGTGGATGCATCATCATCTGCCAAGCCTTTCTCCATCTTTGGGTCTGCCTAAGACGAAGCTGAATACCTACCAGTATTTTACATGGAGCGACTGACTATCAGACCTCCACAACCCAGTCAGTAGGAGACACGATAACTCTTTGTAGGACTCGTTGTCACACGTCAGAATTCTGTAACGACTGTCAAAGATATCATCTTCATCATATCAGCCCTAAATCACCCAATACTAGGTCTCCCTTTATCTGTCACACTTCCCAGTCAACAGGCTTTAGGACAGCCCTGGTTTAATTGGCCTAACCTTGCCCATCACCCGGTCAAAGCCTTGCTCCATCAGCCATCTCCACGTCTAGCCAGATGTCCTGCCCAGGTAAACTTGAGGCGCACCGCCCGGTCCCCGACTTCTAAAAGTTTCGTCCAACAGCGGATTTCGGTGTTACGCAAAGATATACAGTCGAAAATTGAAATATCTTCATTTACTAACATTTGTCATTAGTAATCACGCTATCCACTAATGTACCTTTCTAACAGACCCGAACAGTAGGGAAAGTAATTTGTTCGTCGATTTAACAACGAGCCGCTTATTTTCGGTACCCCAGTAGAAGGAGTGAAATCGGGTAGCTACTGAAACAAATGTCTTGTATCCGTACTTGTCGTAGGGATGGGAAACAACGTCGTTAAAATTATATCGATATTTTTTTCTAAGACTTAGCAAAATTAAGACATGATTTATATTTTTGTCAGGAATTGGTTTTTGTTGGATAGCAAAATTAAGACATGATTTATATTTTTGTCAGGAATTGGTTTTTGTTGGATAGCAAAATTAAGACATGATTTATATTTTTGTCAGGAATTGGTTTTTGTTGGATAGCAAAATTAAGACATGATTTATATTTTTGTCAGGAATTGGTGTTTGTTGGATTCGTACCTATTTTATTACAATTGTAGGTAAAATCTACATAAGGCCTGTCTCAGAAAAGTGGGGATAGGCACGAGCAAATAGAGGTTTTATTTGTATTGATATTTGATTTATGTCTTTGAGCCGACAAAAATAAACTGAATCAAATTCGGTTCATCCGTTAAGGAATGAGTAATGATGCCACAGATAAACACACAGATCAGATACCCAGACACACAGGTACACACTTCAAATTTAAACTTCAAACCCGTCTTTTTTGGTCGAGGGTTAAATAATCGGAAATCCTTTAAAAAATATGTTGCATATTTTTACGATTAAATCTTGAGTACTAAGAGCCACATCCTATTCTACTTAAAAAGATATCAGGCAGAATGAAGCAATATTGCACTATGCATCAGCTGATATCTAGGTCGTACATCCTATTACTAAATCTAGACAAGTATTGTGTTAGTCTAGCCTACAAAGCCGAGTATTTGATCTAAGTCTGCATATTTGTGCATGTGATGATACTTGACTGTCGATTCAAGTGCAGTTGGAGTGTCCAGTCCATATTGGAGTATTGTGGGAAATCATTCCAATTTCGTAATACTTATATTCAAATTATCTCACGTTTTTTGCATTTTATGGGTCAGTGTCAGGTTACAAATTATGTTGATTAATATATGACTAGCGACCGTAACAAGTGTGTAATGAGGGATTTTCTTTTTAGCTCTTCCCTAGTCGCTGGATAGATGGCGCTAGGATTAAGTATGCAAGGAACGGAACCTAAAAAAACAGATTTTAACAAAGCGCAAGAAATGTAGGTTATATTCGGAAGGTTAAGCAAATGAAAGTGTCAGTCAACGAGAGTATGTGACGTGGCACAAAGTTTTTTTTTTCAAACGATTTGGCTTTGGCACCAACTATCATAGTAAGTTCAACGCCATCTATAGAGTTCTTGGAAACTAAGTTTTTTTTTAAAACCTCAAAAAGAAAACCTCTCATTACAAAATTCAATAAAATCCTAAGCTCATTTAATTCCATTGCGTATGACGGTCGCCATGCATATTATGTTCACGGCCTGCAACTGGCAAAAAAATGTAAGAAAATTTGAATTTCGCGGGCTACCCTGGCGCTGCCAATAACAAAGATAGCGTATCAAGAATTTTCTCAGTCGATCGACTCCGACGATGCACATGATATGGTTTCCAATGCACATGCAATATCTAACTATACATAAATACGTGTCTAATTATGTATATTTACGTTGCATGGTGATCTCACGCTTCGACTAGGTAAAGTTATTTATAGAAACATAAAAACTAAATGGACTATGTGTGTTTCCGTATTTCAATACTTATTTCCAATTGATGAAACTCCTCAAATCAACTTTAGTATACATTAAGATGATTACAGAATCATAAGGATAAAATAAAAATAAACATGAAAAATACACGTTAGCGTTACGTCACCAGCACCCCTAGCCAAGTTACAAACGTTTCGTATCGATTCTCTTTCTACAATCGTAAACGCCTCAGCGTAAGCGATTGTAGAAAGCGCTAAACTGGTAGCCAAGTTGACACGACTGAGTCGATCGCTCGTTCTCTAATGTCTGTAGAAAAAACCTACACTAGTCTATGGTGAGCGTTCCTACCAAAGAGTTAAGCGATCAACATTGTAGAAACGATAACATTCTATTCTATAATTTTGAACGATGTAAACTTGTCTACGAATTTTCTATTCGTTTGTGTTGATCACGTGATTTAACGTTGAGATGATGTCATTCCCATTCATTTGAATTGTTTTCTACTAGCGTTAACGATTGTAGATTGTTAAATAAATTGTCAACTTGGCTAGGGGTTCAGCACTCTAACAACACGAAGTAGCGCAAACTGATCTTTGTGTGTGTCTATTTTTCCGAAAACACAAATGTTGTAAGCATATTTGAAAAAAAAAAAAAACAAATGAAGGATATGTTACGAAGCAAGAATTGTTTCGCACGTGTTGGTTTTTCTTAAGACTTAGTGGGTGTGGAAATCCTTCGAGTAGGTACCTTTATGTAACTCACTTTGAAGAAAATAAGTAGACAGTAGGTGTGAGCTTAACCACACAATATCAACAAAAATACATTAGGAACATATTAAGGAAATATCAGTCAATAAAAAAGATTCAAGATTTTTTTAAACGTATTGTCGTCATGTTCGAAAAATCGCGAAACAAAAATTATCCTATTTATATTTATTTACACCTACATGGATAAAATTATGGAATAGCTGATATTTTTCGCAGATTCAGACATGGTCTTATTATAACTTCTTCATAATGAGTACTTACTAACACGTGATTTTATAAACGTGGGTAACCATGAACAGTGAAAAAAATATCATTATTGGTCGCGTAACTCGAAAAAATTCAGGCAACAGCAGATATTTTTATCATGTTTCATAGTAAGTCCCACAAAAAATTTGCATATACAGGTGACTTTTTTATCACTTTCCATTAAAAAAAAAAGTTATAATAGGTGAACGGAGTAGAAACAAATGGCATACTTAGTTTTTTTTTTTAAATTGGAAATCGAATTATGGAAAAAAAAATTTCAATACACTTCCTCGGTACAACATGCAATGTATTTCACACGTGTGCGATTTTTTCCACTTTCCCGCACGTGTGCGGGAATGAAATTTGCCACAGATTAGTATAGGTAGTATTATACCTATACTAAGTCCAAATTGGTTCAATGCCTATAGTCTGAGGTGAATGTTTTTTTTTTTAAATTCCGGCGAAGAACTACGCGTCTTTATGGCATAAATATTTTTTGAATATTCAAATTGTGTTTATAAATAGAATATAAAAAAAAAGATAAACATGTTTATTAAATAAAGATATTTAATAAAGATATTAAATAAAGATAAACATGATTATTAAAAACTAATAGTTACTTATATACACAAATTAACATTTATTTGTGTTCTTAATTCAAAAATATAAAATAAATCTATTTTTTATATTAGGCTGTTTAACGGCTTCATACCTTTGTCTCTCCTTCAAACTGCCGAAACCAAAGCGCGAAAAAAAAAGAAAATGAAAATCATAGTTACATGGTTCGTGACAAAAATATTTTTCGTTATTTTATTTTATTTCTTCAAAAGTGTATTGAAAAACGTCGTTTGATACACGTGGACATTTGTTATTGCAATTCTCGGCTCAAAAACACCCTCGCCTACGGCTCGTGTGTTATAATTCCGCCTCGAATGCAATAACAAACTTTCTTCACTTGTATCAAAATGTACTAAAATCATACCTACGCATTAGGCGTATGATTTGAAATTCTATACTTTTCATTTTTTTTTCAAAATTTGTCTTTATTTGTTCTAATATGAAAAGTTTACTTGAAATTTGTAGCATTTTTTGATGATGGATCAATTTTTTTCTAATCTGTGGAAAAAAGAAAATAAAGTCTAGGTATGCCATAAGCATTCCGTTCACCTAATATACCCATTTTTTTTGGAAAGTGATAAAAAGTCATCGGTATTTATGAGTAGGTACGTCACTCTCTTAAAGTATTGCCCACGTTCAACCAATCACTCTGTAATCGACCAATAATTCCCAGTCGCCCTGTATAAGTACGTACAGTGAGCCATAGCTCTGTTGCTTGCAACCTAACGTCTTTATTTCGTAGGAATAAGGATGGTTTTCGCATTTCAAGAAAGAAGTTTAAGTTACCTTACACAACAACAACAACAACAGCCCATAACGTCCACTGCTGGACATAAGCCTCTCCCATGATGGGAGGAAATTGCCGTAATCTCCACGCTTGGCAGGCGGATTGGAGATCGCAGTCATATTATAAGACTAACAGAAAACGCTGCTGCCCATTTTCTGGTCTACGGAGGCGCAAGGTGTTCTGCCTCAGACATTAGTCGCCTTATACGACACCCGTGAATGTAATGGGTTGGTTCTATTCTACTCTGCCGGATATCACGCGGCTTACACAAGAATGGTATATTTCTGCCACATTTTCCAAACAGAAAATCTACATACACGCGTTATAAAACTATACAAGTATGCATATACAACAACAACACAAACAAGACAATATGCATAATATTGTCTTCCTTATCGGCCTCTATTACGCCATTTAATAATCATTATTGCATACTGTATGCAAATTTATTGCAAAAAAGGCCTGTCGGATAGAAAACTATACCTATAAATTAGAAATACCTCGCAATTCTTTGATGTGCTAATTACAACAATGATTGAATTATTGTTTTTTTATATGTGAACTAGCTTATAACTGCGGCTTCACCCGTGTAGAATTTAGACATTGTATCACGGAAATGTACTATTTATACATAGTTTTAAGGTTATATTTACTAACACCATTTGTATTTTATCATAGGTAGGTACTATCGAGGACACTCCGGCCTGACCACCACTAAGCTTATTTTTGCTTGCACTCGCAACATAGAAACGCTCTCTAGCCCCGCTCCGTTGATTTTGTATAGAAATAATTAATGAAAAAAAATAATCAAAAAAATTAAAAAACCCGACTGCGTAAAAAAAAACAAATTACTTTAAATAAAAACTGAAAAGAATAAAACAAGCTCAGGAGACAGGACATATTGACTGCAACAGTCGGGACCCATATTGAATGTAATGATTTTAGTCTAGATTATTTAATGGGTCCCGACTGTTGCAGTCAATATGTCCTGTCTCCTGAGCTTGTTTTATTCTTTTCAGTTTTTATTTTTTTTTATTTAAAGTAATTAGTTTTTTTTTACGCAGTCGGGTTTTTTTAATTTTTTTAATTATTTTTTTATTTTACACTTTTTAGTTACCTACTGAGATATTATAACCTTTTAAAATCCTCATGATGAGCCCTTTATTGGGGTGTGTAATATTATGGTATAATATCAAATAGTACATTATCACTTGAAATAACCTTAATATGATATGATTTTCATATGCTATAAAAACAAATAACCAAATTTCATGACATCTAATGTAACATTTCATATAAACTTCTTTTGCTCTAATTACATTTAGTATAACATTCATTTCATATAACTTTCAATTTGTATAATGCTCTTTTTATTATATAACATTTAGTTGACCTATTTTTATCTGAAATAGTTTTCAAATTTACTCATTTTCAGCCTAAATTCTGTAATTAATCAGTAAATATCAGGAAACTTCATACGGTTATAACTTCATCTAACCCAAATGATTCACCAAGAATAGAGGGGATCGGGGGGAAGCACGAAAATCTCAGGCGTCTATAATCGAATCAGTTTTTGTATAAGTATATTCGGGGTGCCCTAACCTCAAAACACTTTATATTGGCCAAAAAGCGTAGTCAACGGAGCCCCGCTAAGCGGGGCTCCTATTTCTGTCTTGCAGGGTGTAAAGGAACCTAACTAACCTAACATCGGGGTGCCCCAAATCCCAAACCACTTTCTATTCGCTTAAAAAGCGTAGTCGACGGAGCCCCGCTAAGCGGGGCTCCTATTTCTGTCTTGCAGGGTTTAAAGGAACCTAACTAACCTAACATCGGGGTGCCCCAAGTCCCGAACCACTTTATATTCGCTTAAAAAGCGTAATCGACGGAGCCCCGCTATAGCGGGGCTCCTATTTCTGTCTTGCAGGGTTTACAGGAACCTAACATCGGGGTGCCCCAAGTCCCGAACCACTTTCTATTCGCTTAAAAAGCGTAGACAACGGAGCCCCGCTGTGCGGAGCTCCTATTTCTGTCTTGCAGGGTTTGAAGGAACCTAACTAACCTAACATCGGGGTGCCTTATGTCCCGAACTTAAAGCTGTTTAGATGAGATTTAAGAGTTGATTGAACGGCTAATTAAACTAGATGGCTGCGACACATACAAAACAAAGTAGACGTTTCAAAATTATATTAAAGGTTACTATCGATTTTTTATATTATACCAACTAAATATTAGGTCATGTGGTCGTTAGAACTTTTGTTATTACCTATATCAAATGGTACGCACCCCCTTTATTGAGCCGTTCAGGCTGCAGAGCGTGCCAAACATTTGAATTTGGCGCTAAAAATCCGCCATTTTCTATACCCAGAGTCACTCTCATAGTAAATACGAATCTAATGACAGCTCTCAAGCTAAAATCCGTCTAGCCGTTCAGGCTGCAGAACGTGCCAAAACTTAGAATTTTATTTACTTTTATACTATTTGTCATTTCGAATTACATTCAAACATATAAGTTGCATATATTTTTGTAATCACCTTTAAAAACCCTTCATTTTGATACCCCACTCGATGGTATTAGAAGAAAAAATAAATTCGACCTCCACAATCTGGCTCCCCAAATCCGCGATTTTCTTTGTTTATTGATTTTAATGTAGCCAGTAACACTCGCGCTATCAAGACGAATCTAACGACATATAAACTATCCAAATCCCTCCATCCGCTGAGGAGTTACGAGGGAACAAAGAAACGGACATACATACATACATACATACAGGGCAAACACATAACCCTCTCTCACTACTCTTACTCTTACTCTTAGATGTCTACATGAGTGCTAGTGCATTAACATGCGTTCAGCCGTTAGCGCGTAAAGAGCTTACAGTTAGACAGACCGACAGACAGAGTTTCTTTCCAGTTTTTAATATCAGTAGTTTAATCATTGAGCAATGATTACTGATTAGATGGAATGTTTTATATTTTTAATTACAGATATAAGTACTAAGTATTGATGCGGCGACGTCTGTCGGTATTATTTTATCTTTTATCTGAAACGCGGAATCTACCGTTAACTTTATCTTTCTTGTTGAATAGGCCGCAAAATTGCAGCAGAAATAATCATTTACACTTTTCTAAGTGATCTGTACGTGCGGTACCGCCAATAGATTTAATTTTCTCGATAGGTAATTAATTACATAAGACATTCCCAATACGATTTTCTTACAAAACATAGCAGATGATAGATAATAATCATTATTTATTTTCCCGTATTTCCAAAAATATCGATATGAATTTTCCACGTCACCCCATCCCTAGTCCACACGGAAACGCGCCGCTGGGGCGTACAATTCAGGGCCACTACAAATGTGCACAGTTTTGTTTCTGACATTCCACCATCAATAACGTTTTTCGTAACGCAGTAACAGTCGGTTCTCTTTTATTTATCGACCGTTCACAACTGAGTTTTACTTACTCAGTTAATGCGTGTACTTATGTGATCGATAGTTGCATTAGCGAGGGGCAACCATATCGATAGTTGTTTTAATCAGGGACACCCCTATTGAGAAAAGTTTTGGAACTGACGCAATGACTTACGCGGTTTCAGTTTTAAAGTTAAGTTGTAACTCATTTTTGATAACTTCATCACGCCTTTACTCCCCGAAGTAAGGCAGAAGTGTAAATCAGATACCTACAGGGTGTGAAAGACCTCATCAAGAAGCCGTCAACCAAGCATGTAGGTACATCAAACTAAGTAACTTTACGCAAAAATTATTGCTGGGAAACGAATTTTTTTTTAGGTGAAATTCATGTTTTGTGGTAGAACTCAATGTAACGCACTCGAAACATTGGGATAGATGGATTAAATAGTACGGGGGTCGTGGAGGTGTTAAAAGTAATAGAAGGTTCCCAGCTATCATCATCATCATCATTTCAGCCGAAAGACGTCCACTGCTGGACATAGGCCTCCCCAAGTGTCGCCACATTGAACGGTCCCGTGCGACTCGCATCCAGCGGATTCCCGCTACCTTCACCAGGTCATCGGTCCACCTAGTGTGAGGCCTTCCAACGCAACGTCTTCCGGTTCGCGGTCGCCACTCCAGAACTTTTCGGCCCCATCGGCCATCCGTCCTGCGAGCAATGTGCCCTGCCTACTGCCACTTAAGTTTGGCAATTCTTCGGGCTACGTCGGTAACCTTGGTTCTCTTGCGGATGTCTTCATTTCT
The DNA here is from genome assembly GCA_905147715.2 of Xestia xanthographa. Classification (NCBI taxonomy): domain Eukaryota; kingdom Metazoa; phylum Arthropoda; class Insecta; order Lepidoptera; family Noctuidae; genus Xestia; species Xestia xanthographa. The sequence goes on along the minus strand of LR990663.1, from coordinate 5,783,860 downwards.
GATTCGATCGCGCAAGGAAACTCCGAGCATAGCCCTCTCCATTGCCCTTCGGGTGACTTTAAGCCTTCTGATGAGGCCCATTGTGAGTGACCACGTTTCGGTCCCGTATGTAATCACTGGCAACACACACTGGTCATAGACTTTCGTCTTGAGACACTGCGGTAGGTTGGTCCCAGCTATGGTGTAAACAAAAAAAAATATCGCAATGACGAGGAGAACAAGTGCCTTTCGGCTTCGTTAATAGGTGTTTTACACACTATATAGTATCCAACGTACACCTACATTTCATTACTTGAACTTTTGACAGGCTTGTTTAAAAAATTATAACCCTTTTCAGACCCACACTCATAATTATGAGTCACTGCAATTGTTTTACTATCAAGTCTGCTTCGCGAGACGTGAACGTGTTTGAACAAGTCTGCTTATCCATTTATTTTAATAGGATCAAGTAGATTTGTTACAACTTTCATCCCCTGTTTTACGCTCTTAGATAATGTTTTTTTTTAATTCGTTTGAAAACTAGCCGAGTCAGACCTTAGGCTTCAATAAACGTGAGCAATGAAAACAACAACAATGTATGCGACTGTCCCTTTAAACTTATTATTGTTTATTCATTTGTTTTTTTGACACCGGTCCGTTCGGACGTAACCATTTTTTGTCTACGTCTGAACGGACCAAAATGAATTGACAGCGGTCCGTTGAGACTAAACACCCTTAATAACGACTGTATTACTGAACTTCGAAGTTAATATACCGATGTACAGTATACATAAAGTTTGAAAGTACGACTTATATGAGTCAGAAGGTAGGTACGCTACGACGAATTATTTAATAACATAAAAATACTGATGAAGATAGCAGTAATCAGCTGACAGGAATAAGGGCACTTCAAGCCTAGAACCGATGGATGTGGCAATTCTTGGAGTAGGCCTATATCCTGACTGATTGGTGACATACGACCACGCCCTGACTCGAACCCACCCCTTAGACCAAGAGTCGAACCGGCCACTTCAGAGGCCTGATACAGCAACAAAGTGTAATTTTATTGTACCCAATTACCCTTCATACAGAGGCTTGATGAAAAAAATTGGTTGCCTGTAAAGTCGGTATACGGGCGAAAGTTTTACGTGACAACGACTTTGAGTGGTAAAATAATTTTAATGTGAATATTCAACACACTCTCTCGCTCTTAGGCGGGCTAACCATGCCCGAGTGGAAGGGACGCGTGCCTCTCACTCGCTCTCATTGTGAGCGCATAACGTGAGCGGAGCGTAACGCAGTTTCTTGAAGTGTCACCCGGCAAACCAATTTATAAGACGTTGTCACGTCAAAACCTAAAGTTATTTCACTCAATGTTTGAAATAAAACCAGAACACAGCAAACGTCTGGTGGTATCAGTAGAGAAAGAACTCTACCTAATGCCAGTTTTCACTAAAACTCTAGAACGCCTAAATATTACTAGCTTATGCCTGCGGCTTCGCCCGCGTTGTGATCATACTACTGAGATAAGAGCATCCTATGTGGTAATCCTCGTTATAAACTATCTGTGTGCAAAATTTCATCCAAATCCAGTCAGTAAGTAGTTTTTGCGTGAAAGAGTATGTAGTTCGGTTCAAACTTAATGGCGGGTCGGAAGTTAGCTGCTAGTGACATCCGTCCAACGTCACTAACTTTCGCATAGTTTAATAATAGTAAAATTGAACCGTTGAACTACCAAAGCCCGGCTTAGCATCGAAGGTTAAATGTCCAAGACAACACTTTTATGTAGCATACTGTTCCTGAAAACGGACGATTCTCTTGCTCAGGTACAAAATACTTAATAGCAATCTCAAGTAAAACAATAACATTATAAAGTAAAAAGCACTATAAATTCTCCAACAGTACCAAAACAATAATACATAATATTACTTAACATAAAAACCCATTTATATTGATAAGAAGCCTATCAGTATAAAATAATACGACATATATAACTCGACATCTCTTATGTAATTGATACAATGATAAAATGAAGCCACTTATAATAATAGTATATAAGTACAATATAGGTACGTTTATATTGGTTTATACGCTGAGAATTTCATAGAATTCCAACATTCGCTGACATGGAAAAATGAATATTATTAAAATACGACAGCACACAGTCGCAGTTGAGGATAGTGATGTTCTTGTAACGTTTTTCGGATAAAATTCGGATACTTTGCGAAGACTTTGTTATCAGTAGAGCTTTTAAAGGCCAAAGAAGCTTTCATTAAGAGCCTCAAATTAGCAACTCTATTTGTGGTGGCTCAAACTTCGTTTGAAATACTGTTAGAATAACGTCCTAATCAGCTTGCACTGCAAGTGCTTGTTACGTCAGTCACTGCAGGCCGAATAGTGCGAAATGAATGGTTTTTATTATTTATAAAATCAAATTTTCGTCTTTTGGAAAAAATAAAAAACATTAGACCTGCTTTATAGTTAGTTCAGTTAGTATGCAAAGTTTCATGATCTAATTTGAAGTATTTTTTGAATACCAGCGGTTTATTGTTCGGTTTGGAGGCAACTTTGGATTTTTTTTCCATCAAGAAAATTTTATGGAATCGTGTTTTCGCCAAACATAGGACCTAACAGTAATCCTCAACTTTACCATATATTTATTTCAATATTAATGCTGCAGTATTTTAGGCGTAACGGAGGATTATGCTAAGCCATTTGAGGTAGTATAGGCCCTTAAGACGACGCTCATCCGCGCGGTCGAACGGTTTCGTGTGACAGGCATCAATGGATTTCATACAAGTCAATGCGTCGTGAAATCCGCTTTAACTCCCGACCGCGCGGACTAGCGGTATTGAATGTTAACCACCCTAGGAACTCAATTGAAATTATTGCTGTTTGAAACCTAAAAGTTATATATTTCCAATTAAACTATTACAAATAGGAATAAAATGCTTACATGTCTTAATAGACTAATTTAAAGTTTATAACATTCGGTAACGTATACGTACGTGAATAGTTTAAAAAAAGATACTGTTACCGTTAGTTACCAAGATCTTTTTTTAAACTATACTATTCTGCCTAGGTACCTACCATACCCATATTTATTCTCTTTATGAATGCTTTAATAATCGAAGTGTTACGTCTAACTTATCCGACGTAATAAAATATCCGAAAAACATTTCCGAGCACGAATTTCACTCGCCCCTAAACACAACATACCGCACACACACATCAATGTATGCTTATTCCGCCGAATGTCACATTCATAGGTAAAAATTCAACATCGAGATATGACGTTACCCTTTCTTTATCAAAAACTAACACACGTGCGGATATAACAAGGTTTTCTCGTGTCGATATACGACACGCACACTTTCCCATCACTAGTGAAAAAAAGAATATTCAACTTTATTTCGCGGAGAGAAGCTCTAGTTTTGAAAAACGATGAGGTATTTTCTTCTAACAATAGCTGCACAGAATAATAAATCATACGCTCTTGCGATAAAGTTCGTTATTTCAAAATGTTGCTTTATTACTTATGACTTTCCGTTGCGCACACATCTAAAAATACTCAAGCAGGAATAAATGCGAAAATAAACCCTAACCGTAAATAGAGACGGTTGTTTTTCGCATGTACAAGTTCCGAATTGAAAATATCGCGTGGGTGAATTCACGAGGCAACAATAGTGTCCGAATGGGGTTGTTAGTTTTCGGCCGACTGCGCATCAGTTTCGCGCATATCAAAGATGGCGGACTTGGAAGCGCGATCGCGCCATTTTACGTACGTTTCTCATTTTCGCGTCCGAAATAATAAAAGGAAGTCTGTTTTCTCTGAAAACACGCGATATTTCGTCAATTTTTGAGAAAGGAAAGTGTTTATATACATATTGTGAAGAGGTAATGTGTGTGCCTGAATAAATGGCTCGTTTGGTTATTAGAACTTAGTTACAAGTCATTGATTTTTACGAAGATACAATGTGGTAACAAAGTTGCTGGTGTTAGGTTACATTTTTCTCCTGAAATTTTAAAAGTCGGAAACTTTTTGGTTTACCGTCAACTTTATTTAAACTTTAGCGTGTCTTTAGTAGGTAAACACATTTTGATTTCTATGTTTTTCTTCATATAATTAACACTGCCCTATTTTTTCTAGATGTCGCTAGACCAAGATCTACACCGGCATTCTACGAAGCCATCCATGGGCCGGTGGTTTCCTACAATTCAACAGTAAGTAACTAAGTATCACACTCCATCTGACTTTTAGTATTGTATAGGAGCGAAGACAATAGTAAATTAAGTACAATGATGTACAGTCAGCCTCAAAACCACGTAAACACCGACAAGAAATTAATTTGACTGTCTAAGTACAATTTGTGTTCCAAACTATTGTTACATTAGCTTTAATGGAAATTGATACAATATTATTACATCTTTTTGAGGCTCACTGTACAGTAGACTACACATATATCTTTACTTTTTCGTTTGTAGTCATGTTTCTATTATTATCTTTTACTATAAAATGTTTTTCAATACACTTCCTCCAAAACTGGTCCATAACGCATTACGATTAGGTACAACATGCAATGTATTTCACACGCGTGCGTTTTTACCACTTTCCCGCACGTGTGCGGGAATGAAAATTGCCACAGATAACTATACCTATACTTAGTCCAAATTTGGTCAATGCCTATAGTCTGAGGTGAATGTTTTTTATTTTATTTCGGCAAAGCACTACGCGTCTTTACGGCATAAATATTTTTTAAACATACAAATTGTGTTTATAAATAGAATATCATAGATAAACATGATTATTAGAAAGAAATAGTTACTTTTATACACAAATTAACAATTTATTGGTGTTCTGAATTCAAAAACATTAAATAAATCTATTTTCTATATTAGGCTGTTTAACGGCTTCATACCTTTGCCTCTCCTTCAACCTGGCAAAAGCAAAGCGCGAAGAAAAAAGAAAATTCAAATCATAGTTTCTTAGTTCGTGACAAAAATATTTTTCGTTATTTTATTTTGTTTCTTCAAAAGTGTATTGAAAAACGTCGTTTGATACACGTGGACATTTGTTATTGCAGTTCTCGGCTCAAAAACACCTAATTCCGCCTCGAATGCAATAACAAACTTTCTCCACTTGTATCAAAATTCTTGAAAATCTTCGGTTAAATTTATTCTCTGCATCATCCTATAGTAGAATTTTAGAAAATGCCAACGGTATTAATAAGTCCGCCTTTGTACAGTGTTTTCTTTTACATTATTTTGTGCATACTGATATTGTTAGTCTGCTCCATCACACTTCTGGGCAAATGCCTCTCCCCATGTCTTCAAAATATTTTTAGGGATAAAAGCTGCAAAAGTGTAATTTATGGGAAAAACTAGAATTTGGGGAAAATTCGAACTAGTAACCCAATGCAACGCGGAACGCAAATGCGCAACGCGGCAGGCGCCGATCAGCTGTTGCGATGACTGGCCGCCATTAGCGCTACAGATAAAAAAAAAGTTTAGTGCGAGTCAATGGTGTCGATTCTATTGTGCACAAACTAAACTTAATTTAGGCTATTGCTATCTTTTACTAAAAGGCAGTGCGCAAAAAGGACGGCTATAGCTATGAACTAATATAAAGATGTCAAACTAGTTTATGCCTTGCGCTTCACCGTGTTTTTAGTCGACATGTTTTTACGTGCACCCTTCATTTGTATAGAAATATTAGTTCCAACTAAATTTGACAGCTCTAAATTACGTCCGTCTCTTTCTCGTTTTATTAGAAAGAAAAAGATAGCAATAGCCTAAATTAAGTTTAGTTTGTGCACAACAGAATCGACACCAATGTCAACTAATGTTTTTATTGTTGTAAATTTTATTATTATTTTTCTAAATGTTAAAAAAAAACTAAAGAATATTTGGTAAGAATTAAAAAACAGGACTTCTAAAGACTGTTCGAACTGGGGCAAATTCCGCTGGGGTCTCGGGATGCGACTGCATCTCCGTACCAATTCCATCCCGCATCCCACGCAGTTTTCACCTCAGTTTGATTAGTACTTTAGTTGAATAGAAACAGAATTATTCAAACCTTGCATATTTTCTCCCCTATATGGCGATTCTGTGCAGATTATTACGACGTGAAATGAACGACTGGACTTCTGCATTTCTAGAGAGAGAGCGCGTTTCAGCAAATCTTCAGAGATATACTTACTTCATTGGCATGAGAATTATCCGGAGCTCAGAGTTCTGACCAGATAAGTCAGTAATGAAGCAATATAAAAGGCAACCTCACAGTTTATAAATACTCACTGAAGACATCATCTTCCGGGGTTTCGGGACTGTTCGAAAGAGATACCGTGGCCCCGGAACACAAAGGACGATGAAGGAACATGGATGGGTTTTAGTCAGTAAAAGTCTGACACTCCCTCCTGCTCTGCCCAGAGCGGGAGAAGTCATTTGATGATTTTCCATCCGAAAAAAAAAAAAGACCTAAGAAGCATCTCCAATGAGCGAAGGACGACACAAGCGAACTTCGTACCGCATCCGGCCTGCCGACCTACTGACTCAGACCCAAGTTAGGGCCAGCAACAAGGCACTAAGCGCGAATATTTCGCGTTAATGGACATTCTGGGAGGCTTTTACGTCGTATATGCGTAGACGAACAAAATTGAGAAATAAACACCGGGTAAGTTACCGGTACTGCAAGCTCGGTTAAAAAAACATCAAGGACCTAAAACAGAGTGTCCTGTTCTCCTCCCCTAAGAAAGGGTTTACTTTCAACGGAGATCTCTGTTATTACTTCCCTAGGTAGACTTCCAATACAGCTCCCGCAGCCAATTATCAACGAGAACAACTACTCTTACTTCTGATTTTCTATAGCTTACTGGCCTTGAGCAAGACATCAACAAATAGGTAAAAAACAGCTCTAACCTAGACTTAGTCAACTCTCTCTAGGATGGAGGACATTCAATGGATTTCCACCTCGAGAAAAATAAGGATCAACATACAGAATCCTAGCCAAGCTCCCATGGCATATGCATGTTCCCAAGTCAGACACCGTGTTATTGTGTTTTTCTATAAGGAATTTATTAGTAGCAGCCACGGAGTTTAGATTTGTGCCTTATTGATGGCAATAGGTTCGCCCCTGATACATTTGACTTACATAATCGGCGAAATGTGGGTGTATATACCTAGGGGCTACGTCCCATCTCGTAACTTTCTCATTTCGACAACTAAACAAAAAAGTAGGCCATCTGGCATCCTTTCGGGGATAATGGCCGTGATATTTTGTTATACCAAATTGATTTTAATATTACTTTTTGTTTCAGAAACCTGAAGTTCACCTTAAAATGCTGAAACAAATTACCACCTTGAGAAAGACGTGCTCTGCTAGACACACACAAGCTTCCACAAGCTTCACCAAATAAATAAATTAATTCTTTATTTTCACCAAAAGCCATCATAATTATAACAAGGACCAAAAACTAAGAGCATATAAGGCTTATAACTAGGACACAATAATTTTAATTCCCTGACTCCTAAACTAGGTGTATGTGTACCTGTGTCTTAGAAATCAACCGGTCCTGTGATTCTCACATCCTTCAAATTCCCGCATTATTTATTAAAGCAGGAAATAAACAATTAAAGACCACATTCATTCAATTTATTTCCCACCTTTCCTAACACTTACCTTTCAAAGAACTACGTACCTATGCAAACCAAAAGTAACAACTAACAAGTCATAAAATCTAAAGAAACTTGTCAAAATTATTAAATTACACCCTTCCATTGTAGGTAAATTTGAATAAATTATAATCACAATGCATATTCAAATTGGTTCCCAAGGTTTGGGCATCATCCTTTATAATAATGCTAGGCGTTAACCCTTTATGTGCCGAGTGCAGTTTTGTGATAGTTAGATTTTGATTATTATTATTTTGGAGGCTCGTATGATCTTCGTTTGTTAGTTTCGCTTCGAGAAGTTTTGCCAACTAATCGTAGAAGATTTCTCCCGTTCAATTGTGAGTTTATGAAGAGCAATAAATCTGTGTTTTATGATTGCATGAAGATGTTTTTGAAAAATATTGATAGATGTTGGCTAGCCTAAACTGTGACTGATGCAAGTAATTGTCATTGTTGTCTTAATATAATTAGGTCCTTTTTGTGAATTTCGCCTGTCATTTACGTTTGTGATATTAATTCATAAAAAAGCTAGTTGGAGGTATTTTATGTTAACTCTTTCAAATTTTTATTTCTGAGAAAAAAAAACGAAAGTACAGAGATTATAAGTCACTTCTTTTTTGATAGAGAAATTGAGATTAATTGTGAGTTCTTAGTAATGGATGAATAAACTTGTGTTAGTTAAAGTGCAAATAAATAAAAAAACTCTCTTAGTGTTTTTTTTCTGCTAAAAGCTAAATAATAAAATAAAAACACATCATGTAAATTTCCATTTCCTCTCTAAACGGAAAATTAATTAAATACAGGATATTTCTACAAAGGCGATAATATTATTGTTAGTGCCCAACCACTTATTTTATATTCAAGCATTTAAATATAATTGTATACTCAAACAAAAACTCACTACGTCCACGGAACAGTGTTGACTATTTTTTCTATTTTTATTAATAATATAACCCTCCACTTTCGATCTCTAGCCGTTTTTTCCGACTTCCGGAACCTTACACATCTGTGCGACAAAAAATGACATACACTATACAAAGCACACTATTCTAATTATGCATAGACCGACAACGTACTTTGACATGAAAAAAAATAATAAAAAAACTCGATAAAGGGTTAACATTTTGCTTTACGATTGAAAGCGAACACTTTTATATTATGCAAATGAAGGCGACATTTGCATACAGTTTTTTTACTAAAGAAAAATCACGCACATCTGTCGTCCTTCCGTTTCCTACTTTAGTTAACGATTGTAATAGATAACCGGTTTGATGGGTTAATGTCAACCGTTTTTTTTTATCTTTAGATAACTAGGTATTTGCATTATTTTTATCTTTAGCCGCGCTTTTAGCTTTGTTGTTCATTATATTTTTATTTGCACCTGTCTAAAAATAATTGTAACACTTTACGCAGCATTATTGTAAAATATAATTCCTTAAATAATAAGAGACAGAGAAATTAACCGCGGGCGATTCAAATTATAAACTGGTTTAACTTTACAACATATGTTAATACAGTAACAATAGGTTTGGAAAAAATACGACAGACGGTAATTAGAAAAATGTCGTAAAATGTTAGATGAGTATCTTACATTCGCGGCTACGCGCTGCCAACAAGATGGACAGATAAAGATAATATATCATTATAGACAATTATACTGTCGCTGGCTGTATTACGGAAGTCGGAAATATACGAGGCGCGCATTCAACGGGTTAGAACTTTCAAACTTATGACATTGGAAACCCAACTCTATTTCATCTGGCTAAGATTTAATTTTCTTTGTTTAGACTTACACTTAGGACATTAAACTCTGAATGTTTTTTTCTAAGATCGAAGGCGATCTAACCCTTTCTTTACTGCTATCGTGTCAGCTTTTTCCTGTTATCTGTTTTATTGCTCGGTGTATTATTATAGACTGAAATAGCTCGGGGGTCTTAACGACCGTATTTAAGCGGTGCAAGTGTTAAATGCCCAGCATTTTGTGTTGCGGCTCAGTTTTGCAATTATTATTTTCTTAATAATACCTTGTATGTTATGATGAAGTTTTATTTGATGCATTTGAAGGGTTATAAAAGGGTTTTTATGAAGGTTGTAGACTGGAAGCTGCTATCGCAAATACGAGCAGTTTGAAGATCTACAGATGGACTTCACCCAGCAGATATATAGGTACAGAGAATTGTGAATATTAACAGAATCCACTTGCTTGAACCCTATCTTTTAAGATACAGGCTAGTCCTAGTTTAAAAAATAGAGTCTAATATTGCATCATTATGTAAATATTATTTTCAATCAATGTATACAGTGCAAAGTGCTATGTTTTTTGGGAAATAAGTACTTTTTATTATTATTATTTATTTACAGAGGGTTATTGAGCAGTAAGAGCAAAAGAAAAATATCAGGACTTTTAAATTGACAGCTCAATGGAAATGAATTAACTACTATGAAAACTCAGAATGGATTCTTTACTGCGTTTTGAAAAAAAAAGGAGGAGGTTCTCAATTCGACGCATTTATTTATGACGACGCATATTTTTTTACACAATAATCAGTTCGATTTTGATTTAAACATTATTTGATTTAAACATCACCATCTCAGGTCCAGTTGAAAACCAGCGTCGGGCAACACTAGGTGCTCGGCAGTTTGCTGAACTGGGCCTATTTGGCGCAGCCGTGAGACACACAATATGATTTCTCTTATTTTTTTCTGTTTAGTTTTAAGTTTTTTTTTATTGTGTAGTTTTAAGTTTCTTATTTTTTATTGTATGCTTATTTTGTTGTGTGCACTTGCGGCTAAAGCCAAATAAATACGTTTTCTTTCTTTCTTTCTTTCTTCTTTCTATTACTATTGTGAACTACGTCATCAATCATTTGTTTATTGCTATTTATTGAGTTAGTAATTAGTAAAAGCGATCCTGCTAACAGTCTTCAGCCAGTTCTTCAGCCTTCTCCAAAGGTAAAGTTAAACAACTCCATAATTATACATAAGTAATTAAATTGGTACTGGGAACTTAGGCCATGTCTGCCGGACGACGCACAGCTGTGGGCCCGCAAGACTGGAGCTTTGGGACGAGAGAGAAGAAGTATACCATGGTGAGAAGTGGAAGGAATGGGGGGACCCCTACGGCCAGGAGTGAGACAGTACGGGCTTACTATAAAAAAACAACACCCCCTCCGGACGCGATAATATTATAACATAATAGCGGACGTCACGCGGTTTCACCCGCGTAGTTCCCGTTCCCGTAGAAGTACAGGGATAAAATATAGCCTATGTTATTCGCTGATAATGTAGCTATCCATTGCTGAAAGAATTTTTCAAATCGGTCCAGTAGTTTTTAAGTTTATTCGTTACATACAAAAATACAAATCTTTCCTCTTTATAATATTAGTACAGAAGAACCTATAAGTACCTTACTGCATCTAGTTTTTTTTTTTTTTCCTAGCCTGTACTGTCCCACTGCTGGGCAAAGGCCTCCCCCAATTCCTTCCATTTGCTCCTTTCCAGTGCCTCCTCGGACCAACCCTCGCGGTACGCGTCCAAATCGTCTCGCCACCTTTTTCTGGGTCGGCCTCGGCGGCGCCGTCCGTCTTCCGGCAACCATCTTGTGGAGACTTTTGCCCAGCGGTCATCATGCATGCGACTGACGTGACCCGCATCTAGTTATAGTAAAATATTCTGGTACTTACAAAGCTACTATACCTACCTTACCTATTGTATTTATATTTCTAATAAGAGTTCAAATGATGACGCACACTTAATGGCGCAGTGACTGAGCGAATGGCTGCTGCGTGTCGCGGGTTCGATTCCCACACGGAACAAATCTTTGTATGCCTTACAGGTAGTTCGACCCAGGTCTGGCTGTTTGTGTGAGTTTAAATGTTTGCAAACCATGATACAGAAGAAATTCCTAGTGTGGGTCAAAGTTACTTCCAAAAAAAAATGCCCATCATAATCGCTTGTAAAATGATAGTCCTACAAATGAAATCGTCAACAAACAGCCTCGCTAGCCCGAGATGCAGACTGCAGTAAGTACAATCGCTGAGAAAATGATTGACTTACTACTTACAAGCAAGAATAAGAAAAGACTCATGAACGAGTACCTAACTAACTAACATTACATCACGTCAGTAATCAACAAAAGGGTTAGGCTAGTTATGTTTAAGTCCCATGTAAATGGCGAGCCTATTGCCATCAACCGGTAACAAATACTGACTCCATGGCTGCTACTGAGAAATTCTTGATGAAAAAACAACCGCGAGACACACTGCTAAGCATGAGATCTTTCCTTCCCGTTCCCGGAATCGAAGCCAAGATCTCGTGCAACTAGACAGTTCTAAATGTTAATACCTAAATAGTATTATTACTCTTATAATTAAAAGCCAATGAAAACTGGGATTACACTGCTAGGAAGTGATAAGAAATAACTGCCTATAGTGTTCAACTATGAGCTAGATATTGAAGGGTTTTAACCTGAAAAGAAACCTTTTGGAATGCACAAAAAACCTCTCGCAAGGAAGGCTTTTAATTAGGTGTATGCAGTTGCAGTGTTACTCCGCGCAACCACGGCAGAAGCTGAGAAATTTTACTGAAATTAAAACATTGTAAGTATAAAAGTAGAACTGCTGCGGCTGTCATTTGTAGATCTTTGACAGTCGTTAGGTAGTCAGAGGCAAAAAAAAGTCTGACAACCAGTCTCACCAAGGGGTATCGTATTACCCGGTACTAACTGGGTTGTGGAGGTCAGATAGGCAGTCGCTTCATGTAAAATACTGATATTCAGCTGCATCCGGTAAAACTGGAAGCCGACCCCAACATAGTTGGGTAAAAGGCTAGGCAGATGATGATGAAGTATAAAAGTAGGAATATATACCTGTACCTTAGTATTAATAGAAAAAGGAACCTAACATAAAATCAAGCTGTTTTTCCCTGAAACCTTTAGTATCGTCAGTGCCCCCCATTATTCGCCAGTCATATTAAAGTTCTATGTAAAGTTCTATGTAAGAGCAGGATTTCCCTCCCATAGAGAGGAGGCCTGAGTCCCAGCAGTGGGAACATTAATAAGCTGTAAGTACTTAAAATGTCACTTACGGGATATCTTCCGTGATTATGATTATTTTTGACCTCCCGATATCAATCCGCGATCATGCCGCTTGCAACAGCGTCGAGAAATATCGGGAGCTCAAAAAAAAAAACATAATCACGGAAGATATATCGCGTAAGTGACATTTTAAGTATAGGTAGTTATGAACCGTGAAAGTTTAAAACAGTGATTAATAGGCTGATAATGATGATGTAAGAGAAGGGCAGCCTATCGCCATCTACCGGGCACAATTGCAAACTCCAAATTATTAACGAGAGTTTCCAATACGAAAAACCTATTAACATGTCCGATCTAGGGATTGAGTCCAGTACCCAGTTGGGAGAAGATCGTGGCTAAATAATACGAGTACCAGCGGGTCGATCTTCAGGTTAAGCTGCGCTTGGTTAGGTTGGTCCGTAGATGGGTGTCCACCCATTACATACCCGTTGGATTTTCCCATCAGGAATTTCTCAGTAGCAGCGACGGACTCTGGATTTGTGCCCGTTTGATGCAATAGGCTCGCCATGTAATTACATCGGACTTAAACATACCTAAACTGGCAAAAAATGTGGAACCAGATACAACTCTGCCTATCCTTTCTGGGATTACAGGCGTGATGATATGTAAAAAGTATTTAACTGCAACAAATACCTCTGTGACCGAGTGTACCGTTTATATTATGTTAATGTAAGAATAAAGAACACCGTGATTGAACATGCATGACGCTCACTTACCTAACTACTTACATTTTCTTATGAATGTATGTCAACGTGCATCACGCCTCTACTCTACGAAGGGGTAGGCAGACATTGAATAGGAAACTAATTATTTTTAGCAGAAATATTTAGATAGATATTTCACTCATAAAGTAAATACAAGAAATGCAAAAGCTCACGCCATTTCCAGCGGGGTTAGGCAGAAACCATAAAACATATATTTTAAACATAAATTCATTTCTATAGCCACTCATTTGAATTTTTAATTTTAATCTCTCATAGGCTAACATTTATTTTTGTGAATGCTGGTTAACCTGTAATTGGCGACTGTGTAAGTCCAAGACTGTAAAACCTAAATGCTATACACAGAAGCTGTTGGTGAACCTATACTAAAAAATAACTAAATGACTAAATAAATAAATCAATAAATTAATTAACAAATAAATAGATAAAATGTCACCCTGCCACGACCCTTGCATAATCCTTTTGCTTCGTCCACATTCATACATCTGGTAATTGATACGCTAAATTGGAAAGTCTAGTTATCAGAAATATTGGATACTAGCGGACGTCCCGCGGTTTCACCCGCGTAGTTCCCGTTCATGTGGGAGTACGGGGATAAAATATAGCCTATGTTACTCGTGGATAATGTAGCTTTCGAATGGTGAAAGAATTTTTTTAATCGGTTCAGTAGTTTTTGAGCCTATTCATTACAAACAAACAAACAAACAAACAAAGTTTTCCTCTTTATAATATTAGTATAGATTTTATATTCCTATTAGATATATCGGTAAAAAACTAATAACTTAGTAGATTTGTTTCTCCTATCAGACTCGAGTGAGAATCACTCGTGTAGGTAGCCTTCTCACACAATGGCCAGCGACGGCAGAAATTCTAAAAAAATATGAGTTGCATAATCTTGTTCCGAATCATGAGAGGGTAAAACAAAAAAAGGATGGTCATTCTTAAACTGTAACTTTTCGCAATTATTCAGTTCGAGTTAACTTTTTACTAGCGACATCTATGTTCTATAAAAGTTAGAAAAGTTTTACCCTTAAACAGATAACGATATGGACACCTAGCGTCATCTATTGAGGGGTGAGCGAATAAAAACTGTTTTTGTTTTATGCCCTGTTATAATTATGATACACTGACATGTAATATTTTTGGAATGATTAAAGTAAAATCCACACCTACATATTTATTTATTTCTGGAATTTTGTTAACTAAAAATTATCCTTCCTCGTCTAAAAATCCAGACACTTAGCAAATTCCATTTGAATGATGTTTAAAAAAATATATTATTCCTTTTTACAACAAAACTATCATAACTTGTACTAATTTATCATTAATATGAAGTCTATAAAATCGTGGCAGCAATATGTTTATTTTCTAACAAGGAAAACTTATAAGAAAAACTTTCTGCTCAGAACAACTAGCGACATCTATTATCGAATAGAATAACAAATAGACATGTAGGTAAAACAGTATCCAAATGCTTCGGGACGCGCATTAAAAATAGTACAAATTAGGCTTAAAAGTTGATGACCTGTTCTTTGAAACTTGTTTTTTATTATTTTCGTCTAAGGATTATTAATTAATATAGCAGATTAAACATAAAATAAAATGAAATGACTTTTAGAAATATTCCCTCTTTGTTGTATCAGTTTTGTTAGTTTTATTTTTGCTTTTACTTATATTTTTCCTGGACTGTTGTTTGCCGGTTTTAGAAGAAAATTACTATTAATACAACATTTGATAAACTATGATAAATAGATGTTGGTAGTCAAGAATTGTCATTGTCGAATAGAATAGCTAGTATCTCTTAATTCAGTATGACTCTTGGTAAAAACCTCCTCTAGCTGTGTCCATTGTTTTCCATCTCGTGCCGCTCTTACAATATAATGAGATAGATACAAACAGTACTTAGGCATTGTTCCTAAAAAAGTAGAAATCTATCTACTAAACAACTACGGTACCTGCAGAGATATGCAGTTAGCTGGTGATCCATTCTTATAATCAACATGCCTGGTATATTTATTGGAGATACTATTTTTTTTCAATAGCTTTGTATGTTCGACGCTGGTCAAGTCCTCTCCATATCCTAGTACACAGGGTATCCTAGTGCAGGATCCAATATTGTCTTATTGTAACACTTTTTATAAAACAATTTTTTTTTATTATTTACTAGCTAACCGGACGAACTTCGTACCGCTATGAGTCGATTCTTTAATTATTTATTTTTTCAAGCAATTTTTAAAATTTTTCTCTTCGTAAGAACCATCATGCGCATCAACACATTCAGCGATTCATTTTTATATTATAGGTTATTATTATCCTTCCAGGTACTCTTCGTCTCTTCGCCAGCTCGAACCAGCCTTCGTGATAATATTATTATCAGGAAATAATCTTGTATTCGAATAATATCACGAAATGAAATAATATTATCACGTCTTACTTAAGACCTGCACATACTTTGTGGTACACTAACTCATCTGCAGAAGTATACTCCCAGTTTAACTCTCTCTCACATCGGATTGACTGCAGGAACTTTAGACATTTTACCACATTCAGCTGTGAGATATGGCAAAGCCCTACGATTACCTCTAGTGATCCAGATGTTAGTGGTCACTGACCATCAAGTGCAGCAGCCTGTAAGATAACCAAAGAGGCTGAAAGATTTTTGTATGAAGCGTGGTCTGCCTAATTTCCGCCATTTTATTTTATTTTCAAAGTAACGGCCATTTATAAAACCTCTATCAACCAATAGCTGGTATCAAAACAAGCAAGTTTTTAATGAAACAAAATCTTCTAAAGCCTCACGTTTCTGAGATTTAACCTACCAAAGTTTACAATCTTCGCTATCGTGACCACTTTCATTTTATTAGCGATTTAAATATCACTGACCCAAACCACGCGTCATCTAACAGTATTTGCTTAATCTCATGATATCATTTCTATTAAATAAATGATCAATAAACATAATTTAATAACTCAACAAACAACAAAAAAACTTCAGACAACGGAATACCAACGAACTGTCAGAAAAAAAAGTTAAAGAAAAAAGTTATCATAATTAAAATATTATGATACCAAAATGAGTTAATGATCGCAACGAAATTATAGACCCCCACAAATTATAGGCTCTATGAAAGTCCACCGTAATTACCAGGACTTTTGATGTTTTAACTTTTAAGTTAACTTGTCAACGCTGGCAGTTAGTTTTTCGAGCTTAACTGACATTTTTTCAACGCAAAAGTGACTCAAAATGCCTCGGAATGTCTCGGAGGTTGTCGGAAGTATTGATTGAAAACTGTTTTCAGTTCGGTGCGTTGAGAGTACCTATGTTACATTGGAAAAACTTACCTGTGCTTTAAAGAAAAACATGCGACCAATTCTATCCCAGATTTCACCGTTTTATAAAAATATTCTTTTGTCTCTGCATCTTCCCAAAGTCAACGTGTCAAAAATGCCTATTAAGTATGCCATTCTCTTATAACTTTTGAGCATAAAGTACCTAAAGATATTTATAATGCTTGTATATAATTAATATCATGTTTGTCATGAGGCACTTATTATAAAAAAATAGGTTCATTAACCAATATTAAACAATTTTGAAAGAAATCACTAATTTCATTAACACGTAGGATACATAACATACGACTTTCTGTGCCTATATGTAATTCACACAAATCACTCTTTCAAGTAATATCTAGGAGTATTTTCAAAAAAATATATGTATCCAAGTATTTAACAAAGGAATGAAGGTGCAAAATGAAACAAAAACAACAACTTAGTAATGAATTTTATTCCCATTTGTTATATCAACAACCAATTAATAATATTACAACAGCTTACAACTTAATTATTATTCTAAAACATAACATCTGTAAGAGTCGATGAATATTTTGTAAATTATCATTTGTCATTAGAACTATTTGGGAACCAACGAGAATCGTCATGCATTCTTAACCAAATTAAAGTCTATAAATTACATAACATCATGTCTATAATGAAAAGGTTGGGCACAATAATTAAAAAATAACAATTTTTTTTTAAGAATAAATTTTAACACAACCTTCTTCTATAATATTATATATTAGCCGACGTCCCGCGGTTTCACCCGCGTAGTTCCCGTTCCCGTGGGAGTACGGGAATAAAATATAGCCTTTAGCACTCACGAATAACGTAGCTTTCCACCAGTGAAACAATTTTTAAAATTGGTTCATTACTTCCGGAGATTACCCCCTACATACAAACTTACAAACATATTACAAACTAACAAACAAATGTTACCTCTTTATAATATTAGTATAGATTTATAGAAGTCACTACAATAGCACCACAATGTTAAAATACTCATTAATATTATTTAAATATTAAGTGAATTGCCAATACTTTACACTTACACGATTTCGTTAAATGAACCAAATGCTAAAGCTGTGCTAAGTCCTTGACACATAAGCTACTCATTAATAAAATAAAAACAGAGTTAAACATTAACCATACATTTTTTGAGGATTAGTGTTGGTATAACTTTACTCCAGAGTTAAATTATATTAACAACAAAATTATCCTGCACAGTACCAGTAAATCAACTAAGTTTATTGCTACATACTACATAAATGTCTAAATATTATGATGACCTGCACTGAAACATTAAACTACTAACTACTTTTAGTAACAATTTTATTACAACATTTTATTTTTATTAACAATTGTTTTTTTTTGTTGTTGTTTATGGAAGGCCTTTAATAATGTGGTCATTACTGAAACTGCAATGTAAAATAGCAACTATTTAAACACAATAATAACATGTCTACTTTAAACTTAACACCTAACATAAAATATATAAAAATGTATATGTTTTTAGACTATGAAAATAATAAAAACATTTTTTTAAAATAAAAACTATTAAAATAAGAACTGATTTTCTCTTCCTAACTCCTACATAACGGAAAAACTAAAACGGACTTTTAATACTTACAACCGAAATCAAAATGGAAACCAAAAAAAAAATAGTTTCGACACCACCCACCCTGATACGGATAACCCACCCCCAAATATTCGCATACCACATTGCGTGTCCCACCACTTTTGATTAAACAGAAAAAAAATGGAGTTTCGTCATGATGAAAATGAAAAAATACCCACCCTATGGGGTGCCACCCCGACTTAAACTTAGGGCTGATGCAAATCAATGATTTATAAAAAAAAACTTCATGTTATTGTGCTGTGGTTTATGGAAAAATTGGCATAGATAATTGTGCTAAATTTTTTACGTTTATTTTGGTTTTCTGGGTGTTTGTTGTTTAACTTTCGTTACATTAATCTTTGATTTACCTACACATCTTCTATACATCAAATATTGCTTATTGATTAACGGCATCTTCTATAACTTCGGTACTTACGTATAACTGTTCGTTAAGGGCTATATATCTATATATCCCTCAAATGGCTTAGCATGATCCTCCGTTACGCCTAAAATACTGGAGTGGACTAATTTTATTCATTTTGAAATAAATATATGGTAACGTTGAGGATTAATGCTAAGTCCAATGTGTGAAAACACGATTCCAAAAACTTTTCTCGATAGAAAAAAAATTCCAAAGTTACCTCCAAATCGAACACTAAACCGCTGGTATTCAAAAAGTACTTCAAATTAGATCATGAAACTTTGCATACTAACTGAACTAACTATAAAGCAGCTCTTATGTGTTTTATTTTTTAAGTCCAATCAATAGATTTTTTGTAAATCGCAAAAAACCACTCATTTCGCACTATTCGGCCGCAGTGACTGACGTAACAAACGCTTTGTAGTGCTAGCTGATTAAAACTTTATTCTAACAGTATTTCAAACGAGGTTGAACCACCACAAATAGAGTTACTAATTTTAGGGTTAGAAGGGCCTTAATGTGCCTTTTTCCGTAGCTATCGGTGTTTCTATAAACAAAGAATATTCAATCCGTGTCACCTACCTGTCACTTGATTCATAGAAAAATCAAAGAAAGCTTTTCTGTGACGTTTTCTTTCTAACCGGTCAGTAAGCAAAATGTTAAACAGACAGCGACAGCAACTTACCGAAACCGGCTAGTAAGTTGTTGTAAATGGCCGTTAATCGTTGACGTTTATAAATTTCAAACGGTGTTAAAAACAAAGTTATAAAAGAAATACATTTACCTAGGTACTTGGGTTTACTCTTCTAACAATTACTTTGTCTAATATAGTGGTTTAGCTTTACAAAAATCACAGGCATTTGAGAATATTGCCTTATTTTTTGTTCACTACTAGCGGACGTCACACGGTTTCACCAGCGGAGTTCCCGTTCCCGTGGGAGTACGGGGATAAAATATAGCCTATGTTATTTGCTGATAATGTAGCTATCCATTGCTGAAAGAATTTTTCAAATCGGTCCAGTAGTTTTTAAGTTTATTCGTTACATACAAAAATACAATTCTTTCCTCTTTATAATATTAGCATAAATATTTAGAAACACGGATTAGACATCAGAACTCGTAAAATGTTGCAATCATTTCTTGGTCATCTTCACAAGCATTCCTGCCTCCTCCTATCTCATTTGATTATATTTTGGTGCAGAATTTTATTATTTAACACAATCAGAAGGAGAAACAATAGATGATTCTTTCCTTGCTCGTTTAAGTTTTATCTCTCGATGAGTATGAGTCTGACGAAAGAATAAGAGTACCAGTATTTGCATAGGTATCTCATCTCTACTTGGCTAATCTCCATAGGGACTGGCCGCCTTCGTCGTGACCACAATTCTGTAAGGAGATCCACGCAATAAACTAAACTTCTTTTTGAAACCATCTTACATTAAAAGGAAAAGAACAAAATTAGGTTTAACTATTGACATTGAACGCGTATACAAGGTTTTTAGTCCGTGCTACTAATCGTTAAGGAGTTCTCTCGTGTGGAAGCGATCTCAGCTGCTGGATTAAGACATGTCTGTCATAAAAATGTATTGTCATCAGAACCAAAGGTGGATGCAACATTTCAGCTCAATCGGTTGGAGTGAACTGGTTTGAAATTCAGTTGCTAGATTTGACTACATACTAACCAATTCTAACAAGGCAAGCCGAACAAAAGCTTATAACAAAAAGCGACCCACACTCTTACTCAAAACTTTCCACTTCTTTCCTTTATTTTATTCCCCTTCATGAAATCCCCAAAGGAACCATGACGACCAGTTCCCACCCACACAACTTCTCAACGAGACGGCGCAATCAGACGCAATCCTTTCCTAAAAAAATCCAAAGGCTTCCTTCAGAAATCTTAGATTACGCGAAATATAAAAATGAAATGAAGCGAGTACAACCAATCATCGTTTACCTGTTAGGGGTCGTAACCGCCACGACCCCCGGGGGGTGCAATTTTCGCGACCCCCGTCACTGGCACGGCACTAATGCTTGGTAATTATCAATTAGCTGGCGCGATTTTGTCTTTTCTTTCTTGATTTTTATTTCTGTAGAGATGTTGTAACCCATTGTAGTTCTAACTTAAGAAAATTTATTGTCATTTTTATTCCAGTTTAATGTTATTTTGATTTCATGAAAAATGGAATTCGTATAATTAAGGAGATTATTACTATATTTAACTACAGAAATACTTCGAAATAGTAATAAAAACTGATCTTCACTACTCCAATGCGCTTCCAAAATCTGAAACAAAAAGAAATCATTTTTTGTAGAAAGACTATCGAATGATTTTAGAGCAATGGCTGACGAAGAACCGAGTTAGTCATTTTTGGTCTTCTCATACTGAGATCAATCTGAAGAATATAGTTAACCTGATTAGAAATAAGTGTTTTTATTAGATTCAGGTAGTAGATGACAGAGTTCACTGACTTCATAGTAAATTTTTACTAAATCTTCAACAGATTAAATCTAAACTCCAACCCGTATTACATAGATGTCAAACACTTTTTCAGCAAAAGCTTTTTTGAACCTGTTGCATCCATTTGAAATTGGTTTTTGGCGGCTCGTCAACGTTGTTTTTTGCACTAGGTATTTCTAGTCTACCATGAATGTTGACACAGTTTTTAATAAAATTCTACTAGCTATCGAAAAAAGGGATATATTGCAACATTTAAAGCTTTAAGCAGACTGAGGCAAAATCCCGAAGAACATCAACCCCGTATTGCCCGAAAATTAGGCAGAGAAATACTCAATGGGTGTAAAATTGGGCAGAGAAATACTCAATGGGTGTCATTGGGTGTAAAATTGGGCAGAGAAATATGCAATGGGTGTAAAATTGGGCAGAGAAATACTCAATGGGTGTAAAATTGGCCAGATAAATACTCAATGGTTGTAAAATACTCTTAACGAAGTTAAAAGGACTTGTTCTCCTTCTTGGCGTTTTTTTTTGTGCTGAACTATATCTCTATCATAGTTCCAACATTCGGACAAGTTTTTTTTAACGTTTTTAATGTTATATTTTTACTTTAAATACCTACACGACCCCAGTACTATTGAATGCATCCATCAGTACAATGTTTTGAGTGCGTTACATTGATTCCTACCGTAAAAGGTGATTCTTCACCCCAAAAAAACGTAGAACTTATTTTGATATACGGAATGCTTTTTTTTTTTTTTTTTTCGGATGGAAAATCATCAAATAACTCCTCCCGCTCTGGGCGGAGCAGGAGGGAGTGTCAGACTTTTACTGACTAAAACCCATCCATGTTCCTTCATCGCCCTTTGTGTTCCGGGGCCGCGGTATCTCTTTCGGACTGTCCCGCAACCCCGGCAGGCATCGGTCCTTACGGACCCCTTCCTTTTTGCTGACTCTCTTTGAGGCGCGCGTGGAACACGAACGCGCCGTCGACACGGCCTGTCGTCATGAGACGGACGGACGGCGAGCTAGCCCATAGCCCACCGTCCACAGGCCCGCGCTACGGTGGCCGGGGGCCACATGGTGGTGGCCCCCGACGCCCGGCGCGTCTCCCACGGCGGCCGGGACGTTGAGAGGTTCGCTCCCTCTCACGTTCCGCCACCTCCTTCTCTAGCATTACTGCTTCGCAGAAGGAGGTGACGGCGTCCCATGCCGTCTCGCTCCGGACCATGGCTTGCACCAGGGCCGGATGCGAGAGGTCGCCGCCGCCAATCGCCGCTTCGAGGACACGGCGGTGCTCCGCCTACGCGGGGCACACCTCCACCGTGTGTTCCACCGTGTCCTCCGGTCGATCCTCACAATGGAAGCACCCGGGCGTTTCCTCCCGCCCGATTCGGTGCAGGAACCTCCCGAACACTCCGTGTCCGGTGAGGACCTGCGTCAGGCGGAAGGTGAGGACGCCGTAGCGTCTTTCAAGCCACTCCTCAAAGAGGGGACTTATCGCCACTATCGTGGCGTGCCCTGCACGGGGTTGCGACAGTCGCTCTCTCCATGTCGCCATGAGATCCCGCCGGAAGTCTGTCCGCTGAGCGACAATTTGTCGCGGCAGCGGAGTTTCCCCCCGGCGTAGCGCCTCCGCGCGCCATTCGTGTAAGCGCGCGAGGACTATCGCCTCCAGATCCCATGGCGGCAATCCGGCAAGGAGGCTCGCTGCCTCGCGGGCAATCGTGCGGTAGCCCCGGGCCAGCCTTACGGCTACCACCTTTTGTGCGCGTTCAGGTAGTGGGCGGCACGCCGCCTCAAAGAACGCGCCCACACCGGGGCCCCGTAAAGGGCCATGGACCGCACGACTCCCGCGTAGAGCCTCCGGCAGGAGGCGTTCGGCCCCCCTAGGTTGGGCAGGAGCCGCCTGAAGGCAGCCCCAGTCCGTTCCAGTTTGGGGGCCAAATGTCGGAAGTGCTCCACGAAGTTCCACCGGCTGTCGAGGACGAGTCCTAGGTACTTTAAAGTCGACTCGACACCGATGGATACTCCTCCTACCGTGAGTAAGGATCCCGGAGGTGGCGCATTCCGAGGCCCATGAAAGCACATGGCCTCGGACTTGTGCAATGCCACCTCGAGACCCAGTTGCCGGATCCTCTCAACGACTGTCGCAACCCCGCGTGTCATCGCTTCGGCCGCCGCCTCGTGCGATCTCCCCTGGGCCAGCACCAGCGTGTCGTCAGCGTAGCAAACTACGCTGACACCACTAGGGAGGTCGGCGCGCAGCACCCAGTCGTTACCGATGTTCCACAAGGGCGGCCCTAGGACCGAACCCTGCGGAACACCGCACGACATCTCTCGCCGGTTCCATTCTCCGCTGTGACCGGGGTAGATGACGGCTCTGTCCGTCAGATAGTCCCCGACCACTCGACGGAGGTAGGTCGGCACCCGGTGATACCGGAGTGCCTCCCTAATGCAGCTCCAGGGCATGGAGTTGAAAGCGTTGGCGATGTCGAGAGACACCGCCAAGACAACCCCACCCCTGGACACCGCGTCCCCCGTCGTGAGGGCTCTCACGCGCATGATGGCGTCCACCGTAGAGCGCCCCTTGCGGAAACCGAACTGGTGTTCCGCAAGGTCCGGCCCCGTCGCCGCAAGGTGCTCGGTGAGGCGGTTTGCAATGACTCTTTCAAAGAGCTTGCCCACCTTGTCGAGCAGCACCACGGGCCGGTATGCGGATGGAGAGTCCGCAGGGCGCCCCGGTTTCCGAATGAGGACCAGCTTTCCCGTCTTCCAACGAAGCGGGAACTGGCCTTTCTCCAAGCATGCGCTTAGGAGCCCCTCTAGTCGGGGCCCGAGAGCCTCCGAGGCCAGGACCCAGGCTTTGCCAGGCAAGCCGTCGGGTCCCGGGGCGGTATTTTTGGCACTGAGCCTACGTACCGCCACTCTCAGGTCTACCCCAGTCACTTCCGGAGCGTTGTCGTCGTCGTCCTGTTGGTCCGCCAGCATTGCAGGCGGCGGAGCCATAGGCGGAGGTGGATGTTCCCCTCGCGAAGGGAACAGAGTGCTCACCACGTCCTCCACGAGCTCAGGCCGGAGACTCTGCGTCAGTGGGGGGGCCCAGGGGCGGAGTTTGTCCCGCACCATCTTGTAAGGGCGCCCCCACGGATCTCTGTCGAGAGTCCCCAGCATCTCCTCACGGGCCAGATCCCTGGCCCGCAGGACAGCCTCGCGGAGAGCGGTCTTCGCCGCTCTGTACCCCTCATATAGCTCCGCCTCAATGGCTGCCGCATCCGATGGGCGGATGCGGCGCCTGCGATGCCTGGCGTACAGGTGCCGTGCAGCGACGCACGCCTTGCGCAGAGACGTTAGCTCTCGCGACCACCAGTACACCTGACGCTGGGCGCTTCTTAGCCGAACGCGGGGCATTGCCACGTAGCAGATGTCGGACATGGCCTCCTGGAACCACCCTGCCTCATTGTTTATGTCGGCAGGCCTGTCCGGTGATATCACCCAGGCCTGCACGATCGAGGCTTCTAGGAGGAGCTCCCGGTCCAGCTGCTTCAGCGCCCAACGCGGACCACTCGGGGCCTGTTGGACCGGCGCGCTTGAGGTCTGGGTGGAGACGTCGAACCGGATGTACCGGTGGTCGGAATAGGTCTCCACCCCCTCCATGACGCGCCAGTCAACGACACGCGGCGACAGACATATACGGAATGCTTGGTTGCCGGCTTCGTGAACCTACTGGGTCTGTTTACAACTTGTATGACACGTTTTGCCAGTTATATTTAAGTTCCATGTCATCATCTCCCTGCCCTTATCCCATGTTACTTGGGGTCGGCGCAACATGTTTTTTTCTCCCATTCTCCCCTGTCAACCGTCACACAGTCATTTACACCTTTTTCATTCATATCATTCCTCACACAACCCATCCATCGTTTCTTTGGTCTTCCTCTCCCTCTGCATCCATCATCAATTATATTCATCGCTCTTTTAGTCACAAGCGATTCATCCCTCCTCATCACATGCCCATACCAAGACAGTCGATTCCCTTTCAACTTTTCTGTAACTGGCGCAACTTTCAAACTTCCTCTAATAAACTCATTCCTTATTTTATTCATTTTTTTCATATCACACATCCACCTCAACATTCTCATCTCCGCTACATGCAATCTTTTTTCATATTTGAGTCCCATGTTATAGACATTAAACCTATTTCTACCAACTGGGCAGAATCCAGACCTCGGGCTGTTACTAGAAAAAATATATTTGTAGAAAATCCTAACAGACACCAATCTCGGAATCAAACTCAGTATCTCACGCTCGCTTGATGAACCCGTCATATTATATTTGTTAAACGGTTCTGCTCAAGAAAACCGATATGAACTTGCTTTGAACATTGCCCATAATCAATTTCTATGTTACACGTCCCAAAGAGAGCAGCGGTGGCGGCCCAGACTTACGAACAGTAGGTCGTGGGTTCGAACTCAGACAGGCTCATTACTTTGTTTAATTTATTTCATCACCACTGCTCTCAAAACGGTGAAGGAAAACATCGTGAGGAAACCGGCGTCCTAGAAACAAAAGTTCGAAGACATGTGACATCTACCAATCCGCACTGGGCTCGCGTGGTGGATTATAGCCCCTTCCCCTCTCATTGAGAGGAGGCCGTGTCCCAGCAGTGGGAACATTATAGGCTGATGATGATGATGATGACGTCCCAAAGAAAAAAGGAAATCTTAATAGGATCACTTATGTCTGTCCGTCTGTCACAGCCGATTTGCTCCGAAACTACTGGACTGATTAAGCGGAACTTTGGCACACATATGATTTTTTGGGACTCAAACGGGCGTGTAAAGAAAATAAATGAATTTTGAATACAGGGTCCACTTTTGAGGGGTGAATTAGAAATTTTAAAATAAGGTATCTATTAAGTACCTAAATTTACAGCTCTATACAATTCCATGGGCAGTCAGCTATCAGTTTGATTAACGCCAATCTTTGCAGCGATTGAGATGTTTTAGAGGAAATTTTATTAAACGGTTTGTTAACGAATTGTTTAACTTTAACCATTCGTTTATTAACCATTTAGCTCTTTCAAAGGAGAATGAGAAGTTTTTGGCCCACCCCTCATTAGAAATAAATTGCTCACGAACAGATAGACATTATTAAGCAAAACATACATAATTACCTACTATTACGATTATCAGTGAGTTCAGAAATATACAAGGTATCATATCTTCACTAATAATAATAATTGACTTATTTTGAATAGAATAATTTCTGTTCTACTTAAAAAGCCCTATGGTAGAAAGAAGGTTGCTAGTAATAGTGGGCCTAGATGCAGGATGGTCAAAACAGTGGCGTCATAGAAAAATAGTATCCACACGCCCAGGGGTATTCGAAAATACCTCGTGTTATGTTCCTTGATTCTTGACGAAGTATTCCTCGAAGCGCTCCCGTTTTGAAACGCTCCCATCATTCTAAGCGCTCCCGTTTTGTTCGCGCTCCTTTTGGGAGCGCTTGGAGGAAATAAATGTTAATATTTTTAAACGTAGGAGCGCTTAGAGGAACAAAACGGGAGCGCTTAGATGGGAGCGTTTCAAAACGGGAGCGCTTCGAGGAATACCTCTCTTGACAGTTTTAGAGTTAATATTCGTGACACGACTTTTAAAAGAGGCCTTTTATGAATCATTCGATTTATTAATACACCATCACGCCTGTTTAGCCAGAGGTGTAGGCTGTAGTACCTACACCAATTTCGCAATACTACCTCAAATGGCTTAGCATGATCCTCCGTTACGCCTAAAATACTGCATGATTACTTTTGAAATAAATATATGGTAAAGTTTAGGATTAATGTTAGGTTTTATGTTTAGCGAAAACTCGATTTCATAAAATTTTCTCGATAGAAAAAAATCCCAAAGTTACCTACAAATCGAATCGAATAAACCGCTGGTATTCAAAAAGTACTTCAAATTAGATCATGAAACTTTGCATAATAACTGAACTAACTATAAAGCAGGTCTTATGTTTTTTATTTTTTCCAAAAGACGAAATTTTGATTTTATAAAGAATAAAAACCACTAATTTCGCACTATTCAGCCGTAGTGACTGACGTAACAACCGCTTTGTAGTGCAAGCTGATTAGAACGCTATTCTAACAGTGTTTCAAACGAAGTTTGAACCACCACAAATAGAGTTGCTGATCTGAGGTAGTATAGGCTCTTAAGTCCCATGTGATAGTGGGCGAGGTTTTCTCCTTTTCTCCTACAGCAATTTGAACAATTTAACAAAAAATTCAAAATTATCGCAATCTTCATAAGTAGATTACCTACCAATCTACCCAATTCCCATAGCAGGAACCACAACCAATGAAAAATTAATGAAAGACGCATCAGAGTCGAACTTATGCTAAGCACTCGATAAATCTCGCCCCCAAGGCGGTTTCCTCCCAATTTATTCTTTCTGCTCGCCCCCTTAATCCTGTTATTAATGGTATTTTGCCTCCCCCACAGATGTGTGCAGAAACTGTCTATGGTTGGAGATAAGTAGCTTTTTAGTATCGGAAATCATATGCGGTTTAAGGCGCTGTACCTAGTCAAAATAGGCTTCACAAAACAGTTTTTTAGCCAAATGTATACATTTTAGAGCAGCTAAAAAAATATATGTTAATCTTGATCATATTTATGGGTGGACCATTGTGTTCAAAACACGTTTTCGGTAAATTTTCTCGATAAAAAAAAAAACATAAAATAACCATTTAAATTGAAATTGTAGCAATTGTAACTGTATTATTTATAAACAAATCTTGATAATATTAATAACAGTGATGTAATGTATAATAATAAAGGGAATTGTTGTTTTTATTTATTCTTATTATTTATTCTTTTTATTTATCACTTTTGTTTATTTCAATATTTATTCATTATTTACTTCTAAAACCTGGCCGCCCAGTAATAGTGACGTCTCATTTACGTCTCATTTGCGCCTTAAGGGCAAAAAATATATCCATAAGCTGGTAGCCAAAAATAAGTAACAGATTATGTGTTCTGTTGTTGTAGTTGGATTGAATTGAAATCAAAAGCAATTGATCCAAACTACGTAACATCACGCCTGTAATCCTCGTATGGTTAAGCAGAAGTGTACCTAACAATTACACCCAAATTTCGCCAGTTATGTATAAGTCTATACTCAAGACTCAACCATCTATAAAGGATGTAAAACACCTCTTAACGAACCCGAAAGGCACTTGTTCTCCTCGTCATTGCGAACATTTTTTTGATCAACACCATAATACCTGGGAACGATGATGATGATGGGATTGATGGATGGAGGGGGAGAGGAAGACCAAAGAAACGATGGATGGATTGTGTAAGGAATGATATGAATGAAAAAGGTGTAAATGACTGTGTGACGGTTGACAGGGAAGAATGGAAGAAAAAAACATGTTGCGCCGACCACAAGTAACATGGGATGAGGGCAGGAAGATGATGATGACCATAATACCTGGGAACCTTCTAGTTACGGAGATATTGGGGGTCAAAGTTCCAACTTTTTGACAAGTTGTTTTTTTTTTAAATACTTACAAGTTTTTAATGTATGATTTTTACTTTAAACACCTCCACGAACCCCGTACTATTCAATCCATCCATCAGCACAATGTTTTGAGTGCGTTACATTGAGTTCTACCACAAAACATGATTTTTCACCCCAAAAAAAAAGTCGTTTCCCAGCAAACATTTTTGCGTAAAGTTACTTAGTATGATGTACAGAATGCTTGGTTGACGGCTTCGTGATGAGGTCTTTTACACCCTGTATACATATATTCCATCAACGGGGCACAAACACTATGCCCAGCCTGGGAATCGAACCTAGGACCTCATGTTCAGCAATCGCGCTTACGACCACAAGACCAACGATATATGAATTTTAGAGTCAACATTATATAATACAGTACTGCATAATGCCGTCACTTCCTATGAAAAGTCTCTCCCCGCATGCTGAAACTCCTCAGAAACATAAAAAGATTTCCTAAGATAAGCAGAGCTTCACCACGCCACGATATTGCTACGAAAATCGTATCTTAGTTAAACATTGCTATGAAAACAAGCACGTAACTTACAGTTATACAGCAAATAAATTGTTTTTCTTTTTTTTCGTGAAAACTTACCAACGTGTGTGTAACATTGGATACTAAGTGTGATTTGTCATAGTCATAGTCGTAACCTTCATGCTTCAAAGAATCTACTTCTCCAAATTCCTTCACACCGTACAGGCTTTATGTCAAATTCTTACGCTATCTCTACTACAAAGCTCTGGAACGCGCTACCTTTTGGCATTTACTTTTATTTTTTTTTTACTACCTTTTTGCTGAAAGTAAATTCACTTTCAAAAGAAAAGTTCGTACTTAATATTTAAGTCAGACTAAATAGCTCTCAAATCGAAGTCGAGTCATAATAATTATTGTTAGTTTTATCGCTATTTAATTTTTAATTTTTGGCATTTGATAGAATATCTATTAGTTTATTTTATGTGTATTAGTATCAATATAAGTATAAACATTCTCGTAAACAAGACGTTAGTTTTTTAGACATTATTTTGTACGGTATCACTATGTTTTCCTATTTAACCCAAAGGTTGACTGGTAGGGAATGCCTTGTGGCATTAAGTCCGCCTATGTACGACTCTTGTACATGAAGTTTAAATAAATAAATAAATTTGTACTTTATATAATTCTGATCTGCCTAGCCTACCATGTTACCAGCTACCATATACCAGTATTTACATGTAGCTATTTAACCTCCATTACCCAGTTACTAAGCCACGCGATACCCGCGTGCAAGACTAGTTGTCAAAAAATTTCGCTTATTTGTACCATCATCATCGGCCTAGCATTTTCCCAACTATGTTGGGATCGGCTTCCAGTCTAACCGGATGCAGCTGAATACCAGTATTTTACATGGAGCGACTGCCTATCTGACCTCCACAACCCATTTAGTACTGGGTAATACGATACCCCTTGGTAAAACTGGTCGTCAGACTTTTTGGGCCACTGACTACCTGTAACGACTGTCAAAGATCTACAAATGACAGCCGGGATCAACAGCTTAACGTGCTTTCTGAGGCACGGAGGAAACTCGGTATGTAAGGGTGGTCACCCATCCACAAACCAACCTAGGTAAGCACGGCTTAACCTAAAGTTCGAGCCAAGCGGCTGTTATTATTTAGCCACGAGCTCCTCGTGGCCGTATATTACAAAAAAAATCTACCAGACTTTACATAAGCAACAATAAAAGAGAAATTCTTAAAAAAAGAACACAAAACGGGTCCAAAATGAGACAGAAGTACACTCGACAGCGAAGGGGACCTACCTAGAACATCTCATATAAAATTTATTTCAAATAACAACCAATTTCGCATCTGACCCACCCCGTCGCGTTATTAGGAAAATGTTTAATACAACTGTTCTAAAACAAGGGACAAACACCTTTATTAGCAAGGTATAAAGGAGAAATTCGTGTAGACGAAAGACAAGGTGGAAAAAAACAGAAATATTTCGGACTGACTACTTATCAACATTGCGTTTATTGAAATGAAATATAAAGCGAAAAACGGAATACCGAAATTGGTCGAAAGGTGACGTGTTACAGTGGGGGACAGATAATTGGACCAGCTTTAGGTAGATATATAAAATCACGTCACATCACGTCACGTCACGTCACGCATGATATATTTTATTGATATAACACGCCTGTATTCACCCTAAGGGTTAAATCAGAGGTATAGGGTACTACTGACCGAAGAACCCCAATAATACTTTTTCCGACCTGGAAATGGAAACCCCGGAAAAAATGGTTTACTTCATTAAAAAGTTACGTGATTGAAATCAACACTCGGTAATTTTCAATGCTTTCTATTTAAAGTGATTAGAGGAGCGAGATTTGTCTCAATCTTAAATGATAATTAAATCTTGTAATATAATTTATAGGTAGTCAATCAATGTATTAACAAACCTATCACATTACCAGTATTACCACACAAAAAATATTTTTCAAGTTTTTGAACCCCAAGCGCTTTCATCGCAAAATTATATTGAGTTGAGATCCCTCATATCTCAATTCCCATGAAACTACTAATCATTACAATTTGCAAATTATATCAGTCATATTTAAATATCTCTGTACCTTTTTTTTTCTATGCAGACATTATTCAATTAAATTGAATAATCTTATTCTTATAGTATTATGCTATACTTACGCTTCATATTCATTATTCATAATACTATTTATCATTCATTTTATTTGTTTATATATCTACACTCAGCAAATCGATTTAAATACGATTCTTTAACTTGGAAATAGCTGAAATAAAATATTATTATAATTTTCATGTTGTGATATTTACGTCAAGCGTCAAATTGTCAAACTGTCAGTTAGTTTTTTCTGAAAGTCTGGAAAACATGCCAGTTAGTATGGAAACAAAAATAACAATAGGTTCATCTTTGCCTTGAGTTCGACTATTGATGGCTTCTAATAATTTATAGTCAAAATTAAAACCTTTATTAATCATCTTTATTTTCGACTTGAGAGGATTGATATTGATTCAGATCCCTCAGAGGTGAATCGTTTATCTCAAACTAAAGAAAGATTTCTCAACTTAGAATCAAAATTTAATTCTTTAACAACTATTACCAACGACTTCAACTCTCAACCTATAGAAATCAACCGCCCTTCTTCGACTCCTAACAGCCCCAATGACACAATGTTTCATACTATGCTTCCCGACATTCAGTCAAACTCTATTCCTAATAATTCCCTTAACGAATTAAAACGAATAAAATATGACGGAAACTCGTGTCCGCGTTCCTTTATACAGAAAATTCAGGAATTTAGTATTTCTAGGAATATTTCTCGAGACAAATTATTAGATCATGCGTTTGAATTATTAACTGATAACGCTTTACATTGGTATCGTTTCAAACGTAATTCTTTGTTATCATGGAGCGAACTTTGCGAAGCTTTGATTACAGACTTTGGCGGTTTAAATATAGTATTATGCTATACTTACGCTTCATATTCATTATTCATAATACTATTTATCATTCATTTTATTTGTTTATATATCTACACTCAGCAAATCGATTTAAATACGATTCTTTAACTTGGAAATAGCTGAAATAAAATATTATTATAATTTTCATGTTGTGATATTTACGTCAAGCGTCAAATTGTCAAACTGTCAGTTAGTTTTTTAATTCTCTTTCTGCTCAGTCTATGGTCTAGCTCTATGATTTCTCTTTTTGGTTTGTATAATTTAAATTATTTTTATCAATATGCTTAGCCAATGTATTTTATAAATTATTACGATTGTTTAATAACTTAATATTAAATGATTATATTTATAAAATTCTTTACGCACTCATGTATATGTCCTGGCCGACTACACTTGTCAGTTGAGATGATGGCCACACTAAGAAAACTAAGATTTGAAAAGAAGAAGACTACTTGGGGAGAAACGAGCTGACGGACGGCTGAAAGGTCTACTCTGAAATCTGATTTGAGGAGTATCAGAGAGCAGCTTGGTTTTGGCGGTGAGATTCTTAAACTGTCCAGGGGATCCAACGAAAGTTTCTCCTGGGACTTCTACTCCCACGTACCCCACTCCCACTACGTGCCTGTCCGTCTACTGGTCTCGCAGGGCTGTCCTACGTCTGGCCCTGAGTTCTGCACTGTCTTGCTGCTGAGCTGTCCTAGTGAACTCTGAGATCTGCGCTGCCGCCGTTTCTACTGCTTCAGAGCACAACTTCAAGGTTACTCCGGTATCGACCTGCTACCCTGACGCCTGTTCCCGTTCTTACAGTGTGGTAAACTCATTATTGTCCATCTAAGTGCATAAACTTTAAAACTGAGTGCGTGCTAGGTAGTTTTTATAACTAGCTGTATTTTTTATCTTTCCTTAATTAAAATTGTATTTGAACAAGTCTGCTTATCCTTTTATTTTAATAGGATCAAGTAAATTTGTTACAAATTGGCGCCCCCCGTAAAATCAACTCGAACCCACTCATTTATTTTCAAAATTCTAAAAAAACTAGCACTAGTATTTCTTTTTGGACTTCTTATTTGGCCTAGTCTTATGAATACTAACAAACTTATTTTTCTTCTTCAGCTCTCCTCTTAAAGACTCTTCTATTCAACTCAACTCTTCTACAACTAAACATCATCTAGGTATTCTTCACCCCTACACACATACCGTTATCGAAAGATAATTGGCACCCTTTCGGCCTCTTGGGAGTGTTAATACTAATACTTCACTATCCTCCTAAACACTTATTATATATATTTATGCATATTTCATCTGGGAATCATACCAAAACAAGTTTAGTTACGTGGGCTCTCAAAATATTTTTCAACTTGTTATTTGTCATTGGTTGCTAGGTAACAACCAAACCATGGATGGTGCCAAGCCATGGAGTATTATGGGCATGGAGTACCAGTCTTTGCGTGGTGGCAAAACTAGGTACTAAAGTTTATCAAACTTTGCGGTGGCAATTATATGTACTAAACTTTATGCCTTAGTTCCGAATTTTACCACCAACACAAATAAGTTTTTCTTGGTTTACGATTTTTAATTTTCTTTACTTGTATTATCAATAAATCGATCCTCTTTAGACTCTAATGTCTTACTCTTAAATTTTTAAATACTCTTGGACCGTGTCCAACACTCAAACTCTCTTGACGTTTTACTCGGAGCTTACCGACTACTGTATTGCGGGAGCTGCCCTTACGTTTACTCGGAGCTTACTTACTGCTGCCCTTGACGTTTAACTCGGAGCTTACCGACTACTGTATAACGGGAGCTGCCCTGACGTCTACTCGGAGTTTACTGTCTGCGGTGTTGTGGTTCAGACCTAAACCCTCTTTCCCTCCTTCCCTCTTAAACTACATAGCTACTTCAAGTAGGCTACTTTAGATTCCTGTTTCAGAACTCAGATCCTAAAGTCTAGACTTCTCGTTTATACACTTTTACCCTCTTTTGCTATCCTTACACTAGTATTTTGCTATTTTCATATACTTATTCATGACTCATCTTTATCTTCATTCCTTCTTCTATAATAGAGTTCTTTTCGATTTATTAAAACTCTATTTATTTTCTAATTCATTGATCACTTCTTAAACCATTAAAAGATTATTTTTAATCCTTACTTATATCTATTATTTTCTTTTCTACAAGTTAATATGACTAACTTGTTTCTTTCTATCGACTCTAAAAGTTGATTGGAGCGGATGACAACTCCATAAAAATAAGCCCTTGTTAACTATCGACTCTAAAAGTTGATTGGAGCGGATGACAACTCCATAAAAATAAGCCCTTGTTAACTATCAACTCTAAAAGTTGATTGGAGCGGATGACAACTCCATAAAAATAAGCCCTTGTTAACTATCAACTCTAAAAGTTGATTGGAGCGGATGACAACTCCATAAAAATAAGCCCTTGTTAACTATTGACTCTAAAAGTCAACTAAATATCAACTAATGTTGATTAGGAGCGGATGACAACTCCGTTAAAAATAAGCCTTTGTTCTCTTCTATTTTCATCTCATTAGTGGTCTTAGACGCGAGCGGATTACAACTCCTAAAATAAGCCTTAAAGTTATTGATTTATCCGGTTGAGTAGTGATCATTGAATGTGAATCCTACCTGACCTAACTTCGTAAGATGTCGGTGTGTTTGAATGAGTTATGTAAGTTTTGTGAATGCTGTAATACTTTAACTTAAGCAAATTTTTTGTTCTAGGCCAAAAATTTTCTCGGGGTCGTTGGGGAAATATAGTATTATGCTATACTTACGCTTCATATTCATTATTCATAATACTATTTATCATTCATTTTATTTGTTTATATATCTACACTCAGCAAATCGATTTAAATACGATTCTTTAACTTGGAAATAGCTGAAATAAAATATTATTATAATTTTCATGTTGTGATATTTACGTCAAGCGTCAAATTGTCAAACTGTCAGTTAGTTTTTTAATTCTCTTTCTGCTCAGTCTATGGTCTAGCTCTATGATTTCTCTTTTTGGTTTGTATAATTTAAATTATTTTTATCAATATGCTTAGCCAATGTATTTTATAAATTATTACGATTGTTTAATAACTTAATATTAAATGATTATATTTATAAAATTCTTTACGCACTCATGTATATGTCCTGGCCGACTACACTTGTCAGTTGAGATGATGGCCACACTAAGAAAACTAAGATTTGAAAAGAAGAAGACTACTTGGGGAGAAACGAGCTGACGGACGGCTGAAAGGTCTACTCTGAAATCTGATTTGAGGAGTATCAGAGAGCAGCTTGGTTTTGGCGGTGAGATTCTTAAACTGTCCAGGGGATCCAACGAAAGTTTCTCCTGGGACTTCTACTCCCACGTACCCCACTCCCACTACGTGCCTGTCCGTCTACTGGTCTCGCAGGGCTGTCCTACGTCTGGCCCTGAGTTCTGCACTGTCTTGCTGCTGAGCTGTCCTAGTGAACTCTGAGATCTGCGCTGCCGCCGTTTCTACTGCTTCAGAGCACAACTTCAAGGTTACTCCGGTATCGACCTGCTACCCTGACGCCTGTTCCCGTTCTTACAGTTTGGTAAACTCATTATTGTCCATCTAAGTGCATAAACTTTAAAACTGAGTGCGTGCTAGGTAGTTTTTATAACTAGCTGTATTTTTTATCTTTCCTTAATTAAAATTGTATTTGAACAAGTCTGCTTATCCTTTTATTTTAATAGGATCAAGTAAATTTGTTACATTCTTTGTACCATACATAACCATTTTCTTGAAAGGTTTTCTACAAAAAGCTAGTGTAGCAAGTCATTCAATTATTTTTTTCTACAATTCTCATAAAAATGACCTTTACCTCCTTCTAATTATAAATATTATCCATATGGGTACTTCCTTGAAGTTTAGGCAAAAAAACTGTATCAGCTAATGCGATCTCTGGTAATTAGTAGGTAACGTCCCGACTAATGTTCTTGATTGAAATTTTACTATAAACTTACATTTACGAACCCTCTTTAAAAGCCGATACTCTAAAATCTTTACAAAAACCGCCTCTTTAACAAAATGTTCTTAAAAAGATATACAATTACCATCGGCCGCCAGTGTAAACCGAAGAAAGCAACACGGATTGGCCCTAGGCTGAATTTTAATAAGATGTCACTGCCATAACAAGGGCCTAAGGGAAGCAAAATTTTATTACAAGAGAAAAACTTTATCAGAGAACAATAACACGCAAAATTACGTTCACATTTAATTGGGTCTAATCGACGATGATAGGGCGAAAAAATTCTATCCAGAGGGTATTTTTAATTTGACAGTTCGGTTCCTTATAAGTGTATTAATGTTGAGCCAATTATGATTTTTCTGAGGTGGGCCGTTTTTTTTGTCCCGCAGTGCAGTGTTAATTATAGATAAATGGTGGTTTTGAAGTGACGAAACGATGACTTAATTGCTTGTAATTATAGTTTTATTAAAGCTTTAATTGTTGCGTAATGGGTGTTCGTAATTTAATTTTAAGGGTGTTGTTATTGATAGTCTAAGAAACATTATTAATTTTTAGTAGGATTGTGGAATCCAGATTTTAGAAAATTATGCATCATTTATTTAAAAGTAAACTAATGTAAGAGAAGTTTCTGAGAAGAAGGATTCTAGATGAGATGCTGATTTTGAAAAGTTAAAGCCTTTTTTTTTTTTTTGGATGGGAAATCATCAAATGACTTCTCCCACTCTGGGCGGAGCAGGAGGGAGTGTCAGACTTTTACTGACTAAAACCCATCCATGTTCCTTCATCGCCCTTTGTGTTCCGGGGCCACAGTATTTCTTTCGAACAGTCCCGCAACCCTGGCAGGAAGAATTCAGGCTTATTGGCATAATTGTTTCGTGTTAAAGCCTGACTTTTAATTTTGTCGGAGCGTAAAAAAAAGCTTACGATCTGAATCATCATTATCTGCCTAGATTTTTCCGCAACTATGTTGGTATCGGCTTCCAGCCTAACCGGATGCAGCTGAATGCCAGTAGTTTTCATGGAGCGACGGCCTATCTGACCTCAACAATCCAGTTAGCACTGGGTAATACGATATCCCTTGGTATAAGACTGGTCAGCCTTCCAGGTCCCTACCTGTAAAGACTGTCAAAGATCTACAAATGACAGCCAACAAGGACCAACGGGTGAACGGGCTTTCCGAGGCGCAGGGAATACTCGGTATTATTATCAGGTATTATATTCACCACGCCACCAGCGGAAAATCTGATGCGTCGCAGCCTAAGCGACAAACCACAAAAGGGGAAATACGGAAAGAGGGTGGTCAACCTGCCCTGACTGTGGTCCTTAGCTCCGTGCCAAGAACGAGCCAAGTTGATGAGGAGGGCTTCACTAAAGTGGAAAGGAAGAAGAAGAAGCCCTGTTCTCGTAACTTGTGCGGTACCGCACCGAGTGGACCCAACATGCTGCTGCGTCCTGCTGTGCCTACGACGCAGCTGTACATTTCACGCCTGCATCACTCCACTACAACTGAAGAAGTGGTGCAGTATTTGAAAGTGAAGACCAACTGGACTCTGAGGGTCGAAAGGTTGGAATGGCGCCATAACATCAACTTTAAATCATTTGTAGTACGAGTTCCAACCCACCATCTGCAGACCTGCATGAAGGAGGACTTTTGGCCGAAGGGTGTCGTATATCGACGTTTCCGAGGACGGTTATGCGACACCACGCAGCGAAACACGACGCCGACAACGTTACGTGTATAGTTTTAGTTTTATCATGGTTTTTAAATATGTATTAGTTTATTGTTATTAAATGTTATTTTGTGTGTTTTATCTATGGGCCTTAGTAGCCTGATAATAAAATGATTATTATTATCATTATATTGGGTGGACCCATCCAAGAACCAACTTAGGTAAGCACAGCTAAATCTAAAAATCGACCCGAGCAGCTGTTATTATTTAGCCACGAGCTCCGAGCTAAACGCGAGTTTTATCATGCAAAAATGCATATGAATCACTGCAATAAACAAAACTAGAAAAATATATGATATTCTTCAGGATATTATGCTAGTTTGATAGTGTTTTGAAAACATAATACAACTAACTTTACTCGATGAAAAAATCACGCACTTATCTCTAAAAAAATATTTTAACGAGTAAAAACCATACTAAAATACATGCGATCCTTCCGATTTTTTTGGTAAATAATAGCATGCAACTTAGTAGCATGGTAGTGTTTTATTTTTTTAGTCCAATCAATAGATTTTTTGTAAATCGCAAAAAAACACTAATTTCGCACTATTCGACCCGCAGTGACTGACGTAACAACCGCATTGTAATGCAAGCTGATTAGAAATTTATTCTAACAGTATTTCAAACGAAGTTTGAACCACCACAAATAGAGTTGCTAATTTAGCTCCTGTAGTCGCCTTAATCAAAATCTTAAATCCACTGATAAGCAACGCACGACCTAACTGCTGGATTAAATAGGGTTACTAAGCTAATGGGGTAAAATAGAGTTGGAAATTTTGTATTGAACTTCCTTATTTTTGACAATGAAAACACTCATTGGGTACACGGACTATAGTAAAATTAAATAGAACTAGCTTAAGCCCGCGGCTTGGCACGCGTGCAGTTCGATAATAGTCCCACAGGATCATACTACCGGGATAAAAAGTATTATTTACGTTAATCCAGTTTATAAACTATCAGTGTGCTAAATTTCATCCAAATCTGTTCAGCAGTTTTTGCGTGAAAGAGTTACAACCATACATCCGTCATCACAAACTTTCACATTTTTAATATTAGTAGGATTATATTCATCCATATTTTATTCACCGTTTTGCGTGAAAAACGGCTATCAAAACGGTGAAGGAAAACATCGTGAGGAAACCGGCATGTCCTAGAACCAAAAATTTCGAAGACATGTGACATCTACCAATCCGCACTGGGCCCGCGTCGTGGATTATAGCCCATTCCCTCTCATAGAGAGGAGGCCTGTGTCCCAGCAGTGGGAACATTAATAGGCTGATTATGATGATGATATTTTATTACCTAGTCTTAAACCCTAGTTAGGTACCTTAGGTATACCCGCAAAGTACATAAATAAAAACGCAAAGTGTTCCTCACGGTCCCATATCACCCTAATATTTATGATTTCGCTTGAATATCGATCACAGAGGAGGCTGGGGCACAGCTAACAAGTGACGGCAAGAAGAGTAAAAATAATTTCTGCTTCTACCTACCCCCGTGTTAGCAGTTAGCACGCATCCAATACTTAGAG
Organism: Xestia xanthographa; assembly: GCA_905147715.2. Taxonomy (NCBI): domain Eukaryota; kingdom Metazoa; phylum Arthropoda; class Insecta; order Lepidoptera; family Noctuidae; genus Xestia; species Xestia xanthographa. Next base: position 5,744,261 of record LR990663.1, on the reverse strand, counting down.
CGACTTCACTTTTGAAGTATATGTAAAAATTTGGATAATTTGGTTGGGATTAAGTATTTTTTTCTAGACCCAATTTTTCTAATAAATTGATCATTTCGATCAGGTCTTTTTTTTGTCGAAAAACCTATTTCGTTTAATCATTTTCATGTAAATACTAAAATTCTAACTTAGGTCATTGAGCTACTACGTAGCGTGTTCTCTATACTACGTATAGAGAAGAAAGCGCGAACAAAATCTGTGCTTCGTTCAACTGCAGTCGGCCGGCTGCAGTTCACTCAGTCGCCAGATTTTGTTCGCGCTGTCTTCTGTATACGTAGTAGTAATAGCTCAATGACTTAGGCCTGAATTCCTGCCACACTGACCTCGGTCGCGCACGGTTGGTCGTGACGTCAGCGAGAACAAAATACGACTGTCGGTCAGCGTTTAAGTCGGCGTTGCAGTATGGTGCTATAGAACACAATGTATACACGTACGCGTGACCGACGAATACGTGACCGACGTCAGCGCAGGAAGAGTTCAAGCCTTAGTGTTGCTGTTTGCTTAACTTAAATGATATATTTATGCTTAGTTCCAGCTAACAGTCAGCAGTAGATATGTTAGTAGACCAACACCTGTTAATGTACTCCAAAAACAATGAAGATTGCTTATTTAAATCTATTGATATTTCTATTATATAAAAGGGTTTTGATATCGCTATCAATCGTAACAACTATGCTCTCGAAACAAAAAAGGAAGTACTTGACTAAAACATGTACAATTTTCACATATACTACAACCGCTAACGCGACTTTACCACCAAACGGGGGTAGGGAGGGACAAAATGGATTCTCGCGACATTCGGCAGCCATTACTCCGACCCTCTGTGCCACTCGCGCCCTCTCTCCCTCACGAGGCGTGTTTACTAAAAATGCGTTCAATTTTATATGCGGGCCTTATATACGAATAGAAAGCTTTGTATAGGCTTCTTAGTCAACAAAATAACGAGACAGTCTTTATTTGAACGGTGAAGAAAAAAAGGTTTTGCATGCAAAAGTGTTTACTGCATTAGTCACTGCGTACTTGGGAACTTTATGAATGAGCTTAAGCGGAAACTTCGCTACTGATATCTTCTTTTGAAGTAGTTTGTTTAGTGTCTTTTTAGTTCTCGGGAAATAAGTTACGGAAATTAATAATGTTGAACAAATTGACTATAGCCTTAAATTATCGATGTTTGTATTCAAACTATAAATTATAACTAAATGCCTATTAAAGTGATGTAAATCTTCATTGAGAACATACATTATAATATTGGACAAGGTAAATTAATAACAAATCACAAAAAACTTAATTAAATTTTTGTTTAACTGTGACTGAATAAACACATATTTAATGAATAAGTGTAAAATTTAAAAATCATAGATTCTGTAATAATAATTGCATTTAATAATTTGGTATATAATGTATAACGTTTAAAATAAATAAATAATAATAATAAAAATAAAATTTAAAAATCATTAATTTAATAATAATAATTGTGAAAATATTTGCATTTGAAAATATTTGAGATAATTATGTCGTGAGCCACTCTTATTTAACAACTTGCATGCATGTATTATTTTAATTCTGTATGTAAACACATGTTTGAGCTAATAAAATTTCTTATCCTCAAATCACAACAGTAACTGTCAGTCTTTGACTGTTGTATAAAATGGCTACAATACAGCAAGTTGACACAGGGTTTTAATTTGCTTATTAATTACTTAGATTACTTCCTCGAGAACTGTCTAATTTGGGGCAAGCCTATTGCCATCAACCGAGCACAAATCCAGACTACGTGGCTGATACTGAAAAATTTCTGATAGAAAAACTCAATAAAAACTTGTCCCGACCTGGGAATCGGACCCAGGACCTCATGCTACACAAGCACAAGGCTAACGAGCTAGTCACAACAAACAAATCACAGATTTCGTGCCTCACACAACTATCGAGCACATTGGAAATGAATCTACGGAATTCGAAAAAATATTGTCGATGAGAAAGTCGGGATAACGAACTCTGCGAAACATGAAGTCATAAATGTGGGTTAGTATCATTACGTCTAAAAAAGCAGCTGTCATGTGAAAAATGTCGTTGTGACTTTTTTAAAAAGGTTAGGCTACAGGGCAAACCCTTAACCCAATCGTTTTTTTCTTTTGAGGCTCATATTGTAACTGACTAAATTGTCCATAGGATTTTTCTCAAATTTTTGATATCATTCTTCGCTTCCAAAATATCGAGCGCCAAAAACTAAAATTTTGGCCATAACTTTTTTTGTTTTTGATTTTCTCGAATAATTCTTTTTGCACCTTACAGCTCTCGTGAATACGCGATTTTTGAGCCTTTTTTGAATATCATATCTTCACAACTCTCCGAGATATAAGGGGATCGCACTTTTTCGTGAAATCGGAGCCTACACTGGAGCGAACGAAAAGACATTTCCAATGTCAAAACATTTAGGTATATTATCTATTCGGTTAGATGCGTTCATTGTTCATAGCTAGCTTAAAACTGAATGTTATTTTAAACTAACGACCGCTCATTTGCACCGCACGTAAACCATAGCCTAATAACCGTAACCGTAGGCTGTAAGGCTATTGGCATTTTACAACACATTATACCTATCTACATACAGGGTGTTAACAGACTCTCCACGAAGCCGTCAACCAAGCATTCTGTACATCAAACTAAGTAACTTTACGCAAAAATTATTATTGGGAAATTACTTTATTTTTGGGGGTGAAAATCACTTTTCACGGTAAAATTCTATGTAATGCACTCAAAACATTGTGCTGGTGGATGGATTGAATAGTGTGGGGCTCATAGAGGTGTTTAAAGTAAAGTTCTTACATTAAAAAAATGTATTTAAAAAAAAACTTGTGAAAAAGTTGGAACTTTGATATCTCCGAATCCTAGAAAGATTTGTTTGCTTATGGACAGATTGATTCCCAGGTATGGTCTAGAACAAAAAACATAAAAATGATCGCAATGATGGGGAGAACAAGTACCTTTCGGCTTCGTTAAGAGTCTTTTTACACACTTTAGATAACTTCATAATTCCAATCTTTACTCTTTAGTACAAAACTTTTCATTTTAGTCACGAGATCACTCACCGAAGTGCAATCTTCCAGGTTACAATTTAACAAAATGAAAAAAAATGCAACACCTAATTTCTAAAACTAATAATCTAAATTAATACACAGACACGTCTTCCACAAATCACAAACCAACACTCAATGACGTTTAACCCTTTCGATGCGGACGCAACTATTTTATTCCAGTTTTTTTTTTATTATTCCAACCATAATGAATTCCAGTTTTTATACGTATTACCTTTAGTCGGGACAAATTGCAGACGGTTCGTCTTATAAATATTCTACTGGTTAAATAAAGGGTCGGACTGCGCTTCCGAAACTTTTTCGCTCCAAACTTTATTAAGTCTTTTTGTTTTCGTGTTATGAAAATGTACTTTTAAAAGTATGACGCTTAAAGGATTACGGGAGTGCAACCCACTTTTTGTTTGTTTTTGGGTGAAAATAATAACTTTAATTTATAACGTCTGCTGGAAAGCGTACATTGTTTGCGCTGTTATGTTTGTTTGACTTGTCTCTTCTCAGAAATTAATTTGTAATATTAAATAGCTGTGTTTGTTGTTGTGGTTTTTTATGAAGTGAATCCCTGAAGAGACGGCGTTGCTATCATGATTTACGAGTACCGGAAAATACTTCCAATGAAAAAAAAAGAAAAAAAAGTCGGTAATTATCCACGTCACGTACTACACGAATCAATAGGTATATATATAGTCACACAAGTTATGTTTTATCTGTGTGCCAATGTCACCGAAAAAGTAAAAAACAGACTGCACCGTTTAAATCTTAATGTTAATTTGGATGGTATAGATTTTGCAATGTTTGGAATGGAACTTTAATCGAAACCTGTTCTTTAGAAAGATGGATTGATGTGAAGAGCAGTTTCTTTACTATCCATGCGTAAGAATTATGTTTTATTTTATAACTAGCTGATGCCCGCGGCTTCGCCTGCCTGGATAGCGGTTATCGCGACAAAAAGTAATCATGAAATTTTGATCCCGTTGTCGTTGAAAGCTCTCAGACGGCTTATTTTTTTCCGACACCTTCAACAAATATCATTATATTTTAGCCAATGTATACAAAAACTTAACAAATTATATATTAAAACCTTCCTCAAGAACAACTCTATCCATTAGTGAAAACAGCACGATCGGTGCTGTAGTTTTTGAGTTTATCGTGAACAGACAGACAGACGTGGTGGTGGACTTAGTTTTATAATATGTAGTGATACAATGACTCACACATCCACACCGAGTTCATTTAACCCTCAAATTCTGGACAAATCGTTTGTGGTTTTTACTATTTCGTGCAAATATTAAAACAAAAATGTTTGGAGAAATTTAGTTTATGTGGTAAACGGAATGTAAGAGTGAGCGAAAGGGATGAATATATCTGGAGTGAGAGAGGGATATGTTAAAAAAAGATAGCGTAAGACTATAAAACGACGAAGACGTGTGCTATACTTATAATTTAAAATAAATTCAGTTTGTTCACAAATCAACCTGTTTTACTCTGAGCCCACATTCCCACATTTATATACTTGGAACACAATCCAAGGGTATAATGGCTTCTATACAGTTAAAAGAACTTTGAATTAAAGAAAAAAAAAAACAAACTAACTGTTGCTTCTCCTTCATTACAAGTGATCATCGTTGGACATAATTATAGCAATTACCACGCCTCTAACCTGTCGACGATCGCATCATCTAGTTTAATTTTCGCTAAAATGCCATTAATTCACTTTATAGAATACATAATTCAAACATATGAAGTTATAAAGATTGAAAAAAATACGTTTATCACCTGGTCTGCTAAATCGCTCGTGCAAACCTCACATTTACTTGTTATTATGGCTTGATAATCTGGGTTATTCACCAACTGGACACGAAAGACTGGACACGCGTATGTCCAGTTGGTTAAACTCACAATTAGTATCACTTATTATTTCGTCATCTGGACACGCCAAAATTTTTACGCGTGTCCACATAGTGAAACATAAATTAAATCACTTTAATGTTTCGCCAACTGGACACACGTTCGCATTTTATCTGAATTCATGAGAAAGTACAGTCACGCAGATTATGTTCTGTATCACAATCATGTTCGGCCACGTTCCACCGTTGGGAACGGGTGATTTTGAAAATTTCTGAATAAAAAAGAATAATATCAGAAATGGTGTATATTTTACATTGACATACAAAATCACCTGTTTCCAACAGTGGAATCTAGCCAAACATGATTGTTGTTCGCGACAAACGTCACCTAATCAGCATATAGTGTTTTTGTTATAGTAAAACAGTGTAGAGTCAGTGTATGGGCAATATAGTGACAAATAATAAGTGCCTTCAGTTATTAGAATAGTAAAATTTTAGTAAGATCCAGGTAGCCTATACTGGTTGCGACCTAGGCTTGGATATAGTATTTTTTAATAACTTAGCCCTTCAGGAAAACCACTTTGATGAGAGTATGACAATCTAGCGCAGCTATATTCGTCAGTAATAGGAAAATTAGGTCTTACAGAATAACAGTTGAAGGATCGTTACAGGCTGAAAAATACAGACACGACAAAATAAGTAACAGTTTTCGATAGGCCATGTACTCGTCTAGTATATGGCAATTAAATACAGTCACAGCAAAAATTTCGTGTAATTCAGCCTGGAAGATCCTTCAACCATGGGCCACTGTTGGAAAAGTTGTCTGGTTTTTTGGAAATAATTTTCTAATTACAATAAACATTTTTGTGATTTTAATGTTTGTACATAAATAACTTTATATAGAAGCTTGTATATACAGCTTATATAGCTTATATAGCTTATACAGCTTATATAGAAGCTTGTGTAGAACTTTGTATATAATGTACTTAGATCTAAGCACAAAATTGTAATTTTCCGAAAAGATGCATGTATCGATTATCAAAATTTTCATTAAAATTTTCCAAAATCAGGAAGCGAATCAGGGTTCTCGTTACAGTAAAGTTCCGGAGTACCTTAGTAAACATAACATTTCTAAGAATTGTAATCATCAGTACGGCAAATATATTATGAAGAAAAACAGTGAAAAAGTTGTGCGCGAAAAGTCCTGAATCTCCGAATCGATTCCTGAATAGTTATGAAAGTTTATCAGTGTATTATTTCCCTCGTTAGGTTCTATGCCTGAGATTGCGTAGATTGGCTACAGTTAAATAGGCGTAGGACGTCAGCGCCGTCTGAGAGCGAAGTATAGTGTATGCGTGCGCCCGGTGTAGAAAGGGTATTAGGCAGACCGCTAGGTACACGTTATACATCCACGCTTTCAGCTGATCACGCCCGTCCGGCACAATTGTGATACAGAAAATCAATCTGCGTGACTGTACTTTCTCATGAATTCAGATAAAATGCGAACGTGTGTCCAGTTGGCGAAAACATAAAAGTGATTTAATTTAAGTTTCACTATGTGGACACGCGTAAAAATCTTGACGTGTCCAGATGACGAAATAATAAGTGATACTAATTGTGAGTTTCACCAACTGGACACACGTATGTCCAGTCTCTCGTGTCCAGTTGGTGAATAACCCGATAATCTTAGGCTGACTTGCTTTTACAGCAATAGAATAAAAATAAAGATCGTAAAATAAATTCCATGTTATGGAAAATGGTCTAGTTTTTGCACATTTATCGTTGGTTATATTATATTAGTCCTCTAGTATTGTTAATTTAGCTGTTAATACACTTAATTAATACAAACCATAGTGAGACATTAAAAACTAAACAATTTCTATGTCTGTCCTTTTTATGTAAAATTGATTTTCTTAAAAATAATTTTAACTTACACACTACATTCATGCTAATTCATTCTAAAATCTCACACTTTGAACGACATGATTAGTTGCAGATCACTATCAACAACACCTTGTTAAAATTAAGTAAAACGTGTCAAATTAAGATGGTTACATAACCAGAATCCCACTAGTAACAATAGTAACATTAATTTTACCGTAGTAAAACATGTACCGGATCCACATTAACAAAAACCAAAATAAATTCATTGTGTCAAAAACATCTGTTACGATGGCAACATTACTTTAACGGATTTAAATAAAAGGCACAAATGTTACGAACAAAAAACTGATTAACATGTGAACGCGTAACTGTTATAATTTCGCATTGTGCTCGCATAAAATAATCACAGGAGGCTCTTAAAGAAAAAAAAATCGTTTAAGAAAAAAAAATGCAAATTACAGCAGCATCGTAAGGGTTAAGCCGCGACCGTGACGAATTGTGTTGTTATTTCGAATAATTATTTTCGTATTTACACTTTTGGGTATTTTTGGGGTTTTTGGGTTGTTCTGTGAAACAGAATCTACTTGCAATTTGTAAAAACTGATATTTTTGACGTTGATTTTCAAAATCAGATGATTAATGGCATATCAATGTCTTTCTCATGTTACGTATGACATGAGAAAAACATTGATATGCCATTAATGATCCCGTATCCATTTATCCCGTAGGATGGAACTTGGAAAGGACCCAAACGATTACCACATTTTCAAAATATAAGCCACAGTAAGTAAGTGATAAGTAACATACATATAGGTGGAAGTCATGAACAAGTTACATAGAATAATCCAGAGCAGTCTCGACATAGATAATGACAAAATCGAAAACTTTCACTCGCTAATTACTTACGAAAAAAATCTTGCTTGCGAGAAACCCACCTTGTATGTAGAGATTTGCGTTTCCCGCAAGCATCGATATTGCAACCGAGTTTTTTTCATTGTTATTTTAGCAATCGAAAGTTAACGATAATGTTGTTATATGTTGAGACTCGGCCCTCGACATCCAGATGCGTTTCTCGCAGGCATCATTAATGCAACCGATTTTTTTCGTAAGTAATTAGAATCGGAAGTTTGCGATTTTGTCGTTATCTATGTCGTGACTAAATGGAAAAGCTTTTCTTACTACGACTAGTACAGCAACCTTCAATATTTTTGACTATTGCATTTTTGTTGTCCGTGATGAGAATGTTACTTTGTTTATGCGCCGTAAGAGAACTCCAAAATTGTGTTTTAGATATAACATAACATCACAACCTTAATCCACGAAGGGATAAGCAGAGGTGTACCCAATAGTACACCCATATTTTGCCAGCTCTGTTAAAAGCCTATTGCCATCAACCGGGCACACCAGACTCCGTGGCTGCTACCAAGACATTCCTGATGGAAAAACACAATAACATTTACCCGACCCGGGAACCGAACCCAGGACCTCTTGCTCAGAAGTCGCGCTTGTGACCACTGGACCTACGAGGCCACTAACTATATGTGTCTTTAACAAAAAAATCAATTTATTAGAACTCTTTAAGGCGACTACAGTAGCTAAATTAGCAACTCTATTTGTGGTGGTTCAAACTTCGTTTGAAATATTGTTAGAATAAGGTTCTAATCAGCTTCCACTACAAAGTGGTTGTTACGTCAGTCACTGCGGGCCGAATAGTGCGAAATTAGTGGTTATTTGCGATTTGCAAAAAATCTATTGTTTGGACCAAAAAAAAATAAAACACTACCATGCTAATATGGTGCATATAGAATGATTTGCTAAGAAATCAGAATGATTACATGTAATTTACTATGGTTTTTACTCGTTAGAAGAAATTTTTAGAGATAGATTCGTAATTTTTTTTAGCGAGTAAAATTAGGTGTACTTATTATGTTTTCAAAACACATATCATATATTTTTCTGGTTTTGTATATTGCTGTGAATCAGATGCTTTTTTGCATTATAAAACTCGCGTTTAGCTCCTGTAGTCCCCTTAATGAGAAATTTTAATTGAGCTGAATACCTTCAGTAGGTACAAAATAATAAATAATTACGAGAATTTATTATAAACGTCACGCATTTCTGTGCCTCGTGTAGGTAATTCAAGGTTCATTCAGTCCACATTTATGCAAATAGACCACGTTACAGTAAAATTTCTAAGTACATGTTACTTACAACTTTACATTTTTTATCTACAACCATTAGGCATGCTATTGTTACTTACCTTACATATTGTAGAAATATATTTTCAATACACTTCCTCGAAAACTGGTCCATAACGCACTACACTTAGGTACAACATGCAATGTATTTCACACACGTGCGTTTTTTTCCACTTTCCCGCACGTGTGCGAGAATGAAAATTGCCACAGATAACTATATACCTATACCCTATACCTATACCTATACTTAGTCCAAATTGGTTTAATGCCTATAGTCTGAGGTGAATGTTTTTTTTTTTTATTTCGGCAAAGCACTACGCGTCTTTACGGCATTAATATTTTTTGAATATTCAAATTGTGTTTATAAATAGAATATCATAGATAAACATGATTATTACAAACTAATAGTTACTTTTGTACACAAATTAACATTTATCTGTGTTCTGAATTCAAAAATATAAAATAAATCTATTTTTTCTATTGGGCTGTTTAACGGCTTCATACCTTTGTTTGCCTCTCCTTCAACCTGGCGAAAGCAAAGCGTGAAAAAAAAGAAAATTAAAATCATAGTTTCTTAGTTCGTGACAAAAATATTTTTCGTTATTTTATTTTATTTCTTCAAAAGTGTATTGAAAAACGTCGTTTGATACACGTGGACATTTGTTATTGCAGTTCTTGGCTCAAAAACACCCTCGCCTACGGGTCGGGTGTTATAATTCCGCCTCGAATGCAATAACAAACTTTCTCCACTTGTATCAAAATGTACTATACCGTATACGTGATTATTTTGCTATTTTTAGCGCAGCATTTCCCCGGTAAATATCATAAGCAGTACCTATACTAGAAGTCTTTTAGTTCATGATGTAACGTTGTTAGTTCATAATTTATAAAACGTAAACAAATAAAACAGAAGTCATTTTAATATCGTTTACCAGCCGACCAAATCACCTGATCGCGCCTGTACTTTTGTCTCACTCGCTCGCGTTCCTAAAACCAGTTTTTTTCCCACTCCATCATTCAACGCGCGCCGCGAGCGTCGACCACGCTCGCATACCTGCAGAGGCGAGTCGTCATTTACGTGCGGTCAGTCTACACACATATTAGACGACATATGCGCAGCCTCGCGAATTAGACTTTTGATTGGACTACTGATAATTTCCAAAACTTTTTTTAATAATTTTACTTTTTGAAAAGTTCTATAAAGGAAACATAACTTCAGTGTGTAATTCCCCATATCGGGGACCAAAGTTCGGGATTTTCCTCCACCGGGTTTAACCCGTGTGTGCCGTTGCTGCGTCACCTGGTGCCGACACTCGCAACTGACGAGTCGGTTCCACCGGCATCCGGCATCCAACGACGCCTCTACGGGCATCGGGCATCCGGCACCACCACCACCTACCCTGCGGGTCCTGCATCCTGCTCCTCGGCTCCAGCGTCCATACAGCTACGCGCAAGCCAGGGCAGTACTTGACGCGCCTACCTCCATATGTCAGGAAAAAACCTATGACGGGCTTTAGTAATCCGCGACCTATAATTAATAAATTATTTTTTTATGAAAGTGTTGGTGAGTTTTGTTTAACCCATTAGGGTTCCATATTCCCACGCTTCAATGAATACACATTCTTAGGCAAATGACACACAAACAATCAATAGAATTTAAGAGCTTATGTGTATTTAAAAGTTATAATGGACTGATTCTGACTGAGACTGATTTGTTTACTGATTCCAAGTATGAAAAAACACTGAAAAAACTAGTGGTTTGCTAGAAACATATATAATCATCTCAGCCTATTGATGTTCCCACTGCTGAGACACAGGCCTCCTCTCTATGAGAGGGAATGGGATATAATCCACCACGCGGGCCCAGTGCGGATTGGTAGATGTCATATGTCTACGAAATTTTTGGTTCTAGGACATGCCGGTTTCCTCACGTTTTCCTTCACCGTTTTGAGCGTAGAGGAAACACAAATTATTTCAATAAGGTGTTTGTAGCCGGCGTGGCGGTATTTTCATAGAAGCCTAAAAGCATGGCTTGCTCTTATTACCTATTACTCTTCATGATGTTAAGGTTTCTGAACAGACTTCTTGCCCTACGGGTTTGCCATATGATTGGCCCCTATATAGGCGCGCCACTGGTTCGTAGTGACGGAGATATCTTCATGGGCTGTCATTTTTAGGGTTCCGTACCCAAAGGGTAAAAACGGAACCCTATTACTAAGACTTCGCTGTCTGTCCGTCTGTCCGTCTGTCTGTCACCAGGCTGTATCTCATGAACCGTGACAGCTAGACAGTTGAAATTTTCACAGATGATGTATTTCTGTTGCCGCTATAACAACAAATACTAAATATAGTCAATGGTACGGAACCCTTCGTGTGCGAGTCCGACTCGCACTTGGCCGGTTTTTTAAATTACAATAGTTAATTCTGTGACATTAGTTACGAGTAGTCAGAAGGCCTTTCGGTCTAACAACAAGTTGTACCAAGTTTATCAGTTTACCAAATTTTAATTTTTAATTTTATTTTTTCTCTTATGCTAACACTTATCTCTGTGAATGCTGGTTAACCTGTAATTGGCGACTGTGTAAGTCCAAGACTGTAAAACCTATGTATATCTAAATGCTATACACAGAAGCTGTTGGTGAACCTGTACTAATAAACAAACCAAGTTTTAGGTACCTTCGCATCATCAGTAACGTTGCTAGATGTAAAATACTGGTATTCAGCTGCACCCGATTAGACTGGAAGTCGATAATAACATGATGTTATAGAGATGATGATGATGATTGATGTATCTTCATCATTATTTAAGAGTCCTATTACATTTTTTAGGCAAATTTTTGATTTTTACTTCCTGGATCAAATTATTTCGGTCGGCGTACACGAGTCGATAATAATAGCGATATTTGGACGATTGTCGATTGATATTGACGAATATTAGAGACGAGACTGACATGAGACTGAGGAGCGAGCTGAATTGAGAATTATAGTAGGTACTTTAATTTTATTTATTGTATTTTTGTCTTATTATATTGTCAAACGAAAACTAATGAAACTTATTCATTGTAGATCGAAGTTTTATATCATATTAATTTGTTTGATAAAATTGAGTTTATTTGGAATATAATGGACGCTGAATTAAGACATTTATGGCTTAAATTACTATTTCTTTACGATTTTTTCCGTGAAAACTCAAGGAATTTAAAGAAATTCTAAAACTCCAATAAACAAGTAAAACATTCAACTTATCTTTTAGTAATTTTAGCTTTTATAAGAATTGCATGTAACTATGTGAATTTGAGCGTTAAAGTTCCATCGTCGACGGTTTTTCTTGCAAACTGAGTTCGTAAAATATGTATAGTAAATTACACGAAAAGAAAAATGAAAATGTGTAACTCCAACTTACAAGAAAGAGAATGGCATTATCGTTATTCTTAAGCAAATAATTAAAATATCTTACTGCTGCTGAGAATTACTGCGTCAAAAATCATGAATTTACCAAAAAAATGTAATAGGACTCTTAATGTTAGTTATTGAAAACTATAAGATAAGTATAGCCTGCATTCTCTGAAGGCCTGAAAACTATCAGGTATGAAATAACGTTACAATCCTGAAAGAAATAGCCACTGCCTACATTTTTCTTCCGAAAACATAAAGGGTGTAAATATTTACACCCTTTTTTTATGAGAGGTACGGTATGGTACGAGGTATGGTTCTCCCCGTCATAAGCGATCATTTTTTGTTCTAGACCATACCTATGGGAACCTTCTAGTTACGGAGATATTAAGAGTCGAAGTACCAACTTTTTCAGAAGTTTTTTTTAAATAATAATACTAGTTAGGGTTCCGTACCCAAAGGGTAAAAACGGAACCCTATTACTAAGACTTCGCTGTCTGTCCGTCTGTCCATCTGTCTGTCATCAGGCTGTATCTCATGAACCGTGACAGCTAGACAGTTGAAATTTTCGCAGATGATGTATTTCTGTTGCCACTATAACAACAAATACTAAAAACATAATAAAATTAATATTTAAGGGGGCTCCCATACAAGAAACGTGATTTTTTTATAATAATTGGTACGGAACCCTTCGTGCGCGAGTCCGACTCGCACTTGGCCGGTTTTTTTTAAGGTTATAGTTAACTTTAAATACCTCCATGACCCCTTTACCAGTCAATACATCCATCAGCACAATATGTTGACTGCGTTCATTGAGTTTTACCGGAAAACGTGATTTTTCAGCCCAAAAATAAAAGTCGTTTCCCAGCAATAATTTTTGCATAGAGTTAGGTACTTAGTTTGGAGAGCAGCGATGGCCCCGTGGTAGCGGCCCCGACCTACGAACAGTAAGTCGTGGGTTCGAACACAGACAGGCGCATTACTTTGTGTAATTTATTTCATCACCACTGCTCTCAAAACGGTGAAGAAAAACATCGTGAGGAAACCGGCATGTCCTAGAACCAAAAAAAATCGTAGACATGTGACAGCTACCAATCCGCACTGGGTCCGCGTGGTGGATTATAGCCCATTCCCTCTCACAGAGAGGTAGCCTGTGTCCCAGCAGTGGGAACATTAATAGGCTGATGATGATGATGACTTAGTTTGATGAACGTTTGGGTGATGGCTCCGTGAAGGGTTCGTTTACACCATGTATTGCTCAGACTATCATTCTCTGTTATCATGCAAAACCGTAAATTGCAAACAGTTCCTCAAAAACCACTTGCGAAAGTAACACAACCCGTCCACACCTTTTAGCATAAATTAATATCACCATCCCAAGGGTCGCCATTATTAAAATAACTTGACAACCAAAAAACTATTACCCATCCATAGACACTAGATGTTGTGATTCAAATGAATTCTGTAACTGATATCCCTGAGACTCGCATCCCATATTCAAATGAATAAGCGTCGCCATATTGTTTTTTTTTTGTCTTTTCAAAGTGGGCCACGCATATCATTATTATTGGCCTTTTTACTTTTTTTTTCTTAAAACCGGTAACGCTATGAATAATACTTAATCATTAGCTCTATTTTCAAATTGGTGCAGCTGCGCGTTGTTTTTTTTTTTCGCGACATTGTTTTTTTTTGTTTTGTGCCTGTATTTAAAAATGTTTGGTTTGTGATTTGAATATTGTTTTTTTTGCGTTTTGACTGTAGAGTCAAAAATGTAAAGCTTGTACAGAATTTATAGTATTTTTTTGCTGTATATTTTAATGTTTTTTTTTTATTATATCTGGTTGTGCTATTAAAATCAGATGTTGTAAAAAGTCAGCATTGTAAAGGGTGTAAAAATAAGAATTTCTTTATTACAATAATAAGTTATTTCTATAACATCAATTTTATATATTGATCCACAATTTCCATTAAAACTTTATAAAAAAACTTTAAAGCCTTCTTCACACGTAGGTTGATTTCGACCACCTCTGCAGAATATCAATGAGTTTACATTTTAATTTTCTCACGAAATACTTACCTATCGAATAACCTCATTATAGTATAAGTGCTACCCTAAAAAGAGGCTAAAAACGTTAGGAATAAAAAGAGTATCAATATGTCTAACACGTTTATCTAGGAGCCCATAAAACATTGTGGCATAAAATTAATTATTAAACGAGGCATTAAAGACGGAAGGCACCCCATTTCCCACACTAGAACCAGTAGCTAAATAAATTTTCAACAGACATCTGCCTGCTAATTGTCTAACGAGCAGTGTGCATAAATTGCACAAAATTATTATACATTGCACACAAAAAAAACCGTCACATGGCGACAAGTCTTTATTTTTAAAAGCAATCGTCTTTAAACCTGTCGTTTCCCTTAGCTAAAGGTGTGAAATTTGCAAAATTAAAAGAATTTTTATATTTAGGAACGCACCTTTAAAATTATTCGAAATTCAACTTACGTTCCTTGGGTTTTATGCCAGTTTTGCATATCGCTCTATGCGTACTTCTTACACTTCGCATTGCAGGGTTAGTATGCAAATTAACTAACCCATTTCTTACTAACCCTATAATTACAGTATTTTGCATATTATTTGATGAATAAATATTTATAAGGAAGTGAAATTGAAGAACTTTTTCATTATAAACTAGTTCTTAATAAAGCGTTCGTTACTTTTTATTTTTCGAAACTGCCGTGGTGTAGTTTATGCAAATATTTTTGGGTTTATTAAATTTCGTGTGAAGATACGCCTGGGAACTTCTTGTGATGAAGATATTTTCAAATTGACATTAATTTAAACGCATAACTAATTTGTAATTTGTCATTCCATTTTTGTGTGATTTAAATTAATTTGCATAAGAGGTGTTGCGATTTTTTAAGAAATAATCTTCAACAAGATTCAACAAGATTCCTTCGTCGATCAATCAACCTTAAATAATTCATCATCTTGTTAATATAATTGGTATATTAATAAAAATTGTAAATACATCGGAAGGTAACTATGAATCTACCAAGCATTATTACTGATCATACCACATACAGTTCTATTTGTAAATAGAAGTTCCAGTTCTCCAAAAACTACGGGACATAAAAAAATGACTCTAATTCATAAATCTATAATACCGTAGGAGATCTAAACTATGTTAGTATGTAACATTAATGGACATTATTTATTTAACAAAAAAAAATCTCACTAAAAGTTAACAAGGAGGCGTCAACCAAAAACTGTACAATAGATAAATACCCAAATCATATCGACATCCCTAATGCCAATCGACAATAGATCGAACCTAATATCGAATGAATGAAAACCACTTGACTCGTGTTAAAAATCGATTCAATTGTGAGCGCCCTATTCGATTGTATTGTGTTGAATCGATTGATTCAGGGAACAATACAGCTCATTGTAAAACGATCTTTTCAATTCGAAATTCGAATGTGATTGTTGTAATATTTTGACGTTGTGTTGCACTTGTCTTTTTTTTTTTTGTAGCACGTGCTAGTTGAGATGAGATGATTTTGTAAATGGAATTGTCGGACTGACTGTCATGGCGGATTTTAATATAAACACTGGTATGTTACAAAATGTTTGCAGTTTTTGGGAAAGTGATACCTACGTGTTTTTATTTTGTTTTAATGTTTCTTTTTTTGTAACGGATTACCAGTTAGTGAACGTTCTTGTTTATTCATATTTTCAACTTTAAGCTCAAAGCTTGCAGAATTCTAGATCTTTCAAAGTCCGACGCCATTGCCACGTTTTTAGAGGCAAAGCAATGATATTCTAACAAACAGATATGTTATACACCTACAAAACCACCGAAAAAAGTGTGCCGCGGGGGAGAGCCAGCTCACATACACGCAGTGACGCAGAATAAAGGAAAAACAGGCCAATTGACACGTTTTCGAGTCTTCACGATTGCGCGCTCATAACATATCTGTTTAATTAAATATCATTGAGGCAAAGTGATTAAGACAAAGGAATACAAAATTAAATGATTTTGAAATTCTGTAATTTAACAAGCAAGTAATTCAATGCATCGTGAACAATATTTTTTTTTTAAATGAAAGGATGATTTAAATTAAAAATAATGAAAACTTGTTCAACATTTTAATCACAAAAACACATCATGTACGTAATAAAAAAGCTGTTACACTTCAAGCAATTACTCATAAAAAACATGTTTCTACAAAAAACACGTTTTTTTTGTCCTTTATTAAATTACAATTTCACCAAAATCCATTTAAGGGGTTGCACCTGCTAAAACGGCTCGGCGACATTTTTTTTTAAATATCATAACAATAGCTCATTTTAAAGGCAATACAGCTTTTAATTTTATTACCTTGTGACCGGTGTCACGATGCAAATGCGTATTTAATGGGCCATCGGTAATAAATGGGTTAGGGTGGAGGTACGTAGCCTTAAGTGGACACCGTACCTATACTTGTAGTGATTAAATTATGTCTTTTAACTTGAGTGCACCCGCTATTCTGATGGTAATTTTTTCATGTCTACTGAAAGCACAGGGATTAGAATCACAGCGGCGGCGACCTCTCGTGTCCGGCCTTGGTTCAATCCATGGTCCGGAGCGAGACGGAATGGGACGCCGTTACCTCCTTCTACGAAGCAGTCATGCTAGCGTAGGAAGTGGCGGAACGTGAGAGGGAGAGAATCTCACGTCCCAACCACCGCGGGAGACGCACCGGGCGTCGGCCACCGTGGGCGCGGCCCGGTGGACGGTGAGCTATGGGCTAGCTCGCCGTCCGTCCGTCTTGTGACGACAGGCCGTGTCGACGCCGCAGAAGAAGTCCGCGCGAAGAGGTCCGCAAGGACCAATGCCTGCCGGGGCTGCGGGACTGTTCGAAAGAGATACCGTGGGAACATGGATGGGTGTTAGTCAGTAAAAGTCTGACACTCCCTCCCGCTCCGCGCAGAGCGGGAGGAGTCATTTGATGATTTCCCATCCGAAAAAAAAAAGACTTTTTCTTTATACATACCTACCTGCTGTAGAGTTTGTGTATAGTGGAACACTGGAAGGAAACGGAAACAGTCAGTTCTTGTTTGTAAGATGTATTCTCACCAATTCAACAACATGTGGAGTTAAAAGTAAGGTCACGAGGCGTGTCCTATCGCGAACCCGGCTTGTAAAGAAGTGAAAGACACCCGAAATAAAACATGGCGACCAAAGCGAACCTAACTTTCAAACATAAAATTAATATGTTTTAGTTCTGGCTATAATGAAGTGTGAAAAGTATAATGAATAAACTGGGTTGTTTTATTTTTCAATCGAAATATTTAATTTATAGACCGACGCAGAAGAAGAGAGCATTGATTGGTGGTCCAGTGGTGGGGGCCCCGACTTACGACAGTAAGTCATCACCACTGCTCTCAAAAACGGTGAAGGAAAATTTCGTGCAGAAACCGGCATGTCCTAGAACCAAAAATTCGAAGACATGTGACATCTACCAATACGCACTGGGCCCGCGTGGTGGATTATAATCTCAATGAGAGGAAGCCGTGTCCCAGCAGTGGGAACATTAAAAGGCTGATGATGATGATGAATGATGATGACGCAGAAGAAGCCTGACCGCCTGGTCTGGCTTGCCCAGATACGGATCGTCCCGAGAACCCGTTTTCCCAGAGACAGTGGGATGAGCCGCTCTGCAGGTTGGTACAGAATAACCTTATTAATAGATACGTCCACCAATAGGCTGTCAACTGAAAACTGAAAAAAATCCAATTAGTCCATCAGTTAGATTATCAAAAAACATTTTACCCGTATTTTTTCTTTTGTTACGTAAACCAAAATTGACGAAGATACGACGCTTTTAAAATTCTCTATACGTCACGACGTGGTATAATTTTTAGTGCGTTCTGACGTCACGAGCCCACTCCCGAGTTTTTATGCGTTTTATCTTTGTCAATATTCATTGATTTACAAAAACAAAAAATACGTGTCCATTATTTTCCAATATCTAACTGACGGACTAGATAGATTTGCAATTTTTTTATGGTGGAAACTAGCCTATTCTGCTGAGCGTGCGGGTCTGCTATGGGTGAGAGGGAGTCGGGCCTCTGGCTTCATGCACTTCTACCGTTACCAAACATAGGCACTATTTTAGGTGACGGTGACTACACAACCTTCCGGCTCGCTACATGACTGCTATTGGACGCTCCTTGTGTGGCTTCATATCACTGCCAATGTGGTGAAGCAGTTGACTGCCTCGGACACCGTGGCCTGCCCTGCAATAAGAGAATGATCATAAATGATCTCAGCCGTGGCGCTCATGCTGTCTTGCTCTAGCTTCTCCAGCTGTATTAGAACCCAAAGGCTTGGAACGTGTCGATGGAAAGAAACCAGATGGTATGACCATAATACCATGGAAATTGGGTAGCCCTTTAGTGTGGGATGCAACTTGCGTCAACCCTTGCACCATCACATCTTCCTAGCAGGGTGGGCTGCGTTGGAGCAGTAGCTGCAGTTACTGAAAACCTTAAACAGGAAACAGGAAACTGGCAGTTTGAGTACTATAAACGACCTACCCAAATGACCTTTCTTTGGTATTGTTCGTCGTTTCGTTGAGCTCCTTGAGTTATAAGTCAAGCTACGATAACTGACAAATGCTTGCACTGACTGCACAGGTTCAATCAAATCCGTGTGGTTCTTTCTTCAAAAGACCATCTCAGACACTAATCTGCATAGTCCTCATGTGAATTGAGCAAGATTATGTCTGGACTTCAAAAGAGACCTTTGAGTTTGTTTCGGCTGTTTCTTCTCAGAGTAGTCAGGTACAAAACACCGGCCCCATCTAGTTTTAAAATATGTCGTGTAAAAGTGTTTGTAAAAACCTACTTGCAAAATAAACATCATTTATCATTTAAACAGCACAAATATAACTTAATTGGGAGTTATGTTTTTTAGCCGTTTAGTGTTGAAACCCTAGGACCATGGGGTCCAATTGACCCACCTAGTATTTCGGGATATCGCGAAGCAGTTGGTCGACTCTTCACGTGACTGACCCTGTTGGGGCTGGCTAAAAAGGCCAGCCCTGTATCTGGCCTTCCACATGACAATACTTCTATAGTCTACGCCGGTTAAATAGGAAATAAAGGTCATTAACCCGCTTAGATTCATCCAAATACATCCGCAAACAAAATAATGACGTAAACTTGTCCCGAAACTACCTTTATCGTGATCCTCGACTTCTTCTAGTAATAAAAAAAACCGGCCAAGAGCGTGTAGGGCCACGCTCAGTGTAGGGTTCCGTAGTTTCCCGTCCGTCACAATAAGTGTTCTCTCTTATGAGTTTAAAGGTGGGTATCCATTATGTAAAAATGCTTGCATATACGAATATACTACAAACTTGGTCCAGAAATTATTTTGTACAACTTTTTGTCTTTTTTGTACAAAAACTGTTGTTTCCATCAAGTTCAAAATAATTTTCCTAGAAAGTCCTTATAAAGTTCTACTTTTCAGAATTTTTTCATATTTTCTAAACTTATGGTTCTAAAGTTAGAGGGGGGGGGACACATTGTTTTTTACTTTTGGAGCGATTATTTCCGAAATTATTGACATTATCAAAATTTGATTTAAAAAAAACCCCTATTCGTTTTTAAATACCTTTCCAACAATATATCACACGTTAGGGTTGAAATTAAAAAAAAAATCACTTCCCACTTTTCATATAGGGGGGCTACCCTAATAAAACATTTGTTTCCAATTTTTATTTTACCACTTTGTCGGCGTGATTGATATACAAATTGGTACCAAATTTCAGCTTTCTAGTGCTAACGGTCACAGAGATTAAGCGAGGACGGACGGACAGACATGGCGAAACTATAAGGGTTCCTAGTTGACTACGGAACCCTAAAAACGATTCATAATGTATTGTCGGGGTACCTACACAGAGAAATTAAGGAAAGAGCAATGACCTTTAATTCCTTCTTTCTTGGCACTTTTCCTATAGCGCTGTGGACGATTTTTTGATGCCCTGTAATGCTTTTCCCAATTTGATGCTGTTACTTATTTGCATTATTATTTTAGATCTATTTGTAGTTTCTAAATAATGTATGGTACAAGTAATTAATATAAACCTAATAATTAATAAAAAAAAAAATATATATATAATAAATATTAATATACCCTTCTATGATTTAATTGTAATAAGTATTTAATTATTATTTAATTACAATGTTTAGGAATATAACTGCTGCGTAATTAAAGAGAACAGTAAACTGCTAATGAGTTCTCGGTTTTACTATTACTGCTTTTAATATCTTAGACAAATTGAAATTTTTCATTAAAAATAAAATAATTAACAGAACCTAGCTGTGCTATTTCCTGGGGCTACACACAGGAAGCAATATAAATAATAGGTGCACAATTAGCGTAATCTAGGATATAAAAATGCCATTTTGCTGAAGGCCCTCTGCCATATTACACAGAATGACTTTTTTAACACTTTCCAAAAAAATGGGTATAATAGGTGAACGGTAGAAGCAAATGGCATACTTAATTTTTTTTTTTGATTCGAAATCAAATATAAAAAAAAAAAAAACGAAAATTAAATCATACGCGTACTGCGTATGATTCGATTCGGTATTTTTCATTCTTTTTCAAAATTTCTCTTTCTTTGTTCTAATATGGAAAGTTTACTTGAATTTTTTAGCGTTTTTTGATGATATACCATTTTTTTCTAAGCTGTGGAAATAAATAAAAAAACCGGCCAAGTGCGAGTCGGACTCGCGCACGAAGGATTCTGTACCATTATTTGAAATAATTTTATTCTGTTTTTAGTATTTGTTGTTATAGCGGCAACAGAAATACATCATCTGTGAAAATTCCAACTGTCTAGCTGTCACGGTTCATGAGATACAGCCTGGTGACAGACAGACGGACAGACAGCGAAGTCTTAGTAATAGGGTTCCGTTTTTACCCTTTGGGTACGGAACCAGGATTATTATATATTATATTATTATTATTATTTTCAGCCAGGATTACTCCTGGCTGAAAAGATTAAATCATGTCTGTCATAAACATGTCCTATTGTCACCAGAAGCCACTATAGTCTGCGCCAGATAAGTAGGAATTAAAGGTCATTGCTCTTTCCTTAATTTCTCTGCATAGGTACCCCGACAATACATTAGGAATCGTTTTGTATTACTAAAAAAGTCAAGGATCACGATAACGGTCGTTTCGGGACAAGTTTGTCATTATTTCTGTTTTCGGAATTGTGTATTTGAATAAATGTATGCGGGTTAATGACCTTTATTGCCTACTTATTTGGCGCAGACTCCACATCTATACCTAGATATACGTCGTGAGCCTATGTCTATATTGGTGTCGATTCTGTTAACTAAGTTGAGAACTAAGTTAGAGATGTCAAACTAATTTATGCCTTGCGCTTCACCGTGTTTTTAGTCGACATGTTTTTACGTGCACCCTTCATTTGTATACAAATATTAGTTCCAACTAAATTTGACAGCTCTAAATTACGTCCGTCTCTTTCTCGTTTTATTAGAGAGAAAAAGATAGCAATAGCCTAAATTAAGTTTAGTTTGTACACAACAGAATCGACACCACTGTCAGCAGAATGTATAGTGCCGCAAATTAAAAGCTCCGTGTCTATACTACTCCACATTATACCTGTTATAGTTGGTGCCAGTTAAGATGAGAATAGCTGACCCACCTACATTTACTGAACGTCTTAACTTTGAAAACCAAAAATAAGCCTGTTCAAGTCTTGAATCGTCATCTATCGAGATCTTCAACATTTTTTATAATGTAAAACGATACGTAGTTTATTTTTATAGGTTCGTATGAAGAGATATTAGGGAAAGGGCAATGACCGCTATTCTCATCTTAACTGGCACCAACTTTAGGCGTCGTGTGCCTATGTCTATATTATCTGTGGGTAACCGCGAGAACTAACCCAGTGACCGGCCGGGGGGTTCTTTGTTGTGGTTAATGGGGGAGTTTGGTCAGTAGGCGACAGTTGCAGCCCAGGTTGTTTTGATTGATTTATACGGTGACAACGTGAAATTGTGTCAATGGAGAGACACAGGCAAAGATAATCTAAGATGGCGCCACCATAGCTGGTCTCAATCTGACCAATGAGGTTAAGCTATTTTGAAATATAATAGTTAGAAAGTTAGAAACCAGCTATGCTAGCGCCATAAGGTCCACAGTGTGAAAAAAACGGCGATGTTTTTTTGGAGATTTTTTTAATAATATTACTTTACTACGTTCCTTGATAACAAAACAAATCTTAAATGCTGCGTCCATCTTTCAAGTATTAACGTTTAAAAAATAATATCGTTTTTTTATGATAAAAAAATTGCATAGGAAGCTCACGAATGACCGTAGGAAACCATTGTTCGTTTCAAGAGCTTATCCACATGATTTTTTTGATTCCGAGTTCAGAAAACGGCATTCTTAACACCTTTACATAAAGGGTTAAATACCTCCACGACTTAATATTCCTTTTTTTCCCTACCTCCTTTTTTTATCCTAGAAATAAAATTGTACTAGCCTAGTTTATTTTTACCTAAGTGCACATTATTAATTTAAAAGCGACTATTATATTATACAAAATGGAAGGATGGATGACCCCTATAACACAGGCTTTACCTAGCATGGGGGTCATTGATCATTTATTTGCTTTTTGTACGCTTAAATTAAGTTTCGCACTGTTATCTGTGTATTTTTTTTTGTGTCAAATAAATTTATTATTATTGTTATTATTATCCATCACCACAATGGAGTGCGTTACATTGAGTTTTACCGTATACCTAACATGATTTTTCATCCCAAAAAAAGTAGTTTGATGTCCTTCAGAATGTTTGCTTGACGGCTTCGTGAAATTCCATTTATAATCTGTATGCTATAATTTGCATCACGTTGCCTATTAAAACAGTCATCACTCTACTTCCCATCCATAATTTATAAAACAAACAAATTACAAGATGAGTCGCGTCCTCAAATCATTTCAGACATAGTAATTGTAAATATCTCGAACGCAAGAGATCAAACATCTACACATCAAACAATTTTAATCAGGAACCATTCATATTTTTAATGAATCCCGTCTTTACGGAGCAATCCGACCATGTGAACATCTCAGATCCAACATCATACCAACATTAGATACAGGACTATTCACCTTTTGAGATATTTATGAAAAAACACAAACGAATTAGGAACCACCCGCACAATTATTTCGAGGAGACGTACAAAAGAAATGCGAAAAAGCGGATGAAAAAAAATATAAGCTTTGTTATCGAAATTGGAAACGAAGCGAATATCCATAGGTAGTACCTAAAAGAAGTTTGGCTTCTGTTGGGGTGCATTTTTTTTTTCAATCCGAACGCGTATAAAAAACACCCCTCCGTGTATGAAACATTACCCCTACGTCCAATGGAGCCGTGCCCCAAACACATCTACGCTCTCATTTTTATAAACAGATTTTTTTCTTTGCAACAGACAGAGACGGATAATCGCCTGTCACATTTGGTCGGTGTGTCCCTGCATGCAGGAAAGAGACGGAACGAAATAAAAAGTTCGGTCTACGGATAAAGAAAGCTCAGGTATGGATAAGGGTGTGGAGGGAAGAAAAAAGGGATACGACGTGGGGTGGCGACCACCCCCCGGCGTGGTGGGGGCTGATGTTGAAGTTCCTGCCACCGCCGCTAGATGGGGGTGTTGGAGGAAAGTTTTTTTTTATTGAATTTCGGCGAGTTTTGGCATAATGATGATGGATTGTGCCGTGGCTTTCGGCTGATAAGTTTCGCCGAATTTTCTGCGGCGTGTAATGTGTTTTGCGGTTTTTTTTTTGTAAATTAGGTGCAAGTAGCTACTCTGCTGCTGTCAGTTCGCTATAAGTTAGAGGTGAAGATGTATTGGTTTCTTTTTTCACAATATTAATTGAGTTAACTTTTAAGTTATATTTTATTAAAACATGGAGCAGATATATCCACTTTCGCCAAGTAATTTACAGCACCAAGTAGGAAATAGTTTTTTTTTTGCCAGCTACATTTGCACCTTTCTTAGGTTTAATAAGCCATTCCCAATGCAATTCCAACAATGGTAAAAGTATGCTAAACATCTTATAAGAATCCCGCGATAACATCATACTATAAAATCCATCTCAAACATTTGCGAATTAAATACTCTAATTAAACAATAATTCTTACAAGTTTACACCATTCACATTGAAACCAGCTGGTTCTATTGTTTCGTCTGAAAATCACTGCATATTTTTTTGCGACTTTTTCGCCGTGCGTCTATTATGCGCACTGGCATCAAAATCTTTTAATTAGCGGTGTGACGAGAGGTACCTCTCATGCGCTAATGAGACAAGCCCTTAAAAACTGTCTGCCTGTGGTTTGGTTTCCCAAATTAAGGTGTGATGTTGGTAGCTGGAGTTTTTTTTTATACTTTTGGTTAGTTTTTTGTTTGCATTAAGTTTTTGGGATCACGTTCTGTAGGGATGCGATGTTTTAAGGGGTATTGTGAGGTAATGCATAATGAATTTTGATGCCATTTTTTCATTTCTATATCTACACTAATATTATAAAGAGGAAAGATTTGTATTTTTTTTATTTTTGTGTATGTTTGTAATGAATAAAAACTACTGCGCCGATTTAAAAAATTCTTTCACCATTAGAAAGCTACATTTACCCTGAGTAACATAAGCTATATTTTATCCCCGTACTCCCACGTGAACGGAAACTACGCGGGTGAAACCGCGTGACGTCCGCTAGTTATACATAAAGATGGAGTGATTTATTTATATTGAGAAGTAAATTAATTTACAAACTGTTCTTTGGATACGAAATAAAACCCCACCACATTACAAACTCAATACCAATAACGAAATACAAATACAGACCTAAAAAAAAAAAAAAAAAACTAATATTTTCTATCGGCGAACGACTCAACCTTTCACAAATATCCAATTTGGGCTTCGTATAAGCAATAAATAAGAGGAAAAGGCTTTCCAGACGGTGCCTGGGAGGAAAAAAAAAGAGAAAAAAAAGTAAAAAAGGCAACGGATCGAAGTCTTTCGTCCGTCGGATCCAATAATCCGGCCGTCTGTCCGCCCGCCTAATGTGATCGTAGCCTAATGAAAAACGCTCGGGTCCTATCTGTAGGCGAGACAATAAAAAATAATGATATCTGTTTTTTTGTATTTTTATATAATAGTTTCTGATCTAATGGACAGCCCTTATGGGACAAGTTCTCGCTTTCAACTTATAAGATAAAGTGAAGAAAAAAAAACTTAAAATAACGTATCCATAACGTTGAAAAACTAAATATTATGAGCTAAGCTTTGCGATTCAATAATATATTTTAAAGGCATATTCTTGTTGATAGCAAGCTAAGATATACAGTAACAGTATGTGAGCGAGCTTTAATATGAATCTAGAACTAAGTAGATCTATTTTTACTAATACCAAACATAATCGCTGATTGTCCCTCAGATTGTCGGTCGTTCGTTGATTGATCAGCGTCTTCCAATTCGAAGCATTCTGTGTGTTTTGATTTTCCACATCATCAGTCGACGTCGAAAATTACAGATTGTTGACCGAAATTCACCTGATTAGTTGATGTCTTCGTTCGTCGATTGTCGCCAAATAATTCAATTTTATTCTGTAGTTTCACTGAATTCTTATTAGTAATCAAATCTAACTACTCTCTCAGTCAAAACTTATTTCAGTTTAAGTAAAGAGATATGTTGGTGACTGGCTGGGATGCCACCTCTTCTTTAAGAGGTACACTTTTCCATAATGACTTTTGGAACAGAAGAAATGTTTAGTTGTCAAGTGTCAGTCCCTTGCCTTGTACATAATTTTGTCGCTTTTTGTTATTAAATATCCATTACCAATATTTTACAGTGTTTCCATCATCTACACACATACACAAATATTCAGTCCATTACCTACAGTCCATTTTCTCACCAACAAGATACTTAAACCTAAACTTATAAGACTACCAAGCAACAGATTCCAGACTATGAATACGGCTCCCAGCTACACGAATGTTAAAAAGAAATCGTGAAATGGGTTTGCGTTGGTAACGAAATCAACATAAATTTAGAAGAAAATTCGAAAAAAAGATACGTTGTGTACCCAGACTGTAATTATATCGATAATTCAGCGCGGTTTTATGTATTGACTGTGTAATATATTTGTATCTTAAAAGTATATAAAGAAATGTATTGCATGTAATAACTTCTTGAGGTTTCCATTAAAGAGTGTAAAAAACCTCTTAACGACGCCAAAAGGCACTTGTTTTCCACGTCATTGCGATCATTTTTTTGTTCTACACCATACCTGGGAACCTTCTAGTTACGGAGATATTGGGGGTCAAAGTTCCAACTTTTCAACAAGTTTTTATTTTTATTTTTTAATGTATGATTTTTACTTTAAACACCTCCATGAGCCCCGTACTATTCAATCCATCCATCAGCACAATATTTGAGTACGTTACATTGAGTTCTACTACAAAGCATGATTTTTCACCTCAAAAAAAATGTCATCTCCCAGTCATTTTTGCGTACAGTTACTTAGTTTGATGTACAGAATGCTTGGTTGACGGCTTCGTGATGAGGTGGCTTACACCCTTTATAGGTACATAAGTAAGTAAGTTTATTAAACAAGTAATTTAAGAAGCAAAGAAAACTGAGTCAGTGTTACAGAAAACTACGGTCATAGAATCAAAAAGGATAGATAACAAAAAAAGTCTAATTAGTCCGTCAGATAGATTTCCAAAAAATATTGGACACATTTTTTTTCGTTTTTCACTTACACAGTGCGTCGAAAACTCGTGTGACATCACATTTGAGTACATTTTTACTCAAATGTGACGTCACAAGCCCCACATCTTTGACACGTTTTCTATCTTTGTCAATTTTTATTAATTTTTTAAAACAAAAAACACGTATCCAATATTTTTCGATAATCTAACTGACGGACTAAACAGAATCATATGTTTTTAGTCAGTCATCATCCCTATTAGTGTAATAAGTATATGTAGGATTGTAGGTCCACCTCTGCCTAATCCTGCATGCGAAACAGACGAAGATGTTATGGTGTCGTGTCAAAATAAAGTTAAAACAAAACCACACTTCGAGAAGAATACGGATCTCCCAAGATCCAGACTCTGAGTTTCATCATCATCAGCCTATTAATGTTCCCACTGCTGGGACACACAGGCCTCCTCTCTATGAGAAAGAATGGGCTATAATCCACCACGCGGGCCCAGTGCGGACTGGTAGATGTCACGTCTTCGAATTTTTTGGTTCTAGGACATGATGTTTTTCTTCACCGTTTTGAGAGCAGTGGTGATGAAATAAATTACACAAAGTAATGCGCCTGTCTGGGTTCGAACCCACGAATTACTGTTCGTAAGTCGGGGCCGCCCCACCACTGCTCCCACTCTGAGTTTATCCCCAACAAAGTCAACAACCAAAAACTCTTCCACAAAATACTTCACTACCTACTGCAAAGACTTCAAGAGTTCCTACTAACGTTCAAAAGAAAAAAGACCGTAAAAGTAAACCGAACTTTTTCCTCTTCACCTTGAAAAGCGCAAAGTGTTTAAAACTGAACTTTCATTGACACTCATCTTCATTTCGATTTCATTAGAAGAAAACGGACGTACTTAAGAAAATCTATTCATTCAAGTGTTGGCGTTTCGTTCTAGCGTACTGATTGGTGTATGTTCTGTCTCTTTCGGCGGGATGTTCAAGAAGTAGTGACGTCATAACGAGGTCGTCTCTCCGATTCACTCATTAAATAAACAAGGGAAATGTTCGTCAGGGTGGCGGGACCACGTTGGGTTTTACTTTCATTTTAATTTTGGATTTGGATATTTTTGTTTTAAGTGAGGCAATTTGTGGTTACAGTGTAATTTATAGTCACTATTCTTATTAATATTGTGACAGTGAGTTTGTTCGTTTTTTTGCCACGCCTTTATGCCTTAACTGGTCACTTAATTTGGCATTACCGATATTTTTTTATTCTTTATATAATTTTTATCCCTCTATGATATTCCCGTTACCTCCACACGAGTGGAGCTTCAGGCGAGAGCTAGTATCTAATAGGGAGACTCATTAATAAACATTCGTACTTATCGCAGTCACTAGTACTAAAAACACCATTATGTTTATAAGAATTCTCACAATAAAGCACATTCTAATAAACTTATTTTTTCTTATTCGAATTTAAAACTATTTCAAACAGTCATCTACCATTTTATTTGCTAAGAAATAACTATAACATTACTATTTTATTTAATACTTTAACTAAGTCATATAAGCAACCGAAATCAAACATGTAGTAAACTTAAAACCTTTTACTAAAAACACACATACTCTACATTAGACAAAATAAATCAAACACTAAACCAAAATCACTAGTGAAAACAAATAACAAATGAGCAGTTTTCAAACTCAACAGTTGTAAAGTTCATGAAACTCGAAGGTGGTCCCACCATTGTGGGGCACGTTTCTCGTTTTAATTCGTAGCTCGACCCCGCTGTTCTTCATTATCTTATTACTTAGCCAACTTTGTGTACGGCGACTGTTGAGTTTTGATACTTGGAGTCTAATTGTGAAAATGTGTTGGTTTTCGTTTTGGTGAGACAAAAAATTAAATGTTCGAGTAACTATTGTCTTTTTTAAACTTTCACGATCAGAACACGTTATAAAACTTCGAGTGACTAGCTTTTTTTTAATTATTGAAGCCCTGTATTTAATTATAAAATCATTTTTTTACTTATAATCAAACGAAAATATCCAAAAATAAATACAAGCCTACTTTCCAAACAACTCTGTTACTTCACAGGTGTAATTTTGCTTTAATTAAGTAGTTAAAACATATTTTTTTCAAGGAAGATATGCATGGGTTTTTTTTCATCAGAGTATGGAACTCGTGCGACCACTCTCTACCTTTTTGATAATGAAAATATAATTAGGGAATCACTTATATTAATGACCTATGTCTTTTTCTTAGTTTTGCTACATTAACAGCAGTTTAAATTGTAATTTCCAATCGCTAGCCTACTTGTTGTTCCACTGTTAAAAAAAACCTCCCGTTTCCACTCCAAAAGCTCTCCATTATTTCCAATTTCTAGCTTTATTAACTCTTAAATTTCAACTTTAATTAAAAATTAATTATCCTAGTATCAAGACTGCTTCTTCCAACTATAAATCTTAAGGCGGTGCTGCCAAGAGAGTTGTTCTAAGTGCAGACGTTAATGGGCGTCTCCTTCACCTTGACCAAGGCTGAACTTTCACCCCAGTTCACCAGAATTAGGTCGGAGCAGATAGGGTTGAAGGAAGAGACAAAAGAGTGTTTCTTTTTTCAAAATATTTTTTTATTACCTAGAGAAGTCTTTGGTCGTTTGTTTGTTAGTGATTGTATGCGTCATATAGGTTGAATTGGTTGGTTCATTACATTGAGTTTGAGGTCAATTTGTCTTGAGAATTTTGAGCAATAAAAGGTGCCATTGATCATTATCATCCGAAAAACATGAAAAATTAATCATAATTAAACTTCTTATCAAGCAGCTGTAAAAACATGATGATCATGTTATTAGTTATCTAAAAGTGAGTGAGAGATTATTTTAATTGTTGCAATTTTAGCAAATTTTATCTTATTGGATAACTTCAGTGCAGAGACTTTAGCAACATTTTTTCGGACTGAAGGCTCATTATAAAGACGAATAACATTATTCTACTTTTAAATAAATCACAAAAATAGCACTGTTCTCTATTTTTTATATAAAAAATAATTGTGTCAAGAAAATAGCATATAACCATGCAACGCAGTGACATCAAAGACGGTTTGCCGACGGGCGGCGAGATCAAAGGGCCGCCGTCGGGTGTTATCTTTTTGAACTTGCCGACGGTAATGTGCATTCGGATACTTTAGGTTTTCGTTCGTTCTTCTATTTTTACTTATTTCAACTAAGTAAATGATTTAAAGTGCGTAAATAAGTTTTAAAGAATAGTGTTGTTTGAGGAATGTAAGTTTTTGTAGCAACACCTTTTACTGTAACGAATTTAAATTGAATTTATTTACATTACATTTAATACAAGCAGCAGTGTAAGGAAGCTTTTTCATTCTTCATTTTAAAATGTAACTATAAGTGTACTGGGTGTAAAAGACCTCATCACGAAGCCGTCAAACCAAGCATTCTATACATCAAACTGAGTAACTTTATACGCAAAAATTATTGCTGGGAAACGATTTTTTTTTTTGGGGGTGAAAAATCATGTTTTGTGGTAAAACTCAATGTAACGCACTCAAAACATTGTGCTGATAGATGGATTGAATAAAACGGGGGTCGTGGAGGTGTTTAAAGTAAAAATCTTACATTAAAAACTTGTATTTCAAAACAAACTTGTCAAAAAGTTGGAACTTTGACCCCAATATCTCCGTAACTAGAAGGTTCCGGTATGGTGTAGAACAAAAAAATGATCGCAATGACGGGGAGAACAAGTGCTTTTCGGCGTCGTTAAGAGTTGTTTTACACCCTTTATACTACTTAATTAATTTGTGAGTGTATGGGCTATACATCAAAATCATTGAAAAAAACGCAGGCGCAGGAGAACAGTACCTGAAAGGATATTAGGGAGGCTTTTGCCTAGCAGTGGGACATACAAGTCAACAAAAAAAATATGTGACTATCCATAAACCTGAGCTCGGACGAAATCTCACCACCATTAAGACTTTATTTGCTTGCAGCACTCGGCCGCTATTGAAGCGATTGTTTAAGTTCATCAACCAATCGCAGCATCTGATCCCTTGTTTTTGTTAATGAAAAAATGAGTACAAAAAAAATATATCTGTACTTCTGTACTAATATTATAAAGAGGTAACATTTGTTTGTAAGTTTGTATGTAGGTGGTAATCTCTGGAAGTAATGAACCAATTTTAAAAATTGTTTCACTGGTAGAAAGCTACATTATTCGTGAGTGCTATAGGCTATATTTTATTCCCGTACTCCCACGGGAACGGGAACTACGCGGGTGAAACCGCGGGACGTCAGCTAGTATATAATAAAATATATATCACGGCAGGGAAAGCCTAGAGGAACAGTCTGCCCATATATTGGCGACATCCGCCGCCAATCCACCTTTGTCTTTCAGTCTCTACTTCTCTAGCCATCACATCGCCGTGCGACACCTTTCTTCATTGTTGGTAGAGGTAGGTGGGTATTTGAAATCACACACAGCACTTGGCTCAAATTCCAAACGTTTATTTCTATGAAACCATTTAGGTACAGAAACTGATTAACTTATAACCAAAGAGTATGTAAAACCTAACGGTTATAACGTTCACTTCACTAAACACTTATAATTACATAGTATTTCAATTGTTTTGCTAATCGTAGGATAACGTGACTGCCCGTTGCTCAAGCGTCCATTCTTCTGTGTGGGCGGAAGTCCTCCACACAGTACAGGTAACTCATTACATAATAAGTTCATTAAAACTTACAAACAATACTAGAGTAATTCATAATTAATCATTTTAATAATTAAACAATAGCAATATTCACAAATGCAAAGGTTTTATCAAGTTAAAGCTAATTAGTCGCTTCAATACTTTTTACAACAATATTCAATCTTTTAAAACCATTTCCGGCAAATCAAAGTATTTAGTACAAAGAACACCTACGAAGTCTTTCACTAATAAATTGTTCTGTAAAATAATCTTGTTACTTTTTAGTTTGTAATTTAGTTAGATAATCTGATTTAATTGTAGTTTCAAATTATTAATTGATTTATTGATCAAATCGTATTCGGCCTGTAGTGTTGCCTCATAATAATCTTGTGTCAAAATGAACAATAATAATTACAAATCCAATGTCCTAAAATACTTGCTTATCATAATTTTAACTATAGATTTAGCTAAAGACTTACTGAGTCTTTAGCTAGACTTTTGTTTAATAAATTACTATTTGAAACCACGAACTATCTAAGTGCTAGTTACGCCAATAGATGGCGCTTAACTCATTTGTCAAGTGATGTAATAACTGTACCACGAAGCAGAGATGGCAGGTTCATGGAATAGAATTATGAGTGTTAATAATTAGATTAAATCTTAGCAGATAGAGCCTCTTGCGGCGACACGGCCATTCTGATCGGCGGTGCGCGCTCTGCACCTGCCGTCGCCGTCAGTATGTGGAGTTTCGTGGTTGTTATCTGAAATAGTGGAGATAAATGTTGTCGGCAGATTATTGTTGCTTTTATTATTATCCTACAATGTTCATTGAATTGTAGGATTTGGTAACAGAAAGTGTCAGTCAACATAGAAAGCTAGTTATAGATCAGGCATCTATTCAGTTTTCATTGTATTCAAAATTAAATGCGTTTATGTATCACCTAGACATACACACAGTCACAGAGTTAATCTGCTTGAAATTTTTATTTAATCTTTTAGTAGTGTTTAGATTGAAGCTGGTATGAGCTGCTAACTGAATAAAATGTTGTAGCCTGAATTATCAAATAACATTAATTGAATTGAGGTTATTGATTTTGTTTAATCAGCTAACAGCTGAATAAAATATTGTTGCTTCAATTGTCCAACAATATTCGTTGAATTGTTGTTTAGTATCAGTTAGTTTGCAAGCAGTTTTGCAACTTGTATTTGAGTTTGTTGATGCTAAAAGCTATTTGTTAAAAATAACAGCTTGGTATGAGTTTGGGTTTTTAGTTATCTTCAGAACCTTGTAATAGATCTACTGTCTACTAGATTTGTCTTAAATAAAATTATTGATTGCTTTAGATAGTCTGTAATTTGTATTTGTTAAGTGTAGTGTAAGTAGCATGTTTTTATTTGTTCATTCTCACGGGAAGGTAATGCTCTGTGATAGACACAAAGTCTTGGATTTGACAGGATAAAAGGATAGGATCAGGAACACTGCTCTGTGATAGACACAAAGTCTTTGATTTGACAGGATTAAAGGGTAAGGAGTTTAGGACCATTGCTCCGTGACAGGCACGAAGTCTTTGATTTGACAGGATATAAGGAACCAGGCTCTGGGCGTTAGTACGCCGTGGACCCAGCAGGATAACATGAGAGTATTGTTTATCAGTTGCCTCCACGGCTGCTGATAGGATCATTAGTAGTGTTCATTATCAGTGGCCTCCACGGCTGCTGATAGGATTGTTTGTAATTTGTTGTGTTCATTATCAAGTACCTCCACGGCACTGACAGTATTTGTTTGATTTGTTGTGAGTGTTTGTATTACTCATTGAGCTTGTTGTTTCCTCCACGGATACCAATAGCTTGTGAGTTTTTTATTTTATTAGTTACTGTTAGGAGTACTAATATTTTGTTATTATTTTTGTAAATAGTTGCTTACAACTGGCAGGATTATAAAAACTAAAATAATCAATGTGGAAACATGTTACTCAATACACATAAGCATCATGTAGGTAAGTTGATTGGGCTATTGTATTAAGTCTTTTGTTGTAACACTGTAGGTATCAGTGGGGAAGTGTAAGAAGTAGTTTGAAAACTCCTCACCTTTTATGTTATTTTATGATGTGAGGACACTGTAACAGTCATCCCTGGTTGGCTGTTCTCATGCTGTTCCCCATTTTATAGCTCCATAGCTGGCGACACGGTCATCTGTTCACCAGGCTGTAGTCCTTGAAGTTGTTAGTTTTTGAAATTGTTCATTGAGTCACATTTTTAAGTGACCTTGCTCCATTATCATTTGCTGGGGTAGCGGTTAATTGATGTCATCACTATCTTGGAGTGACTGGGTGCATAGAGTTGCTCTCAATTTCTTTGATAAAACGTATCATTTCTTCTATGATAAGACAATTGCCTGGAACCTGAAATGTGAAAAGTCATGCAGGTAAATAACATAACATCACGCCTATTGTTCCTGAAAGGTTAGGCAGAGGTATACCTAATAGTATGCCAACATTTATTTTGAAGTCCCATGTAATAGGGGGCAAGCCTTATTGCCATCAACCAGGCACAAATCTGGACTCTGTGCCTGCTACAGAGAAATTCCTAATGGAAAAACCCAACAACACTTTGCCTGACCTGGGAATCGAACCCAGGGCCTTATGCTCAACAGTCACGCTTGCAGCCACTAGACCAACAAGGTAGTCAGTGCAGGTAAATATTAATAATAGTGTAATGTCTACACTACTAGTGAAGTGTGTAGGTACATAACATCACACCTGCAATCCCTGAGGGGTTAGGCAGAAGTGAAAATAATAAATCCACACTTTGCCTAAGCCTCTAGTTTAGCGATATGGCTATTTGCCATTCATATGATTGTCTGGCTTGCTACTGAGAAATTCCTGATGGAAAAACCCAATAACACTGCCAGGCCTGGGAATCGAATCCAGGTCCTCATGCTTTAATAACAGGGCTCATGACCACTGGACCAACAAAGCAGTCCTACTATTTTTTTTTAATTAGTTGGAGTGATAAGTTTTATAGTCGGTAATAAGTTGTTTTGAAATAGTTGTTTACTTAGATTAAGTTAATTAAACTAAGATGGGAAAGTTAAACTGATCAGAACTACTTTAAAAACACTGTTGGTTGTGTAGTTGCACTGACAAAACATTCACATTTTATTAACACATCGAAAGCTTTGCTTCGTTGATATCACACGCTAAGATTTCATTGTCATAACTTGTTGAACTGAAATTTGTTTGACATTTCATAAGTCGTCTTGTTTTATAAATCAGTTTCATAACAATGTGTTTTTGTATGAATCTTGCAACATGTTGTCCATTACAAATGTTTTCAAATTTGCATAATTATTTGAAAAGCCCTCAACTTTGCACTTAACGCAAACAATATCTGATTTTGAGGTTTAAACCTATAGTGTGAATGAAAAGTCAATAACAACAAGTTTTAAATTTGTTACTACTCAGTTATTTAATTAGTAGTAATTAAAAAGTTAAATCTAATTCATGAGTTTAGTTTCTGACACATCATTACTGGTTATATTTCAAAATAACATTGAACGCATAGTGATTGAATTAAATGGAGTGTTTTTATTTCACTTATTCAGGTGTCAAGTTACCCTAACCAGCATGGGATGTGTTTAGATAAAATAATGTTAACTGTAAATATTCTCTACAGTAACAAAATACTAAAATAAATAAAACAAAATACTTCCCGGGATTGATGATCCATTAGCAGGTTTATTTATTGATAATTTTGTTTTCCCGGAGTCCAATCTTTGTTTATTCTGCTTCGGTCATTCTGTGCTGTACATGTTGGTAATTTTGAGTGCAATAAATGAAGTTTTCCATCACATACAACTTCATTGTTTGTTTACTAATGTAAATTGCATTTTCACTAAGTGTTCTGATTTGTTTTGGGTCAAATGTTGCAATAAATTATCATGTTGGTATTTGTCAGCCACTTGGATGAAAATGCAGCCAACTCTTAGGCTATCTTAGACTTCTTAGGTATCTTCTTGTCTATCAGTTCATTGCCACATAACACTGTAAGTATATTGGCTGTGGCAGCATAATAAGTCGCTCTCTCTTGAAAAGCTTCGTGGTGACCACTTCGGTGAAAAATTCTTTGCCACGCCTTCGGCCATGGTCACGAAAGCAAGAGTTCTAGTTCGGTAGTTCCTTGTAATTGTTCTGGATGTCCGGCACTGTGAGCAGCGCGCAAGAGCTATCACCTCTTCTGATATCACGGCAGGGAAAGCCTAGAGGAACAGTCTGCCCATATATTGGCGACATCCGCCGCCAATCCACCTTTGTCTTTCAGTCTCTACTTCTCTAGCCATCACATCGCCGTGCGACACCTTTCTTCATTGTTGGTAGAGGTAGGTGGGTATTTGAAATCACACACAGCACTTGGCTCAAATTCCAAACGTTTATTTCTATGAAACCATTTAGGTACAGAAACTGATTAACTTATAACCAAAGAGTATGTAAAACCTAACGGTTATAACGTTCACTTCACTAAACACTTATAATTACATAGTATTTCAATTGTTTTGCTAATCGTAGGATAACGTGACTGCCCGTTGCTCAAGCGTCCATTCTTCTGTGTGGGCGGAAGTCCTCCACACAGTACAGGTAACTCATTACATAATAAGTTCATTAAAACTTACAAACAATACTAGAGTAATTCATAATTAATCATTTTAATAATTAAACAATAGCAATATTCACAAATGCAAAGGTTTTATCAAGTTAAAGCTAATTAGTCGCTTCAATACTTTTTACAACAATATTCAATCTTTTAAAACCATTTCCGGCAAATCAAAGTATTTAGTACAAAGAACACCTACGAAGTCTTTCACTAATAAATTGTTCTGTAAAATAATCTTGTTACTTTTTAGTTTGTAATTTAGTTAGATAATCTGATTTAATTGTAGTTTCAAATTATTAATTGATTTATTGATCAAATCGTATTCGGCCTGTAGTGTTGCCTCATAATAATCTTGTGTCAAAATGAACAATAATAATTACAAATCCAATGTCCTAAAATACTTGCTTATCATAATTTTAACTATAGATTTAGCTAAAGACTTACTGAGTCTTTAGCTAGACTTTTGTTTAATAAATTACTATTTGAAACCACGAACTATCTAAGTGCTAGTTACGCCAATAGATGGCGCTTAACTCATTTGTCAAGTGATGTAATAACTGTACCACGAAGCAGAGATGGCAGGTTCATGGAATAGAATTATGAGTGTTAATAATTAGATTAAATCTTAGCAGATAGAGCCTCTTGCGGCGACATATATAATAAAACAAAAAAAATATCTTCGTGTCGATGATTCGTTGAGGGTGGTAAACAGATGTGAAGATCGTGTGCACGGGATTCGCTTGTATTTGATTTGAACCAGGCAGAAACTAAAGAATGCCTTGTTATGTATTAAAATTTATGATTCTAGGCCAACGGGAAGTAGGTACCCCTATAAGGGTTATGATTTCCTTGTCAAATCGCAAAATATGCGACACAAACGGTCATTTCTTTTGATAGCGTTGACTTACCTACAAGTTAAATTTTTTGACTGCTCCAAGGAAAAACCCTGCTCCCTCAAATGGCTTAGCATGATCTTCCGTTACGCCTAAAATACTGCAGCATTAATTTTGACGTAAATATATAGTAAAGTTAAGGATTTACGCTAAGTACTATGTGTGACGAAAATACGATTCCATAAACTTTTCTCGATAGAAAAAAAATCCAAAGTTACCTCCAAATCGAACAATAAACCGCTGGTATTCAAAAAGTACTTCAAATTAGATCATGAAACTTTGCATACTAACTGAACCAACTATAAAGCAGGTCTTATGTGTTTTATTTTTTTGTCCAATCAATAGTTTTTTTGTAAATCGCAAAAAACCACTCATTTCGCACTATACGGCCGCAGTGACTGACGTAACAACCGCTTTGTAGTGCAAGCTGATTAGAACTTTATTTTAACAAAATTTCAAACGAAGTTTGAACCACCACAAATAGAGTTGCTAATTTTGGGGTTAGAAGGGCGTTAATTTCAGCTTGATACCTCTACGCGTTCCTAAGAAAAAGGACTTGACAGACAGATGGACAACCAAACGAAGAATCGTTTGGTTGTCCATCTGTCTGTAAAGACCCTTTTTCCTTTTTTAGGGTTCCGTACCTCAAAAGTTAAAAAAAGGAACCCTTATAAGATCACTTTCTTGTCTGTCTGTCCGTCCGTCTTTTTTTTTTCGGACTTTTCCCTTTACTTGTGCTGTAAGACCTTGCTTTTACCCAAAATTGACAGTTCTAGGTCAATCGGAAGTAAGTACCCCTATTGGTTTTGGGTCGAAAACCTAAATGGTAGTTTCCGATGACCTAGAATCACGAAATTTGGCGAGAAGCAATGTCTTACAGCACATGTAAAGGACAAAATCTGAAAACCGTAAATATGTAGTTAAATAACAAAAAAAAAGCGATTTTACTATAACAAACTTATTATTTGCAATTGGTGCAATAGCCGTTTCATGGGATCGAAGAGCAAATTTTATCCTTTAAAAAGTTTGTACGGAACCCTCGGTGCGCGAGTCCGACTCGCTCTTGGCCGGTTTTTAGGGTTCCGTACCCAAAGGGTAAAAACGGAACCCTATTACTAAGACTTCGCTGTCTGTCCGTCTGTCCGTCTGTCCGTCTGTCTGTCACCAGGCTGTATCTCATGAACCGTAACAGCTAGACAGTTGAAATTTTCACAGATGATGTATTTCTGTTGCCGCTATAACAACAAATACTAAATATAGTCAATGGTACGGAACCCTTCGTGTGCGAGTCCGACTCGCTCTTGGCCGATTTTTTTTCCTTTTTTCATTTTGGCCTTTTTTTCTATATTGGTTCCGTTTTTGGCTACCTTCAAAATCATAAAAAGGTAGAAAAACACCACCCAGAAGAAAACTACATACTACAAAAAGTTTCCTTCTTGAAATTTAATCCCGAACATATCTATCTACCCTACAAAAACCGTTATTCTTTAACTGGAGGAAACTCACCCTGGTATTAAAAAGGGAAGCGTTCATGTGTGAACGGCAGTGTATCTTCTGCTGAGAACAAAGGACGGGGAAAACATTCGCTTTTTAGGGTTTTTGTACAAGAAAAGATATGCTATTGAAAGCTATAATAATATCAAACACTGTTTTAAGCTTTCACGGTTCATAACTATACTTAAAATTTCACTTACGGGTCAACCGATCATGGCGCTTGCAACAGCGTCGAAATATCGGGAGCTCAAAAATAACCAATAATCACGGAAGATATCCCGCCGTATGTATAATATGTTGATAAAGAATAAGAATAAGAATAATTTATTTAAAAAGTAGATATTACAAAAGTGTACATTTAGGTGCAGTAGTGTTATTTCTTAAAGAATTGTATAATTAGTGCATAAAAGTAAACTATAACTACAGTATAATATATAACAGTTGCAAGTAACAAAAATGTCGAATTCAAATGTTAGGTAGCGACCTGCCTGATCTATTTTTATTTAAACCTGTGTTTCAGGCCATAAAAGAAAAGATAAGAAATAAGAAATATTAAAATTAAAATAATTCGTATATTTAAAATTGTTATTTGTTTTTATAGTTAAAATTAAATTGGTCTTTTAAATCAAAGTTATATATTTTAAAAACACCAAAGAAAAATAATGTCTTATACTTTGGTGTTCAAGACTGTACGGTAAGTACTTACAGGATTTACGTTTTGCCTATCTCATTACTCATTATACTCATAACATCACGTCTATTATCCTCAAAGAGTAAGGCAGTGTCAGGCAATCCAGACACCATGGTGTTACTGAGTAATTCCTCATGGGAAAATCCAATAACATTTTTCCATGCTACTGACTATCTTCACATCGCTTCGCTTGTGTAAGCGTAAAATTGTAAAAACTGTTATATAGGAATCTATCTAGCGAGATTATAAACTCTCGAAAAATTGTCAACCGAACATACTGCTTACAATTTAACGCAATATTATTATTAGGGGGGGAGGGAGGGCGGGTATACCTTGCCCCCTGGTACCACTCCCATGAAAAGGTAATGCACCATTCCTGAGAAAAACCAATTAATAAAAGCTAACCTCAAAACACTTTATATTCGCCTAAAAAGCGTAGTCAACGAGCCACGCTACGCGAGGGCTCCTATTTCTGTCTACAGGGTTTAAAAGAACCTAACGTCCGTCGGGGTGCTTCAAGTCCCAATTATGGGGGCAGAGATACTTTGATTCGATGCATTTCACAATTTTACGGTATCACTTCGATAGATTATAATCTACCGAAAAATAATGCATTAAATTGTAAGCAGTATGTTCGGTTGACAATCTTTCAAGAATTTACAATCTCGCTATATGGATTACAAACTAACGGTGTTTACAATCTTACGGTGAGATATGTACGTCGTATTAATGCCTTCAACAACACCATTATTGAAAAGATGCCAGCCCTATTTGGGGATCAGATCATCTGCATACTCGGCCTTAGCATCCATAACTACACACATAGGTGCTGTGTTACACCGAAAATTTGCATCCTGTGCAATAGCGTTAAAAGAAAATCGCATCAATTGGAAACTAGGGGGTTCTTGAATTATGTTTGCGGCATGGTGTCGTATAGCTTCTCGTGTACATCAATCTTTATCCACCGGGTATCAGCAGACAAAGATATCTCTACGAACACCCTCCTTATACCGACATTGAGACGTCTTCTACGTTAATACCAATACTGTATCCTTTTCTCAATGTTTTTGTACGGTACGTTTTCTTTCTTTTATTTCTAGTGTTTTTTCAGCCAGTATTTACCTAAGTCTGTGTTTTCTTTGATGAAGCTTGTGTAAGTATTGAATAGTGAGAGGGTTAGCTCTTTATTAATAAGTTTACTTGCCCACTGTGATTGAATACATGATATACGAGTACTTACTTCTTCTCTCGTTTTGGCACTACAACAACAACAGCCCATAACGTCCACTGCTGGACATGCCTCTCCCATGATGGGAGGAATTTGCCGTAATCTCCACGCTTGGCAGGCGGATTGGAGACCGCAGTGATGAAAGACTAACAGAAAACGCTTCTGCCCATTCTCTGGTCTACGGAGGCGCAAGGTGTTCTGCCTCAGACATTAGTCGCCTTATACGACACCCGTGAGTGTAATGGTTTGGTTCTATTCTACTCTGCCGGATACCACATGGATTTGCTGGATACCACACGGCTCGCACTTGGCACTAACTTCATAAGAATACCTAAGTTTTGCCTTGTCATCCTGTATACCAAGCCGTAAGCTGCCTACATTTTACATCGTTCTCACATAATACTCGTAATATGTGTTATTTAACATTAATGATGTTACCAAGATGTTATAAAATGACTTTGATTTAAAAGAGTGTCCATGGTGTTTCTTGCCCATTCTTCTCTATAGAGATCTACGCTTTGGAATGTGCAACAACAGTACTTTTACAAGTGATTATTTGTGTCCTTGTGACATTTACTGTCGGCTTCATCCTTTTATTTTTGACATTGACAAGTCCCTGTAACGGACTAATTAAAATAAATGCCTTGAGTTAAGCTTGATGATTTAATTATGGAACATGGTCTATGTTGCTATCGTATTAGGATTCAAATACTTTTGCTAGTTGTCAAACTTATCAATAACCAGCCTTGCGTTGTTAGTTGAAACCAATTATTTTTTTTCTTAATATAAATCTAACAACTCTCTACCAATCTAAAAATTAGACGTAATGTTACCAGGTTTTCACCAGAAATTGTCAGATAAGTCCTATGTATAAAGGGGTAAGTCTATATTGTCATTTACCTGGCACATTACATACCGAGTTACATCCGTGCCTTGGAAAGTCCGCCAAGCCGTCTTGGCTGTCATTTGTAGATCTTTGACAGTCGTTACAGGTAGTCAGTGACCTGAAAGTCTGACAATCACTCCTACCAACGGGTATCATATTACCCAGTACTAACTGAGTTGTGGAAGTCAGATAGGGAGTCGCTCCATGTAAATTACTGGTATTCAGTTGCATTCGGTTAGACTGGAAGCCAACCCCAACATAATTGGAAAAAGGCTAGGCAGATGATGATGATATCAGAATTCAAACCTGATGTCACTTACAGAATATAATAAGGAAACACTGCCTGACCGGGGCTCGAACCCAGACTTCAGGAAATTGAGAAAATTCTAAAATTATAGTACCCTCACAGAGTTCAATAAACGTTTCTCTTGAAAACAAATGTGTCTTAAGTCTCGCAACATATTTATATTTGCACAGCAGGGGGTGAAAACTTAAGGGGTAGAAACCCCCCATCATTTCTTAGAAGCAATAAATTCTTCGAATGCGTTCCATAAATTTTGCCAACCGCTTTCTAATGCAGCGTTAAGTTTAATCGTAATGATATGAAAAAGTAGAAAATGTTGTCGTGTTTTCTTGCAGCTGAATCTTTGTAATATATTTTTTGAGGAATATACGTTTACTCTAAATATATACGTTTACGCTGAGCCGTGTGGTATCCGGCAGAGTAGAATAGAATCAACCCATTACACTCACGGGTGTCGTATAAGGCGACTAATCTCTGAGGCAGAACACCTTGCGCCTCCGTAGACCAGAGAATGGGCAGCAGCGTTTTCTGTTAGTCTTTCATCACTGCGATCTCCAATCCGCCTGCCAAGCGTGGAGATTACGACAAATTCCTCCCATCATGGGAGAGGCTTATGTCCAGCAGTGGACGTTATGGGCTGTTGTTGTTGTTGATGTTGTTGTTGTATACGTTTACTTAGGAGCAGCTGGGGCCCAGTGGATTCGGCCCCGACTTACGAGCAGTGAATCGTTGGTTCAAGCCCATGCAAACGCATTACTGTGTAGTTAATTTATTTAATCACCACTGCTCTCAAAACGGTAAAGGAAAACATCGTGAGGAAACCGGCATGTCCTACAA
This sequence comes from Xestia xanthographa, assembly GCA_905147715.2. NCBI lineage: Eukaryota > Metazoa > Arthropoda > Insecta > Lepidoptera > Noctuidae > Xestia > Xestia xanthographa. The sequence continues at coordinate 5,701,330 of LR990663.1, read as the reverse complement.
GCAAAACTTCGAAGACATGTGACATCTACCAATCCGCACTGGGCCCGCGTGGTAGATTATAGCCCATTCCCTCTCATAGAGAGGAGGCCTGTGTCCCAGCAGTGGGAACATTATAGGATGGTTGTGCTTATGCTTAGGTATACGTTTACTTATACATACATGTTGCTGGACTGCTCAACGTGCAATTATCACCAAGTAGATTATTGTTTATGTCGGGTTCATTCATATAATATTTTGATTTAAAAGAGTGCCCATGGAGTTTCTTGCCCGTTCTTCTGGATAGGGATCTACGCTTAGAGCAGAGGCGGAAGTAAATTTCACCTGTGTCAAATTAAAAGTATTACTTACTAATTTAAATCGGATGTTGTTAACAATGTCAAGGGTTTTATAGTATATGTCATTACAAGTGCGGAAAGGCTGTCATTGCAAAGAGTTCCGACAAATGTCTACCCGAGCCGAGGCGCAGCCGAAGGCAAGGGTTGACAGTCGGAACAAGTTGCAATGACGGTTCCGCAGGTGTACTGAACGACTATTTTTAATACAGTTGCGAAAAAATGAAGCAATTAATAAAATAATAAAAACCTCGACCATAGACCGTAGACGGTTTTAATTTTGCTGAGAGTTCGGAGAAGTATGCCAACATAACATTTTCTGAAAAACTATTTGCTTTTTTCTCTTCTCTCCACGCAATAAATTCGTCGTATGTAGATATGTAACGACTTTTTGACTTTTCCGGCAAAATGTTCTCCGAAGCATTTTGTGCAATTATACTGAGTTCCGGTGGTGTTAATTAAAAAAAATAGGGTCGAAATTACTCATTTTGTGCAACAAACAACTAAACTCGCAAAGAAAATTTCTGGAAAATGGCGCCAACCGTAGAATATAAGCAAAGTTTTTTTTTTCTTTACCCATTTTGGTAGGCAAAGGGAACAATCCATACAGCTTAGTCTTTAGTAGATTTTTTTTATTGATATCAAATGAAAATGAAATTTAATGAGATGAAATGAAATGAAACCTAACCTAACTCATTCAATTAAATCATTAAATCTGATATTGAAATAAATTAGTAGCTTCTTTTTACCCGACTGCGGCGAAGCCCAAAAGGAGGGTTATGTGTTTTTAGAAATATACGTATTTGTATGAATCACAAAAACTCTTGAGTAAAAACTTCATGGTTGGTTTTTCTTTTTATTAGACATTATTTTGACAGTTGGGATAGAGAACGCACGAGTTCGGGAAAGGTAAAAAAAAAGGACTAGTATGTAATAGCCCACATCCCGAACGCTATACGTCCCTGCAATACACCACTTTTTGAGCAACTGTATTAAAAAATTTTTTGCACGTAAACCTAATCATTTTTCGAAATAAAAGTAGCCCAAGTTACTCGTTAAAGCATCTATCTGCCAGTCAAAGCCTCGTCAAAATGGTTCCAGCTGTTACGGAGATTAGCCGGAACAAACCGACAGACAGACCTTCTTTTTTATCATTCCCTAGTTAGGGAAACTGCTCAGCTGATGCTTGGCAGTTGATGATGACCCAAATCGTTCAGGACGACTATTGTTTCGTTCCCATCAAAACTATTTCCAAAACCCAAACGATGTTCACATTTTGTGTCTGGGCTTACCAGCAGTAACGAGACGACAACTTTTTGGTTGTCATGCATTGTACGCAAACGTCAAAGCTCAGAGCAAACACGGACGCCGATCGGAACACACGCGCGACTTCGCGACCAGCTCGAAAGATCTAACCGACTCCGTGTGATCATCATCTCATCTCATCTACATATCTAAAACCCTGGCCCCATCGTCAGCTCATGGACATCCGAGAGTTCAACGAGTGTCAGCTTGCAGTCTGAGGTACGTACTCTGCACATATCCTTACTGTTGGCTGCCTAGATCAAAGTGAACATCTTATTTTTATCGTGTAACTAGTCAGACCTCTCATCCAGGTCTTCATGTGTAGCAGAAAGCCATCAGATTATTTCGGCGTGGTGCGAATGCTACAACCATTATATGATTAAGAAAGACATAAAAAAAACATCAGGATTCTTTAAAAATATTCATTTATTCCCACCATCATATCAGCACCATTAGTTTTTCACCAATAAATAAAACAACCACAAAATGTACGTACATTATATATTTTCTTTTTTACATAAAAAAACCTTCTTTTCCCTTCAGAGGAAAACGCCGGAAACTCGGGACCGGAAGTTGCGCCGACCGCCACAGGAAACGACTCGCCCTGTGAACGTTAAGAACATGTCACATAAATCACTTTTATTGTAGCACTGAGAAGGGTGCAGGCTGTATATAATAGGTATATATTTAACAGTAAACGGTACATAAGTAAATGTTGTTTTATAGGTATATCTAACTTTGGAAGAAATGTTTCTTGATGAGGTCGTTGGCAGTTTATATGTGTGTGTGCCAATATGGTACTCGATACAAGTTTAAATAGAGAAGGCCTAGTAGTTACGTGGACGTAGGTTCGAACCCGGAAATGCACTTTCTTTTTGTTAGCCTGTCATAAAGATAAAATAAATATCGCTGAACATTAACACACAGCGCCATCTAGTGCCACACTAAGCAACGAGGCTTGTGTCGTGGACACCAGATCCATGACTCGGAAACAATGTCCATGCTCATCACACAAACATTTGCTCCAACCGGGATTCGAACCCGGGACCCTAAGAACGTAAGGCAGCCTCACCACCGCTGGGCCATTCGGGTCGTTAAATAAATAAAATATGTCCCACTGCTGAGCAAATAGGTCTTCCCTTTCGCCTTCCAAACCTTCTATCCAACCTTCAACCTTCAACCTTTTATTCAACCTTCTTCTATCTTGTGCGATACCTGACCATGTTCGCCTCGCAAACAAGATCGGTCGTCACACCACCTTCGCCGCGGTCTACCTTCGACGGCGATTTCCTCCGTCAGGCGTCCAGCGAGTCCACTCTGCGTGCTCTCAAAACAGAGAAGAAAAAAACCATAACGAAACCGGCATGTCTTAAAAACAATAAATCAAAACATGCGAGACATCATCACTGGGCTAGGATGGTGAATCAATGTCCATTTCCTCCCACTGCTGGGACATGGAAACATGGAACATTATGAATATATTAAACTAGCTGACCCACGCAACTTCGTCTGTGTGGCGTAAGAGAGAAAAAAACTCACAAAAGGAATAAATTTTCCCCGTTTTTGCAACATTTTAAATTTATGCTACGCTCCTATTTGTCGTAGCGTGATGTTATACAGCATAACCTTCATCGATAAATGTACTATACAACACAAAAAGAATTTTTCAATTCCAACCAGTAGTTCCTGAGATTAGCGCGTTCAAACAAACAAACAAACGCTTCAGCTTTATAATATTAGTATTTATAAATAATAAGTATCGGATGCATCTATCTGTATACCAGTATTTAACATGGAGCGACAGACTATCTGCGGAACCGGCATGTCCTAGAACCAAAAATTCGAAGACATGTGGCATCTACCAATCCGCACTGGGCCAGCGTGGTGGAGTATAGCCCATTCCCTCTCATTGAAAGTAGGCCGTGTCCCAGCAGTAGGAACATTATAGGCTGATGATGATGATGACTGCCTATCTGACCTCCACCACAAAGTTAGTACTGGATAATACGATACCCCTAGACTAAGACTAAGACTGGTTGTCAGACTTTTTGGGTCACCGACTACCTGGTAACGACTGTCAAAGATCTACAAATGACAGCCGGGACCAACTGCTTAAAGTGCTATCCGAGGCACGAACGGACACGAACGAACGGTGGTCACCCATCCACAGACCAACCTAAGCAAGCGGGGCTTAACCTAAAAATCGCCGCGAGTCAATAATTACCTGTTAATTACCCACGAGCTCCTCAAATTCACACGTATTTAAAACAAAAACCAAATGCTCCCGGTTTTAAATTAAAGAAAACCGTCACCATCCACGCTTCTCAATAAAGGAGAACACAAATTGTTTCAAATCACCGCCGCCTGCGCAAACGAGACAATCGCCGCCATTAGCGGTAATCAGGAACAGACTAATCATTAATTACAGGACGGAATGCAATCTTTAAGTAAATTGAGACAAAAAGAAAATGTGGGGTGTTTCAATTTGGCGAGGAGTTTCGAAGGGATGGAGTAGGCAATCCTTTATGAGTGTACAGACGCCAGGGTGTCTTAAATAGGGCACGACACAATCTCAAACTCAAAGCATTTATTTCAATTAGACCATTACGGCACTTTTGAAAGTCAAAAATACAAAAAAGAAAATCAAAGCTACAGTCCCAGTCACAAGGCATAATAACTTGAGAAAGTACTGTAGTTGCCCATTCCCTAGCGTAGATCTCTATGGAGAAGAATGGGCAAGAAACTCCATGGACACTCTTTTAAAATCAAAATATTGTTACAAAATCTTGGTTACATCATTAATTTTGAGATTATACATATATGTGAGAACGATGTAGAAAGACGTGCACACTAAGAGCATCCAGAGTGAAAGATTAGATTAAAAATGTATGAATAAAGTAATTAAAATGAACCTTGGCAGCTAAGAGATGACCAGTCCCAACTGACAGCGCCCGTTCACAGACATGACGCATGTACCGGCGCCATTCAACTCAACCATATTGAAGGGAATTAAATGACCCGACACACCCGCCACCATCAGCGAGACATTTAAGTGAGCATGACATTCTCTCAGTCACCAAGGCATATTCAAGTCAATGAAAGATAAATAAATGTAAATGGTGGCTGAACAGTACAAAGTACTCACACATGTGCTATGCAATTATATAATACTAAGAACTGGAATCTATACAATGCAAGTATATTTTTACAATCTTCTGCAGCTTCCACAATACATTAACATGGGAATCAATTCTTCATCTTCTTCTTTACGTGTCGATGGACTTAAATAATGCCCGACCAGTACAAACAATTAGTTTGCCCCCCCACCTATGGTTGCGGAGCAGGACCAGCATTTAGCCAAGCATTTTTATCATCAATGTAATCCCCCAACTTATAATATGCTTGCCTACATAGTGTGCGTTTTATACAAGATTTAAATTTCGTCTCATTCAGTTGAAGAATGTGGGGAGGTATTTTATTGTAACATTTCAAACAGTACCCCATGAAAGATGAATCCACTTTAGCAAGCCTGAAACCTGGCTGAACTAGTTGGTCCCTATTTCTAGTGTTATAGTGGTGTCTGTCCCCTCTCTTACTGAATAAATGCCGATTTTTTCTAACGTACATGATGTTTTCATAGATGTATTGACAATAGTGGCGATAAGTCCCCTCTTTGAGGAGTGGCTTGAGAGACGCCACGGCGTCCTCACCTTCCGCCTGACGCAGATCCTCACCGGACACGGAGTGTTCGGGAGGTTCCTGCACCGAATCGGGCGGGAGGAAACGCCCGGGTGCTTCCATTGTGAGGATCGACCGGAGGACACGGTGGAACACACGGTGGAGGTGTGCCCCGCGTGGGCGGAGCACCGCCGTGTCCTCGAAGCGGCGATCGGCGGCGGCGACCTCTCGCGTCCGGCCCTGGTGCAAGCCATGGTCCGGAGTGAGACGGAATGGGACGCCGTCACCTCCTTCTGCGAAGCAGTAATGCTAGAGAAGGAGGTGGCGGAACGTGAGAGGGAGAGAACCTCTCAACGTCCCGGCCGCGGGAGACGCCCCGGGCGTCGGGGGCCACCACCACGTAGCCCCCGGCCACCGTAGGCGTGGGCCTGTGGACGGCGAGCTATGGGCTAGCTCGCCGTCCGTCCGTCTCATGACGACAGGCCGTGTCGACGGCGCGTTCGTGTTCCACGCGCGCCTCAAAGAGAGTCAGCAAAAAGGAAGGGGTCCGTAAGGACTGATGCCTGCCGGGGTTGCGGGACTATTCGAAAGAGATACCGTGGCCCCGGAACACAAAGGGCGATGAAGGAACATGGATGGGTTTTAGTCAGTAAAAGTCTGACACTCCCTCCTGCTCCGCCCAGAGCGGGAGGGGTTATTTGATGATTTCCCATCCGAAAAAAAAAAAAAAAAAAAAAAAAAAAAAAAAAAAAAAAAAAAAAAAAGGGTGTCTGAAATGGCCGCTTTAGCAGAATCGAAATATGAATCACGTTGAAAATTAAAATTCTTAAAATGGACTTTGTAGATGTGAACATAAAGTCCATTTTAAGAGTGATGTTCCATTTTTTCGCAAATTTTTGATTTTTACTTCCTGGATCAAATTTTTTCGACCGGCCTACACGACTCGATAATAATATTGATCTCCGGACAATTGTCGATTGTTATTGACGAAAATTAGAGACGAGACTGACATGAGACTGAGGTGCGAGCTGAATTGACGCAGAATTATAGTTCTCCAATTTTATTTATTGTAATTTTGTCTTATTACACACATCAAAAGTGTCTAGGGATCAAGCATTTTTATGCGGATTTCTTGAGATTGAGATGTGGCTTTGTAATAAATTTATGATTTTATAAATTTATATGGATCCTTTTTGGTGCATTTCATAATTTGAATCAGGAACTCTCAATCAAATTCGAGTAAAAGATGAAAATAAGCTGTCAATATTTTCCCTATAAAAACATACAACGCATTGAAGACATTATTAGTGCTACTGTTTCCCTACTACTGATTAAAACCAACGTTATTATGGAGCGGCGACGTCATTTAAGCAGGGAAGAAATGCTCAGAGCCGTGGGAATGATAGGAGCTGGTTCCCGGCAACGTACTGTAGCTTTAGCTCTGAATACAAGTCAGAGTGTTATCAGTCGACTTTGGACACGTTACCGAAGCACTGGTACCGTGGCTGAGCGCCATGGAGGACGGTATCGCTGCACCACACGGAGACAAGACCGATACATTCAAATCTTAACTCGAAGAGCTTCAACAATAACCGCCATGATGTTAGCCGTGAGGCTTCATCACTCTTCAGGGAACTTAATTAGCGACCAAACAGTCAGAAACCGCTTGCATGAAGTGAACCTTCATTCCCGAAGACCGCTACGGGTACCACCTATAGCAATGCACAATCGTAGGATTCGATATCAATGGGCTCTTGAACACAGAAATTGGGCAGAAGAACAATGGCGTTTCGTGTGCTTTTCTGATGAGTCTCGTTTTGGTATGAGACCGGATACAAGACGTATACGACACTGGAGAACCCCTGGACGCCAACAGCGATTAAAATCCTGCCAGGAAGTCCATCCTTATAGTGGTGGAACCATCATGGTATGGGCGGGTATTTGGATCGGCGGAAGAACTGAGTTGATTTGGATCAGAGGCAACCTCAACGCTCAAATTTATGCTGAGACGATTGTATCAGACGTCATCGTTCCTCTACAAGTGCAAATCGGTCCCTTATTTCAGTTAATGCATGATAATGCACGACCGCACACCGCAAGAGTTGTAAGACAGACTCTCGCCGCAGCTGCCAGACTTGAACCCGATTGAGCATGCATGGGATATGCTACAGAGAAGAGCTCTGCCGAATATGGAGGGTATCCAGTCGCAAGAAGACCTTTTTTTGTTGTTGCAACGAACATGGGCGGCCATTCCACAGCGTGATTTGGATGAACTCATTTTGAGTATGCCAAACCGATGTTCTTGTGTTGTTAGGGTTCGCGGTAGAAACACGGATTATTAATTGTTTAAGTTACCCAATAAAATTTTAAAGAAAACTGTGTTTTCAGTCATTTTTTCGAACTTTAATGTTAGTGGTTCAAATGTCAAAAATCCCTTTATTAGGAAAATGGCAAATTTCTTTATTAATGCAAAGGTGACTTGGTTTATCGTTACTGTGACAAACGAAAACACTTTATTTGATGAATCCTTAAAGAAAATTTTAATTAATATCAATCAGGAGAAAAGTTATTGCAAAAATATATGTTGATCCCTAGATACTTTTGATGTGTGTATATTGACAAACGAAAACTAATAAAACGTATTCGTTGTAGATCGAAGTTTTATATCATATTAATTTATTTGATAAAATTTAAGTAATTTATTTAAATTTTTATTTTCTATAATATTTACATTATTTACATACTAAATCTATAATAGAAATAAAAATATTTACAACTATCAAAAAGGGTTACAGGGCGTCGAAAAATTCGTCCACATCGCTGTCAGCAGGAAAAGTGCCCAGAAGGCTGGCAGCATTGCCACGTTGGATGGCAATGCTGATTCTTTGGCCCAAAAATAAGCCCGCCCTCTGGTCACGTGAAGAGTCGACCAACCGTTTGGCAATTTCTCGAAAAACTAGGTGGGCACTCGGACCCCATGGCCCTAGTGTTTCAACCCCAAACGGCTCAAACACATAATTACCAATTAAATTATTGTATTTGCGCCATTTGAGGTTTCAGCACCTGCAGCAGCCGCCCCAGCGCAGCACACTGTGCTAGGAAGATGGGATGGCGCAAGGGTGTCGACGCAAGTTGCGTCCCACACCAAAGGCCTACCCAACTTCCATGGCATTATGGTCATACCATCTGGTCTCTTGCCATCGACGCGTGCCAAGCCAGTGGGTTCTAATACAGCTGGCACCCCGGCGGTGGCAAGAGCACGACGGATGAGATCATTAATGCTAGCGTGCCGCGCTATCCGACCTGCACTCTTACTGCAAGAAAGGCCATGGTGTCCGAGGCAGTCGACTGCTTCACCACATTGACAGCGATGTGGAGCCCCACAAGGAGCGCCCAAACGCAAACATGTAGCGAGCCGGAAGGTTGTGTCACCTAACATAGTGCCTATATTAGGTGACGGTAGTGCCTGAAGCCAGAGGCCCGACTCCCATTCACCCACAGCCAGCAGGCGGGCACGCTCAGCAGTATTAGTAGACGTATTAATAAGTTTATTCCGTACCAACCTGCAGAGCGGCTCATCCCACTGTCTCTGAGAAAACGGGTTCTCGGGCCGATCCGTGTCCGGGCAAGCCACTTTCCAGGCGTCCTCTGCGTCAGTCAAGCACGGCACTTCCGGGCTAACCAGGGAAAGAGTTAAAATTTTCCTGGTTAGCTTTTCAGTGCTGTGGACAGAAGACAGGAACGCCGGTAAGCTAACACTAGAAATTTTGCGGACGCCAAGGCCACCAAAACGAATTGGCAGTGTGGCTTGCAGCCACGCTCGGTCGTCCAGGGCCACATTAAGAATGGATGTTAATGTGTTGCGAATAATTTGGTCAATTTTGTCCAAAAGTTGTGGTTTCTTCCAAAGAGGAGAACAACGGAGAAAATACATAAAATTTGGACCAAAACAGCAATATCTGATAATGGTGAATGCCGAATGCATATTAATTTTGAAGTGTCTATCCGAAATATCATTAAAATGTTTAATTTTGTCGTCGATGAAAGATGAAAAACTTTCTTCAAAAATAGGGGAACCTAGGAGGTGCAGGGAACTTTTTTCTAAAATTGTTATTTTTGGGGCTATTGCATTAAATTTATCTATAGTCGATTGTCTGTCGGTAATGTCAGAGAGGTAAATTTCGCACTTTGAGGGATTAAGGTCCAGGCCAATAGATTTAAATTGATTTTTGAGGAGTTGTAGGTCAGCCAAAACCGTGTCAACATGACCTCCTAGCGTTCCATCATCTAAATACCACACATTAAATTTTGAATTTAGTTGTTGAATTATGGGATGAATAGCTAAACTGAAAATGACAGGCCCGAGAGGGTCACCTTGTTGGCAACTAACTGCAGATTCCAAAACTTTGTCCTTGTAAAGTAATTTAGAAGGATGTCTATAACATTGCCACAAAAAACCATAAATTTCGGGTAGTACTTTTTTGACCTCAGCCAACAAAGTGTCCCTATTCACGGAGTTGAAGGCATTTTTGACGTCAACCTTGAGGATGACCTCACCTTTCTTTGAGTTTAGAAAAGACGATAAGGCATGTACGGCTGCCTCACAGCCCCCTCTGGAACCAAAACCAAGTTGAAGGGGCTGGAACTTAGTTGCAAGCGTCTCACTGTAAAGCTTGCAACATATTTTGGCAGCCATACGCCTGTAGGTGCAACCGACGGCAATTGGACGAATGCCGCCGTCCTTCTTGCGCAGGGCACACAGGTTAGCCCCATACAAGATATCGACGACGGCATCGTTCACGCCGCCGGAGAGCATTAAGTTGATCAGAACCGCAAGCTCCTTTAAGAGCGACTCACCAGCTTCCCCGGCGCCTGAACTCAACAAATCTTTCAAATGCTGTGGAGTCAGGCCGTCGAGGCCGCCGGCAGAACCACTTCTGAAGGAGCTCACGGCTGCGATCAACTGCGGGGCTGTAATTTTAAAAGAAGGTGGATCTTGAATGAGGGGGTCGGGCGGGTCGGGAAAGGTGAGACCATCCGCAGGCGATGGATGTTTACTCTCCAGAGCTGAAAGAGTATCTGGAGAGTAAGGCGCCACCACATCACTGCTGAACAGTATTCTGGCTGCCCCCCTAATGTCACCGTCGCTTAGCTTGGATTCTACATGATCACAAATGTCTTTCTGTTTATTAAAAAAAGGTAATTTGGAATCTAAAATACGGGCCGAATTGTTGCAATTATCTTTAATTTGGTTTGTTAAAGTTTTTTGAGTAGCCAAATTTTTTTGGACATGCAGAATCCTATACGGAAAGGTACACTCCCAAACACGCTGGCCAGGTAACTGCTCCCAAGCACGCTGCGAGTTCTCCTGGGTCGCGAGACGGACACATCGCGCTAAACTTAGCGCAACAGAGTGTCTCGCGCCCCGGGGAACTCTTTTTAAAACTGGAGTGGAATTTTTGAATTTGGATAAAGTTTGCCACAAATTTTGTTCAAGAGTTGTTGATGTCGGGGATGTGGCTGGGGGGCCCAAAAGTACACTATGAGGCTTGTGAACCTTGCCATAGTGTATTTTAAGCCACCGTTCGCCTTTGAAAAAACGAGCCTGGGAGCAGTGAGGGCATCTTACCAGTTGTACATCCAGTGATGTGACAGGTTGACTGGCACTACTTATTCCGGCGTCGCTACAGCTGGCGCCGAACATAAAATAATTGTCGGTAACACACGAATAAAAACTAAAATAAACTTAATAAAAAAAAAAACACTCAAAGAAAACACTATTAAACTCAATGATGTTATATATAATACTGAGGTAGATACGTTTTACCGACGTCAGCGTGGCAATGCAAACACAAGCTGACCAGCTTGTGTGACTTCAGTCTGTCCTGCGCACGTCCTGCGTCTGGTCGCGACGCGAACTGACGTTTAACGGGAGTTTGCTATAGGAAATTAAACAAATAAGGCAGTTGTGTGTTCAGAAAGTGCAATACTTATACTGAGCCGGCTGTAAAAATCAAGAAGGATGTGTCTTTTCATTTGTAAGTACTGTTTATTCTATTTAAAATGGAAAATCATAAATTTAATTTTACTCAAAAATGACTGCCGCGCTGTTGCCGCTTTGTCACCTACACGAAAGAGACAAGTAGCGTGTTGCATTTATGAGTGATAGAGAAAACGAGATAATGGCGCGCGGTGTTGTCAGTTCGAACGACGCTAAAGGATGTTGGGGTGATATGGCCATATGGGGCCTGGCCTAATATATTATTCGAATATCACATATTATTTTTCACCACTGGTGTCCAATATTGTCCTAGACAATGATATTCTAATAAACAGATATGTTATACACCTACAAAACCACCGACAAAAGTGTTTCGCGCAGCAGCGGCACCACACCTTTTTATTCATTCTACATTTCACTACAAGTCAAAACGACACAAAGGGGATAGCTCGATAAAACCTATAAGAAAAAAAGAGACAGATAGTGTTGTTCTATGTCTGGACTCTAGAGTTCACGCGTCGTTGTCGTACTCACGACAAAAATGCATTTCCCATTTCTTTCTTTTTTATCCACCAAATATCAGAATATTAAGAAAATAAATGAAAAATATTAATAAATCGAAGTATATTGCGTAGTTCATGTGGTATGAGATCCCTTCTGTTTTATTTACTTTGGTATCATAATTGGTACACTTTCTGAACACGCACGATGGCATTTTTACAATTTTTATCTAAATTCGTAGCAGCGTATCGCTCGTCGCCATGCGTGTTGCAGACTAAAGGCTATACGGCCCGATTGGGCCGTTTTCAAGTCTTCACGATTGTGCGCTCACAACATAACTGTTTACTAGAATATCATTGTTATTAGATAAATATAACATTTGCATTTTCTGGTGAAGGTTGCAGGAATCCGCTGGATGCGAGTCGCACGGGACCGGTCAATGTGGCGACACTTGGGGGAGGCCTATGTCCAGCAGTGGACGTCTTTCGGCTGAAATGATGATGATGAACATTTGCCTTTCATCATTAACTTCTATTTTGTTTTAGATTTCATAAAGACGGATTAATTAAAGAAAAATGGGTACAAGTAGTTAGAACCCAAAGACGAGAAGATGAATGGATGCCAAATGCCAACAACATACTCAACTATTTGTTCTCAACTTTAGTGATAGTGAAGTGATAGTGAAACAAAAAAAACATACCTAATATTATTATTTGTAAATAAACATTTTTATATTGAAAATTTACTGTTTATTTTCTTCATGCTGCCTGATAGGTACCCATTTTTCCCCACTTCACTCTATCTAGCTGCTGTCATAGACTGACATTGGCCGTCACCCAGCTAGCCGCTCATGTAAAATATCGCCATGTTTTTATTTCTTTATAATCAGTATGACGTCTCTATTGGTAAAATCTCATTGATTAAACTACACATTAAAAAGAAATGTCACAGCACTGACGGTAGGTGCGCGCAGTCTCGTTACAGGCCTGGGGCGCCGCCGCGCCGACCAAGCTGCATTTTGCGCCGCCCCGGCAACCGTTGCCGGGAGACGGGCGACGCGTTGTCTTCTTTGGAAAAAACAATAAGCTGCAAAATACCCCTCCAAACGCTGGATTGGGTTAGAGGGCAACTCGTCCCACTTCAAAACAGATTGCACATTTAAAATTACTTGCAGAAATATTTCATGACCAATGGCACCAACTCATAATTTTTTGACATCGCAGACCATTCGCAGACCGTTGAATACACACCAATGATTTTCATATAGGCGGATTATTATTTTTAGCTGATCTTGTTATAGTATGCGTCTGATATTTGTAAATGTCCTGTTTTGTCGCAATGATAGGATAGATATTTATTAAAATAAAAATTAAGACTGGAAAAAATATGTCTTGCCAATTTGACAGTTTTGACAGTTTTTTTTTTATAAAATTGAGTTTATTTGGAATACAATGGACGCTGAAAATGCATACATTTTAAATCAATATTGCTTTTGAATATCGTTTTTTTTTGCATCGATTCAATTTTTTGCATTATAAAACTTGCGTTTAGATCCTGTAGTCCCCTTAATAATAAAGTTGAAAATCTATTACAAGACAGATTTTAGTAGCTTGATGTGCGTAATTGAATCGCCTAAAGAAATTCCAGTAACCAGTAGGTAAGCCTAGACAAGTGACGATAGCTTTCATAGCTTTTCGTATTTCTACAACAGCTTACAGGATTGGCATAAGCGGTTCTCATGTAGCTTATGTTAGCCCGATACATTTTTGCTGAATCATCAAAAAAATAAAAAGTAGTATATTAGTAGAACAAGTTTAGGTTTTAACGAAATTTTGTAATTGGATCCTCCTTTTAGGCAGATAGTGCCTGTGTTAGGAGAGTCCGCTCTTCCATAGCAGGTCGTATTATACAAAAAGCACAGCGTATTATTATTCTACTAAGACTAATTAGGATTAAGATTAACTTACAAAACAAATGTGTGTATGAGTGGGTGTAAGTTTGTGAGTGAGTATATGTGAGTGAGAGAGAGAGTGAGCGTGAGTGTGTGTACCTATGTGTATGTGTCAAGGTTTCAGAAGTGTTTCGGTATCATTGTAGGTGAGCGTTTGTATCCATTCCATTATTATTTTTTTACTGTCATAGTAGTTTTTAGGATAAGACGCAAAAGATGTGAGGGAAAGGTTCATGTCATCGTGTAAATTAACTGAAAGTCAAAAAATATGTAATATTATTTATTTATTTGATGATTATAAGCTAACCTAATAGTATAGGATCCCCTTATAGAACGACCTTCACCGAGCTGATTAATGGATGAAAAGTATTTTATATCAAATTAAATATGTCAAAAAATATATTGCAAATGGGTTGTCTAAAAAATTTCAGTCCAGTATGATTAATTAGCAATTTAAAAATGTTATTTTTTTGGTTTGGAAAATCTAGCGCTTGAAGCACCTTTGTATCTTGTTATAAACCACCTAATATTGTACCGTATTTATGAACTGTACAAAGTTTTTATTTTATTTATATGGAGACGGAAGAAAATTTTAATGATGCCGCATCTATAACTTCATCGCTCACTTAGCAAAATCGTTAAAACTCTCCGGACGAGTAGAAATGGAATTATTAAAGACGCCTGAAGTCGTAACTGTGTTATCTTCACAACCTGTTGATGCGCTAATTAATTCGATTTTCCTACCACCTTTTTGTTTTTAGAGTTCCCTAAAGAATCTTTTACGAAAATGAAAAATTTTCGCTTATGGTTATCTTTATTTAGGCGGTGGGCATTTTAGGGTTAAGACTTGAGACCCAGGAGTCGCTTTTGTTAATGAAAAATACTACATAGATTATATCTTCAGTCAAGATGGTAGTTAAAACTACTTAGTACAGTTATGAGCAAAAAATAATATTTTATATAAAACAATAAATTTCAAGTCCAAATTAATTAATTTTAGATTTTAATTAATAGTTAACGACCAAAACGATCTAAAAGGGAAACACTTTAGTTTGATTTACAACCTTTAAATCAAGGGGTAGTTTCAAAACCAAGCTTTGGCTTGGTTTTGAAACTACCCCTTGATTTAAAGGTTAAAATAATGGTTAAATTTTAACTAACTTTTACATTATACTTTCTTTATAAAAAACGTTACTACCGATGTCTCGGGGACAAATTCGTGCAGGTGGTTTAAAGTCATTAAAAACAGTTTATTGCGAACATCGGCTATCGCCGCCATCTTGAGCGCCATATTGTTTTTAAATTTATTACAGTAATTACGTCACGTCACTTGCCGCAATTGATATAACAATGTTGCTGGCCCGAAATAAAAATTAAAAAAGTTTGTTTTTTTTTTCTTTTCGTCACATTTTAAGAATAGAGTAAAAGTCGGAAAATAATTAGTAGTAATTATGGTGTAGTAATTTCTCATTTTAAATTGTATGTTGGTTGACATTTGTAATTACTGTCATGTGCAAGTAAGTTCATTGGTGTGACTAGATGCTGAGTGCTGATTTAAATTATTAATTTTTTGTACCGAATTGAATGAAATATCCTAAGACTCACTCAAAGTAATGGTTACTAAAAATGATTTAACTAATTAATAAACAAGGAAGTAACATTGTTTCAAGAATGAAAAACATTTGATGTTATTATAACCGATACATTGTCAACTTATGCCTGTGGTACTTATAATTTATTTTATTTTATTTCAATAAATATTTTTATTTTTACTTCACTTTACTACTCAAATCGAATGCAACATTGAGACATTTAATTAGTTTTTGACTGACACTAAACCGTTGACCTTTCTTACTCGCCAAAAAAAAATAAAAGAATATTTTTTTTATTAAAAAAAATTTTCGACGTTTTTTCTTCTATTTTTCGTCGTCAAACAAACGCCGGTGTGTTTACGTCCTTAGTGACATTTCGCTGACAATTACGGCGTCACATTAGGCTGTCACATTGTCAACCGTCATGCCGTCATTAGCACTATGTTTTGGCATGTCCCCACTTATCTATATAACCCTAATTGTGAAGCGCGCGCCATTTTGAAAAAGGTTATTTTCGTTCAGAGTGTAAAATAAAAAAATACATTTTATTTTACCCATCTGCAAAAGAGGGTTACGTTTTGTAATTGAGCTGAATCAATTTAGATGTTTGTTTGTTTGAAATTGTTTTAGAAAAACCTTAGTATTGTAATTGTTTGGTATTTATTGTAATAGTGCAAAGATATGCACGTGATATTCCAGTATCAAGTGTGAATGTTTACGTTTCTTTGTGTATCCAACACCTTTCAATGCACTTTCAATAAAATATTGGTATTTCTAACTACGAAAGAAGGTATAAAAGGATTATTTCTATTCGTAACGATCAAATAAACTGTTCAGTTAGTGTTGCAACTGCCGATTGTACAACAGCTTAGTACCCTTAGAGAGGCAAGTATTTAAAGTAGGTAGGCATTTTAAGCACCCTTTACTTTTTACAACTATCGGACTACTCCTTCTAGATAAGCAAATGAAAAAGTATAAAAACATGAAATAAACTTCATGCCATTTTGTCATATTTCAAGATAAACAAAAGTTCACAATATTAGCCAGGAATCTTATCAAAATCAGCCAAGCAGTTTGTTAGAAAACTGACAAATAAATAAGACGAAACAACAACAAGCTTTTAAAAGTGAAGTTCAAAATTACTCGCACCACAACAAAATGTCTTTGTTTATGGCCAAAAAAAGTTTTTATTACTACCATAACATAATTATCTATAAGTCTAATGAATTTACTTGTTATCAAGACACGAACTGTAACAGTTATCGGGGATACTTCACAAAAAATAGTTGAATAATACAGCACATTAAAGTAAATTTAAGTACCCGAAAATGGCTCCAGGGTTCCTTACGTTTAATTAAAAGTAATTACGACTTGATATGCATTTTTGAGTGGTCGTTAAAGGTTGTAATTTTGTGAACAATAAAATTATGCAAGTTTGTATATAATGGTCTTTTAACTTGTTAATATAGGCAGGTTACATTCAACGTTTTGGTTTTGAATTCTGTAGTACTGTTCGTCAGTTTTTCATGAAGTTATCGGCCAAAGACTCTAATTTTCTGAAACAATATGTGACCACTTACAAGTCACAACTATTGCTGTCATTTAGTTTTTACCATTCTCACATGACCACAACCTGTAATTCCACAATAGTAGCGATAACTCCCCTCTTTGAGGGGTGGCTTGAGAGGCGCCACTGCGTCCTCAACACCCGCCTGACGCAGGTCCTCACCGGACCTGGTTGTTTCGGGAGGTTCCTGCACCGAATCGGGCGGGAGGAAACGCTCGGGTGTTACCATTGTGAGGATAGACCGGAGAACACGGTGGAGCACACGGTGGAGGTCTGCCCCACGTGGGTGGAGCACCGCCGTGTCCTCGTAGTGACGCAATACCCCTTGGAAAGACTGGCTGTCAGACTTTCGAGCTTCCACCAAAGAAAAGAAAAAGAAGAAAAGATCTTCAAATGTCAGCAGGGACCAACAGCTTTTCAAGCTGTACTAGACACGGAGGCGTTTATATTGTAGACCATCTAAATATTGAATCACCTGGTCAAATTATTACATTGGTAAAAAATTCTCAAAAATAGTTTAATTTAAACATTCTCGAAACGGAACCCCAAAAGATCATCGATTAACAGATAACCATCGCAAGTAATTCCGTACATTTTAACCCAAAAACAGGATTGCAGTGACCATTAATTACATAGTTTTTTTGTGTATAAATATTTATACCCACTTATTATGTTAATTTATGTACAGTGAAAGCGCTAACGCGATGGTTATTTTGGACCCCATTCTGGTAACGAGTGACCGTGCCTTCCTGCCTACCCACCTGATATTAAGAGGGTATAATGCTTGATAATGTTTTATTTACGATGACAGGTATTATAATATTTTAATAAGTGATTATAACAATTTTGTATAACTAAGCTTTTTATCGTTTCTGGGTATGGTTTTATCAATGGTGTGGTCTTTTCTCGATGTAGGATCATTGAGCTATTACTGCTACGTAGACAGCGCGAACAAAATCGTGTGATTCTGCTATTAAACACCGAAACCCCCTGATCGCAGCGGCCGCCCGTTACCAACCCTCGCGAATTAGTCAGATCCGCCGCCCAAGACATAATTTAGTCGATCCCGATGACGCTATTACCCTCCTCCAGGAGAGCAGGAAGGAATCTAGCACGCTTAGAAAGCACATGGACGCAAACAGCCGTCATTCCGTCCTCGCCGTCGAGGCCCGTCGCGACGCCCCGATACGAACCCTCCCCGTCCCTTGCTCGTGCCAGCCCGCGTTGCTGCGCCTGTAGTTCAAAATCAGTCCCTAATTAATGACACCACTCAGATCCAGCCTGTTCCCTTGGTCCTCTCCCAGCGACGCCCTAAGCCGAGTCTCGTACCCCGCAGGGGGTGCCCTTAGCGTGTAGTCGTTTAGTTAGTAAGTTTTATGCCCTGGCTGGAGGCCTTACACTTAAGGTACCCACAGGATTGTCCGGTTAAGCAGACGACAACCTCTCTAGTTGAACGGCGAATTGCAATCTCGAAAAAAAAAAAAAAACTGTGCGCAGTACGGGGCGCGAGGGGGTGGTGGCTAACCCCGTTTAATTATATAATGCTGTAGCGAGTAAGCGACTGAGTGAATTGCAGCCGGCCGTCTGCAGTTGAACGGAGCACAGATTTTGTTCGCACTGTCTTCTCTATACGTAGTAGTAATAGCTCAATGTGTAGGGTAAGTATTGTTTGCTTTGAAGATGAATAACGCAGAGGTGTCAGTGTCCTAGAACAAGTTAATCATAGCCATCAGATGTTTTTGGATGTGCACACAACATTCTGTCTTTTAAGTGCGAGTATCTAATACTAAATACACAATTAAGTACCCAGGCTGCTACTGACAAATAAAAAGCTGAATACTCTTGCACTTAGTTAATATAATTAAGATTACTAATTTCTTATTCATCATCATCATCATTTCAGCCGAAAGACGTCCACTGCCGGACATAAGCCTCCCCCCCAAGTGTCGCAACATTGGCCTGCCCCGTGCGACTCGCATCCAGCGGATTCCCGCAACTCGGTCCACCTAGTGGGAGGCCTTCCAACACACGTTGCGTCGGATACGGATGGCCGATGGGGCCTAAAAGTTCTAGAACTTTTAGGCCCCATCGGCCATCCGTTCTGCGAGCAATGTGCCCTACCCACTGCCGCTTAAGTTTGGCAATTCTTCGGGCTACGTTGGTAACCTTGGTTCTTTAATTATTAATTATCTCGCAATAATCCAACTTCTCTGTTTCCGATGCAAAAACCCAATAACACTTTGCCCGACCCGGGAATCGAACCCAGGACCTCATGCTCACGAAAAAGGCAGTCCGACAGAATATAATTTACTTATTTTAAAAATTTGGTCCAAATTGATTATCAAAATCACCCTTGTTTTTTAAATTCTCTTTAAGTTTAAGGGTCGGTTACAGAAACCTTATTAACAGTTAGTTAAGACAACGACTTCAAATTAGGGGTTACCGTGTTAATATCACGATTAAGACCGAAGCATCTCGTTAATTTGCATACACTATATTTTTAATTTTAATATTTTGGGGCAAAGTGTGTGGAATTTTGGAGGTATGTTGTTACCATAATTGTTTTAAATTAATTTCTTTTTTAGATTAATTTATTGTAATTTATTTATAACACCTATTTTGTGGTAGTTTGGTTAATGATTTAAATTAAAATTTCTGTATTGAAGCTTGGCTAACCATAGAGGGTTTTAATTTTTTCAATGAGTTAAATTTGTAGTCGTCAAAATATTTAGACCTACTTACCTAAGTATGGGAGCATCTAGATCTTTAAGACATTTTATACCTCAATATTTTTACAGTCGTTTCCTAATTATATTTTAAATGACCACTAAATATTGGTTTGATAGCCAAACTACCCTTAATTAACATTTACGATACAATTTAGACCAGAAGCCGTCTCGCTTCCGCAATAAAAACGACAATTAAAATTTAAAATTTTATTTTAAGCAACATTGACAAAGAAATTATGTAATTATAAAACATACACTGTAATCACAATACTATAAATAAAACTATAAATTAAACCAATATAAAGACCTTATTTGCCATAAAATTCACCATAAAAACGTGTTTTATTAAACCCTGAAAGTAACCCCAATTAATTTCATAGATTAAAATCAGAAGAAGCCATCTTAATTGTAATTTCAACTGTAATGAGATACAAAATTACAATAGATTACAATGGTTGTATAATGACATAATTATTTAATTTTTATGTCTTTTTTACGACACGGTCTTTTAATATTCTAATCTTATTGCAAGCAGTTTTTTTCGTGGATTGAAAAAAACGTTGGGACTGCCCAACCGTGGGGTGGTAGTCTATTGGAGCTCTATAAGATGGTATTTTATATTTCTCATACTTCGGTTTTCATGAAGCAGTAATGATTGCTGTAATCTGAAACAATAGACATAAAAGTATTATTTCAAAGGCGAAATCACTTTCACGTTGCATGTTGATTAAAATATGAGAGTAACGTTTGTATTTACAGAATTACATCATCACCCGCTTAGCCTTTTCCCAACTATGTTGGGGTCGGCTTCTAGTCTAGCTGGATGCAGCTGAGTACCAGTATTTTACATGGAGCGACTGCCTATCTGACCTCCACGACCCAGTTATAATGGGTAATACGATACCAGTTTGGTAAGTCTGACGACCAGTCCCGGCTGTCATTTGTCCATCTTTGACAGTTGTTACAGGTATGTAACGACTGTTAAAGATGGACAAATGACAGCCGGGACCAACTGCTTAACGTGCTTTTCGAGGCAAGGAGGAAACTTGGTATGTAATGGGTGGTCACCCATCCACAGATCAACCTAGGTAAGCACGGCTCAACCTAAAGATCGACCCGAGTGGCTGTTATTATATAGCCACGAGCTTCTCTATCTCCTGTCCTAATCTGAAACAATATATACATAAAAGTATTATTTCAAAGGTGAAGTCACTTTCAGGTTGTATGTTGATTAAAATATGATTCGCGATACTTAGTAACGTATCTATTTTTTTAGAATAACACTAACTAAAATCATCATTACCACCCTTTAAATTCATTTAATGACTATTTCATGAAAAATTCAGGGAAGGTGACTAGGTGGAGCTTTGTAAAGAAAGAAAAGCACACTGACTTGACTGGTTTAAACCGTGATGCAATCATAACGATTAGGACTTTTTTTTTCATTTCGCTAGGAGCTGCACGAGAATAACTAATTTCCTAGCGAAAAAATTAGTCAATATACAACGCTGGTAATAAAGCTGGTTAATAAGGAAAGGGGAAAGTTTGTTGGGTAAACCCAACACAGTGATTCTTAACACGGTGGTCCGCGGACCACTGGTGGTCCCTGGAAGCATCCCAAGTGGTCCGCAGAGCTAGCCTAAATAAATAGAACAACGAGCGACGTGAGCAATGCGTAATCACAAAAATCTCATTAAAATCTGTAACTGTAATCTCAGCTCACAGTATTTTTTTTATTACGATAAATGTACCTATAGTAAAAAAATATTGAGGGCTTTGAATAATTTTGTTTTGATTAAAAGTACTGTAAATTGCCTCCAAATCAATAAACCAACTGGATGGTCCATGGCAAGACAGAATTTTTGTCAAATGGTCCCTCATGACTAAAACGTTAAGGCCCTTCTAACCCTAAAATTAGCAACTCTATTTGTGGTGGTTCAAACCTCGTTTGAAATACTGTTAGAATAAAGTTCAAATCAGCTTGCACTATAAAGCGGTTGTTACGTCAGTCACTGCGGCCGAATAGTGCGAAATGAGTGGTTTTTTTGCGATTTACAAAAAATCTATTGATTGGACTAAAAAATAAAACACATAAGACCTGCTTTATAGTTAGTTCAGTTAGTGTGCAAAGTTTCATGATCTAATTTGAAGTACTGTTTGAATACCAGCGGTTTATTGTTCAATTTGGAGGTAACTTTGGAAAAAAATTCTATCAAGAAAAGTTTATAGAATCGTGTTTTCGCTACACGTAGGACTTAGCATTAATCCTCAACTTTACCGTATATTTATTTCAAAATTAATGCTGCAGTATTTTAGGAGTAACTGAGGATCATGCTAAGCCATTTGAGAGATAACCACTGACCTAACATAACAGATACTTTGACATATAAAAACATTTTTGCGACATTGTCGTTGGCAGACAAAGTGTTTGTCCTGCCCATTAAGTTTACGTCGTCTCTACAGGATAAACATTAAAGAGTCAATTACAAATGTTTGTATATATTTTTTTGTATTTTTATTATAACAAGATGATTCTTTAATAACTTCTAGTTACAATGTAAAATTGTTTCATGACAAGAATTTTATTACTACAACTAAAAAGGGTAAAATTAAAACGTTTTGCAAAAAAAAAACAAACTTTCAAAAAGTTCACAAAGCTGTCAAAAAAGTCAATGAAACCAAAAAAGTCAGCAAAGTAAAGTAGTATTAGTGTTTTTGGAAATCGTTCTTTTTTTTGCAAATAGTTTTTTTATTATTTTTTTCGGCCCGAACACAAGCCACTGTGCTTCCACCTTTAAGCAAACACACACACCTACTCATTAAACATAATTTCCCAACAACCAACCACACACCACGTATCAAAATAAGTAATTTTGTCATTAGTGTATCTTCACACGGAACGGCCGCACGCCCACAAAAGTGCGTTCACTCGAACACACCGTTTTTTTTCGACCGTTTAATTTGCATTCAAGCGGTTATCTGTACGATCTGAATGGTTAATTGTGAACCTGGTTGATGTTAACCGTTGGAACTTATCTGATAGCTAACTGTATTAACACGCAATGGGTTAGGATGTGGTTACACGAGGTTAACAATGGTTTAAATTGTTACATTGATTCTTCTTTGTTAGGGAATTTACGTGGAAGGTGCGAACATGGTGTTGATTATTTGAGAATCATAAGTTTGAAAAAAAATAACATTTTAATAATATTATTTTAGGTTTTATTTGACTCTGAAAACGCGAATATCTCAGATGTAAAATCATAATTGTTTGACATTCCCACATTACTGTAGGCATACCAACATGAATTGCTCACACCAAATTAACAGTCCTTTAGAAACGGATTCCTAAAGGCTTCACTTAGTTTTAGTGAAAACGAGGATAAGACTTGACTAAACTAAGATTGCCATTAACATTATACCTGGCTACAAAAAATGTAATGGGCTTGTGTCCTGAAAAAATCTAATAAGTCCGTCAGTTAGATTATCAAAAAATATTTTTTCTTTTGTTACATAAACCAAAATTGGCGAAGATACGACGCTTTTAAAATTCTCAATACGTCACGCCGTGCTATAATTTTTAGTGCGTTGTGACGTTACGAGCCTCCACTCTCTAGTTTTGATGCGTTTTATCTTTGTCAATATTAATTGATTTATAAGTCAAAAAATACGTGTCCATTATTTTCCAGTAACTGACGAACTTAGATTTGCAATTTATTGATGGTGGAAACTAGCCTATTGCGTTCAGTACTCTCCGTGTGTCGCCACCTTAACAAAACTTAGTTTAAGTTTTTCTAAGCCTCAGTTATTTCGTTATCGCGATGTAACGATACGTTTTAAATCGATATGTTGTACCCGCTATTTTGTTAACTTGATCATGTTTATTATCGCCAGCTTTTATTGAACCTTCAGTAATTATATCCTATTATGGCTTTCATAGCACAATTATTATAATACTATAGTGCTGTAATATCCAGGTTTGCTTACAAAGGGTATTTTTGTACCCGAGGTAAACGCTAAATATAAGGGAGTGTCCAGACTGGGCCGGCAGTCTCGACAGAGATAACGTCAAAATCGCTAACTTTCGATTGCTAATTACTAACGAATAAATTCCGTTGCAATGATGATGCTTACGAGTAAGGCAAGTCTCTACATCCAAGATGAGTTACTCGCAAGCATCATCATTGCAACCCAATTTATTCGTTAGTAATTAGCAATCAAAAGTTAGCGATTTTGTCGTTATCTCTGTCGAGACTGCCGGCCCAGGGCCGGCGGCAGTCTCGACATAGATAACGACAGACGAATTAATTCAGTTGCAATAACGATGCTTACCAGTAACGCAAGTCTTTACATCCAAGATGCGATTTTCACAAGAATCATATTGCAACCGATTTTATTCGTTAGTAATCAGCGATTGAAAGTTAGCGATTTTGTCGTTATCTCTGTCGAGACTGCCGGCCCTGGTCGACGCGGATTCATCATGAGCCAATTAGAAAGATCTTTATGTTCATACAATGAAAGCAAAAATGACGGTTTTGGGCACTTTTCTGCTCGGAAGACGAGACTCAAGACCGTGTCGAGATAAATGCGACAAGATTATATGTTGATACGAGACGTGATCGGCTCAAACCGTGTGGCCTCGTGTCACTTTTTAAAAGCTGTCGATAGTTATATGTCTTCTCTTTCAGTCCTCATCTGTTTATTTTCACAAAGCAATGTCAACTTATCAAATAACTTTAATTTCCTATTTGTGTTTTTTTTAAATAGGTATCTCAAACAACGTTTCAATACTATGTCATTCAGAGATAATCTATCTTTCTAGAAGTGAAAGAATTTTCTGAATCGGGTCAGTATTTCGGAAGATTACCCTGTCCATCCAAACTTACAGACTTTACTTAATTTTTTAAAGATAGAAGATTAGTATAGAAGTATAGATTTCAGTGGGTGGTAATCAAGCAAGCAGCCAAGCCCCTGAGGGCCATGTAACCGCCGCTTATGAACATCTGCAACTAACCAAAAACAATAATCGCAAAGGACTCTTGTTAAAATATAATAAAAGTTTTTTTTTCTACTAATAAAATGATGCTAGTAAAATGTACCAGGAAAGCTTGACAAGCCATAACCCTGCACCTGCCGCACGATCAAGTAGTCACAAATTATTATAATAATCAATAGTCATCACTATTCAACTTTAATAATAGTTCCATAATACAACAAAATGAAATGTTTCGAATAAATATACAGTAAAAAATAACCTTATAGCATAATTGGGACATTTATTAATTTTTATATTCCACATTTTATAGGTTTTTAATGGGAACCCGTAAGCAATTAACAAAGAAACACGATTTTTACTCATACAAAGTTTTTTTTTTATTATAAAAATGATGAAGTCATAATTTTTAAAGTTATGACATTTACGAGAAAAATAGTTACGTTTGAATCGGATAGTTTAGATAATATCAAAATTGTTGTAGGAATGAGCAATTTAATATTTAAACCGCGTGTTAAGTTTTACTTCTACGTTTTTATCTAATCTAAATTTTAACATGTTTAAAGAATTTAATGGCCCTTAAAGAAGCGTTTTTGAATAACACACAATTAAATTAAAAAAATAGAAGTCTTTGTAGGTTATCTGTGAGTATCTCAGAGTGTTTCACTCACAGTATTGCAGCCAAAAGACCTAGGCGAAGTTATCTGAATGTTATCAAAGTTACCTTATAACAATAGGTATTGTCGGCCTTTTACTGTTAATGTAATTTATATGCGTGTTTATTAACCATCGAGCAAGACTCACGCATTTTTTATTTACTAGAGAAACTTAAGAAACTTTTGGAAAACTGGAGTTGAAACTTCATTGCACAAAAAAAAACGTATCATTCGCAAACCGCCATAAAATGGCTTCCACATACTTCCGAAAAATCAATTTAAGCCCCAAAAAAACGTATCATAATTTCGCTGTTGCCACCCCACGCAGCGTGATAGAGTGAAAGAGACAAACATACACTTTTCTCCCGAAAGAAAGGGACAGGAAACAAACAAAAAACTTCTACGGGAAAAAACATGGTCGCGAAAACCTCGTAGGGGTTGATTTTAGAGTGGCACATTAGTGAACCCTACACTGAATTTGACTGGAGAAAAATGAATAATAACCACCCCCGCGAGCAGGGGGTTAACTTTAACGACCATATTCGAAGATATTTTGTAAGAACGCGAAAGGATATTAAATTTTTAGTGCTCTTTACAGACGGAATGTCTATGACACGGACATTTTAGTTCATTAAATAAAACTTGTATGCAGTTGGAATCATGATTACTGGTAATATAAGAACAGAAATAGTCCAGAATGTTTGAAGAATTTTAAATGAAACTGCATTTTGTACTAAAAACTTAACTTTAGTAAAAAACTTTTCTAATAAAAATTTAAAGCAATATTTTCAAAAGTAGATGGAACCTCTATTTGAATAAATAAAAAAACATAAAAAAAAACTGCATCATTTGAATCCAACCTTCAAGCTCATATTAACAATGCATATCTTCTTTGACAACGGTTGATTTTGACACCCCTACGTAATAAATAAACAATCTATGAGCAGGGACACACGTAAACCCATTCGATCAATAAGCGCAAAATATTTCAATGTTGCTTATTACAGCGTGTGACAGAAAATGTTGTAGACTGAACAATTTCCTACATAAGACCAACATCCTACTTAAATAAACCAAATGTATGGGACCGAAACGTGGTCGCTCACAATGGGCCTCATCAGAAAGCTTAAAGTCACCCAAAGGGCAATGGAGAGGGCTATGCTCGGAGTTTCCTTGCGCGATCGAATCAGAAATGAAGACATCCGCAAGAGAACAAAGAATTGCCAAACTTAAGTGGCAGTGGGCAGGGCACATTGCTCGCAGAACGGATGGCCGATGGGGACGAAAAGTTCTGAAGTGGCGACCGCGAACCGGAAGACGTTGCGTTGGAAGGCCTCCCACTAGGTGGACCGATGACCTGGTGAAGGTTGCAGGAATCCGCTGGATGCGAGTCGCACGGGACCGGTCAATGTGGCGAGACTTGGGGGAGGCCTATGTCCAGCAGTGGACGTCTTTCGGCTGAAATGATGATGATGGGACATCTAATAGAATTGTGTACTGAAAAAATCTAATAAGTCCGTCTGTTAGATTATCATAAAATATTTGACCCGTATTTTTTCTTTTGTTACGTAAACCAAAATTGACGAAGATACGACGCTTTTAAAATTTTCAATACGTCACGCCGTGGTATAATTTTTTGTGCGTTGTGACGTCACGAGCCCCCACTCCCGAGTTTTGATGCGTTTTATCTTTGTCAATATCATTGATTTACAAAAACAAAAAATATGTGTTCATTTTTTTCCAATGCTCTAACTGACGGATTAAATAGATTTGCAATTTATTGATGGCGGAAACTAGCATAATATTTTCTATACACAGTTTTTTTGATAATAACAAAATACGAATAAAAAAAAAATCTGGCCTCTTTGGCAGTGAAAGGGTTAAAAATAAGGCTACGTTTAGATGAGCCAAACAAAAAAAAAGTAAAGCCGAGTCTACAACGAATCTTCGACACAACAATAAATAAGGCATTTTCCAAGTGCCTACTTACTTTTTAAACTTTTCTCAATCCCGACTCGTACCTTCTTACTGTCGAGTCTTCCTTAAGACCTAATCCCACGTCAATAGGAATTTCCTTACATAATTCATTGTATATTCTTTGAAAATATCCCGGATAATCCCCGTCTGGACGATGTTATGGCATTTAATGATGTCATTAAAGTAAACAGACGCAAGTTTTCTTTTCTGCATTGTATTTTAATTCTTATGAGACGTTCGAAATAAACTGTATTTTTGAAGTCGGAGGGTTGATTTTCCTATGAGACAAATTCTAATTTATAAATCGCCCCAAATATTTGCAGATATTTGTCAAGACCGCTAATTGCCTGTTATATTAAGTAAGGAGGGAGTGTTTGTCTGTTTATGTCTCATTAATGATGAACACCCAATTTGTTTGGTTGATTTCAATCCTAATTTATGTGAGAATATTAATGAAGTTAAGAATGTAAGGCGATTTCAATCTTTTTTTCAAATGAGAAGGGAAACAGTGACCAGTTTTAGGAAAAGGAATTAAATTAATCGTTTCGATTTATTATATGAAGCAATGATAGCCTAATGATGTGATCGTTGGACTGCCACATCAAGGGCCTCAAGTTCGAACCCAAGACACGCACATGTGATTTTTCGGATTCATGTGCGTATTGTATAATTATCACTTGCTTCGGTGAAGGAAAACATCGTGAGGAAACCAGCATGCCTGAGAGATATTTCTCGACAGCATGTAAAGTTAAGTCAGAGGTCCATAAGCGCATAAAACTGTGACACCAGGTTAAAGAAACCACGATAAAGAAAGATTATGAAAATTAGCAGGGTGATTACCGACCACTGGAAAAATTAGCAGGGTGATTACCGACCACTAGAAAAATTAGCAGGGTTATTACCGACCACTGGAAAAATTAGCAGGGTGATTACCGACCACTAGAAAACATTTGATTGCTTTTGATTGATTTTGTATGGCAAAAGAAAATTGTGACGTCACTGTTTATTCAACTCAATGACTCGACTACCTATTTAATAATTTCTAAGCAACTAAAAATCGAATTTGGCAATGAATTGAAAATAAATCGGGTTTTCAGGCCTAAAATAAAATGTTTTTTTTAGAGATTGGTTTATTATTATGATTTTATGGTGTCATCTACCCTATTCTCGTTGCCTATTAATTTTAATTTATATATTTTTATTTATTTAAATTATTCTGAAGTGACAAGTCTAATACTGAAACAGTTTATGACTAAACTTCCCCTAAGTTTCGTTAGTCCGTTGTCCCTCAAAAATACCGAAACTCACTTGTACGAAAAATGGTCATTTATCGGGCATGCCGAAAAATTATCTTTTGTCGACCATCTTTTTTTTTTTTTGGGACAAGCCCGCCACACTATTCCCAAACCACTGTAACTCCTGAAAGCCAGAATCAACAGTGGCGACCACCAGAAAAGCGCCGAGACAATGAAGCTCGACGAAGTCCCAGAGAATGAATTTAACTGTCTTGGATCCCGCAACGAAATTAATCAGAAAAGTATAGCGGAGGAGTAGGAAAATCCGTAATTTCCACTTATGGGTCATCAGAACGATTGCCAGTAAAACGTTTTCAATGACAGAACTATTACCGATGAATGTTACCTACAATAGTTACTACCTACCCAGGTAAGGGTTGTGAATAGTGTTGCCAGGTGTCCCGATTGGCGCGGGACGTTCCGATTTTCTCCTGATCGGAACGCTAAATGTCCCGATAAATCAATAAAATTAATTAAAACCATAATTATTGCCAAAAAATAATATGTACTTATGTATTACATCAGTCGCATTCGAATCACCATGTCGAGAGCTTCAATGCGTATAAAATCTCATCACTAGCTTGAGCGGTCATTGCCCTTTCCCTAATGTCTCTTCGTACGAACCAAAACAAATGAACTACGAGTATGTATTGTTTTTCATTAGAAACAAGTTTGAAGATTTAATTAATTAATAGTTTTCTTTTTGGGTTTCAAAGCTTAACTTTAATAAATGTAGGTGGGTCACCCATCTACAGACCAACCTAGGCACTGCTATTGTGATCTTAACTGGCAGCAACAATATAGTAATAGTAGTAGAAAAAAAAAATTAAGACAGTTACTTGGATTTTTTGTTTGTCCCGATTTAAAACCCTAAATCCCGATTTATTATACCATCCGCCCCAATTTTATTATAATCGGACCTGGCAACATTAGTTGTGAACCTCTTTAACTGTGATCACACTTTTATGTGCGTTGGATGGAATACCTTCTTATCGAGTAGTTGGTCGGAAGGGACTACGTAATACATTATTTTATAATATACGTAGTTATATAAGCAAATGTTGTATAATAAGAGGTATTAAAATACAAATGTGGGTTTATCACACGAGGCGAAGCCAAGTGTGATAATAGTATCACATGAGTGTAGTAAACCGCGCGTGCATGACAATGTTCTTTTTTTAAAACGAGTTGCTTAATGAAATTTAGTACAACATTATAACACCCGTTTGGATGATTATGGATACTATGACACTGGTTGTTTTAATGTTGGCAATAAGCTAAAACTGTTTCAGATACTTTTATAGAGGATTTAGCATGGGTGTAGATAAAAATACTAAACGACACAACTGTTTGTGCCGTGGGGAAGGATATTAATAATAATAATAAATATCGCTGGACATTACACATAGCGCCATCTAGTGCCACACTAAGCAACGAAGCTTGTGTCGTGGACACCAGATAGTTGATATACTACATAGATACTTTTTGTTTGTAAATACATACTTATTATACATTATAAACATCCATGACTCGGAAACAAATGTCCATTGCTCATCACACAAACATTTGCTCCTACTGGGATTCGAACCTGGGACCCTAAGAACGTAAGGCAGCCTCACTACCGTTGCGCTAATTGGGTCGTCAAATTATTGTATTGCATTATTTATTATATTGCAATAGCATTGTCCACTGCACAAGTAGTTGTGCCATCCAGTTGGTCGTAAGGAAGAAATCGTTATTCAGATACCACTGAAATATTGAAACGAACTTTTCTAGAAAATACTCTGATGATACGCATTCAAAGAAACAAATAAAATACAAGTTAAAACACTCCTAAAATTCTATTACAAAATAGATGCTCCATACAAAATTGAATCGTCCTCATCCCGCTATAAAGCCCCACGCACACTACAACACATCAACATTTGCGACATGCCGACTATCCACATAAGACCTTAAACTCGTATAAAATACATCCACAAAGAAGGAAAAAGTAATGTAAAGGAATCAGTACAGACTATCACGAAATTGATCTGTGATTCTACAAGCGATAAACGCTCTTAAAACCTGATTCATAAAGAATAAATTCGGTTGCAAGCTGGGGTTGTAAATTGGTTTTTTCATACAAAATAATTTCAACAGTATTTCAGGAAGAATAGAGTCTAAATTCAAGTGTAGAGCACACCTCATATACCCCACATAAGTTAGAGCCCAAGTAATACGGATGACGATGCGAAGTTAGTGGAAGAAAAGGGGGAAGGGAAGTAGAATAACGAGGGGGGTGGTAGGTGGGGGGTGAACACCCCCTGTTTCGGGTTTTCAATAGATGTTAGAGTTTCACTTCCCGTACGATTTAAAAGGCAGGTGTAAATGTTGTATGTTCATTCGTGTGTTGGTTTGCGTTATGTTGCCTCGTGGATCGAGGGCTTAAGTTGAGATGATGTTTATTAAAATTTAAAGTGTCATTGGTGTCGATTCGTCGTGCACAAACTAAACTTAGTTAAGCATATTGTTATCTTTTACTAAAAGGCAGTGCGAGAAAAGAACGGCTATAGCTATGAACTAAGTTAGAGATGTCAAACTAGTTTATGCCTTGCGCTTCACCGTGTTTTTAGTCAACAATGTGTTTACGTGCACCCTTCATTTGTATGGAAATATTAGTTCCAATTAAATTTGACAGCTCTAAATTACGTCCGTCTCTTTCTCGTTTTATTAGAGAGAAAAAGATAGCAATAGCCTAAATTAAGTTTAGTTTACGCTCACTACAGAAGCGACACCATTGATAGTTGTAGTCATTGTAAAGGACTGCAAATCTTTTGATAACTATAACTAGGATCAATCATCCATCTAGAATTTTCCCAACTATGTTGGGGTCGGCCGAATTCAGCTGAATACCTGTATTTTACATGGAGCGACTGCCTATCTTACCTCCACAATCCCGTTAGTACTGGGTAATACGATACCCCTTGGTAAGACTGGTTGTTAGACTTTCGGGGCATTGACTACCACTGTCAAAGATCTTCAAATGACAGCCGGGACCAACTTCCAGGACCAATGAAGAAACAAATGAATGTCCTCTTAAAACTTAATGATCTAATTAAACTTGTGGAATCAAAAGGAGTGTCTCAGAGTAGTTTATTTTTACAATTAGTCTAAGTTTTTTCAATTTTTTTGAACTATTCCTTTATTCATAGAAAAAATGTTCCTCTATCTAATTTTCCGTAAAATTTTTATTCGGCTTTCCGAATATATTCTCAATGAAATCAGTGGAACTATTGATAGAATATCTTATAACTCTCGTTTTATTTCATAATCCAATTTAAAACCAAATCAGTACTTCAAAGTTCAACTAAATTGGTACTTCTATATCCTCTAGAAAACATTATGTAATTCTATGTACTTACAAAAGAATTTCATAATATTCACTTAGGTACACAAGCGCAGCTATATCTCGAGATATATCTTGCGATATGTCTTATGATATACAACCCATCGCCACAGAGCTCCGCAAAGCATTTTTCAAGACACAATCCACCCTCGCTTTTCTGAACGTATTATTGTTTGGTCTATTTTATAGGCGAAAGCGTCTAAAATTCATATTGATACTTTGAAACCAGAAGATATTCCCAACTTTTTTTACCTTGAATCGCCTATAGATTTGTAACTGGACATACACTAACATCACACCAAAATTATGGATTGGAACCTCTCACTGGCTGTTTTGCAGAAAACCATTAGCAAAAAGAACATCAGTTCTGTTAGGTATAAGTAGGTAAACTATTAAAAAAGTTCAGTTCTAAAAATGCTTTTGGAACGAAAAGGCTACGATTGAAAGCCTTTAAAACTGTCCAACCCGTTAAGAAATATTTTTGTTTAAGAAAATCTACAGTTCTTAAGCCTAGATCTATACAAAATATTTAGCGCGAGTGTTTTCTTAGACATTCCCGTCTCTGACTTGCATTGGTAGTTTAATAGTTGTGTGACAATAACAGGTATAAAAGCTTAGCCACAGTACCAAACATATTATTGAGATTTGAGAACTTTATGTTGTTGTCACTATGGTGAATACTGCTTATACCTGTAATAGGCATACACGCCAGCAATTGTTTCGTATTAATTCTTAGTATGTACTGCTTTTGGTGTACCAAATAAATAACTATACACATAACATAACACAATGGGTCCCAAACAGCAGTAAACGGCAACGCGGCAGGCCCAGAAAGAGATGGCCAGACGAACTTGACTTCTTCCACAAGGATTGACGAACAACAGCACTGCACCCCTAGCCAAGTTGACAATCTACAATCATTAACGCTAGTAGAAAACTATTCAAATGAATGGGAATGACATCATCTCAACGTTAAATCACGTGATCAACACAAACGAATAGAAAATTCGTAGACAAGTTATAGTAGATAACATTCTATTCTATCATTTTGAACAATGTATCAAAATGATAGAATAGAATGTTATCGTTTCTACAATGTTGATCGCTAAAATCCTTTGGTAGGAACGCTCACCATAGACTAAAGTGTAGGTTTTTTCTAAGACATTAAAGAACGAGCGATCGACTCATTCGTGTCAACTTGGCTACCAATTTAGCGCTTTCTACAATCGCTTACGCCGAGGCGTTTACGATTGTAGAAAGAGAATCGATATGAAACGTTTGTAACTTTGGCTAGGGGTGCAGAGTAGTAAGGTACAAAACACCGGCCCCATCTAGTTTTAAAAAATGACGTGTAAAAGTGTTTGTAAAAACCTACTTGCAAAATAAACATCATTTATCATTTAATAGATATCTAAACTTCTAATCTGCGTGTATAGATTACCGGTAGCATCCATAACTTGGCCCACACACCCAGCAAAGTTCGTTTTTTCTCCCTGCTCCTTGGCAGTTTTGATGCATCGCAATATTTTCGTGTCAGCCGCATAGCCCGTGACGTCACATGATATATTGGAGCGTCGCCTCCTTTACGATATTATAACAATTTCCCTCGCATTTTTGTGTAGGTTTTCTTATTTATTTTTTGGTGGTAAATTGAATTTTGTATAGGAAATACGAGGGAAGTGATTAAAGTTTTATGGTATCAATCACGAAGATATATGAATTATATAATATGTATTTATGGTTTCCCAGACCGAAAACAAAAATAAAACACAAAACTACCAATAGTGGAGAGTTTTGCAAGGGATCTACACTCATCAATGGGTGGCCAAAGGTTGAATACGATAGAATAAATTACTACAAAGACAGTTTTAACAAATTTTTTAAATGTTAATGTAACTTTGAAAGCCTATTTGAACGTTCGAACCCAGACAGGCACATTACTTTGTGTAATTTATTTCATCACCACTGCTCTCAAAACGGTGAAGGAAAATATCGTGAGGAAACCGGCATGTCCTAGAACCAACAAAATTCGAAGACATGTGACATCTACCAACCCGCGTGGTGGATTATATCCCATTCCTTCTCATAGAGAGGAGGCCTGTGTCCCAGCAGTGGGAACATTAATAGGCTGATGATAAAGGCACTACTGACCACATCAAAAGCACAATGCATTAGGAATTAAAAGTCTGTGGCCAAATAAAATAGCAGTACTAAATAAATAATAGCGACACTGAAACACTACCAATAGGGACATACTAACTAAAAAGGTAGGTGTTGTAGTGTTCAAAATTGGTGAAGTAGAAGCAAAATCGGGAGGCAAAGTCCGGGTTGGTAGATGTCACAACGTCCTGGAATTTTTGATTCTAGGACATGCCGGTTTCCTCACGATTCAGAACCTCTACCGTTGAGAAGGAGATTAAAAAGCAAACATTCTTCAAAATACTTGAATTGCCCCTCAGACGGTATCCAATCAAGAATAAAAAAAACAAAAATCGAAAAACCCAACCCTTCAACACTCGAGACTGCAAACACACATATACTTACAGCACGAGTGCGGAAAAACCCCCAATATATGCCTACAAAAAAGTATTCTAAACAAGCAGCACGAACGTCCCGAAATACTAAGTAAAAGTGGAGACAAAAGAAGGTAAAAAATTCTCGACTCACAAAGCGGGCGAAGGAAGGTTCGTTTCGGCTCCTTGCTGAGGAGACTACCTCATATGTATGGAAATGTGGCCTAAGCCCGCCGTGGTTAGGGCGGGGTTAGAATAGCGGAGGATTTCGGTAAACGAAATGAAGTTTTCGACAAAAATTCGGAAACTTAGTTTAAGGGGGTTTTGGGAACGGAAATATGCTTGTATTACTTCATGATTATTTTTAACCGGCATGTTCTAGAACCAAAAAATTCGAAGACATGTGACATCTACGAATGGGCCGCTGGGCCCTCGTGGTGGATTTTATGTAGCCCATTCCCTCTCATAGAGAGGAGGCTTGTGTCCCAGTAGTGGGGACATTAATAGGCTGATGATGATGATGATGACTTTTATTTGCTTTTAGTTGCATGTTAATGACAAAACTCCAGTATAAGGTTAGCTTAAATTGCATTATTTTGGTTTGCACTGAGAAAATTAATAAGTAAGTATCAGAAAACTGTTTCTATTGTTCACAAAATAATTAATAAAACTGATCAGGCTGAAACTATCAGAATAACCAACGAAAAGAGCGTGTTTTTTAGAGTGTAGTGTAAATTTTCGCAAAGGTTTCAATCAATCGACATCATTCACTTATTACTTAGGTGCGTGTGTGTTTTTGGTGTTTTTGTGTGCTGTGTAAACACTTTTTATTCCTTTCTTGTTCTATTACTATCACAAGAAAAGTATTAAAAGATTTGAAAAAAGAACTGAAAAGTTACTTATGTCCTCAGCTTAACAATAGGTACCATACAAATATAGCTACATAGACACACAGTTTACGAATACATTTTTCCCGTGATATTGGTGCAAAGATTTGTGGGTATCTCGCAATATTTATATACACCTATAAAATTGTGAGTTTCCTATGAAAAACTTGAAAACGAAGATATACTGTGCAAGTTTCCAGTTGAAGAAGTTTTGGCGCGCGTTCGTGTATTATGTATGTATGAGACGTTCTATGTTTAGTTAGAGTTTTAGACTGAATGTACATTTTGGATGTTTTTGAAGAATTTCTTGTTATAAAAGAATAAGATAATATTATATCACAAATCATTGTTCATGAAAAGAAAGGAAAACTACAAATTAAATTAGAAGACAATACAAGGGTATTCAGAATCAGAAATAATGAAAACTTATTAATCTTTCAAAACAGAATGTTTACCCACAATTTTACTAGGTACCAGCACCTATCTGAATTGTGGGAAAACATATTATACGCTTATAATTAAATATATTATTATTTCGATTCAATAAATACCCAATGCAAGAATTTTCTCTCAGAAAACTCCGTTTTGAATTTCAGAACCAGAATTATTTATTTGCTAGTCTTTGAAACACACTATGTGTATCAAAAATGTAAAATAGTTTATTGATTAGTTTAGTTTTCCGCCTAACCTAACCTAACTGCGTCAAAGAAAACTTATCACATAGATCGTAAGGGGCATTGAACCCATAAATACCATTTTCTACAGCCAACCTATTTCTTCCTACCCACCAAAATTCATCCACCTCAAACCACCTTCTCGTCACGTAATGCATCAAACGTAATCTTCTTACATCGTCTCAATTTCGGGGAATACCCCCTCCCCCCCGGGATTACCCCCTGCATGGGCGATTTTTCTTTTTTTTATTATATTGCCGCGCCGAAGGAAATAGTCGAATAGATTGGATTTATTTATGAATTTTGTTTGGAACGAGTTCTTATTTTGAATGTGGGTGGGTAGGTAAGGAATTATTTTGTTTTTGTTATGGGATCGGAGGTTTTGTTTTTTGAGTTTGCATTTTGAGCGTATGTCGTGTGTAGTATAGAGTCAATTCTAGCATGAAGGATATATTTTACAAAATTCAAAATTATACTAATTATGCTACGTCAGAATTTTAGAAGCCTTTTTATTTGGTCTGAGGTTGGTTAGAAGGTGTCAAAACCCTTTAAAGAAGTTTCATTTCAATATTTTTAATAATTTCTGTACAAAAGATATAAACGAGCCCCGTGTTCAACATAACAGCCCCCATTATAGTCTGCCCCAGATAAGTAGAAATTAAAGGTCATTAACCCGCATACATTTATTCAAATACATAATTCCTAAAACATAAATAATGACATAAACTTGTTCCAAAACGACCTTTATCGTGATCCTTGACTTTTTCTAGCAATAAAAACGATTCATAATGTATTGTTGGGTACTTAAGCAGAGAAATTAAGGAAAGAGCAATGACCTTTAATTTCTACTTATCTGGCGCTGACTATAGATGATTATAAAACAACTACATTTTATGACACACAGGCGCATATGCGTCTGTGTGTCATAAAATGTAGTTGTTTTCTAAAATCGCATTAGTATGTGGATTGCTCCCACAACATTCCCAATGCAACATCCCACCTACCACCCCAAGAGAAAATCGAAAAAAAAAAACATAATTTACTTACATCTCCTATCCAAGACATTACGGTTCTAACAAGACACAATGCTTTCGCGAAATCCTCCCTTTAGTATCACGGCCATTTTAACTTAACCCTCCCGCCGCCGCTCTGGTACCGAGACAGGGACGAATGCGGGGGCGAGACGAACAAAGTCAGGGGCCGAAGTTACGTTGGAACGATATTAGGGATAGCTTCCACCCGCTAGTCAGTTTGTGAGTGATTGATGACGTAGGCGGGGCGAATCCAATCATTAAACTTGATGCATGACCGGTGGTACATCAGGTTTTGGGATTTTCGATTTTGAGAAAATTAGTTTTTCGGTGGTTGTCTTTTTTGTCATAGTAAGAGAGAATTATGTACGAAAGAAAAGGAAAACTAGGTTTCTTCAGTTGCATATGACTCCGTCATTTATAAATATCTCTAATATTTTATTACAGATGAAACAATTATAAACATCAACAGCACTATTTATCTATAAGCTGTTATGTTATCTAAACCTGTAATAGATTTCCTTGAATTATTTTTTAAATATAGATATTTTATTACAAAACTACACAAACCCACGCAACAAAGAGGCCTACAAATATTTCACCAAACATTGGAAATAGGTTTCATACTCACATGTCACAATTTTGTCACATTTTCTCACAACAACATTACCAATCATCTACATTACCATTATCTTATCTACAGATCTTCAAAGAAATTAATGAGTGTAACACTGTCTCACATTAAACGCGACTTCATCACAAATTTCTTAAAAAACCTTCCACACACTACGAAACTCAATATCAAACTGAATGTGCAACAAAAAATCACAGTCACAAACGTATCTGCATTTTTTTAAACCGAATACATTAACCCTTGAATAATTAAAAATATGCGTGAGCGCAAATAATCGCGAAGAATTAACCCTTTGCATGCAAATGAGACGCGGATGCAAAATCACGACCGGTCTTTGAGACCCAGGTGTGTTATTATTTTATAAAACAATTTGCATACGACTTGGGGATACTGGATAATAATATTAGGAAACAGTATTTTGTTAAAAAGAGGTCACGTACACCGGATGTTTAACTGTCGTTATTTTAATTTTATGGGATAAGAAGTTTTGGAGAAATTTAATTATGCTAACCGAATTTTGACGTTACCTCTAGAGGTATATGGTGCGATATTATGTCATGTATGTCGTACGTCTTTGCTTTTCATCACTAGCCTATAGTATAGTCCAGCATGGATGTTTTTGGTGCTTGAATGTCATAGGCAAACATATTTTGTCAGAATAAAATTACAAAGTAGCAGGCTCCATAAATGAATATGGTGATGTCATGTACCCCGCTATTTTCATTTTCAATTATTCATCTACTTCTGTTTTACAGGCTTCTTTCTCAACAGAATGCCAACAATTCTAATCAAAACTTTAAAACCCTAACCTCATTCAAATCCCAAAAAACTCGCAAACCCACCTCAACTACCAACAAAAGACTCTCCCCACTAATTGCGACAAAAACAAAAACTTACATCAGAGCTTTAACCACATGTTTAACGACATCGCGACAAAAGCTCAGTCGCAAGACAACGGGCATCTTAACTGACGGAAGTCGTCACTCGTCACAAAGACACTCGTACACCTGCCAGACGAAGGGGACGAGAATTTAAATTTGAATGCCCAGTGCGCGGCGCAGAAGGGTTGAAGACATTCGTTTCGAATATGAAGTTTTTTGAACTTGGAATTCTATGTCGGTTTTTTTTAATTAGATTTTAAAGGCTGTGATTTTGAATGTGTGTTTTGAGAAATTGGAAATTAGCTTAGCTGTGTCTATAATTTTAACAAAAAATATTTATGAAAGAAGAAGAGAAAAGAAAAAATATTCTGCTAAACTCGTAATAACCAAAAGTATGTATTTATTATAAGGATTGGTTCGTACAAAATTCTTGTTTATTACTTAGTAATCTCAGATAGGTATTTTTCAAAAAATATTTTTCAACACTCAGTAACGATTTTTAATTATTGCTCCTGAAACTTACCGATAAAAATTGAATTTCAAAGAACGACGAAGGACGAAGGATGAAACTATTCACAAACGCTGATACCCATACATTCCGCTCTCCCGATTTCAACACCCAATAAATTAAAATCAATCGATACACCATGACACCTTTTCCTTTATAACCGATCAATAATTACCATATTACAACAAATGTTGACACAGCTTTTCATAACAGGCAACCCCAACGATTATACCATAAAGGACTCAAGTCTAGGATCCGTTCCCACGAAATCTATGAATACATAAAAAAAAAGGTTTTTATCTATTTCATTTAAATTCGGCCAGTCCTTTAAGATGTTCGAAATTTGAATATAAAGTGCTAGGGTTATTCTTCCGAGTGTCAAAATTGTTCTTCCGCATTCACAGGATGGTCTAGTAATTTGAATATCGAATCTAAATGCATGGGATCTACTTTGCATATCTTTTCCTTTCGTTGTGCGTTTTTTAACTTTTCGCACAAGGGTACAAAGACGCGTTTTGTGTGCGCATTATTGATTTTTGTCGGTCGATGCGTAACTGTGAATGCGTAATGAGATAAAATATTTTCCTTGTGTTGTCATATTTGTATTTTGTAGTCTAATTTATTCGTGTCTTTGTGTGGAGGTGACGGATGTTTGTAATGCAGTTCCCATGGACTCGGAAGATAAAGATAGACACAAATTATGTTCATCAAAGTTATGTTGTAGATGATTATTTTATTTTTGGAGCACGGAAAGGGCCCAACATACTTAGATTCATTGGGATAGTCAATAGAGGCAAAGTATAGGAAACATAATTTTTCAGTTTTCCGATAAGGCTTTAAAAATTGATAATTTCAGTTACGCTACGTAACAAAAACAACAGTTAAGTAATAGATATTTAAAACATATTTCATATTCAAAATTGATTCACATCAGCGTCATAATAAAAAGCTGTCTCTCAAAGTGATAATAACAACAAAAACACAAGATTAATTGCATTTATTTCAATAACAAAAGACAATCGTAGACTATCGATCGTGAATTATGTAACAATTGACTAAAATAAAATAAACAATTGACATTTCATACAGTTCGCAGATAATAAAATAAGGTTTGAATAAATTAAAAGCATCAATTTTTAATTTATTGTTCTAATTTGCATACTTTTGAAAAGGTATTCTTTTAATATTTTGTTTATTGTTATTCATGAATGTTTGTTTTTTAGTTGTTATTTATTAGTGGTGTTTGATGTTATCGAGAATATTAAGTAAACATTGATTTGTAACACTAACACATTTCTTACCTAAAAAATCTAAAGAAAATTGAGCATTGGAAACTTGTTTTTCTTTCAAAAAGTTTATTACTTTACCACAGCGACAAAACCTACTTTATTAGGGAATATAGGCTAGTTTACACCATCAATAACTTGCAAATCTATTTAGTCCGTCAGTTAGAGTATTGGAAAATAATGGACACGTATTTTTTGTTTTTGTAAATCAATGAATATTGACAAAGATAAAACGCATCAAAACGCGTGGGTGGCTCGTGACGTCACAACGCACCAAAAATTATAGCACGGTGTGACGTATTGAAAATTTTAAAAGCGTCGTATCTTCGTCAATTTCGGTTTACGTAACAAAAGAAAAAATACGTGTCAAATATTTTTTGATAATCTAACTGACGGACTAATTAGATTTTTTTAGCTGATAAACCTATTGTTATAGAAATCAGTGAAACTATTTTAATGCACATTTAAGAAGTTAGGGGAAAATCTTTATAAATATTATAGATGCGATAATAACTCTGTCTTTTTGTTCGTCTGTTACTTTTCTTTCAACGGCTGAAGAGGTTTCGATGAAATTTAGTACGTACATAGTTATGGTTTTTTTTTTGTCGTAGTAGATATTACGAAACTTTTTCGTTTTGTCTTTAAAAACACAAAACGATGATACTCGCTTATCCCTAGTAAAAATGTATTACATTATTATTTCCTAGAACAGTGAACGAACCAGCTCAAGAATTGTTTAATTAAAAACAAAAAAATAATCTAGATATCACCTACTTCTCATTCCAAGCATGCTCTATTTACATGATAATTAAAAAGAAAAAGTTCTACATAGTTCTAGAATTTTTCTTAAATTATACCTTTAATAGGTGTTATTAGAAGAAATTGCATCTTTTACAGTCATTAATGGAAATTGATTAGCGTTGTTACGTTATCAATTATGTAATAAAATGCTTCAGAATTGCTATGTTTCTATTCGATACTAGCTGTGCTCCGCGGTTTTCGTCCGTCCGTTGTTATAAAATATAACTTCTTCTTTTTTATTTTTATTTTGCACGTAACCCTAATTCTTTTTCTAAAATTAAGCTTAAGTTACTCCTTTTAACATTAGCTATCAGCCAGTAAAAGTTCCATCAAAATCGGTTCAGCCGTTTCGGAGATTACCTGGAACCAATAGATAGAAAGACATACAGACAGACCGACAGATAGACCAACCGAAGGACAGACAGACAAAAATTTAAAAAATATAAGTATCGTATATTACAAAAGCGGCCAAGTGCGAGTCGGACTAGCGCACGAAGAGTTCTGTTCTATTATCTATACAACATACTCGTTAGTCACACTAATATTATAAAGGCGAAAGTTTGTATGTGTGTATGTTTGTTACTCATTCAGGCTCAAACGGCTTAACCGATTTGGATGAAATTTAGCAAATATATAGTTTATAACCTAGATTAACATATATGATACTTTTTATCCCACTAGATGATCCCGTGGGACAGTTACCTACTAAACTCGCGGGCGAAGCCGCAGGCATAACCTAGTATAAAATAAAATAAAAACAGCGCAATCGGAACTTAACTTCCGTACATCGCAGCTCAGAGCATCACCTAACACGAATTTACATACATTACGGGATAAAGGGCGAACCCGTCATAATTTTTAATATTATTTAATTTTTTACTGTTACAAGTACCGGTTTTTTGTCTATTGTCACATTGTATAAAATATTTAAATTGAAAACAAAATCGTTGGGTCGAAACAAAAGAACGCACCTTTTTGTCCTTGCTTGCATACATTTTGAGCACTGTGTGACAATGACAAGTAATGTTTAAACAAATGTCACCTCTAAGCGAGTTAGTTTAAAGTCGAAATTGCGGTGTTTGGAATTGGAAAATGACGTGTAAAATTAGTAATAAGAGCGTTAAAATTTTATTAAGAGTGCATCAACAGGATTAACACCATACCTATGTCATTTGTGAATGAAATATCATTGAATCAAGTTAATTTCATCCTTACCCTAAAATAATTTCGACAAAATTAGGTAAAACTAAATGACACTTTTAGTTTAATTAACAAAATAGTCAGTCATCATCATCATCAGCCTATTAATGTTCCCACTGCTGGGACACGGCCTCCTCTCAATGAGAGGGAATGGGCTATAATATGGCTATAATTCACCACGCGGGCCCAGTGTGGATTGGTAGATGTCACATGTTTTCAAATTTTTGGTTCTAGGACATGCCGGTTTCCTCACGAGGTTTTCCTTCACCGTTTTGTGAGCAGCGGTGATGAAATAAATTACACAAAGTAATGTACCTGTCTGGGTTCGAACCCACGACTTACTGTTCGTAAGTCGGGGCCGCCACCACTGGGCCACCGCTGCTCTCAAAATAGTCACCCAGGAACTCCCAATTCCCATTATCCTAACTGATAAGTAAGTATTATAAATGAGGAAATGAGTTTGTTTATCACACCTTCATAACGGCTGAACAGATTTTGATAAAATTAAGCACACAGGTAGACCACAACCTAGATTTGAACAAAAGATATCTTCAATCATAGTAATGCGTTCCTGTGGGATAAGCCCCGGGTACAATATATTAATAAATATATTATGTAAGTCCCGTATGTAGTACCCTACAACCATATTAATAAGATCTTTAATGGTACCTAAATAAAACTTTTATTTAACACTAAGTTCTAGAAATCTCTGTCACCAAAATAAATTAAACAAAACAATCCTAATTCAAAATCTTTATAATTATTCTAAAACCAAAAAAACAGACAAAACACATCAGCAAAAATCGGTTAAACATTAAGGCACCGTCACACCGGTCCGTATCAAATCGCGAACAAACATGAAGAGTTCGGAACGAATCATCGAATCACAATAAGATGCTAATCTTTTACACCTTTAGCCGAATTTGCATATTGTGTGAGCATTAGCTTAACTGAGTGTGCGAATATTTTTTATAGGATATTAGAGTGATATGTTGCAGATTTAAATATTTCACCGATACTGGGTAACATGTTTTTAATAAATCAAAAAACATTTAAGTAACTAATAACCGGATTCTAAACAAAAACACAAAAAAAGTAAAATGTAACTTACTTCCGGAAGTCGGTGGCAAAAAAGTCAATGAAACAAACAAAAATCATCGACTTCCGGAAATCGAGTTACTTTTTGTGTTTTTTTTTTATAGTTAGTATTTTTTTTTTTGCAAAACAGTTTTTTATTTCAGTATTTTTAATTGTGGTATGATGGTGTCTCAAACAAATTCCCGTCGAGTATTTATTTTCCATTGTTACTAAAAGTTCCACATGGACACAGAAAAAAAAGAGCAAGAAAACTCATAAACTACCCAAGCAATGTGAAAATTTAAATGGAACCAATGCGCAAGCTTGCTCACCCAAAAAAACAATCACGTAAATCGGACCAGCAATCACAGAGTTATGAGGTAACAAACATTAAAAAAAATACAGCCGAATTGAGAACCTCCTCCTTTTTAGAAGTCGGTTAAAAATTATCACAAACTGTGTTTCCTAGAGACATGACAAATGCTTCTTCACATCTATATTTAATTGAAAATAATAATTTCTTTTCAATTTTTTGACGAAAATAGTATTTACGTCTATTATAATATATATGTATCTCATGATGTTTTTATTTTCATATAGGTAAGTCATCATCTGCCTAGCACTTTCCCAACTAGTTTAGGGTCTGGCTCTCAATCTGAACACATGCAGCGGAATTTTACATGGCAGCAGCCTATCTGACCTCCACAAGCCAGTTATTGAATAACAATATATCCACCATTTGGTAAAACAGAACCTCTGAAAAGAACCAGG
The DNA here is from genome assembly GCA_905147715.2 of Xestia xanthographa. Lineage (NCBI taxonomy): Eukaryota > Metazoa > Arthropoda > Insecta > Lepidoptera > Noctuidae > Xestia > Xestia xanthographa. Next base: position 5,657,102 of record LR990663.1, on the reverse strand, counting down.
CCCAAATAGATAATGGTATTTAGAATCATCGACTTGGTATTTGTACCATCATTTTGTACATTAAATCGTCATTCAATCACTGCCTTATACAGTTCCTAACCCACTCACATTCGAGAGAGATTTCAAATTCTTCAACTTCAAACGACTCCAAATTCGTTTTTTAAATCATTATGACATTAAGGATTTACAATCTTTTTTTTAATCTGTTTAAATTGAAATTAGAAGACTACGGGCAATCCGTTCCCTAGATCAATCTTCTTATCTGACCCCTTGAAAGTATTCGTAAGTACAATCAGAATCAAAACTTTTGAAGTCTTGCTATTTATTCCTCATTGCATTCGGACAAAAGTCGTGCTTCTTTTAAAAAACCCGGACACCTGAAAGGCACCATGTGCTGGAAAAATCAATACTAAGCCTGTCGTACGCGTGATACCAACGAAAAACTACTACAGCCACCCCAACTCACCCTACATGGATTTTTCTTCACCCCATCCGCCCCCACCGGCTTAGGGGAGAAAGGGGACGCAAAAAGATGCCCGGTTTTTTTCTCATTCGCGTGTGTTTTTGTTGACTGAACTTTTCTGCATATGAAACTCTACTTTCTTGCTTTAGGACTGGGTTTATTTTGGATTGGAAGCTTTTCTGATATGTGGACGATTGTCATGTCGAATTTGCAATGTAATTCCTATCCTAGTGTGAGACTGATAAGGTAGAATTTGCAATGGAGGTTCATTATCAAAAAATGCCTCAGTAAACGTGGTATATGGGAGTTATTCGGTCTTCGCAACGAAATTAGGGTCCGTATATCGTTCGCTCGGATGCCTAATGACTTCTTATGATTTTGATGTCATGTTGCGTGTAAGATGCATCGAGTTTATTTGATTTGGCGTTCGAGGGTTGGCTTCATTCGTATTCGGAGCGAAATTCAAATTTGAATGAGTTCGAAATTCGGACGGAGTTTTACATTGACAGCTGTCAAAATAACGGTCATTCGTTATTCAAAGATAATTGTGTGTCATTTTACTTTAAAATGAAGGCCTATGGGGATAGGTAGAGACATCTAAGTACTTTCCTTGCCTATCAATTTTCGTTTCCACAGCTTGGTATGCAAACTCGACAACATTTTGAGACTTGGTTCTCCATTCTATGCGTATTGATCTGCTCCACTATTAATTTTTATTAGAAACGCAGAATCCAATTTTGTGTTTGTTAAGTACTTATATTTTTTTTGTTTTGCTTAGCTTGAGGCCCTGGATTCGATTCCCTGGTCGGCCAAAGTGTTATTGAGTTTCCCATCAAGGATTTCTAGGTAGCAGCCACGGAATCTGGATAAAATATGTGCCCGATTGATGTCAATAGGCTCGCCCCCATTACATTGGTCTTTAAACATAACAAGCGAAATGTTTACTATTAGGCACACCTTGGATAACACGCGTGATGTTATGTTACTTGAAAGAGGCTAGCGAGAAATCTTATTGCCATTGATCAGGTTTACATCCGGACGCCAGCCATCTGTCATTTTGTCGATTCAATGACAGATGCACAAAAGATTTGTCGTTTCTCTTTCGTGTCTACGGCGTTCATGCTAAGCGAGCTGGGCCCTGTTTTATGAAGCTGACAATCCGACATATATGTCAAAAAATGACAAAATTGTAGAATTGTCGCGCTTAGGCTGTTTTATGAACGTGACATACTTATATGTCAAAAAGCGACAGGTGAAATCTTGACTTAAATACTTGTCATCTAAGAACGCGTTTTATGAAACTCGACATAATTATGTCAAAAAACCACAGTCGAGTTATTTCGCGATAGAGGGCAACGCTTCTGTCAGACTTGTCGGAAAATTCTACATATATGTCATCATGACGTCATGACAATTGTGTGTTTTATAAAGCGGATATGACAAGTTTTTCACGACAAATTGTCACATGTCACCTGTCGCTAATAAAGTTTCATAAAACAGAGATATGTCGGATTGTCGCGACAATTCGACATATTTGTGAATTTTCCACCATGACAATTTTATTATGTGACCTGTCAGCTTCATAAAACAAAAAATAATTACAATTGTCACTTTTTGACATATGTCGACTTGTCGGATTGTCAGCTTCGTAAAAAAAGGCCCTGGGGCCGTTTCATATACGTGACAAAGACAGGCGCCAGGTGACAAATTGACATTTTGTCAATTTTTCGTTTCATAAACATTACCTATGGCAAAAAAATCGTGGTGGAAAAATTACAATTAAGTCAAATTGTCGCGACATTTTGACATATTTCTATTTCATAAAAATTTTCCCTTGACAGGCGACAGGTGACAATTTGTCGCGAAAAACTTGACATATTTGTTTTGTGAAACACAAAATTGTAATTACAAGTTGACAATTTTGTAGACTTAACGAAGATTTCTGACAGGCGACCTCACCTAATGTCAGCGGCTACTTCTCACTAACTAATTACTTATTACTAGTGAAATGGTGCTAACATTGACATTGCCATGCTGTATCACGCATAAACTTCCAATCTTTGCTAAATATACCCAATCCCTTTAATTTCTCTGCGATTTCCTTCCATTTTTTTTTTCGTGCGTTAAACGTTCAATAAATTTGCCAAACAGTATTTCTCGGTTGTCGTGTAAGTATAAGGCCCAAAATTATTATTTTCGTGTCCATTTTACTTGTTGCAAGTACTAATACCGAACAAATCCTAGAATGCTAGTCAAAATAATAATGTAACACAAACATTTTTATTGCTACCCTCATACTGCTATATCATTTTAACAAAAATGTATGCTATGACATATTTGTCGCAATTTACGACAACTATGTCGATTACTATGATAAAAAAGTCTCCACAATTTTCTTAAATACTGGCATTTCAAAACTGACAATTGTAGACCTTTTAAGAAACGCGGTTGACACTGACAATTTTGTCAACTATTTACCTGTCGCAATCGGACATAATTGTCAGGCTTATGAAACAGAATTTATAGCTATAATTCGACAATTTTGTCAAAAACTGACAAATTCTCAACTTGTCACGTATATGAAACAGGGCACAGGTTGTAAGAAATTCTAAAACAAAATTATTAAGTACTTACAATGCTAAAGAAGCGTTAAGCGAAAAATAATGTTAACTCATAGCAGTATTTTATAACGAAAGAAGTCACTGGTCATACCGATAGCATCTAACAGTTTCCTAACGATTACGCCAGTGATAATACTTTGAGTAACTAATTAGCAAAGCCATCAGATAATTTTGAACATGATTGTATCCGCGTAGTTCCACTGTTTACCACCGGAGGTCACCACACGTAAAGCGTGGCGCATTCCTACACATCTAGTGTACACTTGAATGACATACTTGCTCTTGATGACTAGGAAAATTATCTGTAATTATGAGAAAGCGTAGTTTATAGGCAACACAATCCGTGGATACTCACGGGTGTCGTATAAGACGACTAATGTCTGAGGCAGAACACCTTGCGCCTCCGTAGACCAGAGAATGGGCAGCAGCGTTTTCTGTTAGTCTTTCATCACTGCGATCTCCAATCCGCCTGCCAAGCGTGGAGATTACGGAAAATTCCTCCCATCATGGGAGAGGCTTATGTCCAGCAGTGGACGTTATGGGCTGTTGTTGTTGTTTGTTGTAGTTTATAGGTACTTTGTCTTGGAATTATATAATACAGCCCTTTTGGCGTCACGGCTGGCACACGTGGAAGTCGCAAATTATCCGACATGAACGCTGATCAGAATTTACCTGGATAAAGTTTCCTAAATCCCCACTCAGGTCGTGGTCTACCTGTGTGTCAAGTTTCATCGAAATCTTTTCAGCCGTTCAGGTGTGAATACGTAACAGACTGAGTTAGGTACATTCGCATTTATAGTATCGATTGTTCATGCCACTTCACTGCTACTCAAAAACCTTAACCAATAAAAACCCGTAAATCGTTCACACACGATCAAAATCTCAGATAAATTCAGCCCACAAAAATTAAATATGGAACATCAAATTTTATATCCTAACGTCCAATACCATTGTGGGGTGTCAGACCGTCCAGTGGCTGACCAATTACAAGAACACAGAGTCATAAAATTTTCAAATGATTTTTATCAGTGAACAAAATCAAAATCAATCAAAATCAAATCATTTATTTCAAGTATAGGCCAGTTGCAGGCACTTTTGAATTGTCGAAACAAAGATGAAAATTAAATGAAGCTACAGTCCCAGTCACAAGACATAAAAACTGTGAAAGTACTGTAGTTGCCCATTCCCTAGCGTAGATCTCTATGGAGAAGAACGGGCAAGAAACTCCATGGACACTCTTTTAAATCATAAAATTGTTACAAAATCTTGGTTACATCATTCGTGTTGAGATGGTATATTATGTGAGAACAATGTAGCAAGATGTGCACGTTAAAAGTGTCCATAGTAAAAACAAAATATACAATTAAAATATAACATTAAAATAAGCCACGGCAACTAAGAGATGACCAGTCACAACTGACAGCGCCCGTTCACGAACATGACGCATGGATCAGCACCATTTAACTCAACCATTTTGTAGGGAACCAAATGATCGGACACACGCGCCACCATCAGCGAGACATTAGAGTGAGCATGACATACTCTCAACTGCCTGGGCACATTCAAGTCAAGAAAAGACGTAGGATTCCAGTGAATGATAGCTTTCTAGTACATAGTACTCACACAATATGGGCTATGCGATTATATAATACTAGAGATTGAATCTATACAATGCAAAGATAGTTGTACAATCTTCAGCAGCTCCAACAATTATATGTAATGCTATCTAATTTATGCGCCCCTGTCCATGTGGAGCAGGACCAGCATTGAGCCACGCATTTTTATCAGCGATATAATCGCCCAACTTGTAATAAGCTTGCTTACATAGTGTGCGTTTGATGCATGTTTTAAATTTCGTCTCATTCAGTTCAAGAATACTTTGTGGAATTTTATTATAGCATCTCAAACAGTACCCCATGAAAGATGAGTCTACTTTAGCGAGTCTGAAGCCTGGCTGAACTAGTTGGTCCCTATTTCTAGTACTGTAATTATGTCTGTCACCTTTTTTACCAAAAAGATGCAGATTTTTTCTGACGTACATTATGTTTTCGTAGATATACTGACAATGTACCGTCATGATGCCAATATCTTTAAACAGTTCCCTTAGAGAATCGCGCCTACGAAGATTATATATGGCTCTGATGGCTCTTTTTTGCAGAATAAATATAGACTCAATATCTGCAGCCCGTCCCCATAGCAAAATGCCATAAGACATTATACTATGAAAGTAACTAAAATACACCAGTCTAGCGGTATCTACATCAGTAAATTGACGGATTTTTCTAATAGCGTATGCTGCTGAACTTAGCCGCCCTGCAAGGGATGTTAAATGTGAACCCCATTGTAGCCTTGAATCAAGCGTAATCCCCAGGAAAACCGTTTTATCTACGAATTCAAGTTTCTCTTTATTCAATTTTATTTCACAATCACTACTCTTAACATTGGGTGAAGCAAATCTTATGCATTTAGTTTTTTTTTCATTTAATACCAAATTGTTTGCTGTGAACCAATTATGGACCTGAAGTAGGGCATTATTCAGGTCATCTAGATTTTGGGCCCGTCTATTTATCTTAAAAATTAGGGAAGTGTCATCAGCAAACAACACCATATTTTGAGGTTGGTTTTTCAATAAATAGGGTAGATCATTTATATACACGAGAAAGAGGAAAGGACCCAATATTGAGCCTTGCGGAACCCCCATTTTTACTTTTAAACCCTTTGAATTAACACCATTTATTTGAACAAGTTGTTGTCTATCACTCAAATATGATTTCACCAAACTAAGTGCAAGTTGACCTAGTCCGTAATGCTCAAATTTCAAACGAACTTATTTGCTGTTAGCCACAACTTAGTATGTTCCCTTCGTTATAAGTTTTCCTAGCCGGAACAGGAATGCGGTGAATAGGCGAGACGACAAAAAATCGAATTAGTCCGTCAGATAGATTTCCATAAAATATTGGACACATATTTTTTATTTTGTTACGTAAACCAAAATTGACGAAGATATGACGCTTTTAAAATTCTCAATACGTCACGCTTATGTATAATTTTTAGCTAGTTCTGACGTCACAAGCACCCACTCCACACACTTCAGTTTTGATGCGTTTTATCTTTGTCAATATTCATTGATTTACAAAAACAAAAAATATGTGTCCATTATTTTCCAATACTCTGTCGGACTAAATAGATTTGCAATTTTTTGATACTATCGTCATGCCTATTAGTGGTAAGTACATTCTGAAGTGTGTTCTGCTCTGTCATTTGATTTATTGTTACTATTTTACTATAAGTGGCAAAAAGTGAAGCCTATTTTCTGAAACCCTCGATAAATTATCAAAATTACCCGTCTATTAAGTATTTGACACACTTACCAAAAGGAGAATGGTGTCAATTCTGTTGCGCACAAACTAAACTTAATTTAGGCTATTGCTATATTTATCTCTTTAATAAAACGAGAAAGAGACGAACGTAATTTAGAGCTGTCAAATTTAGTTGGAACTAATATTTCCATACAAATGAAGGGTGCACGTAAAAACATGTCGACTAAAAACACGGTGAAGCGCAAGGCATAAACTAGTTAGACACAACTTCGTCCTTTTCTCGCACTGCCTTTTAGTAAAAGATAGCAATAGCCTAAATTAAGTTTAGTTTGTGCACAACAGAATCGACACCAATGGTGCCGATTCCCTTGTTCACAAACTAAACTAAATTTAAGTTGAATGCATCTTTTTCTTTCTATTTCATTATGAAAAGGACAGAAGATAAATATTAGTTTAATCCTGTCAAATTAGTCAGCACCTGACGTAATTTGATGTAATTTTAGTAGTCAACTTTTTAATCGCGTCTAAAACTTGTATGGCGCTGATTAATTTGACAGAACATAACTAAAATTTATCTTCTGTCCTTTGCTTAATGAAATAGAAAGAAAAAGATGCACTGAACTTAAATTTGGTTTAGTTTGTAAACAAAGGAAACGGCACCATTGTCTCCATTATAACATCAGTATTTAGGAACACACAGACAAAATGCATTGAGCCTTGCAATTTATTTTGTTTTGTCCTTCTTGAAGAGCATGGTTGTCCATAGGTAGGTACTTACTTCATAGGTAGGCCTATGAAGTTCCTATGGACAACCATGCTGATAAACTCTTTTTCTTCAGTTTAGTTGATCTTTTAATAGCATTGGTTCAATATTAGCACAAAAAAAAAGAGTTTTGAGAATTCGGTTATTCCTTAGTTTAGAACGCTTCGCGACATCTCACTCGACAATCCACAGCATAACCACCAAGCTATTGTCACTTCCGACGACCAATCCCGCTTCCAGGTGTACAGGTCCATCCTCTGTCCAACCAATTACAAGCAGACAGCAATAAAACGTCCTAATGATGTTATCAGCGAATAAATCGGGAGTGTATCTGAAAATCGCTCGTTAGTTCAAGAGCGGTGAACGTAAGCGCCCACGTCGTGCGTTAGATAGACAAGTTTGTACTGTATTGTTAGCATTAAAGTATTTTGTAATAAGCTGTAATTCTTTTTTTTACTAAACGTAATTAGTTATACTTACCTGGAGGAGCTCGTGGCTAAATAATAACAGCCACTCGGGTCGATCGTTAGGTTAAGCCGTGCTTGCCTAGGTTGGTCTGTGGATGGGTGACCACCCTTTACATACCGAGTTTCCTCCGTGCTTCGGAAAGCATGTTAAGCAGTTGGTCCCGGCTGTCATTTGTAGATCTTAGACAGTCGTTAGGTAGTCAGAGGCCAAAAAAAAGTGTGACAACCAGTCTTACCAAGGGGTATCGTATTGCCCAGTACTAACTGGGTTGTAGAGGTCAAATAGGCGGTAGGTCCATGTAAAATACTGGTATTCAGCTGCATCCGGTAAACCTGAAAGCCGACCTCAACATAGTTGGGAAAAGACTAGGCAGATGATAATTAGGTATACTTAGTTGATACAATTGATTGCTAAAATGATAATCATCATGCCTAGCCTTTTCCCAACTTTGCTTCGGTCTTTGGGGTCGGCTTCCAGTCTAACCGGAAGCAGCCGAATACCAGTAGTTTACATGGAGACGACTGCCTCTCTGACCTCCACATCCCAGTTAGTGCTGGGTAATATGACACGCTTGGTAAGACTGGTTGTCAGACTTTTGGGGCAACGACTATCAAAGTTCTACAAATGACAGCCGAGCCAGAAACGGACCCTCAGATTAGCAAGTCTATTTGTGGTGGTTCAAACTTCGTTTGTAAGACTGTTAGAATAAAGTTCTAATCAGCTTGCACTACAAAGCGGTTGTTACGTCAGTCACTGCGGCCGAATAGTGCGAAATGAGTGGTTTTTATTCTTAATAAAATCAAATTTTCGTCTTTTGGAAAAAAATAAAAAACATAAGACCATGCGTACATGCATCCATTAACATCCATCGACACACTTTAAGTAATAAGCATGTATATAGTTGGTGCCAGTTAAGATGACAATAGCGGTCATTGCCCTTTCCCTAATATCTCTTCGTACAAACTAAAACAAATAAACCATGTATCGTTTTTCATTACAAAAAATGTTGAAGATCACGATAGATGACGATGCCAGACTTGAACAGGCTTATTTTTGGTTTTCAAAGTTAAGAAGTTTAATAAACGTAAACGCATCAAAAAAAGTTAGTGATCACTAGCATAAGCTAATATTTTTTTTTTAAATTGAACTTTATCAAGAAAAAAACTTTGTTGTATGTTTTCTTTAAATAGAAATACCCTGTTTGAAATTAAAAAATAAAACTATTTTTTATCTACACTTCTACACTAATATGTATTATAAAGAGGAAAGATTTGTATTTTTGTGTGTATGTTTGTAATGAATAAAATCAAAAACTCCTGCGCCGATTTAAAAAAGTCTTTCACCATTAGAAAGCTACATTCATTCTGAATAACATAGGCTATATTTTATCCCTGTACTACCACGGAAACGGGAATTACGCGGGTGAAACCTCGTGACGTCTGCTAGTTTTTTTTTATAAAAACGTAACAAAAAAGATTTCGAATTTTCAAAGTGATCACAAACTTTTTTTGATGTGTGTAGGTGGGTCAATGACCGCTATTCTCATCTTAACTGGCATCAACTATAGTAGTACTACAATCCACGCTTGGCATAATTTCCGTCCGCCATAAAAACGCGCCAAGCAAACAGATAGGTCATCGCCCTCCCGGTGTAGAGTAGAGCCAAGTTCTTGCGCATAATGTTAATTTGTTAGCAGTTACTGAGTGAATGGTAGTTCTCAGTAAAGCTTAGTGATTAGGCATTCAATTAGCTCATTGTTCGTACACAACACCTATGCAACTTTACTTTTGTAGGGGTAGCAGAATAGTTTGTTTGTTAGTATTTGACTATTTATATTTTTTTGGGGTTAATTTTTTTTTTTTAATTATAATAATGTTTATTAGATTATTTTTGTAAATAACACAGATTTCATCACAGATTTTGCTTTAAAATACCAGTGTGAGAGATGAATAAAATCATTTTCTTTTATTTGAGACCATGATATCCACGGACGTTGTTATCTATATCTATAAAGAGGTAACATTTGTTTGTCAGTTTGTATGTTTGTAAGTTTGTAAGTTTGTATGTAGGGGGTAATCTCCGGAAGTAATGAACCAATTTTAAAAATTGTTTCACTGGTAGAAAGCTACATTATTGGTGAGTGCTATAGGCTATATTTTATTCCCGTACTCCCACGGGAACGGGAACTACGCGGGTGAAACCGCGAGACGTCAGCTAGTTTTTTATATTTTTTACAAATTTATATTTCACGTACTTGGATGAGGTCCTGTGATTTAAAAATAAACAAAAAGAGTTACTTCAGAAGATGTGTCCTTTCTATTACAAATGATGCAGCAATGAAACTAAAATCTGTAGCTTCCAGGGTAGTTAGCCAAAATTCTTGACTTTCAAAAGAAATAAACTCTCCTAATGACACAATGTGACATCTATCAACCCGCACTGGGACTGCGTGGCGTATTATCACCCACTCTGTTATAATAAAGAGGAGAGGAGGCCTGTACCCCTGCAGTAAATTAATTAACTCATCATCATCAGCCTATAACGTTCCCACTGCTGGGACACAGGCCTCCTCACAATGAGAGGAAATGGGCTATAATCCACCACGCGAGCCCAGTGCGGATTGGTAGATATCACATGTCTTCGAATTTTCGGTTCTAGGATATGTCGGTTTCCTCACGATGTTTTACTTCACCTTTTTAAGAGCAGTGGTGATGAAATAAATTCCAATCCTTTTGCTAAGAGTCCAGCTCCTAATATTATCTTAATTTAACCCATTTACCAGTACTGAATCTGCTATCCCTACCCGATAGCATCTCTTCACGGTAGCGACCGCGTACAAAGGAGTGTTCTGCTGACGTTACAACAGTACGTACTTACATGGGGCCAGAGTGGATCAAATCACTAGTTTTATCTTCTATAGGATGTTATTATCGCCTGCATCGTTTGTTTATGGGTTATCATAGTGCATAATGAATAATTGAATATGCAATTTTTATATATATATATGTAAAGTGCTGTTATACAGATGCATCTGATTAGAGAAAAAATCATCCAACTACCTACATCTACACTAATATTATAAAGAGGAATGATTTGTATGTGTATGTTTTTAATGAATAAACTCAATAACTCCTGCGCCAATTTCAAAAATTCTTTCACCATTAGAAAGCTACATTCACCCTGAGTAACATAGGCTATATTTTATTCCCGTACTCCCACGGGAACAGGAACTACGCGGGTGAAACCGCGTGACGTCCGCTAGTCAATTTATAAAGCAAAAGTAACTGTCCGTCTCATTTATTCACGTGCCTGTTGTTGCGACCTTTTTTATATTTATCTATGGTTTTTTACTCGTTTCACATTTGTTGTCAAATAAAATTAGTTGTGTCAGTGACTCGTAATTTTATTGCAACCAAAGACATTCAAATATTTACGAGTGATAGACGGGAAAAGACAAAGAAAATGGTAATAAAATACTTGTTACTACTTAGTAACAAATCATTCGGCCTAGTGTCATACGCGCTTGTCAGGTAGCATTCTTGTGTCAAAATCAAAAATGTTCGGGCTCAAAGTTTTTGAATGACATTATTCCCGTTTAGTCTACATTTGACAGATTCTACTTATGACATCATATTTTTTGACAGATTCTATATTTGACAGATTCTACAATCGACAGATTCTATATTTGACAGATTCTATGTTTGACCGATTCTACAATCGACAGATTCTGTTTGACAGATTTTTCCCAATGTCCGCTCTATACCTATTTTTTTTTAATCTCTTTGATTGCAACAATGAAGTAGTCTACAATTTTCTCTAAACCTGTCTTTTCACAACTACATATGTTGGGGTCGGCTTTCAGTCTAACCGGGTGCAGCTGAATACCAGTATTTTACATAGAGCGACTGACTATCTGACCTCCACAACCCAGTTAGTACTGGGCAATACGATTCCCTTGGAAACACTGGTTGTCAGACTTTCGGGACGCTGATTACTTGTAACGACTGACATCCTCACGAGCTTGTTAAATAATTGGTTATCGTGGTATGGATATGAGATGCGGAGGAATCGGGAAAAAGGTAAGGAAAGTTTTGAGTATGAATGTGGATGACTATAGGAGGAGAGAACACCAAAGAAACGATGGATGAACTGTGTGTGAAGGATGATCTTGCAAGAAAGTAGGTGTCTGATGAGACGACGAGTTATAGAGAAGTGTGGGAGAAGACAGATAATAATAATAAAGATATGATAATAAGAATAAGATGAGACAGATGGGAGAAGTATGGAGAGCAGCGGTGGCCCAGTGGTGGCGGCCCCGACTTACGAACAGTAAGTCGTGGGTTCGAACCCAGACAGGCGCATTACTTTGTGTAATTTATTTCATCACCACTGCTCTCAAAACGGTGAAGGAAAACATCGTGAGGAAACATGTCCTAGAACCAAAAAAATCGAAAACATGTGACATCTACCAATCTGCAGCAATAGCCCATTCCCTCTCATAGAGAGGAGGCCTGTGTCCCAGCAGTGGGATCATTAATAGGCTAATGATGATGATGATGATGATGGAAGAAGTCATGCTGGCCGATCTCGAATAAATTGGGGTAACGATAGGAGAATGATAATACAAGCTTGGGCAGTCACTCCGTGTAAAATAGGTGCTGGTAGGTACCATGAGCTCGGACGAAATCTGCTCATTTTAAAAACAAAATTCCGTGCACACGTTCTCCACATCTGTTTAGAATCATCGACACTAAGAAGAAGAAGAACTATTCATTGGGCTTTCTTTTTTTTCTATCGACCCATTTTTCATTAGGTAACAAAAACAAGGGATCTGATGCTGCAATGCAATTGGTTGATGAGTTTAAATAAGCGCTTCAATAGCGGCCGAATGCTGCAAGCAAAAAGAGTCGTATTGGTTTTTGGATTGAGGTTTCGTTCGAGCTCATGGTACGTATTCAGCTGCATTCGGTTAGACTGGAAGCCGACACAAGTCCAACATAGTTGAAGAAAAAATAGGCAGACGATGATGAGTATACACCGTTAATTTTAGGTCGTTCTGGAATCGAAAGTCATAAACTCGAGTTTTTTTTTTGTTATTTAAAAAAAAAAACGGCCAAGTGCGAGTCGGACTCGCGCACGAAGGGTTCCGTACCATTATTTAAAAACATTAGACAAAACTGCAAAAAAATCACGTTTGTTGTATGGGAGCCCCCCTTAAATATTGATTTAATTCTGTTTTTAGTATTTGTTGTTATAGCGGCAACAGAAATACATCATCTGTGAAAATTTTAACTGTCTAGCTGTCACGGTTCATGAGATACAGCCTGGTGACAGACAGACGGACAGACGGACAGACGGACAGACAGACGGACAGACAGCGAAGTCTTAGTAATAGGGTTCCGTTTTTACCCTTTGGGTACGGAACCCTAAAAACAGTCCCAATCGTTCCGAGTTCGATGATCGAGTTTATGGTTTTCAGTTCCAGAACGACTTAAAATTAAGCGGGTTTAAATAGAGGTATGAGGTACCTATAACTCTCGCGTAGCGTCAACTACCTATATGTCATGACGGCATCTACAACATCACATTCGAAGACGTTCGTATGTGATGTTGTAGATGCCGTCAAAACAAACTTACAGTCAGACAAAAAAACTAAGGGTGCTTATCAAAAACACTTTTAATTATCTTTCTGAAACTCAAACTAGAGCATTTATTTCAATTAAACCATTACAGGCACTTTTGAATGTTAGAAAAACAAAAAACAAAGCTACAGTCCCAGTCACAAGACATAATAACTTGAGAAAGTACTGTAGTTGCCCATTCCCTAGCGTAGATCTCTATGGAGAAGAACATTCTTCTCTATAGACACACACAAGAAACTCCATGGACACTCTTTTAAATCAAATTCTACTTCATTCATGTAGAGATTATACATTATATGTGAGACCGATGTAGAAAGAGGTGCAAATTAAGAGCGTCCAGAGTAAAAAAAGTAATCAACCATTCAAAAATAAAATAAACCATGGCAGCTAAGAGATGACCAGTCCCTATTGACGCATGGATCACTTTTCAAGTAAGTTCATTAAATAAAACAACGACTGAAAACACTACCCACCCTTCATACTCAACAAACGTAAAAGGAAATTGTCGAACAGAACAGTTGTACCAACTTATACATAGTTAAAAATATTTTCAAAAGCACTCGAAGCACTACAAACTCTTGCGCAACCAAAATGAAATAAAATCGATCGTAATTCGTCGCAAATTGTCCCCACCCCACATTTTGAAAACGGGAAAAAAATCTATTGTTACAAAAAGGGGTGTGACATTGATAGAAAGAGAAGGAATCATTCTCTCTCTTTCTTATAACAAAAGTTTGTGAGACGATTATAGTGTTAGAAAAGGATAGATATATCTACGGTAATGTTCGTACGCAATAATAATTTTTATTTTTTGTAAGGGTATGTGTACACGACTTTGGTAAAGTTTGTTCTAAAAATTCTAACTGGTTTTTTGAATAATTAGACACCTTTCTTGATTTCACAGCCAATGAATTCTTATGGATAAAATACGATAGAGTAGTCTTAGTTTTAGCGGAAATATTGTGAGGAAATCAGCATGCCTGAGAGATATTTCTCGACGACATGTGAAGCTAAGTCAGGGGCCCATGGGCGACATAAATACTCTGATACCAGGTTAGGCACTAACCACACCATATAAGAAAGAGCGGGACCTATTCTGTCACTCGATTTACTAACACCAAAAAAAGTTTGAACAAAAAAGAAGTCAAGAATAGTATAAACAAGGTTTATTCAAGCCAAACTTATAATTTTCTTATCTATTCATAATTAATATACCTACACAACTAGTCATTTTAAAATGTTTAACATAATTATTAACAGATTTTGCTCTTATAAATCTAATTTCCTACTAAACTTTCTAATCGGTCTAAAATAAGAATATACCGTCAGTGTCTTATTGGATTCTTATAAAGTACATACATCTTCATAAAAGAGTCGAGAAATGAATATAAATGCTTGAAAGCGTACGGAATAAGATGTGAGGTGGCAATTTGAACAGAAAATGAGACAGTTTACTTTTAAAGTCACGTACAGGAGGTGGCAAACAGGATATTTGCTTAACTAGGCTCAGCTTAACTGATGCTACCAGTACTGCCATCTATGCAGTCGTAGAAGTACTAATAAATAATGAAAGTGAAACATTTTATGAAAATTCAGCGACAGATTTATGAAGATTTTCTTTTATTTCTGGACTGTAGTAATATTTTTATAGTAATCATAACGTAAAATTAAAACAAAATAACATTCAGTGTGATTATTAAAAAAAACTGTTACTAGCGCCATCTGTTATCGAGTAGCGACATCAAGGAACTGTTTTACAACCAAATCTGACGTTTCTGGAACCCTCGTAAATACAGGGAAAAACTTGTTTATGTGTGCGTGAGCAAAAGCGCTCGAAATTCAAATTTTAGGTGGGGTTCGTGTCAGAGTTTGTTCGAATATTTGAATTTTGTTGAAGTTTAGCTTTCGTCAATGGTTTTCGTTTGAATGATTTTGGATCAGGAAATAAGTAATCTGAAGCAATCTGAATAATAAAATTATGAATAGTAAGCATATTAAATAAAGTAGGAAAAAATACTGAAGTATAATAATATGTTTATTAAAAACTAGCTAAGCATACTATGGTCATTTAAAATAATTGGGTACCTATTGCATACTTACCAACTGCAGTTTCTTGCGTAGAGTTTGACAAGTCCTCAACTTCAATTACTCAATAATTCAAAAATCGACAATTAGACCTTAATAAATATTTTTTCCGGTTAGACTGAAAGCAGATAATGATAGGTAGTGATGATATACTTTTTGCATAATTACAATGGTTATTTTAATCTTCCTAGATAATCCTTTTATCTTACTAATAGTCTAAGATCCCTTAAAGAATGACCTTCACCGAGCTGGGTAATGGATGAAAAGTATTTTATATCAAATTAAATATGTCATAAAATATATTGCTAATGTCAAAAAAAAAATCAGTCCAGAGTATGATTAATTAGCAATTTAAACATTTTTATATATTTTTTAAACATTTATCTGGTTTGTTTAAGACAAATTCCATACCTATCGAAAGTATGAAACCTGTAGAATATTATTCTTCATAACTTTTGCATATCCAATAGCCTATAGAATACGCAAACGTTAAGTTAACCGGTTAACATAACGTTTGCATATATTCTACAAATATATAGTTTGCAAAAATTGTAATCGGGACTGAAATTTTTTAGACAACCCATTTGCAATACATTTAATTTGATATAAAATACTTTTCATACATTAACCAGCTCGGTGAAGGTCGTTCTTAAAGGGATCCTATACCTACTATAATATCCTACTAATACTAGTATTATAAATGCGAAAGTTTATGATGAGTACAGATGTTTGTTACTATTATACGTAAAAAACTACTTAACGGATTTGGATGAAATTTTGCACACAGATAGTTAATAACCTGGATTAACACATAGGATACTTTTTATCCCGTAGTAAGAACCTATGGGACAATTATCAAACTTCACGCGGGCGAAGCCGCTGGTAGAAGCTAGTATTTAAATAAAGAAGTAATTTTATATCCTAAAACGACGTAAAATCCTTAATACTGTGCAAAATACCTCACATAGTGCGCTTTTGTACTCGATGAATGCAAAATCAGCTGAGTATTGAATATCAATCCTTTGTCAGCGCATAATGGCCACTTATAGCTTTCTGAATAAAAGCTAAATAATAGCAGACCTCCTTTATCGCAGACAGCACTTATTTAATGAGCCAATCATTCTAGCAAAATCAGCCTATAATGTTCCCACTGCTGGGATACAGCCCTCCATTCGGTGAGACGGAGTGGGACGTAAGTAATCCACGCGGGATCAGTGCAGATTGATGGATATCACAAGTATTACACTTGTATCTATAGTTAAGTTAAAGTTATTACCTCAAGTAATAACTTTAACTTGAAGTTATTACTTACGCAAACATTTTTATGCAATACCTAGACAAGAAATTGAACGAAGTAAGAACCATCAAAGACAAATAAAGAAACAAATCAAAGTGATTACTTGTGTAAAAGTAATTGTTTAAGATACGATTTTTATTGTGGTTAGTAATTGCTTAAAGTTAGAACTGTCAAAAGTTAGAATTCTTAGCTTTGCTTTCTTTGTGGGTCCTTATTTCGCTATTTCGTTTAAATTCTTGTCCATTGCATAAAAAGGTTTGAATAAGTATTAACTTAAACTATAGTACTTAATTATTTTAACTTGACTGAAGATCATCATCATCATCAGCCTATTAATGTTCCCACTGCTGGGACACAGGCCTACTCTCTATGAGAGGGAATGGGCTATAATCCACCACGCGGGCCCAGTGCGGATTGGTAGATGTCACATATCTTCGAATATTTTGGTTCTAGGACATGCCGGTTTCCTCACGATGTTTTCCTTCACCAAAGACTGAAGATACATGTGTAAAAATTCTATCTTTTTACACTTCAAGCAATTCTTATGCTACAGAATAAAAATATTTCACTCAAGTAATCACTTTGACTTGTTTATAGATACGGGCATTGAGTTGTGTAACATATATATATGTTACGGATGGATACGGGTTCTGGGTCACAACCAACACTGACAGTTGTCACAGTTGACGG
Organism: Xestia xanthographa; assembly: GCA_905147715.2. Classification (NCBI taxonomy): domain Eukaryota; kingdom Metazoa; phylum Arthropoda; class Insecta; order Lepidoptera; family Noctuidae; genus Xestia; species Xestia xanthographa. Next base: position 5,639,753 of record LR990663.1, on the reverse strand, counting down.
GTGTCACACAAATGTCTACATTTTAGTTCTAGAATATCACTTTTCCTCCAAAATTTAAATAGTAGCGGACCTACTTTATCGTAAGCATCGATTCCTTATTTATTAATATTTATCAATGTATAATTCATGTTTGTACCATTTTAAAAGGGAAATATCAACCACCAGCTGATATCTCACTTTTTAATGCAATGTTAGAATATTAAAATTTAAATCACTTGCCAATTTCACGACGAGAATTCAATATTTTTTCCAAAATTCCTACTTACTACGTGATGTCACAAGAGCTAAATTATTTAAAAATACTCCAAGACTTCTCGAAGGATTTAGTACAAAAATAATTCATCATAATCCACAGTTGGACTTTATCCACTGTTGGGTATACGCCACTCTTTGCTTGTGCCAAGCCCCATGCTCTTGTCTCATCCAAGATATTCCCGCCATTGCAACAATATCGTCTGCCCACGTCGCCGTCGGGCGACCAACACTTCTCTTTCCATTCCTAGGACGCCACTCGGTCACAGTTTTACTCCACCTGCCATCACCTCGCCTTGCTAGGTGTCCTGCCAAACTCCATGTAAGTTACATGACGCATAAAAATAATTCATCTGCCTAGCCTTTTCCCAACTATTTCGGGGTCAGCTTCCAGTCTAACCGGCTGCCACTGAATACCAGTACTTTACATGGAGCGACTGCCTATCTGACCTCGACATCCCAGTTAGTACTGGGTAATACGATACCCCTTGGTAAGACTGGTTGTCAGTCTTTTTGGGCCACTAACTACCTATAACGACTGTCAAAGATCTACAAATGACAGCCGGGACCAACTGCTTTATGTGCTTTCCGAGGCACGTAGGAATCTCGGTATGTAAACCCTGGCCACCCATCCACAGACCAACCTAGGCAAGCACGGCTTAACCTAAAGATCGACCCGAGCGGCTGTTATTATTTAGCCACGAGCTATTTTACTCGCATAAAAATAATTAGCACATTTTAATTCAAAACAAGGTAACTGTATGTAGCATCATTCACTTTTATTATTCGCTGTACTTGTGAAGGACAATACCCCAGCACTCATGTAGTTCCAACACTATAATTATTATTTAAATTATTAATGGAACACACATTGTTTTCTGCGAAAATAAAATTGCAAATGATGTAGTGTACCACAATTATTACAATTTTATTTAAATGCCTATGCAATTATTTTAGATGCAAGCAACTGAGTCGAAAATGACCTTCGGGCTAAACGCACGCACGCAACTAGAAAATATAGAATTATACACTTTGAGAAGGAGTGTTTAATATAATATTTATTAATGTTTTGTTATAACCTTGCTCTCTCAGCAATCGTTAGTAGATGTGAGTAGGAAATGTAGGAGTTTTTTAATATTATTTTAGGTAAACTCATAAAGTCAATGATATTCTAATAAACAGATATGTTATACACCTACAAATCAACCGAGAATTGTTCCGCGCGGCAGGGGCAGCTCACATACACGCAGTGACGCAGAATAAAGGCAAAACCACCCGATTGGGCCGTTTTCGAGTCTTCACGATTGCGCGCTCACAACATATCTGCACCCTTAGCCAAGTTGACAATCTACAATCGTTACCGCTAGTAAAAAACTATTCAAATGAATGGCAATGACATCATCTCAACGTTAAATCACATGATCAACACAAACGAATAGAAAATTCGTTGACAAGTTTACATCGTTCAAAATGATAAAATAGAATGTTATCGTTTCTACAATGTTGATCGCTAAACTCTTTGGTAGGAACGTTCACCATAGACTAAAGTGTAGGTTTCTTCTACAGACATTAGAGAACGAGCGATCGACTCAGTCGTGTCAACTTGGCTACCAATTTAGCGCTTTCCACAATCGCATAATACGCCGAGGCGTTTACAATGAGAGGTTTTCCTTTTGAGGTTTTAAAAAAAAACGTAGTTTCCAAGAACTCTATAGATGGCGTTGAACTTACTATGCCAAAGCCAAAACGCTTGAAAAAAAAACATTGTGTCACGTTACATACTCTCGTTGACTGACACTTTCATTTGCTTAACCTTCCGAATATAACCTACATTTCTCGCGCTTTATTAAAATCAGTTTTTTTAGTTTCCGTTCCTTGCATTATCATACTTACTCCTAGCGCCATCTATCCAGCGACTAGGGAAGAGCTAAAAAGAAAATCCCTCATTGTAGAAAGAGAATCGATACGAAACGTTTGTAACTTGGCTAGGGGTGCTGTTTACTAGAATATCATTGCATAAAGTGTTTTATCTCACTGAATTTTAATCGTCATTTTTAATTTTAGCTCAATTTATCATCATCTCAAGCCGTTGTCCCATTCTACTTGGGATCAGAGTAACATGTTTTCTTCCATTCTCCCCTGTCAGACGTCACAGCATCAATTACTCCTCTATTTTTCATATCATTCCTCACACAATTCATCAATATTTTTTTTGTTTTTACAAAGTCCATGAATAAAATCTTCAAAAAACTATTTTCCCGGTAGAGCAGTTTGCCTGCAATACCGATGCTTGTAACAACAACAAAAATACATGTGATTGTGACACATATAACTTCCCCAATATGCGTAACTGGGTCACACTTAAAAGGCTACCAAAAAAAAAACTACAACAAAAAACATAAAAAAACACTACTGGCAGGTAAATCAGATTGCAAGCGATGCATGAAAAATGACTCCGTCGGGTCGTAATTAAAAAAAAAGTAACGACAATAGAGTTCTTAATTTAAATTCGAACGTTACAAAAAAAATACCCCTGTCAAGGGTCATTTTTTGCAAAGTGAATAAAAAATGACCCTCGTTTTAGTGTCACTGAAATGAAACAAAAGATGAAATTTGACTATTACCTTTTGATATTTTTTGATTTAAAGCTTATGTTATAATGACAGAGTTGAGAGAAAATACTGGATTCTGTGACGAAGACAAAAGAGTTTTTTTTAGCTTTTTGATTATAATCAGTATGTCGCATCTTTATTTGTGACGGTTCCGGATTTATTTATTATTTTTATTCATGGAGTAAAAACACAGTAGGTACGTACAGCCGTCTCGTAAACATTTACATTGCAAAATAATATTCTCACGTGATTTTAATGAGATTATACATACACAAATAATGCAGACGATCTAAAGAAACTGACAGTACCTACAGACATCGCTTTATTATTTTATATGTGCTAAAAATACCTACTTTTCAAATAAACAGGCAAATTATAAGTACCTTGACCTAAATGCAATGAAATGTGAGTGAACCATTAAGTACCTATGTCTAACCTTTTGAATAACAAGCGTGATATTAAGATATCCTATTATTCCTTAGATATCTTATTTATTAATGCACTGTTTTAGACTTTCACGGTTTTTCACTACAAAAGGGAAACCCGTAAGTAAGTACTTTAAGTGTAGATAAATATTATATACCTATGTATAAAGTATACCTATATTATAAAGTACAAATTTCCTTTATTTGGAAGGTACAGGACAAATAAATTCAGGCAAAACATAAAGACATTGTATGTCAATTAAAACAGTAAGTAAGTACTCGTAAACTAGTACAAAAATATTTTTCCCGTCATTATTCTACGAAGCGATAACATGTGATTTTAATAATATTATTAGAAAATATTCAGTTATGTATGTATTTATGATTAAACGATTTTTTTACCGTCATTCACGACTGCAATCCAGAGCTCGAAATTTTCAAGAATGTTTGTGATCGTTCCTTTTTAAGTTGACACCTACTCGCATGAATACTGTGGATGCGGAAAATTGCATTCTGACACACGTAATATTTAGTAATTATTTTTATTATTATCAAGATAGTTATGATTTCAAACCTTGCTGCCATCTAGACCTAACTATTTAAAAACGACCTACAATTAACGAACCACCAGATTTAGCAAAATGTAACAGCAATAAAATCACTTTTGATTGCCAAAATTAGTAAATGATCACCAAAATTATTAATCCCAATACATCGCAATTAGAACCATTTTTTTTTTTTTTAATTAATGACCACCAGAAATTAAACTGTTATGCTCCTGCATCCGAGTCGAGGGAGACCCGTTCGACGAAGCCTCGCTTCGCGGGGCTCCTACTTCTAAATGGGTTATAAAAAAATATTAATAAAATATTTATCCGTGTCGGATGGTTGCTAGTTTTGCCCCAAGTCGGCTTAAGCGAAACTAGCATTAAAATTTGGGGTTCAATTTACTAATATTTGGTGATCAATTGATATTTTAGGTGATAGATGTTAGTGGTCACAGAGTTATTTTTGGTGGTATTTTCCCCCTTTAAAAATATTGCTTTATTTTTTATAAATATCAACAAAAAATAACGTTAGAAATAATTATAAATACACAATGCTATCATGACACATTTGCGAGGTACCAATTTCCTTGTTTTGAAGGAAAAACCTAAAAATACCAATAGGAAAAATACCTAAAATACCTACAGCCATTCTATGTTAGTTTCGACAATATTTACTATGTGTATCTGTAATTCAGTAGTGTTAATAGTGTACCGATGAAATAATTATATTATCAGTATTGTTTTGTAAAATATAGTGATTTGATACCGTGATAGAATTTGTAAGCAACCAGAAGATACACTTGACAACCTTAAAAAGTAATGACGACAAATTAAAAAAAAACGCTTTTGAATGCTCGTGAAAAAACTTTAGTTAACAAACCTTTGAGTGATAGAAAGACATGTCAAAAAACGTATCTAAATCTCGATTATAAAAGTGATTAAAAGTGAAAATGGCAGAGGAAACTTCAATCAGGCAACAAAAGCAAGGAAAAAACAGAGACACTAATTGGTCAAGGATTCGAGATCGATAGTAAGTACACACCTACAGAAATTCTTCACTTTTCTTCTCACATTTGAGGTCGGTGCAACATAACCCCTTACCAATTTTGTACAGCAACAAGCTAGCTCTATGGTGTGATTGTATAATAACTTTATTCAACCACACTATCAATCCATCGTTTCTTTGGTTTTTTCCACTCAATTATGATGTAACATTCATATTCAAATGTAACGTTATTTGAATTTTATAAATAAACTGGTTGTAAAAAAACGTTTTAAATTCAAATTCACAATCTCAACAATGACAAAAAATGACGGAAATAGTATATTTGTAGACTAGATTAGAATGCATCACATTCTTGAAAAGTACGAGACTTCCTCTCAGGTTTTAATAATACCAATTTCTGTAACTGCTGGCAATTTATACAGGTCTCTTTTTAACTTCTCTACAGGTCTCTTTCTTTTTTTTTCTTTTTTTTTTTCTTATTTTTTTCAGTAACCACCTCTTAGTAAAAGAGGGCTGGCTGGAAATGCGCGGGAAACATATTAAAACATGGCGCCGTTGTTACTTCTTGCTTTTCGAAGATGCTCAAATGTTTGGCTTCAAGAACAATCCTGAACCCGACTACCAGAGCGAAGTTCGCCATGTCTACTATCTGTATGAAGCTTCTGTCAAGTTCGAAGACGATAAAGATGATGAGGGGAGACGTATTTTTACAGTATCAATGTGGTTCCCTGGAGAACGTACGTTTGCTGCCCAAAATGATGAGGAGCGCGATGATTGGGCAAATGCGATCAAAACTGTGGGACTTAAATCTTTGGAAGTTGTTACTGGTTTGGCTTTTCTGCGATCCGGGATATGAAATGTGTGATCCCTCTCATACCTTTCAAGATGATTGATGTTACTGAAGATGTACGGTTTACGTACACGCAGCAAATTTTATCTTTCGTATTTATAATAATGTTTATATAATTTTAAGGTAGTTGACAAATACTGTTAAGTATTTTGTGATAAATAAAATATTACTTACGCGAACACCGCGGATTAGCATCCAACCTACTCTAAATTAGTAGTGATCGGTACATTTAATAAACTTTAAGGCCTGAATTCTTGCCACGCTGACGTTCGGTCGCGAACGGTCGGTCGTGACGTCAGCGAGGACAAAAAACGGCTGTCGGTCAGCGTCTTAAGTCGGCGTCGCAGTATGGTGTTATATAGAACACAATGTATACTCGTACGCGCGACCGACGTCACACGCTGTTTTAACTTGGTTCAATAATTACAATTACGACTTCTGATTCAGACTGGCCTAAGTTTTTCCATTAATTTTCTGCTTTTAATACATGTACTATTTTTTTTTTTATTATTTTAGGCCTGTATAGCCTGTTAGCTATTAATAATTTATTATATAAAACTAATGTACATAACTAAACTTCATATTTATTTTCTTTTAATACCTTTTTGCGTATATAAGAATCAAAGCTGACACCAATACGAAAACCCAAATAGCTTCAAAACTTTTTATTTTGGTCAAGATTATTTTATATTACGAAAACATGTGATTTTAATAATATTATTGAAAAAATATTAGTCATGATTAAAGAAATGTTTACAGATTTTTGCGACTGAAAAGTACATAAACAAACACTGCTTTATTCATTTATTTCTTGCAAAAATAGAAGCATTACAGATAAATTATAAATAAATACACAATCCCATGATGACGTTCATAAAATATAATAAAAACATCCTTATTTTTAAGGAAAAATCTACACCTATCTTACGTATTTATGGACAAAAATAATTTCAAGCCGAAAAAAATAACATGTTAGTGTTGACAGTATCTAAAAACTTTGTGAGCGTCTGTGCCTATCTATGATTTAGTATTCTTAATTATTTATTGTACAAAGCATAATTATACAGTGTGGTGTTTTAGTCTCGCATCTTTCAAAGAGCGATACTTCTTTTTTTTTCTTTTCTTTTTTTTTTTCTTTCCGTAAACCTCTTTGAAGGACACAAATGTCAATTTCTTTTTGCAAAAAAGTTTTTTATTTTTCTTTCTTGTCTAGCCCCGAATAACTTTATTTCATCAATTTAAACTTTTAGTTTTTGAAAGTACAATATTTTACATAATTTTCGGAGGTTTCCCAGTTAGGTGAACCATGGGTACATTATTTTATATAATCATTCTTAGTTCACCAATTAGGCGAACTACAGGTACATTATTTTGTATAAATACCCATGGTTCACTCATTAGGTGAACCAAGGGTACAGAAAGTTAACCATGGAACACCTAGGTGAACCACTTTGGTGTTCCACGGGTCAGAAACGTAAATCACCACCTTATATTAGTGTATTTTTGTTGTTGTTTCGAACGTAGTAATTTGGATTGCAACCCATACTATTACGAAATATCTCTCAAAGTTCTTTTAAATTTGCTTTAATTTGCAAAGTGATTAAAAGTGCAAATGGCGGAGCGGCTGTCAATAAAAACAGTAGTTAACAATAATTGGTTAAGAGTTCGAGGCAAACAGTAAGTAGAAAGAGTAAGAAAGGACATCTTTAAGAGCGGTGAGATAGAGTGTACCTATCCACACCGCTCACTGCACACCACTTACAGCACACCACACACCGCACGCTTACCGCACGCCGCTCACCGCACACCGCTCACCGCACACCGCTCACCGCACACTGCTCACCACACGCCACTCACAGCACACCACACACCGCACGCTCACCGCACACCGTTCACCGCACACCGCACTCCGCTCACCGCACACTGCTCACCACACGCCACTCACCACACGCCACTCACAGCACACCACACACCGCACGCTCACCGCACACCGCACACCGCACGCTCACCGCAAGCGGCTCACCGCTCGCCACTCACAGCACACCGCTCACCGCTCACCGCACACCGCTCACCGCACATCACTCACCACACGCCACTCACAGCACACCACACCACGCACGGTCGTCGCACACCGCACACCGCACGCTCACCGCACGCTCACCGCACGCCACTCACAACACAGCACACACTGCACGCTCACTGCACGCCACTCACCGCACACCGCTTGCCGCACGCCACTCACAGCACACTACACACCGCACACCGCTCACCGCACGCCACTCACAGCACGCCACTCACAGCACACCACACACCATACGCTCACTGCAAGCCGCTCACCTCATATCTTCCCGTGGGTGTCGTAAGAGGCGACTAAGGGATTACCAGAAAATGGGCAGCAGCGTTCTCTGCGCTTTTGTAACAACCGCACTGCGATCGCCAACCCGCCTGCCAAGCGTGGCGATTATGGCAAAACCCCCCTTTTGGGGGAGGCCTATGTCCAGCAGTGGACGTCTTTCGGCTGATATGATTATGATGATGAAGCCGCTCACCGCACACAGCTTAACAGCACACCACACACCGCAAGCTCATCGCACGCCACCCACAGCACACCGCTCACCACACGCCGCTCACCGCACGCCACTCACAGCACACCACACACCAGTCACTCACCGCACGCCGCTCACCGCACACAGCTCACAGAACGACGCATCACATGTCACTGGCAGCACGCCACTCATCTCTCTGCTCAACCGTTTCCATAAAAGCTAAGCAGAGACGAGAAATGTAAATAATGAAATTATTGGTGGATACATCTCTTCTCCTCGTCTCGTGTCCGGATCCTTCGCGCCGTCGTCGCCTTCGGTGTTGCTGTCAATGTCATTCAAGCGCCAAAGTATGCCTATTATGAAAGGTTGTAATGTGTATGTCTTTTACATGTTTTTTACTTACATTTTTGGATATTATTAACCTGAAAATTTAAGCATTCGTCCTCCCTAGGTAGCTTCATGGTCATTTCTTGGAGGTTTAGCAACGGCTTTGGCCTTTTTACCTTGTAATTTATGTTATTTAAGTTTTTATCTTTATTAAATCTTTGTTTACTTTTGTGATGTCAGTTAGTGGCAACCCTAGTTTTATTTTTAATTTATTGCTGGAGCTAGTTGTAGGTTGTATAGGTAAATCACATCGACCTCATTCGATTTTCTTTTTAATAATTTTCTAATTTTAAAATGTAAATATCTGGAGTTGACAGGAGCCTGGTGGTGGAATGGGCAGTCTACGTTCAGAGCTGAGAGCAGAAACGCCTCTGAGAAGCTCCATAAAAATTTATTTAAAAGGGCAGTTTCCCTTATTCTTTTTTTTAAGTCGGCCTCTCTCCGTGCCGCACCCTCACCAAGAACACCTGGAAACCTTGATGCTTGAGCTGCACAAGCCTGATGAAGATTTGATGCTCCTCGGCCCTCCTCCTACGGCCTGAGGATTGACAGTCCTCGGCCGTCCACCACCGTCTGAAGACGGATGCCCTCGGCTCTCCTCCTACGGCCTGAGGATTGACGGTCCTCGGCCGTCCACCACCGTCTGAAGACGGATGCCCTCGGCCCTTCTCTACGGCCTGAGAGTTGATGGTTCCTCGGTCCTCCTCCACAGTCTGAAGACGGACGTTCTTCAGTTATTTATTCCATTCTGCGTTTCATCTTCAGTACTTTCCGCCAGCTTCACTGGCATTAGTAATTAAGTAGCTCCAGCCTTTAGATTATCTTTGTTAATAAATTCTTATAACTCGTCCCCTTTATTTCTTTTAATAGTGCTCCCCTCCAGACTGAAAGTTAGGTAGGTGAGTGCTCAAAGTGACCTTACAGTTTTGTGGATCCTATCCAGGAAAATGTAACGTTACAGACTGGCGCCCAAATATTTACTAACCCACCCCTCTTAAATTATTTCTAGGCATTCTGCACTTCTCAAAATTCGAAAATAACACTTCCCCAAGCATTGATCTATTACTACTACGTATAGAGAAGACAGCGCGAACAAAATATGTGTAACAAGCGCGGCAGTGCGGGGCGCGCGGGGGGCGGCTAATGAGTCATAGATGCGATGTCACCGTTAAGAGGCGACACTTTATTTATATTCTGCCTATTTCATTGGATACCCCTTACGTGCACATTGTTTGACTTACAATTTTCGTTATAATATTTATTTTAGGTATAAACTAACTTTACTCTGCGGAACAAATAATATATTCTGGCATATATACCTACCTATACTAACTGGTTCAGTCAGGGTTATGGGAAGTCTCATTCTTAAACAAATTGTATTGTATTCCTAAATAAATAATAATTTTATTTCAGGCCTTTACTTGTACAAACAATTAATCAATTAAAACCAAACAATCTAAAAAAAGAAATAGGTACGTAGCTAATTGATTTTCTTCTTTCATGAATTTATCTTCCTTCAATTAATAAATCCACAGTCTATTCTTTTCTAAATGTGTAAGCTTAGATTAAATAATGTCCAGATTGATAGTTGGCCACTGAGAATTGAAGCCAAAAACACGCGGGACATATATCTCGCGTCGTACGATCCATACGTCAGTCGCCTAGGAACGTTCCCCGCGTAAACTACGTCACGAGTACGTGTTTTGATATTTTAAAATGAAGGTTTGTGTTGTGAAATGGTGTAGGAAGCACACTAAAAAAAAGGAATGTGCCACTATACATCATTTCACAAGTAAGTATTCAATTTCGCTTTGTATTTCTTTGTTACCGCATTTTAAACTTATGTAAACAAAAAGTATAATTTGACATTACTGTCACGCCATATTTGTTGAGTGTTGCCAGGGGCATAATTTTTTTTACCCATTATTTGTAACTTAAAAATCTTTTCAGAACGAGAAATTACAAAAGAGTTTTATTTACATAAACGATGTTTTTTTTTATAAATGTAAAAGCTTTGGCTCAATTACTGAATTCGAAACGCTTTGTCCATTGCCTCAAAGTCTCATTTAGAGTCAGAGTCAGATTAAGAGTCAAACTAACTAATCAGATTCGGTCAGACACGTTCAGAATCAGTTGGACTCGGTCAGACTCGTTCAGACTCAGTCAGATTCGTTTGGAGTCGGTCAGACACGTTCAGGCTTGGTCAGATTCGGTCTAACACGTTCAGACTCAGTCTAATTCGGTCGAACTGGGTCAGACTCTGTCAGACTCAGTCAGAATTGGTCAGACTCGGTCAGACACGTTCAGACTTGGTGAGATTCAGTCAGACTCGGACATACTCAGTCAGATTCGATCGGACTCGGAAAGATTCGGTCAGACTTGGTCAGATTCGGTCAGAATCGCGTTTTTTGTAGTTAACAATAATTTCTGATAAAGCCGCACATGACAAATTACACAAGAAATAACGTTGAAAATCACCAACCGTAATGATAAAAAATCATGTCATTACTGTTGATGATATATTTTACGCTGAACGTAAAATACTGAAAATCTCTCACATTTATGGGTAAGTCTCCGCCACTGGTATTACACGCACATTACATACAAACGCAAATCCGATACGTAATACACTACCGACCGCGGCGCTCACTCACACATTTATAAAAAGAGTGGCTTTACATAAAACGTTCCGTTTTGTTTCGAACACGGAATCTGGACATTTTTTAATCTAAGTGTGTAAGATTATTATTTTCCACTATAAAAATATACGTCAGGTAATACTATCTACACGACTTGTTACACAGCCAATGTCACTTCTTAAATTTTTAGTCTATGACAAATGACGCAAAATGGCGTCCGCTAAATATTTTGCTCGAATTACATTTTAAAAATTATTATCTAGTTACTTACCGATGGAAAGTTATTCCTTTGCACTTTACCGTGTTCCTTGAATTATTAGTGCAATATCGTAACACACACGTAACCATATTTGTTGAATTTTCACGTTTTATTGCTTAAATAACAAACAAGACTTAAAGCGCTCAAGAGCGAGCAAGCGACTGAGTGGGTTGTAGCCAGCTGGCTGAGTTCGAACGGAGCACAGATTTTGTTCGCGCTGTCTTCTCTATACGTAGTAGTAATAGCTCAATGTCCCCAAGTGAGTATATTTGGTAAGCATTTTATTCATTTTCTTCTTTTCACTCATCTCAACTCTTACTAAACTCTTCTACAACTAAACATCATCTAGGTATTCCTCACCTCACACACATTCCATTATCGAAAGATAATTGGCACCCTTTCGGCCTCATGGTTGTGTTAACCCACTTGTGGGCATTGCCAAGGTTGGAGATTGGTTACTCTACGACGGTTATTGGACAATATCCCGTAATCGTTCATCTCATATTATATGTACTTACTCTCTACCAAAACATCGCTATACTGCATCCCACAGACTTGCACACCACTACGTTTACCCTCTGGTATTCGTACCCAATGGTCGCTTGATGTGTTAATCCATTCGTGGACACTCCCAAGTGGGTCGTTGGGACACTTCACGACTGAAACAGGAGAATATCCTGTGGATGTTTATACAACCCTAAAATACTACGTTACACCCACTACAAATACTAATATATTCTAAACTACTAACACTTTAAACACGCTTCATTTTTGATTTGATAACACGGCTAGTGCAATCTATAAATTTTCACTGAAAAAAATACTTGATCCTAGACTATAAATTTGCCATACGCGAATTTTGCGTAAAATTGAATCCTTGGGCTATAATAAAATAACTAAATCTAGATTTTTCTAAGAAATTCTAACGAATTAAATCTAGACTGAGTTATGATAATTTTGGGTGATATTCTTATTCAATAACACCAAAATCTTATAAACATACTCGTTAAAAAATCCCTCATTTTTCGATAAAAAACGTACTTACATACATACAGATAATATACATAACCTCCTTTTTGAGTTTCGCCCTAGTCGGGTAAAATTGTATAAAATTATTTTGGGTTGACTTGTTATTTGTCACGCGTTGCTAGGTAACAAGCCCATAGAGATCTAATCCTTTTGCAGTAGCAAAAAGTTTTTATCAAATTTTGCGGTGGCCAAAATAGGTACTAAAAATAATAGCAAACTTTTTATGCATTAGTTCCAAATTTTACCACCATACAGTTTTTATTGGTTTACGATATTTTTTAATCAAACCTCTTTACACCCTCTGTGTCGTACTCTTAATATTATTTTTCAATCGAACCTCTTTGGACCCTCTGTGTCTTATAAATTTTTAAACATTCTTGGGCTCTCTCAAGTACTCAGACCCTCTTAATGTTTTATTCGGAGCTTACCCGACTACTGTATTACGGGAGCTGCCCTGACGTTTACTCAGTTTACTGAATACGGTGTTGCGGTCCTGACCTGATCCCTCTTTCCCTCTTTCCTCTTAAACACGAGTCCACACTCTCAAATGTGAGTCCTAAACACGGGTCCACACTCTTAAGGGCGAGTCCTAAACACTCTTAATCTTGAACGCTCTCTTGGACTTGAGTTCCCTCTCAAACGCTCTCTTGGACTTGAGTTCCCTCTCAAACGCTCCCTTGGACTTGAGTCCTAATTCAAACACTCTCGGCCTCCGTAGATTTTTTTTAAATTTCTTTTATCACTTTCATAATATTTTATTTATTTATATTTTTTTTCGATACCTTTTACTTTTTGAATTTGCTATCGCCTTATTTTCTGTCTGGAGTTTCTTTACGGTTTTTATAATTTTATAACTTAAATGCCCTAGCCTCTTTAACTCATTCCTTGTAAAAACCATTTACATTTTAAGTTTTGTAAATACTCCACAAGGTCTACCTTCCCTAAAACTATTGGCTTATTTTTATCCCTCTTTTTATTTTGTAGAGCGGTGCACAACTCTTTAAATAAGCCATTGTGTTGAGCGGTGCACAACTCATTAAATAAGCCGTTGTGTCGAGCGGTCGCATTAACTCGTTAAATAAGCCTTAGTGTACTTTTTTTAAACTTAGATAATAATTTTTTATCCTTGACCCTCCTTGACCCTTGCCTTAAAGCTTAAGAGGATAGTATAGCGGCTGCCACTTTAAAAAATAGGTATTTAGAAAAACTCATGCTATCGCTCGCGACACCTACCCGACCCCCGATCGTGCGATAGAGAGCGTTGCAGCTCGCGACTGACTGTAAGTATTTTTTATATGAAATTTGTCTCTCGGGAGAAAACGTTTTTCACATACTAAATCACGACCAATCTCTTAGATTCTGGTGTCAATCGTTTCAGCATATTATATTCTAGGTTTCTAGGGTTTGCTTTTTTTCTAAAGCTTCTTTGTTTTTAAAATAAAAAGGTTTTACTTCAATGAAGATTTTGTCATAAAAATAGTAACTCTTAGGCGCCTGTAACTTTTAAACTATTATAAATTTTGAAAAAAAGAAAACCTATAAACCTAGTTTTTTACTGTGTCAGAAGCATTCTAAAAAATCATTGAGATAGGATAACATTTAGGGGTAGGAAAACGTTTTCTCTTTTTGTATGGACGAGCGCTCGGTAGACGATAGTCTTAAAGGCTTCTCTTAAGCGCTTTATGCTCTTAAACCTTGGCTGCTTTTCTTAAGCAGAAAAACTTTGTAAATAATTTATTTTAATTTTAACGGGTTTTAGAACAGGTGCGGATTACGACACCTAAATTAAATAAATAAGCCTTCGTAAACCTTAAAAATAATTCCTTGTGGAGTATGCGTCATTGAATGTGAACCATATCCCCTAAGTATGCTGGTGATGTATGATTGAGGAAGTGTGTAGGGTAGGTTGATGAAAGGTGTATGAAAGATCAAGGTCTTATTTACAACCTCGAAATTTTTCTAGTTAATTTTTTTTTCTGGGGTTATGAGGAATCTTAGTTTTAATTGTTTTTAAACTTACTTTATCACTGTATATACTCATTTAGCTTAATTTTTTGTTGATTAACGCTCTCTTAATGCTAAATAAGAAAATTTTTTCATTGTATTCAAAAATTTTCCGGGGTTTTCGGGGTAATGTAATGTGTATGTCTTTTACATGTTTTTTACTTACATTTTTGGATATTATTAACCTGAAAATTTAAGCATTCGTCCTCCCTAGGTAGCTTCATGGTCATTTCTTGGAGGTTTAGCAACGGCTTTGGCCTTTTTACCTTGTAATTTATGTTATTTAAGTTTTTATCTTTATTAAATCTTTGTTTACTTTTGTGATGTTAGTTAGTGGCAACCCTAGTTTTAATTTTAATTTATTGCTGGAGCTAGTTGTAGGTTGTATAGGTAAATCACATCGACCTCATTCGATTTTCTTTTTAATAATTTTCTAATTTTAAAATGTAAATATCTGGAGTTGACAGGAGCCTGGTGGTGGAATGGGCAGTCTACGTTCAGAGCTGAGAGCAGAAACACCTCTGAGAAGCTCCATAAAAATTTATTTAAAAGGGCAGTTTCCCTTATTCTTTTTTTTAAGTCGGCCTCTCTCCGTGCCGCACCCTCACCAAGAACACCTGGAAACCTTGATGCTTGAGCTGCACAAGCCTGATGAAGATTTGATGCTCCTCGGCCCTCCTCCTACGGCCTGAGGATTGACAGTCCTCGGCCGTCCACCACCGTCTGAAGACGGATGCCCTCGGCTCTCCTCCTACGGCCTGAGGATTGACGGTCCTCGGCCGTCCACCACCGTCTGAAGACGGATGCCCTCGGCCCTTCTCTACGGCCTGAGAGTTGATGGTTCCTCGGTCCTCCTCCACAGTCTGAAGACGGACGTTCTTCAGTTATTTATTCCATTCTGCGTTTCATCTTCAGTACTTTCCGCCAGCTTCACTGGCATTAGTAATTAAGTAGCTCCAGCCTTTAGATTATCTTTGTTAATAAATTCTTATAACTCGTCCCCTTTATTTCTTTTAATAGTGCTCCCCTCCAGACTGAAAGTTAGGTAGGTGAGTGCTCAAAGTGACCTTACAGTTTTGTGGATCCTATCCAGGAAAATGTAACGTTACAAGGTATATCTGTAAATGTTAGAAAACAAGAATTTGAATGGTATAGGTAATGGTAATGGTAGCTATTACCACTAAAAAACCCGAAGTCTAATGCAAAATCACGCTCTAATTAAATTCGGGGTTTACAAGCTAAAATCGACTTCTCCATTGTTGAAGTCGGTTAAAATGTAACCTATGTTAAACGTGCCATATTAACGAATCGATTGACACCTTATTCATCAAAATAGGATGAATAGTTTAGGCACTACGAAGGAACATACGTAAATACAAAAACATACATACATTACGTACTTACATAGACGGTTAAAATCATAACCCTTCCTTTTGGCTTCGTTGTAGTCGGCTAAAAACATAGAAACTTAAGTAGTAGTCTTATGTTCACACGTTTTATTCTTGACTGCCTGAGATGACGAGTAATAGAAGTATGGAAGAAGAAGACATGCTGTGCCGAAGCCAAAATTATCATCATCATCATCATCATTTCAGCCGAAAGACGTCTACTGCTGGACATAGGCCTCCCACAAGTGTCGCCACATTGACCAGTCCCGTGCGACTCGCATCCAACGGATTCCCGCAACCTTCACCAGGTCATCGGTCCACCTAGAGGGAGGTCTTCCAACGCAACGTCTTCCGGTTCGCGGTCGCCACTCCAGAACTTATCGGCCCCATCGGCCATCCGTTCTGCGAGCAATGTGCCCACTGACACATAAGTCCCAAAACCCCAAATAAATACCCCAAATAAATTGGGATAAAGGCAAGAGAACGATTTTAATGATGATGATTTTTCAGTGACCTCGTAGTAATGGAGGGCTGGCTTCCAATGTGCGGTGAACACCTTCACACATGGAGCCGAAGCTACTTCATGATCTTCGAGGATGCCCAAATGTTTGGATTCAAGAACCCTCCGGAACCTGACTACCACCGTGACCCTTGCCATAGCTACAGTCTGTTGGGTGCTGTTGTCAAGTTCGAAGACAATGATGAAGACATCTTCACCATAACCATGCAGAAACTAAACTCAGACGTGTTCTGGGTAACTACGTCACGAACGTTTTCTGTCAAAACTGTGGAAGAGCGCGACAATTGGGCGAATGCTATCAAGTTGGTGAACAGTTAGTTTTTAATTTAAGAAGGAACAATTTAGCAAGGAATGAATTATTGTTCACTCTAGTTCGTGAGAAAGAAAGAAAAAGTATTAATGTATTAGTCTCGCACAGGACAACACAAAAAATGGTGAAAAACAATAAAACAAAATTAGTCCTGTACGAGGTCAAAAGACTCCTATATCCGTGGTGCTGTAACATTAATTCAGTTCATACCAGTGACTAAATAATCCTGATTCTTTTGATTAAAAAGTTGTCCAAATACACAAAGACTTTTCAATTTAATCACAACATAATCTTCCTGTTCTTATACCATTCTACTCGGGGTCGGCACAACATGTTTTTCCCTTCCATTCTCCCCTGTTAGGGCTCATTTACGGAGACGCGGCGCGTTCCGCGGCGCGTAGTGCGGCGCGGCCCGCTTAAAATTCAAACATAATAATATGACAATGTATGAGAGCGTTTACGGAGAGGCGTTTTTACGCTCGTTAGCTTGAGATGCAGCGTTGCCCGCCGCGTGCACCGCCGCGGTCAACGCAGCAGTGCGCGCGCATATACAAATATTTAAAACGCCATTACATTGTCATATGTTTGATTGTGTTGTTTATTCAATTCTCTTTCATATCACTCCTCACACAATCCATCTTTTCTTTGGTCTTCCTCTCCCTCTCCATCCATCAGCATTTATATTCATCATTCTTTTAGTCACATGTGTTTTATCCTTCCTCATCACATTTCAATACCAAGGCAAATACCCTTTCAACTTTTCTGTAACTAGCGCTACTTTCAAACTCCCTTTAACATACTCAGAATCAGATCTTTATTTGCTTTGAATGTATGTATGGGCCGTGTGGTATCCGGCAGAGTAGAATAGACCCAACCCATTACACTCACGGGTGTCTGTGTATAAGGCGACTAATGTCTGAGGCAGAACACCTTGCGGCTCCGTAGACCAGAGAATGGGCAGCAGCGTTTTCTGTTAGACTTTCATCACTGCGATCGCCAATCCGCCTGCCAAGCGTGGAGATTACGGCAAATTCCTCCTATCATGGGAGAGGCTTAAGTCCAGCAGTGGACGTTATGGGCTGTTGTTGTTGTTGTATGTACCAGGTATAAGATAAATTACTGAGATCGGCTACAGTCTACCTTACGGCATGCAAATTATTACATAAATTAAAATATTAATAAAATCAAAACAATGTCAACAAAACAAAACAGAAATTAAACTGAAGTCAATTATTAATATTATAGTCAGGTCGTGGTCAAATTTGCAATTAAAAACAATCATAATCTGGATAAATTCATGTCATTTAAAAAATATTTCACTGAGTAGTAACATTTGTCTAAAAGTAGTGCAGTTAGTTACCTTAGATTTAAAAAAGATTACAGAACAGTCCCCAAACCATGAGGTATTTTATTATAAATGACAGGACCCATTGTCATAATACTTTTCCTTAACAGTGCTGTTTTGTAATTACCCGAATGTAGCAAGCTCTTGTATTGGGATCTCAAGGGGCCATTTCGTGTTCTTATATTGGCCAGTGACGAAAATAAGTTAAAATTGGTTTTAAAAAAAAAAACTACCTCCAATATGTATGGTACAAACATGGAAAAGTGAGTATCCTCAGAGACCGAAACACAGGTTAAGCTGTTTGTGTCTTACTTATATGCCTCAAATGGCTTAGCATGATCCTCCGTTACGCCTAAAATACTGCAGCAATTTCGAAATAAATATACGGTAAAGTTGAAGATTAATGCTAGGTAGATACTATGTGTGACAAAAACACGACTCCATCAACTTTTCTCGATAGAAAAAAATTCCAAAGTTTCCTCCAAATCGAACAATAACCCGCTGGTATTCAAAGAGTACTTCAAATTAAATCATGAAACTTTGCATACTAACTGAACTAACTATAAAGCAGGTCTTATGTGTTTTATTTTTTTAGTCCAATCAATAGATTTTTTGTCATCACTCACCACTCACTTCAGCCCAAAGACGTCCACTGCTGGACATAGGCCTCCCCCAAGGGGGGGTTTTGCCATAATCGCCACGCTTGGCTGACGTAACAATCCGCTTTGTAGTGCAAGCTGATTAGAACTTTATTCTAACTGTATTTCAAACAAAGTTTGAACCACCACAAATAGAGTTGCTAATTTTAGAGTTAGACGGGCCTTAAAGTTTCTGCGCACCGTTTCTGGACCTTAAAAAGCTCCTCCCTCTCACTCATTCCTTACTTTATCCATTCTTGTCACACACACATCAATCTCAACATTGTCATCTCCGCTATGTGCAATCGTTTTTCTATTCAATTATTAGGGTACTATCAAAACACAGGTGAAAATAACTTCTAATAGATATTTATCAATTTTACTGCGACACAAATATTTAGATTCTACCAAACACACCGTATATTATTGGCTGTCCAATCTAACGTTCAAGCCGTTTAAACGCACATGCTAGGCAGATGCTCCTAATACCTTTGTTCGTCTAAGTATCTAAGTCTAGGTACTTGTATAGGGCTTTATTTATAGAGCTTAGGGATGCGCTGTACTTGCATTTGTATCGATCAAAGCCGGATCGAAGTTATGCGATAGCGTATCGTGTCTATTGTATGGCTTCGATCAGTCACCATCTGCCTTTTCCCAACTATGTTGGAGTCGGCTTCCACTCTAATCGGATGCAACTGAATACCAGTATTTTACATGGAACGACTGTTGATTTGACCTCCACAACCCAGTTAGTAGTCCTTTATGGTCAGACTGGTTGTCAGACTTTTAGGCCTCTGGCTACCAGTAATAACTGTCAAAGATCTACAAATGACAGACGGGACCATCAGATCAATGTGCTTTCTGAAGCACGGAGGAAACTCGGTTTGTAATATAAGGTCACCACGGACCAACCGTAGTAAGCGTGGCTTAACCTGAAAGTCGACCTAAGCAGCTGTTATTATTTAGCCACTAGCTCTTAGCAGCACTCTCACTCCACAAGCTATCGTATTCGTTTGCATCTATCCAAAATATCAGAGTATCGCATCATGTTGTATCGATATCGTAAAGTATTGGATCGGATAGTGCATCACTAAGGGCTCAAACAAGGTGCTTTTGCGCCATTAAGTGATATCTTTTTTATGCTGTTATATTAGCAGTGTAGGGAATACTAAGTTTTTATGCGCTAGTGTAACAGCAGATGGTCTAATTTGTAATCTATGCTTAGGGCAAATTAGCTGTGCCATAAATTAGATAGATGATGTTACAAATATATTGCCTGAAAGCTAGAGTTTAATTCCACATACGGACAAACAGAAGAAAAGTATTTGAAAAGGTGTTCCTTTTTAGAACGTTGTTTTTTTAATGGAGTTACGCAGGTCGACCTATGGGCTCTTTAGTCAACTGATCCCGCTCATTTGGGACCCGTGGGATGAGTTTACTAAATTATTATTTTTATGACATTTTCTTTAGTAGATGGGACCCGCTTTTGCTTAACCGGACTGTCCTGTCTGAGGCCCTTGGCTGGAGGTCCAGTCAGGGGCAAAATACTTAGTTAAGCGACAGCGAGCTAAGGGCATGGGTTACCAGCCTCGGGTTAGGTCGTCGCTGGGAGGGCAGGAAAAGGTACTGGCTGGATCTGAGTGAAAAAAAAATTAAACATGCAAGTAGCTAATAATAACTCATCGGTGTGCCAATACCTTTGAAAACAGAACACAACAAAATCCCACCGAGGAGCTCTTAAATAAACTTGAGCGTTTGCTTAATAATCTGTATTTGTTTTGTTTTTAACCTCAAAAAGTATGATCATGTTTCTAACTTTCGCAAAATACTCAAGCGGCTTCCAATTTCGACTTCACCGGTTCCAGTGAAGTCAAAATTAGGAGCCGCTATCAGACAATAGGGTAGATGACACAAATAAAACAATAATTCTAAGACACATATCTCTAAAAATATACACTTTATTTTGGTCCTGAAAACTCGATTTATTTTCAATGAATTACCAAATTTGATTTTTAGTTGCTTTGAAATCAATAAATAGTTGAGTCATTGAGTTGAATAAACAGTGACGTCACAGTTGGCTATTGCCTTACAAAGTCTATGAGAGAACCGCGTTTTGACAGTTCTTAAAAAGTATCTCAATTGATTGGTGTGTCATCTACCCCATTGTCTGCTATTTAACATCCTTCATAACCCTAAAACGCCATTCTATCTGCGGGAACACTTTTTCTACTCCCGTCCTTCTAATGCAAGTCGCATTTTAGGAACCTCCTTAAATCCCCACCCCACTATACCGACTTATACTCCTATTCCGTCACCTACGTGACGTCTACGTGACTATGCTGGCGTACGGCAGTGCAATTTTAAAGCTCCTTGTGTGGTGCAAAGGACTAGCGAGAGCGAGTTTGGAAGAATAACATTTCTGTTGGAACTTTCAACTGGTACATTTCGGTAAAACTAACAGATTTTACAAAAAAAAATGATATGTTGGGTGCTACAATGCTACTCTAAAGTAAGTAGGCTTGTCTTGTCTTATATAAATGTTGAAAAGTATCTGTTCCATCTGTGAGGGTATTATTACATAAGCTCAGGAAAAGAGGAGCTCGTGGCTAAATAATAACAGCAGCACGCGTCGATCTTTAAGGTTAAGCAGTGCTTGCCTAGGATGGTTCGTGGATGGGTGACCATCCATTACATACCGAATGTCCTCCGTGCCTCAGAAAGTGCATTAAGCCGTTAGTCTCGGCTGTCATTTGTAGATCTTTGACATTCGTTACAGGTAGTGGTCTCAAAATCTGAAAAGCAGTCTTGGTATCGTATTATGTATTACTAATTAGGTTGTGGAGGTCAGATAGGCAGTCCCTCCGTGTAAATTACTAGTATTCAGCTGCATCTGGTACGATTGTAAGCCAACCATACTTGGGAAGAAGGCTCGGCAGATGATGATGATAAATTACATAAATAGGCTCAATGGCAACCAAATACACAAAAGAGGTTTAAACCGCTACAGTTTATGAATTAAACCGTGATTATAATATGTGTATCCCTGTACGACGCGGTAAACACAATCAATTAGTATTAAAATTATTTTTATACTTCTTTTCAATTCTATACACATTTTATAAAATCTTTTATTCTCCGAGGAGTTTCTTGTGATTTTTATTCTGTCTGGATCTCGCCCCCATAATGCTCCCTCACCCCCCCCCCCCCCCCCCCCCCCCCGCATATATGGGACTTAAACATAACTAGCAACATGTCGAAGCCGTCAACCAAGTATTCTGTAAATCAACTTTACTTACACAAAAAATATTGCTGTTAAACCAATTTTTTTTTTTTTGGGTGAAAAATCATGTTTTGTGGTAGAACTCAATGTAACGCACTCAAAACTTTGTTCTGATGGATGGATTGAATAGTATGAGGGTCGTGGAGGTGTTTAAAGTAAAAATCTTACAATAAAAACTTGCTTAAAAACTTAGCAAAAAGTTGTATCTTTGACCACCAATATCTCCGTAACTAGAAGGTTCCGGTATGGTGTAGAACAAAAAAATGATCGCAATGACGGGGAGAACAAGTGCCTTTCAGCTTCGATAAGAGGTTGTTTACACCATGTCAGGGCTGCCTATCCCTTCGGGGATTAAAGGCGTGATTCTTCATTTTCGTGTGTTTAGAGCCTAACCTGGCGTCAAACTGTTAATTCCACCCATGGGCCTGTGACTTGGCTTTACATGCCGTCGAGAAATATCTCTCAGGCATGCTGGTTTCCTCACGATGTTTTCCTTAACCGAAGCAAGTGATAATTATACAATACGCACATGAATCCGAAAAATCATGGTCTCTAGGTTCGAACTCGAGCCCGTCCGAAGAAGCAGTCCGACAGTCACATTTCATCATCATCATCATCATTTCAGCCGAAAGACGTCCACTGCTGGACATGGGCCTCCCCCATAAGGGGGCTTTTGCCATAATCGCCACGCTTGGCAGGCGGGTTGGCGATCGCAGTACGGTTGTTACAAAAGCACAGAGAACGCTGCTGCCCATTCTCTGGTTAGTCCTTTAGTCGCCGCTTACGACACCCACGGGAAGATATGGGATGGTGCTATTCTTTACGCCCGACAACATATAGGACACAGTACACCGACAGTCACGCCACTATGCCATTACTGCTATCAATGCAATACATACATACTTATCATTAAAGGCGTGATGTTATAGGTACCTAAATGTAGGTATGAGAAACCGATGTTGATCACCATGCCAGAGCTCAATGCAATCTGCGGTCATAGCTGTTTCATACGAATTCTCTCTAATTTAGCCGTTGTCATTCTGACCACATAACGCCCAGACTTAGTGCCCTTCTATGAGCTATTGGATTGACATAAGCTACCGAAAAGGCTTATGTCAGTCCTTTGAAGATGTTGTTTTCACATCCGCCATACTGGATTTTTATTTCGAAAAGTATGAAAACGACACCCATGACGAAAATTTGAATATTTTCGCAGCCGCCATCTTTCATAAAACTCTAAACTCAAAGCATTTATTTCAATTAGACCTTTACGGCACTTTTGAAGGTCAAAAAAACAACAAAAAGTCACAGTCACAAGGCATAATAACTTGAAAAAGTACTGTAGTTGAACATTCCAAAGCGTGGATCCTATGGAGAAGAATGGGCAAGAAACTCCATGGAAACTCTTTTAAATCAAAATATTGTTACAAAATCTTGGATACATCATTCATGTTGAGATTGTACCTATCTGTGAGAACGATGTAGAAAGACGTGCACAATAAGAGCGTCCAGAGTAATAGATTTAACCAAAAAATTATAAATAAAGTAATTAAAATTAACAGTGGCAGCTAAGAAAACGCTTTGTAACTATAATTTGAAAAGCACTTGTCTTAGGCCCTCTGATTTACTGTTAACCTTTCAAAACCTGGTGTTTATGTCATCAATTAGTTGATAAAGTAGCACATTAGTTAATTTGCACTTCAAAAACTTGTCTAGAATTGATTAGGTAGTGCTAACTGCTAAGATTAGACTAGTGTTGTTATTGATAGGCTTTTCTTTTTAAGGTCGTTATCAGATGATTTTACATGGAGCAACATTTGACACATCTTTATAATCCAATCACTCGGCATATCAACAAAATTTTGAGTTTTTATCTCCCTACCTGTCACTATCATCATTTCAGCCGAAAGACGTCCACTGCTGGACATAGGCCTCCCCCAAGTGTCGCCACATAGACCGATCCCGTGCGACTCGCATCCAGCGGATTCCCGCAACCTTCACCAGGTCATCGGTCCACATAGTGGGAGGCCTTCCAACGCAACGTCTTCCGGTACCCTCCGGCTCCCTACCTTACCTATATTTTTTACTTAGACAGTTTTCTTCATTAGTCAATAAATCTTTTGCTATGATGTGCTAGGTATATAGCTAAACTACAGCGCGGCGGCAGCATAGGCGGTAACTGTTGCACAGAGGGAACTCCGGACAGGTCTTTTAAGAGGAAACGGTGCCTCCTCCCATGTGCGGATGGTGACCACAGAGGTAGTTTTAGTGAGGTGGAAATCCCACACTCTCCGGCCTTAAGATCAAAGACCGGTTTCCTTTTGAAGGCTTCCCCTGTGAATAAAAAAGAAAAATTGCTCATTTACTCCTTTTACCGCAAATCGTTTCAGTAATGATCACTAACAGCAGAATATGAAACAGAAAGATCTCAGTCTTCCCGCGACCACGGCTGGTGCAATCCGGTCGAAACGTCGGGCTAATATTAAAGGTAAAATTCGCGAAAATACCCGTTTACATGTGTATTATAAGAATATGAAATAGCTTAAAATATCTTGATATCTTTCTTGTTTCTTTGCAGCGAGATTTCAAATCCGACTTCAGAATCTTCCACAAATATCAAGTAGAATATTATTTCTTCCCATCACTAGTAAAATGGTAAAACCTTTAAAATTACGCATAACCACTAATAACTGTCCTCCTAATCATCATAAAAACCGGTTTATTTTCATACTACAAGATTTACAGTTTGACATTAACAAATATACGGAACACTTCACACGGTGACGTTTTTTGCACCCAGCTTACCTCCCACGAAACCTTAACACGTAGAAATAAAGTTCAAAATCCCCTGACAAAATGTTTTTAAGGTGTTGTTGGATTGAGGTGAAAATAGAAAATATTTAAGACGGGTATTGATTGTCCCATAGCAATTACAACCGTTTGAAATTGTAAATGTCGTATAATAAATCGTATTAAATTGACATCATGATTGTTGCAAGCAACCGTAATGGGAGGCGAAAGGGAAAACAACGTAACCCATAATATATGAAATTGCGTGCCTAGTTACTTGAATTTGAATTTATTATTCGACTAGAAACCAGAAGTTGATCATATCATGGTTTATGTGTCATGTGCTTATTAAATACTAGTTCGAACAAGCGGTTTTGTTTGCCAATTAGGGGACATCGTGTAACGATATTGTGGAATGAAAAATTATCTAAGTTTTTCTTCAGTGTAAATGCAATTCTTTGAATAATCTTATCTCAGAAGAAATGGACAGCAAATTTTGTAACCAAAACTGCAAACCAGTACTCATAGTAACATGTTTTTATAACAAAAATAATTTAATCTCCTTACTGTAACCAACCAATAACCTGTCTTTGGTGGGTTACCAAGAGCTTCAAGATGTACTACGTTACTATTTCGACTGTATGAAATACTGGATCTTGTTAAACTGGAACTGCATTCAACTCCACATTTCCGTATTGTTGTGCAATTAAAATAAGTCCATCCAAGTATTTAATCGTTCCCACAGCATCTTGCCTTCAAAGCAATTTATTACGAATGCAAACAATGCGCCTATTAATTTTAAGATGCAAATCAGACAAAACTAATCATAAAAACATTTCCTTTGCTTCAAGAACGACATTAAAAAAAAACAATTTATGTTTAATAAAAAATAATGACATTCTCTTTCCGATTTTGAAATAGAACCCGTTCGGTGGGAACGGTTGCAATGACAAAACTATTTTATTAAAAAAATAAGAGAATGCGTACTTTGTCTATATTTTAATTTCGGTGAATTTGCATACGGTTCGAGTTGTGAATAATTTCTAATGAAATGTATGAATAAATTATAAATGAGGACAATGTCTTCAAGGCGCAGGGGAAGAGGAAGCTATAATTAAAATACGGGAGAAGATAGGGTTGACGGTTTGATAAAAGATAGACTGTAACTAAATTATATTTTAATGTTGACTGTAGGTTTGCTATAACGCTGGTATATCATTGTCTTTGAGTAAAATTTCTGAAAGCAATTATGAATTGTTGTTTGTGTTATTTGTGAGTTTTTTTTTCACATTTACTTTCTAATAAATGACCAATGAAACAAAACTTATTAAAAAAAAATAACCTGAAATCATTATGTTGTCGCTTAAACCACACACATCCAAAAAATTCATATTAAACAGTATAATAATGAAAATATATATCAAATTAGTAAAATAATCAACCTCTCCCAAGCTGCGCCAAAACACCCTGTTCTCCAACTTTCATATCCAGCCTGAAACATTGGTCATCGTAATTCAATTCAGTACATAATTACTGTTATGGAACTATATAAGTTCTACTATAAGTGTTCCCAACCCTATATTTATGAGCAGAACACTTCACGGGCTTACATCTCACTCAACCCTTTCTAATGATAATGAAAACCTGTTCCTTACTATAACAATCTTTTTTTTTGTTTTAACGTCACCTTTCCTGCACCCAGTGATTGTCAACGGTAACCATTGTTACTTTTATATTATAAACAATAAAACGCAAGGGTTAAAAACAGATGTCGAGCCAAATCAGAACTGTTACATTGTCTTAGTAAAAATAGAGGTGCAACAATTTGAATAAAAATGTTGGTTTATTGAAATTAGTTTTTTTTTTTAGTTACACCATTTTGGATGTGGGAATGTTTGACCCCTTTTTCGGACGTTATTGTTTATGGTATTCTATTGTTTTTTTTTAGGTGACAGTTATTTTTGTTTTATTGCAAGCTGAATTGGCTATGGTGGCGGCAGATGGGTTGGATGTCTGTTAATAGTAAAAGCTGTGATTATTTCTAATATGGCGCTGGTAAAAGTATAATTGGACTCATAATTAAATTGTGGTGACTCGACTAAACTAGTAATAAAAAAATAAGACAAACTGATAAACTCCTTCTTTTTGGATTTCGGTTATAACTTTCACAAACCAAATACAAAAATTATAGTACCAATTTATCACAGATCTATATAAAAATACACACTCATATTTATTTTAATCTAATTTCCTTTATACAGCAATAACCTCAGATAACATTTTATATTGTATTGAAAATACATATAAAATAAAAATATCCTGCTTGCTAATTATTATAAAACCCAAACTATTGGTTAACCTCGTTTACATTGTTATAATTTGGTCAGTAGGTTTTTTTTTAAGTGATAACTTCTTATTGGGAGAGGGTGACTCGATTCGGAACGGTAACGAAGGAGTTCGGGAACGAAGTAGTTCCTGAATGACTGACTGACGGATCAACGCACAGCCTAAACCGCTGATCGTAGAGACCTGAAACTTGGAGGGTGTGTTCTTTGTATGACGTAGGCATCCGGTAAGAAAGGATTTTCCGAAATTCTACCCCTAAGGGGTTGAAAAAGGGGGGCAAAGTTTGTATAGAACAACGTGATTTCTTGGTCCAATCTACTTCAAATTTTGCATAAACCTTTTTTAACAGAATTGATGGAAGATGTGTTTCGTATTTTATTGAAATTCTTCTCCTAACGGGGTTAAAAAGGGGTAGAAAGTTATTTTGGCGGTGATTTGCTTCGAAGTTGATTTAAATACTCCTTAGTGCTTTTGATTTAATACTTTTATTTTGACACATGTCTAAAAACTCAATCCGATTTAATTAAAAAAAGGTTGAACTCACATAAAAACTTTGAACTGTGTTCGATTTGTTGTATATACTATAGTCAAAATCAAAATCAAAATCAAATCATTTATTTCAAGTAGGCCAGTTGCAGGCACTTTTGAATTGTCGAAACAAAGATGAAAATTAAATGTAGCTACAGTCCCAGTCACAAGACATAAAAACTGTGAAAGTACTGTAGTTGCCCGTTCCCTAGCGTAGATCTCTATGGAGAAGAACGGGCAAGAAACTCCATGGACACTCTTTTAAATCATAAAATTGTTACAAAATCTTGGTTACATCATTCGTGTTGAGATGGTATATTATGTGAGAACAATGTAGCAAGATGTGCACGTTAAAAGTGTCCATAGTAAAAACAAAAAATACAATTAAAAAATAACATTAAAATAAGCCACGGCAACTAAGAGATGACCAGTCACAACTGACAGCGCCCGTTCACGAACATGACGCATGGATCAGCACCATTTAACTCAACCATTTTGTAGGGAACCAAATGATCGGACACACGCGCCGCCATCAGCGAGACATTAGAGTGAGCATGACATACTCTCAACTGCCTGGGCACATTCAAGTCAAGAAAAGATCTAGGATTCCAGTGAATGATAGCTTTACATAGTACTCACACAATATGGGCTATGCGATTATATAATACTAGAGATTGAATCTATACAATGCAAAGATAGTTGTACAATCTTCAGCAGCTCCAACAATTATATGTAATGCTATCTAATTTATGCGCCCCTGTCCATGTGGAGCAGGACCAGCATTGAGCCACGCATTTTTATCAGCGATATAATCGCCCAACTTGTAATAAGCTTGCTTACATAGTGTGCGTTTGATGCATGTTTTAAATTTCGTCTCATTCAGTTCAAGAATACTTTGTGGAATTTTATTATAGCATCTCAAACAGTACCCCATGAAAGATGAGTCTACTTTAGCGAGTCTGAAGCCTGGCTGAACTAGTTGGCCCCTATTTCTAGTACTGTAATTATGTCTGTCACCTCTTTTACCAAAAAGATACAGATTTTTTCTGACGTACATTATGTTTTCGTAGATATACTGACAATGTACCGTCATGATGCCAATATCTTTAAACAGTTCCCTTAGAGAATCGCGCCTACGAAGATTATATATGGCTCTGATGGCTCTTTTTAGTGTTACTAGTGTTTAGTGTTTTTAGTGTTACTTATATGGATCTTTTGACTGTACAAGGATCTTTCGGCGCATGGCCAAAATCTTAACTAACGCCACTATTTTGTTCATTTTAGGGTTCCGTACCCAAAGGGTAAAAACGGAACCCTATTACTAAGACTTCGCTGTCTGTCCGTCTGTCTGTCACCAGGCTGTATCTCATGAACCGTGACAGCTAGACAGTTGAAATTTTCACAGATCGATGTATTTCTGTTGCCGCTATAACAACAAATACTAAATATAGTCAATGGTACGGAACCCTTCGTGTGCGAGACCGACTCGCACTTGGCCGGTTTTTTAAACAATTTCAATATTAAATAGTTCAACCTAGATTAGTTCAAGTTATCACTTTATAACCAGGGTGCGTAGTCTTTTGTTTTTTAATTCTGTATCGTCTTCCTAGAAAAACTTTTAGTAATTTAGACCTAGATAAGTAGGTACTGGTGTCGATTCTGTGTCGATTCTGCACAAACTAAACTTAATTTAGGCTATTGCTATCTTTTACTAAAAGGCAGTGCGAGAAAAGCACGGCTATAGCTATGAACTAAGGTAGAGATGTCAAACTAGTTTATGCCTTGCGCATCACCGTGTTTTTAGTCGACTTGTTTTAACGTGCACCCTTCATTTGTATGGAAATATTAGTTCAATTTAATTTGACAGCTCTAAATTACGTCCGTCTCTTTTTCGTTTTATTAGAGAGAAAAAGATAGCAATAGTCTAAATTAAGTTTAGTTTGTGCACAACAGAATCGACACCACTTTATTGTCTTTCCAGTCTAATCAAGACGTAGGTACCGACAATCATTTTAATTTTCACACTTTTAATTAACCACAGTCATTTAAATTGCTATGTCAGAACCCTGTTAGGATACAGGGTTCATGTCAGGTAGGTACTGTACTCTGAACAGCAACTAACATAGTTTTAAGGGTCCATTTACTAACACAAATTGTATTTTATCAAACATATAGTTAGTCCGACTAACTACAAGTGCCTTTCGGCTTCGTTAAGTCTTTTTACACCTTTTATACCTATAGAGAGTGTAAACACTCTTAACGAAGTCGAAAGGCACTTGTTCTTCGCGTCATTGCAATCATTTTTTTTTGTTGTAGACCATACCTGGGAACCTTCTAGTTACGGAGTTCCAACTCTTTCACAAGTTATTTTTTTTAAGCCATGTTTTAATGTAAGAACTTTAATTTAAACACCTCCACGACCCCCACACTATTCAATCCATCCACTAGCACAATGTTTTCAGTTCGTTACATTAAGTTTTACCGTAAAACGTGATATTTCACCACAAAAAAAAAAAAAAATTCGAAGCAATTATTTTTGCGTAGGGTAGTTTGATGTACTTCGTGAAGGGACCCTGTATAATCTATGGGCCAAAGTTGCCTGACAATAAATTAATGTTGTTGTTGTTATTGAACTGTAACTTGAATGTAACAACTACCCACACTACTTCCCTGAATGTAACAACTACCCACACTACTTCCCACACGACCACAACTGAAGATTTGAGTTTGAAACTGATGATAAATGTTCATCCGAATTCAGGCTCAAAAAAATGACTAGATCGACCTGCATCCATCATTTCGTTGTAACACACATCGATAACCAAAACAGACAAAATAACATCCAGACATGTTCGATGCTTAATAAAGAAATAAAATCAATGCCAAACAAAAATATCCGCACATGTAACTGCAACACCAAATTGAGCCCAATTTTTGTGCTTCTAAGGTCGTTTTTGGCGCGTAAAGGCTATGTAAATATGAGGTTATGTATAAGAATCGGTCTGTGTGCTAACAAATCTAATAATAACGGTAACAAGCAATGGGGGAGTGCATCTGATTTGTGAAAAAATATCCCATCCAGTTGGGGTGTCATGTTGCGTACAGCCACGGACAAGAGTGCTTAGGATTTATTAGGAGCGATTTAATGAAGACTTACTAAGAACTTATGAAATACTTATTGTTTAATTAAAGCATTTATTAAAAAAGAAGTTTACCAGATCTAAACCTTTAACTTTTATATCTGGACATATTTTTCTATGATGATTTTATTTGATAAGCGTTACATCTTACATAAGAATAGTTAAACAATTTAATTGTGTGCTCATTTGAATCAAAACTTTATTCAAAATTAAAGTAACCCTTATTTACGTGTAGGCATTAACATAATCGGGTGTTGATACCTTTTCCAAGTGGTATAATTTGTAACTTATTTTACAACAAGCAAAATCTTACCTCATCAATAGTAAGTTGTCTAAATTGTTTTTAGAATAGACATTGGTGTCGATTCTGTTGTACACAAACTAAACTTAATTAAGGCTATTGCTATCTTTTCTCTCTCTAATAAAACGAGAAAGAGACGGACGTAATTTAGAGCTGTCAAATTTAGTTGGAACTAATATTTCCATACAAATGAAAGGTGCACGTAAAAACATGTCGACTAGGCATAGCGCAAGGCATAAACTAGTTTGACATCTTGTTCATAGCTATAGCCGTCCTTTTCCCGCACTGCCTTAAAAGGCACAAGGCTACTGCTATCTTTTACTAAAGTAGCCTAAATTAAGTTTAGTTTGTGCACAACAAAATCGACACCATTGTTATTAGACTTTACACAATAATGTTTTCCAACTCAGCGTTTCATTATTCTAGTCTATCATAAAAAAACATAACTTTCCACCGTTTCCCCCGACTGTACCAAGGGGGTAGGTAGAAAAGTCGAATTTCTTCAAAACACCATCTCTCTTTGAAACATCATACGCAGAAGGTGCCTAGTTATACATATTATATAATTTATACGATTACTGAAGGGGAGGATTTTTTCGGTTTTCCATCAACAGAAGATCGAATTTGAATATATTATTTTTCTATTTGTATGAATTTCTTAGAGGGGAGTGTTTGGCTTGAGGGCGAAGCGAAAAGGTAGGTAGTGAGGTAGTCGTTTTGATTTTTATTTACGTAAATAATGTATTTGCAAAGGAGGGCTTTTGATAAGCTTAGGCTTTTGTAATCCAATATTATAAATTTTCTCCAATAAAATATAACTCGGTTATGGCCGCGTTGTAGTCGGAATAGTCCCTCAGAATCCAGGATAAAAAGTATCCTATGTGTTACCTAATCCCGGTTATAAACTGTCTGTGTGCTAAATTTGTCCAAGTCCGTTTAGTAGTTTTTGCGTGTCCTCGCAAACTTTCGCAATTGTTATAGAATAAAAGATTTGAATTAATTTTTTGAGATCTTTATTCAAGCCCAGTTACCTGCTGAATCATACGAATATCATGTAGCTCATCAAATTTAATAATAATAATTAATACGATCAAAATTTGCTAACAGGCTTGTGTGTCAGCTAACTGACTGACAATCTAAATTGTCAAAAAATATTTGACACGTATTTTTTCTTTTGTTACATAAACCAAATTGACGAAGATAACACGCTTTTAAAATTCTCAATACGTCACGCCGTGCTATAATTTTTAGTGCATTGTGACGTCACGAGCCCCCACTCTCGAGTTTTGATGCGTTTTATCTTTGTCAATATTTATTGATTTACAAAAACAAAAAAATAGCTGTCCATTATTATCCAATACTCTACCTGACGGACTAAATAGATTTTCAATTTATTGATGGTGGAATCAGGCCTATTCATGGCCTGATGACCATTACAACTGACCTCTATTCCACCCATGCTTTTCACAAAACCATACCACTGAACTAAACCTATCGATTTTTTAAATCCTCAACCACCATACTGGTTAGGGTCACGGGGCGAATCGCGGGGGTGAACCGATGGGGTGCGACAACCCCTGTCCAATAGTTTATGTAAAATTTATGTGCGTTGCCAATTTGTTCGACATTTCGTGTTTTTAATGGTGACTGTACTTGTTTAGGATGTGAAATATTCTTTAGTGAATATGCTTTACTTCTTCAGAAGCGGTATTTACTGTTTTTCTATACCGGATGACTTTTTTATCACGTTCCTTATAAAATGGTATATTAGGTGAACGGTGTAGAAGCTTAGTATAAAGAATACCTAGTTTTTTTTTACTTTTTTCCGCAGCTTAGAAAAAAATTGATCTATCATCAAAAAACACTACAAATTTCAAGTAAACTTTTCATAATAGAACGAAGAAAGAAATTTTGAAAAAAAAAAAACAAAAAATATCGAATTTCAAATTATACGTAACGCAATACGCGTATGATTTGAATTATGAATTTATTTTAATTTATTTTTTTCCGAAAAAAAAAAAACTAATTATGCCATTAATTGCTTCTACTCCGTTCACCTATTATACCCATTTTATTTGGGAAGTGATAAAAAAGTCATTCGTATTATGCTTTACTTCTTCAAAAGTGGTATTTCACTGTTTATCTATATTTTTCGTAGACCTACACCGTACTCAGTACTTTGCACAGTCATTGTATTGTCTGATTTAGATTTACTTAGGTCAAAATGATCATGGTCATCATCATCTTCATCCACAGCCCAAACTTACCCACTGCTGGGATAGGTCTCTCTTTTCTTGTGCCAATCTCCACGGTCCCGTACCAGCCGCATCCAGGTTTTCCCCCCGATAGCAACCATGTCGTCTGCCTATCTCGCAAATATGTCAAAATGATAGTAATCTATAATTTTGTTTCAATCAAGTTGCTGTTGTCAGGTAATTCATAGTTCTGATCTCATTTTTATCTATTCTATCACTAATAATCATATCTTATGTCTTTTTTAAATTTTAACTACGTTGTTAGTAAAATTACACCATACGTTTTTCTTTTCTTTCAATTGTTTCGTAAGCTAGATAATCTCTTAAATGTAGGGTCCACTTTTGTATTTCATTTCTATAGCCACTCATTTTAATTTTAATCCTCATAAGCTAACACTTATTTTTGTGAATGCTGGTTAACCTGTAATTGGCGACTGTGTAAGTCCAAGACTGTAAAACCTATGTATACCTAAATGTTATACACAGAAGCTGTTGGTAAACCTGTACTAATAAATAAATAAATCTGAAAAAAAAAATTAAACGAAAAAGGTTGATTTAATTCTTCGCTGACAGTGACAGTACTTCTTCTTTTGTCCACTTTTTCTTCAGCTAAGCTCTTTGACCGTTACTGTACCTGCAGGAAAGACCATAGACAGTAGAGGGCATTTTTGAAAATGATATTGTAGAAGTTTACCTTCATATCATGCAAATAATATCTAGCAGGAGGTGGCAGGAGTACTCTAGCAACACAATATAATCATCTAAGACACTAAATGCTGATTTGATCATATTTTTCTCCCAATGTTAGGCAATTCAATGTATAAAAATCTCAAATAAAAAACTTCTTCATTATAAAAAATATCAGGTTAATTTCAGTCCCTTCATATTTATCAAGTTCCTGCAAAGGACAAAAAGATTTGGAAGTTCAAACATCACCAAGAATTATTGTTGGTGATTGTTTTTAATGGCTTTTCTTTTCTTCGTGATTTTTCCCGCATTTTTCTCGATTTCGGCAATCTCCAATCTTTAATTGTTAAAGTTATTTTCTTGAGGTTTATTGCCGAACGACTTGAGTGTGTTTATGGTCGGAAGACCATACAGAGACAGATAAAGAAGACAGTAATATGGATGAAAAAATAACATAATTAAATAACGATCGACGGACCCTCATGTCTAAAGCGTTCAATAAAAAATGTCTGGTGCTTGGGCTTTTCTGTCACATCTTTGCATGAACTCCTAAGAATAGAATAGAATAGAATTTTATTTTGCAAATATGGGTAATACAATATACTTAGTTGTTATGACATTTCAAAGTTCAGCCATATTTTACCATTCGGCATGCAAACATTTACATTATTTATGAAACATGTTCTTACATTTAAAAGACCAGATCGATTATATTAATATTATTACAATTATCATTCAATAGATCAGTTAATAAATTATTATCATTTTCATTACAATTACCATTCAATTAATAAATTATCATTTTCATTACAATTACCATTCAATTAATAAATTATCATTTTATTACAATTATCATTAAATTACTAAATTATCATTTTTGTTACAATTATATCATTCAATTAATAAAATATCATTATTATTCAAATTAATCAAAAAATATTTTTTTCTCTGTTAGAAACTCATTTATGCTATAGTACACTTTATCTGTCAAAAATTTACGTAGTCTACTCCTAAACATCACTGTATTTAAGCATAAAATAAATAAATAATGTACATAAGTTACAGAGTAAATAATAGAAAACTGCATAATACAGGCTCATAATTTGGCGAACGGCGCATTGAGTATTATTTGCATTTATTATTGGGGCTTTGAGGAAAAAAGAAATAATTAAAGACGAGGTCGCGTGCCACCGCCTCCCCGATTGAAATCATTGTAGCGTTCGCAAAAATGGCATCGGGATGTAATGACAATGATTACGAGAAAGTATTGTGGAGCAAAATGACACGATATTTAGTTTTCCTGTATTTGTTGTAAAATCCCTAGAAATAATTGTTTTTATTAAACACAGACTAATTATTTACACACTAACTCTCTAATAGAAATAAAAATATTTACAAGTATCAAAAAGGGTTCCAGGGCGTCGAAACATTAGTCGTTTTTATATGAGTTAGTTTCTGTGTCAAAAAAATCATTGTTTAGGCGAAATTTCTACTTTTTAAATAACATACGTTGTAGTACCTAAATGCAAATACATTGGTGCCGATTCCCTTGTTTACAAACTAAACCAAATTTAAGTTCAGTGCATCTTTTTCTTTCTATTTCATTAAGAAAAGGACAGAAGATAAATTTTAGTTATGTTCTGTCAAATTAATCAGCGCCATACAAGTTTTAGACGCGATTAAAAAGTTGACCACTAAAATTACATCAAATTACGTCAGGTGCTGCCTAATTTGACAGGATTAAACTAATATTTATCTTCTGTCCTTTTCATAATGAAATAGAAAGAAAAAGATGCATTCAACTTAAATTTAGTTTAGTTTGTGAACAAGGGAATCGGCACCATTGTGAACTAAACCTTACTTAACTTCTACTAAGAATTAGGCTTTGATCGATGGGCTTGCGTTTGCAGACAACGATCTCAATGTCGATAATAAGAAGTTTCACTTTTGAACGCCAATAACAGCAACACAAAATAACTAAATTAAGTATTATAATATTAGGGAGACCGGGTGGATAACAAAAAAGCATGTCGATATGGAACTTAAAACATAACTAACAAAATATAAGGTTACTAGATATATACGTAGTAGTACTAGAATGATATACACCTCACTATCTCACAATCAGTTACCCGAATACAATCGTAAGTTTATCAAAAAATAACCTATGGTATAAAGGGTGTAAAACACCTCTTAACGAAGCCGAAAGGCACTTGTATTCCTCGTCATTGCGATAATTTTTTTTGTTCTACACCATACCTGGGACCTTCTAGTAGCGGAGATATTGGGGGTCAAAATTCCAACTTTTGGCTAGTTTTTTTGTTTGTTTAGTTTTTAATGTAAGATTTAACTTTAAACACCTCCACGACCCCCGTATTATTCAATCCATTCATTAGCACAATGTTTTGAGTGCGTTACATTGAGTTTTACCACAAAACATGATTTTTCACCCCAAAAAAAGTCGTTTCCCAGCAATATTTTTTGCGTAAAGTTACTTAGTTTCATGTACAGAATGCTTGGTTAATGGCTTCGTGATGAGGTCTTTTACACCCTGTATGTAAAAAAAAAACAAAAACAATGGTATAAAGGGTGTAAAACACCTCTTAAGGAAGCTGAAAGGCACTTGTTTTCCTCGTCATTGCGATCATATTTTTGTTCTACACTATACCTGGGAACCTTCTAGTTACGGAGATATTGGGGGTCAAAGTTACAACTTTTTGACAACTTTTTTTTTAAATACAAGTTTTTAATGTATTTTTTTTACTCTAAACACCTCCACGACACCCGTACTATTCAATCAATCCATCAGCACAATGTTTTGAGTGCGTTACATTGAGTTCTACCACAGAACATGATTTTTCACCCCAAAAAAAAGTCGTTTTCCAGCAATAATTTTTGCGTAAAGTTACTTAGTTTGACGTACAGAATGCTTGGCTGACGGCTTCGTGATGAGCTCCTTTACACCCTGTATGTAAAAAAAAAACAAAAACAATGGTATATTTTGTACGTTTTTTTTTGATATCCCTACTTTATTTTTAAGATGAAAATTATTTGCCTAAACACCCACTCTGGTACCCCCGAAATGAGCATTTATTTTTCGCAATTTGCTATTGCAATTATGGAAATCAAATAGGGGGCACCTCTTGGCGTCTTCACATTTTATTTTGGTGATAGGTACTCATCACCTAGTACATAAGGTGCTTCTATCTCAACTCGGAACTCGGCAATAATATTATGGCATAGCACATAAATAAATATATATACCTATCATAAATAATAAATGCGATTAGTACTGGGTTATACGAAAATACGATATCCCTTGGTAAGACTGTCAAATATCTACAAATGGCAGCCGGGACCAACAGCTTTACGTGCTTTCCGAGTCACGGAGGAAACTCGTATGGATGGACACATGTTTGTTACCTACTCAATTACGCCAGATTGGCTAAACGAATCTGGAAGAAATTTGTCACAGAGATAGATTATAGTCTGGAATAGCACATAAGCTAGACCGCGGGCATAAGCTAGTAACTATATATATTTACAGTAAGCAAGTGCAAATACACAAAAATATCAATAAAAACAAGGTGTAAGTAGTGTAAGGTGTAAGTAGTGGTGTAAGTAGTTACACCAGGATAATTACTTATTTATGTCATTACAGCTACATACGTGTAGACGTATGTAGCTGTAATGACATAAATAAGTATGTAGTAATGTAATTACATAAATATGTTATTTATATAAAAAATGTATGTTAGTAAAAATTCAAAATAATCAAACGTTTAGGCTAAAACAAATTGGGGGTAGCTTTTGCTCTAGTACATAGGAAAACAAACAGATAGGTATATAAATAGAAAACGACTTCATTATCCCATATTTACTTTGAAATATTAACACCCCCAAAAACACCCCTTAATATTCAAATCAGTTAATCTTCAAAATCGACTAGAATATCAGCTTCGCGTTCTCTAATTAATTTCCTAGAGCGACTGAGAGCAAAAAAATTGAATTAAGGGGTGGAAAATTTTTGTCGAAACTTAAATAAAAATGCAGATAGGTGAAGGTTTGTTAACAAGGGGGGGAAAGCAACCCCCTTTGAAGTTCGCAAAGAGCACGCGAGCGTAAGGGGCGGCGTATACTTAGGGGTGAAAAATAAGTCTCTCCCTTTAAATAAGATATCAGCGAAATTGAAATTGTTGAGGCGAATATTTTTTGCTTGGTTATATACCCTGTTTTCGCCTAATTCTATGTGAAAGATGTAGGTATTTCTGTAACTGAATATTGAGAAAATTGCCGAAGTTACCAACACAGTATGCAAGTTAAACTTTGGTCAAACTATAGGTAATGATTTGGTTACAACGACTTGATTCTTGTCGTCTCAAAGTAGACGAGCTGTTACCCACCAATTGGCATATTCGTCCACCTCTCCCTTACTTTTATGTCTTAACATCTGATAACCTGCATCTAGGGTTACCATCTGACCGGATAAATCCGGTCTTGACCGGATTTTTAATGCTAATTCCGGACTTCGCCCGGATGTATGTGCCAGACCGGATTTTTCGACTCATGCCAGACGAAAGAAAGAAACAGACTATCTGTGGAGTCTATTAGAGTCATCGTACTGACGACTATATAACTGGAAAGTAATAGTTGTGAGCAATTCTTCAATTAAATTTTTGCGGTCAAAACCAAATTTTAAAAGTTATTTCTAGTAATAAAAAATATAATTAACACTTTTAAGTTTAACTTTTGATTACTGAACATGATTTATTGTTTTTTTTTTTCTAACTTTGAATAAAAATTTCGAAAATCGGGATTTTTCATCCTCCAAGACCGGATTTCCGATTTAAGGCCCTGGTAACCCTACCTGCATCACATGTAAAAATGATTCATTTGAAGTGTCTATAGACCCATCAGAAACTTGTGGTGTGAGATTTAAACATCGCGGGAGTAGGTTTACCAATAGTATTGATTAAATACACATTTACAGTTCAACGTTACAATAGAGGATCTGTTCTCGTTTTTACGAAGATTTGCATTGTAATTTCTGTCATTGAATATCATTTACCTACATTTATCCAAGTTTTTACACTTACGAAATGAAATTTTTACTTGAAATTCTTAGTTTTTTGTAGTTTAGTTGTTACACTTTAAAATTACGTTTCTCTCAATTTGTTTCAAGTTTAACAATATTTTTATGCAAATATCAATTTGTGGTATCATAAGAATGGATCTAAAGGTGCACCCTAAACATAACACCACAATTGAACACCGTTCAAACAAAATAGACCTTTCAATATAACCAATAATATTCAATTCTTGACTAACTTAACACCTTTCAAAAAAACATATTGATGCCCTATTAGTTTCGGCTCGTGCCAAACAAATAAACGATTGAATAGATATGGATCAACACCTCTATTGAAATAATCGATCCTTAAGTGACAGCAGGTAAAAACTACCCTCCAAATTATCATAAAAAAAGATTACGCTTGCACTTTTTTTTTCTAAGAAAAAAAACCTCTTAGCGTTTTTGTTATTTAAATTTTTTTGTTGCCAAAAATTGATCCGATGTGTGAACGGAATTTTAAATATGGAACCCAAGACTTTTTTTTTCTTTTTTTTGTCTGTTTGCCACTTAACTCGCTTACGGTAGATGTATTTTGAATTAATGTTTGCGTTTTTTTTTGTTTTTGTAAAGTAAAAACGTGTGACTTTCGTTGAGGACTCTTTTTTTTTTTCACTTGCGATCTTTTTTGGCTAACTTGCCGTGAGATAAAAGTAGTTTTGATTTTGCACTGTTATTATTATGCATAACTAAACAAATATTATAAAAAAACGCAGGTAGTTTTTTTGCTAACTTACTTTCAGTTTTGGTAAAAAAACTTTGGGAAAATAATAAAATAATTAGTAACTATGTACCTGATATTTTAAACGTCTTTTGATTTTTAATAAGGCTTTGGTTATTTATGCTTGCCAAACGAACAATTTAGCTTAATTCAGACCAAATAGACTGGCTGATTATTTAAATATTTGCGTTTCTTTAAAATGACGGTTTTTAATTTTTAATAGAAGTGTCACCATTGTTGCAGTGACAGCATAGTGTACAATATTTAGAAATGATGTCCTTAACATACGTCCCTTGGTTCCCAAACTAGTTACTTAATACTTATGACTTGAGAGACAGTATCATCATCATCATCAGCCTATTAATGTTCCCACTGCTGGGACTCCTCTCTATGAGAGGGAATGGGCTATAATCCACCACGCGGGCCCAGTGCGGATTGGTAGATGTCACATGTCTTCGATTTTTTTGGTTCTAGGACATGCCGGTTTTCTCACGGTGTTTTCCTTCACCGTTTGGAGAGCAGTGGTGATGAAATAAATAACACAAAATAATGCGCCTGTCTGGGTTCGAACCCACGACTTACTGTTCGTAAGTCGGGGCCGCCACCACTAGACCACCGCTGCTCTAAGAGACAGTATATTCCATTTTTTTACGGTATGACTTTTTTTTTCGTAATAGACAGTATATTTCTCCATAAAAAAGTCATTCCGTAAATCGTAACAAAGAAATCAAAGATAGAGCGAAAAAACTCAAAAATCATTCCTCGTCTTCCCACAAAATCTCTTCGAAAATCTTCGGTTTCTCTCATTCATCGTACCAGATGACTCCCGTACTCCCCAGCCTCAAGTACACGTTACATTTGCAGAAACACCGCTATTCCAACCTTGGGACTTGGAACAGGTCCAGCTAGCGGCAGAAACCAGTTATATAAACTTGAACTTTACTCGTAGGTTATCGGAATTAGGATTCCGAGGCGTAATGGTAAAGCTGGGGTGTTTATTTGTTTGTGAGAGCATGGTAAATCAGGCTAAAGTGGTCTCCCTTAACCATCGTCATTTTCCTGCCCTTCATCATCTGCCTAGCCTTTTCCCAACTATGTTGGGGTCGGCTTCCAGTCTAACCGGATGCAGCTGAATACCAGTATTTCACATGGAGCGACTGCCTGTCTGACCTCCACAACCCAGTTAGTACCGGGTAATACGATACCCCTTGGTAAGACTGGTTGTCAGACTTTTTGGGCCACTGACTACCTGTAACTATTTGTATTATTTTTTCGTTTACACTTTATGTATTTATTATAATTATCCGTGTCTGACCGTGGCATCACTCTGGGCCCTATCAGAATACCAGCGCTGTGACGTTTTTTTTTTTTTTTTTTTCCTTTTGGCCTCGTACAGGACCAATTTCATTTCATGTTTTTTTTTTTTTTTTTATTAGTTGTAAGTACTGTTAATTTAACCATTTTTATTTGTGTTTTGTCCTGTGCGGGCTAATAAATGCTTTTTCTTTCTTTCTTTCTTTCTTTCTAACTAATAATGTAATTTTCCTGCCCTTATCCCATATTATTTGGGGTTGGCGCAACACGTTTTTTTCTTCAATTCTACCCTGTCAATCGTCATACTATCATTTAGTCCTTTTTCCTGGTCTGGTCTCCCTCACTGGTCTCCCTTAACCAATAATTTCTAAAATTCACACCGAAAGAAGAAGTGTTGAGATAAGAGTCCGCGCAGATTTTCTAAGAAAGCCATTAGTAAGCACTACTTACTTTTATTATGTATTCGTAGTTGTTAGTCTACCTTGAATGAAAGTTGTTAGTTTAACTTGTCGATACAATGAATAATTAAGAAACCACTACCTCAGATTAGCAACTCTATTTGTGGTGGTTCAAACTTCGTTTGTAATACTGTTAGAATAAAGTTCTAATCAGCTTGCACAACAGAGCGGTTGTTACGTCAGTCACTGCGGCGGAATAGTGCGAAATGAGTGGTTTTTATTCTTTATAAAATCAAATTTTCATCTTTTGGAAAAAATAAAAAACATAGGACCTGCTTCATAGTTAGTTCAGTTAGTATGCAAAGTTTCATGATCTAATTTGAAGTGCTTTTTGAATACCAGTGGTTTATTGTTCGAGTTGGAGGTAACTTTGGGATTTCTTTCTAAAGAGAAAATTTTATGAAATCATGTTTTCGCTAAACTGACCTAACATTAATCCTCAACTTTACCATATACCTATTTATTTCAAAATTAATGCTGCAGTATTTTAGGCGTAACGGAGGATCATGCTAAGCCATTTGAGGTAGTATAGGCCCTTAAACAAACTAACTAAATGGACTGTGTGAAGGATGATATGGCAAGAAAGGAGGTGTCTGATGATATGACGAGTTATAGAGAAGTGTGGAAGAAGAAGATATGATGCGCCGACCACAAAAAAATTCGGATATTTCATCATTATCAGCTATACATTAGACAAAACGGCAAAAAAATCACGTTTGTTGTATGGGAGCCCCCCTTAAATATTAATTTTATTCTATTTTTAGTATTTTTTGTTATAGCGGCAACAGAAATACATCATCTGTGAAAATTTCAACTGTCTAGCTGTCACGGTTCATGAGATATAGCCTGGTGACAGACAGACGGACAGACGGACAGACAGACAGACAGACGGACAGACAGACGGACAGACAGCGAAGTCTTAGTAATAGGGTTCCGTTTTTACCCTTTGGGTAAGGAACCCTAAAAACTAAGTTTACGTTTTCATTTAACAAGCATTAGATAACAATTTCCAATAACCGTTTTTAGGGTTCCGTACCCAAAGGGTAAAAACGGAACCCTATTACTAAGACTTCGCTGTCTGTCCGTCTGTCTGTCACCAGGCTGTATCTCATAAACCGTGACAGCTAGACAGTTGCCGCTATAACAACAAATACTAAAAAACAGAATAAAATTAATATTTAAGGGGGGGCTCCCATACAACAAACGTGATTTTTTTGCCGTTTTGTCTAATGTATAGATAATGGTACGGAACCCTTCGTGCGCGAGTCCGACTCGCACTTGGCCGGTTTTTTTCAGCATAGTGTCAGTCTCACGACTCGAAAATTTATTTTCTTTTTTAATTTATTGTCCTTGCAACTCAAACCACTGATCGATTTTGATTTAAGTTTTCCCTGTCACCATACTCTAAGAACGTAACCGATTAAAATGCACCACATTTTCCATTCCCTGATTTATTATTTTCTACGGAACCACTACCTCAGAACAACATTTGGATTGTTTTTTTCTTTCAACAGTAAGTCTTCTTGTGGTGTTCAACTTGGTTCACAAGGGGAATGTTTTCTTAAGATCAATGGAACCCGTTGCCTATGGGATTGTATGTAGAACCAGTTTTCTTTACTTACATAACGTTTGCAGATTTACATCTCTAGTAATAATACGGCTTTCTTAGGATTTTTTTGTTTGTGAACAAGTTGTGCTGCCGCGCTGATGTGAAATGTTTTCGGTGTTTGAGAAAAAGGACCAGTTTATTTGATCTACGTAATTACAACGTATACAAGCTAGGGGTGAAATGAAGGACCGACAATGCCCCTCTTTCTTTAGTAACTTTAGTAGACATTTTTTTCTTCAATGTAATGTCACATTTATCATTAAAATTATAGTTTCAAATGTTTGAACTGCGTACTATAGTAAGGTTTCTATTGAATAAAAATAAACGGGGTGAAATTCTAATTCTAATTCGGGGTGCTATCAAAAAAATGGGTTATTATAGATAGTTGGATTAGAAAATAATAAAGCCATAGAGTACAGTTCAAACAAATAAAATTATGATTTTAGATGATAATAATAATACGACGACACATCTGAAGTGAAAAAAATCATCAAACTTTTGTTATGTTTTAATAGGCTATAGTTTCCACCATCCATAAATTGCAAATCTATTTAGTCCGTCAGTTAGAGTATTGGAAAATAATGGACACGTCATATTTTTTGTTTTCGTAAACCAATGAATATTGACAAAGATAAAACGCATCAAAACTCGGGAGTCGGCTCGTGACGTCAGAACTAGCTAAAAATTATACCAAGGCGTGACGTATTGAGAAATTTAAAAGCGTTGTATCTTCGTCAATTTTGGTTTACGTAACAAAAGAAAAAATACGTGTCAAATATTTTTTGATAATCTAACTGACGGGCTAATTAGATTTTTTCAGGACACAAGCCTATTTATTGTGCACAAAATAATTAACAGAAATAACTTAAAGATCTATTGGCCCTACCCATAGATTTTGTAACTAGCCTATTATATTTTAGTTGTTTATTAGTTCATAAGCTCAAATATACTCCCAGTAATAAACTAAAACGGAGCAAAAAAACTTAGTACAAAGTCAGCATAACAAGAGTCCAGTCTCCCCCTTACGGAACTTCGCGAAACTTTTAGAAGCTAATTAATTAAATTGTTTTATTAAACTCAGCGAATTGTTAATTGATTTCGAGAGTTCATTATGCATTTGTTTTGAGGTATTTTTCTGTTTAATATTTCTTTTCGCAAAAATTATAGTGCTATTTTGTTTATAAGTCTAACATTGGCTTTACGTGTAGAGTTGTAGTCTATATTTCTTCACTTATATCACAGATAATATAATACTTCGCTTATACTATCACTTACAGGATATCTTTCAGAGAGAAGCTGATGGCTAAATAATAACAGCCTCTCGGGCCGATATTTACGTTAAGCCGTGCTTGCCTAGGTTGGACTGTGGATGGGTGACCACCCATTACATACCGAGTTTCCTCCGTGCCTCAGAAAGCACGTTAAACCGTTGGTCCCGGCTGTCATTTGTAGATCTTTGACAGTCGTTAGGTAGCTAGAGGCCCAAAAAAGTCTGACAACCAGTCTTACCAAGGGGTATCGTATTACCCGGTACTAACTGGGTTGTGGAGGTCAGATAGGCAGTCGCTCCTTGTAAAATATTGGTATTCAGCTGCATCCAATAAAACTGGAAGCCGACCCCAACATAGTTGGGAA
Organism: Xestia xanthographa; assembly: GCA_905147715.2. Taxonomy (NCBI): domain Eukaryota; kingdom Metazoa; phylum Arthropoda; class Insecta; order Lepidoptera; family Noctuidae; genus Xestia; species Xestia xanthographa. The sequence goes on along the minus strand of LR990663.1, from coordinate 5,594,803 downwards.
AAGGCTAGGCAGATGATGACAGGATATCTTTCGTGATTGTTCATTACGTAATTAGTTCTTTGAGCCTTTTTACCGAAATAAAATATGGTTTATTTTACTTAACAAACTTCCATATATGCTTTGAGGAATGTGACCACCCTTACATACCGAGTTTCCTCCGTACCATGGCAAGCACGTTAAGCTGTTGGTCCCGGCTGACATTTGTAGATCTTTGACAGTCGTCACAGGTAGTCAGTGGCCCAAAAAGTCTGACAACCAGTCTTACCAAGGGGTTATCGTATTACCCAGTACTAACTGGGTTGTGGAGGTCCGACAGGCAGTGGCTTCATGAAAAATTCTGGTATTCAGCTGCATCCGGTTAGACTGGAAGCTGACTCCAACGTAGTTGGGAAAAAGCTAGGCAGATGATGATATGCTTTGGGGAAGGATTCTTTTTCGAGCTATAAAATTGGTGTTTCTTTAATATCCATAAAGTAGTATTGAGATTTTTCCATAAGATTATTTCAATAGCAGCTCGAATCCCGTTTTATGCCCGATTATTGCTCTCAAAATATCACAGTATGGACTCCTGTAAAAAAAGCAAACCTTTGAATAAACTAAATTGTAGAAATAGAGTTAATAATTAATGTTTTTTTACATTTATCAGTAACTAGAAGTATATAAAATACTGTACACAAATCTGACGCATTACAAAAAATTTAACAACCTGTACTTCTTACATCCCAATGAACACACAACATTACATAAAAATTTTGTACTCTATAGAATTGAACACAAAGGCGACACAACCCCAAAATCGATACCCATTATGTACCAATAGAGACGAAAAATCAAAAACGGGGGTGAGTGATGGACGGCAAAAAACGCCGCGAGGGTGGAACTTCACCCCTGACGTTTTTTTCGTCATTTTTTCATCAGGGGGACGTAATCACAATGGTTAGTACATCATTATGTGCTTATTTATTGGTGTTCACCCCCGTGGGTCGATAGTTATCGAGATGAAAAATTGGTATGTATTTATAAGTTTAATGTGTCGATCAAAGGAGCGATTGAAAATTACGCAGTTAAGTTAGTTAGTTCGCAGTTCATTGTTAGTTGGATATTTCAACTGTAAATAGGTGTTATGTATGCAGTTTTGCCCCCGAATATGACAAGAATCTTAACATAGTTAATATTCTCTAAGAAGGAAATAGTAGATTGTATGACAAGGGAGCAAAATAGTATTTATACGGCGAGGGCGCTATTTTGATTCCAGAGCGAAGCGAAGGATTCTAGAATAGAATCCCGAGCATAGCGAGGGATTCTAAATTAGAATCCTGAGCGTAGCGAGGGATTCAAAGTACATCGCCTGAAGGAAAAATATGTTTGCTCTCGAGTCATATACTCTACTTTTCATCTCGTTCTATGAGCAAATAAATAAGAGACACTTTTAAGTAATTAATGAATAAGTTTAATTAAAAAAATGACATGAATGTAAAAAACGTCAATTACAAATTTATATTTATATCTAATACACTGGCGAAATTTTGAAAATTTATTGTCATTGTGTGTATTTTGTTTGGGATTGATATAGTTGTGGATTTATTTATACAGGATGACATTTTTACCACTTTCCAAAAAAAAAATGGGTATGATTGGTGAACGGAGTAGAAGGAAATGGCATACTTAGTTTTCTTTTTTAAATCGAAATAACAAAAAAAATTGTTTTCGTAAGATTTGAAATACGATATTTTACATTTTTTGTTTTTTAATTACTCTTTCTTTGTTCTAATATGAAAAGTTTACTTGAAATTTGTAGCGTTTTTTGATGATGGATCAATTCTTTTCTAAGCTGTGGAAAAAAGAAAAACAAAACTAGGCATGCCATAAGTTTTTTTGGAAAGTGATAAAAAAGGCATCCGGTATTTTGAGTGTTTGTAATCTCAGTATCTTGCTGGTGCTCAGGAAAAGGCACTGATTCCTTTGATGTAGAAGGGCGTGGCGATAATGGTGTGTACAATGCGGGTGCTGACCTCCGCACCGTACAAACACTTACAGCCAGTCATTTATACAATTTTCGTTCGATTTCAATGAACGATTCATGTTCCAAATTCAAATCTCATTACTGCCCGCTAAAAAGTCTAGTGGAGAAAAGAGCTACTTTGCTCCCGCTAAAATGGGAACAAAACAACACTTTTCGAATAGAAGGGATGAAAAAATAATACCATATTAGGAAATATGCATGAAATACAAAACTCTTTTTATTTATTAAAAATGCCTTATATTGGCACATAAAAACATTGTGGTACTCTTGTTTAAGTTGCTAATACATCACTTATTTTACAATTTACTATTTTATGTAGCATGTTTTTGGTGAAACGGAACGCACTCTCAAAATGCGTCGTCCTCGATAACGCCGGTAGTGACGTCAAAGTCTATGTGTCAAAAAACACTTTTATTTGAAAAGTGCTTAAAGTTTCACTTAGATTTTATTATAATATTGTTACTGCAATTTTTATTTGAATAAAGTACATACAAATAGTAAAATGATTCTATAAAGGGCAAAAAAAAATGATGAAAACAAGGCAGATTGTGGTAAATGACGTCACATCAAGGCCGCGACAGCTACGGACGTTTGAACTGTCATAGAATATTGCAGGAGTTTAATATTATTTTTAAGCGACAAGCAATAGTTGAACTTAACTTTAATACTTTTATTGGGTTGATATTACTGTATTTTATTGATTTAAGTGAAGAAAAAATTACGTGCATATACCCCATTTGCTGCTGAATGCTTGATAACCACTTTTTTTTTTTACTCTTAAATTCGTTATATTCAGCCTATTATAATTTATAGTGCTGTGGCCCATTCGCGGGCCCACTGCGGATGTCATGTACTCGAATTTTCAGTTTTAGAATTTGCCCCTTTCATTCATTTTCTAATTTTCTTACTCATAGATTACTTATCTATACACATAAATAAAATTGAAGTATCTATTTGTAATTTAAAAATAACAGCATTTTATTAGAACAAATTAAAAAAAAATGTCCTTCTGTTTGTTTAGTTAGGCTAATCTCCAAAACGGCTGTACCAATATTGACGGGACTTTAACTGGCAGATTGCTGATGTTGCATCTGCCAGTTAAAGTCAAACAAACAAATGCTACAACTTTTACTTCAGAAAAAAAAAAACCACACGACCGAATTCGCGGGTAACATCTAGTATTTAGTAAAGAAATACATGCAAGCAAAACCACAAGTACAGCTAGTTTAAGAATCCAATCTTATTTTCGCAAAAAAAAAAACATCCTATACCGGAAACACGACCGCACACAAACTATTGAGAAACCATACATTTTTTACATCACAACTACACTATAACGCTTATTCACAACGGGGTAATCAGAATAATTAGTAAGCTAGCACCTGAAGCCATAACTTAACCGACTCACAATGTAAAGGCGGGGTTAATGCTGCGGTAATTATTTCTAGCTGTTATACTATTGGCTACAAACGACCATACGTTGTATGAAGGCGTCGCGATCGAAACCAAGATAACGCAACTGTTTTTATGGGAAATAAAGTGTTTTACACAAGGTATAAGTGTTACAGTTAAAAGTCTAAACACGTCAAAACTGATGTTGACTGGTTTTCTCTCAGACAGGCACAAAAACCTGTCAACTCTATGAAATGGATAATGATATTATTATTTTTGTAAATCGAATACAATTATATTATCGAATATCGAATCGATTTAAAAGGGCGTTTTAAAAAGAAAGAGCTTTTTGGCAGTCGATATTCACCATCTGACTTCCGCGAAGTGAAACAAATTAGGTTCCAAAAAAATTAAATAGGAATATTTATTAAATTATTGTTACAATCATTTTCTTAACCTAACTTAGCACTATGCCAAAATCATAAGTAGCAAAATTTACCCCAAACTAGGCTGCCTGTATCTTTTGGGGACCGGAATTACGTTTACTTAAAATTAAAACACAAATATAGCAATATAGCATAACATTTATTGATGTGATACATGCGAGGTAAGTAGGTAAATGAGGAATATAAAAAAACAAAATGGTATTACAATTACAAAATAATTATAAAGTAATTAATAAAAAAAAATGAAATCTAAGGTCGTGTGAGAGTGTGAGTGTGTGTGCAGATGTGTGGTTATTTGCAGTTATTTTATGTTTTGTAGTTTAATTAACTTTAAATCTCTTGTTTCTTAATAAGTTAGTTTGGCACACCATTTTATAATGGTGTTTATAAATACCAGTAGTTGCTAAAAAGGTGTTGACTCAGATTATTTCCGGCAAAACTAGTTTTGATAGATTAATTTTATTTCTAACTACAAGACTAGCTACGATACCTCCTAACATAATTACAGTGAGGAGTCACGATTGCCGCTAATATAACGTTATAGTTTTAATGGAATATTAAGTGTTTGACAGTCAGTAACCGTTGTTGTTAAAAGTCATAACCGGTAAAAATGGCTTTCAAAGGATTTAGTTGAAAATTCTTATTTAGGAAAACGCTTTTTCTCCCATAAAAACCATTTTACGAAATACTGTCTAGAATTACTGCAAAAAATGTTCTTTTTACTTTAATGAAATGTTTTTTTTTCTATAATTAGGAGGTCATACCCAAGTTGTGAGTGGCGACAGCGAACCCAAAGACGTTGCGTTGGAAGACCTCCCACTAGGTGGACCGATGACCTGGTGAAGGTTGCGGGAATCCGCTGGATGCGAGTCGCACGGGACCGGTCAATGTGGCGACACTTGGAGGAGGCCTATGTCCAGCAGTGGACGTCTTCGGCTGAAATGATGATGATGATGATGATGATGACCCCAAGTTACATGAGAAAAGGTCAGGAAGATCATAGTCAAAAAACCTAGACGGAGACGACTTTCCCTATCTGCAACAAACAGTTTAAAAGAAATTTTTTTTTGCAAATAAATATTTTGAGCTTTTCTTAGTCAAAACTAGTTTTAATCGGTTAGGGAGTTTAACGGTAACTCTATAATTTATTGTCCTACACAGTGGATTTATTAGTGAATTGCAAGTAGGCATAGCAAAGTGGATATTATATGCTTTGTGAGATAGAAAGTCACTAATGAATAGGTTCAGTGTTTATGTGGTTTTCTAGTCCTAAATCAGCTGGAAACTGATGGTTAGAATAGAAGATAGATGGGGTATTGATACGCACGTATAGTTTATTACTTTTGAATAAATTGTAAGATTATGTATGAACATTTATAATGATACATTCATGACGTCTGTGTTTTATCTGAAACTCTGAATGCAATTTATGTTGTTGCTAAGTATCTACTTAACCACATCTATTTAATGCGATTAGTGTAGGTAAGTAGTTAAATAGTCCTTATCATCAAGGGATACAAAATATCGAATTAAGGAAGTGGCAAATAGTTAAAAACTTAAATAATCAAGGAGAAAGAATCACATATCTTCTTGAAACTTTGGTTCCTCTGATTTTTCTGTCATTATCCAGCAAATTAAAACCCAATTTAACAATATAATCCCCCAATAGTTGTTTTTCAAAAATGCCCAATAATTTGGTTAGTCACTCATGGAAAATAGATGGGTGTTCAAATTTGAATTTACCAGTACAGCGTTAAAATCTCCTTTTGTATAACTTGAACTACCCATCTTCTTGAAATTTTGGTTCCTCTGATTTTTCTGTCATTATCCAGTAAATTAAAACCCAATGTAACTAGATAATCCCCCAATAGTTGTTTTTAAAAAATGCCCAATAATTTTGCCAGTCACTCATGGAAAATAGATGGGTGATCAAATTTGAATTAATCAGCACAGAGTTAAAAGCTCCTTTTGTTTATAACTTCTCCCAAATGCCATTTATTTAGTACTAGTAAACATGGCCAGTTTTTATCAACAATTATGAATAAAAAAATATTAATAAAAATAACTGCACTCACACATCTCGTCTAAACCCAATAGAAAAACGTAAAATGCAAGATATCTTAATTAGTCTTATCTTAATTATATTTCACCACTGGCAAACCTTATTAAAAGTTTATAAAACGACAAGAAAAAAAACAACATTTCTTTAAATTTCACCCCTAAGTATAACCTACCTAATTATCAACCCTAATTAGTATATCTTAGTTAAGAGAGAAAATTTTAAATCAAAGTGCAATCTACATCTTTTTTCATACAAAAAACAAGTTCTTTAAAAAAACTCCACATCATTAAAACTTATTTCTAACTTAAACTTCAAGAACAATCAACATGCGAAATAGAAATAAAAAATACCCTCGTCACGAAAAATCGACATTGCGAGGGTGATTTCAAGATGGCGCCGGGGCCTCTTAGCACCCTATTTTTGTATTCTTCCCTCCCTCGCCTGTATTTATGCATTTCACCCCATCTCACCCCCGCGTAAAAGTGCATCGAATAGTACCTACACTACCTACCCTTCGGTGGTTTAACCTGAATATTATGTCCGTCGGACTAATTGAGTTCTTTTTATTTTAAATTATTGCGTTATGCGTTTGGTCATACATTTATAAGTCTTTTGTATAAGTACCTACCGAACGATATTTCCAAAAACCTCTGAACTTGTACTGTATATTGATAAACTAATTTTGAAATATAAAAAAGTGTTAGTATTCCCACAAAGTTTGCCTAGGTTATCAATTAGATAGTTTCTATAAAAATGTTAACTAAAGTAGAAATTCCATGGGGTACTTCGAAAACCACTTTGTTATGAAGAAACACCAATTACCTACTAAACCACGAGTCACACGGGTTGATCTTTAGGCTAAGCTGTTAGAGGTTGCAGACCTATAAGTTTAATATAAACTACATCTTGTCTACTGTTTGAGGTGTCCTAGCAACCGTAGCAACGTTAGTCTATTTTTTTTTTTTCTGCTGCACTAAAAATAAAGGAAATACTTATTTCTTCCTGCAACCGTATATCCCATTCTCTAATATGGTAGCAGAGCGTAGTCTATTTTTCTTATCGACCTCGTTGACACATTCAAACAAGTCTTCATGAATAAGCAACATCTTCATTTGAAATTTCCAGATGGTGTAATTATTTACTCCGGAGAGTTTTTCAATTGCGATGCATTGGTTACCCATTTTCGCGATTTCGTAATTATTACTTGATAATGTAATTAATTATACATACGCGTTTTGATTACTCACGCAAGTAGTAAGTATTATTATTACGGACCAACCAAAGCAAGTACGGCTTAGCCTAAAGATCAACCCGTGTGACTCGTGGTTAACTTAAAGATAGATGGGTGACCATGACCACCCATTACATACCGAGTTTCCTTGTGCCTCGGAAAGCACGGTCATTTGTAGAAACAGTCGTTACAGGTGTGACCTGAAAATCTGACAACCATTCTTACCAAAGGGTATTACCGAGTACTAACGGAGCTGTGGAGGTCAGATAGGCAGTCGCTCCATGTAAAATACTGATATTCAGCTGCGTCCAGTTAGACTGGAAGCCGACCCCAACATAGTTGGGAAAAGGCTAGGCAGATGAAGATGATGAAACTAAACCACGTTACAATATTGTATAGCATGCAGCATGCAGAGATAAAAATATTAATAAAATATTGAGTTTTAAATTGCTTGGTAAACATTGTACGCGGTACGTTCCTAATCCGAAAGCTCTAAGCGAAATCAAACTGTCCAACTGTCAGGCTTTGTGAATGCAGTAATTATTCATTATTCAGTAACAGATTATTACAGTTTGTATATAGATACACCGAACACCCAGAACTTTTCTGTCATAACATTATTATAGCAAACCGAAAGCATAATTTGATAAACGTTGTGCCTCCGTTCGAAAATTGAAATCGTCAGACGTGCCCTCGCTGTACGTAGTTCGCGCGGGAAAGTGTTTGCACTGAGAAGAATGACCTCACTCATCCCGCATGCAACGACAGATACGATTTTTAGTGTGAATGAGCGAGACAATATCGTTGAATTGTCAACGAAATAGAAACATTATCAGCGCTAACGTTCTATTTGTTACTAGCTGTGCCCCGCGTCGTCCGCGTAAAATTAGGTAAACACGGTTAATTTTAGGTCGTTCTGAAACTGAGAGCCATAAACTCGATCATGGAACTCAAAACGATTGGGACTATTTTTTTCAAAAAAATAACAATTAAAAAAAAAACAAAATTTATTTTTTAGCGTTTTTTTTAAATAATAATAAAAAGAATCACGTAAAATTAAATTTATAATTTAATTTTTTTATTGTTATTTTCATCATTTTTTTTTAATTGTTTTTTTTTTTAATGGTTCCGAGTTCGATGATCGAGTTTATGGCTTTCGGTTCCAGAACGACCTAAAATAATGCTGTATTGTATTGTATTATTAAACATTCTTTTTATTATAGCTTCATAGCTTGCCCATTTTGTCCCATTGCTGGACAAACTTGAATCGCCTAATTTATGTTAACAATTCCATTTTTTTTTACACGTAAGTACCCCAAATCCGAAGTTACTCCTTACAACATCAGCTATCGGTGGTCAGAGAGCTCTTAACTAACCTATGTCAAAATAAACCTATGTGCATTAAGCTGAAACAGTTGAACACAATTTCAAAGAGATTTTATTCCTTGCTCATCCTCATTCAAAAAAAGTTTCCATCTCCGACGAAGCGACGTGAAAAGTTCTAAAAATAAAAGTCTATTTTCAGATATATCATTTTGTGACAGATTTTAATTTTAGTCTCAAAGTAATGGACACTGGTGCCATTTGTAATTTTTTCTTTAAAAAAATATGCTTATCTATGGTGCCTATAATCCCTGTTTTGACGTTATCAGGTTAAAGAAAAGATGGATGTGATATTCCCTTGTATTTATGTTGATTTAGACTTAGAACAGTACTTGAGCGAGTATACTAGCCTTTCGAGCTGCAGAGTTTAAAGCAACACTCTATAGATAGCAGTAACTGCTGGTGATAATTGTTTGCAAGAGTTTAAATAATGTGTCAAAAAATTGATTAAAATAAAATGAAAACCATTGACTTAATATGACAGGACGTCAAAAATTTACAAAATCCAAATTTATGACATTTTACGAATCTGTAGGTAAATTAGAATCGCGAGGTACTTTTATTTTTCACATGAATAAATATGCTGGTATTATAATAATAATCTAGCATTTAGAACTCAATACTTTATTTGAAAGATATTTAAAGATACATAAACACAAACGATGAAATGATTTTAGAAACAAAGTACGATCCACACATTAATGTGTTCGAAATCAACTCCCCAACATGCGTTACTCTCCTATTAACTGGTAAGTTAACTAGCGCGAGTTACTGTCGCGAGTAAGTGAACAGGGCTCAAGTGAAGTCTTCACGAGGGCACGTTCACCCCTCCCGGGGGGCGGGAACCGAGGGGAAGACACACCCCTAGGCTCGGGGTGAAGTGCAGGAGCAAAACCATTCTATGAACGTTGACGTTAGTTACTCGTATTGAAGTTATTTTGTCCGTTTGTTACGTTAGACTACATTAGACCGTTAGAATATTGACAAATTTAATGTGGCATTGTTTAAACGTTTAGGTTGGTTTTGCCTTATGTACACTTTTGATTATTATTTTTATAATTTTCAAGAATATTTAACGTAAGAGTTAGTGTTTAAACGCGTTTAAATCTGCAAATTCTACATTTCAGAAAGTTATACCATACCATACCATATACCACTCAAAAATCACCCCACGTTAGTCAGAAAAGTGTCGAGTTATTTTTCTTCACGTTCAGTTTAAATAGTAGAACTTATTATCTTAAATTGACCTCCACATCAATTGCCCTGCAATAACACAAAAATAAAATGAACACTTCCTCGTTCCTACACCATAGAATGGCAGGCAGACTCGCGATTTACCCCTAGTTCAGCACTAGAACGTCAACGCGAGCTCTCCTTACTTCGGGGTCACCCCACGCCACTTCTTTCTCTTATTTCCCGGCTTTTTTTCGGCCGCCATTTTTGCAACGCATGCGTACTCCGTACCGCGGCAAAGCATTCGTCGCCATCGATTTATCAGATGCTATTGCTATACGAATAAATAAAAATGGCTACGTAAGGCTTTTTTATCTATTTTTATTGAGATTTTTCTTTAAATATGCGGATTTATTTTCTGAATTAGCTGGCTTGTGATTTCTGTTTGATTTGTTAGAAGAGTGTGTGTGTTGCATGTGTGTTTGTGATGTCTAAGTTTCTTTTTTTTTATTTATTGTCGTAGGAACACGTTTGGCAGTTGGAGTATGTTGTTATTCGAGGAAGAAAAAGCTACGTTACGTCTTTGAATAACTGCTGGGTCTCGTTACGGGATACTAAAGGCAGAAACACTGGTACTGATTTCAAGAAATTAACGTTCTTACAGGTGGCTGGGTCAAACTGGACGGATGGCGGAGGACAGGAACAAGGTTTGGAGCAGCTTGTGGGAAGCTTATGTCCAGCAGTGGACGGTGTTAGGCTTGGTTGATCGTTCTAAACCGAAGAGAAGAATGTCATCATCACTATGGTTGACAGAGAGACTGATGACCGCTGTTTTAAATTCAGTTAGGAGGAAACTTACACCTTTTCTTTGATCTTTTTGGGTTACATGTTTTATAAAATTATACATTACGTCATTCATGTTCCTACAAAGGGTAAGACTGTCAACTCTATATTAATAACCCTTGACCGATAATTACCTCTCAAATAAAAGCCAAAACGCCGTGACGGATTGCCGGTAATCAAGACGACATAATCAAGAAGCAATTCCTTCGGTCCAGGGGTGCCAACTGTGCCTCGCAATATCCGGCCGTGCGGGTGGCAGACCGGTTCCAATCCGGCCGGTGAGTGGTACACCGGTTTTAATCCGGCACTGACGTAGACGCACGTTTCCGGAGCGCTAATAATTAATCTGTTATTTTAAAATTGGAATAGAACGCGGTTTTTGATTGGCGGTTTTGATTTTCCCGGCCTTAAATAAATTGGGAGGGGATGAATTTAGATTTATTTATTTACTAGCTGATGCCCGCGGCTTCGCCTGCGTGGATGTCGGTTAAGGGCCATATATCCCTCAAATGGCTTAGCATGATCCTCCGTTACACCTAAAATACTGCAGCATTAATTTTGAAATAAATATAATATGGTAAAGTTGAGGATTAATGCTAAGTCCTATGTGTGACAAAAACACGATTCCATAAACTTTTCTCGATAGAAAAACATTTCAAAGTTACCTCCAAATCGAACAATAAACCGCAGGTATTCAAAAAGTACTTCAAATTAGATCATGAAACTTTGCATACTAACTGAACTAACTATAAAGCAGGTATTATCTGTTTTATTTTTTTAGTCCAATCAATGGATTTTTTGTAAATCGCAAAAAACCACTCATTTCGCACTATTCGGCCGCAGTGAATGACGTAACAACCGCTTTGTAGTGCAAGCTGATTAGAACTTATTCTAACAGTATTTCAAACGAATTTTGAACCACTACAAATAGAGTTGCTAATTTTAGGGTTAGAAGGGCCTTAAACCCACATTTTTCGTCAGACTGTTAAGTCATAAGGTCTCAAGTTCGAACCCAAGACACACACCTCTAATTTTTCGGATTTATGTACGTATTTATAATTATCACTTGCTTCGGCGAAGGAAAACATCGTGAGGAAACCAGCGTGAAATGCCAAGTCAGAGGCCCATGGACGACATCAAAACTCTGACACTAGGTTAGGCTCAACCACACGATAAAGATGAAGATTTCTCTTTGAAACTGGTGATTCAATTAATAATGAAATAATACATGTCTATACTTAATATTATAAAAAGGAAAGATTTGTATTTTTAACCGACTTCAAAAAGGAGAAGATTTTCAATTCGATTGTTTTTTTTTATATGTTTGTACACCGATTACGCTAAGATTTATGATCCGATTTACGTGATCCTTTTTTAGTTTGATGCGCAATAGTTGCCATTTGGTCCCATAAAAAATTAACATAGTTTGGCCCAGCAGTTTTCATTTTATGAACATTTACTTCAGTCGAAAAAAACTTTTTACAAAGTTTTTTTTTGTGTGTGTATGTTTGTAATGAATAAACTCAAAAACTAATGCGCCGATTTCAAAAATTCTTTCACTATTAGAAAGCTACATTCACCCTGAGTAACATAGACCGGGTACTCCCACGGGAACGGGAACTACGCGGGTGAAACCGTGTGACGTCCGCTAGTAAGTAATATAATGCTATGTCATGACTCATGACTGTTAGGTGAATTAATATCCTCAAGCGGAAAAACAAAACAATGTCAATACCACGTTACAACACCGACTTCAAAGAATCTTTGAAAGGTAAGGTACAAAGTCTTTGAAAAACCTTCAAACAACTTCAAACCTTGTTTCCTAAAAGAAAACCATGGACAAAGGGTATTTCTTTGAGAACCCCTTTACATTTCAAAGGGGTAGTTAAAAGAAAATGCTAAATAACCCCCTGTGGAAGTTCGTTCTTGTGTAAAAAATAGGGGCTGATTTCACCACCTTTGAATGTATTTCTTTAGGTGTTTCATAAAGTTATATCGTTTCATTTGGCATTTAGAAAGCGTCGCTTTAGTGACGCAAACCCTTGAAAGAAAACATTTTCCGTCCACATGTTTTTGTTGTAATAATACATTTTACTTTACCGAATATCTATTCCAATTTTAGTTACAACACTAATAGGCATGACGACAGCATCAAAAAATTGCAAATCTATTTAGTCTGTCAGTTAGAGTATTGAAAAATAATGGACACATATTTTTTGTTTTCGTAAATCAATGAATATTGACAAAGATAAAACGCATCAAAACTCGGGAGTGGGCTCGTGACGTCAGAACTAGCTAAAAATCATACCTAGGCGTGACGTATTGAGAATTTTAAAAGCGTCATATCTTCGTTAATTTTGAGTTATGTAACAATATAAAAAATATGTGTCCAATATTTTTTGGAAATCTATCTGACGGACTAATTAGTTTTTTTTTTGTCGTCTCGCCTATTTAGTAGTACCTCACTAGCATGTAATGTCGATTACTTAGTTGTACTCTGTGCTATAGAATCTCTTGAATAAAACTACATTGTTCAAAATCTAATTTTGCCGTTTTTAATTAATCTCATCCATTTTGGCTCTCGAAAAATGATTATCATCACGCCTGTAATCCCAGAAGGGTTGGGCAGAGGTGTTCCTAATAGAACACCCACATTTTGCCAGTAATGTTTAAGTGCCATGTAATAGGACTCGAGCCTATTGCCATCAACCGGCCACAAATCCAGACTCTGTAACCGCTACTGAGAAATTGCTGATGAAAAACCCAATAACACTTTGCCCGACCTGGGAATCGAACCCAGGACCTCATGCTCAGTGCTCTACACACTATGCCATAGCATCTGCCTATCCTTTCAGAGCTTAAAGGCGTGATGGGAGGAAGCAGTTCAATGACACGTACCTATAACTCTTCTAAACAGTAAAACAAAGGTGTTAATAATAATTATCATTGTCTGGTTTTGTAAATGACTTATTTTGACCCCTATCTCCTGCATCTAGTATACACAGAAGTTTGCTGAGAGGCTCATTATCTGTATTAGTGCGCGAGTAATTCTTAAACATCATGCTGATAAGCGACATTAAGGAGAGATCTAAACTAAAAAACATCTAAATCAACTGTACTTAAATACCGTTTGTTTCCCACAGACAAACCGTAAAAACGATAGATATAATAATTCGATAAACCTCCTTTTTTGAAGTCGGTTAAAAAAAGATTCTAAGAAACTTTGTTTTGATAAATAAATTAAATAACTATTCTTTACCCATACCTACCCTTTAAGTTGTCCACTAAAGCTAAGAGTGGGTAGCTCACTACCCACTCTTAGCTCGTTTTGATTGGCAGGTACTTTAAAAGAAAACAATTTAATAAAATATATAGGTATATCTCTGGTTCTCTGCCCATACCTTTCAACCTAAAATTTCAAAGTCACACAACCCTTTAATCCTCACCGCTCAGGTAGGTTCTCGCAAAAAATCCGGTTATAAATAAAACCCTCAACGCTAAAACTCAGTGAAAAAGAAAATTCGAACCGCGCCGTCTCCCCAGCGGACCAACGTTCGCAAGATTCCCTTGTGTACCCACTCTTTTCCTTATTAACAACGGGATTCTGTAGTCGGAGTGGAAATCTTGATACTTGGGAATGAGTATTCGAGTTTTTTTTTGGCAGTGGCCACTGAAATGTAGCACTAAATGTGCTATATAGTATAGATAGTTAGTACCTGGGTGAAAATAGAGAAAACGAATTTCCCCAGATATAAGACCAAGCTAGATCGATTTTCTCCCCCACCAACCCTTATATTGCAACTTTCATCGAAACCGTTAGAGCCGTTTTCGAAAACGTGATTAGGTGCATACATACACACAACATAGTCTATGATACCATAGCTGTCTACATCAGTACTGTAGATGACATGTCACCTAATTGTCAATATTGGAACAAGTCAGGTTTAGGTAGTAAAAGACTATGTAAAATTTTCGTTATGATACTCAGGCACTACTTAGAATAAAATAATATATCATGAAGCCATCAAAATGCTGTCTATTCTATGATCACCAATGTCTCGATGTGAAAATGCTGTTTGATCGGCTAAACCAAACAGCATTTTCACATCGATGGTATTTCTCAATTTTAGAGATTATATTATAAAAAAGCTGATGCACATAAATTGAAAATATTTTTATAGCTTAACTAGCTGTTGCCCGCAACTTGGTTCGTGTGGTAATTTTAATGTCTTTTGTGTGAGAAAAAAAGTAAAAAGTAGCCTATATGCTATCCCAGACTATAAATCTCTGTACCAAATTTCATACCATAGCTATTCGTATACTTATTTAAATATTTTCTTTGTAGTGGATATTATATTTCATTTATGTAGTTGTTTTATGTTAAAACTAAAGTATACCTACCTACCTACTTTATTTTCTTTTAAAATATGCTGTCTTGGCTTATCTCTGCATTTATTAATTGTTACCAGTGTTACGCTCGAACACAAAAATACTTCCTACTTACCTACATTTTTCTTTATCTGAACTCGTAAATACACATTTAATTAATTTACTCGTTATCTATTTATTTGTAACCATTTATTTATAGTAAGTATATTATGTTTGAAACTGTTTTTCCTGCACTTCCCCCTCAAGGTTCATTGGAAGACCAGCGTCAGACAGTATCACCTGTCTGGCATGAATGCTGAAATGGACCTTTTTGGCGCAGCCGTGAGGCACACAGCACATATTATGTTTTCCTCCTTATTTTGTATTTTTTTATATTATTGTGTATGTGCTTTATTAGCTGACGTCAAATAAACATTTTTCTTTCTTTCTTTTCATCCAGATCAGTTTACCCACATTACCTGTTCTGGCGCGAATGAGTAGGTAACACACATCAATCCATCCAAACTTTCGCATTTATTTAACACTTATTTAACACTTTTATTTAACACTTCAAGCAGAAAATACAGAAGCGAACTTATTGCCATAGGCATTTTCTACCAGTCAACCTTTGGGTTATCAACCTGCAGAGACAAGCAGTGGCAAGTAAATAGTTATACGAAACCAAGTAAGCATCGCATCGACGTGGAACATCGCTTTACACTCCATAAACCTATTAACCTATTTTACCTTAAACTATTTAGGATAAAGGTGATTCAATCCCTGCAACTCAAAACCAAGCACCAAGTATCAACTCGTCACGCGCCCGACACACAGACACCCTGTATGCCACGGCTTGTTTCTTTTTGTGAGGGGCGCAGCACCCCGTGCCTAACGTAGCTAAGTGCGCAGAACGAAGCTACCCTCAAGCAGGCCTCATATACTGGAACTGTCTATGTTTCTTACCTTCATTCCATTGCAGGTATATAGGAATTGGAAAGTTATCTGCAGGCCTATTACGTTTCTCTGTTGACAGCTCGAAATGATATTATAGTAACTGGGCTCAGTGTTTATCAAATAACTGTCAAAAGGTTAGTTTCGTATTATGTATGACCAGTCGCGATCAAATATGACGTTATCGGTGCCTATCGTGGCTGATAGTCACCGTTACTCATTTTGAGAGACGATTTCGTATAGATTCTTCTAATATTGCGATTATAATGCAAGCATTGTGGACATCAAATTGATGACAACAGAATTAAGAAGTGGCTTTTGTGAAAGACGTTACACCGTATCCGGGCTGTTAGTCACCGTAAAGTGATATCCACTCGGTGTAATACGTAATACCTACCAATATTTTGACATTCTCGGTTGTCATCAAAGTTCGGTGTACAACCAAAGCTTGATAGTCACTGGAGATCAAAAAGATACGTAATAGCCCTACTGGTCGTTTGAAGTTTCGTTGAAAAAAGGCTTGTTGTTTACAGGTCTCGATAGGATCGAATTATTTTATTAGTGAGTAAATAAAATAGAATAATTAATCGATTGGTCTTTGACGAAGCAACGGTAACCGAGGTCTTCCCATGGATGGGTGCATCTGTGTCTCCGAAAGTAGGTAGGTAGGCATTGAAGCAGCTGCTCCCGGCTATCATTCGCAGATCATTGACAGTCGTAACGATTATTCAACAGCCTGAAAGTCTGACAAACAGTCTTGTCATCGTCTCAAACCGAAAATAGCTAGGAATAGGTTATATGATGGTAAGTAGCGAGGCAGCTGGCCTAGGAAGATTCGACGCATCACTTTGCTTGAGGGTGTACCGCATATTATTAAATAATGTCATCTGTAAGGACCTGTGATTGGAGGCCTAAGTATTAGACTGATCATCGGTCTTTGGTTCTATTATGGCTAACATGGCCAACCAATTCCCAAATTAGCTTGCTTTTTTAGTGAGCTATGTCCACTATACTACTAGGTTTTGAAATTTTGCACCTCTTAAATTAAAAATCTTAAATTCCTGATAGGAATTCCTGATGACTTCTTGTTCTTGTGGCCCCTCCATCCCAACACGTCCATCTTCATCAGCATCTTCTCCAAAGATGTCTTTTCTGGGTCTTCATTGGGTCAATATCGCTATTAACTAACAGCCTTTTTCAATAACTTACTAACAGGTAACGGACGGTTGCTATCTCTGCCTGTTTGACATTTAGCTTACGGACCGTTAGAAACAAAACGTCACAGAAAGTTTTCTTTGAATTTTCATTGAATCAAGTGACAGGTAGGTGACGCAGATAGGATATTTCAAGCTAACTTTGTTTATAGAAACACTACGAGACGTAGGCTTATTAACTTAACAGTTATACGTAAGTAAGTTACCATGTAAAGGGTCTGTCGTGCTGTTTCGCTCCTGACTTGTAGTCAAGCACTTTCTGACCTTCTATCGGCCTCCTCACCACCGTACCACGCAGTCGTGTTTCTGTTAATTAAATTATTTATTAAAGGTGATTTTTAATAAGGGGATTAAAAAAAAACCGGCCAAGTGCGAGTCGGACTCGCGCACGAAGGGTTCCGTACCATTATTTAAAAACATTAGACAAAACTGCAAAAAAATCACGTTTGTTGTATGGGAGCCCCCCTTAAATATTATATTTAATTCTGTTTTTAGTATTTGTTGTTATAGCGGCAACAGAAATACATCATCTGTGAAAATTTCAACTGTCTAGCTATCACGGTTCATGAGATACAGCCTGGTGACAGACAGACGGACAGACGGACAGACAGCGAAGTCTTAGTAATAGGGTTCCGTTTTTACCCTTTGGGTACGGAACCCTAAAAATGATAATTTTTTCAGTAACCACGGCTTACTGAAAACAAACGACCAAGTGCGGGTCGGAGTCGCGCATGTAGGGTTCCGTACCATAATAGTACAGCCACCTTTAATTTTTAATTATTATTTTTAGGGTTCCGTACCCAAAGGGTAAAAACGGAACCCTATTACTAAGACTTCGCTGTCTGTCCGTCTGTCCGTCTGTCCGTCTGTCCGTCTGTCCGTCTGTCTGTCACCAGGCTGTATCTCATGAACCGTGACAGCTAGACAGTTGAAATTTTCACAGATGATGTATTTCTGTTGCTGCTATAACAACAAATACTAAAAACAGAATAAAATTAATATTTAAGGGGGGCTCCCATACAACAAACGTGATTTTTTTATAATAATTGGTACGGAACCCTTCGTGCGCGAGTCCGACTCGCACTTGGCCGGTTTTTTTATTGTTGTTATAGCGACAACAAAAGTATACACATTCTGTGAAAATGTCAACTGTCTACCTAATACGGATCATGAGATACAGCCCGCTAACAGACAGATGGACGGACGGACGAACAGACAGACAGCGTAGGCTTAGTAATAGGGTCCCGTTGGTTACACATCGGGTACGGAACCCTATTAAAAGCCAAAAAAATAAAAACAAATCCTCCTAGACCGCTGACTGGAACTAAACACTTGGTGTAGTGCTCGCAAGAGCTCTCACTGGTAATCTATGCACTAGGCGTGTCTAAGTACCTGATAGAATCGACTTCAAAAGCCGGTGTACCTATCTACGCATATCTTTGGCTGAGAGCATGACTTTAGGCTTTTTGTTTTTAAAAGCTGTTTTGAGAACCGTTTGAAGATGATTACATGAGCTAAACGCGAGTTTTATAATGCAAAAAAGCATATGATTCACTGCAATAAACAAAATCAGAAAAATATATGACATTCTACAGAATCTAAGCTAGTATTATAGTGTTTTGAAAACATAATACAACTAATATTATTCGATAGAAAAAAATCACAAACTTATCTCTAAAAATGTCTTTTAAGGTGGATGCTCAAGGGTAGCCCGCGAAATTCAAATTTTCTTACGTTTTTTGCAATTTGCAGGCCAGTGCTAGGTTGTATGTTGATTAAAATATTGTTTGCGACTGTAAGACGTATGTAGTAACACAATTATAATCATCAAAATCATCAATACAACCCTCCAAGTTCATAATGGTGCAAGAATGATTTTGACCTTGGAAAAGTAATTTTGACACCAATATGAACTTTGAGGGTTGTATTGATGAGTTTGATGAATATATTTCTGTAACTACATACGTCTTACAGTCGCAAACAAAATTTTAATCAACATACAACCTAGCACTGGCCTGCAAATTGCAAAAAACGTAAGAAAATTTGAATTTCGCGGGCTACGCTTGAGCATCCACCTTAACGAGTAAAAACCGAACTAAAATACATACGATCATTCTGATTTTTTAGGGTTCCGTACCCAAAGGGTAAAAACGGAACCCTATTACTAAGACTTCGCTGTCTGTCCGTCTGTCTGTCCGTCTGTCCGTCTGTCCGTCTGTCCGTCTGTCTGTCACCAGGCTGTATCTCATGACCCGTGACAGCTAGACAGTTGAAATTTTCACAGATGATGTATTTCTGTTGCCGCTATAACAACAAATACTAAAAACAGAATAAAATTAATATTTAAGGGGGGCTCCCATACAACAAACGTGATTTTTAGGGTTCCGTACCCAAAGGGTAAAAACGGAACCCTATTACTAAGACTTCACTGTCTGTCCGTCTGTCTGTCCGTCTGTCCGTCTGTCTGTCACCAGGCTGTATCTCATGAACCGTGATAGCTAGACAGTTGAAATTTTCACAGATGATGTATTTCTGTTGCCGCTATAACAACAAATACTAAACACAGAATAAAATTAATATTTAAGGGGGGCTCCCATACAACAAACGTTATTTTTTTGCCCTTTTTTTGATAATAATGGTACGGAACCCTTCGTGCGCGAGTCGGACTCACACTTGGCAGGTTTTTTATAATAATTGGTACGGAACCCTTCGTGCGCGAGTCCGACTCGCACTTGGCCGGTTTTTGGCAAATAATTCTACAAGCAACATATTATCATCATAGTGTTTTACTTTTTTAGTCCAATCAATAGATTTTTTGTAAATCGCAAAAAACTACTCATTTCGCACTATTCGGCCCGCAGTGACTGACGTAATAACCACTTTGTAGTGTTTTTGTGTTTTGTCCTTATTCTAATAGTATTTCAGACGAAGTTTGAACCACCACAAATAGAGTTGCCAATTTAGGTGTTGTAATCGCCATAAGTGCAAAAGCTTTACAAAATACAGGGTAATCCAAATTATTTTGCTAATTTCAGCTGGATATACTCATAACTAGATCGAGGTGCGTTTTTAGCAATTCCTTACACAAATACACCACTTGGATGGAAGCCACCCTGAAAACTACACGTACCTACAACTGAAATAATTATTGTAATGTGTAATAAACAGGTTGTATACCTACGGCCTCTTCACGAAGCCGTCAACGCAAAAATTATTGCTAGGAAACGACTTTTTTTGGGGTAAAACTCAATGTAACGTACTGAAAACATTATGCTGATCGATGCGTTGAATAGTAAACGGGTTATGTATTTAATGTAAATTTATGACTTTAAGTTTTTTTTTTAATTCTATCTTTTTTTTTTAAACTTGTGATAAAATTGGCACTTTGACCTCCAATATCTCTGTAACTATAAGGCCTTCAGATATGGTCCAAACCAACAAAAAAAAACCATAACGGGGAGAACAAGTTTCGTTAAGGGTATATTTACACCTTTTATCTGTAATGAGAATGTATATTACTCTGTCACGAAAAAACTGCTTAATAGATTTGAATGAAAATTGGCACACATAGTTTATAACCTGGATTAACGACTAAGACTTTTTATTCCGATAGTACGCTCACGTGGGACTATTATCGAAGTCGCGACATAAGCTTAAATTAATACATAATTACATAATAGTATAATATCCATAAAATTCTCATATTCATACTTGTGCACGGCCACGAACCCACCTTGAAAACATTAAAAACAGTAATTGTCCACCCAAGTATTCTTCAAAAGTAGTACAGCAGTATGATGACTTAATTTTGTATTGATAAGCTACTGGCAGATGTTCCAGAGAAAGTTATTGGTAAGTAATATTAATATGTTTTTAAGGTCTTACTGTCTCGTTGATCTAGAAAACGCAAGCGCACGTGCTGAAAGTGAGGTCTTGAATTCGATTGTCAGGTCGCGCAAAGTGTTATTGGGTTTTTCCATTAGGAAATACTCAGGAGCAGCCACGAAGCCTGAATTTGTGAATTTATACAGGGTGGAATTTTTGCATGCCACCTGGAGGGAAAGTACTCTAAATACTGGAGATAGCAAATTTTACTCAAAGGAAACATTCCTTTATTTTTAAAAAGAAATTAATCTGCATTCAAAGATTTTTAAAATTCGCTTGACACACTTGGGAATCGAACCGGCTAAATTCCAAAAAATAACACCCTGTACTTTTATGGCTAAACTAACTAGGTACTTGCCTTAACTTAGACTAAACTGTGAGAAACCTGAAGTACTCGCCTACCTGGTCTTTGGGGCAATTCGGGCGTGATGCAATGTAAGTAGCTTTTGAACACATATATACCTAGTACTGCAGAATAAATACTGTGTTTCGGCAAATTTAAAAATAAATATAAAAAAATTTAAAGCAATCGTATTATAGAGTAACCTAAAACACAGTAATATTATGGGGGAAAATACAATGATCACCAACAATAACTTTGAGACCACTAACATTACTTATCACCTAAAATATCAGTTGATCACCAAATTTAGTAAATTGAACACCAAATTTGAGTGAGGTGGTTGATGACAAACTAGTTTTGCCTAGGCCGACTTATATTTTTTTTTATAAACCATTCAGGAGAAGGAGCCTCGCGAAGCGGGGGCTCCGTCGACCGGGTCTCCCTCGACCCGGATGCAAGAACATAACAGTTCAATTTCTGGTGGTCATAAATACATTTTTGGTTCTAATTTTACGATAAAATGGGGATTAAGTTTGGTGATCATTTACTAATATTGGCAATCAAAAGTGATTTTTATGCCGTTACATTTTGCTAAATCTGGTGGTTCGTTAATTGTATGCCTATTAGTATTATGGCTTGCTTCGGTGAAGGAAACATCGTGAGGAAATCAAACCACCATGCCCAAGAGATATTTTTCGACGACCGATAGACCTGACTGACACACAGTCAGGTCTATCGGTGGCATAAAACCACTGACACTAGTTAGGCACTAACCACACGATAAAGAAAAAGATTTCCATACCAGTATGTGTGTATTTTATGTCATTTAACGTAGTTGTTTCATATTTTGGCCAAAATAAACTGGTCACACTATAAATTCGCACCCGGCCATAAGTCATTGTAATCAAGTCTATAATCGTCCCTTGTTTCACTCATAATTGACAAGCAAACCTCTCGGTACCCGCGCGAAATACCGGTATATCTCCCTGTCGCACCATGCCGCAACACTTAGTTACGTCATCGCATGCGTCATCGGACACCGATAACGAAAACACTTATCGTTCGAGTTCCAAGAGCCCTTATCTCGAACCGTAAACATTGTCGTCTTTGTTATGAATCAGACTGCGTTTTATAATATAAACAACACTTGTGAAACCACTTCAGTATTATAAACAAAGGATATGAGATAGATGACATATGAGAATTTGCCTCGTTATGACCTGTGGCCGTATTTTATTTAATTTTGGTAAAACTACTGATTCAATTTACACGAAACTTTAGAACCAATGTAACAAATACACAAGTAACCTAATACATAATTCATATAAGAGTCTTACTGATACATTCTAATCAGATTTCAACTAGATTGTAACTAAAAATTCTTATACGGCGAACTGTCATTTTATTGTCATTGACCTCGATTTGAAAACACTTGAAATCTATATAAATATGAATATGTATGCTTATTCTTATATTAAATAATGAATTATGATTATTACTTACCTTGTTTTTGCTGTTTCCAAGACCATATTTCATTTTAGAACAGTCAAATTCACATTTTCAATTGTTTACTCCATTTTGACAAAAAATCGTTCGACAAAAAATTTTGTTGGCTCACAAAATAATTTTGGTTCATTGTTCTACGTAAATATCTTGCTACAAAGTAGCATTACACAATAATAAGGTAATAAACATTCACTTCACAACGTTTTCAAGCACTTAACTAAACAAAAACACAATAAATCACTCGAGTGGCACTCCAATGTTTACCTGCACTGACGTTCCAACGACCGACGCGCTTCTATATTTTTTTTTTTTAAGTTGCCCGTTTTAAGTTCATAGTGTTTGGCATCGTTAGAATCGACTACTGTCAGGCACCAGAGGTAAAAATTGCCTAACGATTTCGAACCATAGGTTAAGTAAAAATAAGGTTTGAAGTTGTTCGTACGAGGTGGAACGACGGCGTGCCAGCGGGGCTCAACGGTATGTTCGTTATGTGGAATGCATGTCGGCACTCCGGTACCGAGAGGTTAACTCCCATAAAAAGCATTAAAAAAACGAGTAATACCACTTAGGTCTAACCTCTTTACATACTCAACTTATTTATATTAAATACCTTTCCTTGTGTTCGAATTTCGAATACATTTTTGTAATAATCGTTTAATATTTAGTCGATTTCGTAAAAGGCAGGTGTCACGTGTCACATTTCATTCTGACATTTAGGTACCTGACTATTATCGACGCATCGATTTCATAATCGAATTGAATTGAAGTGATAGTGGAAAAATTATTATCATTTCGTTATTTACTTTAGGATCTCCAACAAAATATATTATATACACAAATCATCACTAGATAATGGACAGCATATACACTACTTTGTATTACTTTCCAAAAAAATTGATACAATATGCAGGTGAACGGGGAGTAGAAGCAAAATTGGCATACTTAGTTTTAAAAAATGAAAAATATTGAATTTCAAATCATACGCACTAATACGCGTATGATTTGAATTTCCTTTTTTTTTTCGCAAATAAAAAAATACTAGGCATGCCATTTGCTTCTACTCTATTCACCTACATATTATATCCATTTTTTTTTGGAAAGTATTAAACAAGTCAGCCAATATAAGGTAATAAATAAGTAGGTTTAAGTACTCACAATTAAAATATTATCGAGACTTAAGAGATCATTATCATCATTCTCCAGCCCCTCTCCCAAATTATTTGTGGTCGGCGCGGCATGTCTTCTTCTTCCACACTTCTCTATAACTCGTCATCTCATCAATCAACTCCTATCATCCTTCACAAGTTCACACAGTTCATCCATTATTTCTTTGGTCTTTCTCTACTCATAGCCATTATAATAGAGAAAAGAAAAGAAAAGAAAAGAAAAGAAAATAAAAGAAAAGAAAAAAAAAAAGAAAAGAAAAGAAAAGAAAAGAAAAGAAAAGAAAAGAAAAGAAAAGAAAAGAAAAGAAAAGAAAAGAAAAGAAAAGAAAAGAAAAGAAAAGAAAAGAAAAGAAAAGAAAAGAAAAGAAAAGAAAAGAAAAGAAAAGAAAAGAAAAGAAAAGAAAAGAAAAGAAAAGAAAAGAAAAGAAAAGAAAAGAAAAGAAAAGAAAAGAAAAGAAAAGAAAAGAAAAGAAAAGAAAAGAAAAGAAAAGAAAAGAAAAGAAAAGAAAAGAAAAGAAAAGAAAAGAAAAGAAAAGAAAAGAAAAGAAAAGAAAAGAAAAGAAAAGAAAAGAAAAGAAAAGAAAAGAAAAGAAAAGAAAAGAAAAGAAAAGAAAAGAAAAGAAAAGAAAAGAAAAGAAAAGAAAAGAAAAGAAAAGAAAAGAAAAGAAAAGAAAAGAAAAGAAAAGAAAAGAAAAGAAAAGAATAAAGAAAAGAATAAAGAAAAGAAAAGAATAGAAAAGAAAAGAAAAGAAAAGAAAAGAAAAGGATAAGATAAGATAAGATAAAAAAAACGTGTTGCGCTGACCACAGGTAACATGGAATAAGGGCAGGAAGATGATTATGATGACGTCATCAAGACTTAAAAAAAAAAACAAAACGCGTTAGTAATGCATTATAACCCTGATGATCAGGGCAGTAATGAAATTCCATACAACATAACTGCCTAGATTTTTGAGAAGGTTTAATGAACAGCTTTCAAGCCTTTTAGTGGGGTAGTATTGGTACACTTACCAAGCAAGTGTAGTATAATAGTAGATTGTATCATAAGGGAGCAAAATAATATTTTTACGGCGAGGGCGCTTTTTTGAATACAGAGCGAAGTGAGGGATTCTAGAGTAGAATCCCGAGCGTAGCGAGGGATTCTTTAATAGAATCCTGAACGTAGCGAGGGATTCAAAGTACGTCGCCCGAGCCAAAAATATATTTTGCGCCCGAGTGATACACTCTACTTTTCATCACCCACTATGAGAAAATTAAAGGCGCCTTATAATTTTAACCGACTTCAAAAAGGAGAAGGATCTCAATTCTACTGTGTTTTTTAAATGTATTTACACCGATTACGCTGATATTAATGAGCCGATTGACGTGATTATTCTTTAGTTTGATGCGGAATAGTTGCCATTTGGTCCTATAAAAATTTAACATAGTTTGGCCCAGTAGTTTTCATTTTATGAACATTTTTACTTCAGTCGTGTGGTCTAATTTCAACATGTAAAATAAATGCATATCTAATATTTGGATAGGATATTAATAAATGGAAAAATAAAAAAAACTTTTTTGCAAAATATAAAACCGACTTCACAAAACACAAAAACGTTAAAAATAACTTTAGCTTCAGAAGTCGGTGACAAAAAAAAAAATCTAAATGAATCAAACAAAGGTCACCGACTTCTGAAGATCTAAAGTTATTTTTCACTTTATTGTGTTTTTTATTCACTGTCACTTGAAGAACTAATTTTTCAAAACAAAACCATGAATTTCTAACAATTCATGAAAATTGACGAAAACGCGGTCTGTAGTTCGCGCGTTTTTTTTTTTAATCAGCCAACGTGGCGGCGCGGGCGGGCGCGACTATGGGCTGTCGTACCAGCCAGTCTTTATTCAAACAATATTTGCGTTCGATTTCTTTCGGCGCTGAACACTAAGATGTTCCAAATTCAAAAAGTGCGCCGCAAAGATAATTGCGGCGCACTTATAAAGAGGAATAAAAACTCATTACTGCCCGCTAAAAGTTTATTATAGAAAACACTACCTTTGGGTGCACTTAAAGGCGAACCAAGTCGTCCTTTTCGAATAGGTGGGATGAAAAATATTTTTAACGGATTTTTGACGGAAATACAAAACGAACTTGGCGGATTTTTACATTCGTATTCAATATCTTCCTCATTACATTAAAAAATAGATACTTCTTCAAAATTATACCAGTTACCTTATTACTTATGTACCTCATACAAATCGTTACACGAGTAAGTAAAGTCCTTGTCGATTCTCCAATTCAAAGGGTTGTTTACTCCAAGCTACATACCGATTACGATTACGATATAACATTCAATTAATCGATTACAAAATAGGTCAATCATCTTCATTAGTGACGAGAAAGTATGTATCTAATCGATTCTATGGGAAGATTCTATGCCCATTTGATCTGCTCGACTGGCGGCATGGAATTTGTAAATTATAATTGATGATTACCAATAATATATTCAAAAGTAAATTTATATCCAGATTTCGAATTATCATGTTAAGCCCTTTGAATTTTAAATAGACTAAAAGCTATATATTACGGCTTTTGAATTGTTTCGATTCGTAACGATTTGAAATTAAGGTAATAAAGTATCCAATTTATTTGTTTGTGGGAACATCAAAAGGATTATTACACGGCGTTTTAAGAGGCTACTTTTTACCATAATAGTTTCCTGGCTTTTTTTCTTAATTTTGGACGAAAGAGGTACAAAAGATATTATTGCTATAAAGGAAATTGATTTTGAAGATGATGTCTTTTTTTTTTCGGGTGGGAAATCATCAAATGACTCCTCCCGCTCTGGGCGGAGCAGGAGGGAGTGTCAGACTTTTACTGACTAAATCCATCATGTTATATATCAGCATATCATCACCCATTCATGTTCCTTCATCGCCCATTGTGTTCCAGGGCCACGGTATCTCTTTCGAACAGTCCCGCAACACCGGAAGGTGATGTCTTGAAGTGATATTTGTGCAGCAGAAGAACAAGAAAAAATAATGCATAGTTAAATAGGTAATCATGTTACAACAAGGCTGAAATGCCTGAAGAATCAACAACTATTTTTTTTTCTGCCTAAGTATTAGCTAAGTCTAGAGTTTCCACAGTTTACTGAACAGAAAGACCTTGTCTCCTAGACAAGATGGAACCGTTTTCAAACCATTTCGTACTCCTAATAGGATTTTATTTTGAAATCCTATAGTGACGTGATAACGTCTTAAATAAATTGATGAAAAACCGGCTGCTGCACGCACGAAAACGTGTCACACCGTTCCGCGCACCAGTTGATCAACGCCCAGCCCAAACCCTTGGACCTAGAAAACTGAAATTTTGCACAGTGGTTCTCTTTATAATGTGGACAGTGAATAAGGAACAACGACAGCCCATAACGTCCACTGCTGGACATAAGCCTCTCCCATGATGGGAGGAATTTTCCGTAATCTCCGCGCTTGGCAGGCGGATTGGAGATCGCAGTGATGAAAGACCAGAAAACGCTGCTGCCCATTCTCTGGTCTACGGAGGCGCAAGGTGTTCTGCCTCAGACATTAGTACGACACCCGTGAGTGTAATGGGTTGGTTCTATCCTACTCTGCCGGATACCACACGGCTGGGCCGGATACCACACGGCTGTGAATAAGAAAGGATTTTTCGAAATTCAACCCGTAAAAGTGTTAATTAGGGGATGAAAGTCCGTCAGTTTTAAAGTTAGGATCTTGAAATTTTGTGTTTAGGCTGACGATTGAAAATTAATTTACATGTGTCTCTGCGTTTTTGATAATTCCACCCCCAAGGGTTAAAAAGGGGGATAAAGTTGTGTTTGGAAAGTCCTTAATTTTTGAAGTAAAAATCACAACATTTATTATCTAGTATGGTTGGCAGCTAACGCAATAGTTAGAATTTCAATCCTTAAGGGGGTGAAAAGGGGGATTAAATTTTGTTTTTTAAGTTAATACCACTTATATCATGAAAAATGACGTTATCACGAAAAATTATCCTCCGTAAAGCGAGTTTACAGACAACCATTTTGTTTCCTTTAGGATTTGCCACAGGATTCTCTCGGGAACTCTTTCAATGTAATATTTTGTATGTATGTCTATAATTGTAATCGTGTAGTTGTACCTAGTAACTATATTACTCTGTTATTATGTGTTACATACCCTCTGTTTGTGAATACTGTCTAGAAATGGTTGTTTATTATTAACGACTTACAATTAATTTTTAATCTTGTTTATTGCTGTGTCGGACAGGGTTCTTAATAGGGAATACGCACGTAATTTTGTCTTCACTTAAATCAATAAAATACAGTAATATCAACCCAAAAAAAGTATTAATATTATTAAGTTAAGTTCAAATATTGCTTGTCGCTTAATAACTCCTGCGAGTTTTTTCTACGACAGTTCAAACGTCCGTAGCTGTCGCGGCCATGATGTGACGTCATTTACAACATTCTGCCTTGTTTACATCTAATTTTTTGCCCTTAATAGAATAATTTTATTAATTGTATGTGCTCTAGTCAAGTAAAAATTGCAATAACAATATATTATAATAAAATCTTAGTGAAACTTTAAGCATTTTCAAATATAAGTGTTTTTTTGACACATACTTTGACGTCACTACCGGCGTTATCGAGGACGACGCGTTTTGAGACTGCGTTCCGTTTCACCAAAAACATGCTATAAAAAACAGTAAATTGTAAAATAAGTGATGTATTAGCAACTTAAACAAGTGTATACCACAATGTTTTTATGGGCCAATCAATACAAGGCATTTTTAATAAATAAAAAGAGTTATGTATTTCATGCATATTCTCTACCTATTGTTCTTAGCTGTAAGCCTAATGTAACATCATTCTTTCAAATTAATATTTATATAAATTGTCATCGAAACGCTAAAAAGAAGAATTCATTTATTACGCTTCGACCATGCTTGTCCCTCGCCAAGGTAATATTCTATCAGCTGTAATCGAAAAAAAATTGTTTCCATATTTTGCAAGGATCATTAATTACTGTTCTGCACTTATTTTAATTAATTTGGGGTCAGTGAAGCAACAATTTAAAGCATTTTTTCTCCGTCCGCATCGCTATAGAAACCGCGTCTAAATTATGAAAGGCGAGTAGAATTAAATACCCTTTAGATAATAATATCCTCATCCTGCGTCCATTGAGGATGGGCAGGGTAGCGTCAGCTAATTAACAATAGACTAGTAAAAATAATATCCTTCTCTTTTCAAAAGGACCCCAAATACGGTCAGCAGAATAATAATTATATTCAAATGAGGGCCAGGTGTCCATTAGCAACTAAAAAACTATCAATAGTTTGAAAGTGCTTTATAGGAATTTATTTACTGACCCTACTTAATTGAGGCGTAAAGGATTTATTGTTTGAATTGATTTAATGGAGGTTGGACCTTATTTTGTGCAGTGTGCATGTATTTAATTGTTGCTAATTTTAGTACTACATAAATTATGTACCTAGATTAATTCCAATTGACAGTTTGTTCCGAAGTAACTCCAAAATGTTTGACTATATCAAGAAGTAAAAAGTTTTACCGTATTCTTTTTCTGTTAATCTATCAAATGAGAAAACGCTTTTGGGGCAGTCCAATTTATACTTCAAGCCCTTCGGATAAAAAAAAAATACGGTAAAATATTTAATATCTCTAACTAGCGACGCGCCCCGGCTTTGCACGGGTGGAATTTACTTATGAATATTTAAAAAAAATATATATATATTTTTATTATAAACCATGTCCTGACAAAAAATTTACGAACACAATAAAAAAAAAACAGCCAAACCTGTAGAGCCGTTCTCAAGAAGTGCTCCGGCATACCTACATACATGCAGCAATTCATTTTTATTTATACATATAAATGAATTTCCCTAAAAATATACAGACTTCATGCACAAACATAAAAACTAGCGAATGTCACGCGGTTTCACCCGCGTAGTTCCCGTTTCCGTGGGAGTACGGGGATAAAATATAGCCTATATTACTCAGGGTGAATGTAGCTTTGTAATAGTGAATGAATTTTGGAAATCGGCGCAGTAGTTGTTGAGTTTATTCTTTACAAACATACACACAAAAACCCAAAAAATATTTCCTCTTTATAATATTAGTGTAGATTTAGATGAATTTCCCTAAAAATATACAGACTTCCTCATAATTCCTAATCTGCAAAATCTCACACAAAAAAATCACAGCCAAATCTGCACGCAAAAACCTGTATTCAAAAAGGGTAACTTAGATTCGGACAATATGACCCCTACCTATTGACATTCGCATAATTACAAGGGTTAAATAAAACAGGCCCTTGGTCCTATGATACAAGGGGTCAGGAACCAGCTGGCCTATTTACAATGCACTTACAATATGGCCAGATTTGACCTCCAAAATTGAGGAAGCTTATGCTTTAGAAATGTTGATGAATGGATGAGAAAAAAAAACTGTTTAAAATTTTGTTTGGGATTTTTCGATGTGAAAGAATTTGTATGGGCAGTTTTTTTTACTGTAGATGGCGCTTACGATTGGGAAGGAAGTTAATCATACTAAGTAACAATAGAGAACAATCTCATGCAGAGTATATAGGATGAAGGGACATTCACGCTCAAAGAGTTACCACGTGTTCAGTACATTTTTTTAAATTCATCATCTGCCTAGCCTTTTCCCAACTATGTTGGGGTCGGCTTCTCGGCTTCCAGTCTAACCGGATGCACCTGAATACCAGTATTTTACATGGAGCGACTGCCTATCTGATCTCCACAACCCAGTTAGTACTGGGCAATACGATACCCCTTGGTACGACTGGTTGTCAGACTTTTTGGGCCACTGACTACCTGTTACGACTGTCAAAGATCCACAAATGACAACCGGGACCAACTGCTTAGCGTGCTTTCTGAGGCACGGATGAAACTCGGTATGTAATGGGTGGTCACCCATCCACAGACCAACTTAGGCAAGCACGACTTAACCTAAAGATCGACCCGAGCGGCTGTTATTATTTAGCGACGAGCTACTCACATTTTTTTAAATTGCCGATGAAAAATTTCTAATTTTCTAAGTCATAGAAACGTTGCCAATTAAAAAAAAAAACTAGGTGGTGCATACATTTAGACCTTGAGATGGAGAGCAATGTCTTTGCAAATTTATTTGTAGATTTTGGACAGTCAAAATAAAAACTGAGTGCAATAAATACATACTTAGGTAGTCTAACTAAATCAGTGCCTCTTGCATCTAGTAATTATGGTTAACAGGATCTTTGACAGGCTCAACCCGTTTGGTGTAGATTCTACTCTTTGGTCTCAACATGCTTTCCGAGGCACGAAGGATACTCAATGGATGGTCATTGGTCACCCATATACACCTTAACCTTTAAGTTAGGCCCTTACACCTGTTAATATTTAAAAAAAAACATATAACTAGAAACAGAAAAACCTACCATCTTCGTAACTGATTTATTCAAATTCTGTATTTCGAGTGCTACTCACGCCATCTATGTAAGTCTTCTGTAACTAAATCACGAAGCGCCATCTAGTAACATTCCATAGAAACGCAACCCACAAGTACTGTGGTTCTTTCACAAGTGACGCTATCGACACGTAACGCGCACAACGTCAGCGTTTGTTGTAAGTACTACCACAAGATAACAGATGTCACTAGTAGTCGAAAAAGTTCTTCATGGTACACGAAATATTCTGATTCAAGGAATCAAATCTAATGCATCATATATATCTATGATCTAATGATGATCTAATGGGTTAAATAAAAAATGACACCTTAACCCAAACCTGTTTATTCAAAACAACAATAAGATTTTAGCTTCAAAACAACGTCCAGCTTGTCTTTTTACTCAAGTTCAGTTTAGAGTCAAAATATTCATTTTCCTTTTCCAATCCTTTCAAACCCATAAAATAGGGAAAATTGTTTTCAGTCGCCAAATAAAAGATTCCTTGTACATTCCTATCAGTATTTAGACCCACAATGTTAGTCAGACCAGGATGTTTACCATAACAGTCTCTATTTCTCGCTTCTTGTACAGAATCACATTTCATAGCAATAAAACTATTTGGGTTTATAAGTGCTGCTATCCAAATGGTAAAAGCCCTGACATGACTGCAAATAGTGTTGCAAGGAACCCACAAAATATCACCAGGTTGGAACTCTCCACCGTTGACATAAAAATTAACATGGCCGACGGGTGCTGCCATTCCGTAGCCATCAATATTAGTTTCTATAACATCAACGAAATCAGCATCGGTTTGGTCCAATCGGTCCTCTGGTCCTAAATTTCGGAAGCAAGGACCTGATGGATCTAAACCAGTTATTCTGGAGATGTTCTTGCCAGTTTGGAGTCTATAGTTTTTGGCTATGAAGCTTATAGTGTGACCTCCTAAGCTGAGACCTACGAGTTCTAGTTTTTTGTGGTCCAAGCCATATTTGGAGAGGGTGGCAAGCATTTCTGCGACGTATTTTCCGATGGTCCGCATGTTGCTGACAGCTCTGAAACAGAAAAGAAAATTCCTGATTAAGGTTCTAGAAAGCTCGTGACGTTCACGGACCAGCAAAGCTTCTGTGAGCATACTTAGCTTTAATCGCTGACTTTTTTCAGAATATTTACTGGTCCTTGATCGAAGTTTATTTTATCATGATCGAATAGGTATGAAAATTCGCACGGAGCCTTTTAAAGCAGGAGTTTGATTGAGGTTGCCAGATCAACACCGGATCTGTGCAATTATGGATTTTCTAAGGCTGTATTATTTTATGAACTTCTTTATTCATGGTCATTAGTGAGCCTATAATGTTGCAATCTGCTGGAACTTAAGAGTCCTATTACATTTTTTTCGCAAATTTTTGATTTTTACTTCCTGGATCAAATTATTTCGATCGGCGTACACGAGTCGATAATAATAGCTATCTCCGGACGATTTTCAATTGTTATCGACGAAAATTAGAGACCAGACTGACATGAGACTGAGGTGCGAGCTGAATTGACGCAGAATTAAAGTACTTTAATTTGATTTATTGTAATTTTGTCTTATTATATTGACAAACGAAAACTAATTAAACGTTTTCATTGTAGATCGAAGTTTTAAATCATATTAATTTATTTGATAAAATTGAGTTTATTTGGAATATAATGGACACTGAATCAAGACATTTATGGCTTAAATTACGCTTTTTTTTCGATTTTTTCCGTGAAAAATCAAGGAATTTTTAGAAATTTTAGAACTCCAATAAACAAGTAAAACATTCAACTTATCTTTTAGTAATTTTAGCTTCTATAAGAATTGAATGTAACAATGTGAATTTGAGCGTCAAAGTTCCATCACCGACGGTTTTTCTTGCAAACTGAGTTCGTAAATATTTATAGTGAATTACACGAAAAGAAAAATGAAAATGTGTAACTCCAACTTACAAGAAATAGAATGGCACTATCGTTATCCATAAGCAAATAATTAAAATATCTTACTGCTGCTGAAAATTACTGCGTCAAAAATCATGAATTTGCGTAAAAAATGTGTGAGGAAATGGACTGTTACCATCACGCGGTCCCAGTGCCTCATGGCGCAAAATACTCTTGTATTAATGTTTAAAAGAAGTATAAAAAACGCATAGAAATACTCACACAGGATAAGCAACAGTCGTAAATATATTAGTGTCCAGCAAAAACACATTATACCCCAATCTTTTATACACCACCCCTGCTGTCAAAGCGAAGGGTAGTTGGGGGTGGTCCAAGAACCCACCTACATACATAACAGTGGGTTTCTTGAAGTCGATCCGAGGGTCCTTAGCCAAGTCCTTCATTTGGTAGTAATTGTACTTCGTCTTTGGCCAAAAGATGTTCCCTTTACCTTGGACTAATATGGTCAGGTATTTCAAGTCTTCTGGTGGTATGTGTTGTGGTATGTTGGTTCCAGGACCTGAAAATAAATATATTTATTGCAATTAGATTTAATTTATATTTTTATACCTACATTTGTTTTAACAGGTAAAACCCAAGCTAACAAAAGTAGTCATAAATTGCTAACTACTCAGTCCCAAGTAACGGGTCTGGTTAGAAACACAAATTACACAGTGGACAACAGACTAAGTGTCACCCTCTGTAATTCCACCAAAGAGCGAGAAAATATGCCTAATCGCCGTGAGACATTATTAAGTATTCTTACTGCACGAAACACTGGTGCAAACTTTAATAACTTTTTAGTCGGTTTACGGACAACCCAAAATGATGATGTAGGTACAGTCGAGGTCTTTTCCGCCTGAACATTTTTTTTTTCGCTTAACACATGCGGAGGCGCCGAGCCACGCCCCCTTAAAGTTTCGGTCTATTAGGAAAGCCTTAACTTTGGCGTGCAAAATAACAATAACTCTCGTTTGGCGTGCGTCGTCAGTGAGCTCGGCCGATTCGGTATCTTTTCATTCATTATTTCTATACAAAGTCAACGGGGCGGGGCTAGATAGCGTTTCTAAGCGAGTGCAAGCAAAAATAAGCTTAGTGGTGGTCAGGCGGGAGTGTCCTCGATAGTACCTTTCAGACTTCTTCAGGTTTTTTTTTGTCAGCCTTTTTCGAGACTTTTTCATTTCCATCCACCCAAATATTTAACAAACAAACAATCAATGCCACTTCTTCAGAAACTTTTCGCTTCGATCCATGAACAATTTTATCAAAAAACAAACATACAGAAACATTGTTTGCCCATCGATACGCATTCCCTTTTGTTATTAAAACAAATATTAACATTGTACACGTCATTTTGAGGTGGTCACCGTCATACTATCGTCCTCATTCTGTAGCACACCCAGCTTGGAAGAAAGGTGACGAATGACAAAGCAAAACAACTCACATACCATTAAGCCTGTAAACCTTGAAGGGATAGGCAGAGATGTATCTAATAATACACACGCGTTTCGCCAGTTATGTTCAGCCGAAAGACGTCCACTGCTGGACATAGGCCTCCCCCAAGTCTCGCCACATTTACCGGTCCCGTGCGACTCGCATCCAGCGGATTCCCGCAACCTTCACCAGGTCATCGGTCCACCTAGTGGGAGGTCTTCCGACGAAGCGTCTT
Source organism: Xestia xanthographa (assembly GCA_905147715.2). Classification (NCBI taxonomy): domain Eukaryota; kingdom Metazoa; phylum Arthropoda; class Insecta; order Lepidoptera; family Noctuidae; genus Xestia; species Xestia xanthographa. Next base: position 5,559,728 of record LR990663.1, on the reverse strand, counting down.
CCGGTTCGCGGTCGCCACTCCAGAACTTTTCGGCCCCATCGGCCATCCGAATTGCCAAACTTAAGTGGCAGTGGGCAGGGCACATTGCTCGTAGGTATGCCATCAACCAGGCAGAAATCCTGACTCCGTGCGTGACTGTTACTGAGAAATTCTTGATGGAAAACACAATAACACACCCAACCTGGGAATCGAACCCAGCAGCTCATGCTCAGCGGTCGCGCTTTCGACCGGAATTCCTAACGAAATATCCATTACGTGATCACAAGCCTCCACTGTGTAAAAATGAGTGGGCCCTTATACGCCACGAGAGCTTGATGCATGTTGGTAGATATCACATATCTTGAGATTTTTAGTTCTGGGTCATCCCTGTTCCTCACGATGATTTCCATCACCGTTTTGAGAGCAATGGTGGTTTACCAATTTATTATTTAATCGGGGCCAATCAGGGATCCAATGGGGCCACCGGTGCTCCTGTCCAATTCCATAATCAAATGGCTTAGCATGATCCTCTATTACGCCTAAAATACTGCAGCATTCATTTTGAAATAAATATATGGTTAAGTTGAGGATTAATGCTAAGTCCTATGTGTGATGAAAACACGATTCCATAAACTTTTCTTGATAGAAAAAAAATCCAAAGTTACCTCCAAATCGAACAATAAACCGCTGGTATTAAAAAATACTTCAAATTAGATCATGAAACTTTGCATACTAACTGAACTAACTATAAAGCAGGTCTTATGTGTTTTATTTTTTTAGTCCAATCAATAGATTTTTGTAAATCACAAAAAAAACACTCATTTCGCACTATTCAGCCGCAGAGACTGACGTAACAACCGCTTTGTAGTGCAAGCTGATTAGAACTATAATCTAACAGAATTTCAAACGAATTTTGAACCTCCATAAATAGAGTTGCCAATTTTAGGGTCAGAAGGGCCTTAAGCCTCTGGTGCCTGAGTTTGTTATAAGTCAAGAAGAAAATATTTTGTAGAAAACATAAAAAAAAATCTAGTGCGGATTATAAGATATTTTGGTGAGAAGAACAATTAATAGGTACTCACAATCAGCTAAATAACCAGCTGGATAGCCTTCCAGAGCTTTCGAGCTGTACATACAAACAGCTTCACACACAAGCGTAACACAAATTAAACACACGCGAAACATTATGTACATAAATAATATTCTTTTTTTACAAATATTTTTAGTAAAAACGTCGCGAATCAAGCAGAGTCGGTCCCCAAATGTTCAGTAAAATATCATGGTATATGGTATGACTACACAACTTCAGTTGCAACGCTGATAAAGTAACCTTGTTTTTGATAAAAAATAATCTTCAAGTTTTTTGTCTAGATAGAACTTTAATGTCCGCAATTAGCGTACAGGCAACTGCAAAAATGTATGAATATTTTGAAAACTTGATGATATCATTTAGCAGCTTTATCGCTGTTTCATTTTGATATTTAGTGAGGAGTTCGTGGCTAAATAATAGAAATGCCAAATTCGGTCCGTGGATTGGTGACCATCCATTACATACCGAGTTTGGTACTTTAAAAAACTTAAACATATCGTTAAAGTACTTTAACAAACATATTACATTAGTTACTAGCTTCTGCCAGCGGCTTTGCCCGCGTGAAGTTTGATAACTGTCCCACGGGATCTTACCACCGGGATAAAAAAGTATTTTATGTGTTAATCAAGGTTATAAACTATCTGTGTGCAAAATTTCATCCAAATCCGTTCATTAGTTTTTGCGTAAAAGAGTAACAAACATCCATACATCCACACTCACAAACTTACGCATTATAATAATTATTTAATTTTATGAAGTTTAGTAAAGTTTCAGTCAATGCTACTGAACAGAGAAAGAATAGTAGATTAGAACAAATGTTCGACGTGATTCTTTAAATTGGCATAACTTTTTTATTTATGAAGCGATTGACATGAAACAAACACTTAATTTACCACAATATATTAGAGAAAACCATATCTAAATCGGATAAGCCGTTTCTGAAATTAGCGTGCACAGACAAACAGACAAAAATTCTAACAATCATTGTTTTTGGTGCTATTTGCGTTGATAAAGGTCTCAATAATATTTTTTCTCATAATATATCTCCTATGTACATTTTCTGATACATTTTTACTATATGTATAGATATTGCTACTCTCAGAAATAAATGGTACAACAAGACTTACTGAACAACAAACACTAGGTATATCTTTTTTTTTATTCTAGTAAAAGGGCTTTGTCGCGCATGCGATTATGCCGCCCTGGTTGTTTTTACAATTAAACACTATAGGTATCTTGGTATTCTTGATGGCGGTGACAATACCTCGTTAAAATTAAATGTCATCTCATAATAAATTATATTCTAGTAAATAGGAAGTAATTGCTCGTCTACAAGAAAAGTATTAAATGACAATTATTTATAATGTGACCTTGGCAATCAATTCATGATGTTATGTCGGAACAAGAGACAATAAAGCTCCTTACTCCTATAGATGCCTAGCAGTATATTTTTACAACAGAAACTCCAACGTAAATTACTGCTTAGTAACTGAAGAAACTATCCAGTATTTTTTTTTGTGCAAAGAAAGCAATTTAAAGTAAGAAATAATTCAAGCGTCGAAACTGAAGTTGTCAAGTAATAGGAAGCATGATTTACCAAACAATACAAATGATGGTCAATATAATTCATATAATTTATTTAAAAAAATGTAGCGTAATATTTTGACTCAATTTAATTATAATTCATAAGCAATGCTCAAACACTATGGAAACGGGATTTAAAAGTATGCATATTTGGAGAATATTATTTACAAAGACTAAAAAACTGCAAACAGTAACAATATTTCGAAATTTAAAAAAATCTACTTATTAATTGGAACTTTATCTTTTTCCTTTCTAAACATTTTAAATGTTTCATTGTGCTGTTATAAACTTAACATTTTGCTAATCAGTTGATTAGCAATAAATTAAGGTGATTACAGGAGCTAAACGCGAGTTTTATAATGCAAAAAAGCATATGATTCACTGCAATAAACAAAACCAGAAAAATATATGATATTCAGGGTATATGCTAGTTTCATATTGTATTGAAAACATAATACAACAAACTTTATTCGATAGAAAAAAATCACGAACCTATCTCTAAAAATTTCTTTTAAAGAGTAAAAACCATACTAAAATACATGCGATCATTCTGATTTTTTTTTGGCAAATAATTCTACAAGCAACTTAATAGTACCATAGTGTTTTACTTTTTTAGTCCAATCAATAGATTTTTTGTAAATCGCAAAAAAACACTGATTTCGCACTATTTTGCCGCAGTGACTGACGTAACAACCACTTTGTAGTGCAAGCTGATTAGAACTTCATTCTAACAGCATTTCAAGCGAAGTTTGAACCACCACAAATAGAGTTGCTAACTTAGCTCAAAATAACATTCAATTTTTTATAATAAAAAAAATTGGTTATTTTAATATAAAACATTGTATGAGTGGTATAAATGGGTGTAAATAGACTCTTAACAAAGCCGAAAGGCACTTGTTCTCCCCGTCACGTCATAGTCTAAGATCCCTTGAAGAACGACCTTCACCGAGCTGGTTATTGGATGAAAAGTGTTTTATTTCAAATTAAATATGTCAAAAAATATATTGCAAATGGGTTGTCTAAAAAATTTCAGTCCAGAATAATAATATGATTAATTATCAATTCATTTTTTAAATATATTTTTTTAATTTTTCTCTGGTTTGCTTAATAGACAAATGCCACACCAATTGAAAGTATGAAGCCTATAGAATATATACAAACGTTAGGTTGACCGGTTAACCTAACGTTTGCATATTCTATAGGCTATAGAATATGCAAAAGTTATGCAGCCTATAGAATGTGCAAATGTTAGGTTAACCTAACGTTTGCATATTTTACAGGTTTCATACTTTCGATTGGTATGGAATTCGTCTATTAGCCAAACCAGTGAAAAGTTGAAAAAAAAAAAAAAAAAAAAAAAAAAAAAACTGGACTGAAATTTTTTAGACAACCCGTTTGCAATATATTTTTTGGCATATTTAATTTGAAATAAAACACTTTTCATCCAATAAGCAGCTCGGTGAAGGTCGTTCTTAAAGGGATCTTATACTATCATTGCGATCCTTTTTTTGTTCTACACCATACTTGGGAACTACTAGGTAGTTACAGAGATATTCGAGGTCAAAGTTACAACTTTTTCACAAGGTTTTTTTCAAATACTAGTATTTAAGGTCATCATAACTTTACTTGAAATACCTCCATAACCCATTTGTTAATTAATGCGTCCATAAGCCAATGTTTGGATGCGTTACATTGAGCTTTAACGTAACACGTAGTTTTACACTCCAAAAAAAAAATTCGTTTCCCAGCAATAATTTTTGCTTAGAGTTACTTAGTTTGATGTACAGAATGCTTGGTTGACGGCTTCGTGAAGAGTTACACCCTGTTTAGGTAAATAAATTAGTAAACAATTTAAAGTTACTTAGCGCGATTTGATGCATTTGCAATCGATCATTCCCACTAGTTCTACGGTAGAACTAGTGGGACATTTTTTTCCCACTAGTCCTACAATTTCAGGTGGTACAAAATCGTAGAACTAGTGGGAACAAAAGGTCCCATTAGTTTAAATCGTATAGATTTTTTGTCATTCTTTTGTAATAAATACCTATTCACTAGGAGCTACATTTTTTTCAGCAAAATAATGGTTTTATAGTTGTTGGGTTGCTCTATTAAACAACCAGAGAATACAGTCATAATGACATTTAGATGGACTATAAGTAATAAAATATCAATGTCAATGTCATTTACCAATTCAGTATAGTTTAGTTAGTTCTTTGTGTGAGTGCTACTATCAAACCAAATTACGCAACCAAGGATATATGATGTGTTCCGGTATGAATGGTACATGAGCACAAAACAGCAAGGTAGCATCCATAGAGGTTGCCGAGCATGTGGTCCTAGGTTCGATTCCCTGGTCGGGCAAAATGTTATCGGCGGCGGCGACCTCTCGCGTCCGGCCCTGGTGCAAGCCATGGTCCGGAGCGAGACGGAATGGGACGCCGTCACCTCCTTCTGCGAAGCAGTAATGCTAGAGAAGGAGGTGGCGGAACGTGAGAGGGAGCGAACCTCTCAACGTCCCGGCCGCCGCGGGAGACGCCCCGGGCGTCGGGGGCCACCACCACGTGGCCCCCGGCCACCGTAGGCGCGGGCCTGTGGACGGTGGGCTATGGGCTAGCTCGCCGTCCGTCCGTCTCGTGACGACAGGCCGTGTCGACGGCGCGTTCGTGTTCCACGCGCGCCTCAAAGAGAGTCAGCAAAAAGGAAGGGGTCCGTAAGGACCGATGCCTGCCGGGGTTGCGGGACAGTTCGAAAGAGATACCGCGGCACTGGAACACAAAGGGCGATGAAGGAACATGGATGGGTTTTAGTCAGTAAAAGTCTGACACTCCCTCCTGCTCCGCCTAGAGCGGGCCCTCCCGCTCGTTATTTGATGATTTCCCATCCGAAAAAAAAAAAAAAAAAAAGGGCAAAATGTTATTGGGTTTATCTATTAGGAATTTCTCAGTAGCAGCCACGGAGTCTAGATTTGTGCCCGTATTGTAGATTACAATGGGCTCGCCCCATGCCAAGTCCCATGTAATAGGACATAGGACTTAAACATAATTTGCAAAATATGGGTTCACTATTATGCACTTCCACTGCTGGACATAAGCCTCTCCCATGATGGGAGGAATTTGCCGTAATCTCCACGCTTGGCAGGCGGATTGGAGATCGCAGTGATGACAGACTAACAGAAAACGCTGCTGCCCATTCTCTGGTCTACGGAGGCGCAAGGTGTTCTGCCTCAGACATTAGTCGCCTTATACGACACCCGTGAGTGTAATGGGTTTGTTCTATTCTACTCTGCCGGATACCACACGGCTATTAGGTATACCTCTGCCTAACCCTTCCGGGATTACAGGCGTGATGTTATGTCTTTAAAAATAAATCACAGTGATGAATTTTGGTGCCTTCAATAACATTCATAGAATATACCACGTATAGGTCGCGGCACGTAACTCTAGCGCTGAACGAAACGTGGAGAGCATAGCTGCGCATGTTATACGACTGGAGAGCCAATCGGCGCAACGCAGGCCCCAAGACATTCTTATTTTTTACTTCTAACTCTAGCGTTGACCGTTATTACGCATAACGGACAACGCTAGAGTTTCGTGCCGCGACTTGTACTATTAGGTGGAAAGCCACCTTGATTGCCATTAAAAATGCAATTAACGTAAAAATCAAAAGTGCAAAAAACTTACAATCGTCCATGTCTTCCAGATCATCACACAGACTATTAACAATTAACAACAGTAGATTAATTGCCAACATCACCCCCGCCATGATTGATTGAATCCCTAACTAATCTTACAAAAGATATTTATTTTGAACAACGTCTAACAGTGCTCAATATCGCTGCTCTGTGAGAATTATTGAACCGACAAACTGCATTACTTAGATAACGTTATGTTAAACAGGGATGTGTACCAAACTCTTAGGTTATTTTAGGGCTTTAAAAACACCACATCATTCATATCAGCCCGGAGGCCCGGAGGCCCGGAGGCCCGGAGGCCCGGAAGCCCGGAGGCCCGGAGGTTCGGAGGCCCGGAGGCCTGGAGGCCCGGACGCCTGGAGGTTTGGAGGCCCGGAGGCCTGGAGGTTCGGAGGCCCGGAGGCCCGGAGGCCCGGAAGCCCGGAAGTTCGGAGGCCCGGAGGCCCGGAGGCCCGGAGGTTCGGAGGCCCGGAGGCGAGGAGGCCTGTAGCTCGGAATCACCGACTGCGGGCAGTGGGTGATTCCGAGCTACAGGCCTCCCCATTCTTCTGCCACACTTCCCAGTTCTGTGTGTCCCTTATCCAGGTGTATCCCGTGACTGACGAAATAAAACGACCAAGAAAAACACCACACAAATTTTACATCTCCCTTCAAATCCCAAAATGTTCACATGACTTACTTCATGTATCTGAACTGCCTGCCAAGTCATAGGTTTCAAGTTCGAACCCAAGGCACCTCTGATTTTTCGTATTCACGTGCGTATTGTATAATTATCACTTGCTTCGGTGAAGGAAACATCGTGAAGAAACCTAACTAACTTGACGATGGTATGTAGAGCGAAGTCAGAGGCATATAACCTCTGACACTAGATTAGACCACACACAAAGAAGAAGACCTCATTAAAAACTGGTCACCATTAGTTAGTCCATACAACTCCATAAATTATGTGACCAGACCCAAAACCCCCTAAAACAATGCAAGTTATGCGTACATTGGGGAGGCTATTGTTACGTCGGCTATTTTGCGAAAACATTCTAGATTACGCTCGAATCTAGAATGTGTTACTATAGAACTGTTTAGAAGATTCGAGAGAAATCCTAGAATCTACGAAACTGTGAAGAAAGTTCTAGAAAGTTGTGGAACTTTCTCGAAGGATCGTTCAGCATTTAGTGCGGGAGCAGTCAGTCTGATTTAGGCGATACAACGAAGCGAATCGAAGTAAACTAGAAGTGCGATCTGAGTGAATAATGATCAGTAATGTATTTGTGTTTGAGTTACAAATGTTTTGTGATTAAAGGTGCAAGTTGGCAGCGGGCGACACGAAGCCGCCGCAGACTACGTGTCGTCGCCTCATGTCGCTGCGCGCGACACGTCGCCGCCTCATGTCGCTGCAGTCATGACTTCAAACCCGGCATTTCGGCGTCAGCGACACTACTGATCTGCGGTCGGTCGACACTTGCGTCTGCCGCTCGATGACGCGTCACTAGCTTTATGTCGCTTGCTTCGGAGGGAATTTCATAGAAATACATAGAAACCAGTAGTGTCGCTGCGACACGTCTGCGGCGGCTTCGTGTTGCCCGCTGCCAACTTGCACCTTAATAAAAATATTAGGAGTTTATTTGGTAGTGTTTCAATTTATGCTATACCCAGTTCGTAGCACTATTTATGAGATCTTCTCTGAGTCACACTACGTTTCGTCTAGCTCCACTAGTTACTTACAACCCTGATATTATCACAATGCATTCTGTCTCTATAAAACATTCCCGCATTGTGTACAACAGCCCGCATGTTTGAGTGCATACTCCAAATGACTGGATCGTTCATTAACTCTGAGTCTGACCGGTTTGAACCTGCATTTTTCTGATAGTAAGCTGACATATTGACAGGTCAAAGCACTAACAAGCACAAACAGAAAAATATACTACACCGTTCACCGCCTTTGCAACGCAAGGTCGTATTATTTTCAACTAGACGCCTGATAGTTTTATTTAAACTGCACGCAAAGTTGACTTGCTGCTCTACTAGTTTGGGTAGGTACCAGTATAAACGCTCATTTCTGAATATTTTGTAAGTACTACTGAATAGTTTTGGCGAGCTTCGGTAGCCCAGTCGGTGGCGGCCCCGACTTACGAACAGTAAGTGGTGGGTTCGAACCCAGGCAGGCGCATTACTTTGTGTAATTTATTTCATCACCGCTGCTCTCAAAACGGTGAAGGAAAACATCGTGAGGAAACCGGCATGTCCTAGAACCCAAAAATTCGAAGACATGTGACATCTACCAACCCGCACTGGGCCCGCGTGGTGGATTATAGCCCATTCCCTCTCATAGAGCGGAGGCCTGTGTCCCAGCAGTGGGAACATTAATAGGCTGATGATGATGATGATGATGACTGAATAGTTTTGGCACTGGCGGGACGGCGGGTACTAGATAAGTGCTAACACTTAAGAGGAAATCTGGGAGGTCTTTTCTCCATACAAACGCTCTCGCCTGTTGTTTTCTGGTTTATTATAATATATTACTGTAGGGCGACTAGAGGAGCTAAATTAGCAACTCTATTCGTAGTGGTTCAAATTTCGTTTAAAATACTGTTAGAATAAAGTTCTAATCAGCTTTCACTACAAAGTGGTTGTTACGTCAGTCACTGCGGGCCGAATAGTACGAAATGAGTGTTTTTTTTGCGATTTACATAAAAACTATTGATTGGATTAAAACATTAAAACACTCTCATGCTAATATGTTGTTTGTAGAAAAAATCAGAATGATCGCATGTATTTTAGAGAGAAGTTCGTGACTTTTTTTTTATCGAGATAAAATAGTTGTATTATGTTTTCAAAACACTATCATACTAGCATAATTATATATCATCATCATCATTCTCTTGTCCTTACCCCAATTCATTTGGGGTCGGCGCAGCATGTCACATGCATATACTATATGTATATCCTGAAGAATATCATATATTTTTCTAGTTTTGTTTATTGCAGTGAATCTTATGCTTTTTTGCATTATAAAACTCGTGTTTAGCTCCTGTAGTTCCCTTAGGGCCAAGTTCACCGAAAAGATAACAGTCTGATTATCTAAAAACAGCTGTTTAAAACACTTTTTGTACATGGAAATCCTTTCGGTGAACTTGGCCCTTAAAGCAATGATTTTTTACAGTTAAATAAATATCAATCTCTTCTATATCCATGTTTCTTTTTAGGGTTCCGTACCCAAAGGGTAAAAACGGAACCCTATTACTAAGACTTCGCTGTCTGTCCGTCTGTCTGTCCGTCTTTCCGTCTGTCTCTCTGTCTGTCACCAGGCTGTATCTCATGAACCGTGACAGCTAGACATTTGAAATTTTCACAGATGATGCATTTCTGTTGCCGCTATTACAACAAATACTAAAAACAGAATAAAATTAATATTTAAGGGGGGCTCCCATACAACAAACGTGATTTTTTTGCCGTTTTGTCTAATGTATAGATAATGGTACGGAACCCTTCGTGCGCGAGTCCGACTCGCACTTGGCCGGTTTTTTTGATGATACACAACCTGTATAGCACGGGAACCTTTAAAAATGCTAAAATTTTATATATTATTTCTCAGTAGCAGCAACGGAGTCTGGATTTGTGCCCGGTTCATGGCAATAGGCTCGCCCCTATTACATGGGACATGAAACATAACTAGCAAAATATGGGTGTCATTATTAGATACACCTCTGCCTTCGATCAACAATTAGCAACTGTTGATCGAAGACCTCTACCTAACCCGTCGGGGATTACTGGTGTGATGTTATGTTTTATGAATGCAACATATAAGAATGGTGGCCCTCAGGTAAGGGCGATGTCAGCAGGGTTACTGGTAGCAGCTTAAGGCGTAGCCAAAGTCAGATTCTTTCAGATGATGATGATTTGAAGTCAAAAAGGTATAGGATTGACACAAGTCCGCCACACTATTCCCAAACCACTGTAACTCCTCCAAACCAGAATCAACAGTGGCAACCACCAGAAAAAAGCCGTGTAGTATCCGGCAGAGTAGAATAGAACCAACCCATTATTGTACACTCACGGGTGTCGTATAAGGCGACTAATGTCTGAGGCAGAACACCTTGCACCTCCGTAGACCTGAGAATGGGCAGCAGCGTTTTCTGTTAGTCTTTCATCACTGCGATCTCCAATCCGCCTGCCAAGCGTGGAGATTACGGCAAATTCCTCCCATCATGGGAAAGGTTTATGTCCACAGTGGACGTTATGGGCTGTTGTTGTTGTTGTTGTTGACCACCAGAAAATCGCCGAGACAATGAAGCTCGACGTAGTCCCAGAGAAACAGTTTAACTGTCTAGGACCCCACAACGAAATGAATCAGAAAAGTATAGCGGTGCAGTAGGAAATAGTACATTTTGATACAAGTGGAGAAAGTTTGTTATTGCATTCGAGGCGGAATTATAACACCCGAGCCGCAGGCGAGGGTGTTTTTGAGCCTAGAATTGCAATAACAAATGTCCACGTGTATCAAACGACGTTTTTCAATACACTTTTGAAGAAATAAAATAAAATAACAAAAAATATTTTTGTCACGAACTATGAAACTATGATTTTAATTTTCTTTTTTTTTTAGCGCTTTGGTTTCGCCAGGTTGAAGGAGAGGCAATGGTATGAAGCCGTTAAACAGCCTAATATAAAAAATAGATTTATTTTATATTTTTTAATTCAGAATACAAATAAATGTTAATTTGTGTATAAAAGTAACTATTAGTTTTAAACAATCATGTTTGTCTATTATATTCTATTTATAAACACAATTTGAATATTCAAAAAATATTTATGCCGTAAAGACACGTAGTGCTTTGCAAAAAATAAAAAATAAACATTCACCTCAGACTATAGGCATTGAACCAATTTGGACTAAGTATAGGTATAGTTATCTGTGGCAATTTTCATTCCCACACACGTGCGGGAAAGTGGAAAATATCGCACGCGTGTGAAATACATTGCATGTTGTACCTAATCGTAGTGCGTTAAGGACCAGTTTTCGAGGAAGTGTATTGAAAAATATAATTTCCACTTATGAGCAGGAGAGAGAACAAAACAAGGCCAATAGGCACAAAGAGACGTTTACAACTGGGATAAGCCCAGTTGCCTAGCACTGCGGGTGTCAGGATTGACACACTAGCTACCAAGAAGCTTATGTCAGCCTAAGCCCTGAATGAGACCAGCCCAGGATCGATTCAAAAGACCTACTATTCGAAAAGCCTATGTCCAGCAGTGTACGGCTATAAGATGATGTTGATATGATAGTGCGAAACTGGATCGAGTAAGTGAATGTAATCTTATAACTTCGATCAACGGCTTTTAAACGGTACCTACGTTTAAAAGTTCAAGGTTTTTGAGTGTTTATATTGCTTTCGAATTAATTGTGATTGTTTCCTATAAATAATTTGCGTTGTTCTTGTAATCGTCAGCGCTATTGTTGCGATTGAGGTTTAACTGGGACTGGCTAAGTGTTATTGGGTTTTCCACCAGGAATTTTCTAGTAATAGCTATCAGTATTTCTTTCTCTCTTCATCTTCATCAGCCTATTAATGTTCCCACTGCTGGGACACAGGCCTCCTCTCAATGAGAGGGAATGGGCTATAATCCACCACGCGGGCCCAGTGCGGTTTGGTAGATGTCACATGTCTTCGAATTTTTGGTTTTAGGACATGCCGGTTTCCTCACGATGTTTTCCTTCACCGTTTTGAGAGCAGTAGTGTTGAAATAAATTACACAAAGTAATGCGCCTGCCTGGGTTCGAACCCACGACTTACTGTTCGTAAGTCGGGGCCGCCACCACTGGGCCACCGCTGCTCCTGGTATAATAAATTAATGGTAACATTTCTTTATCGTGTGCTTAATAGTTAATGTCTAACCTTGAGTCAGAGTTTTTATGCCTGTTGTCAGAGATGCGTGTGTTGGGTTCCAATACGAAATCTATGATAACTTAACATTCCGACGGTCGCCCACTAAGCTACTACTATACCTATGCTCTCCGTATTAAAATTAGCAAGTCCCATGAACCCATGGAACTTGTACTAAATGGGTGAAATGTAGAACTTACGTTGTTCTAATACTTATCCTTCCTTCTTAACTGTCGACTGCTTCATGAAAAGTTTCAACGTGTATGCCGATCAGCGTTGCCAGACGTCCCGCTTTTGGCGGGACGGTCCCGCCTTTTGAATCAAAATTGAATGTTCCGCGCGAGACAGGCTCAGTCCTGCTTTTCGGGGATAACTCGACCGTGCGTGCAGCGTGCTGAGAGGCGGGGTGGAGGTGTTTTTGTTCGTAAATTACTGAATTTTACTTATTAGAATCTTTTATAGATGAATGAAAGTAATTAATTCGATAGTGATGTTTCGGATTGCTCGGAACCGGAAAACATTTACTCCCAAGAAGAAAGTCAAACTAGGAAAACATCGCCTCACGAAATACAGTGCAATTAGATAGATTTTGATTTGTTTTTTTTTTTATTCATAAGACGGATAAGACTCAACTATTTAACGATAGGGTAAATCTGATTTAAAATTTTATTATTAAAATACATTCTCTATGGCTATTTTTGCTATCTATTGTCACGTAAACGTAATTTGAACTCAAATAAAAAGATAAATATTTAAAAACTTCTGATTAAATAGGTTTTTTTACTATGTCCCGCTTTCGACGAAAGAATCCCGCTTTTTTCACTCAAAAAGTTTTAGAGTCCCGACTTGGCAAAAAAAAATCTGGCAACGCTGATGCCGTACACGTTGAAACTTTTTATGTAAGGGTTAATAGTCTATCCGTATGCCGAATTCTATCCCAATCCAATAAGGCAAAAGAAAAAAAGAAGCAAAAGATGAAAAAGTAACTTTCATACAGGAAAAGTTACTTTCGCCTTTATAATATTAGTATGAATGGGCTCATTTTCATAATAATTGGCCGACGCAAGCAAAGTATTAAATTTACTTTTAAATACAAATCTTTATAGCTGGATGGACATCCAGTAAGAGAAATCATAGACAAGAAAGACAGTATAAACGATTATAATTTATCTCTCTTTATGTTAACAACAATGAATTGGAAACTTTTTGAAGTCTGGTAACACTTATTTATTGTGACTAGTTTTCTACACCAAACGAACAACTTATGTGCAAAGAAAATCGCTGTAAAGAAAGTTGTGTGTTGTGTACTGTGAATGAATCTCCTCGAAGATTTTTCGGAAAATAATATAACACCCAGGGTTACAAACAAGTTTTCTTAGAGTATAAATCAGAATCGTGCAAGGCCGACTCGGGAATGGAACCCAGGACCTCTATATGAGCGGTAGAGCTTGCGGCCACTAGATTAATAATGCGGTTCGGAAAATGTCTTGTGAACGCGTAATTTTAACAGAAAACATTTTGCAAAAAAAAATCATTAAAAAAAAATAGTTTACTCTTGATTACTGTATCGTACTTGACCAGTACATTTAAGTGAGTAGGTATTCAATATGGCCTATATTTTTTCATATGTACTACAAAACCATAATGCCAAATGAACCGTTGTGGTTATATTGTTGCTCATCTATACTATCTATAATCTATAATAATCTATAATCTATACTAATATTATAAAGAGGTAACATTTGTTTTGTATGTTTGTAAGTTTGTATGTAGGGGGTAATCTCCGGAGTCCGGAAGTAATGAACCAATTTTAAAAATTGTTTCACTGGCTACATTATTCGTGAGTGCTATAGGCTATATTTTGTTCCCGTACTCCCACGGGAACGGGAACTACGCGGGTAAAACCGCGGGACGTCAGCTAGCTGTAATTATATTTAATGTTCTCCAACCACACTCACTGGCCTAAATGACATTATGCTGTTACTTTTCTTACTGTTCAATTGTTAGGTAAAAGCTTAATAATAGACTTTTTAATAAAATATCGCGACTGCTGAGCCCCTGGGTTCGATTCCCAAGTCGGGCAAAGTGTTATTGAGTTTTTTCACCCGGAATTTATCAGTAGCAGCTACGGAGTGTGGATTTGTGCCCTGTTGATGTCAATAGGCTCGCTCCCAACTACATGGGGCTTAATAACGTAACTGGCGAAATGTGTGTTAGGTACTGTTAGAAAAAAAAAACTTGTGATAATGTTGGAACTTTGACACCCAATATCTCCATAACAGAAGGTTACCAGTTATATTCATATTCTTTATTGCACACAAAATTAAAAAAATATACACACAAATTCAAATATATATAGGTTATGTACAACGGCGAGCTTAACCCAGAATTGGGTTTTCACAGCAAACCTTCTTTCTGTTCCGAGATTTGCAGAAGTTATGGTCCAGAACAAAAAAAATAACGCAGTTACGGAGAGAACAAGTGCCTTTTAGCTTTAAAGGTAGTTTTACATACATTACATGATCTCGTGGCTAAATAATAACAGCCGCTCGGGTCGATCTTTAGGTTAAGCCGTGCTTGCCTAGGTTGGTCTGTGGATGGGTGACCACACTTACATACCGAGTTTCCTCCGAGCTGTTGGTCCCGGCTGTCATTTGTAGATCTTTGACAGTCGTTACAGGTAACGTGGACCAAAAAGTCTGACAATCAGTCTTACCAAGGGGTATCGTATTACCTGGTACTAACTGGGTTGTGGAGGTCAGGTAGGCAGTCGCTCCATGTAAAATACTGGTATTCAGCTGCAACCGGTTAGACTGGAAGACGACCCCGACATAGTTGGGAAAGGGCAGGCAGATGATGACATGCCTGTAACTGACTAACGACCATTTTCAATAACTTACTGTTCGGTTTCGGTAGGTTGCTATCTCTGTCTGTTTGACATTTTGCTTACTGATGTTTAGAAACAAAACGTTACAGAAATTCTTTCTTTGATTGTCAATCAAATAAATAAATCAAGTGACAGGTAGGTGATCATCATCATCATCATCATCATCATATCAGCCGAAAGACGTCCACTGCTGGACATAGGCCTCCCCAAAGGGGGGTTTTGCCATAATCGCCACGCTTGGCAGGCGGGTTGGCGATCGCAGTACGGTTGTTACTAAAGCACAGAGAACGCTGCTGCCCATTCTCTGGTAAGTCCCTTAGTCGCCTC
The DNA here is from genome assembly GCA_905147715.2 of Xestia xanthographa. NCBI lineage: Eukaryota > Metazoa > Arthropoda > Insecta > Lepidoptera > Noctuidae > Xestia > Xestia xanthographa. The sequence goes on along the minus strand of LR990663.1, from coordinate 5,544,288 downwards.
TTACGACACCCACGGGAAGATATTAGTATAAGATCCCTTTAAGAACGACCTTCACCGAGCTGGTTATTGGACGAAAAGTGTTTTATTTCAAATTAAATATGTCAAAAAATATATTGCAAACGGGTTGTCTAAAAAATTTCAGTCCAGAATATTTTTTTATTTTTATTTTTTTTTCGACATTTCACTGGTTTGGCTAATAGACGAATTCCATACCAATCGAAAGTATGAAACCTGTAAAATATGCAAACGTTAGGTTAACCTAACATTTGCACATTCTATAGGCTGCATAACTTTTGCATATTCTATAGCCTATAGAATATGCAAACGTTAGGTTAACCGGTCAACCTAACGTTTGTATATATTCTATAGGCTTCATACTTTCAATTGGTATGGAATTTGTCTATTAAGCAAACCAGAGAAAAGTTAAAAAATATATTAAAAAAATAAATTGATAATTAATCATATTCTGGACTGAAATTTTTTAGACAACCCATTTGCAATATATTTTTTGACATATTTAATTTGAAATAAAACACTTTTCATCCAATAACCAGCTCGGTGAAGGTCGTTCTTCAAGGGATCTTAGACTATATGGGATGGTGCTATTCTTTACGTCCGACACCATACAGACTAGGTAGGTGATGCGGATATGATATTTCAAGCTAACTTTGTTTATATAAATACCGATAGCTACTAGACGTGGCATATTAACGGACAATAGTGACTGTGACAATATGACTGACTAAAAAAAATATGATTCTGTTTAGTCCGTTAGTTAGATTATCAAAAAATATTGGATACGTGTTTTTTGTTTTATCAAATTATAATAAAAATTGACGAAGATAAAACGTGTTAAAGATCAGGAGTGGGGGCTTGTGACGTCACATTTTAGTGAAAATTGTACTTAAATGTGACGTCACACGAGTTTTCGACGCACTTTATCGTCTTAATTTTTTGTTTTAAAAAGAAAAAAATTGTGTCCAATATTTTTTGGAAATCTATCTGACGGACTATTTTTTTTTGTCATCTTTCCTATTATACGTAAGTTATAGAAAACTGGCCTAAACCAGCTTAGTAGGTAGTAAGTAACCTATCTAGGAAATAATCAAGGTCCATAAAGAATGCATTATGCATGTCGTTGGTTAATTAGAAATTCTTCAAGGCGACTGCCGTAACCTTTCAACAAAACAGATTTTCGCATCATACTCTGAAAATTAATTATAATTAATAATTACATGGGCTTTGGTTATGTATGAGGATGGACTCCAATCACCAGGTTTGACCTCCTAGACCCTCAAGTTGCAGGAAAACCAGGCGGTGCGCAAGCGCATCCCACGATCCGAAGGTACTCTTGGTAGCAGGAAGAACATATAAAGGCTTACGTCATTAGGAGGCCGATAATTATAATGGATTACGACGAAACCTTTGTTCTTACCACTCAGACAGAGGGCAAAGTATGACTGTTTAAAGGAGTAGATGACACATCAATCAATTGAGTGACTTTTAAAGAGCTGTCATTGTCAAAACTCGGTTCTCTCATAGATTTTGCATGGCAAAAGCCAACTGTGACGTCACTATTTAATCAACTCAATGACTCAACATTTATTGATTTCAAAGCAACTAAAAATCGAATTGGCATTTAATTGAAAATAAATCGGGTTTTCAGGCCTAAAATAAAGTGTTTTTTTAGAGATTGGTGTCTTGGAATTTTTGTTTTATGGTGTCATCTACGTGAAGTTGATGGGGCCGAAAAGTTCTGGAGTGGCGACCGCGAACCGAAAGACGATGCTTTGGAAGACCTCCCACTAGGTGGACCGATGACCTGGTGAAGGTTGCGGGAATCCATTAGATGCGGGTCGCACGGGACCGATCTATGACACTTGGTGGAGGCCTATGTCCAGCAGTGGACGTTTGTCGGCTGAAATGACGATGATGATGAATCGTGAGGAACATGTCGCATTTTGGAGAAACTATGGGCAAAAATGAAAGAAGCGGTGGCCCAGTGGTTGCGGCCCCGATTTACGAACAAAAAGTCGTGGGATCAAACCAGGCAGGGGCATTACCTACTGTGTGATTTATTTCATCACCACTGCTCTCAAAACGGTGATGGAAAACATCGTTAGGAAACTGGCATAATTATACTAGACCCAAAAAATTGTCTGGGCCCGCGTGGTGGATTATAGCCCATTCCCTCTCACAGAGAGGAGGCCTGTGTCCCAGTAGTGGGAACATTATAGGGTAATTGTGCTATAGCCAAAAATGATACGGTATGAACGGAATGATGGGTTAAACTGGACTTCCAAGTAAAGGATTTTCCCAAAATCGCAGTACCAAGACCGGAGCAAGAGGTAACTGGTAAGTAGGAAGAAATGCCTTTGTTCTGCAGTGGGACTGCTTAGGTAGGTAATGAAGTTTTCATAAAGTCATCCCATCTCTACATTTGATCTATGCTAAACATTGTCCCAATGAAAATCGGGGTCACGACCAAACATAAGGTTCTTCACATTTTTTACCAATTATCCGTTGTTTGTATAGTTCAAGGAAAATTAATGGTACATTAGATGAGAAGGTGCATTGTCGCTTGATTATACCTTTGATGCGGGCCTTTGGAAGACCTTGGAAACGCGTTGAAACACAGAACAAATTACTTATTCCGGTTAAAATGAGTCTTCAAATAAACAGCCTACTCGAAGACACTACTAATAACTGTGATTAGTTTGCTTTTACCAATCAGCTTAAAGACATACAGCCTTTAAAGTCATACATCAAAGGAGGCGACTCAATTTTCTCCACAGAAAAGATTTTATGCATCCCGTTTCGTTTTTTTTTTAATGAGTAGCGCACGCCAACCTAGCCGAACAGCCTTCTTTTTCCATTTTATTTCCTATTTCGGTGCCTTCTCCCACCTTTTGCCGAGAAAATGGCGGCTGCGCGAAGTCAGTGTTGTGTACGACCGCGACGCGTGCGCAGGCCGCGACGCGTTCCACGTTTGAAATAACAACGAATTCTACGAAAAAAGAGTATTGTGTTCCGAATTTTGATTTTGAAATCCGTGTTCTTGAAACCTAGTGTTGGAAATGCTGTGCTGAGGTGCCCTGAAAATTGTTTTTGGATGTTTTTTTCCGTAGGAATTATTACTAGTTGTGAACAAGTGCACGCTATTGTTTTCTTTGTTGACCTGCACCAGCTGTCAAAATAAACGGATTATCAAGGTAAGCTTATTGATTTCCCAAACGTTTCTTTTGTTTTTTTTAAATAAAATGTTCTGTAACGATTCCGTATATCGATAGTGGAATCGATTTTTTTCGTAATTCTTTCGATACTGGTTTCTCATTTTCGTTGATATTGCTAAACTTTTGCGTATTATCGACGCGCCTTGGTTTAATGTGTAACAAAATGATCGTTTTAAAGTTTATGCGTGGCTGTAAAACTGTAAATTGTTGAAATATGTTAGTGTAGGTGTTATTGTTGGTATGTTTACGAGTTCTGATCATGTGAGATTCAGAATCAGAGGTGTTTGATGTTCGTTTAATATGAACTCATTAAAACATTCGGGTCACGGACTGTGTTGAAAACATTGTTGTTTTAGAAATAGTTTAAAAAGCCAGATGTTTTACTTAACGTGATGTTTACAAGTCCTGTTAAAACAGTGATCATCATTAATTATCATTACTAATTATTAAGTAGCTACAGTCGACATTGTTGATGAATATTTAAATTAAGAATAATTTTATATTATTTTTAAACTAAGTGAGATACTTTTTTGTAATTTTAATAAAAAGAAGATAAACAATCTCTTTAGCATCGCGCCAACACGCCCATGAAGTTGCATAATTTCTGTCACCTGTTTCTTAACAAACAAATCTGATACTTGATGCACGCTGGGACCTATCAAGTATCGCATTTGCACGTTCACATTTTGTTGTCAATTATTATGAAACTTAGCGGCCAATGGCCTTAGATGTATCTAGTTTAAGATTTATAATTACATTCTTATCCAATGTTGAAATCGTTTGGACTTGCCTTGCATCAAGAATTTTTTGCACAAATCCGGTTTAGTAATAAATTGTCTCAAGAATACCCGACCTGAATTTATTTTGCAAAAATTTGAACTGTTTAAATTAGGTACAGTAACCTTAATAGGTAGTTAGGTACCTACCTACTGGATGGTTCACAGATATAATGTAAGTACTTACCAAGAAAAATAAATAATTTCACTTAAAGTAAGTATTAAGGGATAATATCCGTGATTTTCTTTTTCCGTATGCTCCCGATATTTCGACGTTGTTGCAAGCATCATGATCGCGGGAATACTAAAGAGCTTAAGAGGTATGCGGGTGGGGCGAAAATTATTTATTATGAGCAGACAAATCTGCCTACCCTCATTCTTAGTCTTAAAGAAAATCATGGATATTATCCCGTAAGTACTTTGAGTTTAGTGAAAAACCATGAAAGTCTAAAACAGTGAATAAATCATTTGTTTTGTAATCTTCACCCATTTTTGATAGGTACGGACTAATTATTATCTTTCTGACCTAGTCTCTATTTTCCTTGTTGTAATAATTTTTATTTGTCTATCCTCCTCTTTCAACTGTCACGCTACCATTTTATTTCGTACTAGCGGACGTCACGCGGTTTCACCCGCGTAGTTACCGTTCCCGTGGAAGTACGGGGATAAAATTTAGCCTATGTTACTCAGGGTGAATTTAGCTTTCTAATGGTGAAAGAATTTTTGAAATCGGTTCATTACTTCCGGAGATTACCCCCTACATACAAACTTACAAACTTACACACAAATGTTACCTCTTTATAATATTAGTATATTTAGATATATCTATACTAATATTATAAAGAGGTATAAGTATAGATAATTATCATTCCTCACATAATCCAACCCCACAAATCATAGAAACAACAGTTGTTTCTATAATCTGTGATCCACCCTTCTTTGTTTGGTTTTCTCTCGCTCTTCATCCATCAACTTTTCATTTTCAAATCTTGAATATCGACTGATTTACTTCTATACATGTCACTTAGGAGATATCTTCCGTGATTATTGATTATTTTTGAGCTCCCGACATTTCGACGCTGTTGCAAGCGCCCGCGATCATGACAACAGTGGTGCCGATTCCCTTGTTTACAAACTAAACCAAATTTAAGTTCAGTGCATCTTTTTCTTTCTATTTCATTAAGAAAAGGACAGACGATAAGTTTTAGTTATGTTCTGTCAAATTAATAAGCGCCACACAAGTTTTAGACGCGATTAAAAAGTTGACTACTAAAATTACATCAAATTACGTCAGGTGCTGACTAATTTGACGGGATTAAACTAATATTTTTTTTTTTTTTTTAAATGAAAAAAAATAAAAAATATAATAATTAAATAAATAATAATAATAATAGTAACTTTAATATCCTAAAAATAATAATAATTTACCTATATTACGATATATTTGATTATTTTTATTTTTCTATTTGATACATTTATATCTGAATTAATTGATTATTATTTATTCTTTTACTATTTTTTTTTTCTTTTTTGTAATATTTCAAAGGATGATAATAATAATCTAGCATGAAATTTCAATTCATATTATTAAATTATTTTGTAAATGCATGGAATAAAAGGCTTTTTTATTTTTATTTATTTATTTTATAAACTAATATTTATCTTCTGTCCTTTTCATAATGAAATCGAAAGAAAAAGATGCATTCAACTTAAATTTAGTTTAGTTTGTGAACAAGGGAATCGGCACCAGTGTCGAATAATCACGGAAGATATCCCGTAAGTGACATTTTAAGTATAGAATTATGAACCGTGAAAGCTTAAAACAGTGTTTGATTTACTTCTGTAGTCCAAAGCACCCTAACTTTATATCTTCACAGAGATCCAACTCTTCAACCAACATGACACTTACGTTGTCACATTTAATAGGATTCAGTAGACCCATTGCATCAAGCAAGTCCATCACCCCAAAATTGAAAACCAAACGTCCTTGATACACCAAAAAAGGTAGCCTTAACATCGTTTCCATTGTACCGTACTCCGTCAGTAGGTAGGCAGGTATGTAGGTATGTACGGATGAATCATAGCGTATTGCAGTCAAGGCCTATCTTGCCTCTCTCCGATCAGATAAGATGAGCAGGAATTCTCTATCAGAGAGAGCTTTTCAATCTTTCACGAAAGATATTTAAGGTGATTACATGAGCTAAATGCGAGTTTTATAATCCAAAAAAGCATATGATTCACTGCAATAAACAAAACCAGAAAAATATATGATATTCTACAGGATTTAAGCTAGTACAATAGTGTTTTGAAAACATAATACAACAAATTTTATTCGATAGAGAAAAATCACGAACTTATCTCTAAAAATTTCTTTTAACGAGTAAAAACCGTACTTGTTTTACTTTTTTAGTCCAATCAATAGATTTTTTGTAAATCGCAAAAAACCACTCATTTCGCACTATTCGGCCCGCAGTGACTGACGTAACAACCACTTTGTAGTGCAAGCTGATTAGAACTTTATTCTAGAACAGCATTTGAAACGAAGTTTGAACCACCACAAATAGAGTTGCTAATTTAGCTCCTGTAGTCGCCTTAAGGGGTTTCGTTTTGCCATCAACCGGAAACGTAACATCACGTTGGTAATCCCCAAAGGGTTATTCATAGATATAGTTAATAGTACTTCCTCATTTTATTATCTTAAATCCTCGTGTCTCATAGGGGCGAGCCTATTACCATCAATTAGGCACATATTCGGACACCGTGGCTGCTACTGAGAAATTCTCAATGAAAAAATCCAATAACATTTTTCCCGACCTGGGAATCGAACCCAGAACCTCATGATCAGTACTAGCACTTCCAACCAATAAACCAACGAGGCTGTCAACCAGGGGCCCAATTCTGTAAAATTACCAACTTGTCAATAGTGTGTCGGTAGTGTGTAAGTAGTGTCTCAATAGGCTAATCACTGAAATTTGGTAAGTATTCTACAAATTATCTATGGTCATTGACTTACCACTGTAGTGCCATTGAAACGCCATAGCAGACTATTGTAATAATTGGTATTCTGCTCCACTATAATGTGTCAATGTCATCATGATGGCCAAAGTTACGGTAGTCTGTAATTTATATTTTAAATGTATTTGAAAGTTGTGTCTATCGTGTTTGAAAAGTGTTTTGGCCATCGAACCGCCATTGTGAAGCCATCGAACAACGAAAACACTGAAAAATATTGTAACGCCACACTATCGACACACTACTGAGACACCACTGAAACCACTGAAGTTTTTGCAGAATACCAAATTTTGCAACATTGGCAACATAATGTCTGTAGTGTGTCGATAGAGTGTCAATGGCGTGTTGCTTAACACAAAGTTACAGAATTGGGCCCCTGATAGTTGAGAAACGGTTGATGCCAAAAGGCTCATCTCCTGTAACATGGAACTTAAACATAACCATCGTAAAGTTGGTGTAGAGAACTGTAGTTACAAATGTATACCTCTGCCAAACCCTTCCGGGATTGCCAGCGCGACGTTAAGTGTCCTACAGCTTTTCCTACTTAGAGGTGAAAAAGGTCAGTTTAATTTGGTTGAGACAGGCACTAACATAAAACTGTTTAACTTCGAGAGACCTTTATGTGTTTCTTCCTTCTTTTAAAATGTGCCTTTTAAAGTTATGGTCTTCTACAGGGTTATTACGTATCTCTGATGAAAGCTCGAAACGAGTGTGTCCATCAATTAACTGTCAAAAGGTTAGTTTCGTATTATGTATGACCAGTCGCGATCAAATATGACGTCATCGGTACCTATCGTGGCTGATAGGATAGTCACCGTAACTTATTTTGACAGACGCTTTCGTATCGATTCTTCTAATATTGCGATTATGTAAGCATAGTGATCATCAAATTGACGACAACTGAGTTTGAAGTGGCTTTCGTGAAGGACGTTACACCGTACCCGGGCTGTTATTCACCGTAAAGTGACATCCACTCTGTGTAATACGTAATACCAATATTTTGAATTTTTGACATTCTCGGTTGTCATTAAAGTTCGGTGTACAACCGAAGCTTGATAGTCACTGGATATCAGAAAGATACGTATTAGCCCTGCTGGTCAATCTTGATGAATACTATGCGACGCATGTGCGCGTGGTACCTACATATATTGCGAATGGATAAAATATGCCCGAGAAAGTTTGATTATTTCTCTAGGGAGCGCTGAAAATAAAAATCTAATTTTTTCTTGTATTTGAGTGCTAGAGTCTTAAAACACTCAAAAACAAGAAAAATTGTAATAGCCCTCTTAAGATAACAGTGTACTGTCTACCCCAGTAGGCAGGTGTCGTGAAGAGCGCCAGATGGTCGGTCTACCTGCCGACCCGGAACGGTTGGTACCATCGGACAACGGTAACCGTTCGTAGTTTGTAGTTGTACCCACAATTCTTCACTCTGTGATCTTGCTTGTTTGTGGGATTGTTCCAATAATTTAACAAGTATTGTTTTCTTTTGTTTTTTTTGCTGAGCTAATTTTTTTTGTTGGTTTTCGGGCTACTTTATGTATGTACGATATTAACTCTAGATATACTAGATACTAATAATATTATAAAGAGGTAACATTTGTTTGTAAGTTTGTATGTAGGGGGTAATCTCCGGAAGTAATGAACCAATTTTAAAAATTGTTTCACTGGTAGAAAGCTACATTATTCGTGAGTGCTATAGGCTATATTTTATTCCCGTACTTCCACGGGAACGGGAACTACGCGGGTGAAACGGCGGGACGTCAGCTAGTACTAGATATGAACCCAGACAGGCTATTACTTTGTGAAATGTATTTTCCATTATTTATCTTTGAACATGTTATGAAACAAAGTCACCCGCGTCTGTCTGTCCCTATGTATGCCTAGATCTTAAAAGCTACGCAACGCATTTTGATGCAGTTTTATTAAACAGATAGACTGATTTAAGAGGAAGGTTTTAATATATAATTTCGGGCTGGCGAAGCCGCGGGCATCAGCTAATAAAAATATAAAAAAGTGGTCCGCGTGTGCCGCGAGCAGGGTCCAAGCTACCGGTGGTTAGGGCTCCAAGGACAGAAACCTCTTCACAATACGAGCCGTATCGAGGAGCTGCCTTCTGAATCAGGTCCTTGATCCAACCGCCCGAGGAGAGCCTCAACAAATGTTCGTCAAGGCTCTTGGCCACCAGGCCATTGCCCATTACGACAATCGGCAAAATGATAGCCTACTTCACTAGTTTATTTCATTATTACTGGTCTCAAAACGTTGAAGGAAAATATCATGAGAAAACTGATAAGTCCGAGAATTTTTTTAGCTAGTATCTCTAGTTAGGACTAGTGTTAAAATAAAATTCTATGGTGATAGATTAAATTATGAATCCAAATATTTTATTTCACATAAGCCTACATGGGCACTTATAAAACGTCAACAAAAGCTTGCACGGTATGAGTTGGGCGTTTCCTATGGCGAAGATAGAAAAGAAAGAAACTTCATGGTTACTCTTTTGAAATTATTTAGTTTTACAATATTATTTATTATGTCACAGCAACTTGAGTATGGGAGAACAGCGTAGGCTCGACAATCTACAAAAACATCTTCCTTTCATAATTTAAACTCGAATAAGTATCACCAATCTTGCTTCAACGACTTCTAAAACAAAATTCAGATCAACACTTCAGTACAACCCACACGAAAAATTAAAAATACAAAAAAATCTGCATCTCAAATACACAAAAAAAAACAACGAAGAACGGACACTAAGGAGGCGTAAATTTCGTAATTCGCCATTCTCGTAAAGAAATCGGATGGAAACCGGTCGGTTAGCGAAAGTGTTGCGTAATGATGAGATCACCACATGGTCCTCGGAACCATACGTAAGATGTTAAGCGGGGTACACACCTGTCCGGTCGGCATTAATCGGTATAGCCGGGTTGTAAAACTCTGTTTTTTGTAGCCTATATTGTCCCACAGCGCGCTGCTGCCATTTGTACATCTTTGACAGGTAGTCATGTGGCCCAAAAGTCTGTCAACCAGTCTTACCAAGGAGTACAATATTACCCAGTACCTACTAACTGGGTTGTGGAGGTCAAATAGGCAGTCACTCCATGTAAAATACTAGTATTCAGCTGCATCCGGTAAGACTGGAAGACGACCCCAACATAGTTGGGAAAAGGCTGGGCAGATGATGTTGTCCCACTGTTGCGCAACTCTGCCAGAAATACGCCATACCTATTCAGACCTCTCTATAATTGGCCTTCTTCGGCTAGTCCGGCAAAAAAAAGTCCAGACGACTGTCGTCTTCAGGCACCTACTGTGTGGCGATCCTGGCTCATCTGCTCATGTATCCTGTAGGTGCCAATCACCCAGTCCCATTTTAATCTCGACTACGCAAATTCAGCGAAGGAAGCTAGATATCGAACGGAGTTCCCCGATCGGCACAAGCCGAAGGAAAGCCGAAAATATGTTGGTCAACAAATACTTCTGAATCCTACCGTGGCCAACATGATCAAGTGTGTAGCAAGCTTTACTTGACATCTGCATCGCAAATTACTGCTCACATATCAGTAAAACAACCGATTGATACGGTTAATTTACGGTTTATTTACTGGTTTTAACTCAATGTAAAATAAAAACAGTGTTTTTGCCACGAGTATAGAAAACGCATTAATACGGTTTGCGTTTTATCTGTTTGTGCAATAAAAATGTTAGACAGTGCAGTTTAAGTTTCCGATTATTTGTTTCTCTTTTTCTTATATTTTTACAAAGATTACATCATAGGATGTTTATACAACGTGTTACCTCAGATTATCATAAATACGTAGATTCGTCCGCCAAAAATCAAACTTCTCAGCTTACGAATCTTTCCAAGAGAGGTGTATTTATTTGACCCAAAACAATTTAATATGGAAAACCCGATGACAGTTATCTGTCGACATTAATACATATTAAATGCACTACTGGAGGCATCGCGAATGCCTGAAAATTCCATAGACAAGACTGCAATGCTTTACGTGCCCTTAAGAGCCTATACTACCTCAGATTAGCAACTCTATTTGTGGTGGTTCAAACTTCGTTTGTAATTCTTTTAGAATAAAGTTCTGATCAGCTTGCACTACAAAGCGGTTGTTACGTCAGTCACTTCGGCCGAATAGTGCGAAATGAGTGGTTTTTATTCTTTATAAAATCAAATTTTCGTCTTTTGGAAAAAATAAAAAACATAAGACCTGCTTTATAGTTAGTTCAGTTAGTATGCAAAGTTTCATGATCTAATTTGAAGTACTTTTTGAATACCAGCGGTTTATTGCTCGATTTGAAGGTAACTTTGGATTTTTTTTCTATCGAGAAAATTTTATGAAATCGTGTTTTCGCCAAACATAAGACCTAACATTAATCCTCAACTTTACCATATATTTATTTCAAAATTAATGCTGCAGTATTTTAGGCGTAACGGAGGATCATGCTAAGCCATTTGAGGTAGTATAGGCGGAAAATAATTTTATTAAATCATATTTTGGGAGGAGGGAAGCATATTGTTTGGGACGACCTAGGATTTTGTTATGTGGGACAAAACTCAGTCGGCCAAACGAAGAATAAATTAATATTTTTCATCTTTACCAGTTTAACAATAAACATGAACCGCCACTAAGGAAATGAAAATCAAGACATTTATTCAAATAAGGATGAGAGTTAACACTTTTTGATGGAATGAAATGGAACATGGAATTCATAATCCAGTTTCCCACGAAGAAGAAGTGGTGCAAATCACTCCCCAGCATAAAATAGAAGAATATCATCTTCTGAAGGTAACAGATTACCACGGTAATAGTTCTATCATCGTCAGTTCGAAATCATTCACCTCCCACTACTAAAATTCGTAATTAAACTAGTCAATGACTAATGACGTCATTTACCAAAACTAAAACGACTTCATTTCCAATACTGACATAACATATGTATGGTAACAATGCGTGGGAGGGTAGGAAGCTGATTGCAGTCAGATGACGACCTTAACACCACTAAATAAGATGGTTTACAGAAGGTAAATTCGATAAGAAACACACATGTTGATGTTCATGCTCAAAAACTAGAGAAATGCCAAACAATGGGTGGATTGTGTGCAGCTAGACAGGAGGTGAATACTTAGATGATGGTTATGGTAAGAATGCATGGTCAGGAAGCAGGTTGCAGTCAGTTGAAGACTTTTATATAACAATGATTGTGATTGTGTGGTACGATTGTGGGTGCTCATAAGACGAGTTGAAACCCAAAGAAACGGTGGATGGATTGTCTTAAACAAGATAGGGAATACCATAGACAATAACCAGGATTGGGTGTAAATACTGAATGATACAAGATGAGGGCACTAGAGAGGGAAGAAGAGGGTATGCAGCGTGGATCCCAAGTAATTTAGGGCAAGGCACGAGGGTAATAATTACACAGTAGATTCGCCAAAACCACCCAAGCGTATACAACTTCCAGGGTTCTGGAATGTAAACCACGGCTGGTGCATCCTTGGCTAGTCCCAGCTAGGTGACATGTGAATATATTTCGGAAAGCATGAGCTGATATCTCAATTTTCATGAGGATAAGAGAAATAAAAATAAGTTCCTAATGTCTATATTTGAAGGCAGTGGTCCTTCTGGGGTGATCTTACGATGTGAACACCGCCTGTAGGTTGACAAACAGCCAACATTAAAAACATTTAAGGAAATATGCGTTTCCTGTTCAACAATGTTTATGGTGGAGCTTACATAATCATTTAAAAAGTTTTGTTAAGCGTGAGAACGTATGTAACTACTTCATTATACAAATATTGTAGTTATTTTTAATTCCTGCCATTCATTACAATAGACATCACTACATACAGGGTGTAAAAGACCTCATCACGAAGTCGTCAACCAAGCATTCTGAACATCAAACTAAGTAACTTTACGCAAAAACTTTTTTTTTGTGATGAAACTCATGTTTTGTGGTAGAACTCAATGTAACGCACTCAAAACATTGTGCTGATGGATGGATTGAATAGTACGAGTGTCGTGGAGGTGTTTAAAGTAAAAATCTTACATTAAAAACTTGTATTTAAAAAAAAAAACCTGTAAAAAATTTGGAACTTTGACCCCCAATATCTCCGTAACTAGAAGGTTCCCAGGTATGGTGTAGAACAAAAAAATGATCGCAATAACGCGGAGAACAAGACCCTTTATAATAAAAGATAGCCCACATCCGCGTCTCTGTCAGTCCGTTCGCGATAAACTGAACGGATTTTTGCGGTTTTCACCAATAGATACAGTGTTTATGTGTATAATTTGTCAAAGATGTTTTGTGTAAATTGGTTGAAATATGACGATAATTATCGACCAATAATAATAATTCAAATTCAAATATTTATTGCTCAACATCTGCCTAGCCTTTTCCCAACTATGTTGGGGTCGGCTTCCAGTTTTACCGGATGCAGCTGAATACCAGTATTTTACATGGAGCGACTGCCTATCTGACCTCCACAACCCAGTTAGTACCGGGTTATACGATACCCCTTGGTAAGACTGGTTGTCAGACTTTTTGGGCCTCTGACTACCTAACGACAGTCAAAGATCTACAAATGACAGCCGGGACCAACGGCTTAACGTGCTTTCCGAGGCACGGAGGAAACTCGGTATGTAATGGGCGGTCACCCATCCACAGACCAACCTAGGCAAGCACGGCTTAACCTAACGATCGACCCGAGCGGCTGTTATTATTTAGCCACGAGCTCCTCCTCCTCCTCAAATATTTATTGCTCAACACAGTACATTTTATACATTTCCAGATGTCAAGTGAATGCGCAGTCCACTGTATTGTACCAATTTAGGCATGCAAAATTCATAATTATAGTTAAACAATTTCATAAATCAAATTAAATGTCATAAATTCAAAAATTATAGCTTGTACAATGATATAAATTCAAATTAATAAGTAAGTAATGTCTCATATATTCAAATTAAATTAATGTCAGAGTATAATTATAATGTCAAAATAATTAAGGAATTTATTCATTTATAATTTTTCATGCACTGTAATATTAAAATTATCATTATAATTAAAATATATTATATACAGGGTGTAAAAGACCTAATCACGAAGCCGTCAACCAAGCATTCTGTACATCATACTAAGTAACTTTACGCAAAAATTATTGCTGGGAAACGACTTTTTTTTGGGGTGAAAAATCATGTTTTGTGGTAGAACTCTCAAAACATTGTGCTGATGGATGGATTGAATAGTACGGGGGTCGTGGAGGTGTTTAAAAATATTACATTAAAGACTTGTATTTAAAAAAAAACTTGTCAAAAAGTTGGATCTTTGACCCCCAATATATCCGTAAGTAGAAGGTTCCCAGGTATGGTGTAGAACAAAAAAATAATCGCAATGACGAGGAGAACAAGTGCCTTTCGGCTTCGTTAAGAGGTGTTTTACACCCTATAAATTATAATTGTTGAAAGTGTCGGAAAAAGTCAATCCGCCTTGGTCTAATCTACCTGTGCGAAGCTGGGGCGGTTCGCTAGTACCAACATACATAATCTCACGCCTTATTCCCATGTGGGTAGGCAGAAACTACAGAACGCCAGTTAACATGAGAATAGCGGTCATCGACCCACCTACATTTATTCAACTTCTTAACTTTGAAAACCAAAAATAAGCATGTTCAAGTCTGGAATCGTCACCTATCGTGATCTTCGACATTTTTTGTAATGAAAAACGAGACATCGTTTATTTGTTTTGGTTCGTACGAAGAGATATTAGGGAAAGGGCAATGACCGATACTCGCATCTGAACTGGCACCAACTATACGATCCGGTACGGTTACTAAATAGAAACAAAGAACATACAAATTAAAGGTTGTTAATTCTGTGGTCAAAATCCTCAATGACCGGACATCTACCTAATATAAAATATATTTTTAAATCTTGTTTACCTTATAAAGCAAAAACATATTTAATGCCAGAAAAGCTTTAGGCACAAATAAACATAGCCATACTGGAAAATATTTTGTTCATAACAAAAATAGTCGTAAATTACAATCTGTTTATAATTTTTATCTTACTTTTACGTTTATTAGTAGAAGCTTTAATGTGTTTATGATTATATTTTTATTCGTTTTTAATATTTTTACGAGAAATTCCTGCTGGAACGACCACCTCTAGAGTTTCCTAACTGCATTTTGATTTCTTAGATAAAGATTTTTTTTTAAACATGTTAGCTTTATTTCTGCTAATCGTCCATTTTTTCGGATTACTGTAATTCTAGAAGGGTTTAATAAGCAGAGGTACACACCTATTAGTACACCCACATTTCGCCAATTATGTTTAAGTCCCATGTAATAAGGGGTGAGCCTATTGCCATCAACCAGGCACAAATCCAAACTCCGCGGCTGCTACTGAGAAATTCTTGATGGAAAACGCTATGACACTTTGCCCGACCCGGGAATCGAACCCAGGACCTTATGCTCAGCAGTCGCACTTGGGACCACTAGACCAACAAGACAGTCGTTTCTCGGCTTGTAACTTTCCGTGTTTTAACTGTGTCTTAGTGGAAAAATGCAAATCTGTCAAAATCGGTCGTTCAAGCCGTTTCGCGGATTAGCCGAAACAAACAGACAAAAAAAAAACTATTGTTATAAATACCGTATTATACTTTCATATGCATTCAGTAAAAAAGTCATTATTTTGAAATCACAAACAAATGCTTAAACTTTATTTATTTGTATTGATTTATCTTTCTATTTGTCTAACTTCGCTTATCCTTATCGTTCCACGAATGTACATAGGTAGTATATTATTAAATATCTTTAAAAGCAAGCCCAAGTCCACTATCCGATCGTGAGCTAATTTGTTAATATCTGATTTCACTACCAATGTTAATTCTAAGCCTACGATCTAGCCACGAAGTGAACGGCGCTGCTGTCCGTTGTCTAGGATAAATGTTTTTAAAAAAGGTCTTTTATAAGCTTATTCACTTGGGATAAAATAATGCCAGCCTTGTTCCACTGCTGGGCAAAGGCCTCTTCTCGTACAGAGAAAACGGACCCTTCACAAAGCCGTCAATCCAGCATTCTGTACATCAAACTACGCAACTTAACTCTACGCGAAACTATTGCTGGAAAAATTACATTAAATTTAAAATTTTAAAAACCCCCACACGTAGGGTCATAATTTTAAGGATATTGTTTTCTTTTCAAGACTTTATTTGTGCCGGGGTTTATTTTTTTCATGCTTTTGTGGGACTACATAATATTTTTTTTTTTTAAGATTCAGGTAATTTGGTGTTTAATCAGGTTTTTTATCCGTCATAAAGCTAAATAAAGAATAATGCGTTAGACCCTAGGTACCAGTCATCACTCCACTTTCCTCCTCGATCTAGGGCATTGATAAGACAAAAAAATAATTTTCAAGTTTTCAATTTTCTCTTCAATCTTTGATTTGAAATTTATCATAGCGTACAGTATTCTTCTAGTCAAGCCCTTTCATTTGATACCCATATTGAGGGAGTTGTGAAAAAATATGTAATTCTCCATTTTGTGGCGGCAACCATCTTGGACCGATTTTCACTCAGCTGAGAACACTCCCGACTAATTCACCTTTCAAACAAAAAAAAACAAAATTAAAATCATCCGTTCGGGAGCTACGATGCCACAGACAGACACACACACACTCCGACACGTCAAATTTATAACACCCCGTCGTTTTTGCGTCGGGGGTAAAAACACAGTTTACTATACAGTACGGTAGGACTCAATGTATGGACTCAAAACATTGTGCTGATGGATGCACTGAATATAACAGGTGTCATGGGGGTATTTAAAGTTAAGTCATATCATTAAAAATTTGTAAAAAAAAAACTTGTCAAAAACTTGGAACTTAACTGAACGGTGGTATGCTCCACACCAAAAAGAATATCACGGGGAATATGATGGGGAGAACAAGTGTTTTTCGGCTTTGTCAAGAGTCTTTTTACACCCATAATGCACGTCGAAATGACCTTAGCCACTAATTTAACACTACAGCTGCTGACTATAAACTTTTTAGGTTAAGTTCATCATGACAGTAAACTGGAAACTTAACACTGTGACCGTGAGAACAGTTATATCTACTAAGTACGTGTTTTAAAACCTTTTAATTACATTACATCATGCCTGTAAGTAATCCCCGAAGGATTAGACTCATCATCAGCCCATCAATGTTCCCACTGCTGGGACACAGGCCTCCTCTCTATGAGAGGGATTGGGCTATAATCCACCATGCGGGCCCAGTGCGGGTTGGACATCTCACATGTCTTCGAATTTTTTTTAGTTCTAGGACATGCCGGTTTCCTCACGATGTTTTCCTTCACCGTTTTTGAGAGCAGTGGTGATGAAATAAATGACACAAAGTAATCCGCCTGTCTGGGTTCGAACCCACGACTTACTGTTCGTAAGTCGGGGCCGCCACCACTGGGCCACCGCTGCTCTCTTAGGGTTAGACTGAATTGTACCAAACAGTAAACCCATATTTTGCCAGAAATTGTAATAGGGGTGAGCCTATTGCCATCAACCGGGCACAAATCTAAACAAGATGCTACTGAGAAGTTCCTGCTGGAAAAACTTAATTACACTTTGAACTACCTGGGAATCAAACCCAGGACTTCACACACAACAGTCACGCTTGCAACCACTGACTAACAAGACACTAATTTTATATGCACGTCGAAGTGACCTTACTAACTAGGTTTGAGCACTACAACTTACTACATTTAAACTTTTTAGGTTAAGTTCAACATACAGTAAACCGTAAACTTAACATATTGACCGTGGGAACAACTAGCTGTACCTAACTACGTGTTTTAGAACCTTTTTAATATCCTTCATTAACCTCAATCAAAATAGTGGCCTAGTTATGTTTGAGTGAGTTATGGTGATCATAACTGTGAGTTAATAGCTCCGGAATTAACTGAGAGTATCGTATCTCATGTTTCGGAGTTTTGTGTTAGTTTGTTGTTACGTTGTTGTAGCGTTTATGTCTTGAATTATTGGCCGGCTATGTGGCCATTGATTGAAGATGGAGCGATTGCCGTATTTTTTCTGGTATTACACGTTTTTAATTTTACTTTACTGCGTATACTCCATATGGTATCCGTCGTCGTCCGTACGTTCGACGGGACTCAATCAAAAACGATTGCATTCAAGAATTTTCTGGCTGTCGCCATTGATGATTCTGGCTTTCAAGAGTTGTGCAACGGACTGGAATTTAATGGGACTGTCGGGGCTGCGGGACTGTTTGAAAGAGATACCGTGGCCCCGTAACACAAAGGGCGAAGAAGGAACATCGATGGGTTTTAGTCAGTGAAAGTCTGACACTCCCTCCTGCTTTTTTTCAGCTCCAGCCTTTTTTTTTGTGACTCCTCCCGCTCTGGGCGGAGCGGGAGGAGAAACAAAAAAAAAGGCTTGCCTCAGAAGAAAAAAAATGGAGAAGTCCCATAAAACTCTCCCTTCGACGGAGAATAAGAATAAAGATGGCCACGGGAAGTAAAGGCGTACGCGCATGGGTTAGATAAGCCCCGCCATCTATCGGGGCCAAAGACCACACAATTGCACCATGAAATCACTAACATTGACAGACAGTAATATGCTAGCTTTTCTTGAAAACCCTTTTGCTTTAACGGAGATTGAATACAAAAGAATTGTTGCTATGATGCTACCTACACTAAAAGGGGACTACAGGAGCTAAACACGAGTTTTATAATGCAAAAAAGCATATGATTCACTGCAATAAACAAAATCAGAAAAATTTAAGATATTTTTCAGGGTACGATAGTGTTTTGAAAACATAATACTACTAATTTTATTCGATAAAAAAAATGACGAACTTATCTTTAAAAAAATATTTTAACGAGTACTAACTATACTAAAATACATGCGATCATTCTGATTTTTTGGCAAATAATTCTACTAGCAAGATACTAGCATGATAGTGTTTTATTTTTTAGTCCAATCAATAGATATTTAGTAAATCGCAAAAAATCACTCATTTCGTAGTATTCGGCCCGCAATGACTGACGTAACAACCACTTTGTAGTGCGACCTGATTAGAACTTTATTCTAACAGTGTTTCAAAAGAAGTTTGAACCACCACAAATAGAGTTGCTAATTTGTAGTCGTAGTCGCCTTAAAGAATCTGCAAGCATACGTCCTTAGCTCTTAGTCAATGAATGCATCAATCCAAATGCGGACAAGCAGCGCAACAAACGATTCAAAATGGCGATAATCTCTATATTTAGAAGGCTGTTGGTGACATCATGTTGTATAAATGGTTGTGTAGTAGGCTTTGTTGCTTAAGTTAGTATTGATTTATTTAACCTACGTAGTATTCCGTCCGGTTGAGGTGTTTCTTTAGTTACCATGTATATAAAGAAATAGTCTATTCAGGATATAAGATAATCTTATGGATTTTCCAATAAGGTATGACAGATGGACATCCCTGTCCTGGACTGACCTTTTTACGTTTAGAAATCCTCATCGGATGTCAATCAGACCCCTCAGGGTCTGTCAAACTCATCATCTGCCTAGCCTTTTCCCAACTATTTTGGGGTCGGCTTCCAGTCTAACTGGGTGCAGCTGAATACAAGTATTTTACATAGAGCGACTGTCTATCTGACCTCCACAAACCAGTTAGTACTGGGTAATACAATACCTCTTGGCAAGACTGGTTGTCAGATGTATTTGGGCCACTGACTACCTGTAACGACTGTCAAACTCCTACTGACTAAAACCTCACGGTGTTCCTCCTCGTCACTTCTGGCTAGGGTGCGGGTACACAATTGCATTCTCCAAAATCACCTCAGCAGTGACAGTTTGCTTGTGACAAACCCCATATCAGGTAAAGGGGAGAAGTGAGCTGCTCTTCGCCCTGGCATTCTTTGTGGAAGGCGTGCGAAAACAGCACGCGACGCCAAGTCGCGGGACAGGGAGACTCCTTGGTCAACCTGTCCTGCCTTCATCACAGAAATTATGAATGAATTATGTAAGAGCAGTTATAGCCTATTGTTAGTGGCCTCGATTAACGAGTTCTAGGTCGTAGGCTCGAAGCAGGTAGTCACTGTAATTAGTTTTATCATCACTGCTTGAAAGGGTAGAGAAACATCATGAGGAAACCAGAGTCTTGGAACCAAAACTGCGAGGACATGTAACATCCCCCAACCCACTTTGGGCCTGGGTGTTTCAGGCACAGAGTATCATAGGTCTCAGGCTCACAAAGTGGATGCCTGAGCCTGGGCACAGGCCGGGAGAAAGTGAATTACCCGAGACAATGAAAAAAGATAAATATTTTGCGTCCCCCTAGTAAATGTAGGCCGAGGGCAGACACCTGTATGAAGAATTAAGTATTGTCACTAAAATTGCCATAAAATTATTAATCACCTACTTTTGTAAATCATTCATTCACATAGTTTTCATATAAATGAGGCGGGTCACCTTTAGCTCTTAAACAAACATCCGGACGCTAAAACAATAAACCGAAACATAACTAATTTCACAGTCTAATTAAACCATTTACTTCAAAACTAAACATCAAAAGCTTCAATACAATAAAATTATACTCAACGACGCAAAGCTAAAGTCAGTAAAATCTAAAAATATTTTGCTTGAAACAACAACATTCCATCATTCGCTGGATGTCGTAAAATCAAACTACTCGTAATGAGTAACGTTGTAAATTCCTCATTTGTGTTTTTTTTTTCATTTCAAAACGTCATCATCATCATCAGCCTATTAATGATAACTGCTGGGACACAGGCCTCCTCTATAGGAGAGGGAATGGGCTATAATTCACCACGCGGGCCCAGTGCGAATTGGCAGATGTCACATGTCTTCGAATTTTTTGATTCTAGTCTAGGACATGCCGGTTTCCTCACGATGTTTTCCTTCACCGTTTTGAGAGCAGCTGTGATGAAATAAATTACACAAAGTAATGCGCCTGCCTGGGTTCGAACCCACGACTTACTGGGCCACCGCTGCTCCTTTTCAAAACATACGAGTATTCAAAGAGCAGAGTGTAAAAGCTCTTCATCCCCCATAGAAAAGGGAGGATCCTTCAACCAGACGGGTGTTACGTCTGGTGAGCTACTGCCCGACAGACTGATGTCGTCGGGTTTTCCTATAATAAATAGGGTATATGCATGATTTTTTTTATCACTCTAAACAAAGCGTAATAACATCTGAAATAGCGAACTGAAATTATTATTTTTTTATCTATAAAAAATACTAAGTTATAAGCATTTGAAACTGCTGATTAGACAGAGAGATCCGATACAGCGAATGACGTCATTCGGTGCATCGACGTAAAAAATCCATACTACTTAATACCTCATCATCATCTGCCTATAAGCCTTTTCCCAACTATGTTGGGGTCGGCTCCCTGTTTTACCGGATGTAGCTGAATACCAGTATTTTACATGGAGCGACGGCCTATCTGACCTCCACAACCCAGTTAGTACCGGGTAATACGATACCCCTTGGTAAGACTGGTTGTCAGACTTTTCCGGCCTCTGACTACCTAACGACTGTCAAAGATCTACAAATGACAGCCGGGACCAACGGCTTAACGTGCTTTCCGAGGCACGGAGGAAACTCGGTATGTAATGGGCGGTCACCCATCCACAGACCAACCTAGGCAAGCACGGCTTAACCTAACGATCGACCCGAGCGGCTGTTATTATTTAGCCACGAGCTCCTCATACATACTACTTAATACCTAGATAGAGATAAATACAAAGATAGAAACAAAAGTTTAAATGGTTATAACTTTTTTGTTGTTTGGCCGATTTATGTCTTGTTTTCGCTTTTTGTCATTATTTTTATAGTACTTTAACATTCCGTAACGTAATAAAAAAAAGAAAATTTATTCATATTCCCTACTAGCTTCTGCCCGCGACTTCGTACGCGGATCCTGTTGCTTATGCCAGCGACAACGGGGTCGTCAAAATCGAAGACCTGAAACGTCTGATGTTGAATTTTAAGAGCCCGGGGACAGGAATACAACGGGATGCGCGAGACAATTCGAGACGTTCCAGATCTTTCATTTTTGTAAGTCAACAGGAAATGCCCATCAGACTAAACATTTTTATAAGTCAACAGGAAATGCCCATCAGACCAAAAACACTTGCTGAGACGTCATTCCTATGTGTTATGGTGTAGCTGGGCTCTTGGAGTTCCACAACAGGTGTTCCAGATCTTCGATATTTATAAGTCAACAGATTGAACAACTTTTGCTAAAACTTCATTCCTATATATATGTTATAGTGTAGCTGGGCTCTTGGAGTTCCACATCAGGTGTTCCAGATCTTCAACAGAAAATGCTCATCACGTGGAACAATTTTTGCTATGGTACCATTTTTGTATCTCTTATAGGTCAGCTAGTCTGTTGCGGTTCTGCATCAGGTGTTTGTTTCCAAGATAAAAGTCAACAGGAAATGCCTATCAGACCGAACAACTTTTGCTAAGACGACATTCCTATATGTGTTATGGCATAGCTGGGCTCTTGGAGTTCCACAACAGGTGTTCCAGATCTTCGATTTTTATAAATCAACAGAGAGTGCTCATCAGATTGAACAACTTTTGCTAAGACGTCATTCCTATATGTGTTATGGTGTAGCTGGGCTCTCGGAGTTCCACAACAGGTGTTCCAGATCTTCGATTTTTATAAGTCAACAGAGAGTGCTCATCAGATTGAACAACTTTTGCTAAAACGTCATTCCTATATATATGTTAGTGTAGCTGGGCTCTTGGAGTTCCACATCAGGTGTTCCAGATCTTCAAATTTATTCTCTCAGCAGAAAATGCCCATCACGTGGAACAATTTTTGCTATGGTACCATTTTTGTATCTCTTATAGTTCAGCTGGTCTGTTGTGGTTCTGCATCAGGTGTTCAAGTTTCCAAAATAAATTATAGCCTATATCTTGCCCAGACTTAATACCTATACAACAACAAAAAAATCATTCAAATCCGTCCAGTAGTTCCGAAGATTAGCGTGTACAAACAAACAGACAAACAGACAAACAGACAGAATTTTTTTTTTTGATTCGTGTTCTTTTCCTGTTTCTAAACCCCCCTCAATTATTTTTTTCTTAATATATTCAATGTACAGACACAGTTTTTCTACTGTTTTATTATATGTATAGATAGATGACGCTGCTCAAGACACGGATAACTTTAATTGCGCGATTCAGAATCTAATGTTATTTATTCATTTGTGTCATAGACGGCGCTGTAGCACCTACTTTTTGTAGGTACTATATTGCTGTGGTTTTATTACCTGAAAGCTATGCACAAGAGAAGAGAAAATAATTGGCTAGTGTTAATGCTAAAGATGCTATGCAAAATGTAACAAAGAAATAGACAAAGAGGTCGTCCGGAGAGGTATCGCTTTGAAATTTTTGCGGGAATATTTTATTTGCTTTCTTCACGGTGTCAAGCAGACGAGTTTTTCAAACATATATTATTTCCTACAAAATCCTTCGGGTTGTAATAGAAAGAGTCTTATTCAAGGGTGTTGGTGTAAAGACAAGTATTTATAAAACATTTCAGCTTTGAGTCTCAGAGCCTCTAGCATTGCAGATGTTCCTACACCACTCACGTGCTACCATCAGGTACACAGCATTTTTGATAAATGTTCCTAAAAAAGAATCTAAGACACACTTATTTCTATTAAAATTGTAATGCCTTTACATACCTACTTTATCTATACTATATATACTAAATATTATAAAGAGGTAACATTTGTTTGTAATACTATAATATTATAAAGAGGTAACATTTGTTTGTAAGTTTGTATGTAGGGGAGGAGAGAGAGGACTATGACAGCAGCCTCTGCTCTTCTCCCATGCGGGACAACTAGAATCCTGCAGACCAACCTCCAGCAAAAAAAAAATACTACTACTAGTACTTCCTCCGGAAGTAATGAACCAATTTTAAAAATTGTTTCACTGGTAGAAAGCTACATTATTCGTGAGTGCTATAGGCTATATTTTATTCCCGTACTCCCACGGGAACGGGAACTACGCGGGTGAAACCGCGGGACGTCAGCTAGTTTAATATATTTTCAGTGATTTATCCCATGATCTACTGTTATCTACAGCATGTTATATTTTTCACACATTTGTTGGCATTCACCTTGGACCGAAAAGCTCGTCATGACATTTTACGATCTATTGTTCTGTCTCACAGCAAAACATAATCATAAATGTAACTGAATTTATGATTTTAGTTCAGTAAGTTACAAGTAAATATACTTTGTTAAACAGTTTGAATACCTAATATATTTAGTGTTTAAACAAACAGCATCATATTACATGCGAAATATTCTTGTAACATAAATATTTTTATGAAAACTTTGTTTATTGAAAGACGTGTTCGACTCTTTGTAAATATTTATTTAAGTACAAACGCATTCCTCTACTTACGTCATAAGTCTTGTGATACATCAACATAATATTTGCATTTATGGTGAACTGTTAACATCCTACGCAAACATATTTTTATGTAGTATCAATAACTGGAAGGGTATGGAACTTTTGTCAAAGTCAACATTATATTAGCCAAGCATGTGTATCCGATGACAAACTCTTCATTTTGCACAAAAACAAGAAAACACCACCAATGAAAAAACTGAAGACGATTTCACTTGAAAACTCTTGTTAAAATATGCTACTTACTAATTTATTTCGGTCTGCATGATTATTTTTAAACAATGATAATATCTCCGTTAATAAGTACATATGCGCACACCAACACAACCAGCGCACATAACCAGCGCTGAGCTGTGGGCCCCCATAGCACAGCATCATGCTGAGTGGTAACCCATTTATCGCACTCACGACGTGCAAGCTGCCAACAATTTTTTTTTTTTTTTTTAATATCCTTTTTGTTTATGTTCCGTTTTGTAACGTTCCGTTTTGTAATACCTACTCGGAATGTTTGTTATGTTTATTGTTTCTGTTTTCATTTTTTTATGCACGTCATGTCCCTGTGATAAATAAATATTTTTCTTTCTTTCTTTTTTTCTATATGAATAAAGTT
The DNA here is from genome assembly GCA_905147715.2 of Xestia xanthographa. NCBI lineage: Eukaryota > Metazoa > Arthropoda > Insecta > Lepidoptera > Noctuidae > Xestia > Xestia xanthographa. Next base: position 5,519,184 of record LR990663.1, on the reverse strand, counting down.
CTCCAAAATTTGCTACTCCTACACCCTGTATGTTTGTCGTGGTTGACTTGTACGTCAGAATACAAACGTAAGTCTTTGTTATTTAGTGGGTAGGTGTGCATGCAAAACATCGATATTTTGTCGACAAATAACCATATTTTATGGGTGAGCTTTATGGGTTTAGGATCTTTGGAAAATAATGAGAGTTTATTGAGAGTTGTTAGTACTTTGGAAATCAATGAGGTGAAATACCAATGGCTGAAAAGTTGTGTTGTATAAATTGGTTGTCATGGAATATGGAAATGAGGAAAAAATACATTTGTATCAAGGCAGGAGAACTACACACATCAAAAAAATCGAAAGTTTGCGATCACTTTGAAAATTCTAAATGTTTTTAAAGAAGAAGAAATCATAAAATAAACTAAGGTACCGTAACCTTTGTTTATTTTATGATTGTTTCTTCTTTTTAGATTCTTTATTTCAAAATATAGATTTAGAATATAAAACAGTAAAAAAAAACACACACACAACAAAGAATTTTTCTTGATAAAGTTCTATTTAAAAAATTATATCAGCAGCGAGCGAGTGATCACAAACTTATTTTGATGTATGTATACTGATATAACGAATTTTCTGCATTCGCAATTCAAAATTGTCTGAAATGACAAATGAATGATAACCGTCAATAAAGTCAATCCGTAACTAATTTATCAGAACACATTAATTACATCACACCTAAGGCGATGATTGAAGGTGACATAAATATTAGAAGGTCCTAAGAAGAAATGATACAGTAGGTCCACTTCATCCATTACCCTACACTAATAAATGAGCAATATATTTTGTAATCAACTTCTCAAAAACGGTTCTAACGATTTTGATGAAAAGTTGCAATATACGAGTACGTTTACGGGGGTGAAAAATCAATCTAGCTAGGTCTCATATCTAGGAAAATAAAGAGATTCAGGTAGGCCACACCGCTGTCCCTAATTTTTTTCCACAGAAACCACTATCATGATATAAACATACAGAGTGTAAAAGACCTCATCACGAAGCCGTCAACCAAGCATTCTGTACATCAAACTAAGTAACTTTACGCAAAAATTATTGCTGGGAAATGACTTTTTCTTTTTTGGGGTAAAAAATCATGTTTTGTGGTAGAACTCAATGTAACGCACTCAAAACTTTGTGCTGATGGATGGATTAAAAAAAATCTTACATTATACTTGTATTTAAAAAAAAAACGTGTCAAAAAGTTGGAACTATGACCCCCAATATCTCCGTAACTAGAAGGTTCCCAGGTATGGTGTAGAACAAAAAAATGATCGCAATGACGAGGAGTACAAGCGCCTTTCGGCTTCGTTAAGAGGTGTTTTACACCCTTTATTATCAGCTTGTCATAGAATTAACCTTCTAAACTAATCTGTTTAATGGCTTGAATGGGACAGAACCTTCAACCGATATGTTTGTATGTAAATATTATCAGACACCTACTGCGGGTGTAACCTTGCGACGTGTACTGAATTAATTTAATTTTAATTGATCGACATATTAGGAATACTCATGAGAGTACCCGTGATTTTTTCTGCAGTGTGTCTTGCACAACACATCTCATCATCATCATCAGCCTATTAATGTTCCCACTGCTGGGACTCAGGCCTTCTCTGTATGACAGGGAGTGGGCTATAATCCACCACGCGGGCCCAGTGCGGATTGGTAGATGTCACATGTCTTCGAATTTTCATGCCGGTTTCCTCACGATGTTTTCCTTCACCGTTTTGAGAGCAGCGGTGATGAAATAGATTACACAAAGTAATGCGCCTGCCTGAGTTCGAACCCACGACTTACTGTTCGTAAGTCGGGGCCGCCACCACTGCGCCACCGCTGCAACACAGCTGCCTAGCCTTTTCCAAAATTTATTGGGATCGGCTTCCAGTCTTACCGGTTGCAGCTGAACCAGTATTTTACATGGAGCTACTACTTATATAAATCTGACCTCCTCAACCCAGTTAGTACTGGGTAATAGGGTACCCCTAGGTAAGACTGATGGTTAGACTTTCAGGCCACTGACTATCTGTAACGACTGTCAAAGATCTACAAATGACAGCCGGGACCAACGGGTTTACGTGCTTTTCGGAAAAACTGAGGAAACTAGCCGTGTGGTATCTGGCGTAGCCGTGTGGTATCCGGCAGAGTAGGATAGAACCAACCCATTACACTCACGGGTGTCGTATAAGGTGACTAATGTCTGAGGCAGAACACCTTGCGCCTCCGTACACCAGACAATGGGCAGCAGCGTTTTCTGTTAGTCTTTCATCACTGCGATCTCCAATCCGCCTGCCAAGCGTGGAGATTACGGCAAAATCCTCCAATCATGGAAGAGGCTTATGTCCAGCAGTGGACGTTATAGGCTGTTGTAGTAGTAGTAGAGGAAACTAGAAAAGTAATGATTGTCACCCACCACAAACCGACCTAGCCAAACGCGGCTTATTTCATCATTAATCAGACACAAATTCAGATTTGAAGTCAGTAGATAAGCTAAAATTTTGCCAAAATGTCGACTCAATTATACGATTTTTCGTATACTAATTAGGAATCGATTATGCGAGCCGTGGGTGTACATCAAAGAATGGGTCGCACTCACCTTGGCATACTTTTTCAAGTATTCATACACACAGTATGTTTGTTAGTCATACATGTTTGTGTGTTGCGGAAATTTGTTCGTTTTTAACTATTGTTCCAACCATTTTAGGAACCAAGGTGACTACATAGCTTGGAGGGTTGCTAAACTTTTGTGGCAGTGGGTGGTCTCCCACAATGATAGTAGAACAGAAGGCCAATACTGCCGACAAGTCTTCGAATAGCGACCGTATATACAGGGTGTAAAGGACCCTCATCACGAAGCCGTCAACCAAGCATTCCGTACATCAAACTAAGTAACTTTACGCACAAATTATTGCTGGGAAACGACTTTTTGGGTGAAAAATCATGTTTTGTGGTAGAACTCAATGTAACGCACTCAAAACATTGTGCTGATAGATGGATTGAATAGTACGGGGGTCTTAGAGGTGTTTAAAGTAAAAATCTTACATTAAAAACTCGTATATTTTTTTTTTAAACTTTTCTAAAAGTTGGAACTTTGACCCCCAATATCTCCTTAACTAGAAGGTTCCCAGGTATGATGTTGATCAAAAAAATGATCGCAATGACGAGGAGAACAAGTGCCTTTCGGCTTCGTTAAGAGGTGTTTTACACCCTTTAGTAGTAGAACTTACAACAACTACTAAGAAAAAAACTAAGTGTATTAAGTTTACGATACCCCATGTAAGACAAGTGGAAACTACTGTACTAATTAAGGATGAAGAGCTAAAAGCGGAAGATAGCACAGTCTTCTTAGGCATAACTTTGGATGCCAAGCTTCAGTGGGGCCCGCATATAGACAAACTGTCGAAGAAACTTAGCTCTGCAGCATTCGCCGTTAGAAGAATTCGTGATTTAACTGACTTAGAGACAGCCCGTTTAGTTTACTTTAGTTATTTCCATAGCGTGATGTCGTACGGTATTCTCTTGTGGGGCAATGCCGCCGATATTCAGACAATATTTGTTTTGCAAAAAAGGGCAATTCGTTCAATTTATAAATTAAGTCCCAGATACTCCCTCAGAGAAAAATTTAAAGAGACTAATATTCTTACTGTGCCCTCTCAGTTTATTTATGAAAACCTTTTGTACGCCCACAAAAATATTAATTTATTTAAAAAATACAGTGATATCCACAACATAAACACGAGGAACAAACACAAATTTGTTGTTCCTGCAACGAGGCTCAAAAAAATAGGAGGTACGTTCAGATGCCAATGTATACGCTTTTACAATAAACTTCCGAGCCAAATTCAAGCACTAAGCCTAAATAAATTCAAATCGTTTATAAAACGGAAGCTGTGCCTGAAAGCCTACTATCATGTTAATCACTATCTTGAAGATAAAAAAGCTTGGGATTAAGCTGCTCCAATGAAATTTGCTCTGTGAATGTCGAAATTTCGGACTTCGCTTGTTTATTATTGATTCCTTTCTTTTATACACTCTGACATTGAATTTTTTTTTGACATGTATTTTATTATTTTACTTTTATTTTTTTATTTTTTATTGTTTTATGTGACATTTACTGATTTGACATGAATACTTATTTTTTTAAGTATTTTACTTTTTTATCATTGCGACATTTAATGATTTTTGTGTTTTTTTTTTTTACTTACATTCATTTGAAAAGAATTTGTTATTAATTTTATTTGATTATTGTGAATGTGGGGACCATGTGGGTCACATTTTTATTTTTTGTTTGTTTTTTTTCCCACAACTGTCTGGCAGTTTGAGTACTATAAGCGACCTTCCCAAAAGTCCTTTCTTTGGTATTGTTCGTCGTTTCGTTGAGCTCCTTGAGTTATAAGTCGAGCTACACGTTAACTGACAAATGCTTGCACTGACTGGACAGGTCCACTCAAATCTGTATGGTTCTTTCTTCAAAAGACCATCTCAGACACTAATCTGCATAGTCCTCATGTGAATTGAGCAAGATTGTCTGGACTTTAAAAGAGACTATGACCTCTGAGTTTGTTTCGGCTGTTTCTTCTCAGAGTAGTCAGGTACGAAACACCGGCCCCATCTAGTTTTAAAAAATGACGTGTAAAAGTGTTTGTAAAAACCTACTTGCAAAATAAACATCATTTATCATTTATCATTTAACTTATTTTCCTGATAACTTCCAAATAGTTCATTAAATGACCAGCAGCCTCTAGTTGACTCATACAAACTTGTATGACAAGTAATACAAACACACATGTTATGAAACTGGTAGCAATAAGGATATGAGAATATTAATACAAAATATATTTCCAATAATCATTTATTCTACTCAAGTGTGTGTATGTTTGACTACAGCGGAGTCGGAGAAAATTGAAATGTTTCGAACAATTTATTTATTGTGGAGCTCGTGGCTAAATAATAACAGCCGCTCGGGTCGATCTTTAGGTTAAGCTGTGCTTGCCTAGGTTGGTCTGTGGATGGGTGACCACCCTACATACCGAGTTTCCTCCGTGCCTCGGAAAGCACGTTAAGCTGTTGGTCCCGGCTGTCATTTGTCCATCTCTCATCATCTCTCTTGACAGTCGTTACAGGTAGTCAGTGACCCAGAAAGTCTGACAACCAGTCTTACCAAAGTGGTATCGTATTACCCAGTATGAACTGGGTTGTGGAGGTCAGATAGGCAGTCGCTCCATGTAAAATACTGATACTCAGCTGCATCCGGTTAGACTGGAAGCCGACCCCAACATAGTTGGGAAAAGGCTAGGCAGATGATACATGTAGGTATGTTTTTTTGTGAACGTTTAGATACCGGTTACAAAGTTAAAGTTTGGCTGATAATAATACATATCGATGCCTTAGTTCACAATTGCCCTAACTACAAAATTTACATTTTTGAGGAGAGAGCTTCAAAGTTTTTTAAAGTTTAGACGAGAACAGTAGAAAATCCAAGTAAAATAACAAAAAAAATATGCATCTATTCATAAGACTAGTCCTTTTACTCCATCATATCTCAATATTGTAATATTAGTTTAAACGTTACCTTTTCAAAATGGCCAAATAAACATAAAACCCCCCATTTAATACATTTGTGCACTAAGATTGATTATGCTGACTGGCATTAAGTGAAAAACTCAAAAATATTTAACAGCTTTACCAGGCTGGTTCAAGGTCCAAGAAGAAGGATAATAATAGTTATGGATATTGCATTAAATAGACAAAATAATAAACCAGTGATCCATATTCTTAATGTTTATTTTTATTATAAAACACAAACAGTTTTTATCCACAATCAAATAAAATAAATTTCAAAGTCACAACAAAAAAATAAAAGGACTGAAGCCCAATTACAGGCCAATCTTTAGCTATTTCACAAAACAATTAGTTTCTGAATCATTAAAATAAGATTTTTATAAGAAAATTAATAAAGTCAGTCTTCAGTTTCAGGTAACAATTATTCATTTTTACTAATTGGTAATTAAAAATTAAATCAAAACATAATTTTTTTCAACAATGGACTCTTCATCTGGATCATCATCAGACGATTCAGTGTCATCAGAATTATTGTTAACAATAGCCGCAGAAGTGGATGGAATATCTTTGTAATAGTGCTCATATTCTGGTGGTATAACCCCATCATTTAAAAGTGTTATCAGATCTTTCTTTTTAGTTTGTGAAACTGCAATCAGTGATTTATATGCTACTTTCAGAGGTTTCTTTAGTTTGCTTATACATATGTCTTTATTTATCTTCATTGTTTTTGTCTTACAAATGTCTATTTCATTGAAATCTGGATCGGTCAAATCGTATTTGTAAAAAATTGAAGTGGGGGATTCTTTCTGCAGCCGCAGCCACTTAATTTTCAGCCACTGTACTGGCTCATTTTTTGTATTTTTTGTTGTATTGGAATTCAAAGTTTTTTCGAATCCCTTCAAATCATAGAATTCCCCGTGTTTCATAATAATAACATCGTAGGGTTTCGGCTTGATTCTAGCAGACCCTATCACCAATGCATATTCACGCAAAGTGAATATGCTTTTATGCTTTCGCGCTCTTTCAATACACGCGTGAATTGAATCCACTTCTAAATACGAATGCCCCGATTCCATGAATTTCAAATCGATCGTATTTAAGTGAGGTATGTTATTGACAGCGTATAAAGCCGCTAGAGTAACATATTTATTGCGGTTCTGACCACCACAAGTGTCAGAAAATGATGCGACATGAGTAACAGTTTCGGGTAAACTACTAAGATATTTTAACAATATCCTGTAAGCTCTATTGTCGGATCGTTTATACACGTTGCATTTGGTGCACTGGTCTTTCTTTGGCTTGTAAAATGCTAGTCTTGGATTATAAGAGTGGAAAATCTTTTGATACACATAAGGCGATACAGGAGTTATCATCTTTTCGGGGATTCGGACTATATCTCAGAACGGTTTAATGTATTTGTGCACTTAAAAAATTGCCAAGCCCCTCCCAGTAAAAGTACTTAGCACACTTGGGCATCAAACTTTCTTGATCCTTTTGTACTACCAACACATAATACACTCTTGTAGCACTGCTAAAAAGTATGAGCAGATATTGCAAATGTATATAATACGTTTGTGTTTTGAAATTTCCTGCAGTTGAGAAACTTAAAATCAGTTAAAGTATATCTTGATTGGTTTTACAAAAATAAAGACCATTAGTATAATACCACATTCATGGAACATAAACGAACTCATTTAATACAATTGTGACCCACGGTTTTGGTAGAAAGAGACGGAATAACGGTATTTCGATGCGCGGAAACGAAAGAGCATGAAATTTAGTGTATTTGGCATTAAAAAAGTAAAAATTGAAAATTTTGTAGTTAGTGCAATTGTGAACTAAGGCATCGATATTATCGTAGGCATTGATATCACCGGAAAATGATACGCTGATTTTGAATACTGTTAGTTTAATTCTCATATTATTATGAATATTTATCAGCCCATAAATATTAATAATAAAATTTAGTTCAGACCAAAAGTCCATATTACACACAAATAAATAACATTCACAAAACCTAAACTGAAATGAAAAGACACAAAAACATGACATAAAATAAAAACATACATAAAATGAAATGATATACAGATATAGATAATTATGGATCTTATTTTAAATATTTTTTATTAATTGATATTTTTAATAATTTATATTGTATTTTAATTTTTTATAATATAATAAATGATATAGCGTTTTTGCAGGAATTTCTCAGTAGCAGCAACGGAGTCTAGATTTAAGCCCGGTTGATGGCAATAGGGTCACCCCCTATTGCATGGGACTTAAAAACATAACTTGCGAAATGTGGATGGGTGTGCGACCTCAACCTAATCCATCGAGGATTACTGTCGTGATAGGATATGTGCCTATGAATTATCATACAAAAAGTCCATACAAAATCATAGTGTCATATTCGATCATCTCCTATGATTAATTAAAGTTCTCAGAAAAAAGGTTCCTTTGCACAGTTTTTATTTGACTTTGCTAATGAAAAAAGGTTAAAGGTTTCCTAAGACATCTGACAGCAAGATTATGGTGATAAATAATTATCACCTAATGATTTAATAATATTAAAAATGTGAATAATATTATCATTAGAACAAGTTATACCAGATTCGTGATGAAAATAGCGATGTAGGAGGGTTAATTTAAATGATTAGAAGTAACTGACACTGATGTCGATTCTGTTGAGCACAAACTAAACATAATTTAGGGTATTGCTATCTATTTCTCTGTAATAAAACGAGAAAGAGACGGACGTAGCTGTCAAATTTAGTTGGAACTAATATTTCCATACAAATGAAGGGTGCACGTAAAAACATGTCGACTAAAACACGGTGAAGCGCAAGGCATAAACTAGTTTGACATCTCAAACTTATTTCATAGCTATAGCCGTCCTTTTCTCCCACTGCCTTTTAGTAAAAGATAGCAATAGTCTAAATTAAGTTTAGTTTGTGCACAACAGGATCGACACCAATAGCTATTTATTAAAACTGTAACGTGACCTATTTAGGAGATGTAAAATAAAGTATAGTGAGCACACTTCAACCAACTTACCTATCTGTGCAGCCAGGAAAACACAAAACTAAATTAAATGTAGGTACCAAGTTTGACATATCGATGCAAATTTTCTTAACAAGTAACTCCTCCTTAAACTTTTTAGGATTCCGTACCTCAAAAGGTAAAAAAGGAACCCTTATAAGAACACTTTCTTGTCCGTCCGTCTGTCATCACCGATTTTCTCAGGAACGAGTGGACTTAGCAAGTTGAAATTTATACCAGATACTGAAGTCTATAGTCCCAATTAGGTGTATAAAATAAAAATCAAGGTCCTGAGTCAACATGATAAAAAGATATGGGCAAATTTAGATTTTCGCGAAAATTTTCCTTAATTTTCAACTTTTTATTTTTATTTTTTGGAATTTTCCCTTTACTTGAGCTGTAAGTGCTTTTACCCAAAATTGATAGTGGTTTTGGGTCGAAAACCTAAATGGCTACTTCCGATTGACCTAGAATCACGAAATTTGGCGAGAAGCAATATCTTCACATGGAAAAATCTGAAAACCGTAAATATGTAGTTAAATAACAAAAAAAAGCGATATTACTAATTAATTTACAAAAATAAAAAATACACTGTCCATTATTTTCCAATACTACTGACGCACTAAATAGATTTGCAATTTATTGATGGTGGAAACTAGCCTATTGTGAAATTATAAGGCTTACTTTGCTTTTGGCTAAATGACTTTAGTACCTACTTATTCAAGCGGCCAATAATATATGCAGCTCTATAAAAAAAGTTCGCATAATAAACTCCGCCATTTTCCTAACCTTGTTGACTCCCATAAAATCACGGTGTCATGGCGTAGAGGTGAGCCAACCGGTCTTTAAAGACGGTTTTCGACATAAACACCACAAGAGTGACCTACAGGACTCGTTCTGAATCAAGACAACAGCATACATTAAGAGAACTGGTTCCATTATGTGAGACTATCTCGCTTGGTATCAGTTTTAAGATAAATGAAGATTTAAAAAATAAAAATAGCAGATTATTCGTGGCTGTCGAAAATATGATGAAAAGCCACATATTACGATTTGGTTTTCATAAAATTTATAAATGTTTCATTAATTTTTTTATATAAAATATGTTTTCTATACTAATATTTTACAGAGGTAACATTTGTTTGTAAGTTTGTATGTAGGGGGTAATCTCCGGAAGTAATGAACCGATTTTAAAAATTCTTTCACCATTAGAAAGATACATTCACCCTGAGTAACACAGGCTATATTTAATCCCCAAACTCCCACGGGAACGGGAACTACGCGGGTGAAACCGCGTGACGTCCGCTAGTTTTGTTAAAAGTTTGTTGTAACATAACATCACACCTGCAATCCAGGAAGACTTAGGCAGAGCTGTACTTAAATCCCACCCAAATATCAATCGGGAAGGAAACTGTGGAACTAATGGCGCTAGCATAGTTGGTACCCAAACATCGTCATTGGTTGAAAATGTGGTAATGTCATTTTATATTTCATAATAGCTTAACCTCATTGGTCAGATTGAGACCAACTATGGTGGCGCCATCTGAGATTTACTTTGCCTTCGCCACCCCATTATTTCTAAGTCTCGTGTAAAAGGGGCTTCCTGTCAAAACCAAGTAGAATATAAATAAACATAAATAAATATCTAAGTAATTTAATTTAAACCATTTGTATAAAGACTTATTAGCCTAGATTTAGATTTTAACTTCCTGCTTTAGACATAAAAAGGTAAAAGTACTTTTGTTAATGCCACTGATGCTTATTTCAAAGAAAGCTAAACGCTTGCGCTTATAACTTGCACGTAACCGAGGCACGCAATCAACTAGGCATGTTTTTTTAAGTGCAGCGTTTTAACGATGCGCGAAAAATTACTTAAAAGCGCCGCAAAAAGTTCACCTGACCGCACCAAACTAGATTGAATGTCAGCTAAATGTCAGACACAGATTGTCATTAATTATTTGACAGTTCTGACATTTATCTCGACTGGACAGATAATTGTTTACGATGAAAAGGATCTGTCAAACTGGTACGAACAAATTGCGGGTCCTCAACGGATCTGCTGCCGTATTCACAACGCTTCGATTCGATTTCGATTCAACAAGTCGTAGGTATATATGGGTGTAAAACATCTCTTAACGAAGCCGAAAGGCACTTGTTCTCCCCGTCATTGCGATCATTATTTTGTTCTACACCATACCGGGAACCTTCTAGTTACGGAGATATAGGGGGTCAAAGTACCAACTTTTTGTAAAAAAAAAATTATTGAAGTTTTTAATGTAAGATTTTTACTTTAAACACCTCCACGACCCCCGTACTATTCAATCCAACCTTCAGCACAATGTTTTGAGTGCGTTACATTGAGTTCTACCACAAAACATGATTTTTCACCCCAAAAATACAATTCGTTTCCCAGCAATAATTTTTGCGTAAAGTAACTTAGTTTGATGTACAGAATGCTTGGTGATGAGGCTTCATAATGAGGTCTTTTACACCCTGTATATCGCTCGCTTTCGTAATGCCAAAAAAAGATAGACATACGACTTCTCGAATCGAAATCGAATAGAAGCGTTGTGAATAGGGAACGTGCAGGAACTATAGGTGGCAGCACTAAACGACAAAAGAGACACCATGCGGACAGTAAAGGCAACTTATGCTGTCATCTGTCACGCAAATCTCTTCAAAAGTATTATTTTTGATTATGATAAAAGGTATAAAACCTGGGTTCCGACTTCCGGTCTATCAATAATGTTCGTCAGCGTAACATGAATGTTGAACAATATGAATTTTGTATGTTTCGTTTATTTTCTCTGATGAAAATTGTGGTGCATGAAGAAACGGTGGCATAAACAACTTTCTTATTTTCAACACATGTTTTAATGGAAGGGAATCCTTTATCAGCGAGAACAGTATCTCCAGGCTATATCAAATCAATCCACAATCATTTGTTATAAGCAATCACTATAACGCCCTCCGTAGCATTTAGATACAAAACTTAGGAAACCACAAGGAGCGCAGCCAATTAAAAACTTTATTGTATAACTATGTTTATAATCTGAGTACATGTGGACTCTTTGTTTAACTGTTGATGTTTCGGATGGCCAGACCCTGGGGTCCAGTCAACCTGGGACAATCTCCCACAATAGTAGACGAGCGCTCCTTGTAGTACTCGCTGGTGGCGCACGTCTCCACGCACCCCTGAATGCGTAGGGTATGGTCGGGTACTAGCGACCTAGTAGAGCTGGACCTCGGGGAGGAGAGGGGTAGGCAGGAACCGTAGAATAAAACGCAATTTTTCTTTCTTCCCAATGTTCGGAGTTCCCTAGGTTTCGGCTTGTTCCCCTTTTTCTTCTAGTTGTTGCTTCCTCGGTGGCTGGGCTGCGACTGACCGTTCGCCGTCGACCCCGATTAATATACGGCCCTGTCCGCCCGTAACGAGAACCGCGATTTTTGATTCTAATTTCGCGTCTATTTTCGCTATAGCCGAGACCTTTGGAACCCCGTATTTATATTTATTTATTAAATAAACCTTACAAATTATACCTTTTTACATAGCCTATTATGTCTACTTTAATCTAAAACAATAATATTGCACCTTATATAATATATAAAAAACTTCCTAGAACATAAACTGCTAAATTGGCAATGTATGAATTTTTCACTATACATTTTTCCTTATATTTCCTAAACTACTGAACCGATTTACATAATTCTTTCACAGAAAATGGTTTTAAGTTAAGACCAACCTTTTGACACTAATTTAAACATTATATCTTATCAAACAAAAAATCATGTTTTCAAGTTACGTAATTAGTATTGACTTACAATTTTTAACTTAAAATTTTCCTTTCTAATCAGTCTTATTAGAGTCTAGCATTAATTTGACGCTAAATTAACATAAAACTAATGAGATTTTAGCATGATTCTAATGAGAATTTACCTAAACTAAACTTTACGTTAATATCACAAGTTTTAAACAAATCAACTATAAAATTCGCGTTTACACTTTACGTACGGCCACTACTTGCACCCTGGTGTCGAGATAGGGTCTCGTCGCCGACAGTCTCCCCCTCGTGCGTCGCACCATCCTCCAGGCTCGGCGACACTCCCGGCACCAACAGCACCACTCTCGAACTGGGTCTTCGTAGCACGCCTCCTCGCGTACCGACGTCGACGATTCTCGTTCGCCCATCTGGTCCTGGATACACCTGCAGGATTCTGCCGCGCGGCCAGGTGCATCGCGGTAGGCTGTGGTCGACGATAAGCACGACGTCCCCCACTTGCAGGTCTGTGGCGCAGGTTCTTCCCTTCGTCTTCCTCGGCAGTAGCGTAGGCAGGTATTCTCGCAGCCAACGTTGCCAAAAGTGATCGGCAAGTCGCTGCGTAGTCTTCCAGGTGTGTCTGCCCACGAGCTCGTCGTCTTGGAAGCTGCCGACTCTCGTTGCGCCGCAGGACCGCCCAATGAGGAAGTGGTTTGGAGTAAGTGCTTCTTCTTCAAGATTCTCGGAGAGGTGAGTGAGAGGCCGAGAGTTGACTATGTGCTCGGCCTCAAGCAGGAGGGTATGGAGTACCTCCTCTCGTGGATGCTTCTCGTTGAGTGTGGCGTCTAGTGCGGTTTTAATTGATCGCACCAAACGCTCCCATGCACCGCCCATGTTAGGTGCACCAGGAGGGATGAACTTCCACTGCACGCCAATTTTCTCTGCTTCTAAGGTGAGAGCCTCTTGATTCGTGATGTCTGATGTCTCTTGCAGCTCTTTGTTGGCACCGACGAAGTTGGTCCCGTTGTCACTATAGATTGTCTTCGGCATCCCTCTTCTTGCAGCGAATCGTCGAAGCGCCATGATCATGCTGTCGGTGGAGAGTGAAGGAGTGAGCTCAATGTGCACAGCCCGTGTTGTTAGGCATGTGAACAGGGCACCCCATCTCTTCTCTTGACGCCTTGCTACTGTGATGACCATGGGGCCGAAATAATCGACTCCAGTGCACGTAAAAGGAGGATTTCCGTGCATCAACCTTTCAATAGGTAAGTTGCCCGTCGGTAGCTCTTGTGGTTTTCCTTTCTTCATCTTGCACCACTGACATTGATGTTGAACTGCCTTGATCGCCGATCTCAGCCCTAGTACCCAGAAGCGTTGTCTCAACTCGTTCATTACTGTCGCGTGATTTCCGTGATTGAAGCGACAGTGAAAGTCTTTCATGATGAGTCGCGTAGTTGTGTCCTTGCTGTCGAGCACGATGGGTCGCTTGTAGTCTCTGGTCACGCCTTCTATTGCGTCGATTCTGCCCTTCATGCGCAGGAGACCCTCTTCGAGTATTATGTCGAGTTTCTTCAACTTGCTGCTGGCTTCTATCTGTTTTCCTTGCTGTAGACTCTTGATGTCTTCTTTGAAGCTTCCCTCTTGACTTCGTTGTAACAGTAGAGTTTCAGCTCGTTGAAGCAGGTCTGCGTCCATTGGTAAGTACTTCCTTTCTGATGTTTTTGAAGATCGATGTTGCTTCTCAACCATCTTCTTCTTTTTTCCTTTCATTAGCTTCCAAGCAGGATCTTCTCGGCTGGCGTGGACCTTTTCCCTTGTTCTGCAGAGTTGTATGAACTGCAGTACTCTCGCTGTGGCTCGCCAGAGTCTCTTCCACGAAGAGAACCGTTCAGGATCTGGTGTTGGATGCGTGGTTCTTGATGTTGCTACGACGTCCATAGCCTTTTCTTCACCTGTAGCTTCCCTTTTGAAGGTTCTTGCCGCAGGCCAGTGAGCTTCTTCTTTTCTCAGGAAGTCTGGTCCTGTGTACCATCGGTGATCGCAGCTGAAGTGTTCTGGCACGTCGCGCGTCGCATCGTCTGCAGGGTTCTGCGCCGTGGGCACCCATCTCCATTCCTGTGGTTTGGTGAGATCTTCTATTTCTGCCAAGCGGTGAGCCACGAACGTCTTGAAG